>CM061048.1:9763302-11250802 GCA_030762985.1 Adelphocoris suturalis | reverse complement strand
TTAATGTAATCAACGCCATCTTTGGGAAATTTTTCATGATCATTTACAAAGTCATTAACTCGAAGATCCATCAAAGACACAATTCATAGGATAAAAAGTCCGCGCCACTCCAAAAGGGGGATGAGGTGGGGGGTAATAGGACTACAAATATCAGTTTTAATGTAGGCTAGTGTGCTTTAATAAGGTCCTCGTCTTTGGGAAAATTTTCTTGATAATCTACAGAGTCACTAAGTCGAAGATCCATCAATGTCTCAATTTATAGGGCAGAAACACCGGAGCATTAGCAAATGCCTTCATTCTCACGGAAGCCAGCGTCAATAAAATCAGGTGTCAAAGCTACTTTTGATGGGCAACTGATTGGATTCAAGTGAATTGATCCAGACCCCAAAAGGGAGAATGAGATGGGGGTTATAGGACCACAAACATAAGCTTCAATGTAGTTAACCCCGTCTTTGGGACATTTTTCTTGATAATTTACAAAGTCATTAAGTCGAAGATCCATCAATGTCTCAGTTTATAGAACAGAAAGACCGCAGCATTAGCAAATGCTTTCGCTCTCGCGGAAGCCAGTGTCAATAAAATCAGGTATCAAAGCTACTTTTGATGGGCAACTGATTGGATTCAAGTGAATTGATCCAGGCCCCAAAAGGGGGAAAGAGCGAGGGAGATGATACGTCCATTACCGGCGCCGCTAATATTGTCAACGCTGTCTTTGATGCTCCGAGACCGCAGCAGAGTGGAATTCAAATTATTGATCTACGCCTGAGTTTCGAGCTCCTTTGAGTGAGGTTCGTATCAACCCCAGAGACGGGAACTGGGTTTAGCGGCGAAGAAGTAGGTCAACTACGGAGTATTGAAGGCGGCGATAGAAGTAATGAATGCTGCTTCCCGCTGCAATTTAATTTTTTAATCTAAAAAGTTTGCGAAAGAGGCAGAATATTGAGATACTAACAGAATATTAGACAATGGGGATAATAATATAGTATAGTGACGAGAAGTGATTTATGAATACATCCTTTGATTGATTTCCCTAATTCACATACCCATTCGTCCATCTATATACACATGATTATATAGGTGCGAAAGTTATCAAGATAGTGGTGGTTTGGTGTGAAGGGGTGGTAGCGATGCTGTAACCTTTTCAGCTAATTGGAAAATTATGTCTCATTTCATCAGAAACTAATTGAACATTGTGTTTGATATGATTCTAGTAATAACCGAAATGAAAATTAGTATTAACATATTTCGACTGATTATTCAATTCATTGTCAGACTCGTTCGTTATTACATATTATTTAACCCTGGTACACTCAAGCATTGCATAGGATTACTTGTATAAAAAAAATCGATTAAAATAAATTGTTGATGGTTGTCAAGAATGTGAGCACACGTCAATTGAAGATAATCACATATATTTTCTATTATAAAGTACTCGTATATGAGAATTGTGCCTGCTGAGTTAACAAATGGATGTTTTTTCGAGCAATTATGAAGAATGGAGACAAAACATATTTTTAGTGTGACAATCTTCTGATTTTCGTAATCAAAATTCTTGGATTTCTATAGCATATTTCAATCTTTCGATGTAATTTTGGGATTCAGGTGAACTAATTACAACAAGATTTCAATCACTGGGATAATTTATTACGTTTTTCTTTATGTCGCTAGAAAAGAAAGGTAATAAGGGGGGTTTTTTCCGTCTAGCCTGTCGGTTGATTAGTTTCTTATATTCACTTCTTTTAAAGATGAAAGAAATACCGCAGGGGAGAGAGAGGTATGTGGGATAGCAATGGATTAGGTATTAGTATAAACGATAGGAGTTTATAGAGTATTATTGCTATTAACGCAAAATGTAAGAGAGAGGTAGACTCACCGTTCTGAAGGTTCAACAACGATTTTAAAGCAAGCGGACGGGTGGACGTTGGGGATACCAATGGGCACGGCGTTCCATTGAACGATTCACCGTAACAGTTTTCGATAGCTGTTACATTAGTTAATTTTTCAAATTTCCCTCCCACACAATCCTAACTGTTTTGATGAAACTTTGTGAGTTACCTTCAATGTAGGTGGTATATGAGAACTTCCAATTAATTTGTTACCTAAAAAGGCTACGGGAAATCAAAATACTATTATTGTTGTCCATTTAAACTTGTAAGACGTGAATGTAGATTGTATGTTCCAACTGACTACCTAGCAATGAAGAAATTGTACCTCGTAGTAAATAATAATCTCTTAGTAAAAATTCAGATTAGTTGGGCATATAGGTCAGAATGATGTGTAAATAGTTTAGAGGTCTGGATGCTCGCAAGTTCGCATCTCAAAAACACTTAACGTAAGCAGTCAATCCCTTAGTACAAACCCAGGTTATTAGATTAGTTGGACATATAGGTCAGAATGTAATATAACATTGAAATCCCTCGCACTGGCCATCGAACCAGTTCGACAGCTTCGACCAGACCTTGTGCAAACCCTGCCTATCTAAGATTTGGAAACTGCACAGTTCGGGAGGTTTAGTTGCCGCTGGTGCCCAGTTCAGATGAGCCAAAGACGCATCATGTGCCAATAGAGTCAGAACAGAAGGAAGGTAGGAGATATAGCTAGGTGCAATTAATACCAGAGTGTTGATGCAAATAGAATGGCTGGTTTAGGCAAGTCTGCTACCTCCTGTATCCGTTGTCATACGCACTTCTTGACAGCTAAAGATTGAGAAACGTATTTAGATCCGACTCGACTCAACTTCTCTGTTCATTGAGCTAACAATTGACAGTTATTTTCATGGTTTCATGGAGTGGCTGTTGGGAAAGCAGAAAAAGCAGTGCGAAGCCTCGCTCCAGAGGTTATACTTATTCAGAGTCAATCCAATTACGAAGTGGAAACGAGCAGAACCAACGTTGAATGTAAATTTTATCAAGACCGCCATCAACCTGTTTAGTATAACAACATTAATCCGCCAGATAACATGAACTTAACTCACCCATCTCAAAAGAGGCCTCTCCCAAGGACAGCGATTCTTTGGGGGTTCATTAAAGTAATTAAGCATCGAGAGATTAGATCCATAAAAACGTCTTGTTAAAAGCTTTTACTGGCTCGTCGTTAGTAACACAGCGCTAACGAAATTTCGCGGACCTGAAGGAAGTTTGATGGCTGAGAAAAGCGTCTTCAGGGTTTAGAAGATTCCTTTCTCCCTCGTAATGATCAATCCCTTAACGTAATGGGTTTGGTTCAGGCTACGCTCAGACTTCAATCTAATTAAGTCAGGGGATGTAGGAGTAGAGGAGGAAAGACAAATGCTAGGTTATTTAACTCGGAGAATGGAAATAGCTTTTATTGCTTTGTTAGTAACACGCTGACAAAACTTAACTCATCACGACGAGAATGAGCGCGGTCATGGAGAAAAGTTATTGGAGGACCAAAAGACCCTGGAGCCTTATTGCGGCCTCCTAACGATCTGTTTTGTTGTACCTATTATCTGTTTTGTAATAGAGTAAAGTGAAATTTGTTTTACGACCATGATTATCGAATACGTAAAACGTGAACCATAAATTATGTGATAGAACACCAATGATTCTTCATTATCCACACTTAATTTTCATGAAATAGCCGGCGTATTCTGAAAACTTAACACGTGTTGACTAACGTCAAACATCAGAAAGATCCTAGAAGATCGACGAAGAATCCTAGAAGAATACGACGTGCGGTAACGAGAAACATTTACCGTACCTTAAAGTCACGTCAAGTCCTTAAGGGGACCCGGCACCCACCCCCCTCCCGCCCTTAATATACCTCTTTTTACAGGCGTTTTCTTCAGCCCCCCTGCAACCAATTTCAGTGCTTTTTTTTCTTTTTGTTCCTTATATTCTCAATTTTCAATTATCATAGGGGTTTCCAGGTATCTCAAAAACACGAATTCGTAGGTATCATGGAATAAATGTCTTTTTTTTTTTTTTTTTTTTTTTTAACTTCAGAAACATCTAGCGGCAGTTGAAATCAACGTTTTGCAAAACCGCTACGTTAATATCTTGGACCAGATCTCTTCTTCAAAACAAAACAAAAATCAACCGAATAGGGTCAACCGTTCCGAAGAAAAACGCCCGTGAACATGAAAAAACATTACTTTACAGGAGAGCAGAAAAACCAACAGCATCCATCTTTTCATGACGTCGCAACGCATTATCCAAATAGAAGCTGTTTTTTCTTTCCCTAGACCTATCTGAAGTGCTGTATCATGATTAACTATGTCATCCATGGATAATATAAACATAATACCCATGGATGTAGCCCAGTCAAATAAAGACAAAGAAGAAATTGATGAAGAGACTAAAACGGAAGTTAGTGAAAAACGTTGTCTATTTCCACGAAAAATAAAGAGTTACAATGTTAAATCGATTTCGACGGTTAGGCCATCATCAGTAACAAAAAAGTGTCGCCGTTCGTCTCTATACCCGCCTTATCGTGTTCTAGGCGGTCCTTATCAACGAGAGTTGTTTATTAGGCTGTGACGGTAACAACAGTTGCCATCAATTCACGGTAATAAGAAACGTAGTGTAGTTACTAACATCTAGGAGTCTCTGGGACATTAAGAGACGAGTGAAGTGATGGGGTATTTTCTGATCAGCTGAGTGAGCTAAATTCGTTCCTGTTCACTGTAGGAAGTTGAAATTTGATAGGGAGACTCTCTGGGACATTAAGAGACGAGTGAAGTGATGGGGTCTTTTCTGATCAGCTGAGTGAGCTAAATCCTTTCCTGTTCACTTAGGAAGTTGAAATTTGATAGGGAGAAGACTCTCTGTTTATTAGGCTGTGGCAGTAACAACAGTTGCCACGGTAAGTAAGAAACGTAGTGTAGTTACTAACATCTAGGAGAGTTATTTCTGAACGATCTTTCAAATTGTGAAGAACTTCGCGGACCGATTTCAGTGATAGACGGCACCTAGTGTCCCCGTTCGTTCTCTGTGCTTATCTTGATCGTTTTCTAGATTAGTGCTTTCCAAGCCCTAACAGGCCTCTAGTTCAAGAATAAAGACGACAGAGCAACCATCTAGCCAGCCTATGCTGCCGGCCTGTACTTAAACAAAAAATTTACGCATTTGTAAGCATAAATTTGACTATGTTATTGGATTTAACTGTTCCCTAGATGTTAATACATCGTTTTATAAAAGAGAAAAAAAATCGATTTTCCTCAAATTTTTTGCTACCGGGTCTCCTTAACGGATCTAGTCGTAACGATAAATCCATGGAAAGAGGTACCTAATTATCCCTAGGCGGTTATTTAAGGTGATTACGTTTCTTCCGGATCGCGATCCGTTAAGTACGGAAAGATGCGTCACCGTAACTAATTGCGTCAAGAGTTACGGCGCCGGATTGTCGATACCGCACTACGTATTGTGTTTTACGGATCTACTAGGAACTCTCTATTGTCGAAGTCAAGCAAATGGCCGTCGGAACCTGCGCTTATGGAAATCGTGTTCACGGATGCAGTTATTTACCACCCCATTATGCAACCAAATTCTACATAACCGTGTTAAGAGTAAGCAGAACCGCTGAGGTGAGCTAAGATGAGTAGAACCAGCATATGTAAGCTACTTTTTTTTTTTAAACCAAAAGCTCGAGTACCGAACTACCGTGAAAATGAAGAACGCCATTTCTCATAAACTACGATTTCTCAGGCGAGTGTTTCAAAGTTTGAAAGGGTACATACATCGCTCGAATTTTCCCCATTTAATGGTAAATTCAAAATTCCTTCACACCACGAATAGTCGATAGTGAATCAGTACCAAATTACATCTGCAACAGAATAGGAATTACCGGAGTAGGATGTGAGCTTGTAAGTTAGTTATACACGCTTTATATATAATTCCGAACGGTCTTTGAAATTGTGAAGAACTTCGCGGTCCGATTTTAGTTTTAGACGGCTCATTCGAATCAGCACGGCCCCAAGTTTGTTGCAAAAGTGTCGCCGTTCGTCTCTATACCCGCCTTGATCGTGTTCTAGGCGGTCCTTATCAACGAGAGTTGTTTATTAGGCTGTGGCGGTAACAACAGTTGCCATCAATTCACGGTAAGTAAGAAACGTAGTGTAGTTACTAACATCTAGGAGAGTTATTTCTGAACGAAGAAATTGAAATTGAAGAACTTAGCGGACTTTATATATAATACCGAACGGTCTTTATGTATAATTCCGAATCAGCACGGCCCCAGGTGTCGGTGAGTAAGAAACGTAGTGATTGGGTCTTTTCTGATCAGCTGAGTGAGCTAAATTCCTTCCTGTTCACTGTAGGAAGTTGAAATTTGATTGGGACATTAAGAGTCGAGTGAAGTGATGGGGTCTCTTCTGATCAGTTGAGTGAGCTAAATCCTTTCACTGTAGGAAGTTGAAATTTGATAGGGAGACTCTCTGTTTATTAGGCTGTGGCAGTAACAGCAGTCGCCACGGTAAGTAAGAAACGTATTGTAGTTACTAACATCTAGGAGAGTTATTTCTGAACGATCTTTGAAATTGCGAAGAACTTCGCGGACCGATTTCAGTCCCCGAAGACGGTCCCAAGTGTCGTCGTTCTTCTCTGTGCTTATCTTGATCGTGTTCTAGATTAGCATGGATCTCTTTCTTCTGAGATATGAATTGGATAACCTCACCTACATAAATACCCTGCTTTTGCAGTTTCTCCGAACAAACGCGCAAACTTTGTTTTCCTTTTACTTACTGGAACTTCATGTTGACAAGTAAGTATTTTTTCCTTGTTTTATAACTACTTGACAAAGCAATAACGCACCAAATCTTACGAAATATTGTTTTTCAAGAGAAAATAAGGATAAAAATGTGAACTTTGAGGAAATCTAATGATAACTTTATGACAATAGGTACCTATATTATACTACCTATGTCCGTTGCAGTACCCTTTAGAATTACCCCTATAGCCGTTTACATATCCAATTAGACGCAATGTATTTACCTCTTATCAGTTATTCAGAACCAGTGTAGTTGACATTGAAGACTCCACACCTGTTGAAAATATTGTGAGTAAAACTTTGAGTACTACCTACCTACTACTGAAATGTTACTAGACATAATTTGTTAGCCGATGTACTGTTCACCCATTTTTCACATTCATGTTTTGTGACCCAGACCCTGGGTAGAAACGTCGAGCAATAAAACATAGAACCACAAGTCTAGTTTGGTCAATTCAAGAAAACCATCGCATATATATATATATATATATATATATATATGTGTGTGTGTGTGTGTGTGTGTGTGTGTGTGTCAAGGAATGAGTGTTGTTGCGATAGTTTCTTGTAACATTTGTCATATTAAACGAGATCCATGAGCTCCGACATCTTTAAAACCAGTAGACGTTTTGGTTTCAATCGTTAACTTATTGATTGTAAACGCTTATGAAATCTGCCGAAATTAGATCCCTCTATTTTGAGCCAGCAGATTTTCTTTCATAATCAGTATATTAGCTTGCACGAAGGGGGGATCTCCCTCAAATCCTAAAACTGCAAGTGAGGCAATAGCGGAGCCGTTTAGTAAGCATTTAATGATTGAGAGGTCATTAATTCAGCGTTAAACCACTAACAAGGTACGAGAGCAGCGTAATGGGAGTGTAATTGATCACGGCTGACCGGGAAAAGGGTTGGAAGATACGCTGCGCTCTCCCAGGTATTCGTCGAAGGTAACCATGGTGACCGGAAGACCGTACCGACCTTCTCTTGTGTCAACACTCCGAGCCCCTAATCAATATTGAAAGGGACCGTAGCTGCGGCCGGCTTATTGTTTGATAAACTTGAGGCTCTCGTTTCCGCCGGTCGCGCCGATGGGACAAACGAAACGGCGAACAAATAGCGGAGTGACGGATCGACTTCGTCACTCGTAGCGCCAACGGGAGTAACGTAGAAAATAAATCTAGGAAGGAAACTGAAAAAAGTCCAGTCATGCAGCATGACCCCATGAGCGAATTTTTGAAGAAATCTTCGACATTTCAGTCGCTATTGATCGTGTAGAGAAATTTTGGTTTATGATTTTGATAGACAAACATGGAATCAAATTATTAAAAATAATTAGGAGGTACTCATACTTTATTATTATTAAACTAATCTTGTAGATTTAAAGACAACTGTAGGTAAATCTTCATAGGTTTCTATGTAAAATGTGGTCAGTATTGAAGGCAGTTGAAATCTTAACAGTATCCTATCATAACATCATCAAATCTTGACATAAAATAAAATAACATACCGACGTCATATGAAAGAAACGTATTTCCACAGCCAATCGGTGATGAGGCTTTATATTACGAGTGATATAAAGTCAGTTGCAATCGAATCTAGTATCCTACAGCAAGAAATTGACAGATGAACGGTAGTCTCTTTGCATATATTGACAGCCTAAATTATGGGGAAGTGTCACTTGGCTTTTCCGTAGCAAGAAGAGAGAAATTGAAAATATTTAATACTTCTTCATAATTTCATGGCTGATATTTTCTAAGCCACAGTCAGTATTAAAGCTACATCAAGTCCTAAAACAGTTGAGCGTAAAACATTAAAGAGAGCGACCGAGAGAATCGGAGGACGGAATATTTCACAGAGTAACTCATCAGTTGTGATTACATTTTTTTTTTTTTTTTTTTTTTTTTTTTTTTTTTTAAACAAGCACCTACTACCTACGTTTTAAACAGCACGGTTCTAGGATTGGTTATACAGGGATACTTCCATAAGAGTAGTTCAATCTGAATTTGGACAATGTTTCTGGCAAATATTAGCGATTTTTACAACTAGCGAACGGCATTATTTCGATTCTTGACTGATTTTTCAACTTTGAAATTTTTGAAAACTTGATACATACCTATTCTTATAGGAAATTCTACGCTGATTCCGAATATACCACATGTTAGTATGCTGACAAAAATATTTCGCACAACAAATCGCAAAAAACAGGCTATTTTGAAATTTTTTGCTTCATTTTTGAAAATTTCAACCCGAAGATGTAATCCGATCATGCTGGCCAACGAACTTGAAGTTCCGTTTTGTGGCCTTAACATTTTAAAATTTGTTTGAAGTTTCTAGCACAATTCTACGGACAGTTATCGTCTGGAATGACACATACATATATACATACATAACATAAAAAAATGCGTTAAACTTCAGAATATGATTCAGAATGGCCTGAAACGGATTTCTGCACAAAAATTTTTCAAAAATTCACATTCTACCAATTTTGAGGCGAGAGCAGTAGCTTAATTTTCTTCAAAAATTCGCTAAAAGGAGGTTTTGTCAATTATGAAAAGAGCGAAATGATAAATATGGTTGCCAGACGTCCCTTTTTGGGAGTACTTTTCACTCATTACCCCTTGCGTTTTTGTAATTCAATTTTACTGTTTTATTATATTCCACATTGTTACATTCTTTACCATTTTAAAATTATTCACAATTTTAATTTTTTACAATCTTCTTTATTCTCGTTTCATTATATTCTCTTTCATTTTTCTTACGCTTACTTTCCGGCTTTTTAGCCATTAGCAAAACCTTGTACATACCTATGTAACTGTTTTGTACATCTTTTCCCCATTCCTGGGTTTAACTCGCCCTTCTATGCGGCGACCTCCGCTGCCAAAATGGGATTTTTATTTATAGATCCTTTTGCTTGCTTTCGTAATCTGGTCTCATTTTGCGAGACTGTTGGTCTCACGTAGAGTTTTTTTATACTTTTTTTATTCTTGGTTGTCTCTCTGCTGAAGGATCAATCACCTGGGTTGGAGTGCACACCATCCCGAGAGTTTCGGTTTGCTTCTTTCAGAGCTTCCTCGTAAACCCCTAGTGTGCAGACCCTATGTTTGAGCACTTACGGGCGAACATATCTCTGGTTTGTCAGACACCTAGTACCAAAATCTCTCATATAATGCGGGGTTTCCCTGAATTTGGTAACAGTGTGAACAGAAGACTGTTTAGTAGAATGTATTTATTCATTTTAAAATGTTTCGTGCATTGAAACTTTGAAACAAACAACAAAACTTGAATGAAAATATTATAAAATATGCAGCTGTAGTAGATACCTACCGACATTGCCACTTGCCGCGATTTAATGTAAAATAATTGATGGATATAATGTTTCTAATATAAGTATGAACAAACTATTTTATATCAGAAACAAGTTTTAGAAAATTTGAAACAATCAAATTGTTGTAAGAAAAGTGAGCTATTTTTTCAGACATTGGATGCAAATTTTTAATAACATCCAAATCCTCCCAGTCAAAATCAGGAGACTCGTCGGTTTCACAATCATCGTGAACTGGTGGATTTACAACTTCTTCATTTTCATCACATTCGGACGGGGATTCATCATCAGAAGCAAAACTATCGTCTGAGTCAGAATTTTGCAATAGGAGGGATCTCACTCGATCTTCAAAATCGGGATCAGCTGTTGAAACCCTGTCCCCTCCCCTCCTACCGTCGCTAGTACTTGGTTCATGGGACATTGAGAGAGATCACGGTGGCTAAAAAATACGACTGAAAGGATTCGGCTAGACGTATCTGAAAAACACTTACATCACTGTTGCTTATGGGCGGACCCGTGTCCTGAGGACACTGCAGGTAGCGGGAAAACCGACACAACACGCACCTTGTGACATCTGTCATGATACTAACCACTCCCTCTAGTTCAGCAGGCCCCAAAGAGAAGGTATGAGGGCGGTGGGATTCAGAAGCCAATCCAATGTTGCCAACTGACAAACATGAAATTTGACGTGTCTGACAGACACAGTCCATCCATTAAGGGTAAAAGTTTTTTCTCTGCGTTTTCACGTAAATTCACGCTGGCGCCCTTATTAGGTTCCCTCTAAATTATGTCCCGAATGGGACCAACACATTCCTCCTGGGCTTCTTCGTCTAGGGACCGCCAGTTCGAAGTGTATCGCCAATAATTACTAATTTCACGTTAATTATCTCGCAACACCTTTATTTAGTTTCATTTTTTTCTGGCGACACCGTACGGGGAGTGTTTTCGGCTCTGGTCCCTAGAGATCGCTATTGAGTGGCTCGTAGGAACCCCCACTAATTTTCTCCGAGCCACTTCAGTTCTGCGCCAGGTGACTGGATCTCAGTTCCCTTGCCAATATTCAAGCTTACGTTAGTAGACCCAATAAATCAGTTCCTTTTATTTTGAATCAAGTTTATCATTATAATTTTAGTTCCCAACTCTCTGATCTAAGTTCATTCAAATATGTGTGTATCTGTGTGCGTGTGTGTGTGTCATTCCAGTTGATAACACTCCTTAGGATTGAGATAAAAATTCCGTTCTTGCTTTGCAAATGAAAGGATGAGTTCGGTGGCCAGCATTTTTTGTGTTCATTAAATTTGTAAAATTTCAAAAAATATGCTGAAAAATTCACTAAAAATGGCTAAAAACTGCTAAAAATGTTAATTCCATTAAAATGCTAAATATGTACTTTAAGTTTTAGTTCGATTTTGATAAGCTTTTCAGAATTGCGCATGTCAGTTCCTCAATGGCTCCTAAGAAATTCATTGCTCAATCAATCAATTCATTGCTCAGATCAATAGTAGCCTGTGAGCATGCGCGAATATGAATTTCTCGTAAAGTTGATGCCTCATGATTTATCGGTCCGATTTCGCTCAAACTCGGAGAGTAGTTGGATATATATTTCAGGATCGTACTCTACGAATGTTATCGTGATTGGCTGAGCAATAATATTAAGCTTGCGCCAAACTAGATATTATAACATAAAACGACTAAACATTGTCGTTGAAATTTGGGCGAGGGTAGATGGGTAAAAGTCCCAGAAAGGAATCCCCTAAAAGGAATCCCCTAAACGTGCAAACCAGAAATTGGTTGTTATAGGCGAAACTCCAAGACAGTCCGGTGAGAATTTTGACGATAAGAATTGCTAGGTTCTACCTAATGGTTTTTAATGGCGGAATAGCATGACTGTTGATTTCAGAGATTATGGAGATAATGCGAGCAGAGAGCGAAAACCAGCGATCATGGGAAAGGTTTGCAATGCGCTAAAACTTACTGGTGTAATTGATTGAAATCATTATTCTAAAGGTACCAATACAACCAAGAATTAATAAATTGTGATAGGGCTATGGGCGTTGTTCATTGCCGGAATGGGTAGAGCAAGTTACATGCCTACTCACAAGTGAACATATCCACACTGGGAATGTGTGACATTTGCAAACCCGTTCAATAGCGTCAATATTGTTTCAATTGATTAGCTAGGGATAATCTGCCTATTGAGGGCATATACGACGATAATAACCATCTCCATCCGCCCCTTACCCGACAGTAATTGCCAATTAATTATCTTATTGTATTATGACGTAATAAATATGTAACACACTAGCCGAACCCGCATGTTTCGCTCGCTCGTCCAAGACAGAATATAGTACAAAGTTACATGTATCACAATCACATTATTTTTTAATCAATTGTGTCAGTCCCGCCGTAAATACTATCTATAGTTACCGAAAGAGCTATAAAATTAGCTACAGAGCTCACTCCACGGTTCCTTAAGTTGTAATTATACTCTACCACACCCAGAGGGATCTCGTTCCAAAGTTCACAGGTTGCTGATATCTTCTTCAAAACAAAACAAAAATCAACCGAATAGGGTCAACTGTTCCGAAGAAAAACGCCCGTGAACATGAAAAAACATTACTTTACAGGAGAGCAGAAAAACCAACAGCATCCATCTTTTCATGACGTCGCAACGCATTATGCAAATAGAAGCTGTTTTTGCTTTCTCTAGACCTATCTGAAATGAAGTGTTGAATCATGATAGCTAACTATGTCATCCATGGATAATATAAACATAATACCCATGGTTGTAGCCCAGTCAAATAAAGACAAAGAAGAAATTGAGAAAGAGACTCTTATCATTCCACTCTTATACGTCTTACATCTTATGGCCAATTTCGTTTTTACGCTTTCTTTTGATTATTTATTGAAAATAGGATGTTCTACACAAATTTTCAAAAAAAAAAAAAAAAAAAAAAAAAAAAAAAAAAAAAAAAAAGAAAGGGCCAGTAAACCTTTATTCAAGAATAAAGACGACAGAGCAACCATCTAGCCAGCCTATGCTGCCGGCCTGTACTTAAACAAAAAATGTACGCATTTGTAAGCATAAATTTGACTATGTTATTGAATTTAACTGTTCCCAAGATGTTAATACCTACATCGTTTTATGAAAGGAAAAAAAAAAGAAAAAAATCGATTTTTCTCAAATGCTACCGGGTCCCCTTAAGTTGAATATGAAAAAATTTTGCTTCAGAGCTCACCCTTCTGATTAGAATGGTTCCTTAAGCTGTAATTATACGCTACCATACCCAGAGTGATCTCGTTCCGAAGTTCATTTGAACAAATTTAGCTATAGAGGTAACACTTCTGATTAGGGAGGTTCCTTAAGATATAAGAGAGTTTTTGTATTTCTCGTATTGGTATTTCTCGTAAACACGAAAACTCGCTGTTAGAGCGAGCACGATGAATGCTAACCTTTTTTGCATCGATTTCTCGAAGCGTTTTCGTAAGCCCGAGAGGAAAGGAACTCTTACAGATACGTTAACGTGACTCTTGTAGTGAATCACTGCTCATTGTCACAGTAGACTATTTCCAAAATATAACATGAATTAAGAAACAACGACCACTTACCTCTACATCATATGAAAACGATTTAGCCGTGAAGAACACAAATCTTTAAAACGTGTATTTGAACCTTGAAACAAAATCTTGAGAATGAAAAAGCTGAAATCAAGAACAAAATGCCGCTAATGACCTTTCTCGTTGAGGTGCGGGGAAAAAAACACGGAAGAAAGACAAAAACAAAGGGTAAACCAACAACAAAAGACGGCACGGGGAAAATTCAGGCGATTTGTCGGGTGTGTGTGTATCCATGCCAACTGCATGATAGTTGCTAAGTTATTCTAGAGTGTTATCCTAGAAGAAGGTCAAGTTTTCGTCTCGTAATTACGATTCCGAAAAAGCTGAGCACGAGTAAAGCTGACTCTTCCTGTTCTTTTTCACCTCTATTTCAAATTTAAGCTTGATAGGTTGAATAGCAAAGAAATGATCTACATAGATCATTATAGACAAGGCCTTGTTTCCAGTAAGAACGTCATCGTAAAACCGTATTCTACGTTAGAACAGAAGTAACTATACGTTACCATAGATAGGAATACTAAATGTAGGTTTAGATAATGTATGTTTACCCTACTTCTAAATACAGTATACCGAACAAAACATGCACTAAAACTTTAATGAAATACTTCAAGTGATGACTTCCTTACAGCTTACTGAAAATTTTCTCATACCTGCTGTTTAGTTGCCAATCAGTCAGTGTCATTACCTGGAATCATGAATCAAAGTTTAACCACATTGAATAAACGTACTCTGCAACGGATTATGAACAGCTTACAAAATTATGTTTCACACTGACACTTCCACCATCAAGGTGAATTCAGAAACTATATATCGGCGTTTGGAAAACATTCTTTTTACTTTATAAACAGCCAAAAAGTCAAATAGAATATTGAACTATACAGGAAAAAATGTAAGAAAAGCCAATTCCTTACACTCTGGCCTTTTGATCAACATCCAAAAAACTCAAAATTAGGAAGGGCCTCGATGCTAGAGGGTGAAAGTGTGAAAAACTTTTGATTCGTAGGATCGAAAAAAAGTTATAATGATTGGAAAATTACATATAGTATTAGTTGCTTTTCAAACTAATCTTCCGAAAACACTAACGATTTGAGTGAATTCACAAGTTATTCATAGTGGAAAGAAATCATATTCAATAATATCATTAGCTGCTAAGAACAGCTGTGGAAAGGAATGATAACAAATAATCTAAATGCAAAATACAAAGTAAACACAAAACACCATTTCCCTGGACTTATATGGGAAAAACTTATAAGAAAACACGTGGTTCTTGTAAGCAGAACCAACTTTTCGAATAGAGATCGGTGAAATATAAGTAGGTGAAAAGTATTCAGAACACTTTTATTTTTTATGAATCAGAAGTGAGGAAACATACCTAAATGATGAAAAAAAGAATTGTTGGTGATTGTGAATTGGGATTCTTAATATTTAAGTTCTTCAGCTGGAGCTCAGGGTTGAGCCCGTCATGTCATTCGTATCTTGTTGTCCCAGAGAGGCTCCCTATCAAATTTCCGTGATTTTAGCTTACTTAGCTGATCAAGTCGGCGCCCCTCACTTTGCTCGTCTATTGTTGTCCCGGCTGCAAAACCTTTTTTCTACGAAAAGTAAGGTTAAAATGGAGATTTATTTTCGAGTGCATAGGAATGTACCTAGACAAAATGTCTACAACTCTTGAAGACGTACCTAGGGCGTTCGTAGTTCTCAGGTTCATATCGTTTGGAGCATAGGCCCAAAGTGGTGAGCAAAACAAGCTGTCCTGTTCGAAGTTCACATGCACTACTGCAATTTGGCAAGCAACAAGCCAGCATCTTAACAATCAACCAAAAGTCTGGTGTATTCTTCCTTTGTCTTAGCGTGAACGGTCGGTAACAGACAACTGAGTAAGTCTTTGAATCTGAAAAGACTACAACTTCACCAGATCAAACATGATCCCAACGCCGTCGCCTGTCGTGATCCCAATGTCTTTGCATTTTTGACGTCTTTCACCGCTCATGATCTCAGAGCCACTACTGCCTAGAGATCTGAGAGATGATTGCACCAATACCCATCACCCCGATCGGGATTGGTGAGTTTCTCACCTAGAATGTCTAGCAAAGACAGCGTCGCCCTACTAGGACTGCTTAACTACCAGGATTCCACAAGAACCACGACCAAACAGCCATATTCATGGACGCCTCCGGTAATGGTGATCCTACATCCATCAGAGAGACCGAAGGGTCCTTTAAGAACCAAGGAGTATTGATCTTGTCCGTCAATCTACCAAGAGCCCACCAAGAAAGACAAGGGCTTTCACCAAGTATGATCAGATCTCACCAAATGGACAGTCTTATGATTAAGAAGATTACAAGTCCTTTCACGATACATGAGACCTAACACAGAAATGAGTAATCCATACAACAGGACCCCTGACAGTCATCATCAGAGCCCTTCAGAACATGGCAGTTATTTTTGCCAAACGTGGCTCTAAAAAACATGGCAAAATAGCACTTATTTTGGCCAAACATGGCTTTTATTTTGGCCAAACATGGCATTTATTCTTCAAAATCCAAACTTTTTTTTCTTTTTTTAGCCCATTGATAGGAAAATTAAAACTTGCCATTTTAATTACATTATGTACTTTATTTACAAAGCGCATGCTACAAATTACAAATTGACTACAAAAAATTGAATTTAAATATATATAGGAGAATGAAGAATCCCTTCCTCTGGGTTAAAATTGTTGTAGAACAATTTCAGGTGGGCCGAGATGCTATCTATGTATGCAGAAACCAAGGCGTCGATTACTTAAAATATATTTCAATTTTGAAAATGACATCGCTACGTCAGCTGATGTTGACGGGGCATACTTCATTGAGAGAACATCTGCAGCTTCCCAATCTTCCTTGCGGGTGGCTACCTCCCCTGCCAAATTGGCAGCTACGTTCTTCATCTCCTCCCATCCACAATTCCTGGAGAGGACGGCCTTTACCTTTTCTTTAATCTTTTCCCCGACAGCTCCTGGATAGTCCATCTTCGAAATGTTTTCCATCTTCTCCACAGATTTTGTGAGCAGCGTCTTTTTTCACAAATTTTCAAGAAAATCAGGCGAAAAATGGCACAAACATGGCATTTTCCCAGAAATCGGCAAAAAATGGCTTTTTACCCAAAAATTGGCTAAACATGGCACTTAAGGATGGCGCCATGGCAAAATGGCACTTGAAGGGCTCTGGTCATCATAAACACTGGCAAGAAATGGTAATACTAACTTAAAACCCATTATCAACAAAAAATTGAATTCAGTTTAGAATCTAAACTTTAGACGAACAATGAGAGACTTTACTGGCATTATAAACACGTATTCAATCATTGGGTTCATCAGGTAGTTCAAGTTTTACTCGTAAATTACAGACGTTTGCAAGATTGGTTTGAACCTGCAGTTATACACTTCCATGAATCTTACAGCCCTTGTTTTCCCCTTTTAGACGTCATTCTGAAGCGAAAATACCAGGAGAAAAAAAGGAGTAGAGCCTTTGAGAAAGCGAAAAACCTTTCGGAGCGGTATAAAGGGCCGGGAGTGAAAAGCACTGAGACCGGAAGGAGGAGAGGATAAGCCTAATGGGACGCTCCTCTAAGACGGCATTATGTGAGGAACATCGAAATGAACTGTCTCTTTAGGGAATACGTAGTAAGGTGATTCGACGGGAAAAGTCTTAAAAACGAGAGGGGAAAATGCCTTGAGTACCCGACTGAGGTGACCCACAAAATCGGATTCAAGAGCTCTGATCGGGACTAAGAGCATTCCCGAATATTGCTTCTGACGGAATGGGGGTCACCTGTACAAGTAATACTTCGCGATATGTTTAGGATGATTCGATCGGAGAATATTGTATTTTCGGCTACTACTGTTCATCCAATATTTTGACGATGGGATTTACAGTGCGGCTGGAACGGTAATAGTAACTGGATCCGTCTTAAGAATAAAACCGTACATCGAAATTGAATTGACTGAATGAAATGAATGAAGTTGGATTCTACTACTTCTTTGCTAGATATTGCGATCACAAGTAGGCTAAAAATTAAATCTCTGATATAACTAAAATACGGAAATTAGTTGGAGAGTCAGTTAAAGCTAACTATCGAAGACCTGCGCTCTAAGCAGATATATGTTGTCAAGAACATAAGTTATGATCAGATATGGGCATATTTATATTCGTAAATATAACATAAATATATTCATAAAATTAATCTTTCAGTGAATATGATTATTAATATATTCATATTCATTAGGTTAATATATAGGGTGGAACCGGATGAGTGACGAAAATTTTTTTGAGTTAGTCTGCCTCAAAATTTTAGTAAAATGCCGCAAACCGCTTATTTTTATCTCAATTCGTACTCGAGATATGATTTTTTAAAGGTTTTTTCTCTTTTTTTTTTCTCAGGAAAACCGTGTTTTTTTCCTTTCAAACTCATATTTCTCCACTTTGCCTTATTTACGTTATTTTAACTTTTGACCTCATTTTCGAAATCAACGTTGATTTTCCTATAATAGTTGTACCGTGAAATTGGGTTCTTGAAAAGTATCATCTGAAGACCGCCACTTCAGCTCAAACATATAAGATTTTGAAGAAATGAAATTTCTGAAAATCTTTAGAACTTTTCCTCTTTTCCAATAAAAATTCTGGAAACTGGCAAATCTTATGAAAACTGCTTCATTTAGGTGAAAATACTCTTTCCAACGGTATAGTCAATTTTACTTTTACTTTGTTATTCAGGGGAGAAACTTATGTTTTAATGTTGAAGAATGTGGATTTTTTCATAAAATCGATGGTTTTCTTGAAAAATGACCTTCCATGAACCAACGAGTGTGAGGTTGGTTTCTACGTATTTTCCCACGCTGAATCGAATGGTAACATGGATTGACTACTTGACGTTTGCATCTTTTGAGATGCGAGCTTGCGAGCATCCAGACCACCAAATTATACACATCATTCTGACCTATATATTCAACTAATTGAATTTCTACTACTACTTGATGTTATGTATTTTTAAGATGCGAACTTGCGAACATCCAGACCACCTTTTCTATACAATTCTGATTACAAAATCAATCCCTACATCGCGGGATGCGCCGCAGACGGTTGTTTTGTCTGGTCCATTTCACGTTGAGAATGTCTGCGGCAGGGCGAGTACTGAATATCCTCCCCTACCTATCACGATCTACCTGCATACTAGATTCCTATACTAAAAATTGCACAAATTATCACAGATTCACTCTCGACTACAGTACAAAATCACATTCACACAATAAATACATACACAACCAAAAACACGCACATCCATACAAGCCAGTGGAGTCGAGGAAAACCCCCTCCTCGATCCCACCCTTCCTTTGGATTTTGTTTCGGCCCTTCGAACGAAGCCTCCACGATTGGCCTAGATTTTTTTGGAGGGCGACCCTTCAACCCGGATACCTTGCATGCCGGATCACCGCCCAAGTGCCTCATCTTGGACGATGAAAGGGAGCTGCTTCCCCTGGAAGTTGTTCATCATCTGACCACCGGCTAATGGAAGGAGAGCACGCGACCCTGACAAGTGGGTGTCATGAGCAGGCTTGACTTTTATTATTGACGGAGGCACGTAACCTGGTTCGTGGGGGATTGCGTTGATGTTACCTCCAGATTGTGCAAAACTACCTGTCTTCATCTCACGGAGTTCGTTCACGTATCCATCCATTTCGGCTTATTATTTTCGATAAAGACTCTCCGTAGAGCTGAAGAAATGTAAACTTCCTCAAAATTTATTGGGCTGCATCTCCGCTAGCGTAGTTTACAAATTCAAAAGAATATCCAACGACCGTTGTCTTTCACTGCTGGACGAAATTTTGAGGGAAATAAGAATCGATAGAGGAATCTCGTCATCACTTTCTCCTAATTAAATGGGGAGCAAGTTAAAGATAGCAATTTCAAAAAGACAGTTATTCGAAATATCTCAATACGAGCTGTGTACTCCGCTACGAGCAATTTATGGTAATTAGATGTCAAAATTTCGAATTGAATTTGTATTGGGTTGTGATAGGGAAACGATGAAATACTCAACATGCCACGTGAATGTTGTACCAAGGTATATTGATAAGTATCACACTAGATGGTGATTTATCACAATAAAGTTCCAAATTAAGAAATACAAATAAAAAAATTAAACTGGATACGAGAAAGTATTTTTGTGTTTATTTAGGATACATTCCAGACCAATGAATCGCATTCGCATGAAGTCACTCAGTATGCTAACTTTTTCTTTTGGATTTCTTTAATAATTAGTAACACTTCAACAGAGGATACCTCTCAATTTAAGAGTGTGTCAGGTTGTTTGTTTGAGATCAGGTTAAATCCAGCTTGGCTACATTTTTCATACTAGTAATTATGTTGTCTTAATTTTCGGGGTTATTTGAATATTTTGAACCTACTTACCTCATTTATATCAATTTATTACTTAATTAAAGCAAAACTCATACATTTCTAATATACGTATTTTTGATAATACATTACACTTTCGAATTAAGTGGTGGATGCTAAAGAGGGTAAATGGATGAAGTGTCAAGGTTGGTAGGTACCTACTTACATAGGTACCTATATAATATAACACGAGGTCGAGAGTCTCGAAAATCAAAACTGGTTGTTCCCGGTGGGAGTTAAGTTGGAAACCGGTGGTTTAGACAGACCAAGAAAATGTAACGTATAACTCTTCCAAATTCGAAACTGTATTTAATGAAGTAACGTTACATCTCTTACTTATTGACCATTTTAAAACTATATAAGGTAGACGTCACTTCGTGACTGTCCATAGAGTTACCCTATCATTGTTACACTATCTATACTTTACTATAGTATACTTTCTCTGAGTCCCATTCAAAAACTATGTGGGAAAAATCCGAAAACGAGAGATTACATCAATCTCAGGTGGATCCTAAGTTTGGCTCAAAGAAAACAAAAATTCATAAAGAAGACGGGCTGCAGTTCAAACGAGAATAATTGTTCCTCTCATGCTGATCGGCGAGTCAAATTGATATCTTCATATTGAAGGGTGCGATTAATTAACTCAACGACTCTCAGGAAAACCTGAATTGGGTCAAAAGAGCTCTAAAACCTGTTCCTAAATATGAAAAACGGGTGCGTCATGTTTCACCAACAGCTTTTCCAACCCCAACCCACGAAGAGGAGACTGGCGTAACTCACTTTAATTAAAGTTAGAAGCGCTCAAATGGTATGAAAACCGGCCATCAACAGGGGGTTTTATGTCCTGGAAGGGGCCCGAGCAATAAAGTGGCACTTGCAATTGGAATCAGAGCTTTTAGCCTCGAAGTTGAGGGCCACGTCGTTATTGGATCGGGCACAGCTTTTCAGCGGTGGGGAGGGGCGTTGAGAGCGGGGCATTAGCGCGGAATGGGTGGAAGCCACGTTTTCGGCAAGATACGCCGCTGCTCTCAATAATGTTGGAAATATTAAAATTTTAAAGGGAGGTAAAAGTGTAACGGGTTGTTAAAATGTAGAAAGACCTATTTAGTTAGGCACTGCCGTTAATAACTAAGGGCCGTTTCCGTGGTAATATTATCATTCACCAATGACTGATTAGTTTTGCCAAATTTTCAGAACAAATAGGCATCATTATTTACGCAATCTAATGGCAATGAGTACAGCTATTCTATCGGACCGACTCCCTTCATCTTTTGTTTGAATGAAAGGAATGAATGCATAGGTTTGTCATCAAGCATTGAAAATCAGCTTTGTCCATCTTTTATAGCTTTGTCCTCATATATCTCAGGTTCTAATAGAGATACAATGTTCGTTAAGGTCTAAGAACACTCAGTGAATCATACCCTTTTATTTGAGATATCATATGCCCTAATTGGTTGAGTTTGAAAGGATTTATGGGCGGAAAACCGATTTGTTTGGCTCTCGAAATGTTATTATGGGTGCCAACACGCATAGGCCTTTCTCCGCGCGTCTTTGGTTTTGACGATTTCGATCCGCTGAGTGAGCTAAATTTTCTCTTGTTCGTCCTTGGAAGTTGAAATTCGATAGGGGGACTCTCTGGGGACATTAAGAGACTATTGAAATTATGGGCTATTTTCTAATTAGCTGAATGAGCTAAATTCTATCCTGTTAACTCTAGGAAGTTGCAATTTGATAGGGAGACTCTCTGGGTCATTAAAAGACGATTGAAATTATGGGCTTTCATGATCAGCTGAGTTTGCCAAATTCTATCCTGTTCACTCTAGAATTTAAAATTTGATAGGGAGACTCTCTGGGTCATTAAAAGATGAGTGAAATGATGATCTCTTTCCTAAACAACTGAATGAGCAAAATTATCTCTTGTTCACCCTAAGAAGTTGAAATTTGATAGAAAGACTCTCTGGGCCACAGTAGACTGAAATGATGGGCTCTTTCATGATCAGCTGAGTCTGCTAAATTCTATCCTGTTCACTCTAGAAAGTTGAAATTGGACAGGGAGACTCTAAGGGTCATTAAGAGGCGATCTTTTATGATCAGCTGAGTGAGCTACATTCTCACCTGGTCACCCTAGGAAGTTGAAATTTGATAGGGAGACTCTCTGGGTCATTAAGATAGGAGTGAAATGATGGGCTTTCATGATCAGCTGAGTGACCTAAATTCTGGTAATTTGGCATATAATGCTGCGGAGCAGCAGAGTCCACTAGTGTCCCTTTAATCTTGAGAAACTGTACTTTTTAAATTTTTTTATTTAACAAAGTACGTTCTTGGGTTTCGCCCTATATAATTAGAAAATGACGTTGTAAAGCACAGAAGTGATTCACTTGTAAAAATAATTTATAGAGATTGAGCTAGTGAGTAAGCTCTTACACATGGATATCATGCGGAGATAAAATTCTTTGCAATACGCTCTTGTGTGTTGACCGAAGGTGGGTTCTTTTGTTTGTGGCTATTTATGGACAAAGAACTACCAATTAATATATAATTTGTCTGTATGTAAATATTAAGTACTCTAGCTGTCAATATTTGCAAGTGTTTAGTGATGTTCAGTGCAAAGTTTCAATTATGAATTCCGGTAGAGTATTTTTGTCTATTGTGGGTTGGTATTACGTATACACCTATCTCAATTGTTTGGCAATATTGAATGTTATTTTCATCTTGTAAAAACCAAGTGTTCTTATAATGTAACCTATTCATTCATTCATTCATAAAGTCTGCTTTGTAGTGGATAATGATGAGGGGAACTGAATGGCTCTGTGTTATGAACGAAGTAGTTAATTTCACATAAAGGAACAAAACAATGCAAAACTGGAAAAACAGGAAAACACACATAATATCCACGTGTAGGGCGATCTACGTGGAGCAATAGATATTTTTCAAGTCGAATGCGACAACTGAAGGTATATGATGTTATCGTCGCGATAGCATTACAAGAGATAAATGGAGCCATTAAACTAGAAACTTCAAGAAAGGACGAGGAAAACATGCTTTTTACAGATGTAGAACATCCAGCAAAAGCCTCGAAAGCTGGCGGTATTCGGAGGAGTAACTAATCTCATTTGGAGGGGCTCCAAATGGAAAAGAAAATACGAGAGTAGGAAAAAACGAGATAGAGGACAACTACATTAAAGATCCAATGGGAGAAACAAAACTTAGCGGCGTTGTTTCGTTCGAACACTCAAGATCATTATTTTTGTGCGGTGATCGGTTCACTAGAATGATCGATAAATAGAAAAACATGATTCTTTCAAAGATTAAAAGTAGAGAACCAAACTCAAATATCAACGACAGAAAACCATGAGAAAACCATGAGAAGATGAGAGTTAGATGGACACATTCAATTCCTCATCAGTAAAAAAAATGAAAAATTTTCCTTTTGAGTCTAGCGAAATAGTGTATGTATTCAAACATTAAAAACAGTCATTGTTTGAACGAAAAACAATTAAATGTTAGCATCAAACGCAGTTAAATATTTTAAAAAAATTGTTAAGTAATGCATACAGGTGGAAGTACCATTTGGCGATTATGAAATTCAACTCAAGTAAAGAAAAGTCCGATATAATGAAGAGTTCCTAGTAGATCCGTCGGTCTCAGTACGGCGTGCGGTAGCGAGAAACACTATCGCACATTAAATTCACATCAAGTCCTTAACGGATCTAGTTATAACGCTAAATCCGTGGAAGGAGGAAATTATCCCTAGGAGGTTATTTGAGTCCATGGAAGGAGGTTATTTTAGGCGATTACGTTTTTTCCGGATTGCGATCCGTTAACGTATCTGTACGGAGGGATGCGTCATCGTAACTCATTGCTTCGGTGTTTCGGCGCCGGATTGTCGATACTGCACGACGTATTGTTTTACGGATATTCCAGGAACTCTCTAATGTCTTTTTATATTGACGCATTCCTCCGTCTGCACCCACCATAATCTCCTCCAAAACGTGAATTTTAGCTAAAAATGAAGCTTCATATTTGCAATATCTCAAAAAAATTTGAAATGACAATGGTACATGATTTTCTTCACGAAAATCCGTTTTGAGACTTCCTGAAACTATTTCTGGATTTTAACGCTTTTTTTAATATGTATATATACAGAGTGTCTACCCGAAAGTTGGAAAAAACTATGAGAGTCCAACAATAGGATTATACTTGCAAATAATTTCGAACAAACATTTTCACCTAGAGATTTTTTAATGACGCTCTTCGTGTTTTCTACGATATGGCATTACCTCGAAAGTTTTCGAGATCTCGATTTTTGAAAATGTTGGCACAACTACTATCCTTTAGGGTTGATCAAAACTGATGCTGATGTTACTGGCACATCCCCGGCCGATGCATAATTTTTGAGCCAAATTTCATAAACTTTGGTCCAGTAGTTTTGGAGAAAAGGTCTGTACGGCGTACGGGGGACAGACGGTTTTTTTGAATTCGATTTCTGAATTCTAGGCATCCTGAAACGTAAACCAACAAATTTTGAGAGGGGGGGGGGGGGGGGGTGAACATTTTTCTTTTTGGTCGATTGCAAAGGTTTATTATTGAAAATAATAAACCAAAATGCTCAAAGCAAAATCACAAGATTTATCAAAAATCACAGTTTTGATTGGTTGTTTCCCTTGTAGTAGTTTTTTAGCCTTCCCCAGCGGGCGCTCTGCGGAAGAAACTTTCTCAAACTTTCAGCTTTCTAACGAACTAGTACAAAAAATTTATCGTGGGTTTCAAGGGAGAAAACTGCGTTTAAATGCTAAAAAACATGATTCATTTCGTGAGAACCATTGTTTTTTCCTTTTTTTCCACTAATATCAGTTTGCCACGCTGAAAAATGAGGGTGACCGAATACTTCATGAATTATGGAATCATTAGGTATTATGATAAATTGTCAAATTGTAAGGTAAAATTGTAAGACCATCAACAAAAGTTTCTTATGCCACAACATCATATCCATCGGGAGACAGAGAATGAGCTTCCGAACTTGAGCTATTATAATTAGCTGGGCTTGTTTTACTGTACTGTACTGCGTAAATATTTTATCTAAAAAACTGCAAAAAGAGCTAAAAATCCAAAATCTTATTTGAATCGCAGAACATTAGTCAGAACGAATTTTCATTTATATATTCATTATTAATATTGTTATTATTATTTTCTGTTTGCCATAGAATTGGTAGTTAGCAATTTCTTTTTACTTAAAGTCCTCTATTTTCAAACCAATGTAACATAATACAGTACCCATAATAATTTACAAAAATTCGCTCATAAGATCATGCTACATAACTGGAGCTTTTTTCTTGATGATTTATTTTATTTTTTTATTATAGTTTAAGCTGCATCTCAACCAGAAGGGTCATATTAGCAGCATTGAACAAGGTGTCCAAAGGGACACTGGAAGTGGCACGATTCTAAGGGGAGCCATGTTGTCAACCTTGACCGAAAAGGAGCGCCATCATGGACTCCACTGGCAACTTGGAGGGAGAAAAAAATTAGAGGTACAGTGATAACCACTGTTTAGCCCCCGAAGTGGATTAAAAACCCCAAAAATAAAATAATACAACTAAGACTATAAATGTAAGATAGGGAAATAACTATATACACGCAATTATATACAATCAGCGAAGTGAAATAAAACTACGACTAGATGTATATAAATATACCACAGATCAAATATCACAGTTCGTAGTAGAGCTCAGCGGCTCTCGGGTACAACAGGGATTGGACCTAGTCTGATCCGGATAAAACGTCAACCCACAGAGGGTTCTTACTGATGGTGACAGAACTGTTAAAATCGATCCAGTATTTTTGGTAACTCTTTTTCTCTGTGGAAACATACAACGTTGTTACTAACTTAATCTGTTTTGTTATTCAGATGGATTTCCACGAACTCATCGCGACTGTGATTTAGTTCACCTTTGCAGATTTTTTCTTCATCCTATCTGATTCCATCTCCTGTTCAATCCACGTGAAAGAGCAATAAGGTGGGGCTTTTATTGGATTAAACGAAGTTGGCGTGTCAGGGACGTGTGTAGTAAATATTCGTGGGCGCTTTCTTTCTACGAGTATATTCACGACAACGAGCGAACGTCACGCTTCCCACTCAATGCAGGAGTTGCGTTTCTTTTTTTCTCACATCGCCTGCATTCTTCGTGCTAGTAACGTTGTCGGGCAACCCTTTTAGCGTGAGTGATTTTCCCGAGGTGAACAAGTCCTAGCGATTATGGGTTTTTTGTGGCACTTTTTTGTGGTTGTCCTACACGGCTGGAACAGAACCTTTCCCCATTGACTTACAGCCTTTGAATTTTATGTCATTGTACCTGTCCTGGGTTCGAATCCAGAGCAGTCCAAAATTGTTATCGCTTCGTACTTCAACCTCCGAAATTAATTTTTGATATATATATATATATAAATAGTATATATAATAATTGCTATGCAATTCTTAGGCCGACCCCCAATGATTTTTTATGTAACGTCCGGGACGAAATTAGAGATGATTTTCACGTACAACCGAGTAGTTGATGAGTTGCTATCGTCCATGACGCGAAGCGCGAGTTCTTGGGTTCGAATCCCAGCCAGGCTTGAACATTTTTTTATATACAAATTATTTCAGGCTAAGAATTGCATAGCAAATTATCCTCGTTTTCTACGCAGTAGAAAAGAGAAAAGATTCGGCGAGGCGCGAAGCGCCGAGTATATATATATATATATATATATATATATATATATATATATATATATATATATATATATATATATATATATATATATATATACCTCGCAAGGGGCTCCGCCCCTGGACCGCCCTACTCTATACTCGGCGCTTCGCGCCTCGCCGGATCTTTTCTCTTTTCTACTGTGTAGAAAACGAGGATAATTTGCTATGCAATTCGTCTAACGAGAAAAAAAAAAAAAAAAATTTTCAGGCCTGGCTGGGATTCGAACCCACAACCTTCGTCTCACGAGAGAAAAAAAAAAAAAAAAAAAATTTCAGGCCTGGCCGGGATTCGAACCCACAACCTTCGTCTCACGAGGAAAAAAAAAAAAAAAAAAAAAAAAAAAAATTTCAAGCCTGGCCGGGATTCGAACCCACGACCTCTCGCTTCCCATCTCGGGATAAAAAACGTTACACAAAAAAAGTGGACATTTTAAAAAAATTATTGGGGGTCGGCCTAAGAATTGCATAGCAATTAATATATCGGCCCTTCGGGACTCGCAAGGGGCTCCGCCCCTTGACCCCGCCAGGGGGGCTTCGCCCCCTGGACCCCCCTAATCTATACTCGGCGCTTCGCGCCTCGCCGGATCTTTTCTCTTTTCTACTGTGTAGAAAACGAGGATAATTTGCTATGCAATTCGTCTCACGAGAAAAAAAAAAAAAAAAAAATTCTCAGGCCTGGCCGGGATTCGAACCCACAACCTTCGTCTCACGAGAAAAAAAAAAAAAAATTGTTCAGGCCTGGCCGGGATTCGAACCCACAACCTTCGTCTCACGAGAAAAAAAAAAAGAAAAAAATGTCAGGCCTGGCCGGGATTCGAACCCACGACCTCTCGCTTCCCATCTCGGGACAAAAAACGTTACACAAAAAGTGGACATTTAAAAAATTATTGGGGGTCGGCCTAAGAATTGCATAGCAATTAATATATATATATATATATTTGTGTGTGTGTGTATGTGTTTGTGTCATTCCAGACGATAACTCTCTTTAAGATTGAGATAAAAATCCCGTTCTTGCTCCAAAAAATCAAGCATTCCAAATGAAAAAGATGAGTTCGTTGGCCAACAATAAAAGTTTTCAAATTTCAATAAAATGCACTAAAAAAATCACTAAAAATGGCTAAATTCGTTAAACTTATATTTTTTCGCAGAATAATACTCAAATAGAGTTTACTTACTATAAAAAAGAACATTCAAAAATTAAGGAACAAAATAATGCTGAAAAATGTACTTAAATGTGTCATGGATCACCTGTTCCAGGTTCCATGCAAATCCTCCAAACCTAGACTTCTTTGTGACCTAGTGGTGCCTTAATTAACTTTTAAGTTTCTACGGTTGGCAATATTGTTCTAACCCCTTCCCTCTTTTAGGGATCCTGCTGTAAGGGGAATTTCTCACCCCATTCTCATTTCTGAAGCCATCTATACTTTACGTTTTGTGCCTAGTAAGCCAACACGCCATTTTATTTCCTATCTTTGATTTCCATTCAGCCTAGTGCTCTTTTCACTCGTATTTTCCTTTTCACCAAGTTAGTGAAAGTGTTAACTTCCATATTCTTTCCGCCACCTGAGTTTTGCTTCTAAGTCAACAGGTTTGAGCATAATTTTATTTTATTTTTTTTTTTCAGTTTTGTGCCTCTTCATTTCCATTTTAGGTTAATTTCCCTTTTGGTTTATTATTTCCAATAATAAGCCTATGTGATCGTGTAGCAAAAAATTTTTATAACCCCCCCTCAAACTTTGTCACTTTACGTTTCAAGGTGTGTAGAATCCAAATTTGAAATGTCCGTCCGCCGTCCGCCGTTCGCCGTCCGCCGTTCGCCGTCCGGGCCATAAAAGGCCTAAGAATTGACTTAAAAAACCTGTTCTTTCGCACATAGACTCCATTTGGGGTCTAGTTGGTCCTAACGTTTAACCATCCCGATTGCTTTACTAGCATAGATGTTATGGGCCAAAAACGGGCAAAAAAGTGTATTTTTCGACGCACGCACGCCTGGCACGCTTGGCAGGGGGTCACGGTGGGTGCTGAGGGGGTGAGCGGGGGGGGGGGGGGGGGGGGGGGGGGGCGGGGGGGGTGGAGTGAGAGGAGGCGCCGGCGCCGCGGCACCTTGTGGCGGGTACGGCGCCGGCGTTCCTTCGAGGCATGAATATGTTTTTTTCAAGCTCATATTTGTGTGTTAATACCAAAGCTTTTCCTACGCATATTTAATAACAATACCCTCTCGACTTTTCGTACGTACTTAGATAATGATATTATTAAGGCAATAACTATTTGAATAGATAGGAGCTCAAATCGAGAAATATTAATCATGCGTATATAATTATAGAAGTATAGGTTATGGCAATTCGAAGTAGGACACGCCGAGGAGTCTGGACGGGCCTTATGACGTACGCAAGCCAACTAAAACTACGATCATACTCAATTGAAAAAATAATAAACCTTTGTGAAATTTTTTCTCTGAGGTTCTGATTTTTCCTTTATTTCCACTGCGCATTTGCCTTTTGCCTTTTTACAACAAGTACAGTTTATTTTTCCCTTATTTATCTATTGTTTATTTTCCTACCTATTTATTTTTCTTGTTGCTAAAGCCATTAGGCGACATTTTCCCGGAAAAGTTTCCGGTGGTAGCAGAACTCTGCTTGGACAGTGGGTATTAACTTCTCCAAAATTGGTCACCCATTTGTCACCTGGTAGCCTGAGCGTTATCCAATAAGCTGACCATTGACACAAATGTCATTACAATTTGCTAGAAAAATCGAAAAAAATAGCAAAGTTAAAGCTAAAAATCCAAAACCACTTATTGATTAGCAGATTATTATTTAAAATACGTTTTTTGCCATATAATTAATAGTTAACAATTTCCTTGCACTCAAAAAGATCAAATTTCAAAACAATTCAACAATCTGCAATACGATAATTTACGAAAATTCGCTCGTATGATCATGCTGCATGACTGGAACTTTTTTTTTATTCCGATGAATCCGAAACTCAGTTTCTCCAGTAAGTCGTGCGACCCCCTTCCGAGTTGAAGTGGGATTACAACTTTATTCGCACTTTCATGCTGTTCACAGCGGTAAAGGGTGGGGGGGGGGGGGGGGGGGGGCAGGAAGTGAGAAAAAGGCAGATTAGGAAGTTGGAAGTGGTTCCCCCATTCCTGCCCCGCAACCTTATATAAAAGGATAGGAAGAGGCTGACACATGTAATGCCGGGGGGCCTTTTTAAAAATGAAAGTACCTACTATGCTCTCCGAAAAAAGAGTTACTATGAATCTTTAATGTTTGGATTTTTTGTTTTTTTTTTTTTTTTTTTTTTGAGGTTAAGCCTTTCCTTGGCTGGGAAGGTTTTATCATCGGGCACTATGATGTTAAGATAAGTGAGTGTAGAAAAATAACGTCTTCAAAGAATTCACTAGATGTATTCAAACGTAATAGTCATAATGGGTGGTATGCATAAAGGCGAAGTAAAAGGTTTTACTCCAAAATGTGAAGAACATGCTTCGTTACCTATGCATAATAAGCAAATACTATAGCACTTGCTGACTCCTTTTACATCGTAGTAAAGGAAGTGAAGCTATAGTATCTAAACCAGGGGTATCCAACCTTTTTTACTGAAGGGCCAAACTATAAAATATTTTTTGAGACAAGATGGGCCAACAATTTACTAATATCCGCCCCCCCCCCCCCACCCTCATACATTCAAGAAGTTATGTTTTAATTAAGGGTGCTCAGTGGTGGTTATTGAGATATTCTGGGCTTAGTTTTCTAAGTAGCTATATTCAATTATATATCTTTGTTGTTGGATAACTCAAATCATGTTCTTCTTTTAAGATAGTTAAAAATAATGTTGTGAACAAAATATACCAGACCTAAGTAAGACAATTATTAATGATTTTCACTTATGCTTACTTTCACTAAACATTTCAATGATTATCTCAAATACCCATCTATTATAATAATAGGATACATACAAAGTGATAACGCTTGAACGCCTGCACCGATTCTCTTCAAAATTTTTTTTAAACTGACCGGCATGAAGAAAACTGGTGCAGATAATTCTACCAAGTTATAAATCAGATTCCTTCATATTAAAAAACAAGAAAAAGTGCAAAAACGAGGGAAAGTTGTAGAATTATTTAAAATAGAGGCATCCATGGAAACTAAAAAATCATTGGGGAGATATTGGTAGTTCGATAACGGCCAATAGATTAGCCAATAGGGTCATTATACGATGCGGTCATCGCACTCGACAATAAAACCATTGGCCCGCACGCACCTACCGACCAGCCACACGTGAAAAACCCAATAGCTGCATACTTGCCGAATTTTCTCCGCAAAAACGAGGGAAAGTTGTAGAATTATTTAAAATTGAGGCATCCATGGAAACTAAAAAATCATTGGGGAGATATTGGTATATATAGGTAGTTCGATAACGGCCAATAGATTAGCCAATAGGGTCATTTAACGATGCGGTCATCGCACTCGACAATAAAACCATTGGCCCGCACGCACCTACCGACCAGCCACACGTGAAAAACCCAATAGCTGCATACTTGCCGAATTTGCTCCGCAAATTTGACAGTACACATCGCAGCCAACGTACCTCAAAATTAAATTATTACAAAATTACGCGCGCAAATTATTACACAATTATTTGCATAATTAAAGTTTGTACTTGCATCCCGTGGTGACACGGGCTTTTCCACTAGTACATTTTTAATGTAACATGATGAGTTATTTTTAGTCCTGCCTTAGGTACAGTCGGGGTACGCTTTCTCTCCTTACACCACCCCAGTACAGTCCGTGCAACACACTGACCATCGCAGAATGGCTGATCGCTGCTGGTTTACAGATAACAACACTTATTGAGAACGGAAGGGACAAAAATAGAGACGATTACTGTACTCGTAGTTTCCGGTAAAAGTGTTTTAAGGAAAACATATTATCAAATGAAAAAATCTTTTTTCAGTTTGTAATTTTTCCGAGGGCCGGTCAAAATCTGCTCGCAGGCCGTAGGTTGGAGACCCCTGATCTCGACCAAATCCTATGCATAAAAAAGAGGTAATGCTAGTGGCCTGAAGGCAATGCTTCTATGAGCATGGGGGTTAGCATCTGCTTTTACTTTCTACTTCAAGCAAGTACTTCGTTTTTATGCATACGACCCATTGTAACATGTATTTTCGAATGGGTTGAAATTGTTTACACTAACCTTCTTAATCTTTAGAAAATACGAGGAACTGTTGGAAACGCATGGGATCAAGAATACTCGGTAAATATCTATAACATATATATACTTTCAATTCTCAATACCGAAAGGGTATGTCGAAGATTGAGGGGAAAAGTGTTTCGGATATTTCGTAGGCAGCTCTAAAGACAATTTGTACTGTCCGTTGTAATATCCATCAAGTTATTTCATTCTGTTGGGCAGAAGATAGCATAATTTCAAAATTGAACAGGTTTTAAAACCTAACTAGAAACCAGTACCCAGTGCACCAAAGTCCAGGTGGCTCGGTCAATCTATAAGATTACTTAGAGAGAGTATATATTAAACTATTATCGTTAATATGGGCGTAAAAAGTTGTGTCCGCGAAAAGCTGCAGACTACTCGCAAGTGAGCGATACAAACTCTCAATGAAATCACAAACATTCAAGCATAGTGTAGATAATTTTACCATATTTATCAGAGTAAAGAGAGAAAGAAGGGCAACCAAGTATACACAGCGCTCCGTATAAGAATGACACCGACACAACTGCCAACAACTTCCGTCAACTGTAAAGGAAGTGGTAACAGACTATTCCGGTGCTTCTTGCTCACCTATGCTCCACAACCTATCTTCTCGTTAGCTTCATCATCTGCCAAAACAGCTATAAAAGACCTTGTGGTAGTGAGTGGAGCTCATTCATTCTAGATCACTTGATGAAGAAACAAGTTCACACAGGCCATGAAAATGACTTGAGCCCAGATGGCTCTTTCGTATCTTTCGTACAAAGGCATGTCGAGCCGTTCGGAAACATCCACGAAACGTCATTTTTCTTACTCTAAGTGAACAATGGTCGTTAGTCCCCGCCAAACTTAAAGATTTTCTACCATGCAGACCTTACAGTGATTCCTGTGATGCAGCTGAATCCTCGGTCGACTGTGATAGCTCCTGTTGCCGGGCTGATCCTAACACAAATCCCTATCACAATCTAAATCTCAACCTCATTTTTCAAATTCCAATCAGTATGACTTTATCAGTGCTAGGTAAGAGCTAGCTTATTCAGTTCGGACGTATCCTCAACACAAAACTTGATGATTACAACTAACTTTCCCACTCACATTTCAAACATAGAACGTCAAATCTCTTTTAGAAAAGTACAAAAAAAAAAAAAAAAAAAAAAAAAAAATCGCATAAACTCACAAACGAGTTCCACTATCTGCTTTACAAGCAAATACCATGTTACATGGATATGTCTTTGATTGGGGATTTCATAACGGTTGTCCTCGAGAGTTTAAACAAATCCTTTAACTTTAAACAAATCCCTGGGCCGCATCCCGACTAATTCCAACAAAACAACGGTTTACTTATAGAAATGTTGAAAATAACTGTGGAGAGAAGCCACTACAATGAGTTGTTGTTAACAGTCGACTGTTGTCGAGAGGATGAAAATGTTTCCTATGGAGTGGAGTAAATGATGCTATTGCTTTACGTTAAGAATATTGTAACCGGCTTATTAAAATTGTTTATAGTCCAATCAACTTAGTTTAGGAATGTAGCCAGGTACGTAAGGAGGGGGAAATTGGTAGCTTGAGATGTGAACATTTATCACATAAATCAAGCGCTTTCCAACGAGTGGCGAACGATTTCTGTGCGATGAAAACTGCGGAAGTTCCATTCCCCTAGCAACGGCTGGGTTGTACGTGAAAAACACTGAAATTGTGACACAAATTTTGCGTCACGGAAATTTTTGGTTGACCCCCAGAGCAAAGACATATCCATGTCAAAAACGCGGCAGGCCGCTCGTACTTTCTCTCTTATGAGAGAAGAGCTAGGAGCATTGAAAATGTCTCAGTAATTTCAATGTTTTTTATTGTTTTAAATAAAATAACAATTAGAAAACATAAAATAATTATTGACACACAATTACTGAATTCGCTGTAGGCCAGTCTCCACGATGCCCAATTCTTCCACGAATATAAATTCACAGGTAGGTAATTTTCTGGTATGGTGCGCGTCTACAATTACTATAACAAAGATTAACTTCTCAACCAAGTGACAAAAAACAAGCGGCATTGTTTACTATATCCATTTATAACATAAGTATAAAACTACGACATGAATAGAAGAACAAGTACGAAAGAAATGCGTGATCAATCGAGAGCTATCCAACGAGTGGAGAACGATTTTTGTCCGGTGAAAACTGAAGAAGTTTCATTTCCTCAGCAACGGCTTGGTTGTACGTAAAAATCAAAAAAGACATACATTGTATGCATATTCCATGTATATTGACTTAACCTTACCTTCAATAGATATACAAATGTATTAAGGTCTAGCATAGAACTTTATTTACTTTTTTCGATAAAATGGATAACTAAACATCAGAAACGACTCGGTTGTAAGCGGAAATCATCAGAAAACTAGAGGCTAAAGTTGAATGAAACGGTTGCATACGAGTCTGCAACGCATTGGGACAATTTCATGTGTTTACCTATGAATGGTCAACGTCATTTCTGATGGTCATAATCATCGTTGTGGCCACTTGGGACAATTTTTTTCGTGACGATTTTTTTGTTATGTGCCATATGAAAGACATGAAAATGTCAAAAACAACACCTAACTTGTTTATAGGTAGCGTGACGTTTTTTCTTTGCGTAAAAAAATTTCCGTGACAAAATTTCCGGTTGACCCGTTGACTAAGACATTTTCAATGTCGAAATGCAACCTATAAAATTCGGCATCCTTGTATCACCAGGCCCTACAAATCTCTTTCTTCTTATCAATTATTGTGGCCGACCAATACATTATCGACTCCCACATACAATGGAGGCTTCTAAGCTCACAATTATTTTTGGAAAAGATTGAGTATAACATTGCAAATCAACATATAACCGGCCCTTTTAAAGGGCAACAGAATACAAGAAAGCTCAAATTATTAATAAGCCACGTCGTATCCATTAGACACAGTCTCTGCGGGTTGAATCTTTCTACAAACGAAATCTCTATTCTACATGAATGGCTGAACACAATAGATGAGTGTCTATCGGCGTATCGGTGAGTCATCGAAAAATCGGCGATGCCTGGGTTTGTCGTTAATGAAAAAAAGGATTTAAAAAAAAAAATCCTGGCATCAGCCTTGTTGATGTAACGTGGATTGTGTTGGGTGGGGGTCGGTATCAGAGAACCCTTATCATCTTTGGCCGTGTCAATCATCCCCTCCCTCGACAACCCCAACCTCCTGTTCACCCTTCAAAAAACACCCCTCCTCTTCCTATTCAAGTTCGGATGAAAAAAAAACCACTTTCCACAAAGCCTAGTGGTCCCTTTCATCCTTTCCCGAAAAGGAATTATTTCTTCGGCACATCTCATAATTTGCCATCCCCTTAAGCTAAAAAAAAAAAAAAAAAAAAAAAAAAAAAAAAAAAAAAAAAAAAAAAAAAAAAAAAAAAAAAAAAAAAAAAAAATCGAAAAAATCCACTTCCTGAAGCTTCAAACGCCTCTTCGTCGACGAAGAAAAATGATGGGTGATGGAAACTCAATTCAAATGCTATATTGAGAAACTCAGAATATTTTTAAAAAGAGGACTCCAGAAAGTTTGGGTGGAAATAACCCCCTCTGTACTGACTCGGCGTCAAACTTAATGGTAGTATTTTTCGCTTTCTTCTTTTCAAACTCAAATTTAGGATGCCAACTTTACGGCTTCTTCCCATAGTAAGAGAGCTGTTCAACAACTAAAGTTTGAGACCCAAAGCGCACTTGGGTTCAAACTTTAGGTCTCAAGGAAGGCGGAGAGAGAACCATGAAGGAAGTATATGTCAAGTGTGACTCACAATGGAATTCATTAGTTGTTTTGGTGCGGTATAAGAGATTTAAGATGAAAGGAATCGGCTTTAACATATAGAGGTATAGAGATAGTATTGATTCAATTTCAAGAATCCGAACCGGATGTCTATATGATCACCAATCAGGATAGCGACACATTTGACGAACAACCATGTATTTCAACACTACTCTGAGTTTAGAATACTAAAGGTAATTTCCTGAGTTATAAGAACGAAAACATAAAATTTTTAGGCCATCTTTCAACAGTTACTAATAAAAAATTTAGTCTTAAGCACTAAATCTTGACAAAACATGGAACATGCTTCTTTGGAGAACGGGAGAGAATTTAGGTCTCTCAGCTGATTAGGAAAAAGCCCATAATTTCAATCGTATCTTAATGTCCCAGAGAGTCTCCCTATCAAATTTCGACTTACAAGATAACTTACAGTCTAATAGTGGTTGCGATTATGTTTACAAAATTAACTGAGAAGGATCACCTGTATGTAAACAATCATTCAGACTAGTAATCTCATACCTCAGATTGCTGGCAACGCACTGCGCAGTGGTTAACATAATACGGTTAGGTAAATCGAGAGCGTACGATTTCTGTAAGATGATAGATGCCTTAAATACAGTTCAGCAGCAACAATTTGGTTATAAGCAATAATCATCAATAAATAGGAACGCAACGCACTAAATGTCACGTAACGGTAGTTTTGTCTCATTTTTGCCAGGGTTACGTTGGCAAAAACATGTTCCATGTTAAAAAATAATAAAGAAATACCTCGAACTCGGCGCGAGAGACGTGGAAAGTCGACAGACAAATCGAAACTTCAACATTACTAATTGTACAGTACAACCTGTAAAATTTCGTAACGCATTTTTGGGACATATATTAATTCTTTTTACACCTCATGTTTATGTACAGTAGGACCTAGATTACATTCGTAACTCAACTTTTGTGACACCTTTATACTTTTAACCTCGCTATCGTAAAATTTTGTAACGCATTTTTGGGACATATTTACCTATACTTTTTACACCTCATATTAATGTACGATAGAACCTAGAATATTTTCGTAACGCAACTTTTGTGGCACCTTTATAAAATCGCCTACCTACGAAATCTATTTAAACATTTTTCGTTTACCGTTAAATTTTGTTACTTATTTTCGGGGCATATTTATACTTTTTACACCTTATATTTAAGTATGTATGTACCGTAGAACCTAGAGTAAATTCTAACGCAAATTTTGTGACACCTTTATACTCTTAAACTCGCTCATCATCGTCTGTCGGCTACAAAAAAAACGCTGCAAATCATAACACAATGGTGAATTATTTTTGTGTTAGATAGCTGTTCTATGCCCATTGGATTCGGATTCAACTCACTTGAAAACCCCCGAATACCAATTTTTATCCCAAAAAACAGTTTAGTTTAGCCAATAAACAGGTAGGAAGATAATGCGTGACGCAGTAGTGCAAGGAAGCTAAGCTCCCCCCCCCCCCCCCCCCCTGACAGACGGGGGCCGTGACGTCATCGTGCAAATTAATTTCAAGAGCCGTATTACTGGTCGGATACCCATCATATAGCACCTTTTCGGAAAGCATTCACTCAGATCTTTCTATTGAGCAAATAAAAAATAACCACGAAAATGCCCCATTCCACGAGTATGGAACCTTTGTTGAGTTTCGACGAAGGTAATACATATTGTCGAAGGTCAACAAAGAGCTTCATGCGGAACAGCTAGAAGATTGCGGTACGGAGAGCTATAAAAAGAAATCCGCATGGGTACGTGTAATCATAAACAAACGGTTTTAGGGCGGCGTGCGAAGCCACATCTTTTTAAGGACTTATGAGGAAATTGTTTCATACCAGGGAAAAACCCCCCTCGGCCTCGAGCTCCCTGCACGGAATATATTGCCTGCGTAACCAGAAGGGAAGTTTATCCGCACGGCTTGATCGGCTACCGATCCAATTTATTGTTTACAGGAGAGATCCCCCTCTAGTCAGCCCACAGGAGGTTATTATCCACAATTTCAAACGAACGGGGGAGGCCATTTTCCCCTAGCGGGAGACCCGTCGGAGAATATACAGAGGAAGCATCGACATTCGTTTTAGTTGCAACCAAACGGAAAGAATAGAACGGTAATAATGACGTCGTTTAATCGGATTTGAAGTTTAATTAAAGAATGAAGTTTAGGGGTTGCGAGGGTTGGGCAATAATTCAAAGCTTTCTTCTAGGCCGACGCGACGCACAGTGGGGCGAAATGGCCAAAAACGGAAAAAACTCCGTATCTTGAAAACGGATAGTTATATTGAGTCGGGAATGGTTTTATTCAATTTAGGAAAAAAAAAAATAAATAGAAACGCGAATACATTTTTTTTCTAAATAAAAGAGAATCAAGCAGCAAAACCCTATAAGAGTGAATTTTGGATGGAAAAAGGGTCAAAAATGTTATTTAAAATGTGACAAAATTACAAAAATTTCAAATTTTAACATAAAACTTGAATTCTACGAACAATAAAATGGTTAGACCAAAAAATGAATCTTTATAATTTGTATCTCTATACGAAAACATGCTAATAATAGATAATCAAGTAACATCTAAAATTACTTCCCTGATCAATTTCATTGAATATTTTTGCACTTCTAAAATCATTTTGTGGATGGATAAGGATTTATCTAGGGCTGCATTATCTCGGATTTTCAAAATTTTGCATAATAAAGGGGATGTAATTGATTATCTCATCAGAATCAATAATAATTTGGATCTAAACTGATTATCGTATACTCTATTGACTTACTTAGTTGAAATTCCAAAAAATGAACAATTAATTAGCGTCTTCTTTAAATGAGGTGTTGTATAAATTTCACTCCATAGGTGCTGCCATCTATTGAAAAATCTTATCATTAAAATCAGAGACTTGAAATTTGAAGAGCCATCGTACAGCTTTGAGGACTTGGAACATCTAAAACTGAAGACAGTTATAAGGATGTCATCTTATCACCCTGCTAGAATAAAATGTCTACCTTTGTGTGTAGAATATAGCTTCATTCGTATCCGTAGCATGTTAGTGTTAATGGTATGCAAAAGCTCAACTTAATGATACTGTGAAATGATTATTAAGAGTAGGACCATGGAAACGAAGTACAGAGTGGATTTCATGGAACATACCGTTTTGAGCTGGAAACAATGAAATTCATTGAGGTCCACCTCGACACAGTCCAAAAAAATCCAGGAAAACTGAAGAATTTATGCCTGTTACCAGAATTTTACTTTTTCCATGGCGCAGGGACTAGCTTTGAACCGGGAACAGTGAAATTCATAGAGGATTAATACCGATCCCTTAGAATGCCACCAAAATTTAATGGCAACAGCAGAACTTTAAATTGTTACGTGGATTTTACGTTAAAATATGCACAACAATGTGGCCAATGATGCAATTTATTGAGAAACATCAAGAATCCAACCTGCACGATCTGTGAAATGGGATGGAAACTGTAGAAGTTATGCTTGGTTGAAAGCATTTTACGTTAGTGCATGGGCAGCAGCTAAATTCATAGAAGACGATGACCATCACACTGTGGTCAAAATTTGATGGGAAATGGTGTTAGTCTAGCGTATGATGGGTTACAATACATTTCACTCTAAATTTGGATTATTGTTAAGAGTATATGGTTCGCACGTATGGTGCATCACGTATTGATACATTCGTTGATGTATCTTGCATCACGTATTGATGCATTCAAGAATTTTATATCACGCAGTGATGCATTCATCGATCACACACCTAGCTGATCTATTGAGTCTAGTTTACAGTACAAGGAAGATCAATCAGTCCTACAGACTGCGTGTAGCTACGTAAACATCCAACTGAGAAGGCATGCAAGATATGAAGAGGTACATGTTTAGAAACAGATCAATGTTAAATCTTCTGTTCATCATAACTAGAGCAGAAAAGCCATTCTTAGACCACCCATTGTAGCACAACCAATCCAAGTTTTCCTCAGGGTTTTCTTCACCAAGAGGACCATACAAAGAACTTTCCATGCCGTTAAATTTTGATTGTGAAAAGCCGCCTAGCTCTAATGAATGCTTCAGTTCATCTTTGAAGTTTATCTCTAGTAAACCCTTCCCTTACCATCTCTTTTGTCATAACATTAAAAAAAACCCCTTCGGTCTTTGATCTCGAAAAAAGTTGAAATGTCTCGAGTGGCTTCTCTCCCTCTCCGCCCCACAAGTATTTTCAAGCTGAAGGAAATACTTCGGCCTTTTATCTTGGTAGTCCTACTACGTTTTTCTCTCTTGGTTTTCTCCGTTTTCTCCTTTCCCTGAGGGCTCTGGTAGGTTGTTAGCGACCAACAGACTTCAACTTTTTCCTTTTCGAACCAGCCCCACCGGTCTAATGCGCTTTTAATGAAACCCTCATTCAATAAGTACCGAGTTGGTAATGACTTGAGAAGAAGGGGTAAATATTCTCGGGGTAGAACTTGTCGGATCTCACAAAATCACGATACTATCGATTACTATTAAAGATGGTTGATAAGTTTGCTCTCCGGGCTGATCTTAAAGAGTAAAAGTTATGATTATGAGTTTCGTTTTAATGAAGGAGCTTTTGAACGAAAGCTGCTGCTCAGTTGAAGGATGAGCAACTCGTTTCTCAAGTTGTATCTGAGTATTGATTCTGAAATCCTGTCCCTTAGATTCTTGACTTCTAGCAGAACAAAGCATACCATGTACAAGTGGAAATATAACTAAGAACACATAGCAATTCACAATTATTAATATAAGTGATAAGATAATTAATAAACATGATACGCTTGATTGTGTCGTCCACCTACCGTATCGTCCGAGTAATTAATAATGGAGTTAATTACGTAATGAATGTACCATGGTACTGGTGCTGCTCTCCGATACGGAGGGGGGGAGGGAAGATTTGGTCCCGTTCGGGAAATAAGGAACCTATTGGCGAGTACGTAAAGAAAAATCTTGATCCAGAATAGCCCTAAAAGGCTATATGTTTCAAATTACGACAAGAAGAAGTCAACGGGATTTAGAAGCGTACTTCTCTTTCCTCAGACTCCGATTTATTTCATTTTACTTTTACAATGAAGCAGGAATCAAATAATCTCTGCAGCAAGTAGTCGGACATATAAGATATCAAGGCAAGCATGCTCTGCTGTTTCTCCCATTAAGGCAGAAAACAACGTTAAACGTCCCCCCCCCCCCCTCCCTATGCATTTATCTTGCTCGGATTATCAGTTTATGAGTTCTAACCTACAGATAGATTTCATCATACCTCTCTTTAACACTTGATATCTTAAGTAAAGCTAATGATGGAAGTTGGTATGACCAGGGCCAAACAATTTCGGTCCCCTCTGATCACATTCAATCATCACTTCCTGCTCTTGAGTGGCTCGACGACTTTCTTCCTTCACTCTAAATCGCCTCAATCTATGAAAACGCTGTCTAGACATTACTATGGAGATTGGTGTCTGGTGCACATCAATCAAACCACTTGTTCAACTGTTCAAATCTGTGTATAGACCGAACTGTATACGCAGCACAACAGTGTTTCACGATTTCTGGACAAATATAAGGGCTAACGAATTAGCAAAGAAAAAAACGCCAAACAGGTTCGTTGTGATAATATAGCTCCTGGTATTCTGAACATATTTGTGAGGATATATATATATTGACAAGAAATGGTGAAAGCGGTTATCGATTTTTATTAATGTACAAATACCGATTCAGGAGCATAACTTGACGAAAGTGAAAAATGGAGATTATTGTAATAATGTTGAATATAAGAGTTGTGTTTACTTTTTCGCGTGTGAGGACGCAACATTTGATGTGGAAACAATGATTAGCTATTGAGAAGATCAAATCTAAATTCATAGAAATCGGATGAAAGCAATATCAGTAATACTGTTGTACAAGAATTTAACGTTTGTGCATACGCAGAAGTTACTACAGGTCCAGCAGGGATACAAATTCTTAGGGGACCATCAAGGCATTGAAGACTTGATCGAAGTGGACTGAAATGTTGTAGTCTAACCGGTTAGAAAGATTACCAAGTATTTCCAAGTATTTTTAAATCCTAAAAAGTTGGGGAGGAAATGTTGATTTTCAGTCAACTAAATTATTTAAAATCAGTTATTAAATCTTCCGTAGTATCCTTAAAGGAATTTTGTGATCTTGGTTGTTGATCACTTCTTAAAACATCAAAACTTCAAAATAATACAGTTTTTGAAGATTAAATTTACTGTAATTATAGCTAAATATATTTTAATGTTATTATACTAACATATTTATTTACGTTTCGCTCTACAATTCTACATCGATGGTATAGCGATTGGGCGTGAATGAGGCTCATTGTAAGTGATTTAAAATATTAATAGAGAACTCGAAAAATACACAATGAAAAACAATTAGAAAAATAACATCAAGAATAGTCAATCCCTTAGCAAATTCATAATTTGTTTTTAATCCTTTACAAAAGAAAATCCAACAACTAGCGAACGATTTTTGTACGATGATAAATGCCTCAGTTCCGTAGCAACGATTTGGTTGTAAGCGATAATAATAAGAAAATCAAAAGTAACGCTTTCCGGTAACGTAACGTAACACTTTTCGGTTCTATGTGCCAAAGTCGAGGCATAAAATGTCAAAATATAAATATATATATTCAATTCTATGGTTTTCTATACAGAAATTGCATTTCGTACGCTGGAATAAAGTCATCCATGTCTGAAGAGTGATCATTTATATTAACAAAAATGTATTAATTCAACTTGCCAAAACATTGCTACTCTATAAAGATAAGGGAATATCAAAGAACAGCGTGAATAATCTGGACCGATTCGGCAGAACACTATCCAATTATACATTAAGCCCAACATTGGCAATTCAAGGAGACCAAGCAGCTTCTTTGAATCGTCCTCCCCTTGATTTTCTCGAGAAAAAAAATAGCTATCCTGAAGATGAATGGAGTTTTGGGGAGAAAGGGTTTACAAAAGAGATAATGCTTACATTTTTCATTCCTTCGCGAGGCTTTTGTGTTGTGATTAGTTGAAGAAAAAATGTTAACCGCCTCTTTTTTTTCTGTATTCCATTATGCTCCACCCTTCGCTGACTCCCTTATAAAAAAAAAACTCCGGGTTGAACGGAAAAGTTTGGCCTTTTTATCGCTTGGACCTTTTGCTCGGCGTTAAGCTTCGTCAAATTATTTATACATTTTTGAACTTTCCCGGTTATTATTTCCAGAATAAAAGCTCGATGAGAAAGAGGGAAATGTTTCGGATGAGGAATCCGTAGGCTGAACAATCCTTCCTGTGTAACTACAGATATGGAAATTCCGAATGATTAATTCTTCGCTTCGAGTAGACCTCATTGGGATTTCTGCCCTAAAGGGGCCAAATCTTCCAAAGTAGAAAATAGCAGGTTGTGAGCAACTCCACCTTGAGGACTTTGTGCACAGAAGTTATGATTTTGGTAAGTAAATATACTATAATATGATAAATACATTCGAATTTATTATCCGATTAAAGCATACGAATTAACTAATTATTCAAATGCATCAACTCTAATAGTCGACTTCTTTCCTTCTGGAATGCTCGTATTATATGGCCCAGATGTGCAAGTTTCATGTTTAAGTCATACCGAGGTTACCCACAGACTCTCGTTCGCAGAAGTAATTCAATTCGGCTGAGTAGGGAAAGAACTACCCAAGGTGATTCCTAGGCATGATGATCCACGCAGTAGGTTCACTCCCATTGATTCGAAAATTAAAGAGCACACAGTGGACACAGAACTGGTACGCTGATGGTGCAGCATGCATTGGAAAACTGGAAGACATCAGACAGTGGTTGAATCTCCTTGAAGAAGAGGGGGTATTTCCCCAACCGGAGTAAAAGTCACATTATCATAAAGCCAGGAATTGAAGAAGAGGCTGAACGCTTATTCCCAGGCCTTCAAAAGGTTTATTCCCATCGGTTCTCTGGAGGCTTTGTAGGCCCTCCAGAAGACAAAATATCCTATATCCGGAGTAAAACTGAAGGCTCGATAGATGCTGTCTTAAAAATCGCCCCTGCTGCAAACAAGAGCCCTCAGGCATCTTATGCAGTGCACGCGAGGGATTGGTCTCTAAAGAGGAAATGGGCCTACGCCCAAAGAGTCGTCAATGGGTGCGAAAGAAAATTTGTGCTTATCCCTGCTATTCTTGGATATTATGAAACCTCAAATCTCATAGAGTTATTGGAAATTCCTGGAAATTCCTGCTAGACTGGGTGGAATTGGTATTGGGATCCAGTAGCAGTAGCGACCCAAGCTTTGACAGTTTCCGGGCAGATACCGATTGTGTGATTATCAGTTGCCAAGGTGGGTCATCCCTCTTTCTTTAGAGAGCATAGCAATTAACAATCACATAAAACGTTAATGATTAATACACATGCCTAGCTCAATTGCTATCCTCACACCACGATACCTTCACTGCGGTATTTCTTTCATCTCTATTGAAGTGTACTCAATAATATATCCTGACCACAGGCTACTCAGATCTCCTGCCGTTAATAACCTATTTTAGAACACCACAAAGAAATAGATAATAAAATTATCCGTGATAAGTTTCTGTGTGATACTTATTAACCTTTATCCCAAAATAATAATTAAATATATCAAAATATAATAGAGGAGGCAATAGAAAAACCAATCACGACAATCATTAGATTGTCACAGTACCCAATACCCTTTGGGTAGTCCAAAAAGTTTTGGATTTTTTTCTCCTCATTTTTATTTGTTTAAAACTTTGTATCAGGCACCCCGAAAATGCTCTCAAAGTTTCGCTTCGATATCTCAAAAATTGTGGAAAAAAGTCAGGGGGGTAGGGGGTTTACTTCTGGGACACCCTGTATAAGCACATGGTATAATAAGTGGACATAAACTTGGTGGGCAGTTATTATTCTATCTTGGTCGGTGTCGGTCTGAGAGAAAACATGCGAGAATATTCAAGCATAAAGTAATGACTAAAAGTTGATGATGAACTTAAGAACTACTCTCCCACATGACAAAATAAAGACCTCATTAAAAAGGACAAGGAAAATCTCAGCAGGAAGGAGGAGACGAAAAACGTATAACGCGGGTCAATAAAATATTGGATGAAACGGTAGGTCGGTGGCAGCGAAAGGGGGTGCGGTTTTCCAGAAGACGGCAGCGCATGGGAAAAGGGAAGGAAGAAGTCTTGCGGACTGGTTAGAGCTTCTCCTAATCGATCCCGATGCTTTGAATTTATAACTCCAAACTTCTCTTCCTGTCTTCTCTTTTGCGCGGGTTTGAAGTCTGAGGCTTTGTGGGTTTGGGGGCAAACCTTAAGAAGTTGAGTCTGTTTTTAGAGAAAACAGCTCGAAGCACCGATGATATTACCCGTCAGAGCAACCTTTTCTACAAGGACTGTGGCGACTCTGGTATTGGCTGAACCTAAATTTTGACGTTAGTAAGTAATAACCATAAATTAGGTACCGACACTATGTGAAAAAATTCTATGGTATGGTTAGGCAACATGAATAATTTTCAGAGCGCTCTAGCGGTCCCTATATTGTCCAAATAATATATATCCTACTAAAAGGATCGATTTGGGGAATTTTTTATTTTTGACATGGCGAGCTTGTGAGCACCCAAGCCAACAAACATTACACATCAACCTGAGCGTTCTGAAATTCTCTCTCCGCTTTGTTACATACTCGTACCAAAAACGTTCCCCCCCTGCTAAAATCTTTGTGTGTGGGCCAAAAAAAAATTTTTTTTTTTTTAATCTTAATATTTTTTTGTAAGGATCTCATAAATGAAAAAATTGCGCAGTGCGCAATTGCGCAAATATGCGCAACCGACATCAACTTTGTTTTTCCAAATGGAAACCCCTATTTTTTTATTGCAGATTCGAATTCTACGCTAAATTTCATGAATTTAGGACCCCTCAATCGATTTTTTTCATGGGGCGCAACCCGCTCAGCGAGCGCTCAAAAAATGCGTTCCCCCCCCCTGCTAAAATCTTTGTGTGGGCCAAAAAAAAAATTTTTTTTTTGAATCTTAATATTTTTTTGTAAGGATCTCATAAATGAAAAATTGCGCAGTGCGCAATTGCGCAAATATGCGCAACCGACATCAACCTCTGGGGGTATTTGAAAAATAAGGTGTACGAGGATCTAACCCCAATCGACAGCGTCGCTGAACTCCAACGACGGATTGACTCAGCTGCGCAAAGTGTGGAGGCCCAGTCCGTTTTGAGAGCCCTCAACGAAGAGTGGGTGCGCCGGGCAGCTCTGCGTGTCACAAGAAGGGAGCCACTTTGAACAGTTGCTCTAAGTTTAAACTAGTTAGAAGATAATTTTTTTTTTTTTCATTTTTTTTTTTTTTTTTTTTTCATTTTTAATTTCCACGGGAGGTTACTTTTTATTTTAGCAGATGTGTAATGTTCTTTTCTTTTAACTCCGCCATAGCCGGTCCCCAGCCCGAGTTGAGAAAGGAGGAGGGAAAGTTGAATTTTTTTCTTTTGTAGGTAAAAAAGCAGCCTTTAAAAATAAAATTGATTTTTCGTTGAAAATTCGATGAAAACGTAGTCAAATCAAAAAACGGCCATTACCACGTGATTCAGGGTGAAAAAATACAGAAATATCATGTGCAACACTTGGGTACATCGTACATTCACTTTTTGGCGCAACAGTGGGGTTGCGCATTTTTTAGCGCTCGCTGAGCTATAGGCAATTGTCTCCAATAGGTTTCAACATTTGTAACTCAATCACCTTTGCTGGTATTTTGACTATTTCCGAAGAATAGAATGGCAGGTCGACAAGTAAATAATATACATAGACACATGTACACCACACGCGTATAAAGAATTCAGAGTTCAATCAGGGATACCCGCTGTTTGGTTTGCTTTCGAGTCTACCAATAGGGAGCGGAAGCATTGTTTTCACATTTGGAAGAAAAAAATTTTTCGGTCTCCAAAATCAAAATTTCAACTCGCATTTTACGTTTAAGACCATTCTGAAAAACTTCCGTGTATGTCTGTGTGTGTGGTGTGTGTATGAGTGTTGTCTGTGTGTGTGTATCTGTCAGTTTATGTTTCTGTCGTGTGCTCGTAAATCCTAGTAACAAGCTCATTTTCCACAGTTTTCATCCAATTCGGATGGAATTTTCAGGGGATGTGCGGGCTAGGGTGTAGACGGTCCCCTATCAATTTCATCGTTCTTGACTCAATACCGTACTCAGCGCATGCGCTAACGTAAATTCTACCAATCATCATTTTCTCACGCCCTAGTAGTCCGATCTTGCTCAAATTTGGATGATTGTAGGAGCATGACGATTTTATCACCCCATATCAATTCCAACATGATTCTATCAATAATAGGTACTGCGCATGCGCCAAAATGTGAAATCCTTGAAATGGCCTTAATTTCCAGTTTTCATTCGATTTTGATGAAGTTGTCAGGGAATGCACGGGTTAGATTGTTGATGGTCCCCTATAAGTTTCATTGAAAAAACCAAAACAATACTTCACTTCACGCATGCGCAAACGTAACAATATTCTAAATTTTTTTCACACTCTGGTCGTTCGTTTTCACTTAAATTTGGATGATAGTAGGGAGGAGATGACTTAATTACCCCATATCATTTTCAACATGATTGTATCATTAATAGCTACTGCGCATGCACCAATGTGAAATACTGTTTCCAAAATTAATTTCTACAGTTTTTATCAGTTTTTGTTGAAATTGCCAGTAAATGCGCGGGTTAGGTTGTACATGGATGTAGTATAACTTTGTCGTTTCTTAATTGACCAATTATGACGTGTCACGCTACTTCTTGATTTACTCTCTTCCGCTAATGGATTTTTTCAAGATCATTTAAAACTTTTCTATATATTATATACCTTATATTCGGGAGGTTGAATGACCTTATTAATATCTACATATTCATGGTACGTAAACGAGGAAGCTATGTGCCACACCCAACTTGACAAACGTTTTCTAAATTAAATACGAAGAATACAGTCACCGAAAGCAATCTTCAAACAAAGGTACCCAGTCTTCTTCCCAAGATTTTTAAAATTGTAGGCAACGAAATACGTCGTCGCACCCTTCCCGTCCGGACAGAACTCTCCTGCCTATTGTGACCTCACACTTCGCTAAAACATTGAAAAATCATAAAAACCCATCCAAATTTACTTGTATTTACATTGAGTTGGTAAATGCAAAATTTTTTGTGATCCTCATTCTGGATGTCTTAACGCGGAATCGAATGAAAAATTCGCTACCTACCCATTTCGACCATCTTCATTTACGAGACATATATCAATTCGCCATAAACAAAACTGAAATCTCCCAAATCCTTGGAAAACACTCAAGTTATATTAAACGGGGTTCGACGTTTTTCAAAAGAAAGTCTGAAAACCACGAGGTTTTCTCTTTTAGGCCTTGAATATCCCATTTCAACAGAGGGATTCTCCAACCCAGACTATAGACATTTAAATCCACCCCCTCGGTCGAAGGCGTTATCGCGGCCGATTGCCACCTTGGCTTCCAGTTGAATTCAATTTAATTCTTGGGTGCATTTTCACTAAAACGAGGACCCTTCCCCAGAAAGAAGGTTAGGGAGACAAGAAGATGGCGAAAATTATCGGGTGAGATCCCGGATAAGCTACGGGAAGAAGGAATAGGAAGAAAAACAAAGTTGATAATATTTTGAATAGCGGGATCAGATATTGACTACAATCAGGAGGCAATAGTTAATTGGAATAATATTGATTATTCAATAATATTCCGTGTAACGTTTTCAGAACGGAGTTATGCTATGATTTGGAATGATAAATACTTTAGAATATATACATATTATGTTAAAGGTGATGTGTGCATGCAGCATGATTTTATGAGCGAATTTTCATAAATTATAGTATTGTATCATGTTAAATTGTTTTGAAATTTGAGCTTTTTGAGTACAAAGAAATTGTTAGGTAACTATTATTTTTACGGAAAAAACGTATTCTATATAATAACCTGCTATTAAATAAGAGATTCCGGATTTTTAGTTTTTTTTTCTTCAGTTTTTAAAGATTTTTTAGCAAAAAGTAATGAAATTTAAGTACATTTTTCAGCATAATTCTGTACATAAATTTGTGCATGTCCTATTTTATAACTTTTTTTTTTAAACTTAAGATAAAAATCTACACCTCCTGAGTACGTTCATACATATGTCTATGCAAAAATAAATAACTTCAAAAAGCATAAAAGGTAAATCAATTATTACTATATATTCAGTGTACTTATATGCAAAAACTAACAGTAGGTAGTAGCACGGATAATAATTTATAGGTTTCTATTATGCGTGGTAAAGTGTCGTTCAATCTCCTCTCCAGGTAGATGACATTAGCCTAAGGCTTTGCATAATGAAAAACATGGCTTCTCTCGGAATCGTGCCCCTTGCAGTGTCCTTGTACGGTGCGGCTATAAACAAAGAAAAAACTTAGAGAAATAATTTCTGCAAAGACGCAGGATAATCAGCACCGATCCTCCCATGATTGCTGTTATTTATTGCAAACTGGTTCCCACTTATTGTAACCAACCTTAAACTCATCTAGCAGACGTCTTCTTATCAATATTCGACCCCCTTTCGATTCTACTCGCTACAATAACTTCGCCAATGGCCCTAGATATAATCTAAATTATTCCAAGAAAACCTGTGAGATTCTCATTAATTTACCTTGCGTGGGGCGTTAATAGTCCTCGTCTCACGGCAAAAGCTGAATTAAACCCGTACGAATAACGACCCCCTAACGCTTCTCCTAATATTCCCTACGTTTCAAATTACAACGAGGGGAAAATGCGAAACTGCTTTTGTTATTCCGTTATGCAAGGAGCAAGTCTGAGTTAGGACAGTCGCGGTATTCCTACCGAAAATTTATAGGGTAAATGTAAATTGCACTTACAGTGCTTGTAATAACAGGTTAAATATGAACAAGTCGACACACCCTGAACCCCTTCTGACCCTAACACGGTTGGTCCTGATAAATGAGCGGGCTCGATCCTTTTTGTTCCTGAATAATGCAGCCGAAATAATATTAGTCAGCGCGAAATTGGGCAGTTGCAACGGTTTTCTCCCTCTGTTATTAAATTACAAAAGGCCGGGAACTGTCATTGTATTTCCGAGCTAATGAAGTTTGGCGGGGTTTTAATGAGGACGGAAGATATAAATTTGGCCATGATTTGAGTTACGGAAATTAATTAATTGGTATAATCATGTAATCAGATTATTATTGGGAGGCAACCGAGTGATTACATGTTACCACCTTGTCATTACTTCCTCGATACCACCTCGATAATAACGATTATGTTTTTTCGAAACAGGTTTTAGATAGCTCTAATTTTAGCTCTTAGGTTCGAGCTCCAGCCTCTGAGCATTGAAATGTCAATTACTCGGGATTATATTCCATGATAATTAACATGGTATTTAGTAGGATGTTTACTGAACAGATCAATATTCAAAGCAATCTAATTTCGATTCATCCATTCAGATGTACGGCTTAATTTACTATTCACATTACTCAATTAGTGCAATTCAGCAATCGCTAGTGATTCTGGCAAGGTAGTGGAAGCACTTTGATCACAACGGAAGGTGAAAGAAAAAACTGCAAAATCAGAAATCCACTCTAACTTTATATATGTTTTAGACCTTTGTGAACAATTTTAGTAGCATATCCGACTCTCAGAGTCCGTTGAATCCTTACAGCTGGTTGAACGACTCTTACATCTCAATCCGTTTTCGATTACATGTACAGGTATAATTCGGGTTGGGCCCAATATGGTTCCCAGTAAATTTCAACGCTGACGGATCAGTGGTAGGTATTCTCAGTAACCGTGAATTTATTGTAACTGTCAACTTGTACAGTTTCCAATCGATATCAATGAAAATGATGGACATTGTGATGGCTGAACCCTTGAAGGACTCCTACGAATTTCATTACCGTTAGGTCAATATTACAGCGTCTGCAAACGCACAAACGTAAAACTTTTTAATCAATTAAAACTTCTACAGTATTCATTCAATTGCGATCAAATGGTTCAATTGATCAATTCTGTTGATCAAAGATGGTTCTTGATGAATTTCATCCTTCTATGATGAACGGTAATGCCAAACTAAACATAAATACCAATAATATAATATATAGCTCCAATCTGTCATTTTCCCTAATTAAACTTCCCTTCTCTGTATCTCCATATTAAACACATTCAGTGAGAACAATAAAAGAACCAATAATAAGTATATTTCGTTACTGTCAACACATAACCAAGCTCATCAAAATAAAGTAGTGAAGGAATTTCAGGTGTTCGCATCGCAATGAATCTTTAAAGCAAACGAAAAAAAAAAAAAAAAAAAAATTGTTTTCGTATAGATACCTACATATTGCATACATAGTTAATATGAAGAAGGTTTGCTTGCACGTAGTAATAAAATTGCAGTATCAAAACCGGAATATATTTGTATATATGAGAAATGTAATAGGCACAAAACGAAAGAGTCAATTTTTATACATCGACTTATCCTTAACTATGACACATTTTCATTTTGTAATAGTCAACAAAATTTGCTCGTTCTCCTAATGGGATCACCGGCTTTGGAACCATAACAGTGCTGTTCTGGAACAGATAGCAGTATTGACGTCGACCCATGAATGTGAGCGTCTCAGGGGGATTTATACGTCACATTTGAGGAGTTAATCCGCGCTGACTTTGTAGGAGATAAACACGTGTCTATATAGTAACCACAAAGCTATTTCAAACAGACATCTAACACAAAGTTAGAAGAGAGAGACCACACAACATGAATACTATCGATGAACGAAATTATTGTGAGATGAATTAGAACATGCTCATATCAAGGTAACTGAAATTTTTCGTCCTAGAAATTCAAAGGTATTGCCATGGTTTGGGATTAATCTGTATGGATGGTCCTGTATGTAACAAGCATAACTTCTGAAGTATGCTTACGATGCTTCTCTCAATAGTTGTCGGTGGGTTGAGGTTGAAATGGTTCTTCATAAGTTTTGTGTTGTCAGACCGATGTCAGCCTATTCACAAGTGGAAACGTAAAATTCTCTGAATACTGCTAGTGCTTTCAAGAGAATTACTAATAAATTAAGTAGCAATCTTCTAAAACATAAATCCTGTCCTGTCAGTAAACGCATTGGGTTTGTTATAATAATAATAACGTTATATCGCAATTATTATGGATAAGATGAAGTTAAGTACTACACCCAAATTTGCAACCTTTTAAATTTATTCAGTTGGTAAATCCACCAATTGAATCCCTACTCCGAGGGCAACTAGAGTTTGTTAGGAAATAAAGGGCGGGAATAGAAAGGAAGGTAATAGACAAACTCGCCCCACAAAGACCCCTCGCAGAGATATTGCAGGAAATACTGGAAACTAAGCAAAAGGGAGAACGGCCAATCGGATTCGGAACCCGGGTGATTGGCAGCGAAGCGATTGACCCCTCCAAGCTATCATTCGATAAGTAAATATCGGTTATCGGGCAGATGGAAACGTTAGCGATGGGAGAGAGAATCGGGATTTGAGGCAGACTAGATACAAACGCAACAATACGAGTTTACTGACCATTCCCGTTATCGCTGGGATTATAAAGGCAGGCTTGTAAAACCTCTGTGAAAACTACGAACTTCCTAATTATCCGCTCGTATGTCTATTGGCTCGGAATTCAGAGGATAATTATTGTTGGTAGAGCGAATGGAGTGATTGATTTGTGTTGGCTATGGAACACATTCGAGCTTGTGACTGAATTTTAGCAACAGTCCACAGCGTCAGACTGCAGTCCCGGGATGAGGAAAATGAGATGCCAGTCTAAACAAATTCTGCGAATCTTGGTAACAAAGTAAACGACGTCGTCGCAATTATTGAGGGAGAGTATGACAGGAGGTGGGAAGATCAATTATTTGAAAACTATTTTCATCAATTTATTAAACTTTCATTCCTTGGCTGATAACGAGAACCGGAAGTTAAATAATATGAACGTTGTCAATTTCCACGAAAAATAACGAGTTACAATGTTAAATCAATTTCGACGGTTAGGGTCATCATCAGTAACAATAAAACCTGAACTTAAGTTAGAAAGGACCCAACTTATATAGTCACAGGTGAGTGAAGATTGAATCCAGTTAGTCAAGAGAAAAGGAAGGGCATGAGGTACAACCAATTAAGTGTATAAAAAGTGAAGGGAATTATAGCGAATCGGATGAAGTGACGGGGAGTTGAAGAATTACACTATCTGGTTTTGACAAAGGATTCCAAGATGTACAGAAATGGATCAATCGATGGTGAATTTTACTGAAGGATATACTTGTTTTAAAAATTTACCAGATCTGCCACTTTCTATAATTTTGAAATTTTCCTGTACATTCAACAACCTCCCAACAAAAAAGAAGAAATTCTACAAACTGTCTATTTGCCAATTGAAAATTATGACAGTGATTGGATTCCCTAGGATGATTTGCGAATTCAGATTCATCTTAGAATCCTTTTCACAACTGTCTATTCTTTCCCTGAATTTCCTACCAGTTTGACTAGAATACCCATGGCCGCAAAAACATTTTAATTGATAAATCACACTTTAATCCTAAACACTGATTTTGTCTTCATCAGACCCTAGTAAAGCTTCAAGACTATTTTAATTTCTAAAGGTAAAGTTTGTTACTGATGATGACTAACCGTCAATATCGATCTAACATTGTAACGCATAATTTTCGAAGAATTAGACAACGTTTTAACATGTATCATGTTTTAGCCCTAGGGTCCTAGTCAATTTTGCGAGTCAATTTTTTTCCGCGCACGAAACATATAGTGTTACAGTGATTTCCGCCTACAACCGAGTCGTTGCTAGGGAAATGGTACTTCGTCGTTTTTCATCCCACAAAATTCGTTGACCATTCGTTCGAAAGCTCTCGATTTATCCAACAATATTATGTTAACTACTGCGGAGTGCGTGTCCAACAAACTGAGTTATGAGCATGGTTATATAAATAATTGTTTACACACAGGTGATCATTCTCAATAATTGATATTGTGAACATGATTGCAACCGCTTGTTAATTTCTGATGATTTCATTGAGCTGGTGTTTCGATGATTTCAAACATGATACATGGTTGAAATTTTTGGTTCTAGAACAGAAATAAGTTTCAGTTTTTCTTTAACTTCCGTTTTTCATTGAATGTGTTTCCACAATTTCGATGCGAGTGATTTAGTTTGTACTAACGAGATTGTTTCGCCCTAATATTCATTTCTTAATATTAAACATTTGTACTTGCTTTTTGTATGTAATATTATTCTTCAGCTAATGTATTAAATATTAGGTTATGTATTTGATTATTTGATCAAATATATTTGATTAGGTGATTGCAAGCCTTAATTACAGTAATTGTGCTGAATTATTGACGGTCCTTCTGCTGATGGTCTTAATACCAAAGCGTGCCATATATGTGTCGATATCCTGCCGCACTAAAGAAAATAAACATGTTTTTCATTCATTCATAGTTTCATGCTATCTTTTTTTTATCAACACCAATATTAGAATTTTAACAATAAAGAAAATCCCCAACCCCCCTCTAAAGAATTTTTTCTAAATGTAATTTGGAACAATTAGAAAAAACCGGGGAACTTTAAAATAATATGATAAGTCAGATAATGGGGCGAATATGAACAAAAAGTAATTTTTCCGATAAAATAAGGAAATTTTATTTGACGATTGGGCGCCCAAAAATGCTTCAATCAGAAGATAGTTCAGCTTTTTGGATCGTAAATTATTCAACGGATTCAGTGATATATAACAAAGTAAATTTATTTGTATTTAAAGTGGTCAAAAAATGAGTTTGTGTAGAAGGGTGTAACTTCATGGTGCGCCGGGAAGTAAACCGACCTAACTCCCTTCAGCTGTGAAAATTTTACCTTCACTGAGCGAATAGGAACCCCATTGCCTAGAAGAGTGTGAAGCACTGCACTTGAGCTTCACACCCCAGGGAACTCAAGCCGTTCAAGACGACGTGTACAAGGTGTCGATAGCTCCCGAACACTCAAGACGCCTAAATTGCCACTGCTTTTATCAAGGATGAACTCGCTAAACAACCAGCAAACCTGTTTTGGAATGCGAGATAGGAAGAATTCAATCTCACGAATTAGGCTTCATAAAGTCATCAGAAATCTGTCCAACATGAATTCCGTCGACCATCAACTCCAGTACCGAACGAGGCCTAGGGGACAAACTATCTACCTATACCAAGCTACCTAGATTTTCCTCCATAATTATTACAGGAGGTGCAATAGGAAGATATCGGCAAATGTTTCCTAAGTAATAGAGTCATTTCATTAACTATTACAATATATCACGTGGTAAACATATTCAATTAAAAGGGGAATGATGGTGATGGAAACGGAGCTTGGAACGAATTACCATAGAAATAACGGTTGATTAGTCAGCTGCCTCGGAAACATGGGTGGGAAGAGACGAGGGAAGGTTCGAAAGAGGGGAAGAAACTAGATAAGGCACGGATTTGAAGACTCAGGGTGAAGTACCGGGGAACCCCGTTTACAATTCCGCAAGAAACCGCCGGTTGTATCGAGAGGGAAAAGAAGTTTATATGGATGTTTCGCAGAAAACACTGTGAGGAAGGGAGGGAAACACGTGCGGCTATGACTACGTGCGCTCCCCATTTAATTAATGACAAAGTCCGTGTAAACAGAGGGTGGAGAAGGGTGCCAGGATAATAGGTTCTGGGTTTTGGGAGGTTTCGAAGGCAGGTTCTAACCTCAGCAATATTGGTCTGTAGTCGGGATGCATCAAAGACTTGGAACACTATCGCACCGCATTCTGCGTTGTGTGAGGAGTTTTACGAGAGTTCCCCCCAGCTTACTGGACTTTAGTAGGATGAAGGTGATTTGCAAGCCTCCAGAACCGATTCCATGTTACTAGTAAACTTACTAGGCAATTACACAAAACTAACCTGTACCCGTTGAATTCACTTAGAGTCATTTTATTGATAGTAATATTTCTGTCTCGTTCAGTTTGTCGACTTAGTCATTATCATAAATTACAAGACATATAGCCAAATTACTACCATTTGCACTGAAACCTAGCCATTTAATCTTCTGCCTAGGCTTTTTATGGAGGTAGTAGGCTAATTTGCTTTTGACTTGATGAAGTATAAAAAAGGTTTTAGGAAGTTAGTAAAACTAGTACTGTTATCGTACGATATAGGTAAAACCTAGATTATTATTATTTGTGAAGAAAACTCTATTTGGTTTGATTTCTCATCAAAGACTATACCTATTATTCCAATCACATGTGGTTTTTTAATAATTTATATTTTATAATAATAATAATAATAATAATAATTTTATAATACTTTGGAAAATATTGTAAACAAATAAATCTTCAACAAGTTATGAAGCGGTAACAACTACTAATTCGGCTATATGTATAGTCTTTTAAGGTGATGAAGTTGAAAAGTGACAGGATGTCGCAGTCACTTAAATCCAGTCACTTGAATAAATGCCAAGTTACGTACTTGACTCCAGTCCTTTTACCAAATCTGGGATCGTAGCTAAAAAATAAGAATTTCATAATGACAAAAGGTCAATGCATGTTTCATCAACTGTCTAAAACCTCATTTAACCAATCGTGGACGCATCACGAAATGCCCAGTCGTGAATCACGATGAAATTCATATTTTTTGGCTACCTTCCGAAACATTTGGTTAAGTGACTGGATTTACGTTTGTGACTACGGCATGTCTATATAAGAAACGGAAACACGCCACTCGATGGCGATGAAAATATTAACAAATTTGTTTCATCATAACCTAATAAATAAGGGTAGGGTTACTAAAAAACGAGTGACGTGACCAGTATTGCCAGATACAAAAAGCAATTCACCAAATGGCGTGTGCGGCTTCCAGTCGTTCGATTTAATGACACAACGACAGACCGGTACCGTTTTTTCACACGCTTCAACCAAATTTGTAAACCTATCCGGTTTAATAGCAATTCAGTCGATGCATAGAGAACACGTTTTCAATCTAATATATAAAATTCTCGTGTCACAGTTTTCGTTGCCATACTCCTCCGAAACGGCTTGACCGATTTTGATGAAATTTTTTGTGCTTATCCGGTATCTATGAGAATCGGCCAACATATATTTTTCATCCCCCTAAATGTTAGGGGTAGTCCACCCCTAAATTTTTTTTTATTTTTTAGACAAAATTTTTAATTTCTGTTTTAATTAACGTCTGCAAAGTTGGGTGGGCAGTATAACTTCCTCAAGCGAGCAACATCCCCTACATGTTTCAATTGTAATACATTCCATGTATACAGCCACACTTTGCGAGCGAAGCGAGCAACATTCCCTACATACCACACTTTGCGAGAGAAGCGAGCAACATTCCCTATATGCCTAACTTTGCGAGCGAAGCCGGCTTGCCCCCCGGGCTTGCCCCCCGGCTGGACGTGGAGGCGAGCGGAGCGAGCCGGAGCGGCTAGTATGATATATAGATCGAGAATAAATCAACAATAAATCCTTTTTACAAACAGAGTATCCTCTCAAATAGAGTAATTTTCTCAATCAATTTTATGGTTCACTTTTGGACCTCTGTGTGATTGAGTCAGAATGAAAAATGATTGCGTTTCCAACGAAAACCAAAAGCTACATCAAACACATACAGGGATGGAATGTCTGTAGTCAAAAACGCTGCAAATTATTACATAATGGTTTATTATTTCTGAATCAGATAGCCAGCTATAGTAACCAGCATGCTCTGGGGCTTTCGTCAGTATCTTTTCTAGTACCCATCTTTGTTCTCGCGTTACAGGCTGCGCTCCCGATGGGGAGCAAATGGATCTTTGTTGGTTGATCTGCAGTTGGAGATTTTGTTGATGATGTGGACGATTCGGCTAATGCATTTATCCGTACCCTAAAAAATTGTATTGAGCAAAATACTGTCACAAAAAAATATAAACAAAACTATAATAAATTGACGCCGTGGATCTCGTTAGGACTTATCGTTTCAACTCAAAAGCGTGAAAAAATGGCAAAGAAGCTAAAGAATCAGCCTTATAATACCTGCCTCAAAGCCTATCACAGGATATATGCTAAGAAATTTGGTTAGGAAAGCAAGAGAAAGTTATTATAATAATAAATTGGAAGTAGCTGGAAATGATATGCGGAAAACATGGGATGTGATCAATGAAGTGTTAAATCGCAAGCATGGTTCAGTTAAAACTAATGAATTCATAACAGCAATAGCAGAGAAAGAAAACTTAACAATAGAAAATGTGGGGAATAAGGCTTGCAATATGCTAAATAATTACTTTGTAAATATTGGTGAAAAACTAGCAAAAAATTGTGAAAATAAACCTTCGCGTGAACTTATTTTGCCGCTAGCTGTAACGGGGTCGGAATTTATCATACCTGAAATTAACCAAGATGGGTTGAAAAAATTAATCAATCAAATGAAAGGGGGATCAGCTCCAGGCATAGATGGGATTCATCTCAATATTATAAAAAAATATATAGACTTTTTAAAAGAACCGTTACTGCATGTTTTTAACTTAAGCATAAGAAACTGTGTCTTCCCTGATTGCTTTAAAATAGCCAAAATTTGTCCGATATATAAGGAAGGAGATAAAGCCGATCCTGGGAATTTCCGCCCAATTTCGATGTTGAGCTGTGTTGGAAAAATTTTGGAGAAATGGGTAAAAGCGCATTTAACAGAATATCTTGAGTCAAATGATTTCTTATGTAGGGAGCAATATGGTTTCCGGTCATGTAGAGGAGTAGATCAGGCATTGTTTGATTTAACGGGTGACCTTCATCAGATAAGGGACAAAAAAAAGAAGGGAATCCTATTGTTCTGTGATCTGTCAAAATGTTTTGACACTATTAATAGAGATATCCTGCAGTTAAGTGAGGAGAATGACGACGAAGGTTTTTAAAAAGACAAAAACCTTTATTCCACGCACACAAACGTACAGTGATACAGATATGAACCAAAATGAACAATGAAGTATTGCCCTCTGGGGCTATATATACATGTAGAGGGTGATCTGGGCTTATCTTAGATAACATGAGTCCAAGGGTTTTCTGGGTGGACAATCAGTGAGTCATAGTTGTGGTATTTTATATAACTTCTCCACCCCTAAGAATTTGGTACGGCTCCTGACGTGTTGACTTCAAGGTACTAAGTGTTCCGTTCTTACGAGGTCAGGGATTCTCTCTTTAATCTTAGATAGTTTTTTGTCTTGAATTTGGTCATTAAGAGGTTCGATTGAGAAAATTTCGAAAGGTTGGATTTCCTGAGTGGTTTTGAAAAATTCTACTGGGACTTTGACTTTGCCTTGGTGTACTTCGACAATACCCTCTTTTACTTGAAAAAATTCATTTTTTTGCTCTGAGAGTAAGCCAATTTTGTCTGGAAAGTTTTGGTTAGATATTTTTACTTCTACCACATGCACTCCTTCCTTATAACCTATATCAACGGTAGTACCTTTAGTTCGTCCTTCATCTATATGTCCTATGAGTGGAAGTTGTCTGTCTTGAACGTGTAATATTTGAGTCTGTAAGTCGATTTTTGCACCTATTTCTGTCATCGTGTCAGTTCCTAAAAGTATATCGTATCGTTCGGACCAGTCATGTACATAAAATTTACAGATTTTGTCTATTCCGAAAGGTTCTTGAAGGTTAAGTAATACATAGTAATGTCCTTGGGTTTGTCCTGCAGGGGTCTTAATAATGAAATTTTCTTTATGCATTTCAATATTATTAGGGAGGCTTTGAGGTTTAATGTAGTTTGTTCTAGATCCAGTGTCAGTGAGCCATTTCCTATCCATATGGTCTTTGATATGTAGAAGGGATTTGGAAGTTACATTTAGTTCAACTATGATTGGTTCGGAGGAGGTTTGTGTTGGAGGCTGGTATTGACTAAAAAACGTTCGAACTTTTCAGTTAGGGCATCAATACGAGAAGCCAGAACATCATGTTGAGAATTAGTCTCTTGTAAACGATAGTGGTTCTGATCATAGGGGTTCTGAGTTCCATAATCAAAATCCTGCTCTGTGTAGTCGTTATAATCAAAACTGGGATTTTCTTCTTCTAGGCTATCTTCTAGGTAGTTTATTTCGTAAGGCGATGTAAATTTAGTCCGGTCTAGATTTGAGCGAGCAGTCCTCATAGATACTGTATTTTGTGATGAGAATCTGTCGTGGGGATTAGTAGGGTTGTTGCGGTTGTTTTGGGTATGATAATTATTCTGATTGAATGGTTGGTGCATACTTCTTGAGTGATGGGGAGGAAAATGAGAAGCTGGGTTACGAGAATGATTTGAGGATGAGGCAAAGGAATTTGTGCGTTGGTGTGGACGTTTTGGAGGATTATGGAATTTTGGATGTTCAACTCTCTGTTTGTACAAATGGTTCATAATAAAACTGCAATTATTATGGAGGATCGATCTTAATGTATCTAGGTTAGTAGGATTAAAAGTCATTACATGGTTAGCTAGCATAAGGGGAACATTATTGTAGAAATGGGTTATAGCTTCCCTATCTACTCTTGACATGAAAAAATCTAGATCGCCCTGAGTTTGCGTGGGTAATTGAGTCGGGTTCTAATGAAAATTAGATTTCTGATCTCTTGGATTCTGTTAATAAACTCGACTGGATCTTCTCTAGGGAATGGTTTTAAATTTCTGAGTTCTTCTTTTAAACACTCATAAGATCTTCTATCTGCAAAATTATCTTTTAGGAGTGAAATTAGATCAGCAATTTGCGTTACAGTCCTAGTTATAATTAGCGATTCTGCCGCTCCTTGAAGAAGTGCTTTCATTTTACTAAGCAAAAAGTTATGGTTAGCGACTCGATCACTCTCGACAATTTTATTTGCGCAAACTCTGACATATACTTCTTCTATCTGACTGCAAAAATACTGTACTTTAAGAGGATTTCCATCATAGGGAGCAATGTGGTCATAGTCTTCCTTCTTAATTTGGTATCTTGCCATTTTATTTGAATTAAGATGTAATTTGCTTGGGGTTAGTTTAAACTGGAAATTTCCTACCTTCTTATTTTCACCACCGCCGGTAGAAGAAGCTCGTGGGGTTCTTGGCATATAACAATTCTAAGGGGGTGTAGAGCTGATCCGTAGTAGTTCCTGGCGTCTTGGTGTCGTCTTCCTCGGAGGGTGTTGGACTTCTGCGACTTGTAGCCTTCTGCGAAGAGAACCAACGTTGGGCGATGTCTTCCTCGGGATAAGAAGTCACGGGGGAGAGCAGCAAAAGTTCCTCTTCGGGATAAAATGTCACGAAGTAGGATCTCCAAACGATGGCCAACGGAGAGAGGTTCCAGTTGAATCTTCTTGGGCGCACAGAAGTCCCTGTTCGGGCGCCAGTTAAGTGAGGAGAATGACGACGAAGGTTTTTAAAAAGACAAAAACCTTTATTCCACGCACACAAACGTACAGTGATACAGATATGAACCAAAATGAACAATGAAGTATTGCCCTCTGGGGCTATATATACATGTAGAGGGTGATCTGGGCTTATCTTAGATAACATGAGTCCAAGGGTTTTCTGGGTGGACAATCAGTGAGTCATAGTTGTGGTATTTTATATAACTCTGCTAAACCGAATGAATAATTTAGGGGTTAGGAATGAAGCGCTTAGAAGGTTCTCCAGTTACCTTTCGAATAGAAGGCAGGTGGTCTCTGTTGGAAAATTTGCTAGTGAAACCAAGGGAATAGGCTATGGTGTGATACAGGGTGGGACATTGAGCGCTACATTATTCCTAATTTATATTAATGCTTTGCCCCTGAGTTTGCCTAACCACAAAATATACTTGTATGCAGATGATACGTCAGTCCTAATCACTGGGGATACATGGGACAGGGTTTTCTCTGATGCACAGCAGGCTTTGAATGTGCTTCAAAATTGGTTTTCCCAAAGCATTCTTACATTAAATGTGAATAAAACAAAATATCTGCTGATAGGAGAAAAAAACGACAGTTATTACCTTGGGAATCATAGTTTGATAGCGCATAGCTGTACTGTTTCATCCAAGTGTTCATGCTCCCCTTTAGAGAGGGTCAAATGTTATCGTTATCTGGGTATCATGATAGAAGAAGATCAGAAATGGAAGAAACATATTGAGATTGTTCATAAGAAGTTGAGGCGGCTAGTGTATGTATTTTACCATGCCAGAAAAGTTTTTAGACGTGATAAGCTTCGGTTAATTTATTTGGCATTAGTTCAGTCAATTATGCAATATGGAATTGTTGTGTGGGGAGGCTCTTACTCGACGCATTTGGAAAAAATAAACGTAGTACAGAGAGATATATTAAAAATTATTTTGAACAAACCACGTTTGTATTCAACATTGGAATTGTTTAAAGAGTGTAAAGTTTTTACTCCCCGCCAGCTATTTTTAAAGTCCTTGTTGCTTATGTTGCATCGTGACCCGAGCGTGGTGTATAACAGTCATCAGCATGCACACTTGACTCGGTTTAGATCGGACGGAAATGTTATTCCACCGAAACCCACGCTGACAATTACGACTAGAAGCCCTCAATATATGGTTCATCGTGCGGTGGATTCTCCACTTAGGTCCCCACTACAATACGCCCGTAATGTATATAAAAAGAAAATATATGAGTGGTTGATAAAAATAGGCATTACGGAGGCAGAAAATATTATTTTTAGTATGTATATATAGAAAATTGATGTTTATTAATTTATTATTCATGAAGAGAAATGTAAATAATTAAGATTAATTAAGTTTGGCGCAGCTCTTGTGAGGCGACACAGGCATATGCCTATTGCCCACAATAATGTTGGGAGATATGTTTAATTTGACATTATTTATGTATAAAGAATATGTAACACAAAAAATAAATAAAATAAATAAATAATTTTTAAGTCAATTCTTAGGCATTTTATGGCCCGGACGGCGAACGGCGGACGGACATTTCAAATTTGGATTCTACGCACCTCGAAACGAAAAGTGACAAAGTTTGAGGGGGGGGGGGGGGGGGGGGGTTATAAAAATTGTTTGCTATACGATCACATAGGCTTATTATTGGAAATAATAAACCAAAATTGCTGTGTTCCAAGCACCGCGAGTTCACGAACTTTTCGGAAAAGGTTCGGCGCCGAACCGTATGCGCACGTGAATCGTGTTCCAAGCGTTTTGAGTTCAGGAACTCAACACTCGCTAAGGTGTTCCCACCACGTCGGGTTGATGAGCTGAGTTCAACGAGTTCCTGAACTGTTCAGAACTGCTCGGGGATAGGGTTGATAACTCGAACTGAAGGAAACCTTTCTGAACCTTCCGAAATTTCATTTCATCACAAACCTTCACGCAAAATGCCTTGTCATTAGCCTGCTTGATGCTTGTTGTGTTATCGTTTTTCACATCTCTTTTTCAATTTGCTTCATCTAATAATTATTACAACCTTCAGTTTTCTTTTATCAGCTACATACACATAGATAGAAAACATTTGTTTAAGGGAGTTGGTAATTGGCAGGCAAAGTCAAACTAATGTCTTTCTCGTACGCACTTGGCCCACCCTACCTTACTTAAAAAAACGTCGTGTTTAGCAATTTTTGTTGACTTTTCTCAATAATGGCTCAAGGGATTTTGATGTAATTTTGAACAGTTACTCTTCTTCTGGGTAAGAATGGTATCCCATACCCTTCACACCTGGGAAAATACTCTGAGGGTGGCAATTGGCCAATAACCTTAAAAAATAGTTGAAAATGTCATTTTTTTGCGCCTTTTTGGCCTTTTTTTCGAAATGCTCAAGGGATTTCGAAGCCGAGGTTTTCACCTTTTTTTCGAAATGCTCAAGGGATTTCGAAGCCGAGGTTTTCACGTTACTAAGGACGATGCTAACGCTGGTCGGTGCATTGAGTGTCAGGTGAATTATAGTGTTCCCACCGACGGGTTCTTGAACCTAAAAGTTTCGTGAACTCGTGGAACCCAACTGAGTTCATGAACTCAGACGGGTGCTTAGAATACACCTAATAGGTGTGGTAATAAACATTTAACTTGTTCACTACTTATCTTATTTGATAAAAATTAAATAAACATTTTGAAGAAGTGCTTTTTTTTATCTGACAAAGAAACTGGAAAGTAATAACGTCCATCGGGAATCGCACAGGGAATTTGAAATCTCAGCAGAAAAAGAGGAATAAAATCTGCGGACGGGGAAAAAACAATCGAGAGACTGTTCTTATTCAGAGTAGCAGAGGGAAATGTGTTGGTTCCCCTCAAGTTGCAGAAACAAATCTGATCATCGCGTTACACACGGAAGGTATCGGGGGAGGGAGCCCTCCAGAGAGCGGGAAAACACAAAAAAGATACGAAGGAAAAAACAAAGTTTCTAAAATGGGAAACTTAACCGTGAAGGGATATGTAGATAAGGGGTCAGGGCGAAAAGTCGGAAGCAACGTAGCAACTTTGCCGACTGCTTCGCTCACACCCGCGACGAAGTTTTACGCTTGTAGTTCCACTTCTATAAAGGAGAAAAAATCAAATAACATTATACGGGAAAGGCAAAAGTTTACGGTTTCAAGAATAGATAGGTACTTATATAACAGCTAGCTGGAGGTTTTTTTCTAAACATGGGGACATTCAAAGGGTTATGGGAACCCGGTTCTTCACAATGCACCGAATTGGTCCAATTTCGTCTTAATGGAGAGTTTTTGTACTTCCCGTATTCGTATTTCTCGTTAACATGAAAACAAGCTGTTAAAGCGAGCACGATGAACGGTAACCTTTTTCGCATTGATTTCTCGTAGAGTTTTCGTTAGCCCGAGAAAAAGAGAACTCTTATTGTGAAGTTAACGTGACTCTTGTAGTGAGTGACTGCTTAGAACTCGCAGTAAGTGGAAAATTTTCAAAATATAACGTGAAATAGGAAACAACGACCACTTACCTCTACATCATACAAAAAAGATTCAGCAATGAAGGAAGAACACACATTTTTAGAACACGTAAAATAAATCTTGAATGATCATATCTTGAAACGAAATCTTGAGATGAAAATGCTGAAATCGTCACGTTAAAACGTCGAAAGCACGAACAAAATGCCGCTAATGACCTTTCTTGTTTAGGTACGGAAAAAACATGAACAAAAGACAAATACAAAGGCACAACCACGAAGCGTATGCTCCAGTAATACCAATGTATGAATTAGGGCAATTGCACAAGTCCGTTAAAAATTATTATTTAACTAATATAATTTAAATGACGGATTTAATGATTTTCATGGGTCCTGAATCGCAACTTACCATTTTACTTCGAAGCGTCAGGATTTCGTATAACGCGATTGTGCAAAACCAGAGTAAGTACTATGAGAACAGCTGTCCTGCATAAAATTACAACAAAAAAATAATAATTTGCAAATATAACCAAAATACAACACTCTCCAACTTTTTAGTAAAAAGGTTTCTTTTTGTATTCCAAACTTTATTGGATCAATTTCATCTCTGGGTGGCTTCTAGAAAACCACTCTAGGACCCTGTAGCAGTACTCAACCGTTATCCATTTCCTTTTAATTTATATCTTTCTTTCCTTTTTCTTCATTCAATTTACCCAAATTTCAAAGAACATAATGAAGATGTTAGTTCAGATTCCTTTTGGACAACCAAGCTCACTAACCAACTAAGCTTTCTGTGCACTCTCAACATATCTTCCATAATTTTGTTATAATTTGGGCTTTTTAATTTCGTGTGTTCATAAGATCGTATGTCTGAAAAGGTATCTAGGATCTTTTTTGAATTCTAAGTGCATCAAGTGCAACTCAGTTAGTTTTCTGATTAAAATTAAGCCGCATCTCAAACAAAAGACTCATTATCAGCAGTGCAGAAGGTGTCAACTGATTATAAGGGGAGCCATATAGACAATCAGTCACGAAACGGATTTTCTTCATGGACTCCACGAAGATTGGAGGGAGAAAAAAGAGTATTCTGCGGAGCATAGCATCACCGTACTCTGCCACAAGGGATGCAGACTATGACCACTCTGAAAGTCTAAGACTAGATGATACATAAACTTTACATACCAGAGAGTGAAGGATGGACAAAACGCCTACGTATCTCCCATCACTCACTACATTAAAAGCTACTGCACTAAATCAGCAGGGTCACGATCAAGTCTGAGGGTAAGACGGGTAAGGCCAGCAGCGATTCGGTCGACCACAATTCGGTCACACCTTGGAAGTTGGGTCACGAAAGGACCAACTGGACCAACTGGGCACAGGTTACCTCACCCTGCCATGGCTCAAGCTCAAGTTGGATTTTGCATGTCGGAGATCTCATCCTCAATGTCCAAAGGTAGCATCTCAATCTCTGCATGGGTAGTAATCACCAATGATTGCTCTCTTTGCAAGAGCATCAACAGAGACATTACCATGGTCACCCAAATGACTTTGCAGCCACATAAAAGTGATGATAATGCCCAAAGTCGTGGCGAGGTGCAGCAATATACTGATCGGTACGCATAATTCCCAACACCCTAAAACTGGCAGTGTCGACACAAAAAGAATGCCCATCGATCTGCTCTCAGTTAGTATTAAAACCACTTATGTATACGTTCTGATGTAGTATCAACTTTGAAATGCTTGGGAAAACCACCATACCAATAGCTCGAGCACCATTCATTAAGCAACTGCAGGAAATGCTCGTCTTAGCCATACGATGATTGAAAAGGTAGGCAGCGAAATGAGGAAAATGAATAACAGAGAAATTCTACAATACAACTCTAGAACTACACAATACTGCAATTCTATTATAATACTAAATTCATGAAAACATGATGATTTAACCAATTGATGAAAACGTAAAACCGGTCTATATTAATCATTGAATCGATAAAAACTGGTTACTGATGGCCTTGTTTGTCGACGCATTAGCTTCTAACAAGGGGGATGAGGAAGAAAGGATGAGATACATCCAAATCGTATCCACTGAGTAAGCGGAAAATCGTATTAGAGAGGGGAAGCAAACTCTCAGCGATATGCAAATCATTGTTGCTAAACGGAACACTGTCAGAATGATGATACAAACGTATGTAATAGGATCCCAAAGCGGCCCCGTAATTAAGAAAGTTTATGCGTACAAGCACCTGAATGGGTAATGAATCACCCGACACCACATCCATTACTGGAGGACCGGCCATTCATTAATATTGAGGCTTATATTTGGCGTCCTGGAGGCAATGCAGGGCGGAAATCCCCCTTAGCACGAGCCGTGGAAGATAGTACGTGATGGATAGAGACGGATGGAAGGTGGTCGTGGTCGGAGAGACGTCCATGCCGGTAATAAGGCACCTATTTGACAGAGCCGGTAAGGAGGCGGAGAGGTTACGCGGTGGTTCACTTTTTTCTGAGATAAAATGGGGCTATCGGAGTAACGAGAAAAGGAAAAATGTGGTTGAAACCACAACTATAACAAGATAACAACGTTTCCAGGGACGAAACTAATAGGAAAACGAAATGAAATAAATCTTAATTCTTTCCGGTCTTACATCTATACAAAATAAAATTTTACTATACCAAATATTTACAAAACCTTTAATCGCTCGTTTGGGAAACCCGAAATGTCGAAATAATCGATTTTCAAAACATTGTATCTTTTGACATAGAAATACCGACTTAGAGAAAATCAACCATTTTTGAGATTTTAAACGTGATCAAGCTTGTGAATATTCCGTGATCAAAACAATTCTAATTTCGACTATGATGAAAAAATAAAACTGTTGGAAATTAAGACGGAGAAAAAGTACTACATTTGTAAACTATAACTCACGCGAAAACGAAGTTGGGAGCGTAACTCTGTTTATTAGAGGAACATACCTGCGAACATTCAAAATATACATAATATGTAGTTATAACAATAGAAACAGTATTGTTCAAATTTTTTAATGAACACAAAACGATAGTTAAACGTATAAGTAACTTGCTAAATTTTCATTTAAATTTAAATTAAATTTAATTAAAATTTAATGAATGAACGAATGATGAACGAATTGATTACATCAAGTCAATCACAAGATTTCGACTAATCATATTCTTGTTTCTATTCATGAATAGAACATATCAAGGTACATAATTGAAGAAGAAAAATTAGTGAGTACATCGAAATATAAAAAACACATGATTGAATAAAAGAGAGAAGTAGAGAAGCATAATACTTCGACAAGTAGTACGTCATTATCAAAGTATCGACAAAGGTCAAACTGGGCATGACACACAGCTTCATCATACCGGTAACATGATTGTATGGCTCATTACAATATTTTGGAAGGGAGAAATTCGAATTATAGTAGTAATTAGTCACTGAATATTGGTAATTATTGCAAAGGATCAGAGGATCCTATTTTTACGCTTGCACGTTGGCTATCTTACTATATGAGAACAATGAAATTCGTAGAGGAGTTTCGATCTAATATACACGCACTCCCTGAAAATTTCATCATAATTGGATGGGAAATGTGAGAGCTATGCTTGTAATAAGAACTTCATTTGCGCAAGTGGACAAGCTGCAATTGATCCGATTGCCAAGGGGCACGGGATACCATCTACAACACAAATTTCATCGATAGAAGACACAACTATTACAAGTATTTTATAGCATTTGCTGAATCTGCTATGGATCTAGCAACCATGGAAGTCGTAAGAGACAATCTAGTCAAGAACCCTCACTAATATATAATAATCTAGCCGTCGAAATCGACGAATTATAACTATTTATTCAATATGATAGGAAGAACGCTCTTAATTCCATATTTGTTGTTTTAATATCCTTTACGTCGTTTGAGAAAAGGTTGACCCCGATAAAACATTATTAGGCAAAAACTCGTGTACTGGAATTTATCATATTTGTCCCAAGAATCGGATTCTAAGTACTTGGAAATTCCAAAGAGTTATGACGAAAAGCAAATAGAGAGAAACTGAATTGACGTCATAGGTGGACGGCGCTGAGGGACGCGGGGTGAGGTCTTTTCCCTATGACGTCATTCAGCTTTCTTTGCTTCACTGTTTCGGCACTTCCAATCAACTGACCCTGCATACTGCACCTTTTTAGAAAGTTCCCAGCATATATTTCAATTTATGAAATAGAAGAGAATGGGTGAAATTGTCCATAACGCATGAATATGGAGCTATCAGCAATTCGAATTCTGAATACATATTCAAGGTAAGATTTTCCTAATTTGTGTTTACAATTAATCGAGCATACCGCTCGGTCTTTCGGTACGAGGCTAGGTGGCGCATTCTGCCGGGAACTGTGGAATCGCCAAGAGCCGATCACGTTTTGCCAAACAGTCAAACACTGTAAATATCCATAGAATTAGTTTAGGTCCACATTGAAAGAATATATTAATTTTATACAATAAATTATAAGACAAACATTTTCAAGATATTTTCTCGATCTTTTTCTCGATTTCAAGGGTCTGTTTTGAGAAAATAAGGTCCTTATAAGATCCTGATCCAATTAATCAAACATTCAAACACTATAAATATTCATATAAACCGGATAGGTCCACATAAGGAGGATAGAGTGAGGCCTCTCATCAACAATCTTGGAAAAGTTTTCACATAACTCTTAGCTTCACATAGCTTATATTGTAGATCTGTTTTTCGGAACGTTCGTTCTTTTCAAAAAAAAAAAAAAAAAACTTTGAGATAATTAATAATATAATAATAATTATAAAATAATAATTATAAAATAATAATTCTAAATAATAATAAATTAGACTTAATTGGACGTAAAGAAAATGATTATGTATTCTAACTTGATAAATTAAAAAATATATGTGTATATTAGCTATCCTCACCTAATCTATGTGACATTATCACAGTTCGATATTCGCGGGCATGTGACAGGTAATGTAGTCAGATTACCTTACTAACGAACAATAAGAACCCGTGAAAAGGCTAAGCATGACAAAGCCCATAGAGCTTGACGAAAATTAACACCAGGGAACCATTATAACAGGAGGGACGAGTTTCCGAAATGAAGAAACCGGTGTTGAGGACAATGAGACGAAGCCGGGTAACGAGCAATCTCATTAGGATGTCCATATCTTTCGAAACAACCCCCGCAACGCACGAGGGTGAGAAATCTCTAGAAGGGGCTGTTAGGCGCAGGGGAAGCTGGATAAGTAGTCTTAACCCTTAAACCCCCCCACATGACACGGAAGAAAAGGGAATTCCTCGGGTGCACCACATTCGGATAATCCCACCGAACCATCCCTTCAAAATCCACCCTTAAAGGTGAAGATTGGGCTTCTCCATTCATTACGCCCATGATTCGGCAAGTGCTCTTTTTTCCCTCTAAACCTTCACGATTGAGAAGAATATATTTCCGGGTCGAATCGGGGCTCGGGGGAGGTGTTTTTATTCGAGCGTATATGAGCGCATTTGGCCTTTCTCGAAGCTGAATGCGTCCTCCCCGAACCGTACGTGGCCTTTCACGAGTGAAGTGCTAATGGTTGGGGGAGTTCACACTCTGAATTCTGAAACAGAGTTCTTTTGTGCGAAGATTTAATGCCATCAAATTGGATGAAGCATTTTCAAATGACAGAGCTGACGGATTTTCAGGCAGAATACCTGTTGCCGGAGCAACTAGTAAGCTTTTTACAAGATACCAATTCGCGTTTTCGATTAACGGTAGCGGCGCCACCGTCGCATCCATAATGGTGGGTTGGATCCTGACTCAACTCACACACTTACTAATAAATCATGAACAACAACTGAAAACAAAGCCCGTACAAATGTCCGCACACTAGACAACAAAACTAAGTACTGGAAGTTGAATAACAAGTTCGAAACGTTTATTTGTTTATTTACAAGTAGAAGTAGGTATAGGTGTGCTACCTACAACCATAAGTCGTGAGTCGTACGTAATTATTAAAAGTATTCAAGTAGTATTTTATTTTTAGTTTTCATAGAAATGAATAAAGTAGCTTTGATTCTACATAAATTATGCAAAATTCTCAACCGATTCTCGTAATTTCACCGAAGGAGAACAGCTTAAAATTCTCAGCATATATATGGTTTCTTAGAAGTAAATGATGTCCAATATTTATGTAGCTACCAACTTCCTGTACGAAGTATATCAATAAATGAACATCCTCACTCTACAAATATAACAATTTTGCAAGATATCACGAATATATTCCACTTCAAATACACCTGCGAACCTGGGAATACTCGTAGCAGATTATGCAAGCATGTACCTGGTAGCAGACTTGGTTTTCTGGTAGGTACCTACCTATTCTTATTGAAATTACATACATAATGGACCGCAGTGTATAGAAATGATAAGAATGTACTACATATACAAATGAAGGATCTTGGTTCGGCAGAATCCCTGAGTTCCAGTTACTACCAGGTAGTTTTGTAACGTTTGTTGGGGAAACAAACGAGGGGCTCTTGTGTTCTGGTCGATTTTTATAATCCAAATTTGTTCGATTTCATATTGCTTGTCATATTCCAAAACGATATGTTACTATTCCACCAATTATCACTCATAGTAATGTGAATTTATAACTTTTGCGCACACTTTTGCAATTTAAACGAATATGGTTTGAAATTTTGGACTACAAAGATTTTTCTGTCGGTCAGGAGATCCAATCCTACCAATATGTTAGGGTTCTGTTGAGCAGAAATGGGCGATCTTTTGAATCCTCACCATCAATTTCGCTGTGCAGTTTTATTGTATAGAATTATAGAGCCGTAACAGAATATGTTTTCAGCACATAAATCCTTCTTAAACTCAACCAATTGAAATTCAACTGAATGAAAGGGCATGATTCATCGAGTGTTCTTAAACCAAAACGAACAATGTATCGCAATTAGAATCTAAGATATCAAAGGACAAACCTATACAAATTTGAGTTATCTGATTTTTAATGCTGGCACAGCTGGAAAGACTGGATGAACAAAAACATACCAATAAACAGTTATTTGAAAGAATAACTAAGCTAGAAAAAGGACTTACTAGCCATGGACTGATTTAATGGGACCGACTTTAAGAATAGCAACATGGAATGCGAACGGATTGCTAAATCACATTAAGGAAGTCGAATTATTTCTCCACTCCAACAAGATAGACATCTTACTTATTTCTGAAACCCATTTCACTCGGACGTCATACATCAAAATAAGAGGATACACGTGTTATCATACGTTACACCCAAGTAATAAAGCTTCGGCAATTCTCATTAAAGCTAACATCACTCACCATGAAGAACCAAAAATCGAAGAGGAAAAAATGCAGGTAACTTCGGTCAAGGTACAACTCAATAATAAAAGCTTTAGTATAGCCGCAATATACTGTCCCCCCAGGTTTAACTTAAAGAAAGATGATTATACGGTCCTTCTTAAATCGCTTGGTAACAACTTTATAATAGGAGGTGACTACAATGCCAAAAATATCTGGGGTTCGCGATTAACCACGGCTAAAGGTAAAGAGTTGTATGAAGCAGCAGCTTCTTTCAAGTGCGACTTCCTCTCAATGGAAGGCCTACATACTGGCCCACGGATGCTAACAAAACCCCAGACCTAATAGTAAGCAAAGGTATCTCAAGTGGTTACATAAATCTAGAGGACAGCGATGACCTACCCTCTGACCACTCGCCTGATGAAAAAGTAATCATTAGTGAAAATTCTCCGAGTTTATTCAATAGAAATACTTGCTGGTCCTGTTTCCGGCAGCAATTGGAAACATCGATCGACCTTAAAGTTCCTCTGAAAACCCCTAAACAACTGGAAGACGAACTCGACTTATTCATCAATAACATACAACGCAGCCTGGTTATGTACCCCAATAAACCAAAACTGTAACTATGACACTAATTCGAAATCATATCCGTTAGAAGTAAGGGATCTCCTGTGCGCCAAACTAAAGCCAGAAGGAAATGGAAGAATAACAGAACCCCTGAAAACAAAACTATTCTTAATAGACCGGTAACAAACTTAAATATCTTATTAGATCAATAGATAACCAATCAGTTGAACATTTTTTGAGTAACCTAACTGCAGAGAAAGACACCGAATACTCCCTCTACAAGGTAACCAAAAATATAAATAGACCTAAAGTTCATTCTCCTCCAATCAAAAAGGATGACGGGACATGGGCCAGAAGTAACCGAGAGAAAGCTCAACTTTTTGCAGATCATCTCTATGAAACTTTTCAATCCAGTGCAGACACCTGAAGAAAACGCAACACTGATAGAAAAAACGGATGAGCTTGATATTCGGCCCGTTACGTTAAAAGAACTCAAAGATGAAATTAAGGGCAACATTAATCCTAAAAAGACCCCAGGCTATGACCTGATAACCGGTCGAATTGTGAAAGAGCTCCCTGAAAAGGCTATAACAAAACTACTACTCATATCATCAACGCCACGTTCAGGGAACCTTCCCAGTGGAAAGTAGCGGAAGTCATAATGATCTCCAAACCAGGAAAATCACCAAATGAGAAGACGGGGTACCGACCCATATGCTTGATGAAAAATCTAAGCATAAATACCTTTTATTAAAAAAAAGAAGAAAATCGGCCGGACAGAACGGCCGTACTACTTGCCATTAGATTTCTTAATTTTTTCAAAAATTATATAAGATAGTAAAACGTGATGACCAAGAGATGACGATCGTGATGAGCGTGAAATTACCAACCGCACCTTGATGTAAATCGGTTACGCAATTCTTTAGCGCAAAACCTGTGTCGCTCCAATACCGAAAATTTACGAAAGGATGCAGAGAGAAACACCATTACGAGTTGGCTTAGTTTTTAAATAAAATGGGCGGAAGGGGAGAGCAAGGAAATGGTGAAAAATGGTTCAAATCCTATCTAAGGAACTCGTCGCTTTTTCCCTGCCCAGGTATATAGTGGGAACATCCTCTCAGGTGGGAGTTCCGACGCTGGATCAACATTATGCAGCAAACTACGATAACTTGGTGCTTTCCCCTCCTTTTTTCCCTACGAATATTCCAGAGAAAACTTACTCTATTTCAGCAGCCTCGAGTTCCACGCTTATATCAATATATTCAACAACGCTGCTTATTTATGCATTGTGCTTTCTTGAAACTTGAGGGTTCGCGGGGTCACCGTCGAGTACTACCTACTCCATAGTACTGTAGCATTAAAATACAGATAACCTGAATTACATTCGCTCGAATCGTAAAACCTTAGTAGCCAAAATAAACACGATGCCAAGTGGAAATATAGGCACTCTAATAAAGAGTTCTCGTAATTTATAAATAGCAAAGAGAGAAATGGAACAGAAGTAACCACTATGACGTCTACCAGGTTTAGATTAGAGCGAAATATGATGTCAGCCTGAGACCATCCATCTTCATGATGGAGGTCCTGATGGAGGTCCATCAGTAGGTATATTCCACAAAATTCATAACCAAAGAGAGGACATGGACGGATGTTTATCTGGTTTTAGGAACAAGTTAATAAAGCTGGGCTACCAACAGAAGTATGTTCAAGACAGAATTGTCCCAGCAAATGTCAACTATCAACGACGTGTACAGAACGGAAGTTAGTGAAAAACGTTGTCTATTTCCACGAAAAATAAAGAGTTACAATGTTAAATCGATTTCGACGGTTAGGCCATCATCAGTAACAAAAAATAACTTAACAACAACAATAACAAGTTATTGTTTGTCACTGAAATCGATTTAACATTGTAACTCTTTATTTTTCATGGAAATAGACAACGTTTTTCACTAACTTCCGTTTTGTAATGGGTTTCCACAACTTCGTCGCGATTGATTTACTTCGACGTGTACAGGTATCAACAGACAAACTTTCGTTAGTAACCACTTTCTTCTTCGGGACCCAAAAAATTAATGGAATCCATCGCGAACTGCAATCAGTCCTGGCATCGAGCACGGGATATCTTCCCAGAAACAGCGCGGGTGGCCTATCGCCAAAGGAAAAAATATTGGAACCATCCCATCGCCATCCCCAAACACACCTTCGCAGCCGCATCAACAAGGCGTGTTCCCATGTAGGCGTCCGAGGTGCAAGTTGTGCAATTTGGTCATCGAAGTGCCTAACTTCACCTCTGCTAATACGAACCATACCTACAGGTGTAAGAGATAAGAGGAGTGCCAGTCGAAGAACTGTGTGTATCAGCTAATTTCCAATAAACGCGAAGGTAATCCAGCCTTTTATGAGGGAAAAGCAACAACCCTAAATCTACGGATGAATAATCACAGGGCCTCAGTTAACCAACCCAGAGTGCTCCCAGTTGGTGAACATGCACGTTCCCATGATGCATTGTTCAATGAATGCTTTGGGGTTAAAGTACTGCGCAAAATGCCGGATACAGCGAATGATCGCCAGTTGCAACAGCCAGAAAGAGCTCATAGGTGGGGTTCGGGAGCTAATATACCCCTGGCCTGAATATAAATGATTAGCATCGTCAAGATTTATCGCATCACTAATAATTATTCTGTTCCGGCCATGGATATGATATTGAAACATTCAAGACTCAAGAAATCATTTCTACTCTTTTTGTGATCACGATTTATTTCGAAATATTAGAAAATATTCTTTCATTTTGTATATTTTTCGAAATTTCTACCTTTAAAATTAATTGTTCATATACTTGTATGTATGTATATAGTATCTATCTGGTTCTACTGAACTATATGTGAATTAATGGATGAAAGAAAATTTCACAAATATAAAGAAAAAATAAAAAATGCTGATATTTCGCTGATTAAGCTTGGTCACAAAAAAAAAAAAAAAAAAAAAAAAAAAAAAAAAAAAAAAAAAAAAAAAAAAAAAAAAAAAAAAAAAAAAGTATTGGCACTGTTTGCATGACGATGCTTATTAAGAGTCCTGTTGCCTCGTCACTTGTTGCCGAGATCTGCAATCTGATGCTTATATTCAGCCGTTGATATTGAGGCCGGGAGGGCGATTTGCACCCAAGATGGTTCTGTGAGCTCGTTCTGACTGGTGCAGAAGTCTATCATTACTTTTCGGCATAACTTTCAACACCTTCACCCCAAAGCACTCATCAAAACTAGATTGGTGTGATCGTGCATGTTCTGCAATAGAAAGCTGCCGGGGCTGGTTCACCGATGCTCTATGGTTGTTTACCCTGAGATTCAGCGATGTAGTGGTCTTACCATCATAAAATCCTTCGTTTTCTGAGCATTTCCTACAGACTAATCGGTAAATACACATCTTTGACTGACATTTTGCTGAACCTTTACACTGATATTGTCGAATCGCATTTGGGGATGAAAAGTACTCATCCTCAATCCCTTGGCTACATAGCTTACACCTCGGCCGCCGACATGGGCGTAGACCTAGCGGCTGAGGCTCCTGTGGCTGATGATTTGGCGGCATATTAGCACACCGACACACTGTCAGAACGAGTTCACAGAACCATCTTGGGTGCAAACCGCCCACCCGGCCTCAATATCATCGACTGCATATAAGCATCAGATTGAAGATCTTCTTAATCCATGAATGCAGGCAACAAGTAACGAGGCAACAAGACTCTTAATAAGCATCGTCATGCAAACAATGCTCATTCGTATTTTTTCTGTAATCAAGCTTAATCAGCGAAATATCAGAATTTTCTCTTTCTTCTTTATATTTGTGAAATTTTCTTCGATACATTAAATTACATATAGTTCAGTAGAACCAGATAGATATTTGATATATATATATCATTCTCAAGTAGTTTTTTTAATTGAATCTTCGTTTCTTTGGAGTTTGAGTTCAACACTGTGTTTAGTCTCGAAATTGGTGTTCTCAGTTATTCCTCTGAAGAAAAATTTTTCGCTTAATTAGACGAAAAAAGAAAAAAACTGGTTCCCCTTTAAATGTTTGTAATAATAATGTTGTTTTTAACTTTACGCCTGGATCGGTGCTCACTGGAAAAAAAAGTGAATGTTAATTAATTTTAGGCCGGGATGTGTACCCAAGCTTTAATGAACTCGCTTGGTTGGAAGGGTCGGACGGGAGAGCGAATCGGAGGGAAATGTTTTCAGGTGAACGAATGCCGCGCAGATATTTATGTCTACGTGGGAGGAGGATGAGCGCGTATTTATGCTACGGTGGCGTACAAGGGCGATAACGCACGCTCGGTAAACATTTGACGAACGATGTTCCTTTCCCCTCACGAGTCTAATAGCACAATCTCGTGGAGAACCGATCCAAATTGAGTCTCAGCTCACAGAGCTGATATTGAGATTTCTCCCGGAATTCATTAGAGCAAGAGGAAGGAGGATTATTAGATGTTCGCGTTCGCAAGCCGCTAAGTACCACAGGGACGGAATGTAAACATTAATAAAATAGAAGAGACAGATGTATGAAAATGATGTCTCACTCGAAGTGAAAGTCAACGCAACCGTATCACTGCACAGGCAAATAGTCCTCAATCCAATACTGATACGTTTTAATTTCACAGAATGTGAATTTCAGCAGGACGTTCGACGAGTGATAACTTGAAAATTTCATTTGATGATTGACAATTGAGAATTTTCGTAAATCACCGTACTATATTACGTCAAATTGTTTTTAAATTTGAGCACCTTGAGGGCAAAGAAATATATGACTACCAATTTAATGGCAAAACAACTCGTTCTAAATAATAACCTGAGATTCAAAACAAAATTTGAAATTTTATATATTTTTTCAAGTTAGTATAGATTTTTCAACAAATAATAATGAAATTTAATATTTAATAAAAGTTAACCTCTTAAATAATCAAGATTTTGCCAAATAAGCTAATAAGCTTCAGTAATCAAAATGTCAAATTTGACTATAAATAGGAGATGGTGAAAGAGAAATCCCTCTATGGACGGAATAGGCCCAGACCTGATGTCACGATAGCGGAAAAAGTACATTTTTCAGCATAATTTTGAACATCAATTTTCAAATGTCCTATTTCATAGTTAATAAACTTTTTTGGAGCAATATTCTGCCTAACATTATACATTTAAAGTTTTTTAAGCCGTTTTTTGCTATTTTTAGTGATTTTTTCAGCACTATTTTTGACCAATTTAATGAACTCAAAAAATGCTGACCAACAAACTCGACTTTTTGCTTGGAAAGCTAGAAATTTTTGGCGCAAGAACGGTATTTGTATGTCACTCCTAAGGAAAGTTATCGTCTGGAAGGACACACACACACACACACACACACACACACACACACACACACACACACACACACACACACACACACACACACACACACACACACACACACACACACACACACACACACACACACACACACACACACACCCATAGGTATATATATATATATATATATATATATATATATATATATATATATATATATACATACATACATATGATGAAAAACTGTAAACTTTAGGATTCGTCACAGAATGCCTAAAAACGGATTTCAATGAAGAAATTTTTCAAAAATTTTGATTTAAAAAGTTCCCGATCCATTGCAATAGCTTCACTTTCAACGAGAATTTGCTAAAACGATAAGTGAACGTATTATGATCAAGTATTCAAGGAAATATGATAGATATTAAAATATAAGATGGGGGCGGGAAATAACGAGTTGGTGATCCATCAACCGAGTCAAGAAATATTTAATTTCGGCCAAAATAAAAACCGTTGACGGCGGACAAGAGCCTGCAGATGCGTTTCGGAAGGGGAAGAAGGACCCAAACTGCCATTCCTACCACCCTTAAATGCTCAGTCGGAATCCGAATCCTCCAGAGGGGTTAACAGTTGTAGAGGGGGAGGTGTGGAAAACGCAAATACAATAAATGCAAAATAGAGGGAAAACGTGCGTCACTTTTAGAGGAACGCAACGGGGAAACGCATGCGAGACATAAAATGCACCAGCTTCGGAGTCGTTTCCCGGGGTTTCCTCGGATATTTGTCCTAACCACCATTTTCTTTCTTTCTTTTATCGCTACTCCCTCTTTCTGTCGATATTAAACTTATTTAAATGCCGGGGCACAGCCGTGACAGGGCAGGGAGTGCGTAGTCGAGCACATTTGTCTGCAGGGCAGATCCATAAGACTTTGTCAATTTCCCCAAAAATTAAATAATGTTTAATTGTGGTCGACGGTTAGGTCTTCATCCTTAACAAACAATAACAAGGTACGATAGAAAGGTGACAGCTAATATAGTCCCAATGAAAGAAACCCATTGGCGAGAGAAAGGAAGAGGCTGGGAGGTAAAACCAATCAAATGCAAACAACGTGAAAGAGTGTTGAAGCTAATCAGAAAAAGCGAAAAAGTCCAGTCATGCAGCATGACCCCATGAGCGAATTTTTGAAGAAATCTTCGACATTTCAGTCGCTATTGATCGTGTAGAGAAATTTTAGTTTATGATTTTGATAGACAAACATAGAATCAAATGTAGGTGCTTGTTTAAAAAAAAAAAAAAAAAAAAATTTAACAAGCACCTAGTACCTACGTTTTAAACAGCATGGTTCTAGGATTGGTTATACAGGGATACTTCCATAAGAGTAGTTCAATCTGAATTTGGACAATGTTTCATGCAAATATTACCGATTTTTACAACTAGCGAACGGCATTATTTCGATTTTTGACTGATTTTTCAACTTTGAAATTTTTGAAAACTTGATACATATTCTTATAGGAACATTTACGCTGATTCCGAATATACCGTATGCTGAAAAAATTATTTCGCACAACAAATCGCAAAAAAAACAGGCTATTTTGAAATTTTTGACTACATTTTTGAAAATTTCAACCCGAAGATGTAATCCGATCATGCTGGCCAACGAACTTGACCTTTCGTTTTGTGTCCTTAACATTTTAAAATTTGTTTGAAGTTTCTAGCACAATTCTACGGACAGTTATCGTCTGGAAGGACACATACATACATATATACATACATACATAAAAAAATGCGTTAAACTTCAGAATATGATTCAGAATAGCCTGAAACGGATTTCTGCATAAAATTTTTTCAAAAATTCACATTCTACAAATTTTGAGGCGAGAGCAATAGCTTAATTTTCTTCAAAAATTCGCTAAAAGCCACAAGTGAACATTTTTTGTGGCCATGAATATTGCGGTCAAACCGGAGGAAATTCTGGGAAAGAATGAACGAGCGTGTAGGGCATTTCAGCTGAAAAATGCATTTCAATTTCATTAAAATGTGCTAAAAAATATCGATAAAAACCGCAGAAAAGTTAAAAATCTAAAATCACTTTTTGAATCGCAGAATATTATTTAGAACGAGTTTTTAGGCGATGAAGTCCTTTTAATTTTCAAAACAATGTAATATAATATAGTACGATAATTTACGAAAATTCGATTATACGATCATGCTACATGACTGGAACTTTTTTACGGAATCGAGGGTTTTAGTACGAAAATGCGAGTTTCGGGCCGGCTTTAAGGTATTTTTTCACGCTGAATCGAATGGTAACACTTGCAGATCTTCTCTATTCCGTTAGAACAAAGTTTTACACTTTAACTAACTAGTTTTACCCTTAAAAACACATGAAATTGAGCATAAAAAATAGACTAAAAATTCTTGGGTTAAAGTGTAAAACTCGGTTATAACGGAGTTGGGGAGATCTGCAAGTGTTACCATTCGATTCAGCGTGAAACAATATGTAGAAACCAGCCCCAAACTCGCATTTTCATGGAGGGTTATTTTTCACTAAAACCCCCGATTCTTTCTACGAAAATTTGCTAAAACCATATTTTTTAAAATACGAACATATTTTCTCCACCAATTAGCGAAGTAAAATTAAAATTGACTATGCCGTTCAAAAGCTGATAGTTTGAATCGAATCATAGTTGCACTTTCGATTTGACAGTTTGTTGAATGTTTAAATTTTTGTGTAAGAAGAGGTGTGCTGAATGTACTTGAAAATTCGAAATTATGGAAAGTAATAGGTCCAGCAAATATCTAAATGAGGATTCCCTCAACATATTCCGTTATTGATAGGTCCATTTCTACAACGCTTGGAATGATCATAACGCGAGTATACCGAAGCGGCTAAAGGCAATACTTGCGAGGCGAGTACACTCACGTACCTGAGTAAACCCACAAGAAGAAAAGAGCACCAGTACACACGGGGTACTGCATCATACCAACGGGAACTGTATCAACACAAGTAGGCATATGGAAGCGTCAAGATATAACAATATAATGAATTTAATAATGAAAATATGAACGTAAAGAAAGAATGTAATTATCATCCACAGCACAGTAGGAATCGTCACAAAAATATAAAAATCGTCAAAATTTGTATTTTTACTGAGGCGTACACAATTATGCTGAAAAAATGTACTCAAGTTTCATTAAAATTTGCTAAAAAATCGATAAAACTGCAATAACCTCAAAAATTCAAAATCTCTTTTTGAATAACAGATTATTATTAGAACACGTTTTTTGCCATGAAATCAATATACAACAAGTTCTTCGCACCCGAAAAGCTCGAATTTCGAAACAATGAACAATTATACAATACGATAATTTAGGAATATTCGCTCATAAGATCATGCTGCATGACCGGATTTTTTTAGGGCCACTTCACCGCTTTTCAGCAGCAGCGAAGCAATCTAGACTCTGCAATCATCTCGCGCGATGTAGCTCCGCCAGCTACATGTGTTGGCGTAGGTTGGTAGCCATCTCTCGCGTGCGTCATATCATATCTAAACCTCTCGAGCGAGCGTTGCCGGGATAAGCCGGTTCAATTGGACTGAGAGCTACGTGGGAAGCCGGGGGATAAAGGAGGATGTCACTCATTTAACAAAAGACCGGATCTGTGACTTTAATACCGGAGACTTTAATAACGGCTTTTGTCTTCGGTGCCACCAGCATCTCTCGGCGAGGTAAAGAGGACAAAAGAGTTTCTCTTCGCTTTGAATTATACTTCAATTATATAGAGCACTACGGATACCTACCGAAATGCTGAGTGATGAAACAAAAACACTAAAGATTAAAAAAATACTTCCAAGTTAGAAGCGGCACGGAGTTTCCTCGCCCCTGTAATAATTGAATTTAATCATTGAAAGGATTTAAACTATAGTGGGTCCGCTGTCCAGGAACCACCGAAATTTGAGGTGATGTTCATTTTCGCTACCAACGGTGGTTTTAAGGCATGGATGATAATCTAAGCTGTGAACGGAACCCGATTCGATTCAGCATCTTTGAAATAACAAATACTGGCACATTCCCGGATGATTTTTGAGCCAAATTTCATGCATCCCCGGCCGAACTATGATTGAGCCAAATTTCATGAACTTAGGTCCAGTAGTTTTGGATAGAAGGTCTGGAATTTTATTATATTCAATTTTTGGATTCTACGCATCTTGAATCGTAAATCAAATAATTTTGAGGTTTTGAGGAAGAGAGTCAGGGGGGGGTTTAAAACATTTTTCATGGTCGATTACAAAGGCCGATCATCGAAACCGACCACGAAATTGTTACGGTTTTAGACGTACCGTTCTACGACTTTTGATGATATCATTACTGTATTGCGTTAGATTTTAGATCATCTTTAAGTTTAAATAGATTCTAGGTGATGTAAACTATTGAGAACGATACCGAACTCGATTTTTGATGATTTGACAGTGACTGACGTCAGTAACTACGACGATAATGTCGTATTATCGTCAAGGGCAACTTAAAAAGCTCTTATAAAGGTTTCAATTGATTCTGTGAGGCGAGAACAATTGAAAACGATACCAAACTCAACTCATGATTATTAGACAATGGCAGATGTCAGTGAAGACGACGATGGCGTTGATTGTTGTCAAGGACAACATTTTAAGCTTTCTTAGTGGAATCAGTCGTTTCTATGCGACGTAAACTGTTGAAAACTATATCAAACTCGATATGGGCTGACCTGATGACGATTGTCGTCGCTGACGACAAGTTCTTGTATCGTCACCAAAAAGTATATAGCTAATGTCGGATGTCTAAAGAGTCTACCTATCGAACTCCGAGTTGTAAACAAGTTCACGTGGTTATACTCTACTATATTTTGGCATAACGAGTTGAAAATTAACACTTTTCAACTAGGCAAAAAATCGAGCTGTATTGCGTAATTTGGAGAAAAAAATCTATCTTCTGACAATCTATATAACTGACACATGAAATAATGGAATTGAATTTAGTAATGAAACTTAATTAAATTCAATGCTTAAAGAAATAAAAATAGGTACAATAAAAAATTGTGACTATGCCTATGCCTTCCGTTAAAGTTAGACGTGATACCAAGTTGAAAGATAACATATCTCTGGATAGCTATAAAAGCGCTCAACGGAATGAGCAAAAACGTGTTTCATATTATTTCACTGCGGGTGGTCATCTTGTTGGGTTTCATCGCTGTCCGCCAGAACGTCGCATGTTTTGAACCCGAGTGGAATCTTTCGCGTGTTGATGCTGCAGAACGGAGACAGAAAATCATTGTTTTCCGAGCCTATTTCGAACACCCCTCTCGGTTTATGTCAGCATCGACTTTCCAGAGCTGGTTGGAAACTCGAAACTTGGGAGCCTCTTATTGTGAGGACTGCGGACCGGCCTTTCGCCCATTGACCGTTTCAGCTTGGTCAGATACATGCATATATATGTGTATTTGTATACATATATGCACTGTGTGTGTGTTTCTACTGATTTCCCATTCTGTCATCCACTCGTTCGCTATGATAGCGCTATCCCATCCCTTCAACCATTCCCTTTGATCACTCTGAAACGTCAAGTGCAGTACCAATACGGATAGGCGGTTCATCACTAGAATGACATTATACAACAGCTAATTATCATAATATGTTACACTTGGAACTGCGTTATATAACAGCGTTAACTTTAATTTACTATTTTCAATAATAATCATCAATTCACGAACTTTAGTCCGGATCGTTAATGACAAAAGTAAAGATATAGATCTACCTCTGAACCTGTCAAAAACAAAGTGGTTCGTTACCTCCAAGAGCAACGTGTGAGGTGGGTGAGCAGCTGATGTGACCCGAGTCTCAGCATTTAGGTACTTGGGCTGTTGGTCACTATTTTTAACGAGGAAGGAAATAATGTGGCTGAAATTCATAGCCGAATAGAGCAGGCAATGTCAGTATTTGGCAATATTATGAAGACGGTGCTAACGAGTAGACACATGGCATTTGAATCATGTCCTTCGCTGTTATGTGTTTTCGGTGTTCCTCTATAGCGTTAAAACGTGGGCTGTATCCGAATTGAGGAAAATGTACGGGCGATTTGTCACAAAGGGCATTAGGCAAAAAGTCAAAATGTAAAGTTTTCAACCACTTGCATTTTCTGAGTGACAAACTGAAATGGAATGAGAGGCTTTCTGAGGTACTGCATCTGAACGAGTCACCCACGAGTTGACTACAAAAATTTCTATACCCTCAGATCCACATCAGTTCTGAGTCGCGAAATAGTTGAGTTAACGCCATCAATGTATAATCTAATGTTTGTATAATATATCTAAGTTAGATTTTTACATCGATTGTCAACACAACTAGAAAGGGGGAGGGAAGTTTCGGCGAAGCAGGTAGAAGGTCCGCGATTCGGAAGTCCGAATTCAGTATGGGATCCGCAATTCAAATATTTTGGAAGATTCCATCCGCAATTCACCGACAACGGAAACGTGGAAATTTCTCGTAACCCTAACACTATTTCTAAGCCTATTTTTGTAACAAAATTTAACGAACAATTAACCCATTTTCGATTTTTTAGTAATGTGACAATCTAGACGATATCTGTCAAGATATCCTTCTTTAGGAATTGGTATTTAAAAAATATATCCCAACAGAAGTTGAGTTTGTAAAACAGCAGTTGAAATTTCAAACAATGTGATCAGAAAAATCACTGAAAAAAAGGACAACAGTTCAATTTGAATTTTATTCCAGAATATTACTCAGATGAAGTTTATAAACGTCTGCCAAAACGTTGGCAAAGTGGTGCACAAAATGTTGCTAAAAAATGAGCTCAATTTTTTTATAATTGCAGTGTAAAATAACGAATATAAATGAGGAGCTGACATGGGAAACGAGTTAAGTCCAAAAATCAAATTTCATAGGAACTCCCTCTGAACTATTATCAGATTTTTTTGGACATAATCTCTTCTCCATGTAAAGGTCACACATTTATTCAGGGTGCGATCTAGCAAGGACGGGAGGACCTAAGGCTGTTGGCGTGACTGTTAACTTGCACTTCGACGAAAAAAAATGTTCTTTGGATTTTTGGACTTAACTCGTTTTCCATGTCAGCTCCTCAAATGCTGAACCTTTTTTTGGAAGTTGAACATTTTTTGATCACAGTAAGAGCTACAGTTTCAAAAACATAGTGTATAACAAATACCAGCATCCCACCGTTATAATAATTTGAGGCACTATTGATCTAGTCTGTCAGAAAGTAGTGAACAATCAGTTTCAGAACATTTAATTAGAAACAAAGCAATATGATTCGAATGCGAACCGCTCCATATGTAGGCATTACAACGTACGTTCTCTAGAGAAATTAATTTTCAACAGGAACTGAACCGGTAGTTTACCTATATTACCATAGCGGGCCCTATTGAACTATTCGTATGCACGAAGCTCCTACACGTCGGATATTGAACCGACCCCAACTTAAAGGGCGCATTACTGCGTAGGATGGATTCAATAAACGGAGCGAGCGCTTCGAGCAATTTAAAGTTTGAAATCTAATCAAGTATGCGAGGTGTGTGCTACTTCCCTTTGATGAGCGATAAAAGCTGATTCAATCCGGAAAACTTTGATGAAAAGGTCTGAATGACGTTGGCTCAGTTGGGAATTTAATTAAACTGATTAGAACAAAAACTTTAGGCTCAAGATCAGTTTAGAGCGTCATTTTTGGAAGAATAGGGAGGCATAAAAGGATCAGCGTCAACGAGAATCGTTCTCAATAATGCCTCTCTGTGAAGACGTTTAGTTCAATGTTAATTAAATTTCTCGCATAATAAGGAGAGTGATGTACACATTAGTCTGTTTAAATCAGGGAAGGCGAGAAATTGGTGAGTTATGAATTAGATCACACAAAAAAAAAAACCTCGTTTCACTAGTCAATTGCAGGTACCCATCCTTTATAATCTGCAACAGTTGCAGTAGCATTTATATTGACTGCAACTGATATAAAACCAAATCGAGTGATCAGTAATTAATCATATACAAGATTGCTACAGGAGTAAGGAATTGCCGAAAATGAATCATTCGATTTCAACGGACTCAATAAATAAAAAGATATTTTCCAATCTTCAAAAATGGTTCTATAAACATTGAGTTGCAAATTAACCCGTGTAGATTACTGGAACACACTAACGAGCAAGATTTGTATATCAGACGGGTAGTTATACTTTCAATTTAACAGAAATATCACCATCATTCGGATCATAATATCATGTATATATTACAAACTTTAATGGGTCATATGTATATTATACAACTTTTGATTAAGTACATTGTTTTATGAGACCTAGTTTGAAGGTTGGATAAGTTTTCATCACTAGAGTTCAGATAGCTTCGGATTTAAGTTACTAGTTATCTGTTACTCTGCAACATCAGCGATCTCATTAAAAATTATAGTTGTCTTTCATTTCCCCGGAATCGAGTTGGGAATGAGGGAATGAATAACTGTATAAATAAGTGAACGGGTATCTATGAACAAATTAATATGAATAAGCAGCCGATGAGAAGGGAGTTTCAGGTTTTAGGCTTCAGTTTTCTTTAAATTTAGGCTGCGTCTTAACCAGAAGGGTCATTAGCGGCAATGAACAAGGTGCCATGCAGACCGTCCGTCACTAAACGGATTGCCATCACGGACACTGCTGGCATATCGGAAAGAAAGAAATAAGTAATGATAATAATAATCCTCAAAGCGAGGCATCGCCGCACTCTGCTATAAAGGGTATAGCGATGACCATTTCATAACCCCTACAGCGGATAAAAATACCCAATAATAAAAATTAACCATGACTAGACGATGCTTACAAGAACAAAAATACTACTGTTAAATATACTGATGAATACTATACATCTTAGTTATAGAGGTAAAAACATAAATAAATAAAGATGAACATAAATAAATATATCACAAATCAGAAATATTAAAGTTCATTGTTAAGCCCAGCGGCTCTCAGGTACATCAACAGTGACTGGACCTTGCCTGGTCCGGACAGAACATCCACCCACTGAGGAAGAGCAAGCTGGACCCGGAGGTCTGTGATGGCTTGGCAATCCTCCGAAAGGTGGCAAATGGACAATTCAAACCCACATCTCCCACAAAGAACACCAGGAGTTAGGTACTGAGTCTAGCAGATGTCTGTGGGTAAGACGAGTATGGCCACTATTCGGTCCCTCCATGGAAGTTGGGTCATGAAAGGGCCAACCCAGCAAAGATCCTAACAAAAGGACTCCACGAAGACCAGTGACCTCACTTTGCCATTGCATTTCACGAATTGAAATGAATGTGGCTGTACTCACTATAGTAATCATAATTGATTAGCAAGTTGATAGGATGAGGTCCCCACACAAGGGATCATCTCGTTACCGTCTTTAGTTATGACTACGTTCATAGAATGGCAAGCGAGTAGACTCACAATTGGTCTGCTTAAACTGTCAACATCACCTGGAAGACTATCTCAAATAAGACAGAGTTATAGAAATCGCACACTTGGGTGATTATTTATACATTCATAGATTCGACTCGATCTTCTCGTATTCTGATTATGTAATGAAAATTCTCTCAAGGCCCTCCAGCAGCTTGGATATCTTTATAGAACCACCAAACGCTTCAAGGTCACAACTTCCTTTACTGTTTGTTGATAAGAAGCCATTAGGGTTTTGCATCTTTGTCTGAGGAACCCTCGCCTAATTGATTGCATAGCAAGAGTTCAACACGAATTTCTGAAGCAGGCTTTCTACAAATGCAATGCTATATTGACGACTTTTCGGACGAAGCCTCTCACTGGCTGTTGACATTGGGTCGCACGTACACAAATCAAGGACAGAAAAGATCCGATTTCGGTGCTCCGCTCTTTCACTGATTTTTGTTTTTGTTTTTGTTTTCTTAGGCAATTTCTTTGGTTGCCTCCCACAATATTTGCATCGCTCCCGACTTCTTCATTCAAAAAAATAGTAGGTACTTTCCTGTTGAATATGCATAAAATTGGTTTTGACATTGAAAATGTCTTAGTCGACGGGTCAACCGGAAATTTTGTTAAGCAAAGAAAAAAACGTCATGCGACCTATAAACAAGTTAGGTGTTGTTATGATTGTGTATACTAGCAATGAAATCAGTTATTAATAAACCATATGATGTTCGGTAGTCAATGGATACTTCAGAATACCAGTTATTAAAAAAAAGGACTGTGAATTCATATTCATGTAAGAATTGGGCATCGTCGAGACTGGCTTACAGCAAATTCAGCAATTGTGTGTCAATAATTATTTTATGTTTTCTAATTGTTATTTCATTTAAAACAATAAAAAACATTGAAATTACTGAGACATTTTCGATGCTCATAGCTCTTCTCTCATCAGAGAGAAAGTACAAGCGGCCTGCCGCGTTTTTTACTCTGATTTCTCAAATAATGTTGACCTGCAATTGCGGTTGTTAATGTTGCAAAAGAGGTTGATAATATAACTGGAAGTTAGGTACAAAGCATGCCATATGATTTTCCTAACAGTAAAATGTATTGCACAAATAATATAATTCCTACTCATATTTGAATCATGTATTTATTCCCAACTTTTTTTTTATTTATTTTTTTTTTTTTAAGCCGTTTTGTTATATCCGAGGTCCATAGGGGCTATAAAGTGGGCACACCTACATTTTGTGCACGCACAACAAACAAACTCTTGTAACGAGCATTTCCATGATCACTAAATTCAAACATTTAGATTTGATTGAGGTATATTTAAAAATATCGTAAAAGTAATCTTCTGCGAAAAGAGCCCAATTTAACTATTTTTAACCCATTTTAATGGCCCTTAGAAAAATTAAAGGACATTTTCTTTTTAATTTCAGCTCATTTCTGAGCTCAAAACGTGCCGCTTGAAGAACATTTTCACAGATTTTCCATCTCGATTTCAGAACGAAAATTCCTATACACATAAGTACATAATTTAGAAATTAAAGAATTGTTTTAGAATACGACGAAACGGAATTAGATTAGGACGATTCCCGAAAATTTAATTTTCTACCATTTTTAAAACATCGCAATTCTGAATGAAAATCTGGTATTTAATGAAGACAAGATAGTATTCACACGTAATCATATAGACATCACTTGTAACCAAGTGAGGATGAAAACACTCTCGTAAATTTGGTATATTGAAACGAGAAGCACCCAATAAATCTCCAGAACCGCTTAGGATTTCTGCTGGGTGCTTACTGCTCATGGCACCTACGCAACCAAAACATTAGTTGTATTAGCCGTGACGAATAGCAAACTATGATTGAGCGGAAGGGACCAAATGGGACTCCAGGGGGAGAATAAGGCTAATACAAGTAGGTAGGCTTGATGGATAGGTGACTCCAGGACACTACATTTCCTCGATTGCACATCTTTATAAGTGGCAAGGGGGAGAAAGATAGAACCGGAGGGACGGAAGTGCCACTTATCTGCTCGTAGCTCATCTCTCTTCCCAAGTCTTCTTTTTCTTTTGATACAGAGGGAGGAAATACATATTTTATGGAGTTTCTTTTGCATCGATCGCATAACAAAGTTTTTTTTTTGTTGGGACGAAAGCAAGAGCGCATCGAAGCGTCAAAAGCGGAAGATGAGTTGAGATCAAATTCAAGACTAACTTTAACGGAGCCCAACAAAGGAAAGTTGTCCATAGAATATCGACAAAAGAGATATCAAATGAAAGGAACAGTCTAAGTGAGAAGTTTTTCTTTGATGAATTTTCCTTGCATCTTTCAGTGGAAACCCCAACAAATCCAAACATATTCGAAGGATGATTAGTTATTGAACAGCGACTTCCCCAAATGGAAATACATTTTTATACTAGACTTTAGTAATTTTGTTCCACGAGTAACAGACATTCTGAAAGACAAATTCACATTCAAAATACGATGTTTCTGTAATACTAAGATACAGTTTCTGATTCCTGAATCTACATATAGCGGAATCTGTATAGAACTTGCATTAGTTCTTTCAGTGACATAGAGCTAATGCAAGTCGAAGATTGAACTAATTTACGATTAATTTGATTTTGATGGAAATGATAGAAGAGGGGTGGTTTCAGGTTGTCCACTCTGAATATGCATTACTCGAATTTCTCTAATCTTCGAAAATGAAGCTAGTTTATTTACCTTCAACTGTTACATAGTCTCCCCCATGAACTTCTCACAATTTTGTTAATTTTCTCAAAAATCTTTCAACAGACTTATATCGAAATTTAAATTTATCGGAAAACTCACCATTTGTATCAAAACAGTGGGAAGATAGTTAGTCCTCTTAATTATTCCGTGAGCTTTCACGCTGCGACGAAATGAACTTCGACCTGAATCTGTGATAGTATGGATCACTCCTTTGAAACTGGGTTCTACATAAATTAAAAAACGTCTAAAATCTTAGAAATTGAAATTAACCATTTGATCACTATGCAAATATCTGAAAATCAAAATCTTGTTTGCAACGGGTTCCGAAAATTATAGATAGATGTTATTGTGATCAACAATATGGAAACTGTGCGTTCAGTATTAATAAATATAAATTATGTCTAATATAGTATAATATATTTGAATTAATTAAATAAGTTATATAGCATTTTCAAAATGAGTTCGTCCTTTTACAAAATAATTTTGTCCTTTTACAAAATAAATTCGTCTTTTTACAAAATGAATTCGTCCTTTTACAAAATGAATTCGTCTTTTTACAAAATGAATTCGTCCTTCACAAAAAGGGTCTTGAAGGTATTTTACTGCGCATGCACCTATGTGAAATCTTTGTAACTACTTTAATTTCCACTGTTTTCATCCAATTTTGATCGGGTTAGGTTGTAGATGGTCCCCTATCAGTTTCATTGTGCCAAATCTCCATTCTGCGCATGCGCAAACGTAAATTCCATTATGTTCGACTTGTTTGCGCTCTAGTCGTTCGATTCCACTTAAATTTGGATGATAGTTGGAAGAAGATTACTTGATTACACTATATCAGTTTCAACACGATCGTATAATTAATAGCAACTGCGCACGCGCCAGTGTGAAATACTTGTATTGACCCCAATTTCCACAGTTTTCATCCGATTTCGATGAAATTGTCAGAGAATGCGCGGTTTAGGTTGTAGATGGTCCCGTACCTGTTTCATTGTTTTCAACTCATCAGTTCATTCTGAGCTTGCACAAATGAAATTACATTGAGTATCATTCGTTCGTTTCTTAATTGACCAATAATGACATTTCACGCTGCTTCTTGATTTACTCTTTTAAGCTTTGGAATTTTTCAAGATCATTTACAACTTTTCAATGATCTATACATTCATGATCGGTAAAAGAGGAAGGTATGTGCCACACCCAACTTGGCAGACGTTTTTACTTCATATTTATTCTATTATTTCTGTTTTGGGTTCAACAACAATAGTTTCCACTGTTGGGTATAACGAACCACCTTAAAATGTTCCATTCGCGAAAGGAAACCATCACCGATAAATTCAACCATTGATATTGAGCTCCACTGTGATTGAACGTTGGAGAGGGTTTTTACTCAAATAAAAAGGCAAGTCTAGCGAAATATTGGAGCTCAAGAAGCGATAAATGGGAGATGGAGCAGTCGGAGGCACGGAGGAATTTTCACCGTCAGACCCCCCTCGAGGCAATACAACGGCCATTGATTGCAATCGCAGCGTCCTATTGCCGACGAGGCTTTGCGCGGAGGTTGAAGCCCAGCTATGTCAATTTCCGCCTATCAGTTGAATGTCGAGAGCATCTAATCGAGTGGTCCCGAGCCAATCACGTCCCGCTCTCCAAGATCTGCCAACTAACTCCCTCTCTCCTTTTGACACATTCGCCACTCCAGAATTCAGTTACCTCACAACTTCCTTCTATAGGTTTCCTTATATCAACAGATCAGTTCATGTCATTAGCACATATTGTTGGGATAATAGAAACGAGAAACACATACAAGTTACGCTCCCGCAAAATAACTTTCACAGTCGAAAAGTTTTGATTACACTGGCCTCATAGCTCAGTCCGTAGGAGTGTAGTAACCACGGGGAAATTTCCCCTAGTTATAAGGACACGAGTTCGTATTCCTGTCGAGGTATCAAATACTTTTGGGCCGTTACAGTGGCGCAGTCGAAACAGGGCCCGAAATAATACGAAACAATAATTAATGAAATCCCTTTCGAAAAGATTGTAAACACCACATTACCTATACAGCACCTTTCACTTCCTCAATCACTTGAGTCAAAACACACCGTGACAATGACCTGTCTCGACTGCTGACTTCTTCCAGCGAGCATCTGCTGAGCTAGCGGACTGCAGCTTAACTTAGTCATTCGTCCGATCATGAGCCGAGACGGCTCATATTCGACTCCGGGGAAATGTTACGCTCCAGGAAAATGACTCACAGCCGAAAATGTTTGATTACACCGGCATCATAGCTCAGTCCGTTGGAGTGTTGCAACTAAGAGGAAATTTCAGGGAAAAGTTCGAACTCCTGCCGAGGTATAAAATATTTTTGGTCCGTTAAACATACAACACATACACAAATATGTGTGGTAATATATTTAAACAAACAGCAAACCCGATTCAACAGGAGTGTTGTAGAATATTATGTTCAGACTGAAGAACTTAGCTATAATGAATTTTGTACTTGGAAAGAGATTGAGGTACGAAGTTGAGATAGGATCAGCCCCATGACAGCGACTATTACTACTAAAGAGGAGTAGTACTTCAAGTTCAGTGGCTATGGGAACCACTTTTCGCTCTCATTGGTGAATTTAGGTACGATGGATCTGGCAACAAGTACAATCACCATGGAACTAGCAGGCAGAGGATACGCGGGCTTTAGAGACTACTGACCAATCACCGTAAGGTCTGCAAGGAAAAGCATTTCCAAGTTCAGCGACTGCTGAGCAACCACCCTACTCTTGAAGTGAGGACAGAAAATAGGAAGGTTAGAGGAGCTAGGTCGAAGAACTACAACATTTTAAATATGGAATGAATGTGAGTCAGACAGCAGGTGGGGAAGTGCCTCAACTAGCTTGAACTGGAGTGGCGAAAGTGGCGACGCGATCGTGATTCGGAACGCACCCAAGGCGATATGTTCATCTTTTCATGAATGAAGTTTTTACAAGGTCAGACGAAAAGAAATGTTTTGAATGGGAGCTCGAAGGCAATGAGCATCGAAGCCTGAGAGCACTTGGAGCACAAAGCATTCTCAACAGCTTGTTACTTTATAACTGCTTCTGTTCCATTGTCGCTGTTTTTGGATTCATTGTTACTATGTGCTCATCTTATCTTCTAAGGAACCGCTCGCAATAAACTACTGAGTTTATTCCACTCTCAACTTGCCATAAACTAAATACCAATTAGTAGTGTGATTTTGAGTGTTGAATATATTATCAGCCGAAATAAATAAAATAACAAAACATCAAGCAATTTATCTTTTTTTCCATTTTTTGCGAGTCTAGATTACTGTTCAGGCGGTGCCTACCTTGCCTAACCTGACCAGCCGCCACTGTTATGTACCTAACCTTGGCTACCTTCCAAATTTTAGGAATCCTTCAACACTCTCCTCAGTTCACATCCTAATCCAGAAGCCACCCAGCTTCTTCCCAACTTATCGTAGACGACGGTGCCTTGATTAATCAGGGTTCATGGGACTTGTCATTACCTGATCCAAGTACGAGGGTGCCTCGTGATATCGGATTCCGAAGATTTGTTCCCATCCGGTCATCATTTAGTCGGTACCGTTAAGCGAGGTCCGGGTTGATAACCACAGGTAACTTATAAACTGAGAATTTGAGAGGTTGCTCCAGAGAAAAATGATCAACCTACGTCTTCCATGTCCTGTTAAGTTATAGGTCGATAGGCCTCCACCAGTTCAAGTTTCAACACATTCAAAATTTTCTCTAAAGTTCTCAAGTCGCTTACACTGACACATTTTGACGGGTTGGACGACGTCGAATTTCGGCGGAGATTCCGGCTCCCAAAACCGACAGTTTTGAAAGTCCTCGAGCTTATCGACACTCACCTGAAGTTCCCTTCGAACAGGTATAAGTTGGAAAAAGGCTTTTATACCATCAAATCGATGAATTATAATACGAAATTGATGTAGGATGGTAGAAAAATAAAGTATAATCGATGATGATAGCACGTTATAATACGATGTTGAATTGCTATCCCTTGTACAGTATGTACCTACCTACCTATACCACATAAAATAACTTATGTACATTTAAATAAGGTGATCAACCGTCCTGCTTCCGTCAAATGATGTGTCACACTTTCTTTGTTGGAAGTCAACGAAAAGTTGCGAGTAGATAGTAACTAGGTAACTAGATAAAAACGGCGCGGGTAATAATCGGTCGTGGTTGTGATTCACTGCTTTATTGTCTTGATATGTCGGACACATGGCGGGTTTTCAAACTGTCGTTTCCTTAGCGCTAGTTTCTTTTCGCCGGACTCACTTGGCTCAACTTCTCGTATGCGTCAATCAAAACGGTTTCTAAACAGGAAACTCGTCATACCTCGATCACGGTTTGATCCATCGATAAACGGTTGGTTTTAATATATTTAGCGTGTATAAGTATTGAAAATTGTACGCCAATTGGTACAGTTTAATTTTTTTAAGTGCGTTCATTAAAGTAACGAAGTTGTATAAAAATAATATAAATGCTACTTCCCAATCGTGTGCTGGGGGAGGGGTTTGATGAATAATTTATTGAATGATTGATGAATCATTTTTCTCAAGATACAAACGCATATCTTACATAAATTAAAGTTGATTACCTCTTGGTTTCTCAAAATAATTTATGCTTAACGAATGCAATACTAAATTTCATTCGAATTTCAAACAAATTCTAAATCTTAATTTTTCCTACACCCAAAGCACTTGTAATGTGCTTGTTTCAGAGTTTTAATAATACGTGCGTCTCTCTCCAGAGGGGCAGAGAGACAGCATAAAAAGAGAGGTAACTCACGGAGGTAAACGGGCGTTAAATCTCTCGGCATGGGCAATTGAGTACTGTCGCCGGTAGAGCGCTCTCAAATAAACCAAAGGCTCAAGTAATTAGTGAATGCTTGAGCGGCGTTAGGGGGTCGACGAAATGGCTTCTTTGTGCGGATCCAGAAGAAATGTAGGCAGGGAGACGCGTGATGAGGTGAGTGCGTCAATTACAAAACTCGACAACGTTCTTATAACAGACTGCATTCCCTACATGAAGGAGGAATATGTTCCTGCATGAACGCTGTAAATTATTACAAAAAGGGTAATTATTTCTGTATTTGATACCTCTTCAGCAAAGGTCACACTGGTCTACATAAAAGTATGGCGGCACACGTACATATAGACAGTTTTCTTACTAGGGAACCGAAAAGCATAAGTTCGGCATGCCGAAACGGCTTTGAAATTAACAATTTTGTTGACGATTTTTCACTTCCAACCTTGCTTGCTCGTACATTCGGTTCATCGAACTTGTGCACCCGTTCAAGTTTACAGTTGATAAACTTAGATTTTATAAGCTCGCAAGATCGTTTGAGTAACATTTTGTGAATCATCGTACTATATTCGTGTGTTATGTTATAATGTTTTCAAATTTGAGCGTATTGAGTGCAAAGAAATTGTTAGCCACAAATTGTATAGCAAAAAAAAAAACTTGTCTAAATAATACCTACTCTTTTATAAATTTTTATAGATTTTCAGCAAATATCGTAATTTTGCGAAACTTTTTTTTAATGTTAGAAACAGGTCATTGTGGATAAACCCTTTTCACTAAAATACTCTAAATAATAATGATAATAAATTCAACGATTATTCGCTGTTTTGAGCAACTTTTTGTGATGGTTTTAGAACTCTTTGAAATTTTACCGATCTGGAGAGCTCGAAAAGTGCTGGACAACGAACTCATCCTTTCATTTGAAAAGTTGATTTTTTTTTTAGCATGAACGGAAATTTTATCTCAATCCTAAGGAGAGTTGTTATCGTCTGTAATGACGAACATTTATAGACAAATGAAAATTCGTTAAACTCTAGGACCTAGTTTCAGAATGTTAAAATTTTTCCAAGTAATAATATGCTAAACATTTGAATTAAATTTATTGGGCTCATAAAGAGCTGCCAAATGAACTCATAATTGATTTTCGGAATGCTTGTGTTTTAATGTAAGAATGTCATTTTTTAATGTCAATGCTATGGGGGGAAATTTCCTCAAATGACAAACATACACATAAATATATAAAAGTCTATAAATGCAAAAGCGTAAAACTCCAAGAATCATTTCAAAATGCCTCATATCGGATAACCACGAGAAGAATTTTAAAAAGTAAAATTTTAAATTTTAAGCCCCATCTCTTTTGAAAATCCGAAAATTTTCGTTTGTAGCTTCAATAGTTGTGCATTTTGGTACGTCATTGAATGATAGATTGAATTGAATGAGTTTTATCATTTTCGTTTCCAAACAGAATCGTAAAATTCAGATTATTATTGTATTATAACTACATACATAGTAACAAACTCTCATAGTTTGGCTTTGTGAGCATAAAGAGGACCTAGCAAAAAACATTTTTAGGTAGCACTCCACGGTTATGAGACTGCATTTATAGGTCAATCCAACCGAAAAAAAGAGGAAAGTAATATCATACTCATGAAGCCTTTGGTAATTGAGTTTTTCCAGAAATCGAGTGTTTTGCACCATTGTGCGCCGTACAAAGCTTTTCTCCAGAACTAGTGAAACAAACAATGAAATTCTGCTCGAAAATCATTCATCGTAGTGGGCTGTACCAATAACATCGGCATCACTTTAGATCAATGCTAAAGGGTGGCAGTTGAGGGCTAATCTATTAATTAAAAAATTGAGATCTCAAAAACTTTCAACGTAACAGTAACTTTTTGGGGTGTCATTTAAAGATACCATCCTAAACAATCGGATGAAACCAACGGGTTCTCTGTACGTTCATCCGTTTGCTCTCCATAAGGGCTAAATAAACCTTTCAGAGGAGAAAATAACAATAACACTGAGTGAAGGGAACTGTTGAGACGAATTATTTAAAACCATGACGATCTTATGGGCTGATATAATTCCAATAGACATTTCTTTTAACCAGATCGAGTTTGTTACCCACACCTTTTGTCGCCTATATATGGACTAGAGAAGCGTAGGTTGGTGATTTATTTTACCTCATTAATTTGTACGCGTTTAAGCTTAAGCGTATAATATTTGAATATATACTCAGGTGCATTCGCCTATTTAGATATATTTAGTTATATTTAGATAATGTATAATACCTATACTTCGTTTTAATGGTACACCTTCGAAGAAGGGTTATCCAATACAAAAATAATAAACCTTATGTAATAATTTGCAGTCAGGCTGGGTTTTCTCGATCACTGAGTTAAATGTAAAATGTATCGGGTTTCTCGAAGGTTGGTCACACTGTTCAAGAAACCCTAAACATTTTATAATTTGCAGAGTTCTAACATATTCATTTTCATCTTCTACCCATTGTACTCTCGATCTTCGGACTTGCTCGACGACCTCGTAAAATAAACCGTCATTAGTTCTCATGAAATCCGTAGCTATAATGGTTCACTAAGGAGTTTCTGCGCTTGTTACGGCGTTGAAAGGAAGACGTTATCCGCCATTACTGCAATGGCGCTGATTGTCGTTAACGAACGTCATTTACAGGAATGAGGGCACCCGCCAGTATCACGCTCTTTAGAGGAGAGGATCAAATGAGCTCGGAAATACAACCACCGTGTTTATTGGTCGAATCAGCTCTGTTATATTACAACTTTCCTCGCCGGGAAAAGAGGTGAACGATTTAATTTTCTCAACTCCGCCCCAATATCATCTCGTGTGAGATTGGTTAGAACTTTTTATAACGTTCCTCAGTGATATTTAAAATATCGAAAAGAAAATGGACGTCACCACATGATTAACGTTTTCAAATTGAGCTGTGATGCACGAACCTTAATTACACAACAAACATGATTTTTGGTATAATTTTTTACCCACTTTTCGAAGAAAAGGGGGCATTACACCCGTTGGCATGGCGGCACATGGGGGTGGGGGGGATTGTGCATAGCTACAATTGTGCAAAAGTGTTTGTTTTGATAGCTACTTCTAGTACCTAGCACTTAAATTTACCATCTCACGGTTCACTGTTTGTTTTCAAACTGAAGTAACAACTATATCTGCATGATTAGGGTCAGATCCTATCTAATATATAAAATTCTCGTGTCACAGTTTTTGTTGCCATACTCCTCCGAAACGGCTTGACCGATTTTGATGAAATTTTTTGTGCTTATCCGGTATCTATGAGAATCGGCCAACATCTATTTTTCATCCCCCTAAATGTTAGGGGTAGTCCACCCCTAAATTTGTTTAATTTTATTTTTGACCGATTTTGATGAAATTTTTTGTGCTTATCCGGTATCTATGAGAATCGGCCAACATCTATTTTTCATCCCCCTAAATGTTAGGGGTAGTCCACCCCTAAATTTTTTTAATTTTATTTTTGACCGATTTTGATGAAATTTTTTGTGCTTATCCGGTATCTATGAGAATCGGCCAACATCTATTTTTCATCCCCTAAATGTTAGGGGTAGTCCACCCCTAAATTTTTTTAATTTTATTTTTGACCGATTTTGATGAAATTTTTTGTGCTTATCCGGTATCTATGAGAATCGGCCAACATCTATTTTTCATCCCCCTAAATGTTAGGGGTAGTCCACCCCTAATTTTTTTTTTTTTTTTTTTTTTTAGACAAAATTTTTAATTTCTATTTTAATTAACGTCTGCCAAGTTGGGTGGGCAGTATAACTTCCTCAAGCGAGCGAAGCGAGCAGCATCCCCCACAGAAGTTAAACCTACCCTTAGAGATCTACCGTTTGCGAGCGAAGCGAGCAACATCCCCTACATGTTTCAATTGTAATACATTCCATGTATACAGCCACACTTTGCGAGCGAAGCGAGCAACATTCCCTACATTTGCGAGCGAAACGAGCAACATTCCCTATATGCCACACTTTGCGAGCGAAGCGAGAAATTTAATGGAGGGTCCGGGGGGCTTGCCCCCCGGCTGGACGTGGAGGCGAGCGGAGCGAGCCGGAGCGGCTAGTCTATATATATATTCATTTATTTATGGACTAAATTTTGTGATCACTACTTCTATTTGAACCAAATTTTTATATGATGTATTACCATGTCAGAACTTGTGCCTCGCTGACTTTGGTGATGATCAGCTGACCACGAGGCGTAATATCAATCATAATGATGACAAAATCTTGCTCAAATCTATACTATTCACCGTTGGACGACGAAATTTGATAGGGAGCCTCTCTGGGACAACAAGAGTCGAGCGAAGTGAGGAGCGTCATTCTGATCAACTGAGTGCGTCTTGTATGCATGATTTTCGTTCTCTAATTTCAACCCGTTATTTTTTTTTTTTTTGGCCCTTATTACATATGCTGGTTTAGGAGGGCACTCCACGCAAAAAACTTCCCCAGAATCTCCAACGGTCGTATAAAAAAAAAATTGTTTACGATAATGAATTAAGTGAAGAAAATCACGTCTATATGCAAAAAAAAAAAAAGAGAAAAAAAGAAACAATTGAAAGGCAAATTTTGAAAAATGTCCAGATTTTCTTTCTTGATTTTCACAAAAATTGGGGTAAAAAAACAGAGAAATAGTGAATCTTCTTCGACGAGATCCATCATCCTTGATTTTATGATATGGAGGTACACAATAATAATGACTGGAGGTTAGAAAAGCCCTGAATGGGCTGACTGACGGAAAAAAAGTGAAAAATCATTTTTCGATCTTGTGTGGCCCAGAAGTTAAAAATTCCTCTTTGTTTATATTCCTAGCGATTCCTGTTTGGACCCAATTTCCTATATGACAAATATTATGTTATGTTAAGCGTTATTTGGTTAACGAGTAATTCGGCCGGATTGAGAGGCGAACAGGAAATATAATTGGGAGAGGCGGATTCGTAGTTAGAGGTGAAGTCAATTGGCGGAAACAGCTACGAAGGGATTCACAATTGAAACAAGTGTTCTGCGGTGAAGTGGCATCATACATTATAAAGGTGGACCCCCATCCTCTCCCGCCTCGAAAACCAGAGCTCATTCGATGAGGCCCGCTCCATCATCAGTAGCCACTTGTGAGCCTCGTTATCATATGATACATCGTTTATTTATCCGTGGAAGTTCTCCAGGGAATAGTTTCTCTACCATCATCATTTAGTGTGTAAGGAAATCAGAACCAATTGAAAATTTCAAATGTTGATAATCTCCTTACCGAATCGTAAGGAGAAAATAGTTCAAGTATATTCATTGACATGCTTGTGTATAAAACAAACACAGCTTGAAACGGAGAAGATGAACAGCACAACATATCATATTGGATCAAAAAACTTTAGTTGCTATTGTTCGAAAGCACCATCAGAAGAAATTCCACCCACAACTGAACAAACTACTATGTGTTTTATTAATGAAGATGTCGTTCTTAGCAACTTTTCTTTTACTGGAGAGTTTAAACTAAAGATAAATTTACGAGAGAATGGGTCTTTCTGTCGTCAATGTTTGATCTGAAGACTTCCGAGTCTGCCTGTAGCTTGCAGAAACATTGTCTTCACTTTTGGAGCAGAACAATTGGTTTCCTCCAAAATCAAAATTTCCAGGTTCTATAAAATCTTACCTACGGTTTAGACCATTATGAACAACTTTTGTTTCGTGTCTGTCTGTCTGTGTGTCAGCAAATCTTCATAACAAGATTAATTTATACAGTTTTCATCCCTTTTCAATGAAATTTTCAGGGGTTGTGTAGGTTAGAATGAAGAAGGGTCTCTATCAGTTTTAGAGCTCTCAAATTAATACTTCACTCTGCGTATGCGCGATCCTACATACATGACATACTATCAAGAAGTATGTACGAGGATTTTACGAACTGATTCGGCGAAATGTGACTGTCTTGTTCTCAGGTTCCTCAAAATATACTTACATACATAATTTTACATCCCCTACCACAATACGTGCATTTGAGTGGAACGGAAACGAACGGGTATGAGTGAGCATGATCTCAAGAAACATATTCTCGTTCCAAATTTGTTTGTATCGTGGTAAGCGCATACGATTCCTTGATCCTTTTGGTCAAGCAAGTGTAGAAAAAAAAACGACTTGGTAAAACAGTCTGTGATTGAGTGAAAAACGGGATGACCAGGGGTGGTGGGAAGTGGGAAGGGTAGGCGCTGAACGCTCGTGGAAGGTATGGGTATGGGTTCAGTCAGTGGAGTTGAGCGAGGCCTTTGGGAGGTGTAAGAGGGTTCAGAAACGACATGTTCATGCTAATATACATACGAACCTTATGCTTTGCACGAACGAACCATATACGAACTTATTTGTCGTTATGTGTCCTGTTCTCAGGTTCCTCACAATAAACCTCTACATACATACATACCTTCACATGCATTTGAGTGGGAAACGCACAAATGTGAGTTAGCATGATGTCAAGAAACATATTGTAGTTCCAAATTAGGTTGTATAGTGGTATGCGCATACTATTCCTTGATCCTACTGGTCATGTAAGGAAAAGGTTAAAAAAAGCCTGCGATCCAGTTGAACTAAACTAACCGTGAAAACTAGACCCGCTAAACAGTTTGTGATTGAGCGGAAAACGGGGTGATAGGGATGGAGGGGAGCTAAACGGCCGAGGAAGGTATGGGCTCAATCAGAGTGATTGAGTTGAGCGAGGCCCTTGGGAGGTGTTAGAGGGTTTAGAAGCGACATGACCATGCTAATGGTCAGAGCGCCCTGTGCAATATTGACCGTATGACGTAACGTAACGGAAGCTTCAGAGGGGAGGTGCTTTAAGGGGAGGGGGGTTCAAGATAAATAAACCATGTATCACGTGATTACAACCCCCCACCCCTTCCTATACCACCCTCACACTGCCCGAACCCCCGAGGGGACTTTGGGGTGGGAACCAATAATGATCCCCATTTCCCGTTTCCTTTCCGGCCTTTCCTTCCGTTGGCTCTGTCAAGTGTATAAAGGAGAACGTCAGCTCTGGTAAATTACAAGCGCTAACAAGGCCGCGGTTGGAACACGTGTGCGTAATTTCGGGTAAATCGACCGGTGAAAATATTTTTGGGAGAATCCGTGCCTGTGCAGTGTTATTCCCATTTGACCCGTTCCCACTGATTCAACGAGACAAAAATCTCGAATATCGCTTCCATGAAAATTGAACGTTCAAATTTCGAAACCTGTCTAATAAAATCGTACAACCCAGTCTGAATAATTACTCATTACGTAAACCAATTGCTGTGAATTTATCTTTGAGATACTTGAAATTGGGGTTATATGTACAAACTGACTAACTGAGCTCCAGTGAGCTTATACTTGGTGGGAAATGGAGATTGAGTGAGCTAGGTGGTTGAGATAGGATCATCCCGGCAACAGAGGATATCACTATAACAACTACCTCGTAGAATAGCAGTTCAAGTTCAGCGGCAAAAGTACCACCTATCACTCGAAGTACTCTTATTAGACGAGAATCGGTGACTTCTTATCAACTACCGTACAGACTTCGGAAACTACTAACGATCCTCTGGATAGATTACTCCAAGTTCGCCGACTACTAAACGACCACAGTAATCTTAGAGTGCCGGAAATAAGAGGTCTTCAATGAGTGACTCTTACCCTGTGACGTCATACGTACGGTTCATGTAGTCATGTACCGAGTATCCATAACACATGGTTTATCATTGCATTTGTCAAAAAGCGTATTGTATTTTGTTTCTGAATATTTTCTATTATGAAAATATTTATACAATTTAATGTACCCATTCGCATAACATGTTCTTGCTTATAAGCTTTGAAATTGTGAAAATTCAATGAAGATTAGCTCAAGCCGAATCATGTAGTTGGTAACATTGTACGCGTTCAGATGCCTTCCGCGTATGTACGTTTTCCCTCTCCCCATTCGTACACCAGCCGTCTTACGACATAGCTTGTTTGCGTTCTTACTGCTCTCTTGTCTTGCTTTTGCATTTCCAATCATAATTCGAGTCATTCAATATTTTATTGAATAAACTAGTATCAATCTTAAAGTCACTGTTTCGTCTACATATTTTCGATCCCCATCTCCAGACCTTCGTTTCAACGGTGAGTTCGTTTCATAATGTATAATGCATGATATTTGGTATTTTTCGTTTGCACTCAAGTAGATTGGTTGTCTCAAATAAAGTAGTATCGCTCGTTGAAGCTTACAGCCGATATAGAGCAAGAAAGGAAAATAGAAAAGATGTGAAGCTAAGTGTAAAGAGGCCTTTACACGAGGAAAAAAAGTTGTGCAACTCTAAACAAATTGTACTACAAACGTCGTACGCAACACTAAGCGTTGCGCCAATATGTTGCAGGGAGTAATTGCGGTTTGTTGTAAAATTAAATTTGAGCAACAGAAATTCGTCTATCTTTTCATTTACACTGGCAACACCTGTTCGTAAATATGACCGTTAAGGTCCATCATTAGAAACGTGCTGCCATCTGAAATAGTCGTTGTTGAACTGGTGAAACATTCGATTTATTAGTTCGTTTCTAATGCCAGGAAGTGTCTGGAAGGGCTCACAGATACATATATATATATATGTGTGTATTAATATTTTCATACGCATGATTTGATTCAGAGTAGTCTATAACCGAAGTTAAGCGTGAAGGAACGTAAAGGTCTTGCGAAAACGATGCTTGATGGATTTGCCTATGCGCAGTGACAGATCTTAATTTTCGAGTGATGAAATTGGTAGGGAACGATCGTCAGCCAAACCAGCTCATCCGCAGATAATTTAATCGAAATTAAATGAAAACTTCCTTTAAAATTCAATTAATAACTCTTTCTTTCGTTGAAATATGCTTAAAAAAATTTAAACATTCAAAATTAGTATCCAATACCAAATATTATTAATTTTTTTTTTAAATTATAATTTAATAGTTGGCAATTTCTATGAACTCGAAGAGCTCAAGGTTCAATACAAGTAGGAATACATCATAATTATGTTGATAAAAAAAATAAAGAGAATTCGCTCATATGGTCATGATGCGAGACTTCTTTTTATAACACGAGTTTTGTTTGAGATGCACTGGAGGTTTCATATTACACATTAAAATGGCGGGTAAAAAATATTTGAATTTAAAATATAACTTTTTGTGCAATGAAATCTGGAATTCGGTCAGGGAAATTTGGAATGGGGAATTCTAACGGTTACTTTTTATTTGCTCAATAAAAAGATCTTAATGAGATCTTTCCAAGAAGTTGCTATATGATGGGTATCTTACCAGTGATACGGCTCTCGAAATTCATTTGTACGGGGAACCCTCAGCTCACTTGCACTTCTACGTCACGCGAGATCCTCAATCGATTTATTAGCCAAACTAAACGGTCTTTTGAGCTGGAAATTGGAATAATGAGGTTTAAAAGTGCGTTAAATCCGAATCTGAGGTCAAAAGTATGAAATTCCAACACATGAAAGTTCCCCATTCCCATTTAGGGCCACCGTACTCACGATAGTCAGCACGGACATCAGGGGGTAAAAACACTGAAAATTGCGAAATTCGTGTTAAAAACATTCATCTGAATATATTTACTGACATGTAGGTAGTTACCTAAATTTCATTAGAAGTTTCAATAAATCAACGATCCTGGACAACGCCGTTCAAAATCCTAAATTTGGTTTGTATAGCGATTTATAAATTAGAAAACAGTTCTCCCTATAAATATGACAGATATCAAATCCTATGCAATCAAAATACTCAAAACACACACACACAAACCTTGTAGTGCAAAAACCCTACAAAAATTTGCTCTTATGGTTGCGCTGCATGAACTGTACATTACATAACGGAAGTTAGTGAAAAAAGGGTTGTCTATTTCCACGAAAAATAAAGAGTTACAATGTTATATTATATTTTTCGTGGAAATAGACAACTTTTTTTTCCACTAACTTCCATTATGAAATGGGTTTCCACAACTTCGACGCGAGTGATTTAGTTCGTATCTGTTCTTACATACATTTCTAAAGAACTACATGTAATCGGAGAATAAACTGGAACGAAGGGTAGATAACTTCTAAAGTTTTTAGAGACATAACTATTATTATCCGATTAAGGTTGTGATTTACGGCCGCGATAACGAACCCTCGCGGTAGGGAACTGAAACCAAAGGAAAAAACTGTATCTGCCCCGAAGGGAGGAAGCGGAATCCCGCGAAATTAAAACCGAATCAGCCGATTTACGACGCGACCCTGGTGGCAAAAAGCGGAACGAAAACTTTGACAAAAAATAAAAGACAAAAAAGAACTCTGGGAAGCGGCTCCAATATAAATGTAAATGCGAGCTAACGGCCCAAAGGCGGTGATTAGAAGTGGTGGTCATATTCGATAAACCAATTACCCCCTGCCGCTCCTGGGGCCCATTTTTAAAACCGATTCGCGCTTTTACAATCCTCCGCTAGTAAAGCATAAAAAACGTATTGCCGGTAATAAAATGCGCTGTGACCGTGTTACGGGATAGAGCAATAAATTTGGGGACTTCAACGTGACTTGCAATCAAAAAAGATGAATAGACTGGAGCGTAAAAATTGCAGTTTGAAGTATTTTGAGAGCTTGATTTTTTCTCGTTCGGCGCTCACTCTCACTGATACGTATTAGGTACTCTCATAGTTATTATATCAAAAAGTTCTAGGGCACTTTAAAAACTAGTTTTCTAATTGTATCAATATTACCCACGGCACAGTGTCCCACTTTTACGGTCCTGTAATGCTCAGGCCCTGCGAAATCCAGGGGTAAAAGTAAAATAGTAGGAGAAATGAGCTTGTTCATTTGAACTTGTGGCAGTGGTTTACAACATTGGTAGTGGTTGCACTACCAAGGTAGGGGCCCGTGGGTTTGGGCTCGCGGGGGTGGCCCTTGCAAGCGGAGCCCGACATGTGAGTTTTGTAGATTCGGGCGCCGGACCACACTTCGGAAGTACGCGCTAGAATAGTGTTTGGCATAATCTTATCGACAAATACGAATACGATTGTAATCGCGATAATTATTCGTTGATTATGAGTCAACTGCGATTATATTAGTATTCGTGTAATCGTATTCGTCTGTCAGCGATTACACGAATACAATCCATAAAAACGCTGCAAATTATTTCACAAAGGTTTATTATTTTTTCAGTTGAGTATGATCGTAGTTTTAATTGGCTTGCTACATCATAAGGCCCGTCCAGACTCCTCGGCGTGTCCCATTTCGAGTTGCCACAACCTATACTTCTATAATTATATACGCATGTTTATATTTCTCGATTTGAGCTCGTATCTATTCAAATAGTTATTGCCTTAATAATATCATTATATAACTACGTACGAAAAGTCGAGAGGATATGTTATTAAATATGCGTAGGAAAAGCATTGGTATTAACACACAAATATGACCTAGAAAAAAACATATATTCATGCCTCGAAGGAACGCCGTACCCACCACAAGGTGCCGCGGCGCCTCCTCTCACTCCACCCCCCGCTCACCGCCCCTCACCACCCACCGTGACCCCCTGCCAAGCGTGCCAGGCGTGCGTGCGTGCTTAAGTCTAACAAAGCCTTGAAATGACACTTTTTCGCCCGTTTTTGGCCCATAGCATCTATGCGAGTAAAGCGATCGGGATGGTTAAACGTTAGGACCAACTAGACCCCAAATGGAGTCTATGTGCGAAAGGACGGGTTTTTTAAGTCAATTCTTAGGCCTTTTATGGCCCGGACGGCGGACGGCGAACGGCGGACGGCGGACGGACATTTCAAATTTGGATTCTACGCACCTTGAAACGTAAAGTGACAAAGTTTGAGGGGGGGTTATGAAAATTTTTTGCTATACGATCACATAGGCTTATTATTGGAAATAATAAACCAAAATGCGTCACGGTCATCAATTTCATTAGGGCGTCCCGCCTATAATATGCGGTCTTGCTAATATTACCTAGCTTCAGAGGAAAGTTCTATTGAAATAGATTTGAGACAAATAGGCTGGGCTCCAATCGTTGAATTCGCTTTAAGGACGTCCCTCTGAAGCTAGGTAATACTAGCAAGGCTTCGCATATTATAGGAGGGACGCCCTATTGAAATTGATGACCGTGGCGCATTTTTATGGGTTGTATTCGTGTGACCGCCGACAGACGAATACGATTACACGAATACGAATGTAATCGCAGTTGACTCAGAATCAACGAATATTTATCACGATTACAGTCGTATTCGTATTCTACGATTATGTCCATTATGTCCATGACGAGATTATGCCCAGAAATAATACGCTTCTGAAAAGTTTGGTCAACATTGTGATTCCGTTTCAATTTGGAAGATACATTTTAGTTGGATTTCGAAAAAACGCTATCTCAGCTGTGACAAGGTTGGGTGTAAGAAGTGTTTTGATCGCAATCATTTTCAGGTTGACGAATACAGTCGACACAACTTCCCACAAAAGAAGGAGCCTGGTTAAAGATCAAATAACCGTTCCTTTTTCGCTCTTTCAATAAAAACTGGGCATTTAGCGTTCAAAGAAATTTTCGCCCGGACTCCTTGCTAAAAAAACCCGGATTGTCCGGGCCAAAACCGGACACCCCTGCCCCCACCTGTGGGTTGATACAGGTAGGGTCTTGCATTTGCGAGAACAGTGATTGTGTATACAATCCACTCTCCAGAATGTTTCATCTCCAGCTGCTTGCAGTTGGAGGGGACACTACAATGCCTTACCCCAGGACTCCTTAATCGAAGTCCATTAATGAATGGAAGAATAAATACCTAGTAAATGTATCAATATTACCGTGGTGAGATTCGATGTGTTACGAGAATACAAATAAATTTAAGCAAACTATACAAGGCGATTCGTCGCGAAAAAGGAGAGAAAGAAAGAAAAATACGGAAATGGGCTAGAATGCCGATAACTGCAGTTTTCTCTCTCAAAATATGATTTTTAAAAAATTATTTCTTTTTTAATAACATAAAACCGCGTTTTGTTCATGACATTTTTGTGATTGATTTTCGTAAAAGGACGACTTGATTATCAATACCAAGTTTACGAGGGTTCAGATATTCAGATAATATGACATAGTTTCTCACCAAAAACTGAAAGGGAGTTGCCACGCAGAAACGTTTGGTCGAGCGTACTAACCTGAAACAAAAAGAAAGTCACATGTAAATTTTAAAAATGTACTCAGTCATGCAGCATGGCTAAAAAAACGAATTTTCAAAGAAAAGCTGTTGTTGAAATTAATATAACCTTACTTAACTTATTAATATAACTTAATTAACTTCTGGTAATTGAGGCTAACCATGTCCTGACTAAAACTGTGGGGGACAACCGAGAGACAAGGTCGCAAAGACAATTTTCTGACAGGCAGCACAACTCAAATACTACAAACTTTTAGTCAATTAGGGGCATTTTTCACCTAAAAATCTATTTTTCCCATTCATTTATGAATCTTAAGCAGTTTCCTACGTGCCTCCGCCGAGAGCGTCAAGCCACGCGTTAATGGAGAGTTTTTGTTCTTCCCGTAATTTTCTACCCCTGTACGCGAAAATACTGAAATACCAACTGCGCATGCGCGAATTTACACGTCAACGCGTAGAACTACGCGTGTACGTGAAAGAGGGCAACCTACAAGTAGGCGGTAAAAATACTTTCGTTGGAATCCCGTAATACGTGGAGTCGTCATAACCTGACGCAAAGGTAACCACAGTTTTAAGAATAGGTTAGGTATTCTAACTTAGGTAACTGACTGTCGTCTAATAACGTTTCCCTTCCACGATTTCCTACCTACTCGAAAAAACTAAAAACCTGTGATAAATATAATTGTATTATGAAATCAAATTCCGTTGATTATATGAACAAAGGACCTACCCCGTCTGACAGCCAGATATCCTGTTCACCTACTTCGGAGTAAATGCAGTCGTTGATACTTTTCCGATTTTAAAGTAGATACCTATTCCATGTATGCATTCGCAAGTACATTTCGAACTACAAAGTTGTATCTATCAACATACAGATTCAGACAACGAGCAGGTTTGTGTTTAAATAATAAGTTTTTATACAAAAGCTGTTGTCAGTTCAATAACAAATGAGTAGGTTGGTAGTAGAATTGGTGCTAGGTACCATCTCAGATACTGGAAATTACCATTTGATAAATCAGGTAAGGCACTCAAAACGAACTATTCCAAGAGGCCTGATTAAGCAAATTTGATGTAGCTAGATCAAAAATTGAATAATCAGACTAATAATAAAAATATGCTGTAATCGCCTGCGTTTTGAACTTCATTTTTTTTTCAATTTGATTTTGCATTCATGCCGACGATCAACAAGTCTGAGCTGCTGACCAGCTCAACGGTTCTTTAGTATTATTTAGCGGAAAATAATACAAAAAAGGGACTCGTGGAGGAAATATTTAAAAGGCAGAACGAGTTCGGAGAATTCCTAATCCAAATCCAAATGGAGGGAAAGTGAGGAGAACCTTAAATCATATATGCAAGAATGACAGTAGAAACTTTCGATTAAATCGTGAATAAAATTAAGCAAGAATTTAATAATTTACATTCCACGAGAATTTTAATTCAATTCGATGGTTAGTAAAAGTATATAACAACTAAAAATATTTGGTAGAATCCAAAAGTTTGTTTGTATAGCAGAATAATAGAAACAACAAAAAAGATTTTAAGAAAAATTGATCATACATAATAAATATTGTTCTTTCACAATATTTTTCGCTGATATGTGTACAACATAGCGTCTAGGCACGCTTCATGGCACGAGTGAGCGATTTGCGGATCAGGATCGTTAAAATGTCGTACAATAGTTCGGAGCAATATCGTAACATTGATCATTTTTTCAGTAACTGTTTACCTATTTCGTTGTACGAGTAAGTATACTTAAGTAAGTAAAGCTTATCTGATGATTATCTTCCTCTTTTTAATTAAGTTGATAAGCTTATAGTAAAAGTAATTGAGGAAGCGGGAAAGGTTTTTTGTACTCGTATATTACTTTTTTGTCGTGTTGGGACCTCCCCAAGACGTCTGTTGGTAAAAAAAGAGGTCCCGACCTTATTCACCTTGAAGACCCTCCCGCGTTGGAGCAAAGAGGGTGAAAGTGTGAGCGAAATAAATTATCATAATAAATAGCGGGCAATTAAAATCTCTACTCGGTGGCCCCCGTGGAGAAGATCGTCCGAGATGAGACAAACCGGAGCTAGTGAAGGGGAATGCAGAAATATTTAATTGAATTCAGAGGCGTTGAAGTGGGGGAGATAAGATGAAGACATTAACTAGCCCAATCTACTGAGTCCACCCCCACGTTCCCAATAAATGTCGGCTAAAATTGAGTTTTCAAGGTTTTCACCAGTGTATTTATCTGTTTTTAAAACTTTATTTGTCCAAGTTAACAACCCATTTGCATTCAAATATTTACATCACTTTACAACGTTTGTTGCAGAATGTACAAAATAACATTTACTAGTGAAACATTAACAATGGAATTGTAAATATTTTGTTATAACGCAATTTGTGTAGTTCTAAGTATTGAAGAAGGTTTTTGTAATCATTCATACTGTTGTGATCGAGTATGGCCGCTAAACTAATTTTACTTAATATTTTGCCTATTAAGGCGGCTCCGCCTATAAAACTTCTTGATATGGCTAGGTATATTAAATCCCATTGTTAATATTAGAAATAATAATCTACCGCGCAAGGAAGTCTGAATGATTTAATTGAAGCATGTTACACAATATGAAAGGAACCTGTAAGGCCTGTATGTTGTAAGCGGCGAAGCCAGTTAAACCATAAACTACTTTCATGTAATCATTTGCAGTCATTCCATAGTTTTTGGTAATAATATCAATCTATTCATTGAAAATGACGTACTAGAAACCATATATATCTACATAACCATGAAAAATAAATCTACATTCAACGTAAGGTTGGAATACAGATGAGTTAATGTAGAAGAATTCAAACCATGATGAACTTAATATACTTTTATTTATCACCGCTAGAAAATATGACGCGGAATAAAAGACAAACTTGGTCAGTGTTTGAAATAAAAGAGTGTGAAATGTACTGTATAGCAGGATATTGAGTTTCATTGAAATAAAGCAACTCGGCACAGAGGGGTAGTTCTTTCGGGATTCCTGGCACGGAGGCTAATCCCGCGGGACCTGATGTTGAAAGATTTATGACTCATTAAATTGAAAGGGATGAGGGCGGTGAGGAAGAAGCACAGCAGGCCACAAGGAGAGGGTGTGGTCCGTGGTGGTACAGGAGTGTTCACGTTGCCATGGATGCTGGAGTGTTATTCTCTGGCAACGACCACAGGCTTACAGGTATTGAAGAATAACATTTATCAATTAATATTGTAACACAACAGTCTAATATAAACAGAACCTCGCCAGTTTTTGGAGTACTGGCCTACGAGTGTTACCCGCGTTCAGAGTTATTTAGCAAATAATAGTAGAACCAATTTTCTTCTATCATTATGAACGAGTCCAGTTAGTTATAAACAAGAATTATTGTTTTGTGTAACTTACACTGATTATATTGGTTGATAGACGCCATGCCTCTGAAAATCATTAATGCTGAAAACAACCAAAAGTTCGGATCACTCAAACAAAGTCACGCCCAGTTAAAGAACCAGCACAAAACCAACTCCAGCAGAATATCTCTGGAAATAATTACACCAAAGTTAATTATTTCTCTATAAGAAAGCCCTTTGACTCAGATCACTGACCTGCATACATATAAACCTGAGATAGAGCCATTACCATCCGAAATAACGTAACATCATTATAGAGAAATTTAAAGGGAAACCCGAATATGAACATCCTACTCCTGCTTTCAAAGAAGCTATTCGGTTCATAGGCGTATCATAGACGGATTTTTCTTTTCAAACTTTAGCCCTACTTGAGCACAAGTGGATTGAGATACCGACCTTCGGGGAGCCGTAATCGATTCATTGAAGTGAATTCTATCAACAAGAAAACCACAAAAGTTTTTGAAACGACGATTTTTTTTTTTTTTTTTTTTAAATTTGATTTTAGCTCTTTAATTGGGTCTTACAAACCAGTGGGGTTCATTGCAAGTGACATCTAGATTTCGTGCAAAACTCCGGGCAATATGTGATGGTTTGAGCGAAATTTTGGAAATATTGGTCTAAAAGTTTGGCTGGATAGTTTCCACGTATGACGGTGTATGGTTTTTGGCATGTAGGTAGGTACATGCTAAAGCCCGAAAATATGTCAAACGGAAGAGTAACGAAAGTGGCGTACATAATTCAAGCTAACAACTGAGTGGTTCTAACGGAAATGTAACTCCATAAGTTTTCATCAGCGGAAATGGTTCACCACTCGTTGGAAAGATGTCCATTTTTGCTTATACTGAAATCTAAGGCTGCATAAATCGCTCCGAAAATAAAAGCAGCTTAGCTACACGCAATGTTATTAATGAACAATACACACCAGAAAGTATAATAATGTGATTTGCAGTAACCAGGCTTATAAATGAAGCTAACCAAGAGTAGGCAAGGTAAGTTTCTCCCATTTACATTAGGAAGATTACATTTAATAGGAAATCAGCATTCAGCAATTCATACCCCAAATAGCTACCGCGTGTGCATGGTTCAAAAATTTATGCCGCCAAGCTAAAACCGGGAGGCCAAGGGGGCTGGACCTCCCTCGCGTGGCGTGAAGCGAAGTTTTTCAACCAAAAACATACATGTATGAAAATTAAACAAAAAATGATAAGCATGCCCGTAATCCATGCAAAAACGGAAGATGTGATCAGAATTTTTTTTTTGGTCTTTTTTTTTTATTTTTCAAAAGGTGTTAGATAACAAGTGAAAATTTACTAGCCATTGTAAGAAACGAAACAAGTTTCTTACATTTACAATGGCTAGTGAATTTTCACAATGGCTATTGAGTCGTTTGCATTCATATCGCCGAGAAGCGAAGTTTACGAACGAGCTGAGGCGCTTTCGGAAGCGGTCAGACCCGCACAACGGAACCGCGTTGCGGGTCATGTATCTCTACCGCCGTGAACCTGTAAGGATTCTGTGCAATGAATGATGCAGACGTATATTTATTGTCAGTTTCAAACAATCAAAAAATAGGATCCCTTCATTCTGATTGGTAAATATATATATATTTTTTTTTTAAAGAAACCTGTTCAATAACATCAAATAAAAATTATCTTCGAGATACTGAGTTATGAAGCAAGGAGAAAAAAAGTGGATGGGGACACACGGTACATAGTATTAACTACATTCCAGTTTTGAACGATTTCAGTCCGCTCCACAAGATATGAATCTGTCCGAGACAGATTGATTAATGGGATAACCGACCGACCGATAGGACCAAAATGAATTCGCAAGGTTATCTTTTCGAGTACAAAAATGTATGTCGGAGACTCAACATCTTTTTCTGAATGATATTCCGTTATAAAAACCAATTTTTAGGATATCTATTGCAACTTGAACGTAGCATAATGCTATGCTTCTCCGAACGTAGCATAATATGCTATTAGTACGAGTTGTTTCTCTTATGGTACTGTCACACTCCTCTCTCTCTCTATGAGTGTGGATTTAGGCCCCTATTGCACCACGGGGCGCCTAAGTCCATTACAACCATCACTCAAATTTATGGGAAAAAAAAAGTGTCTAACCCTGGATTACAACCCCTCGGTCTAAACGACGGGGCAGAAGTAAATTTGTTGGCACTACGCGATAGTGTAGCGTTCTATCACGTTTTCACTCAGAGTATGCTCCAAACAGTTAGTAAAGAGTGAGCATCTGCCGGCAGAATCATTTCGCTCTTCAGATCAGCAGGTGAGTACTCGCGTGCTTGCTAACAAATTGAGCAATGAGAAAAAAATACAAATTTTATATATATTATACGTAAGTCCGTTGGGTGAAACTTTTTAAGAACAATAAATTGGCCAAATTCAAAAAAAAAAAAAAAAAAACTCGGCGCTTTGCGCCTCGGCGGGGGGCTCCGCCCCCCTGCACCCCCCGGTTTATTTCTTTGTCCATACTCTGTATGAAATCATAGGAACACAGAATGTGTTTTTGCGATGATTCTATTTCCTTACCAACGGCTTGGTTGCACGTGAATAATAACAATATTTGGCAATAATAAAATAAATAATTGTTAGACATTTAATTTGGTCTAAAACCCTATAAATATAATATAAATAAATATGTAACTACAAGAAAAATACTATATAAATTGAGAGCTTTCCAACGAATGGTGAACGATTTCTGTGCGATTAAAATTGCGGAAGTTCCATTTCCCTACCAACGGCTCGGTTGTACGTGAAAATCATAAGAAAATTTACAAGCGGTTGCAATCATGTTGACAATATCAATTATTGAGAATGATCATCTGTGTGTAAACAATTGATTCAAATAACCATGCTCATAACTCAGGTTGATGGCCACGCACTTCGCAGTAGTTAACATAATATGGTTGGATAAATCAGGAGCTTTCCAACGAATGGTGAACGATTTCTGTGCGATTAAAATTGCGGAAGTTCCATTTCCCTACCAATGGCTTGGTTGTACGTGAAAATCATTATAAAAGGCGCATAACGGTTTTTTCTGTCGGTTTTTTGTGACGATTTTTTTAACATGTTTAATGTTTTAGGGCTGGGGGTCGTTCTGTGAATTCCGACACGACACGCAAATCTGCAACGTTTTTTTTAACATGTTTAATGTTTTAGGGCTGGGGGTCATTCTGTGAATTCCGACACGACACGCAAATGTGCAACGTTTTTTTCTGATGATTTCCGCTTACAACCGAGTCGTTGCTAGGGAAATGGTACTTCGTCGTTTTTCATCCCACAAAATTCGTTGACCATTCGTTCGAAAGCTCTCGATTTATCCAACCATATTATGTTAACTACTGCGAAGTGCGTGGCCAACAAGCTGAGTTATGAGCATGGTTATTTGAATAATTGTTTACACACAGGTGATCATTCTCAATTATTGATATTGTGAACATGATTGCAACCGCTTGTTAATTTCTGATGATTTCATTGAGCTGGTGTTTCGATTATGTGATTCATAGCAGGTGATCCGAATATTGCGAGAACGGTTTGATTTGTGAAGCGGTGGTTAAATCATTTTAATAGGTAATTTCTATACTTTACACTCTAGGAAGCTGTAATTTTGTATGTAGCCTCTTCAGGACATTTACTTGACGATGCCCAGGGTCCGGATCAGATGAGTGGCTCTTAAAGCTATTTTTTATGCTTTACACTCTAGGAAGCTGTAATTTCGTATGTAGCCTCTTTAGGACATATAATTGACGATGCCCAGGGTCCGGATCAGATGAGTGGCTCTTAGAGCTAATTTCTATGCTTTACACTCTAGGAAGCTGTAATTTCGTATGTAGCCTCTTTAGGACATTTACTTGACGATGCCCAGGGTCCGGATCAGCTGAGTGGCTCTAAGAGCTTGCATACGAGTCTGCAACTAAAGACATAAAATGTCCCAATGTGTTGCAGACTTTTTTCTTGAACTATATCTAATTTCTCCCTTGCGAGGGAAAAACATTAAACATGATTTAATGTTTTTCCCTCTCAAGGGAGAATCTGATTTTAGTATCTAGCACTGATAGAAAATAGAGAATTATTTTGAGTTTGTTGCATTTTGAATATTTCATTTTATTCTTCCTGATGTTTAATAACCCAAACTCGATAACTAAGTATATTAGACTAAATAATTAATAATGTCAGTTTGTTATGCTACCTAAATAATGTTTACCCAAACCTTGTTTGACAGGTATAGCTTGTTTGAGTTGTGATAAGCCAAATCAAGTCAAGTTTCAGAGTGATATTATTGTTTTGTTGGTATGTAACTATTTTCTGTTATCTTTTCTAATTTTGTGAATATAATCAAGCTCTCCTAGAGTCATTTTCAATAAGTGATATAAAAAAAAAAATAAATATATATATATATATATATATATATATATATATATATATATATATATATATATATCATGTATGTAAAGCAAAGTATCATAAAGTCTCTAGTGCGGTATCGAGTATCGTTCGGTTGATATGCAATATGTAATTATATTAGGATGCTTCAATGGTTTATTCTACAGGTTTCAAGGAATTTTCCACAGAAAACAAAAAACTATAACATTGTTACTTCATAATATTAGAGATAATAAACTGCTGCACGTACGATAATATTGAAAAATGAATAATTGCTTACTTAGTAACAAAGCTCTTGAGCAAATTAAATTGGTAAAATTTAAAAAATGTCGTTGAAAAATCACTAAAAATAGCAAAAAATGGCTAAAAATCGTTATAACTATATAGTTTTGCAGAATATCGCTCAAATAAAGTTTATTAAACATAAAATAGAACATTCAAAAGTTGTACTGTTTGAACATGTTTGTACATGTACAAAAGTATGCTGAAAAATGTACTTGAAATTCATTAAAATTTGCTTAGAAATTGACAAAAAACTGCAAAAAAGATAAAAACCCAAATTTCTGATGATTTCCGCTTACAACCGAGTCGTTGCTAGGGAAATGGTACTTCGTCGTTTTTCATCCCACAAAATTCGTTGACCATTCGTTCGAAAGCTCTCGATTTATCCAACCTAATTATGTTAACTACTGCGAAGTGCGTGGCCAACAAGCTGAGTTATGAGCATGGTTATTTGAATAATTGTGTACACTCAGGTGATCATTCTCAATAATTGATATTGTGAACATGACTGCAACCGCTTGTTAATTTCTGATGATTTCATTGAGTTGGTGTTTCGATGATTTGATTCATAGCAGGTGATCCGAATATTGCGAGAACGGTTTGATTTGTGAAGCGGTGGTTAAATCATTTTAATAGGTAATTTCTATACTTTACACTCTAGGAAGCTGTAATTTTGTATGTAGCCTCTTCAGGACATTTACTTGACGATGCCCAGGGTCCGGATCAGATGAGTGGCTCTTAAAGCTATTTTTTATGCTTTACACTCTAGGAAGCTGCAATTTCGTATGTAGCCTCTTTAGGACATTTACTTGACGATGCCCAGGGTCCGGATCAGATGAGTGGCTCTTAAAGCTAATTTCTATGCATTACGCTCTAGGAAGCTGTAATTTCGTGTGTAACCTCTTTGGGACATTTACTTGACGATGCCCAGGGTCCGGATCAGATGAGTGGCTCTTAAAGCTATTTTTTATGCTTTACACTCTAGCAAGCTGTAATTTCGCATGTTGCCTCTTTAGGACATTTACTTGACGATGCCCAGGGTCCGGATCAGATGAGTGGCTCTTAAAGCTATTTTTTATGCTTTACACTCTAGGAAGCTGTGATTTCGTATGTAGCCTCTTTAGGACATTTACTTGACGATGCCCAGGGTCCGGATCAGATGAGTGGCTCTTAGAGCTAATTTCTATGCTTTACACTCTAGGAAGCTGTAATTTCGTATGTAGCCTCTTTAGGACATTTACTTGACGATGCCCAGGGTCCGGATCAGATGAGTGGCTCTTAGAGCTAATTTCTATGCTTTACGCTCTAGGAAGCTGTAATTTCGTATGTAGCCTCTTTAGGACATTTAATTGACGATGCCCAGGGTCCGGATCAGATGAGTGGCTCTTAGAGCTAATTTCTATGCTTTACACTCTAGGAAGCTGTAATTTCGTATGTAGCCTCTTCAGGACATTTACTTGACGATGCCCAGGGTCCGGATCAGCTGAGTGGCTCTTAGAGCTTGCATACGAGTCTGCAACTAAAGACATAAAATGTCCCAATGTGTTGCAGACTCGTATGCAAGGGTACTTTGGTATGAGTCCTATCGGAAATATCTAATGGTAAAATAAAAATGTATATAAATATAATAAATTGTTTTGGTTAATTAGAATCTTTTCTTTTTTCTTGACCTTAAAAAACTATATCTAATTTCTCCCTTGCGAGGGAAAAACATTAAACATGATTTAATGTTTTTCCCTCTCAAGGGAGAAAACAATTCTAATGTTTCAATGTGAGTACGTTATACGAATCTCGTAAGATGGATTCGTGGGGGTGGGGCTAAAGGAAGTAAAAGTGGGCCTTGAAGGAGTGAAGATTGCAAATATATTGTCACCTGCCAGCTGCAAGGGGGTTTTCGCGGCTGTAGAGGGGGGAACGATAAATTCTCGCATGGGACAGATTCACGCTCGCCATATGCCTCCGGTTCACCCGCCTTCCGCGAGTGCCAGCGCTGCGCCTAACAAATCTCGCCGTAAGCAAACACCGCGGGTCCCTCGACCAGTTGTTGACCCGACTTGTTTGAACGAGCCCAACGCGGTTACGGGATCATAACGAACCCGTAAACATCTCAATGCCTTCCGCGGCCCGGCTTAAATCTTGACTTCCTCAAATAACAAAGAGAAAGTAGAAGCTTCGGGGGAGGCAAAGAAGGAAAGAGGGGAAAAAAAGGATGTCAATAGAGTGGGATCGATTCCCGCTCCGCCTCCCCGAGCACGCACCGGAGCGTGCGGCGTTTTTTATCAGTCCGTCACACTATCAAAACAACCGGGACTTGGACCGTCTGATTGTTGGGTTACAGAAACAACAAGAGAAATAAAAAAAAAATCAGGATAATTGCTCAGGTAGAAACACGAAAAACAACGATTTGATTTAACAGATGACAAAAGAAAACTCCGTTGCTCTAGTTCCACATAACCGTATTCCAGCGTTGTTTTAAAAACCGCTGAACCCTTCAGGATGACCTTTGGTGGCATATGATTACACTCCCCGAACGATATAGCTTCTAAGTAGTTGTCAAAGTAGGCAGAGAATCTACTTTTGTTTATTTGAAATTATACGGGCGAGAAAAATAGCCTATTAAACAAGATACATACAGTTCATAATCAACATAGTAATCTATGAATAATTACAAAAAATTACAAGAAATGTGTAGTGCAAGTGGGTACAGAGAATATTCGGTAGAAGATGAATATAATAACAGTTTTTCCAGGATGTATGTATTAATGAAAAATAATGCAAATGAAATTGGTGAAGAAATCATTAATGACCTTAATAAAGATAATGAGTTAGTAAAAAAATCAAAATCGGGGTGAATGTTCAAAAAAAGGTTGGCTGAACGAAGAATTCTGGAGGTAGTTTGTGGTCGTGAAGGGGATCCCAAACAGTGGTGATGAACGCGCAGACAAACGAGGGACATGAAGCCGACTCTCACACAATAGAGCTGGGCAGTCTAGCATGCCATTTAGGAGTTTAAAAATCAACGAGACGTCAGCCACATTCCTTCTTCGTTCCATTCAGCTGCACACCCAAATCTCCCTCACCTGGGTGAGTGACTGTCCACATAGAGAGAGTATTCATATCTTAAACACTGTTCAGTCACTTCTTACCCTCGTACTTGGGATGAGCTTACGAACAATTCCTCAGAATTTCAAGTGATTTTTAAGAACGATTTCTCTAGACGTTATCAGCAATGTCCACCTAGATTGGCCGTTTTCCATAGTGTGCTGCGGACCTAATTTTGTCGCTATTCAACCAACAAAGCCAAAACATGAAGTTGAGAACCCTTGGGATGTACAGAAACGAACCATGAAGTCTAGAGCCCCACAAATCAGTTGAGTGAGATCCGGTAATACGTTCTTTGCTATTTGAGATTAAAGCAGCGGCGGATCTTCTAATTTCTTTGCTATTCAACTTATGAAGCTGAAATTTGAAATGTAGGCCCTTGGGATGTCTAGAAACGAATCATAAATTCAAGAGCCTCAGGTCAGCTGAGTAGGATCCCGAGCTAATTTATTTGCTATTCAACCTATGAGGCTGAAATTTGGAATGAAGGCCTCGTATGACATCTGGAAATGAATTATAAAGTCTGAAACCCCGTTGATCAGTTCAGTTAGTTCTTGGGACGCCTAGACACGAATCATGAAGTCTAGAACTCCCCCCCCCCCCTCACCCCGATCAGCTGCGTGAAATGCGAAGCTAAGCTCTTTCCTATACCCCCTATGAAGATTAAATTTGAAACAGAGCGTGTTCTACGTTCTCTCATGTTTCGAAAGTTTTTTTAAAAAGTTTTTCCAACTTGAGCGTCAAGGACCCCAAAGATATTATTATTTCGAAATAATTCCAAGAAGAAAATTAAATTCCGCAATTACTTTATTGTAAATTGAAGAAAAATAACTTTTGGAGAAATGCATGTTTCCATAATAATTCCAGGGGTAATTCTGGTTATTCAAAGAGTTCTCTCAAGAAACGTATTTTATTCATGACCCTCCGTACGTTCTGCAAACTCTTTAAAATGGATGCAGTCGGACGCTCCCTAACTTTAAGGAAACGCTCCGGAAGGGGTGAGGAGAAGGAGGAGGGAACGCCTAATTTTTTCCTTCTTGAACCAAAAAGTTGAAGTCGTAAATAAAAATTAATATCAGTTAAAAGTCTGAAGTAAGAGGAAGAGAAACGGGTAATTTTCCCTTGAGAAATTATTTGGCGGCCCAGGGGGATAAGGGATTGCATCCCTTGCAAAAATCCTCCCTCTTTATGCAAGATCTAAAACCTCGAATTCAATTTCCTTTCTCATCCGCTACATTTCGTTGAAAACGCATCGTAATCGAGTCGGGCGGGTACGTCGTAAAGCGCGCGCTCAAGTTGTTCCGAAGGGGGCAATGAATGTTTGTTTGGAGAACGCCGTCGGTGAAGAGAGAAATTATAACGTTAGGCTTCGGAATTGGAAACGATAAACACTTCGGTACGGATTAGAGTTGAACGAGAGGGTGGTTTTTCGTGGAGTTTTAATCAAAGTAAGCCCCGTAAATATGAATTTTCCAAGTTTTCCCGCGAATCACTGGATTAGTTCTGATTTCAGGGCTCCGGCCTACTTTCTAAGCCGAAGCAGTTTCCCAGAACTACAAGGGAAGTTTAGTGATTAGAGGTGAACATTCCGTCAAGAACGCTGGGCAAAGGAGGTAAATCATACATTACAGTGCAAATAACGTAAAATAAACTTGAAAATAGTCTTGAGTAGAACTAATGGGTCCGCTGACCAAATAAAAGTTTGCATGAAGTTCGAAAAAAGTATAAACTACATTATGCATTCGATATTGTAGGAAGCTAAAAAGTCTGCTAAGTTAGGTGCGGCACTTAGTTTTCTCACATCCATGACATAGATAATTGAATTGTGTAAATAATCATAAAAGAGGAACCATTCAATCCCTAAAATTTTCATCGAAATCGGATGTAGACATGCTTGTTACAAGGATTCGAGGTCCGCACATCATACGCAGCAGCTGCCAATGAGATACAGCGAAGACCCATACGGGATAGTCAAATCACCAATTTCCCTTCCTACCCCCCCCCCCCCCCCTCACAAAAAAGAGGGTAAAAACGATCCACCCCCTCCTGCTTTTCTTTCCATAAGCCTTCAGAAATTAAACGAGATCAGATGAATAGGCGATGAGAAAATTAAGCTTGATGGATGTTAAGTTAGCGCATGCAAAGTGGAAACTATTAATTTTTGGGTGATGAAATTGATAGGGGATCATCCTTAACCTGATCCGCAAACTCATAGGAAATTTCATCAAATTCTAACGAAAAGCTGTTATAATCATTTCACATTTGTGCATGTGCACCTGCTAATAATTATACAACTTTGTTGAACTTGATATGGGATGATCAACTTGTATTTTCTCGAACACCCTCAAACTTTGTGCAAGATCGGACAACAAGAACGAGAGAAAAAGGAGATTGATAGACTTTACATTTGCGTATGCGGAGAATAAAATATTGACTTGTGAGCAACGAAACTGATAGGGGAACACCACATGTTATTGAAAAATTATAACGTGTTATAGACAAAGGTATAATTACCAATAATTTGTATAACCCAAAACAATATATCTCAACTAAAAATGTTTTCTTGATTCAGCCTATAAACGCTGTGGGAATGAAAGCTGTACGAGTATAATACTCGTAGTATAAACATTCATTAGTAGATGAAAATATCCGAAGGACGAGATGTATTTGCAACTGAGAGGTAGACTTAATTCTTGAAAAATGAGTTTGTGTACAACTGAGGACACAGATACGTCGACCGGTATCGTACGTCGACCGGTATCGTCGACGATTGTCGACCGGTATCGTCGACGATTGTTGACCAAATATGTATAGTATAAGTATTTATGCGGTTTTTCATCACCACCACATCATGTCGGGGTCGTGTACTCGTTCTTTTCTTCTTACTTTCCTATTATACGTCTTATTCATTTTACTTTCTATTTTCTGATTAAAATGGACTAAAATCGAAAAAAATTGAATTTCAAGTCGATATGTTCAAAATTGCAGTGCGACTGAACAGCTTCACACGCACACAGAAATACAGATAGATGGCGGCCGAGTAAAAGTACAGCTAACATGGAACATGCGTTAATCACAGCCTCCGACCCCAAAACTGCTTCCTCGTTGGAAAGCTCTGACTTTATTGACCGTCACTACACATTTCCAGCGGTTACATTCCTTCTCCTTTTTTGTGGGAAGTATAGGTCACGCGTTCGGTGTGATTATACGTTGGTTCGGATTATTCAGTACAGCATGATATACCTCCATGAGATGGCCATTATAGATGGTCCATTACGAATTTCATCTCTGCATGATCATTGAAAGCTACTACGCACCCTCACAACAATGATAATACTTCAACAGTTTTCATATGATTTCGAAGAAACGTTCAGAGATCATCACGGTTTTGGTCCGACATGGTTTTCTAAGGATTTCTTAGTGACAAGGGCAGACCCTGCGTACGCGCGAACGGAATGCTTTTACAATTTACGTTTTTCCAATTGAAGAAAATAACATTATGTAATCCGAGGGTCTCCCTCTAAAATATGTATTGTATCTCTAACCTCCGGTATGCAAATTTCACAAAAAGGAGATGTGTCACATACCCTCCATTCCCTCCGTTACTTACTGTCACTTACACGCTGATTACGAATTTCTCTTTCTCCTTTCGTGGGGTTGTCACTTATCTTTTATTTGCTCATCATCTTCATTATTCGCATGAGAGCGCTGAAAATGAAACAACTCGGCGATGGTTGTTGATAGGAATCTAACCGAACCTCCAAAAACGTATTTTTGGAAAAAATCGTCGATTACTCTTACATTTTTCGTACATGAATATATCTGCAGAAAATGTTATGATTTACACTTAATACCTGACAAAGCCAGCATTATAATAATATACATCATTCACACAGTTCTTGAAGCAACATGAAAAATCTTCATAACTTTTCGAAACGAATACAAAATTGAAATAATGACTTAAGTAAGTACATTTAACATGGTTAGTAAGATCAGTCAAGGATATCGAATCAAATAGGGGAGTTATTATATAACAGCAATAATTTCTTTGCAATTCACAATTGTGTTGACGATCCTTTTTATGTTGGTTGCATATTGTATAATGCTTCGAGTAGTCTTATTCGATACATTGAAGTTATTTCAATCGATCTCGAAACAAAACTCGGGCCTTCGGGGCTTCGCCCCCTCTGACCCCTCGGTTGCTTTCCGGTTTGAGCCTTCGGCTAAAATGCTAAAACATGGAACATGCTTTCTTCCCGCTAAAACTACAACATAAATATTTTACTAATCGAAATTACCAGGTAGGTATGTAATTTTCTGTTACGTAGGTAGGTACTATAACCAAGATTGACTTCTCAAACAAGTGACAACAAAACAAGCGCCATTTTTTACTATGAACAAGTACGAATGAAATGCGAAATAAATCGAGAACTTTCCGACGAATGGAGAACGATTTTCGTTTCATTTTCCCCAGCTACGGCTTGGTTGTACGTGAAAATCATAAAAAAAATTTCGTGACACTTCCGTGTAACGTTTTCGGGCAGTTATCTCAAGGCTAAAGCATGTTCCATGCTAAAGATGTTTTGAAAAATTTCGTAATCAATGGGTATTTTTTTCCGTTTGATATATAGATTGAAATTACTTCAATGTATCGAAACAGATGACTCGAAGCATTACACAACCAACAACAAAAGGGTCGTCAACACAATTGTGAATCGCAAAGAGTCTTTGTCATGCAAGCGTAGGCTGAACTTTTGATAGTTTGGCTCGATAGTTTCCGTTTTTCTTGTTATAACACTGTCTTTGCTCGTGTGATAGCTGACTGTATTACATTCATACTCGAAGCCCAGTGATCTGCGCAGAAAGGCTTTCTGGAAAACAATAAGATGAGTGTCTGGGAGACAAACTAGACAACAACCGATTGACTAGACTATGTGCTCTTTAGACTCTTCGTGTTTATCGGATGAATCTCGCTTTGGGTAACGCCTTCACTCTGCATGTAGGTCAGAAGTATCAAGGCTCCGCTAACACAAGCTTTAGAATTAACAAGTTACGCCGCCGTATCACTCCCACCACCTAGTTATACGGACTTATCAGGGCTGCTCGGGTATTAACCACTCCGGGACCCGCCGCCGTGCAACCCGGGTAACGAGTTCAACCGCAGTCCTCGCGATGCTAAATATGAGAATGAGGGCGGAAAACGCTATTGTACCTAAAACCGTTCCGATACAAGTTCAATTACCGCTTAATGAAGCTGCATAATTGGATGCAGAGCGTGTCCTTTACTGCAGAATTCCAAATAATATACGCTGGTCTGTTACCGTTTAGGTTTATTCTAAACGTTGGGCTTTCATACTTCATTTTATAACTAGCTGCGGTAGCTTCCTTCGGTTGATCGTCCTGCAACATCGGTACATATACAGGATGGCCGCCAAATTAACCTTTATAGACTTTGGTAGAGTTGGTTAAAGGGGATGAGATTTTGGTAGGCTATTAACGCATCATGATTTATTTGTGCATCAAGTACTTTCACCTGCAACAGGCCTCATCAGGGATAAGTAAGCAGTTTATGTTAGCTATTTGGTCATGGATTTTTCATTGTTTCGTCAGGTTGTGTCTAGCCAGTACTTGTTGGTTGTATGGAATGAACTAATCTCTGGTAGTGGTTCCATTAGGTGATAGTTTTCAATAGTTGGGTGTTTTTCAACTAGGGCTTGGTTGTATTGTTGTAAATACACGATAAAGAGGAAATTAGCATACAACTAGTATAAAACTCGTCTTCTCTGGTCAGTTCTCAAGGTCTAAAATTCAGAATAATTGTCGAAAATTGATTTCTTGGCTCGAAGAAGCTATTTTAGGTATCGGAAAATCGGCGGATATTTACGGAATCAGCGCAAAAGTTTCTATAAATATCCTGAAAATTTCATCGGGATCGGACTGAAACTTAGTATAGTTTCGGCCGTGAAAAGGATTTACCACAGACAGACAGACAGGCAGACAAACACGGAACCCAAATTGATCTGCAAGCTCTGAAACGCAAAAAGCAAGTGGAAATTTTGATTTTGGAGGACAACCATTTTTTGGACTTCAATCTCGAACACAAAGCTTCTCTACCTTCGGTAGCGAGAAAGCAAAAATTGTGAAGAATAGCGTTTGTCTGAAATTTTTACTCCGACAATTAGAGAAAATGAAGGAGGGGGAGGACTACCCTGTATAGATAGCGGCACTATGAAAGACGATTTAATTATCAGAAATCAATTTCATCACGATTTTATCATTAGCAACGGTTGCACAAAAGCGAACTACAAATCCTTGTAACAAGAAATTTAGTTCCCATCCGATGGGATTGAACGGCTTAGACTTTAGAAGGTTTCCAGTGAACTCCAACGCTTTCGAATCAATGGTAGTTTTAGCGTTTGCATAAAGATAGCATTTATTAAGCACCATTTTCTGATTACTCGATTGAACGATTTTGCTCAAACGACAAGAGAATCTTTCATGGAATCTTTCAAGATAATTTGAAACATTTCAAATTTCTACACATTCATTTCGCGGAAACGAGGAAGCTATGTGCCACACACAACTTAGCAAACGTTTATATGTTTAAGTAACTTTCATCCTGAACCACTATAGCAACTAAAGTAAAGTTTGTTACCGCCACGCATGACAGATGTAGCAGGTAAGGGAAGTGACTTCAGAAGGCCAGAGCGGTTCAATGGCCCACGAGTGATGCTATTTATAGCCACTAGCCAGAAACTGATTGTAAAACAAACCATCCGGAGCGGTGGCTATTAATTTTGAGAGACCTCTTCAGATCAGCGTCAAAAAACGCTGGCGGGGACGTTAGATAGTTATTGAAATGGAACATTCGATCCACTATATTCGATACTCAGTATTTCAGAAACGATACTCTTTACTGCCACTACTATAGCAAAACAGTACGTAATCCGAATGAATTATGCGAGCTTGTTTCGGAGCGTCACGACATCCTATTGAAAAGAAATTGATTTCTCCACCAAATTTAATAAACTCAGTTCCTATCTGACACTGTTGGTCTCATTAGCCTGATCACACACATTCAATTAACCAATAACCAGTTGGGAGAAGAATTCCATCTTAATAAATAAATCTAAAATCAGGTACTTTGAAAAAAAAAGTATAATATATATATAAGTACGGATTTCAAGTTTGAAACTTTTGAAGTTTTGAATAGTTTTGAAAAAAGAAGTGATTATTGATTTATTTCTGAAAGTAGAAATTCAAACAAAATGTTGAAAAAAGTGCTGGGTGTAAGTGAAAAGGAACTTAAGTGAAATATTCCGATGACATATCATTGAAGCAGTTCACTCCACAATTAGCTAGTCCACAGAAGGGTTTTATAGCCATTGTCCGCTAGTGTTCCGTCAGTGTCGAAGTTTTACCGAGGGGACTAAGGGTAAGGCGTAATTACCGATTCTTTATAGGCCATGCGCTACCCAAGCTATAATTCTCAACTGTGATTTTTCGTGATTCTTTTTTTGTTCAATTATGAATTTGGCCTAGTTCGCTCTTAGTAGTTCTTTAGATGAGCTGAATAACTTTTGATAGCGTGACTTCATTCAAGAATGGACTGCAATCAAGTTGGTAAGTATACTTTCTAGTCGAATTCAGATCATATTAGGCACAATGACTGTGATTTAAACAATAATAATATATAAATTGCAACAGGCGTCGACTAGTTTTCACGCCACAACTTTCGACATGGATATGTGTCTTATCGCTACGTTTTTTCCTTATTATTTAGTGGTTAAAGCCGCACCTCAACCATAAGGGTCATTAGCAGCACGGCTAAGAGTTATTCTAAAAATTGTGTCACCCATTCCGTTACCCAAAATGTTACGCGTCTCTAGGGAAATGAGGTAATGGGGTATTTCCCATTTTGCCTATGAGGGGCTGAGGGGGAGGGGGTCAATATCACGCTCTGCTACCATTTGACAATGGAGGTGATGGAAATGGAGTAGTTACGCCTTCACTGGGGAGAGGCGATAAACCTGCTACACTCACAGAATATCCTGAAGGTTTTATTAAACCTACCTAATTACCCGTGCTTGTATGTAACGTTTATTTATTTGGACAGTTCAAATTATAAGAAGACTTTACAAAAAAGAGGCCTTTGTGTCCTTAATCTGGTTTTTTATTATCTCCAACGTTTTTCCTCAGGAGCTGGTGCTTCTTCTGGGAGACTAAATTCAAAATTTTTAAAATAAATGCTTATCTTTTTCTTTTATGTGATAAAAGTTTAATTCAGAACTTCAGTTTAAGAAAAACAAAGCCAAAGTTCCTAGGAGAGAAAAGTTGGAGATAATAAAAAACCAATTCAAGGACTCTTTTTTGTACAGTCGTGTTTTTATGTTCGTAATTCGTTCACATACTCATTCTACCTGACGATATGATATTGGTAAGGGATATTTCCCATACGTCAAATTCAGTTTCAATTCTTCCCGCATTTATCGTCGACTACCGTAGAGGAACGAGAGCACCCACGCCACGCCGCCTCCCCTCACGTTCTATCGTCTTGCTAACCGCACACCCACCAGCTCCGGCCGAAAATCACCAATTTTCATTCCTGATCAATAACGTTATTATAGAGACCATCGGACTGGGAATTTAGTTAATTATTCTACGGGTCGTGGAATGGAGAAGGGGGAGGGTCTTTATTTGGTTAAAGCGCGAAACTCCCCGAACCTGAGTAATACATCACGGTTAGCGCCGGAGCGGTTTTCGGGGTAGGAGGAAGAGGATTTCCGGGGAGAGAACTGTTTTCGAGTGCGGCGACGGGTGGAGGGGAGAGGAGGGGAATAGCGGTGGTACGGGGGGGGGGGGGGGGGTACCGCAAGAGCCGCAAAAGTCACAGAACGCGAGAATGATATCATACTCCACTCGCCACCTGTTCCACCACCAAATCACCAGGTAATTACTCTCTCCCTTTCCTAACTCATTACTAACTTCAAACCATCCTCGCTCTCCGTTTATTTTTTCGCGCTAATTATCCCCCCTTTCCTTCACCAACCGATACAGAAAAGTGCTCATCGAACCAAATACACGGATCACTACTAAATTCACCAATCGTCAAGCGGGCCTCTCGAGAGTTCACAGACAATGGTGTCTTGTTCATTCTTTTCAATTCCTTTGTGCGTCCGAGGCTCGAGAATCGTTCATCAATAGAGAGTTTTGGGTTACCACAAACGTAGCTATAGCAGTAGCAATTAAAGGTACAATCGTGTTGAAATTAATATGAGGTAATCATTTCATCTTCTTCCAACTATCATCCAAATTTAAGCGTAATCGAATGACTAGAGTATAAACAAATGGAGCATAAATGAATTTACGTTTGTGCATGCGCAGAATGAAGTATTGATTTTACAACAATGAAACTGATAGGGGAACATCTACAACCTAACCCGCGTGTAAAGCAGACCTACTGTTTTGGTTGCAGTGAATGTCCGACCCTACTTGTCAAGATGAGATCAGTATGATAAATAATAACTCGAAGGACCACCTCAGTATGAGGAAAAAGGATAGGTAATGTATGTGGTTGTGGGTGCTCAGATGAAACACAAGTTTGAATTGATGAAACATCAACTAATAGATAATTTATTCAATAAATATAACAATGATAGAAGGGGAATCAGTGCCTAAGTGGTTCAGGTGGGTGGTAGGTAGGTACTTAAACTATTGCTATTGTCTGTCCCTAAGTGGCCACTAAAGTTAATAAAGATATGTTGGCTAGAAGGAGTTACTCTGATGACTAGAAGAAGTTACTATGAAGACTAGACCATTTTGATATACATATTTATGACTACAATTCTTAGCTGTATGATGAAGCTGGTAGTCCATGTGGTGGTTTCCCAGAGGTCCAGATCCAAGACAACTCCAGTGGTCTAGTGGTGACTCCAGTGGTCCAGTGGCAACTCCAGTGATGTATATTGCAATAGATGTCCAGTAGGTAGTTGGTAGGAGAAATATCTGCTAACCTCACAGAGTTGTTGTGGGCACTTTTCCAGAAACAGAACAGAACAATGAATGAATGCAAAATGCCTGCCACAACTGCTCTTTGAGAAAGCTCTCAGGGTTGATCAGAGGCTGGCGGTGGAATCCGATGATGAAGTGGCGAGAAGATCTTGTGCAGTTATACAAAAATTACCTTATAATATTTAACAATATAATAAATTACTATAAAAATAAAGCAATCAGTAAATGCCTAGAAACCCATGCAGAAATAAAATACATGAATGTTATACATGGATGTAATTATGGATTCATCCACTTGATGGCATTAATGGTGCAGCAGAAGGAAGGTATCTCAAATGAGGTAAACCTACTCCACGGTGATAAGAGATGAGACTCAACCTTTCGTTTTTATTGTAAATAGAAAATGATGAAGCTATGGAACTAAGAGGCGAAAAATCAGCAGTGTGGTTTTTGTGATGTGTAGTGCGGAAAAAATGGGAAATTACTAGATGGAATGGAGTGAAAATGCGTGAATGTGTAGGGCCAGGTTGGAAATGATAAGTAAGTTCGAACACCGCGCATTATCTGACAATTTCAACGAAATCGGATAAAAACAGTGGAAATTAAGGTTGTTACAAGATTTCACATAGGCGCATACGCAGTAGCTTTTAATGATACAATCATGTTGAAATTGATATGGGATGATCAAACTGTCATCCCCCAACTATAATCCAAATTTGCATTTGAGCATGCGCAGAGTAGAGTATTGATTTTGCAACAATGAAACTGATAGGGGACCGTCTACAAACTAGCCCGCACATTCCAAAACCACGGCTTTGACGGCCCTAAATCTGGCGACCCTCGGTCGGAGTTCGATTCGGCGACAACTCTGGGCGAGTGCGGACTGTCCCCACTTGAGGATAGGAGGAGACTCTTGGATGCGGTTTTTGTGTTTATAAGCTGGTTAATAACTTGTTCGACGCTCCAGAGTAACTTGGGTTTCTCAGCTTTGCGGTTCCATCCTGTCACGCCCGGAAGTTCCGTACTTTCTACCCTCGTACCACGGCGACAAACTACTTGTTCAATTCCCCACTGCTGCGGATGGAAAGAGAGTTGAACAATGTGGATGTGGATATTTTCAACACCTGCCCAGTGGCGTAGCTAATAGATTTCTTGTGGAGAGCAACAGCCGAGAATTGTATTCTATAGTTTTAGTATTGATTTATAATACTTATAGTTGTATATCAAGAGAATATTTAAAAAACTGTCGAACGTTCAAATAGATATTTAAGACATACCTAGATGTTTTTCTCATATAGGTTTATCCCCAATAAATTGTTACCTACTTCATCGCGAAAAATACTTTTTCTGGTAGGTAAACACAAATTCTTTCATTTGCACAATATTATTGTATAAGTACGCGAAATAAAATACAAAGCATGAAACCATGATACCATCGACGAGAACAAGAGGCAAGAGGCATAACGAAATGTAAACAAACACAAACCAGCGATATGGTAAGTTAGAAAATAAACATCGCTTTTATTTATTTTATTTCTGCCTTTATTTATCTGAGATTATATCTATAAATGGTATAATAAATACACGATATTAATTTAACTGTAAATCGCATATGGGCTAGCCCTAAGAGGTAGTGGGGATCGACTTGTTTTCACTTTACAGTATCCACATTTCCGTTTCATTGACTAGATGATGTTACTACTCAATGTGGGGCTGAACAATATCAGGCCATTTTGCCCTAACAGAAACCAACCAAATGAGGATTTCTTTGTTTCTAAGAGCGTCTAAAGCTGCCAGGTAACCGGTGTCTCTTAATGATTATTATATTTTACGAATTACATTCTCCAATTGAAGGTTATAGGTAGCAGCATAAAATTATCAATAATTGCAACCATACAACATCGCTGCGTCGCGCTTAAGACATTTCAAATACCCTAACTTATTGTCCTAGTTATTTGTACCCTAATATATTTTCATATTTGCCTTTATTTGTCCTCATTTATTGTACATTTTCTTGTAGTTTTTAATTGTATACGAAGTGATTGACGCCATTTCACCAATATTACTCGTATATTAAAATTATTTTTATTTTATATTAATGTACGACTTTCTGAAATAATTTATTTAGCATATCATAATGTTTTTCTGAATTTATTGTAAACTGGGCTTTGCCCGTGAAAATGAACAAATAAACAAAATACTCTTTAAGCAACCAATAAGCTTCCGTTTTTATTGAGCTGATTAGAAGATCTTCTATCAAGTAGCCCCTTTGCCCCCTGGGACGAAAGAATCCACACTTCATCTTCTCTCACTCCCCCCGCATCCTTTTGCTTCCTCATTACCGAGGGTAGGGAAGCTTTGTGTTCGTTATTGAAGTAAGAAAAAAATTTTGATCTTCAAAAGTTAAATTTCCACTTGCTTTTTGCGATTCAGAGCTTGCTGGTCAATTTCGGTTCCGTCTCTGTCTTATGTATGTGGTGAATCCTTGACACGCCCTAACTATGCCAAGTTTCAGTCCGATTCCGATGGAATTTTCAGGGATTGTGCGGGTTAACTCCTCAACGGTCTCCTATGATTTTTGATACGTCCAATCAGTAGTAGCCTGTGCGCAAGCGCTAACGTGGTTTTCTGATCACTTTGAATACTCATCATCTATTGGTCCGATTCCGTTCAAAATCGTTAGGTAGCTGGGTATATGTTTCGGAAAAATGCTCTATAAATTATATCGTGATTGGTAGAGTAATAATCATCGCGCATGCGCGAAACTCCAATTGATCCAATATCAAAGTCGCTAGACAATTTTTGAAGGGAAAAAGTTTAGACAAGACGAGTGATGAGGAGGTTGGGGGGAGGGGGGGAGTTTACCGAAAAAAATAGTCCAGGTTACAAATGTTTGTTTTCCACTTCCTTAGATTGGGTATCAACTTATAATATATAATAAAATATAAATTTATAATAGTACTTAGGGTTGGGTCATACCTCTTTTGGTTCATTGAATGATGTTGTACAGCGTTGATGAAATTGAAGGAGAAAAAATAAAAGTGTGTAATTTCAACAATCTTTGAGAGGCAGCCATTTTGTTTTGCACCATAATGAGGTCAGGAGGTGAAGCATTCGAGTTTTACTAATTAACATCAATAAATATTAAAAAACAATACTTAAATAAATATCAAATATTATCAAATTACAAATATCAAATATCACATGGGTTTCCCTGAAGATGGGCCAAGGTCTGACCCGAAACGTTGCACAATGAATAAAGGTGGTCTAGAAATGAGTTAAGGTTTTCTTACTACCCTTGGCGAATCCTGACAAAATAACCAATACACTGAGTAGGCAGCCGACTAATTCCACAACAACTATTATTATCATTACATAGAAATGAATTCATAATTTAAAGGGTTTTCAATATTTTTTCAATCGAAAAAATTTATGGCCACATTCATGTCTAAAATTACCATTGGATTTGATCCTGAAATTATGGATATTTCATCCTGATGTTCTGAGCAAAGTGGATTGTAAGAGTTCGGAATAGGTACCGAGAGAAAAAAACTTGGTGATAAATTCTAATGCCCAACACAAAACTATGATAGTTTGAAGCCTTCCATTCTCTTAACTTCAACTTCAGAAGTTTGCAGGACGAAAAGTGGAACTAGTGGGTTGTTGTATTTACAGTTCGTAGCGAGTGTAGTTAGGTGTACATTACTTGCACCAAGGATTTGCGGTTAGCTGAACTAATCGTGAAACACGAGGGAGGGCGGGTCGTATTTAATAACTTTCAAACTCGGTTTCTCCCACAGATGGTCAGCTTCCAACAAGAGTAGTAAAACTCCATTTTAGAGGTGTGTAGTGGAGCGTGAGTTTAAAGCCTAACGGGCAAGTAATTTTGAGGGAAATAACTACAATCGGGTCCGGTAATGTCGGTTCACCAGGAGGGACGAACCGAACGGAATTCATGGGCTGGAAGTAATACTGAACTGTGACAAAAGGGGTACAGCTGACACAACCAGTTCACCATCAATAAAGTGGTTGATGAGGAAATGAAATTAAAAAAATTAAGTCATGCAGCACGATCGTATGAGCAAAATTTCGTAAGTTATCGCACTATATTATTTCTGCAATTATCGTATTAGCAATTTCTGCGAATGTGTCTCAGCAGGGCAGTGGGATGAGGAGATTGAAGCACTCTTGTATACTTCCTTCCCCTGTAAGGAAGCGTCTTCAGTACAACACGAAATAAACCCACTCAGAAAGCTCTGAGTACCCTAGGACAGGAAAGAAGGATAGCAAGAGAAGGATAAGGATAGGCATAAACGTCAACAGGTAGGGAATAGATACAACATTTAAAAGAAAATTACCAGAACAACAACTAAAAAAACGTACCACTAAGAACATCTATCAACAATGGAAACAAAAACGACCTACATCAACACTCTAGTGAGGGGAATGACAAAACTATCTGGGAACTGGGGCAGGGACCCATTGCAGACTTTGCCACATTTAGTGATATAAGTATTTTAATTTTGCGTAGTTAGGTATATATTAAGTACTATATCATGTAACGAATAAAACCACCCGAAACGCTGTACATTGATCCGTTCGTTCTGTTTCAGGGCTAGTAGAACAACATAAAAAGCCCTGGGATTTCTAGGCGCGAGAACATCGAGATGATAGCATGGGCTGCAAGCGAATCTTAGAATTAGCTAGCCAATCGCTAAATTCCATTAATTTCCAACTTTGCGAGATCAAAGCTTAGGTAGATACTTCATTTTATCACATATATTTTCAGTTGGTAGGTAGGAATTCACTTAAATGTCGGTATACTTACATCTGGGGTACTAGTTCATTTCAGATGTTTTAATTATAAGTGCATTGATATAATCCTTACATATAAAACTCAAAGTTGGTTTCTATGTCTGTTTTATGATTCTATGTTTCCAATAGACGGCTAAACGTCTGGACCGATTCTGTCGGGAGCCGTCGTAAAATGATCAGCGAGTTCCGCGCACAACATAGGCTGGGTCTTAACCTCAAAAACATCCTTCTACTTCACAAACGTCGCTACACTTCGCCACCTATTTGTTTGGTTCCCGAAATTTTGTTATTACGGTAGCTAACAGGCAGTTTGTTAGCGGCGGAAATTCCTGACAAGTGGAGAAGTCTTGACGGTTTGCAACGGGTGGTCCAAGTGAAGCATGGGTTGCATTATTCATAGGTAATGGACGGGAAGTGATATTTCGTGCGAAGCACGAGACGAAAAACCGGTTTTTTTGGCTCTCGAAATTTTATTATGGTTGTCAACACGTAGTTCGGGGCCTTTCTTCGCGCGTGTTTGGTCGACGATTTTGAACAGCAGAGCGAGCTAAATTCTCTAAAGTTAACCCTAGGAAGTTGACATTTGATAGGGTGGCTCTATGGGTCATTGAATATCGATTGAAATGCTTTTCCACGCTTTTCATCTTGTGAAGCTGTAATTTGGAATGTAGCCTCCGTAGTTACGACACATTCTGGATATGTGGTTATTTCAGCAGTCGAATGTGGGTGACTGGCTAGTAATAATATATAATACATAATAGCATTAATTTTCCCTCAGCAGGTGCTTTTATTTACGCAGGCATATTGATGAATATGTAAGTTTGGGAAAGTTTTATCAAATTAACACTAATAATTTTTGTTGGTCTTTTTTTTCCATATTCCGAAACAAGGGCTAGGTTTTTCGAGACTTTCTCAAGCGGTATACCAGAATCATGTTCGAAAATGAATGAACTAGTGGGGGACCAAGGGGGAACTGGGAAGGGAAAAGTCATTCCTCCGCTTTTCACGGTCTGTGGTCTAATCGATGTGGACGTGAAGGGACTTCTCTCAGGCAAACGTCGGCTATAAATAACAGGAAATGGAGCTCGAGCTACGGAAAAGAGAAAGGAACCATCTGAAACAAAAATAATGATAACACGGGAAACCGCAAAATCTCGGATATCGTTGGTGAGGAAGAGGGGGGAGGTCAAAAATTTCCTCATGATGCTGGAAAGTGCAATGAATGGCATGTGATGGTACATCACCCCTTTTATAGTTACTAAATTGGTTGAATCGCGTAGGTAATGGTGCTATGGATGTATACCTAGTTCTGGTGGCCATTCTGAAATTACGAGGGTTATCCAGAAAATGTAAGGGTTTCCCATCGATCAATATCAGACTGAGACCGTGTCAAGGAGGGTTCACATACATCCGGAATTGCGGAAATGCGGCAGACCGTTCACAACTATCCGGCTGTGTTATCATAGCGTTATCATTGTTTGTGTCTTCCATTACTATTGCATTCCCCAAAAAGACCTGTTTCCTCCCGAATTTTCACCTACCTGTCACAAATTTCACGGATATCAAAGCTCCATAAAGACGTTGGATATAAAACTAAAATCATGAGGGCATACAAGAGATTTTTATGCATATACCTACATTCACTGCAAAGGCGACGTCGTTTTGAAATGATACTGTTCGGTTATTATTCGATCCTTTCATCAACTAACATCCTTTCAACCAAGATAACATTATAGGTATTTCTACCCGAAAAATGTGTAGGTTGGCGCATTTCAAATAATTTAAATGCATTGATGCACCATAAGAAGTACTTACATACTTAACGTAGGTAATCTGTCCATTTCGTAAGGACAAGTAGGCGTATTTCTGTACTTCCTCTTCGTTTTGCAAAAGTGATATCTCTTCTCAAATACCTACTCATTCGACAAGCAGAAAATGCTAATCTATAATCAAAGAATGTCTCAAAATACAAATGGAATAGGATCATTAGGAAGGTAGGTTGTTTGTGAGATCGCAAAATACACTTAGGTATTTTTATCCCAACTCGGCCTCATAGACATAAAACCGTGTCCAATTTGAGTGTTTTATTAGTTTATTATTGTTATTCTTATACACAAGCGCTACAGAAAAACATTTTCTATAAATGAAATCCAAATTCGAGGATAGTAAAAATACGGACTCGCACTCGACCACAGCAATAAAAAAAAGGTAACACAACAACAACAGCTCCGACGGATGACGTAATGCAGCAATCCGGTGAAATATATAATTTTTCAGATGTGGACAGTCTGTCTCAAGAGTGCTTGTCCGGTAAGATTCATCCCACTCTTCTGACTGCCGCTAGCCAATCAGAAGGCCGAACGCATTGTCGGATTGCCGCATTTCCGCAATTCCGGTTGGATGTGAACCTAACTTGAGTCCTTTGCAAAATGACGTCGCAGCAACCGTCTCCGCCGACCTCTGAAGAGCTGTTCGCTCCACCTACAGCCGATGTGAGATTTAGTCAGCCATCAAGTTCCTCAGCGTGCGTCACGAATCTGCCACCGAAATCCATCGTCATCTTGTGGAAACTTATGGACTTGAGGTAATGTTAGGTCAGTGGGTTAGGATCGTACCAACACTCACGACGAAGAAAGGAGTGGGAGGCCTACTCTCATTTCAGAAGAGCTTCTGCAGCAAGTTGGTGAAAAAATGTGCACTGATCGTCGGGTGACCAGTGACAACCTTCATGTATGTCCTACAGAAAAACGCCAAGGAGTAGTTTATTAGTTTAAAAGTAGTTTATTACTGATTGCGTACGTGAATGGATTGCACACCACATTCATACACATTTGTGCATCCGTGGATGGAAACAATACTGATGTTCAATCTAAAGTTGTATCTTTACCATTAATAAATTAGTATTTTTCTATCAGCAGATCTATTATTATTTATGTATTTTATTTTTATTTATTTGTTATTTTATTTAAAAAATTTTATATATTTTTTATTTATTTATTTTATTTTTTTGGAAATAAGAACATTTTTACTTTAATTTACTCCATTTCATGAAAAACATTGACATGTGAATACAAAAAATCATTCCCTGATATCCTTGATTCAATGTTTTCCGATGAATTGGGGAAAATATTTGTAAATTTTTTTCTCTGGTAACCAAACGTTTGTACGTTTCTCCATCACAGAAATTTATTCAAAACGAAATTCAATTCGGGCCATGAATTGATTCCCCCACATCAAAAGGGCTCAGGTGGTCGTCGATATCGAGATCACCTCCCGCATTTCATTGGATAATCCTTGAGTAATGTGGGACTGAGCTCTCAAAGAAAAATGCTCATACTCCCTTTCTGGGGCACTGAGAATGTGAGAAATGCCCTTTAATAAACCACATGCGGCTGCCTATATTTCACAAGAGAGCGTTAAACAGGCGTTTATCAATGAAATGGGTTAGAAACGTTCGGGCTTATGAATCAATTAATCTTTCTTTCTTTTCCCTCTAATCAATCTCAAATACTATTCATTTATTTTTACTTTGGCATTGTTAATTTAATAACATTATTCAGGCAATTAGTATGAAAAAAAAAAAAAAAAAGTTCCAGTCATGCAGCATGGTTGTATAAGCGAATTTTCGTAAAATTATCATTTTGTATAACGTCATATACAGGGTGTTTCAAAAAGAATATCGGAGTTTGGGAGCTCAATTGCTACGCAACCATGCATCGGAGAATGATCTGCCACCTATCGGATTGAATAGGAAGTTATACAGTTTATTTTGTAGGCGGTAGGTACTGCTAGCACTTATCAAAGCAATGTTATCACATTTTTGTTGTTAGTTTCATTAGCTTTAGTCATGGCTACCAAGCAACAAAAAGCTTTTTGTGTGCTCGAGTTCGGTCGCACTCAATCAAAATTACAGTGCAACCAGCATTTCGTCAACAATATGGAAGTGTAGTTTTGAAATTTGAGCTTTTTGATTGCAAGGAAATTGTCAACTATTATTTTATGGCAAAAAACGTATTCCAAATAATAATAATATCCTAAAAATAATAATTTTGTACATACATTTTTGAATGTTCTAATTTATAGGTAATAAACTTTATTTTAGCAATATATTGCCAAAAAATATAAATTTCACGATTTTTTTATCCATTTTTTTTTTTACGAGCCATTGAAATAGTTCATTTTCAACGAAACTTCGCTAAAACAGGTTAAATAGAAACCACGAAGAGGAAAAAGAATGGTTGAAATTATAAGCGATTTACTGTATCAAGGTTTATTATTTTCAATATTTGACCTTTTCAATCAGTGTGTGAGAACGACCTATTTATTTCATGGAGTACCTAATACCCCACAGGTTATCAAAGAAAATTTCAATTGGTTATTTTTCTTTGAAATTTGCTGTGTGATCCCCAAAACTAAGGAGGAAGATAAGAAGTGTTATTCGGTGGAATTGAAGGGAAAAAAGTTCTGGTCATGCAGCATGATTGTATGAGCAAATTTTCGTGAATTATCGTTTTATATGATGTCATATTGTTACGAAATTTGTGCACTTTGAGTGCAAAGAAATTGTTAACTACCGATTTTATGGCAAAAAACTAGAGCTAAACAATATTCTGCGAGACAGAAAAGATTAAGAAATTTTAGCTATTTCTTGTAGTTGAACCAATAATTATTTTAATCGGTAATTTTTGAGCCAAAAGTATTGAAATTTAAGTACATTTTTCAGCTTACTTTTGCGCAAACAATCTTCCAACCCACACCGTATTATTAGGTACCTACTCAAATGAAAGATAAGTATTCGAGGAATAATTTTAAAGCGAAATTGACTGTGATTGGCGATCGTATTATCGTATTTTTCCGTCTGCCCCTCCGATAATTATTTATCTAACTTTTCTCAAGTAGATGAGACAGGAAGGAATGAGTTAGATTTTTTTGGTTTGTCATTATCGAATACAGCTGTGCATTATGGGAAAAAAGGAAACGCCAATTTCGATTGATAAAATCACGTTTTTCGTCATTCAAACGCTATTTTCTCCCAAAACAACAAATACAAATACAAATACAAATTACAAACAAATACAAATACAAATACAAATTTTGTTTGGAATAGACCGTTGAAAAGCTGACAGTTAAGGGAGTTTTTCCCGAAGCGTGCCCGCCGAAAACTTCCATAATGAAAGCAGAAAAACGAAGATTTTTACTTTTTTTTTCTTTCAAGTTTTGAACTTTGGCCATTTTTTTTTTTTACTATAACTAATAAAAAAATTTGAATTTACATAGGAAAGATTGGAAATTTAACGTTCTTTCCAATGGTATCCTCAGATTTGAGATAACTCCAAAAATTGGGGATTTTCATGGTTATTTTTTATTAGCTCAATAAAAGATAGCGAGAGCTTTCTAGAAAGGTCCTATATGATGGGAATCTGAACAGTCAATCAGGTCTTGAAATTCATTCGCACGATGAAGTCGTTGCCCTCGCCAACCTGGGGGGAACCGTCAGGTCTATTGCACTACTACGTCACGCGTGATTTTTCTACGCGTTCATTGGCCAAACTAAGCGGTTTTTTAGAACAGGAAATTGTTAGTAGGGAGTTTTCAAGTACGCCGAATTCGATTCTGCGGCTAAAAGTGTGAAATTCCAGCAGATCAAAGTTCTCCCTCTCGTCGGTGCTATTTGGGAACGTTATTTAAATAAATATACAACCCCACAATTACTTGAAACTGCAGGACTGGAAGTCCTACAAGTTTAAATTTGCTGTATGGCCCATTCAAAAATATTTTGAATTTTGAAAGATTAATTTTGCTTCCGATTCTACCTATAGGTAGCGGAAGCATTATTTTCACTTTCGGGGAAAAAAAAATGTTTGGTCTCCAAAATCAAAATGTCCTTTCGTATCTTATGTTTTAGACCATTCTGAATAACTTTGTTTCCGTGGCTGTCTGTCTGTGTGTGTGTGTGTGTGTGTGTGTCTGTCGTGTGCCCGCAAATCCTTGTAACCCGCTTATTTCCCCAAGTTTTATCCGATTTGGGTGAAAGTTTCAGGGGATGTGTGGGCTAGAGGGTCCACGGTCCCCTATCAGTTTCACCGTACTTGACTCACTTCTTCACTCTGCTCATGCGCAAACGTAAATTTTACCAGGCATAATTTTCTCCCGCCCTAGTCGTCTGATCTCGTTCAAATTTGGATGATAGTTGGGGGATGACAATTTGATCATCTTACCTATATCAATTTCAAGATTATTGTATCATTAATAGCTACTGCGCATGCGCCAATGTGAAATCCTTGTTTCAAGCTTATTTTCCACAGTTTTTATCCGATTTGGATGAAATTTTCAGGGGATGTGCGGCTCCCGAGCCTTTTTCATTGTTTTCAACTCATCAGTTCATTTTGTACTTGCACAAACGTAAATTACATTGAGTATCATTTTTCCGTTTCTTAATTGACCAATTATGACATTTCACGCTACTTCTTGATTGACTCTTTTCCGCTATAGAATTTTTCAAGATCATTTAAAACTTTTCAATGATCTATACATTCATGATAGGTAAACGAGGAAGCTGTAGACAACACCCAACTTGGCAGACTTTTTTTTTTTTTTAGTGTTGTAAATTTAGTTTGAAAAACCATTTCCCGAAGAGCCCTGTTTGACGGTACGATAATATACGAAAATTCGCTCATAAGATAAGAAGTGAAATCACCCCAAATTAGATCTGATGGCCATTTCACGTCTCAATTTCACCCAAAATTAATTGAAATTCAATAAGACCGAACGTTCCATATTCTGGGACAAAAACTAAGAGTTTCACGGGTATAGATTACGCCAAATTATTTCAAGGTAGTTTCCGAATCAATTTGAAAACGTGTTCTGTACGGAGCACATTCTAGAAAGTGTTAATCCTGAATTCAAAAGCGAAGAAGCAAGTCGTGATACAACCCTTTCCACCCCACTTCGGAGTTACGTAGAATAGAAGTTTCGTGAAAGCTGTTTCCTTTTCCGCAAACAAAAGCAAGTTGGGAATTTCAATGCAACATAAACTTTCATCTCCCTCGTATGTGTGGAAAGGGCGAGAATAACCACTTTTATCAGGGCCGTTATGTAAATCATGAGGATGCTTTATGAAGGAAGGGGTGGAGATAAGAGTGCGAGAGGATTTATTGGAAACCTGCATGACTGGAAGTTTAATAAAAATTATATATATATATATATATATATATATATATATATATGTATATATAATGACTAGATATTATAAAGTAATACAACAGATTTTCTTACCAACAATTGAAAAGAAGTTCACGCGGGAAAGTTTTGTTCGAATATACTAACCTGAAACAAAAAGAAAATCATTTTTAAAAGTAAGATAACATAAGATGGTAATTGCGCAGACATAGAGGGTAGACACTATCAGTACAAAGACTTATACATGCATACAGTACATATAGACTTTTGAAAAGTTATAAGAACCAGATTTCACGATGAGTGGTTAAAAAACAACGAGACAGAATCACATGTGAGGATGGAATACGCGTGGAAATTGAGATAACTATACGTTTTTTTTTAAAACGAGCTGTAGCAATAGGTACCTATCAGAAATCATAATATTCTGCGATTATGTGCCAACCGTATCATATTTTTATAATACGCTAAAAATTTGTGGGAACAAGACTGTGCTCAATAATCTACTCATTCCATAAAAAATTGCTGCAAACTATTACATAAAGGTTTATGATTACCTAATTAGATAGCCCTTCTTTGCAGATCACCGGTCCATTGATCATTATTAAATGGAATCGAAAAATAACGGAAACGATCAAAGTAGGTATAAATATAACAGGCTGGATGTAGGCGGCAAAAAATTAAAAAAATAAATAATAATAATAATAATAATAATTTATAAAAAATAGATTAATAAACTGAAGTGACTCGGAGGCTAATTTCTTTCGTTTTCGGCCTACCGTTTTTTTCCGACATCTTTTACCTAAATTTTTCGAAATTACGCGTAAAATTGTAGGGTTCTCGAGCTGGAAAAGGTGTGAACCCGTTTGGGTAGCGCGAAGAGCCAAGTTTTGGTGACACACTACACCTATACGGGGTTTATTCATTGTAGAACAATAATCTGGGTAGTAGTGCTATCAGGAACAGAATCTTTGAACAATAATTTGCAGCGTTATTATCTGATTTTTTTGAATCTAATGTTTTGGAACGTAAACCAACAAATTTCAAGAAAGGATTAACATATTTTTCTTTCCATGGTCAATCACAAAGGGTCATTATTGAATATAATAAACTCAAACGGTGATCAAAATCATTCTAAATAGCTATAAAACCAATATTTGGAGTAAAATATTAAATTTGGAGTAAATTGTGGAAAAATATTGATAGCCATGAATTGAACGAAAACAGTTGTTGCGCACAAAAAAAGGTGATAATTCGAGAACTTGAGGCACCAAGCCGGGTAGTAACCCCCTCCTAGTTGATGAATCATGAAAATGTATTCAAATTTTGTTAAAAACTGCAATAAAATTGTTTAAAATCCTAACCATGGTTTGTACCTTTAGCAGACTATTATTAGAAAATGTTTCACCTCCAAAAAAGCGCACATATTAGAGAGTTCCTAGTGCTTTACGGTCACTGTAGATACGGCCCGTATTGTACGATACGGTGGATGTGACCGGATAGATACGGTGGCTGAACGATCCGTTCCAGACGTATTTCAGTCAACCGTATTCTAATGTGACCTGCCATTTGGGTAACAGTGTTTCTTCTGTAATTAGGCAATTCGTGTGTTTTCGTTGACTGACTTAGTTTTATTCTAGGTTATACTCCGTGTTCCAATTAAACTGTGATTTATTTTGAATGGTGCCAAAAATATGCTATATTGTAGTTGGTGTTCCAGTTGTTAGCTAACCTGATATTGAACCATATGACTGACTAGACCTACCTAGTAAGTAGGTACTACTTACTAGGTACCTACTCGTTTTAGGAACGTGATGTTGTTAAAAAGTAGTAATCTTAACCAAAGACTGTGATAGGTTTTGTGAATAAAAGTTTAAAGAAAAGATGAATTTGTTGAAACGTAAACCTTGCGCACTTTTTAGTTTCCTTACTTAATTCGAAGGGTGAAGGGAAAGTTCTGCAATGTTTTGTTCAACCTGAACCCATTATTCATTTCATACAAGTAGTGTTGTATGTAGGTACTCATGTATTTAAAAATATAACTCGTGTACACGGTTGTGATCTTACAGTACGACATTTAAAAATTCCAGTTTCGGGGTTGGGTTCCTATACGCAAGAGGTACTGTTGATAAATAAGCTTATAATAATCCTTCGGTTTGCGAAAAAAACATCGTTTTCAGCACTTTTTTGTTTTGCCTTTTCTTTAAATGACTTAAGGGATTTTGATGATATTCACAGGAATCACTCTTCTCTGGATAGAAACGATAGCCAATACCGCCTCGTACCTTATTAATTAGCAAAGACCCTTAAACAACAAAAGGAAGGTGAAAAACTTAATTTTTTTGTATTGTCATTAACCAGTACCCCTCATGTCCAAACAATTAAGACATTTTTATTTACAGATATTTAGGTAGGATAGAAACGCCATGTTTGTTGACGATAGGAAACGAATTTCGCATTACTGCGTTAAATATTCTTGCAGAGTGATAGAAATAGTTAATAGAAAAATAATCACTTGACTGGCAACCATATAAACGTATGACAGTTTGTAAGTAACACTGCTACTGTATACATCCCCCCAAGATCTTGTAGCTGCAACTTCTGATTTTTCGAAGAAAAAGACCTTGAAGAAGAAATTCTTCAAGAAAAATCAAGAAAAGATTCCGTATTGCTCACGGAGTTGGCGAGGCGGATTCCTCGAAGTCTCCTGTTCGAGAAAGCCCTCAAAAGCCACGAAAAGGTCAACAGCAGATAACACACCATTCACGTATAACTCCGCGAACTCTTCGAGGTCGTTCATTGTTGGTTCTTATAAGAACATTTGAAATCTATACTATTTATAAGAATGAAACTCCGTCTGTCTGTTTGTCGTGTCTATGCACGGCCAAACGGCTGAGTGGTGGGAGTCTACGAGTGGGGGGATCTTCTTGGGATTTTCCGATAGGGTGTATAAGCGAATTTAAAATTTTCTAATCCCACCCGAACCATGGGCCGTAGGGCGGGAGGTGGGTCGAAGTAACGGTTAATGTGCGCTTTTTGGACTTCCCCGCTTCCCCTACCCCTCTAAACGGCCGTTGAAAATTCCGGAAAAATATCGGTTTCATAGGTTTTTGAACGAGGAAGACGACAGCGCGATCGGATAGCGAAAAAAGTATCGGGAAATACGTCAAAAAAATGCGAGAGTACGGACCCGTTTTCTCGAAAAGTCCGACGAAAAATTACGTTTTTTCCGATTAAAATAAACCCCGTAAAGGTACGTTTTTCGGAACGGTTTTCACGGGTGAAATAAAGGTTTGATCCCGCCGAATCTGAATCCGAAATCGGATATCGAAAAAAGTGACGGGAAGTCAGTCAAATTGCGTGTGGAAGCGAGGCGAATCGTTAAAATTACATTTTTAATCGACCCGGGCCGCCGTTACACAACGTTGCTTACCTGAAAGGGACGCGATGATTCACAGGGGACTCACTACGCACTTGACTCATTTCAACGGAATTTCATACGGGTATTTCCCAACACCTATGCAGCAATACCTTGCGAGCGAAGCGAGCATCATCTCCTAATAAACTTTTCGTGGTTCCACGTAGTTTTATAAGATTTAATTTGTTTGTAAGAATTTCCAACAGAAAAAAACGTCTGCCAAGTTGGGTGGGCAGTATAACTTCCTGAAGCGAGCGAAGCGAGCATCATCTCCTAATAAACTTTTCGTGGTTCCACGTAGTTTTATAAGATTTAATTTGTTTGTAAGAATTTCCAACAGAAAAAAACGTCTGCCAAGTTGGGTGGGCAGTATAACTTCCTCAAGCGAGCGAAGCGAGCAGCATCCCCTACAGAAGTTAAACCTACCCTTAGAGATCTACCGTTTGCGAGCGAAGCAAGCAACATCCCCTACATGTTTCAATTGCGAGTGAAGCGAGCAACATTCCCTACATACCACACTTTGCGAGCGAAGCGAGCAACATTCCCTACATGCCACACTTTGCGAGCGAAGCGAGCAACATTCCCTACATACCACACTTTGCGAGCGAAGCGAGCAATTTAATGGGGGTTCCGGGGGGCTTGCCCCCCGGCTGGACGTGGAGGCGAGCGTAGCGAGCCGGAGCGGCTAGTAGAAAATAAAGAGAACTGGGTAAAAATTGAACGAAAAAAAGCACGAGAAATAAAGGAATTGAGCGAGCTCGAGAAATTGAAATAGCGATGGATTTAGCGTTACAGGGGGGGTGTAGTGTAGTGGACTTGAGGTGAGAAGTATGTAGGAAAAATGCTGAAATTCAGGAATCGTTTCAGAATACTCATATCGAATGAATATTTCGAAATATCGAATGACTATTTTAAAAAATCTCATTTTCCAAAGTTGGGAGGCAATAGAATGAAAAGCTTGATTTCCTACGAAACTTCCTCCAAAGGCACCGCATAAATAGTAAAGGTCAATATCTACCTTCCCAAAGGATAATGAGGGAAGCCCAAACGCATTTCAGGTTTCACGACAGAGAGACAGCGGAAACGTAAATTGCGGCGCTGCATCTACAGTAGTTAGCGTTGACGAGCCGCTTGCGGAGCTGACTTCATAAATTATTTTGCAAGTAAAGTACACGAGATGCAAATGCGAGAAAGGCGGGTCGGGACTTGGGATCGTTAGCTCTGCGGCGGTTGGGAAGTCAAGGAAAAGGTTAACACGTTTACGCAAGGCCCAAGAATTCCTCAGTTGTCCCGGTACCATTGAACTCGTCTCGCAGGAAGGATCGGCTGTACCGAGTCAAGATAACTGAAACTGGAGAAACGTTCACAGAAAGCAGTCACATCTAGTTTCAACTTGCTATCACCAGCTTCATTTTGGTTCATTAAGTTTGTATTGTCACATATTTGAAGTCGGTGCAAATTTTTTTCGCTTCTTCGCTTATTTAGGATGTTAATTCAGGATGTAGATATTACAGATGTAGATATATACAGTGTCCCGCATAAGGTGGTCAGTACTCCAGGCCGTGATTCTAGAGCTCATTTCTGATCGAAAGTTCCTCTTCGAGATTTTTTTAAACTCTTAGTTTTCGAGTATTTCAATTTTTGAGATTTTTTTTTTCTCGAGTTTTCGACCTTGAGTCACTACAACAGTATTACTACAATAATTAAAACATGAGTTTAAATTTGAGGATACCGTTGGAAAGAGCGTAAAATTTCGTTCCTATCTAATGCCAAACTAAAATTTTGGATTATTATTTTCAATATCTCAATAACTCTGGGTTTGATAATTGTAGATCAATGATATGCGTAGAAGGGCTATCTATCACAGAAATAATAAACCATTGTTAATAATATGCAGCGTTTTTAATAGGATTCATTCGGTGAAAAAAACTGCCTGAACCTGAAATTCCCACGAGTATGAGAAATGCCAATGTTTTTAAACCGGCTGTGAGCAGTGACGGATTAATGGAATTTCGTGGGTGGGGGCGGTCCTCTACCGGGAGTAACCCCGAGAAATTGTTTGAAAAAAGACCTTGAAAGTTTTAGAGGTTATAGACCCACACTTTATATCAGGCATGTAAAAATTGACATGAAAAACATAATTTTAAATTGCACAACTTTTAGCTTGGTTACCAAACATCCATGTAAAAATTAACATGAAAAACTTAATTTTCATTTGCACAAATTTTAGCTTAGTTACCAAACATCCATGTACACACAAAAAATGAAAAATAAAATGATTATAGATTAGTAATTTTTTTGGCAAAATTATATCGAAAAAGGCAGGGAATGAAACATAAAACGCTGGGGAACTTCAGCCCTCGTGATGTAATATTATTTATAAATTATACATTTATATTGTAAACACAGGATTAAATAATAATACACTATTTAATTTTTCAATTTACTTTAGAAGTAAACAACCATTTAATAAACACTCAAACGATGAAATTAAATGAACAAAGTACATTTTTGATTAAAGATGAAAATACAAATAAAATATTACCTTGTTAAACATTTTTTGTCTATTACTGGTAAATGTGAAACAGTGAATAATTCACTTCAATCGAAAAACACTGGTTGCAATCAGTTAAGAAAACACGATTCGTTTCTTTCTTCGTCGAAACAGTAGGTAGGTTGATTATGTACTATGGTTATTGATTATGTATTGTTACAACGTGATTATATTCTGACGTTGACTTGCAAGAATTTTTTTCTTCTGCCTCTCGGGGGGGGGGGGGGGGGGGGAGACATCAGTGCTTTTGTACGGTATTCCTACATGGGGTGCCACTTATCCCACTACCCTCTGGCCCATTATCATCTAATAAGAATTATAAGTAAGAAGAAGTTTTTGGACCATACCGAACCCTTATTTAAACATTTGAATATTTTAAAATTTCCCTTACTGATGGAGCTTCATTGCATTAAACAGATCTTGAAAGAAAAAAGTTTTTCCACGCCTAACCACTTAATTTACACCCGATTCCATACTTGCAACTCTATGACTATTCCTTATTTTCGCACTACTCTTGGTTACAACTCATACCGAGCAAGAGGTGTACGTGGGTTTAATGCTCTTTCCTGAAACCCTGAGGTCGGAGCTTTTAAATAAAAACGGTACCAAAACTAGTCAGAAACTCAAAAAACACTCTTCATCATGTTATAATTAATCTGCTATAATAAGTACTGCTGTTTAACTTCATTATTATATTTTTCTATCTTGGATGGGTACATGTTTTTGTTTTCATTGATCCATTGCAGCTGGAACAGTATTATTGTATTTTAATTTTATTTTAAAGAAGCGTGTTTCTTTTTGAATATTTGTTATTTTTCTGGCTAAGGTACGACTCATCTCCCTGCCACGGGCCATGCCAACATAGGGGATAAGTTTCTGTATCTTTTTTTATGAAATCTGTATTATGTTGAAGAGCATTTTATTTTCAACTTTTATGTTTTTGTATTGTGATAAAGAAATAAAGAATCTAAAAAAAAAAAAAAAAAATGTTCTGGCAGTTTCTTTCACCAAATGAACCCTATTAAAAACGCTGCAAATTATTACACAACGGTTTATTATTTCTTTGATAAATAGCCCTTCTACGCAGATCATTGGTCTATAGTTGTCAAACCCTGTATGTAATATATGATCAGAACGGCGCATCGTGCCTCCGAGAAGGGTTCAGACTTTTACAGTTCCATGACCCCGCAATTTTACCCTACACAGTAAAGATGTTTAAAAAAAAAAAGGAAAATGATGGTTGAAGTAATTTAAGTTAACGCATGCGCAGAATGAAGCAATGATTTGAGAAAAATGAAATTGGTAGGGTACAATCCACAGCCTAACCCACAAATTCCCAGAAAATGTAATCAAAATCTGATAAAAACTAGACCTTGTTCTTAGAGTACATTTTCGCGCATGCGCAGGAGCTAATAATGATGCAATTATGTTTAAATCAACTAGGAATAATTAAACCATTGTCCCCCAACTATGCACTAAATTTGAGCGGGATTGGACGATGGGGGCGTAAAAAAATATGCTTGAAGGAATTTACGTTTGCGCATGCGCAAAATGAAGTAATGATTTGAGAAGTATGGAATTAATATTGGACCATTTACAGCCTAACCCGCATATTCCCTGAAAATTTCATCAAAATCAGATGAAAACCGTTGGAATTAGGCTCGTTTAGAAGGGAATACATATTCGCGCATGCGCAATAGCTACTAATGATAGGATTATGTTGAAATTGCTAGGAATGTTTAATTTAATATCTTCCACATATCCTCCAAATATGAGCGAGATCGAACAACGGGGGCGCATGCGCCGAGTGAAGTATTGCTTTGGGTACAACGAAACTCATAGAGGACCATCAATCTTCACCCTAACCAGCACATACCATGAAAATTTCACAAGAACCGGTTGAATATTGTGGTTAAGCTTGTTACAAGGATTTGCGGACACACACACACACACACAGATAGACACGGAACGAATGTTGTTCAGAATAGTCTAAAACGCAAAAGTTCCACCATGCAGCATGATCGTATGAACGAATTTTCTTAAATTGTAAGTATGGTCTTCAGATTCTGCTAGTCATCGCCGAATCTAGCAATGACTGGATGCCTGGGCACTTAACAGAAGAAAACAGACGGAGTAACATTTCCCTAGAGACGGCTCGGTTATAAGCGGAAATCATTTGAAAATTATCAGCATCCGTCCAACTCGAAAACATATCCATGTTAAAACTTTTTTGTAAGGCTAAAAAACTGCTTTGTCAATTAACGATTGTACCTGCAACATGAGTACTTGATAATAATTTTGGACGAACGCATTGGAGTAGAGAATATCTGTAGGGAGGGGAGTGGGGGATGGATAATTGGAGGTTATACATTATTTACGTTTGAGGTCCCTTTCATAGACACGAAGAGGAGAAATGTTATATAACTACTGTTGATGATTTATGGAGTTACTCGGAAATCTATTACAGATAACATAGGGGAGGCATAGTCATGGAGGAGTAAACCACCCTTGAATTCAAGTTTAAGTTCAGCTGTTAGTCTTCTCCCTTTTTGTTCAGGGCCCTCCACTCTTTTTCAGACGTCTCTTCGTTTTCCTAGCGTAGTTTATAACTCGCCTAGCGTCGCCTTTTCCCCCAAACCTGAAACCGTGTTCTCCCGTACTTCTTTCTACTCGGTGCGGTATAAGGTTTTCCTCCCCTTTGTACCGTGGTTGGCTAGAGGGGGTAATGGGGTGACATCTCTAACCTGCTCTTATAAAACCTTCCTTTTCTCCAAGTGGGTTGTCTCCTCATTCAATGTCAGGCCCAATCCTGACGATAAGACAACACAAAGTTTACACTTAATCCCCCATCCAACCTTCCCTCTCTTTGCAGCCGCTGCTTCCTTCTATTCTGTTGTTCTCCCATCCATCTCTCCCTCTTCCTGCCACTGCATTGTTCTTCCTATCGATTACAGCAGATCACTCTTCACGAGGATATCCAGCGAACTTCCGAGCTTTTAACTCCAGTGTTGTTCTTTTCCAAGGTTTCACTTTTCTATCAAGAGCGGTTGGTGCTAATGGCACTTCGTAAGCGGTCCTTTATTGGAGTTCGGAAAAAAACTTTACTTCCATCAGACAAAAAACAACTACGTCGTTTTCCAACATAGCCATACAACAGTAAACCGCTGGAGTACGATTGTATTTCTCGCAATAAACGTGGGAAACCATACTTTTTCTATAATAGAGCAGGCAAAATATTTGTCCCCGACTTTTTTCTAGTCTAGAACATAGTCTCATGGAATAGATTAGAAAGAAAAAGATTAAAATACAAATTGAATGCACTACATTGAAAATAACAAGTTGCCGGTGGGATACCGGTTTTATTGATCACGTTGTCTTGCTAAATTTGTATCCATAACATTGATTCTTAACCGTCTTTTGGTTTGTACAAATCACCCACAAGTACCAAAGAAATCAGTGTTATGAGCTGCTGGTCGCGAGGGTATTTTTTCACTATAACCCTCAATTTATTAGAAAAAAAAACATGTTTTTCAGCATACGAACATAATTTCATTACCCAATTAGCAAAGTAAAAGTGAAATTGACTATACTGTTAAAGAGCTGACAGTTTGAGGAAGTTTATTCCGAATAGTGCACGCCAATAAATTCCCGAAACGGTTGCAGAAAAACGGGAGGAAAAACGACAATTTTGAATAACGTTACTAATTTTGTAATTTGGCCTTTTTTTAGCCAGTTAAAACTAGCTAAACCACCTTTACTTTATATCAGGGTTATAGAAAATTTAACGATCTTCCCAAAGATGTTTTTGGTTTTGAGTTTACGGTGATTCTAAGGGGAATTATGGCCATTTTAATACCATAAGGTTTGTCACAACGAGAGGTGATGAAAACGGAGAATTCCTCCTTCAAAGGTGAGAGGCGATTAACCTGCTACACCCAGAGGTTGTTTTGAACGCTGGTAGTCCAGGTAACATCTCTTTAGATGTAACATTTGCAAGAATCGAGAATGAGGCATTAATCCTATCCATCACAGGGACAAAACACGAAAAAAATGATAAAAATTGAATAACTTGAAAACAAAGCGTTTAACAAGGAATCTCCATGAGTAACTTTCGATTCGCTTCAAAATCGGTTCCTCAAATAAGAACTAAATTTTCTGTGGACACCCTGTACACAGGGTGAACACACTTTAGGGTGGTAGAAACGAGTAGAGTCGATTTTACAGCTCATTTGCGACAAAAAGTGCCCCTTAGACTTTTTTTAGAGGCTTTGTTTCCGTTTTATTCATGATTTAAGATTTTTTCGTGTTTTCGACCTTACATCACGAAATTGGCTACAACTCCCTTGCATATCAAGTAATCAAATCTAAGGATATTGTTGGAAAGAGCATTAAATTTGTGTGATTCAAATTTTTCAGTTTGTCCAGTACTTCGCTTCCATAAACAGAGTGTTGTTCCTCGTACCTCGTTTCCTTCGTGGTCTCTTTTTTTTCGCGTTTTGACGATGTTACCGGTCACAGAACAATTCAATATCATATTTGTCAAGGTGATGGAAGAATATCGGGCATTGTATGATGTGACAGCAGCAGAATATTCAAAGAGGGAGGAGCAAGATAAATCATGAAAGTCGGTTGCCCAACAATTTAATTCAACAGGTAAGAAATCATCTCTATTATTATATTCTACTTGTCCATGTCAATAAGGTTGAACCGAAATAGCTGTATTATACAAAAAACAGTAGGTAAGTAAGAAAGTGGTACATACATCATCAACATTTTAATTGTGCCTAGCCTTTTAATTGTTCATCTGATGAAGAACTCATTCTGAGTGATAACTAGGGCTGGGATTCGAGCATACTTGCATATTTTTTTCCTGGATAGTGCACACTAAAAGAAGCCTTTTGGTGGTATTTTCACCTCTCTGGGACCAACATAATTTAAATTTATCGAGCATATAAATGCATAAAACCACGGTTTTCAGAATAGAAGCATATAAATGCATATTCTTGTGGTTTTCGTCTAAATAGTTTGTTTTTCTTCGAATTCTACTCCCGAATTCCGGCCTTGACCATCCATAAGGTTCGAATAAAGGAATAATAATTATTAAAATTGGATCTGGTGAGAGTAATAGAACCGCCAAAGCTTCTGCCGGATTAGAGTGTGACTCGTCAGATAAGCTCTCAAAGCCCCAAGCATCCTTTCACTTTGGAAGGGGGTTGAAAGGTATTTTAACTGTGTGCCTATTTTGGGAACCACTTTGATTAGGTGGCTTTTCCCAAGAAGTAGTGGAAGATTCGATCCTAGTGATGGTATAAATGTGGAAGGTCAAGTGATTCTGCATTCTACTCTCAGCCTACGCATAAGTATCTACCTATTTATTTTCATATCAAAATTTTCAAAGGTTTCCAATTTTCCCAAGATAAAGCCACAAGTGAGTACTCAGCGAAAGTTGAGGAATTTAAAAAAAGGAAATCGATATTTAACCGCATCTGCATATTTAAACGATCTGCATATTTAACCGCATTTAATAGGTTTTTGGAGCATATCTATCGAACATATAATGGGTTTTTCGAACATATCTATCGAGCACAAAACACATGGTTTTTGAGCATATCGATCCCAGCCCTAGTGTTAACACTATCGACCAGATGGCTAACTTGACTAAATACAAAAAGCACATGTCTCTTGTGTGTGAAAGGACTTGTCTTATGTTTCAAGTCGCGTGTCTACTGGTCCGATGTCTGATGTCTCGAGTCTAACCAGTGTGAAAAGCCGCCTAAGACTTTTCCCTCAAAACAATATTAGATGGGGAGATTCATTCAATGCCGAATACTTAGTTACCACCAGTGAGAAGACAAACGATCCAGCTAAGTTCCCCCTCTGAACAGCAATATGCTGACGTCACAAAAGCTGTCGGCAGAGTGAAGTTAATTGAGGATTACAGAGGACAAACACAGCTTGGGTCGTAGGTTAAGCAAATTAGTTGTAGAATCGATCCCTGAACTTTGGCGAGTCGTGTCTGATACACCTACTGAGTATAGTCACTGGATACACCCTGTATATGTAGGTATATTGTATACAGGGTATCCCGTATAGGATGGTCAGTACTTAAGGGCGTGATTCTAGAGCTCATTTCTGATCGAAAGTTTCTAAGAATTTTTTTTTAAACCTTAATTTTTGAGTAATTCAATTTTTGAGATTTTTTTCGTGTTATCGACTTGAAGTCACTAAAACAGAAGTAACTACAATAAATAAAACAGTGAGTTTAAATTTGAGGATACCGTTAGAAAGAAGTTAAATTTCCTACCTATCTAATACCAAAATAAAATTATTAATTAAAACTGATTTGGTAAAAAAACTGCATGAACATTTGCACGAGCATGAGAAATTCAATTTTTTAAATCCGGATTTGTGTGCTGTATTTCGCAAACCCCACCTGTAAAAACAGGCCCAAGATCTCAGCTGTCTCGCGGTATAAATATATATTTTTTTTACGTTACTAATTAGATGATAAAAGTATATATTTTGAAAAAAATTGATTTTTCTTAGAAATCGAGGGTTTTTGTGAAAAATTAACCCCTAAAAAAATTCGAGCTTGGGGCCTGTTTCTACGTATCTTATCAAGCCGAATCGAATGGTAACACTTGCAAATCCCCCTAACTATGTTGCAACAGAGTTTTAGTTTAACTAACTAGCTTCACCGAGTTAAAAATAAAGCCTCTATAAAAAAGTCTATGAGGCACTTTTTGTTGCAAATAAGTAGTAGAATCGATCCCTGAACTTTGGCGACTCGTGTCTGATACATTCTGTATAAGACTTTTCCCTCAAAACAATATTAGATGGGGACAAAGGGGGTTGTACCAAGATTCATTCAATGCCGAATACTTAGTTACCACCAGTGAGAAGACAAACGATCCAGCTAAGTTCCCCCTCTGAACAGCAATATGCTGACGTCACAAAAGCTGTCGGCAGAGTGAAGTTAATTGAGGATTACAGAGGACAAACACAGCTTGGGGTCGCAGGACAAAGAAAGTGACAGACGAGCAGACGCGGAAACGAGGGAACGAAACGGTGATGACTATCGAATCCGACTGACCGCCGCCCTCCAAGTCGCCGTCGTCCGGAGCTGCGGTCTCGGCTTTCCTGACGGGGCCTAATTGGCTACGAAGCTCTAGATCCCTTTCGAAACTAGTTTCAGTAATAGTTCGCCCCCTTTGTTCCCAGGGAAACCGGGGTGTCGGGTTCGGTTAGAAGAGGTTTCAGGAATTAGTTAACTGCTTCACCTCCTCCTGGATTCAAGCGGAATTACTTCTCCGGTTACCCGTCCGACGCTCAACAGGTCCCCCCCTCCACGCCCCTCCCATCACCGCCATTCTGGATCATGGAATCAACGGGCTTAGGAATTACCCATAAATGACTTAAAGATTAGTCGCGATGTGAACAGCTCAGATGAATTGAAATTAATGCAGACGATAAAAACAACAATACAATTCTATTTGAAATAAGCTCCGCAAAGTTCGCTAAGCTGGGTCTGGCATTTAGCTAATACACTATATACATCTTGGCTTGATATAAAGAGGCTACTTAAAATTACGATATTACAAAAATACTACTAGATACACAACATTAAAAGAAAAATCCAGTCATGCAGCATGATCGTATGAGCGAACTTTCCTAAATTTGTATCATGAAATGTTGACTTGTAATGAAATTTGAGCATTAAAGAAATTGTTAAAAACAAATTATAAGGCAATGAAATTGTTGAAAACAAATTTTATGGCAATGAAATTTCATTTAGTATAAAATTCGGCGATTCAAAAAAGATTTTGGATTTTTTATGCAGGTGTTAGCGAATTCTCGTAGAGAATAAACTATTGCAATGGCTCGGAAAATTTTAAAATTAAAATTTTGAAAAATTTCTTAATTGAAATCCGTTTTGAGGCATTCTGAAACGAACCCTTGAATACAACGCTCTTCATATGTATGTGTGTGTCATTCCGGACGATTTCTTCTTGAGATTGAGATAAAAATTCCGTTCTTGCGCCAAAAATCAAGCTTCCCAAAAAAGGAAAGGATGAGTTCATTGGCCACCACTTTTTGAGCACATTAAATTGGTCAAATTTTGAAAAATATACTAAGAAAATCAATAAAAATGGCTAAAAACGGCTAAAAATCGTTGAATTTATATTTTCGGTACAATATTGCTCAAATAAAATTTATTAACTATAAAATAGTTCATTCAAAAATTTATGTACAAAATTATGCTGAATAATGTACTCGCAACTCATTAAAATTCGTAACAAAAAAATCGATAAAAACTGCAAATTAATTGGGGGGGCCCCGGGGGGGGGGGGGGGGGGGGGGAGCGAGCCGGAGCTGCTAGTAGGAAATAATAATTCCAATAATGAAGTTGAGATTAGCGAGGGTTAAGAATATCACCTTTTAATTATCATTAATTATATAGGAGTTATTAGTTTTAGTGATTAGTGATAGTGATTAGATTTAGTTTTTTTTTTTTTTTTTCAAATATGCAGGTGCCGGAGGACAAAGAGGAAACCCCCGAAATATATTTGCTCGTGATTGTGTATACTTGGAGTACGGGGAGCGGTGGATTAAAACGTTGTTCTTTTACTGTTTCTCATTAAGTGATTCTGAAATTGGTGATTGAATAATTTATAAAAACAACCAAAGTAATCCAAAAGCTGAAACGTTCGGGGGACAAACTAACCCCCACATTTACATCGAATCTAAGGAAATCATTTGAGCCTGGATATTTTGGTAAATTTAAGTAAAAAACGGAATTTTAAGGTCGAACGAGTGGGGGAAAACGAGTAAAACAGCCTTCATTCTGACCGGGAGGTTTCTGGTCACGACAAAAAAAAAAACCCTGTTCGGATCCCTTCGTCCGGTCGGCCGTGAAAGAGACACAGACAGACAGACTCACTCACAGACAGAATTTCATTCTTATTATATAATAAAGATAGAGATACGAGTATAATAATGATGTTATCGTAGAGCAAAAACTGTCAACTTGTTTGTAACCACCAAGTAGCTGGTGAACGTATGTCCTAAAGACAGAGCATAAAACCAAGTCCTCTTGGCAAATAAAGCCATTTCATATTTGGTTGATGATTTGACCTTGGGATCTGGGTTTAGTAACAATCAGCTGGGTCCGGCAAGAGGCTCATAAACCCGACAGGGTTTAAGGGTTTAAGGTATTCTTCTTTGTTACTAGCCGCTCCGGCTCGCTACGCTCGCCTCCACGTCCAGCCGGGGGGCAAGCCCCCCGGACCCCCCATTAAATTGCTCGCTTCGCTCGCAAAGTGTGGCATGTAGGGAATATTGCTCGCTTCGCTCGCAAAGTGTGGCTGTATACATGCGATGTATTACAATTGAAACGTGTAGGGGATGTTGCTCGCTTCGCTCGCAAACGGTAGATCTCTAAGGGTAGTTTTAACTTCTGTAGGGGATGTTATTCGCTCCGCTCGCTTGAGGAAGTTATACTGCCCACCCAACTTGGCAGACGTTTTTTTCTGTTGGAAATTCTTACAAACAAATTAAATCTTATAAAACTACGTGGAACCACGAAAAGTTTATTCGGGGATGTTGCTCGCTTCGCTCGCAAGGTATACCTGTATATGTGTAGGACAAAGTCCGTATTTATTCTGTTGAAATGGCTCTCACTTCGCTCGCAAGGTAGGTACCCATGTCCCAGAGCCTTCTCGCGAACACGGCAAAATTAATTTCTGATGTTAAACGCTTCTCCTCGCTTCCGCTCGCGATTTGACCAACTTAACGTCACTTTTTTCGATATCCGATTTCGGATTCAGATTCGGCGGACCCAAAGCTGTATTTCGCCCGCGAAAACCTTTCCGAAAAACGTACCTTTATGGGGTATATTTTAATCGGAAAAAAACCAAGTTTTTCGGCGGACTTTTCGAGAAAACACGGTCCGTACTTTCGCATTTTTTTGACGCATTTCCCGATATTTTTTTTGCGATCCGATCGCGCCAACGAAACCGGTATTTTTCCGGAATTTTCAACGGCCGTTTAGAGGGGTAGGGGAAGCGGAGAAGTCCAAAAAGCGCACATTAACAGTTACTTCGACCCCCCTCCCGCCCTACGGCCCATGGTTCGGGTGGGATTAGAAAATTTTAAATTCGCTTATACACCCTATCGGAAAATCCCAAGAAGATCCCCCCACTCGTAGACTCCCCCCACTCAGCAGTTTGGCCGTGCATAGACACGACAAACAGACAGACAGACGGAGTTTCATTCTTATTAATAGTATAGATATAGATATAGATATAGCCTTTATGACAATGGAGGTGATGGAAATGCAGTAGTTCCCCCTTAAACGGGAGAGGCGATTGACCTGCTACACCCTGAACGCTGCTAGCCCAGGAAATTAACCCCTTAGATAAAGGAAAATAGCCCTTAGACGTGACGTTTGCAAGAATCGAGGAGAAAACTCTCCTATCCATCACACCTTTCATTTTCTGTGGGCTGGTCTTGGATGGCTTGTTGGTTTTCTTCCGTTTATTTTGCTTGGGACCGATTGCAGACGTACGTGAAGATGCCCCCCCCCCACCACAGCTTGGGCGAACAATTTCCAAGTCACTATAGTGCCTCTGTAATTCAGTGCTATCCTGCGTAGGCCCTACTAGGACACCCTCTGTTCATACACACAATTATATTATGTTGGATAACTATCTTAGCAACATTATAATCTGCAGCTTCCAAGCTTTCAAAATCATCAAACAATTTTAAAATATACCAAATATTACGCTCAGAAGAAGCTTCTGGATTTACCTCAAAAATATTACCTGCCATGTATTGTCTTATTCAAATGGCGACCAGAGACAAAGTAAAGCCTTTTGTCGCTGACCTCTCAGAAATCGCTAACTTGAGATATTGCAATAACTTTGTTTGTAACCGGATACTATGGGAGAGGTGTGATTTTACCATTCCGGGTGCTTATCTGCGAATGTTATTCTCTAAGTTGATTGCGTGCGCTATAATACCTCCCAGAATAACATTTTACTGTCTACTCAATTAGAAACGTAACGATCCTGTAAATTGCTTCTCATCTGTTTCAGTGGTAGCACGCAACCCTCACCTTATAATGCGTCGTACGGGTCTAGTTTTCAGCATTCTTGAACAACCCTAGACTTTTGTATTGCATTTTATCAATCTGTTCCACGTTAGTCGGGTAGTCCAACCCATTTATTAGTGCTAACTCCCATCGTCAATCACACCACGAATAGTGGCTCATGGAAATTTAGCCTAACTCCGGTGAATGAACTCCCCATTTACCATATGCCACCATTAGCGACTTTTGTAAGAAAATGAAGCTCTCGCATGGCTCGAAAATTTGTAAAATGAAAAATTTGAAAACATTTTTCATTGAAATATGTTTATAGGCATTCTGAAAGGATTCCTGAAGTATGCGCTTTTTCATATACTTATGTATAAATAAATAAATATATACAATTATATGATCATATTATATAGGTATATGAAAAAGCGCATGACAAAACAGCTCTGGAGGTGTGATAATTGATGTTTACCATTTTTCAACTGTTGACCCCAAGGGTAAAAAAACACGGTATTTCTAATTTTTCAGTTTTTCCGTCAAATCGTACCATTCTTATAGAAAAACCATTTGCTGATCATTTTACATCTCGAATGATGGTCTAAAACGCCTCCTCGACATGTTGTTTTGTCATAAAATGCCGAAAGTTTTTTTTTTTTTTTTTTGTGAATAGGTTGGTACCGAGAAAAAATAAGGCGTCAAAAACTGACGAAAAACACGTTTTTCGGTAGTTATTTGACAAAAAAACATGTTGACGAGGCGGTTTAGACAATCATTTGTGGCGTGATCAGTAATAAATAAATTTCTTATAAAAATGGTACGATTTGATGAAAAAACTGAAAATTAAAAATATGGTGTTTTTGGGCCCTCCGGGTAAAAAGTTGGAAAAATCGCAACAAATCAAATATTACACCTCTAGAGCTGCCGTTGGTCTCATTCGACGTAAAAATAGTTCAAGTAACAATTTTTAGCAGGTCACCAAGTGGTGTTATTTGCTCTAGAAATTTCAAAAACAGTAGAAAAATCGTCGAAAATCGGTTAAAACCTCCGTTTTTGACAGTTTTTAGGCAAAAGGCATGTTAGGAAGGCATTTCAGACCCATGTGTAATATAGGCGTTTTCTGCGTATACAAGAGTAGCACCTTTTAATAGAACATACATTATCCTGAAATTTTAGTGATTTTTTCAAAAACGCAGGTGCCGTACCTCTAAGATTAGCACGACAAATTGTTTGAGACCAAAATATCCAAGTTCAAATGATTTCCTTAGAACCGACGTAAATGTGAGGGTTACTTTGTCCCTTGAACGTTTCACTTTTGTCCTCATTTAGGAGCTCTGTTGTTTATAAATGATTCAATCTCCAATTTCAGAATCACTCAATCAGGAACAGTAAAAGAACAGCGTTCTTTTCCCCGCACTCCAAGTATACACAATCTCATGAGCAAATGATTGTCGTGAGTTTCCTTTTCTTTGTGAATATAGGTAGCGAGAAAAAATCAGTCGTCAAAAACTGACAAAAAACGCGTTTTTCAGTAGTTTTGTGACGTAAAAACATGTTGAGGAGGCATTTTAGACCCTCATTTGTGGTGTCCGCGTGATCAGTAAATTTAAGAATGGTACAATTTGATTTAAAAAAAAAAAAAAAAAAATTGAAAAATTAAAAATATGGTATTTTTTACCCTCCGGGTCAAAAATAAAAGGCATTTTTGAGAGGCATTTCAGACCCAGGTGTGGTACAGGCGTTTGCAGCGTTAAATTTCCAACAAGAATAGCACCATTTACCTAATAGAACATACATTATCCGGGAATTTTAGTGATTTTTTCAAAAACTCAGGTGCAGTGCCTCTAAGATTACCATAACAATTGTTTGAGACCAAAATATCCAGGCACAAATTATTTCCTTAGAATCGATGTAAATGTGGGGGTTAGTTTGTCCCTTGAACGTTTCACTCTTGTCATTATTTAGGCGCTCTGTTGTTTATAAATGATTCAATCTCCAATGTCAGAATCACTTAATCAGGAACAGTAAAAGAACAACGTTTTAATCCACCGCTCCCCGTACTCCAAGTATACACAATCACGAGCAAATATATGTCGAAGTTTCTTTTTGTGAATATAGGTAGCGAGAAAAAATCAGTCGTCAAAAACTGACAAAAAACGCGTTTTTCAGTAGTTTTGTGACGTAAAAACATGTTGAGGAGGCATTTTAGACCCTCATTTGTGGTGTCCGCGTGATCAGTAATTACATTTCCTATGAGAATGGTACGAATTGATGAAAAAAAAAAAAAAAAAAATTGAAAAATTAAAAATATGGTATTTTTTTACCTTCTGGGTCAAAATTTGAAAAAATCAAATTATACACCTCGGGCACCTGCATATTTGAAGAAAAAAAATCACTAAGATTCCAAGATAATTTATGTTCAATTAAAAGGTGATAGATATCCTTGTTGGAAATTCAACGCTGAACACGCCTGTGCTACACATGGTGGGTCTAAAATGCCAGGCTCAAATGATTTCCTTAGAATCGATGTATATGTGGGGGTTAGTATGTCCCTTGAACGTTTCTGTTGTTCATAAATTATTCAATCTCCAATTTCAGAATCACTTAATCAGGAACAATAAAAAAAAAAAGTGGTAATCCACCGCTTCCGTACTCCAGTTTACACAATCTCATGAGCAAGTTTTGTCGGGAGTTTCCTTTTTGTCCGCAGCACCATTCAATTCTCTTCAAGCACCCCACTGAATAGGTAGGTACCGAGAAAAAACCATCTGTCAAAAACTGAATTAGTTGAACGTTTCTGCGTCGAAAGATACCAACAACAGCTCTGGAGGTGTGATAACAGGAGTGGTACGGGCATTTTTCAACTGTTAAACCAATAAGAACTGCACCTTTTAAAAACACATACATTGTCCTGGAATTTTAGTCAGTTTTTCAAAAACGCAGGTACCGTACCTCAGATTACCTTAAGAAATAGTTTGATACCAAAATATCCAGGCTCACACGTTTTCCTTAGAACCAATGTAAAATGTGGGGGTTAGTTTGTCCCTTGAACGTTTCACTTTTGTCATCATTTAGGCGCTCTGTTGATTATAAATTATTCAATCTCCAACTGCTGAATCATTTTACATCTCGAACAGTAGATGAACGTTCTAATCCACGACTCCTCGTATTCCATGTACACAATGTCATGAGCAAATATTGGCCGAAAGTTTTTTTGTCCGTAGCCCATTTTCTCTTCAAGCAAACTTCACAGTTTTGTGTGAATAGGTTGGTACTGAGGAAAGATAAGGCGTCGAAACACTGACGAAAAACACGTTTTTCGGTAGTTTTTTGACAAAAAAACATGTTGACGAGGCGGTTCAGACAATAGTTTTGTTTGTAGGCGTGATCAGTAATAAATAAATTTCTTATAAAAATGGTACGATTTGATGAAAAAACTGAAAAATTAAAAATATGGTGTTTTTTGGCCCTCTGGGTTGAAAGTTGGAAAAATCGCAACAAATCAAATATTACACCTGCAGAGCTGCTGTTGGTCTCATTCGACGTAAGAATAGTTCAGGTAACATTTTTTTTAGGACACCGAGTGGTGTAATTTGTCAAAGATTTAAAAAAACTTTAGAAAAATCGTCAAAAATTGATGAAAACCTCCGTTTTTGACAGTATATGTGTTTTCAGCGTTAAATTTCCAACAATAATAGCACCTTTTAATAGACATACATTATACTGGAATTTTAGTGATTTATCCAAAAACGCAGGTTTACCTTAACATTTGTGTGAGACCAAAATATCCTGGATCAAATGATTCCCTTAGAATCTATGTAAATGTGGGGGTTGGTTTGTCCCTTGAAAGTTTCACTTTAGGCGTGTTGTTTATAAATGACTCAATCTCCAATTTCAGAATCACTTAATCAGGAACAGTAAAAGAACAACGTTTTAATCCACCGCTCCCCGCACTCCAAGTATACACAACCTCATGAGCAAATATTTGTCGTGAGTTTCCTTTTTGCCCGCAGCCCCATTCAATTCTCTTCAAGCACACTTCACAGTTTTTTGTGAATAAGTAGGTACCGAGAAAAAATAAGTCGTCAAACACTGACAAAAAACAAGTTCTTCAGTAGTTGTTTGACGTAAAAACATGTTGAGGAGGCATTTTAGACCATAGTTTGTGGTGTAGGCGTGATCAACAATTAAATTTCCTATACGAATGGTACGATTTGACGACAAAATTGAAAAATTAAAAATATGGTAGGTATTATTTGACCCTCCGGGTCAAAAGTTGGAAATTATACATCTCTTGAGCTGCTGTTGGTCTTATTCGACTTAGAAATAGCCCAAGTAACTAAATTTTCCAGGTCGCCAAGTAGTGTAATTTGTACTGAAATTTTCAAAAAACTGTGGAAAAATAGTCAAAAAAAGGTGAAAACCTCAGTTTTTGAGGCAAAAGGCATGTTAGGGAGGCATTTCAAACCCAGGAGTGGTATAGGCGTTTGGAGCGTTAAATTTCCAACAAGAATAGCACCTTTTAACAGAACATACAGTATCCTGGAATTTTAGCGATTCTTTTTTTCAAAAACGCAGGTACCGTACCTCAGATTACCTTAAGAAATAGTTTGATACCAACATATCCAGGCTCACAAGTTTTCCTAAGAATCAATGTAAATGTGGGGGTTAGTTTGTCCCTTGAACGTTTCACTTTTGTCATCATTTAGGTAGGGGTGCCCAAACTTGAACTGCTGGCGATCTACCTCAATATTTTTAGACTACTTACGATCGACTCTGAGAGGCTGCAAGTATGTGTGATGCAGGGTTGTCGTACATACACGATACACCCTACCTACCTAGGTAGGGTGTACCGTAGCATATATAGATATTAGCTTTCCGCACAATTTACATTATTTTAGTCAAGGTTTGGGTTAGGTTTACTTAAGTTCTTCTCTATAATATCAATGAAAAACCCCTAGTTATTCAAAATTGCGAGTTTATTCGTTGTTACAAAACAAAAGAGTTACATATGGTGTTAAACTCAACTAAGGAGTGACTTTGGATGTTGAAGCGTGGCACTGCATGTCCTCAGCATACTTTTCATAAGATGGTGCGTAACCACTGAGTGCCAATCGCAAGCATGATGACATATGATCGTCAGTTAGTCGATTGCGATATTTTGACTTAATTATCTTCATTTCAGAAAATGCAGACTCGCACAAGTAAGTTGACCCAAACATTGCCGTCAGTTGAAGGGCGATTTGCCTTAGATTCGGATATTTATCTTCAGAATAAAAACACCAGAAATTTGTATCAGATGCTGTAGCTTTGAGATGTATATCTGATAAAATCTGCACCAACTCATTTTCAACAGAACATGAGTTCATATAAAACTGACTTGCTACTTCAGTAGCTAATTCCTCTATGTTTTTACATGAAAAAGGATAACTCATAAATGATGCTATATTTGCCGATTTACTGCAATCATAAAAACGCATTTCGAATTGTCCCAAAATATTTGATAATTCAGCCTCATACGTATCATAATTCAACTGAGGAATCTTTGCTTTCAAAGACGGAAAATGTTTTAGATCCTTTCTTTTCAGTTGATCTATCATAAGTTGCAATTTACTTTTGAATGCGTTTACTGCGCTAATCACCTCAATAATAGTTTTTCCTTTACCTTGAAGCTCCAAGTTAATGGTGTTTTTTAAGTGCATTGTGATGTCAGTCAAAAATGCCAAATCAGTCAGCCATTTTTCGTTTTTTAACATCTCAGTGTCATCACCCCTTTCGTCTAGAAAAGCTGCTATTTCGGGCAATAATTCTTGAAACCTTTCTAGGAATTTTCCGCGACTCAACCACCTGACGTCCGTGTGAAGAACTAAATCAGTGTGTTCACCTGACTCCTTATCTTCCAACTGCAACTTAAAGAGCCGCCGTTGCAAGCTACGTGCACGGATGGAATTCACAATTTTTGTTGCAATGCCCATCATTTAGGCGCTCTGTTGTTTATAAATGATTCAATCTCCAATTTCAGAATCACTCAGAATCACTTAATCAGTAACAGTAAAAGAACGTTTTAATCCACCACTCCCCGTACTCCAAGTATACACAATCTCATGAGCAAATATTTGTCGGGAGTTTCCTTTTTGTCCGCAGTCCATTCAATTCTCTTCAAGCGCACTTCACCCAGCATTTGGTCTCGCAGGTTCGCCTTCACCCTCTGCCCACAAGAGCCCAGTTCAACTCCCTTCTCGCATACTGCGACACTACACGGCGCACTGCACTCCAAGCTTCCCTCCCATACCTTGCGTTCCTTGCCGTCTAATAATCTACCGCTCAGCGTTCTATACCGTCCTACCTCCCTTTTGCATGCGCAAACAATTAAGGCATACCGACTCGTCTCTTCACTAATCTTGTCCACAATTAATTCAGGAATTTTCCTCCTCCGCAAAATGCGACCGCGTCGATGGGTTCGAGTGGTTTAACAGAAAAGCAGTGGAAAAGATCTTAGCTAAGCTGAATATTCTATATCAAATATTACTACCTGTACGGCAGATCAAGAGGACACTCAACAGGATCTTTTTTTTGCGTTACCCACGTATTCGTTTTATATTTTTAAATGAAAACAGATTCCATTCTAAGAAATTTGATACCATCCGCACTTTCCTACGTTGAGTAGTTTTCTTTCCATGATTTTTGAAAATTTCCAAAGACAAAATGAGATATTTAGATGGCTTCGAAATTTCAAAAGTGGGTAGGAAGAGTCGGGGACCCCCTACTAATCTATTTTATATATCAAAGAACACAATCCTAGGTTTTAACGTCGTGTATATATATATATATATATATATATATATATATATATATATATATATATATATATATATATATATATATATATATATATATCGGGCCTCGCAAGGGGCTCCGACCCTTGACCCCGCCAGGGGGGCTTCGCCCCCCTGGACCCCCCTAATCTATACTCGGCGCTTCGCGCCTCGCCGGATCTTTTCTCTTTTCTACTGTGTAGAAAACGAGGATAATTTTCTATGCAATTCGTCTCACGAGAAAAAAAAAAAAAAAAAAAATTTCAGGCCTGGCCGGGATTCGAACCCACAACCTTCGTCTCACGAGAAAAAAAAAATTTTCAGGCCTGGCCGGGATTCGAACCCACAACCTTCGTCTCACGAGAAAAAAAAAAAAAAAAAAAAATTCAGGCCTGGCCGGGATTCGAACCCACGACCTCTCGCTTCCCATCTCGGGACAAAAAACGTTACACAAAAAAAGTGGACATTTTAAAAAAATTATTGGGGGTCGGCCTAAGAATTGCATAGCAATTAATATATATACGTACGGACCTGTGTACGTTCAGACGTGAGTTCTTTGTTGTTTTTGTTTTCGTATTAAGAGTTATATATATATATATACACTCGTTGGCCAGCCCAAAATATGCATTCCAAAATTGCAGGCCCAAATTTACAATTTAAGTCCCGAAAAATCGAACAAATCACCTCCGGTTCGTCAGGCTGCAGTGGGCAGTACGAATCTCGCCAAGGAGGCGAGCAGTAAAAATTTGGCCAGGGAGGTGGGCAGTACGAATCTCGCCAAGGAGGCGAGCAGTAAAAATTTGGCCAGGGAGGTGGGCAGTATAAATCTGCCAAGGAGGAGGGCAGTATAAATTTTGCCAATGGGGTGAGCAGTATAAATTGGATTATTAATAAACACTATTATTGGCAAAGCCTGCAGGGTGTAGCCCCCTAGTTAGACTAAAATGCCACGACGTAAAATAAATTCACTTTTACTTCTAGTTTCTTAGACGTATCACGTATGTTGTAAGTACCGTTGTTATTTTACGCATATGTGCCTTCACACCAACACAGGAAAATAGTTTCTCCCACTTAAAAATCTAGTACGATATCTTTCAAAGAACCGTTGGACAACAGGTGATGAAAAACCAGAAGAATAGCTCCAACCTGAGATGGTTATTTACTTACCATTTAGCAGGTACCATTCAGGAAATGCTAACACATTTTACAAATTTTTAGTATGTACTACTCCACGATTCTAAAACTCGACCAACCGTTTTACATGTTCTTTTTATCATGGTCGTTATAACGTTTTCCAAGCTCCATCAGCCTAAAATACGTCCAGAATTCCTTGACCAACCCTCAAGGGTCTCCCTTTATTAAATACCATCGACCCTCCAACCATCGGTTTCATCACAAAAGGCTCGAAAGTTCGAAAAGACACAAGCCTTGGACCTCAGTTAGAACGAAGAGGAGAAAAAGCCATCCATTGAGGTACGCAAAGTACGTGTTATAACCTCCGGAGAATTTTTAATAAATTCCTCCAAGTCATTACCACAGTGCTTTAATGTGAGTTTCGCACATCTTGAAGCAATTTACACGATTATCATTCAAACCCTTAAGATCTTGATTATACTAAACCTGGCATTAATACAAGAAGGAACTTCTGATGTTTGAAGAGAAACAAATCGAAAGTGTAATCGAACCTGTTTTTCTTTAACTCTGATAGTTTCATTAATCTTGAGCTTTCGAAAAAGGTGCGGTATATGGGGTATTCGGTTAGCAATGGATGTATGTTAGGTCATATCCTCACCAACTTATTCGGCGATAATGTAATGGTAGGACAGGGTACTGTTCGAACTTATTTCGGCAGAGGGCCACAAGTTCAAAATCGTGGCCATGTGAAGATTCGTCAAAGTGTCTTAGGAAGCTTCGTACAAGTAACCCACGATGCAAAAAACTGAACGTTATCTTCTATGAGCGAAGTGAATGCGAGTTCTCTATCAACCTCTAACAATTAATCCACTATTTGTATTTAATTCAGCTACTTTTCATGTTTATTATATTACTAATCAAAAGACGCAAATGTTGAAATATGCTTGGAATCATAGCTTTCACATCGAATCACATATTGAATTAGTAGGTAATTAATTTTATTAAGATTCATCTACTTATTGGACCACGGCTAAGAGTGAAATATCTCTTAATAATACTAGTTAAGTTTAAATACGTTTAAATGAACGTGAAATAAGAGTTCAACTCTATTCTATTCTTGAATGAGTGAATCAATATAATGCTTATGTATATTATGTATACAATGGCGAATGGCTACCCAGATATTAACATACCGTATACATAGTAGCGGGGCAATTCATAGGTAATTAATCATTAGGTCTTTACTTTAAAATATTTAGACGGTAGGAGGAGACAATTATTTAGGAAGAAGTGAGATTTCATCAAGCATCCATTATGGTAGTTCGATTAGATTCAATTAGATTTGTATGTGTCAAGGATATTGTTGTGAACATATATGCAGAAGTGGCAGTACCTGGTATGTTGGTGGCTGATGTTATTTTACCTTCCGTTTGTTGAATATGGATTTATTAATTACGTATTAGTTTTATATTATACTGTGGCTTAGCGTCACATTCACATCACAGATCGCCCAGTCACTTGAATTTTAGATGCATGGCTCAATTTATTATAGAGTTGATACTCACAAGTTGTTTCAAAGTTGGAATTCTAGAGTTGTTTCGCTTTGTGATTCTCATGTTTCACACGTTTGTCGTTTATACAGGGTGTCCTCAGAAATTATAGGACAAACTCCAGGAATCGATATTAGAGCTCATTTCTGACCGAAAGTTGCTCATAGAGATTTCTTTCTAAACGCTTTGTTTTATCCGGAGATAGTACGACCAGGGTGTAAAAAATGGAGCATAATGAAATTCACGTTAGCGCACTAGCAGAGTGAACTTTTGAATTGGACAATGAAACTGATAGGAGATCTACAACCTAACCCGCACTTCCCCTGAAAATTTCAACAAAATCGGATGAAAACTGTGTAAATTAAGGTCGTTACAAAAATTTCACGTTGGCGCATGCGCAAAAGCTATTAATAATACAATCATGTTGAAATTGATATAGGATGATCAAATTGACATCTCCTATCATCCAAATTTGAGCGAGACCGGACGACTGGGGCGTGAGAAAATGATATGAGTATAACTAACGTTTGCGTTGCAGAGTAAGTATTCATTCAGGAACGATGAAATTGATAGTGGATCGTCTACACCTAATCCCACACATTCCCTAAAAATATCAACTAATTCGGATGAAAACTGTGAAAAAAAAGCTTGTTACAAAGATTTGCAGACGCACGACAGACACACACACAGACTGGCAGTCAGTCACGGAACCAATATTGTTCAGAATGGCCTAAAACGTAAAAATGTGAGCGGAAATTTTGAGTTTGGAGACCAAAAATTGTTTTTCTCCCGAAAATGAAAACAAAGCTTCCGCTACACGGAAGCAAAAGTTGGAGATTAGAACATAGGTTAGACAATGAGTTAAGTTGTTCGTGTTCAACTAATCCGCAAAGTGCTTTAGTAAACCTTCCACCAGAACCAGTAAAATAGAACACACGTAGAAATTTTCCATAAAAGAGAAATGAAAGTAGATAACCAAGGAAAGCCAACGCCGGAGACTCGATCCTGGAGAAAAAGTAATAAAGCGAAGGTAATATGGAACTAAATTGGACTTCTTTATTATTTGCTTGTAGTAAAACAGGTAATCAGTCTCGCTCCTTTTCATTTCGCAGCAACCCGAACCCGCGACGTTCTATCAGCAGAATCACCGGTCGTAAGCTGGCCAACGTCTAATCAAGTTGAGCGAACTATAACGTTCACGATGATGACAGCGATGTTTACATATGACGACGCGTTGATGATATTTTTCATTGCCGAGGCGTTTTAATTCCAAAATCTTTATTAACAGCCCACAATGCGATTCTCTCCATAGATTAACTAAGTTAATCAAACGCAAAAGTAAACACATTGGTAAGTAATGCTAGCATTACACGGATGTCCCTATGAATGGATTGTATACAATTTTGGTGAGAGTTAAAGTAAGAGAAAAAAAAGTTCCAGTCATGCAGCATGAGCGCATTTTCGTAAATGATCGTATTGTATTATGTTGAATTGTTTTAAATCTTGATCTTTTTGAGTGCAAAGAAATTGTTAACTATTAATTTTATATAGCCAAAAACGTACTCTAAATAACAATCTTCCATTCAAAAAAACGTGGCAGGCCGCTCGAGAGAAGAGCTATGTGCATTGAAAATGTCTCGGAAATTTCAATGTTTTTTTATTGTTTTAAATAAAATAACAATTAGAAAACATAAAATAATTATTAACACACAATTGCTGAATTTGCTGTTAGCCAGTCTCGACGATGCCCCATTCTTCCATGAATATGAATTCACAGATAGGTAATTTTCTGTTATGGTGCGCGCCTACATTTACTATAACCAAGATTAAATTCTCAACCAAGTGACAACAAAACAAGCGGCATTGTTTACTATATCCATTTATAACATAAATAAATATAAAACTACGACATGAATAGAAGAACAAGTACGAAAGAAATGCGTGATAAATCGAGAGCTTTCCAACGAGTGGAGAACGATTTTTGTCCGGTGAAAACTAAAGAAGTTTCATTTCCCCAGCAACGGCTTGGTTGTACGTGAAAATCAAAAGAAAACAACATCTAACTTGTTTATAGGTTGCGTGACGTTTTTTTCTTTGCGTAACAAAATTTCCGTAACAAAATTTCCGGTTGCCCCGTCATTTTCAATGTCAAAACATTTTCGACTTTTAGCTTTTTGTGCAATTTTTATTGATTTTTTAAAGCAAATTTTAACTTTAGTTTCATTTATTTGTATATCCCTCCTCCATTATTTGAGATATCCAATTGTTAGCGCCCAATATATTTATTTTGTTTACTATTTATTTGCCATCGAGCAGTGATTGTGTTATGTTGTTGTGTGATGTGCCCCGATAACGTAATCGCGTATTGATTAGACATCAAGGGAACCGTAATCTGACGCTGCCGGACGACTTGCTACTACACCTTTGAACATCAATACCTCGTGACGTCACACTGTTCCTTCAAGACATACCACGTTCATTTTCTTCTTGACCGCCACGTGTAGTAATTACATCCTTTTAAAATTTACTTGTCTTGGTCGTCAGCATCCTTCCAAGTTACCATAATCTTTGATTCCAGGTCATCAGCACCTCAAGTCAATTCTGGACAACTTCTCTTCAAAGATATCCATTTCGACGTAAGTACCTGGCTTGAGAAACACCCCTATCATGTTCACGACTTGAACACACATTCATAGAACCCATTTCTTCCATTGCAAGTTTCTGGGCGTTTTCAGCACCACCGTAATCAACTGTGCCGTCCACCAAAGAACTCAATTAGACATTCTTTAATTTTTATCGAATATTTCAGATAATAGGATTTCCTGAAGTGAAAAAATGGGGTGATAATCTAGCAAAATTAAATCTAAATGGAAAATGCAGAGAATATTATAAATTTATTGCTCTGGTGAACTATTTCGACATTACATGCCAGGAGTAATACGAGATAGTAATACTACGAGAGAGAATGCAGAGAATATGGTTAGTGGAGGGTGTTGATTAAGTATTAAAAGAATCCCTCGGATGGAACGGACCGTTGAGGAAGTTACCACCATTTAACTACTCTGCCTCCAGGATATATTATGTCTATTAAGAATAGCGGTATAGCGTATGTGTGTTTTAAACCACCTCACCCCGTTTCCCTTTAAACTTTTCCTCTAAGAGTTCGTTCCAAAGTTAAACTACTCTTAACAGTCTATAAAGACCATTAAGAGAGGCTGCGGTCCTATATTACAAGCGCGGCAGAATCTCTTCGGCCCCTCCCACCAAAGTTAGTCACTTTACGAGCCTACGTCGTATTTTTATTTAATTTTCCCCCCACCGCGCTCTAGCCTCCAAAACACACTTTTCTCCACACTTCCTTCATCTTACGGCTCATCGCCCTCTGGGACTGGTTACGGGCAACTCCCCTCAATTATGTAGGCGTCTCTGATACTTTTCAACGTCTGAGGAATCTTCCTTGATCTAAAATTGAAGAAGGGGGGGATAAACAGACTCAGATACTCCAGGGTTACGTAGAATAAACCAGAGGTTGTCGTCCAAAGTTTCCCCCTCTCCTCATATCCCTAAGCGAAAGATTAACTTGACTTTTTAAAACACCAGTTGTAACGCTATAAAAGTTGGCTTCTCAAGAGTTTTAATTACTCCGTCTCAAACGATGATAGATATGACGGAAAGTGAGTTTAGTAATTAACTCAGGAGCGGTTTGAGAAGGCGGACCGAGCAGTCTTACCAAGCTTTAGAAAGGACTCTGAGCAACACAAGTGAAGGGGCAGGACCCACATCACCAAGTCCGGCATCAATAAAGAGGTCGGAAAGTGTGGCATCGCCGTTAGAATCTCAATTGCTTATGCATGTGCAGATATCGGTATTTCTCTTCCTAGCTTATTCAAGGTTGGAACATGAATACCTACATATAAAAGAGTCTGTGGCTTAGTACTAACTAAGCATCGTAAAAGAACCCTAACGTACAGGTAGAATGACACTATTGTCTTGCCTAAGAAAGATATCAGAATACTTGAAGGCTTACTAATGGGCCACAGACCTGTTCGATATCACTTGAACAAAATTGGGAAACCAACAACGAACAAGTGTGCCACTGTGATGCACTTGGTCGAATTAGATACAATATCATTGAAAACGATATCTTACCTCCAGATGATATTTCCAAGATGGTTCATGCCGCTCCTCTCCGGTTTGCTAACCCATTCACTCCCAGTGGGACAAAAAGTCCCAGCAGATACTTGAAATTGTCTTTCGGGAAAATTATTTGAGAGAAACCGCTACAACTGGATCCCAATGGTCGGGGTTGTTCTAAGGAAGAGAATGGTTCCACTCCCGGCCGCTTGAGTTCACCAAGGGCTGAGGTGAAGAATAGAACGCCATGGAAATCAGTGTTATCTTGTCTGTGGTTCGTTGTGATTCGATATAACCTGAACCCACTCACTGTTGGCCAGTGCAGAGGTCAATAGGGAGCCACAGTGTTTGATAAGTAAGTTTATGAATATCTTTACTTAGGAAAATATAAATTTTTTGGTTTCCATTACTGTCTGTGATGAAAAACAGCTCGCCGTTCGAACCATGTTATCAGGGGTGGATTTGTTGATGCTTGCACTCAAACTATTCCATTATCATTGTTTTTGCAAATATTCTGTTAACCAAACTCTATATTCTGGCACTTACGTAACCTACATGATAACTAATGATGATGTACCTTATTTGTTATGTACCTGGTAGTGTGCACGCGCGTGTATGTAGCCTAGGACACCTCAGATCCCAAGGGTTAGCATGAACCCATCCCCGAAATCAGGTCCTTCACGATCCATCAGTGAATTCAAATGAAAACTATTATGATATTTCGGATCGGACTTGAACCCTATCATAGGGAACGAACCCATTTTTCCATCACTGGTACACATTGGGACACCCAACTCCTACTAAGGGGACACATGGCCTTGCACCGACCACTGGGACCCGTTGGGACACCCTGCCCTTATGATGATCTAGAAAGTATCTTTTTCACGATTATCTGTCATACACAAAAGCCACATTTTAGTTGTGTAGCCAGCGTTCTATACATGTTTGGTGGCTATCAATGATTTATTTCTATCGAATGATTGATTCGGAAATGATTAATTTACGTAACTAATAATGATTTGGTCTCTGTTACATGTTCAATTCACAAACACACGATATATTCACAAACGAAAAATGTTAAAATCCTGAGGTCGTTTTATAGAATGAAAATAAATATCATAGGAGTGAAGTGAAGTGTAGGAAAATTAATTTTCTAAAACGATGGACCTTTTTCAATTGCCTCTTTGCCTCGAAAATTCTTGAATAAAGCAGGTTTAAACACTGAGGGTTTGGTGAGTTCGGAGACCACTACCATCAATCCACGAATCTTCGACACGTCTCTATGTGTATGCCACTCAATCCCGAGGGTAAACGCAGCACCCAATCACTATAATGGTTATACCCTCAGCGAGAAGGAGGAGTTGTAGTGATATTGCGGGCAAAACAAATTGAAAGCGGTCCCCAGAGAGACCGAGGGCCCTTGTAATACGACATTATTCAAAAGGACCAAGGGATCTTGTGGCCACTCATTAAAATAAATGTTCTTCGTTCTTCCTGATACTTAGAGGGATTGGTCCTTGGGCGTGGTGTCCATCTTTCAAGGGACCCTTCTTTGAGTTACTGCTCACCCTGTACTCTTCCTTAGGTCGCAACCCAGCCCACCCTTATTTCGGCAAACGTCTTCATCATTGCCTGAGAGAGAAGTTGCAGTCTCATTTTACGTTATTACGTCATCTACGTAAACAGTAAGGTTGCCAAATCCTTATGAATTGAAACCAATATTACTCAGCCATACAGCATGACTAATGTAGCGAATTTTCAAAGAAAAGACGTGGACAACATTAAATTAAGCACTTAAATACTGATCATTGAGGCCAACCGTGTCCCGAATAAAACTGAGGGGAAAGCCTTGTGACCAGATCGCCGCAAAGAAAATTTTGGAACACGCAGCCGAACTCAAAAATTTTGTCAATTATGGGCACTTTCACCTCAAAATCGATTCTTTTTCACTTATTATGAAAATTGGAGATCTGGGAGTGGTCGCATCGACTCAGCGCTTAAAAATACTTCGACTGTGACACCCCACAAGCTTTTTCGTCAAAAAACCTATGTTTTAGCATTTTTGGGACATTAAATAGTGAATTGTCAATACGGATTTTTCTGCGTCGTTTTTTACGCAGTTTTTTAAAGGGAGTTATCGTTTGGAAATACACCCTATATATATATATATATATATATATATATATATATATATATATATATATATATATATATATATATACGACGTTAAAACCTAGGATTGTGTTCTTTGATGTATGGAACGGATTTTTAGGGGGTCCCCGACCCCTCCCACCATCTTTTAAAATTTCGAAGCCATCTAATAAATAGCTCATTTTTTCTTTGAAAATTTGCTAAAATTGATGTTGAGTACCGATTCATGTTAGTTCCCCTTCGCACTTTTCAAGACAATAATATTTCCATTTCACCAATATACACTTAAATAATATAAATAACTGAAAAAGTACAGCACCCGCCGGTCGATTAAACAAAGCTCAGGTAAAATAATCTTGAGTCAAATATAATTTACGGTTAATAAAAAATCTAAAGATGTTCATGTTGACTAATGAAGTTGTGAAATCAAAGCTGTAGATTGGACATGATGACCGTAAAGTAAAGAATAGGGATGAAATGGAACCAGCATGCAGTTCTCACCATGTCGAATGGAGGAGGAACTCCTTCTCAAACAATTCAGAATACGTTTTAACATACAATAGGTAGTATTTCCACAATTTAGAAGGATAATATGAAGCACTCCTTCGTGTATTGCCTACTAAAATGAATTAGAACGACCTTCACATGTAGCGTTATGCTCTAACCAGAAGTTCAAAAAATTGGTTTCATATTTTGTTCATTTTCCAGAATCTACTACCTTCCCCAAAATACTATTATGAGTTAGTATAGTCATCACTTATTACCATGCCGAATATCTGACTGGAAAAAAAACTGGTATGAGGGGTGTCACAGCCGATCATACCTAATTTTATTTAGAATTTTTTTCAACAGATGGCAGCAACATCGGGGGCGAATTTAGATTACAAACTACGGCTCGAGATTTCGTCCGATTTTGATTCTGAAACAGCGTTGTACTGAGTACAGACATAGAATTGGTTGTACATTCGATTTCAAATTCTAAAATTCAAATTTTCAAGTAGGTATCCAAAAAAAAAAAAAAATTTGTTGAAACAAATTTTTCTTGAAAAATTGGGCTTCAATGTTGAAATTAAAAAGAATATAGAATTCAACACATTTTCCAAAATCAAAATTGAAAGATCAAAAATGTCGTGATACTGTTTCAAAATTGCCCCTTAGATCTTCGAGGAGGAGCCGCCATCGTCCCTTAAACTGTTTCCCCCTTATGAGAAACTCGTCCCTTCTCGACTGCATGCGAATATTACCTCCATCGATCACCTGAAAGTACCCAATTTTTTTTTCTTCCAGCTACGCATTGGTCATCCTGCTATTTTTCTATTTCGTGGGAATGGTTGAGATAGTATTCCAACGAGCTTGGATTGGATGCGAGTAGAAATTTTGATATTTGAGATCAACAATTTTTTTTTCTCTCGAAAGTGAAAACAATGCTTCCGCTACCTTTAGGTAGACTCGGAAGCAATACTTTTTTTGACGAGTACTGGGTTGTGTCGGTGACGGTGGAGTCGTGTGTTCTTCAGAAACGTCACCTTCAGAGTCCGCTTGGGTCAGCAAAACTTCTCCATCATCATTGTTATCTCCCGCAGGGCTGGGGCGCAAATAGAGAGTTTCTAGTAGATCCGTAAAACACAATACGTCGAGCGGTATTGACGATCCGGCGCCGTAACTCTGACGCAATGAGTTACGGTGACCCATCTTTCCGTACAGATACGTTAACGGGTCGCAATCCGGAAAAAACGTAATCGTCTAAAATAACCTCCTTCCATGGACTCAAATAACCTCCTAGAGATAATTTCCTCCTTCCATGGATTTAGCGTTACAACTAGATCCGTTGAGGACTTCACGTGACTTAAGGGTGCGGTAAAGTTTCTCGTTACCGCACGCTGTATTGAGACCGACGGATCTCTAGGAACTCTCTAATGTCTTTAGTTGCATCAGTGCAATACGGTATTATTTTTTTACGGACCATTTAACATGAGAGAGGGGGTTGGGTAAAATGAAGTCCCTTTTGTGTAATGGCAACTACTTCTCGTTTTTCGATATCACAATCAGCTAAACATCGATAAGTGAATATTGCACTGTGTAAACGGACATTTATTACTTCAGAATCTATAAAAACCTAAAAATCAAAATGTTTGACCATTTTATCGAAAAACGCATTCCTGAAAATTTTGCAAAAGATAGGGTCCATTTTCCTAGCCTGGATCACAAATATGGATGTGCTTTAAATTGCATCTACTTAACTGTTCGCTAACATACTTTGTTAATTCATGTTATTGGCCTTGCCCGTAATTTATAATAATTAAATAATTGTAGCCCCAAACTGATACTACAGTTGTAATCATGTAGTACCTACCTATTCAAGAGCGACATAGTCGATGTCAGTCCATTGAAGGAAGGCCCGTACGCTGGCCGTCATCCCAGCAACCTTTTTCTCATCTCCGGCCGGGCGACCATAGCGTGTTTGTGCAATAACGTTCAGAACCCTATCATAAATAAATATGTCTGTAGTGCTCCAAGAAAGAGGACGTCGCATCGGGAATATCAAGCAGCTCGCCGGCGAGATCGATTCAGACGCGATCTTTTTTATTAGCGTGGAAAGGCGGAGAATCACAAACGAGCTTTACTTCCCTTCTTGCTCCGAGCAGCGTGGAAAACTCTTTTGCCTCTCTCACGGACGGAGAAAAGGCAAGCAAAATTGAGAGTTTTTTTTTTTTCTTCTTATTCTTCGTCACACAACCTTTCACGGAATAACTCCATATTTAAACAGGCTCGAAGGTCTCTAATTTCGTAGGAAAACTGAGATGACGATATTGACGGAACAACGTCGGGGGGAGCCCAAACTCACAAAACATCACAGAATCTTGTAAATACTTTAAATGAATAGACTTCTTGAAAATTCTCATACAGGATCCAGGTTAAGAGCTCGAATAGAATTACGGAATAGATAATAAACGTAAACGATCCATTATTACAATTTTCAAGGAAAATTCTGGGAACTGGTGATGAAAACAAGAAGAGTGAGAAAGCAAAAACCAAAATCGTTTAATTAGCACAGTTTTAGGATCTTGATCTTGTTTATTTATACAGCATCATCAGGGCTAAAACAAGATGAGATTCCAAAAGTCTATTAATTGAACAGCTGTTGTTTGTCAAAACAAATAGAAAAAGAAGATTGGTTCTCATAGTTCAATTCCCCATTGAAATCCGTATCTTTGGTCAATGTATTGTTAGTCTCTTTAATATAATATGACAAGTCTAAGATTATTTTGAAACAAACGCTTGCATACGAGTCTGCAACACATTGGGACATTTCATGTCTTTAGTTGCAGACTCGTATGTGTTGCAGACTCGTATGTGTTGCAGACTCGTATGTGTTGCAGACTCGTATGCAAGCTCTAAGAGCCACTCAGCTGATCCGGATTGGGCATCGTCTAGTAAATTTCCTAAAGAGGCTACATACAAAATTACAGCTTCAAACAAAATTACAGCTCAATGAAATCATCAGAAATTAGCAAGCGGTTGCTATCATGTTCACAATATCAATTATTGAGAATGATCACCTGTGTGTAAACAATTATTCAAATAACCATGCTCATAACTCAGCTTGTTTGCCACGCACTTTGCAGTAGTTAACATAATATGGTTGGATAAATCGAGAGCTTTCGAACGAATGGTCAACGAATTTTGTGGGATGAAAAACGACGAAGTACCATTTCCCTAGCAACGACTCGGTTGTAAGCGGAAGTTATCAGAAATTGAGCATATTTCGTTACGTAACGTAACGTGACATAACGAAAATTTGGTTGTGTGCCATAGCAAAGACATGAAATGTCAAAACTGGATTCTAGAGCCACTCAGCTGATCTGGGATCGGTCAGTTGTGTTCAAAAGTCCCTCAAGGGCCCACATACCAAATCTCAGAATCGTGGGATCATTAGGGAAAAAACTGGATTCTAGAGCCACTCAGCTGATCTGGGATCGGTCAGTTGTGTTCAAAAGTCCCTCAAGGGCCCACATACCAAATCTCAGAATCGTGGGATCATTAAAGAAAAAACTGGATTCTAGAGCCACTCAGCTGATCTGGGATCGGTCAGTTGTGTTCAGAAGTCCCTCAAGGGCCCACATACCAAATCTCAGAATCGTGGGATCATTAGGGAAAAAACTGGATTCTAGAGCCACTCAGCTGATCTGGGATCGGTCAGTTGTGTTCAGAAGTCCCTCAAGGGCCCACATACCAAATCTCAGAATCGTGGGATCATTAGGGGAAAAAACTGGATTCTAGAGCCACTCAGCTGATCTGGGATCGGTCAGTTGTGTTCAGAAGTCCCTCAAGGGCCCACATACCAAATCTCAGAATCGTAGGATCATTAAAGAAAAAACTGGATTCTAGAGCCACTCAGCTGATCTGGGATCGGTCAGTTGTGTTCAGAAGTCCCTCAAGGGCCTACATACCAAATTCAGAACCGTGGGATCATTAGGGAAAAAACTGGATTCTAGAGCCACTCAGCTGATCTGGGATCGGTCAGTTGTGTTCAGAAGTCCCTCAAGGGCCCACATACCAAATCTCAGAATCGTGGGATCATTAGGGAAAAAACTGGATCCTAGAGCCACTCAGCTGATCTGGGATCGGTCAGTTGTGTTCAAAAGTCCCTCAAGGGCCCACATACCAAATCTCAGAATCGTGGGATCATTAGAGAAAAAACTGGATTCTAGAGCCACTCAGCTGATCTGGGATCGGTCAGTTGTGTTCAGAAGTCCCTCAACGGCCCACATACCAAATCTCAGAATCGTGGGATCATTAGGGAATCTCCGCGTAACGCTCTCCGCGTTTCGCTCCCCGCGTGACGCTCCCCGCGTGACGCTCCCCCGCGTGACGCTTTTTCATTTATGTGCCATAGTAAAGACATAAAATGTCAAAAATCATATAGCCAAATTTCAGCTATAATCATATAGGTACCTACCTACCTCACTTCTACGAATCATAATAATCATTGAGCATATTTCGTTACGTAACGTAACATAACGAAAATTTGGTTGTGTGCCATAGCAAAGACATTTTTTTTTTTAATTTTAGATAACTTTATTGCATAAATAAATACACTACAGTTAGGAATATAACAAGATATAACTCACAAACATAATAATGTGAATGGAACATGAAGTAGGGTACTATCCATTGATAGTCCTACGCAGTTACTCAGGGCGGAGGTCCGTGTGGTGTTTTCTTTTCAGGCGTCGTAAAGGTCTTGGAGAAGGGAGGTGCACTGTGCAGCTCGAAATGGTAGTGTTGTGGTGATCGGACATCGAATTATAAAGACGGTGGTACGATTTGGTAATCACGTCACTGACGTGAGGGATTTCTAAGTCCCTGTGGAGGACTGAATTCCTTACATACCAGGGTGCGCACGCGATGAGTCTAAGGACTCTGTTCTGTTGCACCTGGATCCTTTCAATTTGAGTGGCGCTAGCGGACCCCCAGAGCCCTGAGGCGTATTGCCATATAGGACGTATCAGCGATAGATACAGGAGACGTTTTGTGCTAAGAGTAAGAGGAGAACGAGAGCACAGCAACGGTTTAAGTTGACGAATGCGTGACCTAATACGTTTCACAAGTTCACCGATATGGACTGAGTATGTCATTCGTTTATCGAGGTGGACTCCCAAGTATCGTGTATGGTCTGTTTGAGGGACAGGTGTGGAGTTCAGGGTGATTGGTAGATTGTCAACCCTTCGGCGGTACGTGAATACAGTTTTAGACGATTTTCCCACATTAACTACTGTCCTCCATTTATGGTTCCACTCTTCAACAGCTGTGAGATGAGATTGGAGGTTGTTGACAGACACTTGCTCGTCAAGGTTGCAACTGAGAATTGCCAGGTCGTCAGCAAACATGGCTATTGAAGTGTTTGGAGTCGCAGGGATGTCGCTGACATAAATTAAATACAGTAGAGGGCCCAAAACGCTTCCCTGGGGGACACCGGAACGGATTTCTTTGGTTTCTGATCTGGAGCTGTCGCATTTCACACAAAAGGATCGCCGTGAGAGGTAGGATTGAAGAACTCTGTAGTAGGTGTCAGGTAATAATGGCTTCAGTTTGAAAAGGAGCCCAGTATGCCATACCCTGTCAAATGCCTGCTGGGTGTCGATGAAGATCCCATAACAAAGTTCTTTGTCTTCATACGCCTTCAATATAATGTCAATAACCCTGTGAAGCTGCTGTGGACAGGAGTGCTGTGGTCGGAATCCAAGCTGAAAATCAGGTATTAGATTGTGCACGTGAGTTACCAGTTTGGGGAGCAGGAGTCTTTCAAGAATTTTTGAGAATAGGGGTAGCAAACTAATAGGGCGGTAGCTTTTAGGGTCTGCTGCAGGTTTGTTTGGCTTTCGTATTAATATAACTTCAGCGTGTTTCCAGCGTTGAGGAAAGTACGACAAGCGAAGCACTGCATTATATATGGATGTAAGGAGAACTAGTGTCTTCCGCGGAATATTCTTGAGCAGGGGCTGCGTGATCAAATCAGCTCCAGGGGCTTTTTTGGTTGGGGATCGGTCGATAGCATTTCTGACTTGAGCAGGAGTAAAATAGTCAGAGAACAACGTTAGGTCGAGTGGTTGTTCCACGAAATCGGTGACTTCATCATTAAACTGTTGTATTTTGATAGGGTTGGGGGAGAATTGATCAGCTAAGTGATTTGAGAAAAGATTGGCTTTTTCTAGAGGGGTTGAGAACCACTGTCCATTGTTATATAGAGGAGGGATATGTTCCTGGGTTTTAGTAATCTGCTTAGTTTTGCGCCACAATGACCCATCCTGGAATGAAAGTGACATGAGCTCTTCACGTTTTTCCTTGCTTTTTAGGGTTATAAGCGCTAAACGCAGTTCTCGAGTCGCTCGGTTAAGATTTGTTTTATGGGGTAGGAATTTAGTTTGTTCCCATAATGTTCTTGCCCGTTGCTTGATCCACAGGAGGACATGAATATGATGAGGCGTATGTCGAGGAGATGGTCTGCTTTGTTGTGTTCTTGGGGAACTTGCCTCTGTGGCTGAGAACTGGATAATTTGTGTTATATGAGTGGCAGCAATATCGATATCATGGGGGGTTTTCAGTGGTAACTTCATATTGGTTATATTTTCCAGGGTAGTTTTGTAAGTCTCCCAGCAAAACGGGTGAACTAGCAAAGTCTCCTTGGCCTCTACTGTTGCTACGTTAGTGCCTAGAGCTATAGCTGTTGGGTAATGATCCGATGATAACTCATGATACACTGTTGCATGTTGGGGTGGGTGAGGGAGATTCTTCACAATGAAGAAGTCCAAGACATCCGGTCTTTGATGAGCAATGGGAGGATAATGAGTAGGTTCTATTGGGTAGATAGCACCCAACTGAAGTTGGTGTAAGACTGAGTATAGTAGCTGGCCACGTGGATTGCTGACTGCTGATCCCCAACGATGGTGTTTGGCGTTGAAGTCGCCACCTAAAATGAATTTAGGTCCAAGCTGGCGGAAAAGGTCCAGGAACATGTCTGAAGTCACAGCATTTTCCCCTGCCGAATAGAAAGATCCAAGTTGATAATTCGACCCTTCGAGGGATATTTGGATTCTCGTTACTTGAATTTCTTGAAGCACAAATTAAAAATTGGTTGAAAAACCCTACTTCCTAAAGTAATGTACACATTAGTTATGGAATAGCAGTTATTGTCCTTGGGAGGAATTCTAAGATGGATGGATCAGAATAGGAGGATATAACGCATCCTAGTGGTGAGAATTGTAACTAACTTAAATCAATTTACTGAGGTATTGAGAGGTGTGAATGAACTATAAAACATGAAATGTCAATTTGGAATATTAGGTGCTAAGAGAAAAACGTACTACGTTAAGATCCTATAACTGTGCCAATTATCACTAAGCGGTCAAGAAACGAAACCATATTGTCAAAATCGTTTAATATTAATCTTTAACTACTTGAGAAATTTTTATAAGCCATGAATGAAAAAAGTTCGAAAAATCGGGCCCGAATTTATTGAAATTTACTGAGCAAGAAATTAGTTTATGAAAATTGGAAATATTGTTAAAACTTTCAAATTTCAGGAAAATATCATGCAAGCTAATAGGGTAAAAAATTACGATAATTCGATCTTAAGATCATGTTACACGATAAGGACTTCTTTGTTGTGTCAAATTTCTGCTACTAAAAGCAGTGGTGAAAATTTATCGGGCTCCAGTGAAGGTTCCTGAGCGGATAAGTTTATTGCTGACGAGAAACATCTCGGTTAGATAATCTAAATTTCGAGGGATCCAATACCAGCCCACTTTATTAACGTTTTATTGCAATGAAGTTTTTTCTCGAGGGGAGGAATCGGTGAAAAAGTTTTTCGTATAATAAATCTGAAAGCCCTCGTTTGGATTTAGGTTAATTCCACCGTCCTAAACACCATTGGCAATGATCCGACGAGGGACGGAGCTTCACTCGCTAGATTAAACTCAAACGTGACCGTCCCACCAAATTGTTCAACTGATCCATTCGAGTTCGACAAAAAATTCCTCCAAACCAATTCAGTCACCAATTTTTTTTCGTAATGCCATTTGTATTTCAGGTGAGGGAGTCTTTAGGAAATTATTACTGCTGAGAGCTGTTTTATATTGCCGAGAGAATTTCAATTCGAATAGATCTTATTGATATAACGGTTATGTTGTACTAACCATAGACATGTAACATGAGATTTATTAGTAACTATAGGTGATATTCTCCAGACTTCGAAACTAGCGCATCCTTACATCGAGGGAAGGCGAAGTCTATATAACTTCACCTAGTTGTCATCGTGACGAGTAAACTATGCCTAACCATTTGTAGACACGGCTGCATAACATAGTCTTACCTAGTTTCTAGTAAATATATTCATTATTATGTAATAGGCAAGGTAATACATTTTATGCAAATTAAATCAAGTTATTATCAGGTGATGACGTCAAACGCTACGAACGCAAGATTTAATCTGTGAGGTCGAGATCCTTATGAAATGTGTGTTGTGGAGTTGACATACAAGTGTTGGATGTTCCATACATCAGCCACGAAGATGTTGTGGACTACCTATCTAGTTGTCAGACTTGTTCTCTGAATTAATTAAAAAACTAAAAATATTTAGAGTATTTACTGTGAAAGTGGTCATGTGAAAGGATGTACCATGAGAGCACTGCTAGACAGGATTAGTAAGTATCGCATGTGGAAAGGTAAGTACTCAGAGGGAAGGTAAACCTACGTACTTTCCGTATATTATTACTTGTTCATGTACTTCATAGCAAAAACGAAAGTAGGTACCTAATTAACTTTTTTGTCCCTAAAATTTGCATTACTGCAAAACTTGCGTAATACATAACTAACTGAACTGCCAATGCCGTTCCTGATGCATTTCAAGGTTTGCATTTCAAGTTTTTTTTCCTTACAGCGGGTTTTTAATTAATACTGCATATTTCCTGATTCGATATTTGACAAACTTGCTAATCAGCCAATATAGTTCACATCATATCTCATGATTAGGTACCTAATGGAGACGGGATGCACCTTGTTTTATCTCAAACACTGAGAAAGACCAGCGATATCAAGCCCCGACTTGAGCCAAAACAGAATGAAATCTAAGCATTTTCCCCATATGAAGTAACCCCCATTCCCCTATCTTTTCCCCAAAGTTATTGAGATATCGAAGTGAAACTTGGAGAGCGTTTAAGAGGTGCCTGATACTAAGTTTTAAGGAAATGAAATCAGAAAAAATTCAAACATTTTTTCGACTGCCCAATAGGGGAGGGGGTTATTGGATACTTAAAAAACAATTTATCCATTTTTGCCGAGTGACGCCTCATTTCAAAGATTTTGATTTATTATTTTCAATAATGAACCTTTGTAATCGATCAAGAAAAAAAAATGCTTTAACCCCCCTTCAAAATTTGTTAGTTTACGTTTCAAGATGCGTAGAATCCAAAAATCAAATTTTTAAAAATCCGTCCGTCCGCCTTACGCCGTACACCGTACATTTTAAAGATTGTTTAGTGCTGAACACGATGGTGAATCCAGAATTGCGACATCTCATTCCGTTCTCGGATAAGAGCTGACAACCGTGGAGATGCTCGATTCATTCTGTTTTAGCTCAAGTCGGAGCTTGATGTCGCTAGCCGTTATCAGAGTTTGAGATAAAACAAATAAGTGAAGAAGTGAAGAACAAAACAGGGCGAATCCCATTTCCATTAGGTACCTAATCATGAGATTTAATGTGAACTTTGTCCGATCAATCTGGGGTCTTTGGCGTTCACAAGGAAAAATGATTGTTTAATTCTTTTGCGGGGTGTAGTTAGTAAGTTATTAAGTGAGAGCGTCAGAGTTAAATGCAATATCGACAAACAGCAACGGCCTGGACAGGCTATTCGATGTGCATCCACGAAAACAGCTCACCAATCTGGATTTTAAATACACATCAAGGATTAATAGAAGTCATCTACCGCATCTGCCATTACCAAGATCCTAATCCGAAATTGAACTGTCAATGTGGACCCATATATTTCGTAGATAAAAGTTAATTAAGTCCACCTACCGAGTTAAGAAAGCTATCATTTTGAACCAGTAATTACGAGTTAATCCCAAGAGAGTGAATTTAAGTTTGGTTTTTTTTTTTTTTTTTTTTTTTTCGTTTGCCGGTCTCGTAGGAACTAATTGGCCCCTGATCGGATATTATAGGTAAGGGCCGACGTTACTCGGGGCACCCAATAAACTTCTGTTTCTTAGGAGACTCGAGACCTGATAAGACCGAGCATTAATGATGACCTCGATAAAAACTCCCATTATAAGCCGATCAATTTATAATTTAGGAGGCCACCCAACGACCCGCCAGCCCGTACGACTTTCTTGAACATTCGGAACGATGAAGACGGTTCCAGCGCGAGAGTATCATCACAACGAAATCAGCGAATCGAACAGAATTGACAGGCGATAGTGACAGATGATAGTAGGTATTTTTGCTTCCTCTCTAACAAAGATAGGGAAGCTTTGTGTTCGTGATTGATGCCGAAAAGTTTTTGTTCTCCAAAACCAAAATTCCCACTTGCTTTTTGCGTTTCAGAGCTTGCTGATCAATTTTGGTTCCATATCTGTCTGTCTGATGGCTGTCTGTGGTAAATCCTTGTCACGCTCAAAATTATACCAAGTTCCATTCCAATTTTCAAATCCGTCGAATCAACAGCAGCCTGTGCGCATGCGCTAATGTGAATGTCTAATAATGTCGATTTCTTATTATCTGTCCGATTTCGTTCAAACTCGGTAGGTAATTGGTTATATGTTCTAGAAGAATGCCCTATAAATTATATCGCGATTAGTAGACTAATAACCATTGCGCATGCGCGAAACTTATCTCGATTGGTACAGGCAAAACTCAGAGTCTAATGTAACGATTTTTATTGAATTTACAGTGATTATGCGGGATAGCTCCTAGACGGTCTCCAATAACTTTCATTTCCGTCACAAAAATAGAAGTCTGTACATATGCGCAAACGTTAATTTCTTATAGCGTCGACTTATAAATCATTCTATACGTTCAAGTTGCAAAACATTTTGCAGAAATCATTCAACTGATGAAGTTATTTTCGAACAATTTTAAATACTTTACACAACTTTCATGCATCAATTTAAAATTCCAGTTCCTTGGATGAAATGCATGGTATGGAGAGATGCTTGCAGATGAATGACACTGATACTCCACAGGAACTTGAAGTAAATCCAGGACGTAGTAGCAAGTAGCTGACGTAAGCACCACGATAGAAGATAATTCATTCGAACACAAAGCCGTAATGCGGGCAAGGCGGTTTCTTTCCACAAAGGAGATAGCGAGTTGCTGAAGGATCGTAATAGGCGGGTGTAATAGGAAGATTAAAGAAACTCCATTCTTCACAATTATCTCATGCTTAAAACTCCTCCTTGTAGTCAGCTAATTAGTTCATAGCGGGAATGATGTAGCGGGAGTGGTCTCCGCCTTGCCCGATATGTACAGCACGTTTAGCACCTTTACAATAAATTATGATAAGGTCGCTTGAAACAACCCACCTTTGCGATGTCATTTAGCGAGATTTCAACAACTATGAACAACTTTGCTACAAAATTTCTCAATAGAAATACGATTTGAGGAGTACTGAAATTACCCATTCCAAACGATGTCCCTCATCACAATTGAAATTTAAAAAAATCGGTTCTTTCGGCGAAAAATCAAGCATTCCAAAAGAAGGGATGGGCTTGTAGCACAAGCCTAAAGTGCTTACAATGGGAAACTTTCATCTGTTAGAATTCCACACTTTTGACTTCAGATTCAGAGCGATTTGTTTGGTCAATAAGGAGGTAGGAAGAAGCGAGACGTATAATAGTAGAGCATCCGACCGTTGGGTTCCCCACAGGCGGGCGGTGGCCATGACGTCATCGTGCAAATGAATTTCAAGCGCCTTTTACTGATGAGATAACCACCATACGGAACCATTTCGGAAAACTCTCGCTCAGATATTAATATTGAGCAAATAAAAAATAACCATAAAAATTCTCCATTTATAGGGACGTAACAAGTAAAAATGGTGAAAAATGGCTGAAAATAGTAAATTAGTGTTTCTTAGCAGCTTTTCGTTAAGAAATTTTTTACCAACTATGAACAAGAACATCTAAAATTCGAACAGAACATTGTGCATCAATTGCATTTAAATGTTCTAAAAAATCAACAAAAACTGCGAAAATGGCTAAAAATCCTAAATTTGGTTCGAATGGCGCCGGAATATTATATAGAAAACATTTTCCCCTTTGAATTTTGTAGCGAAATATTTCTGTGCGTACGAAGTGCCTAAATGTCAATAAAGAAAAAACCATACCCACCTAATAATGGAAGAAAAATCCACCCCTTGACCCCGCTAGGGAGAACTCAGACCCTCTTTTGCTTTCAACTTGAGGCTCAGCTAAACATTGGAGGAACGTGGAACGTGCTGTAGTTCAAATTTCAGCTTCATAGGTTGAATAGCAAAGTAATTAGATCCACCAGTACTTCAGTCTCGTTTTTTTCGTGACAATATTTTGTAATATTTTTCACTTTTTTTAGGTCCCGGTAGAAACGAGAGGACTGGAACTTTTACATGGATATATTTATGGGCAAGACTAAGCAACCAATAAACAATTTGAAGTTCAAAAGAAGATATTTAGAAACAAGATTACCTACTTGGTGCACCAATCATTGGCCACCTACTTAAGGCCGTATCACACTTGCATTTTTTTCGCATTTTAAACGTTGAAACGTGAACAAGGCAAAGTGCGTTTTTTCAAGGTCAGCAGTGAATGTTGAAGAGGAATAACTGCAAAAACAGCGCATTCTGGCGGAATGCAATTTCATTAAGCCTGTCAGGTTAGGGCTTGAAATATTGAAGTAACGTTTGACGTGCCTAGTGTTTTCAAACAGTGTCTTGACAACTCTTGTTCTTCCAAAGTTATAAAATAACGTAATAATAAAAAAAACTGTTCCCGCTTGGGACGTAGTCAAGAACGAAAAATGATTATTCGATTTTAAATTATATTTATATAAGAAGACAGGTATGTAATTTGAACTCAACAGAGAAGCAAGAGCGCACGGCAATAATCCTCAAACAAAAAACGGAAAGTACAACGCCGGGAAGGTACAACGCGGTTTCCCAGTGAAACGTTACCTCCCCAAGGGTTATGTTTAGCAGTTTTCTTGCGTCTAGGTAACAATTAGAACGTGTTCTAATTTTTCCAAGTGAGTTTAAAAACGCTCCGCCAGGATGCGCAATGGTCGAAAAAGCTGACCTTGGAAGAAAGCACTTCTTCTTCTTCACGTTTAGGCATTAAAAACGTGGAAAAAATGCTAGTGTGTTACGGCCTTTAGAGATGAAGTAATAGAGCCGTACCTAATTATATCTATCTATCATGACAATATTGTTCGTGCGTATGTTAAGCATCTACGTGTTGATTGTACATCTATTAGAGATCATAAAGTATTATAGCCTCCTACCTAGAAACATGAATAGTTGTTTTTTGTGATGCATTTGTGAACGGATTTCACTCCACAATCATGCGGTCATAAGTGCGTTTGTGGGGGTAGTATTGCTGATGATAGATCTACATTTATTTCTATCACCCCCCCTCTCTCTACACCATTTATACCCAATTTTCTCTGCTTTATTAAAATACCTATGGTTATACAAATCCATTTCCCAAAACCATATCTCATTTTTTCCCATGAAGTGTTCCCATTTTCGTTGATGTTACGAGTGCCCCCCCTCACCCTTTTTTTTTCAAAAATTGGAGAGATTTTTAGGTCGCAGTGACCCTCCAACCAAACGAAGGGTAGAAGAAGGGATTTCATGTTAATGGCTATTCCACAGAGAATTCATTAAAATGCACGAGTCATACACTTTGAACGTCCACGGGAATTTTTCATCGGCGCTTCCGAGCAATTAGCCATGTTCGTCGGCAATCCAGACGGGAGTTTAAAGTGGAGTTTGTTTAACCCATGCTCTTTGAAATGGATCGGGGTTGACTGGCTTGTAGGTTACAACGAGTTTAAAATTATATAGGATCGATGGTTTTAATTTAGATATACCAATATTTCGACGTCATTACAGAAAAAACCAACTACTAAACACTACCTTAAGATTTGAAAAATTCAAGAAGTGAGTACGTCAGGTATACGATAGTTCCCATGCAAACCGAGAGAGTGCATCTACCCAGGACATACTGCCTACTGCAGTGTCCCGTCTTATTTTTTATTTATTTTTTTCTTTTAAATCAGTATGTGCAACTAGTCAACCGTTAAGTATAGTGGTCGTCATCTATTTCACTGGTTCACAAATGAATTACTGAAATAAATTACAACTAGATAGGTTTTGAGGAGTGCCGTCCCACGTCTTTGATGATATCATCACTGTATAGTGTCGGTTACATTGTAGATCTTTCATTCCGTATTCTATCGATTCTATGTGACGAAAATTGTTGGAAACGATACCCAACTCGATTTCTAACGATTTGACAGTGACAGGCGTCAGTGATGACAAGGATATCATAATTATTGTCGTCACGGACAACATTTGAAGGTATCATTGTGGTTCCAGTCGATTCCGTGTTGCGAAAACTATTGAAAACGCAATTAAACTTAATTTTCGGTTGATTTGACGACGCTAGTCGTCGACGTCGATAAATGTCGGTCGCCGGATCGTCACCGCTTATTAGGAATGTCTGAAGAGTCTACCTACTAAATTTCAAGTTGATAGCTCCAAAATTGTGGCCCGTATTCCGGAGCACACCCATGCGCATACACGCTGAAAAATGTTAGCCGAATCAAAATAGAGTCCCACTTCGTCCCGAATTATCGTTCGATAGTTCTTGACACGATTTTCGTATACAGGGTGAGCACACTTGAGGTGGCACAAATTAGTAAAGTCGATTCTAGAGCTCATTTTCGACAAAAAATGACCGTTAGACTTTTTTTAGAGGCTTTGTTTCTGATTTATTCACGATTTAAGATTTTTTTCGTGTCTTCGATCTTACATGACTAAAATGGCCATATCTCCTAGTTTTTAGTTCATTTGTTAAGCTCAATTTTATGTGTTTTTCTAAGGGTAAAAGTTGTTAGTTGGAGTGTAAAACTCGGTTGTAACGGAGTTGGGGAGATCTGCGAGTGTTGCCATCAATTTAGCGTGAAAAAATACAAACAAACCGAACCCAAACTTGTATTTTCTTAGAAGGTGAATTTTAACGAAAACCCTTGCTATCATTTATAAAAAAAACACATCTTTTAAAACATACTTTTCTCCCCTAATTAACAAAGTAAAACAAAAATCGATTATAGTGTTGGAAAGTTGAGATTTAGTTAAAGTTTTTCCTGCAACGCGTTCGGTTTTTTACAATTTTTTGAAAATACTCAACGCATCTTTAAAAAACTGAAATTTTCAAAACGTGAGAAATTCTCGAGTTGTAGTAAAAAGACTTCATATACCTTAAGGATATAGGAAACTTACCGTTCTTCCCAACGATGGTTTTAAGATTACATTGTAAATTGAAGGAGATATGACTAACTTTGTGATCTAAGATCGAAAACACGAAAAAAATCTTGTGTGTTCACCTTGTATACAACTACTAATATGATCAATTAAATCTAAAACTGCTAAGATAGGAATGTCTTTTTTAGTAACAAGCATCCATGATGTCAAACTAGTATCCATGACAGATAAGTTTTCATTGTGTTCCATATACAGTCTCAAAATTACAATAAGAAATACTACTTGTACAAATGTACGTTTAATTCGAGAATAATATTATATCTGTAAAAATATATTTCAGTAACTGATTTTACACAAATTATAATATGTTCTCTAATATAGTAAGACTTACCTTAAGTGTTTGATTCATAAAACTGATACGTTTCGCAGTTTTACGCAACTGCTTAGTCTCCTATACTTCGCTGTTCCGTGGCCTATCCCACTCAGTTCTCAAGCCTCTCGTAAGCTCTGATAAGTTGTGAATCTTTCTTTTAATTATATTTGAGTTCATTTAAAAGTGTTATCTCATTCACTAAGACCTCAACCGTCTCAGGGACATTGTTCCTCCGTTCAAGGAATCAAGGTGACCTGCTGTTTGTTCCCAGCTAAAACCCTCCCTACGGTACGAATGGTAAAATGGTAATGAAGCACAATGAGGCTCCTGGTAACTAATATGGTGCCCTAGTTTCCTAATACTACCTCATGTGCCTAAAGTGGACTGTATTTTTAAATATTATTGCACTATAATAACCAATGACTAGATGTGATAATTTGACTAGGATAAATAAATAAATATGTGGATATAAGTAGCTTCGGAAGATTTATTAAACAGTAGGTATGTACCTACGTGAGGTAACTTGTTGAAATAAGTTTCCTACCTACAGAGAGGCCACTGAAAGTCAAGATGTTGGTAACAGATACGTATCACAACTATTAGATAATTTCAGAAAAGTTCATTCCCATAGCTGAAGAGGTAGGTAGGTAGATGAAGAGAATGAAGGCCCAACTCCAAGTAAGGTAGGTAGAAGATAGGTAGAAGAAGAATTTATACAGCCAAAACAGACCTTGAGGTGAAATGAAGATAGAGATGAAAATAAAGAAGGATCTCACCACAATTATCTCTTAATCCTGAGCTGGAGACCGGTCAGCATGCATGTGGCACTGATTGGAAATGATGAACCAACCAAGTACAACAGATAAGTGGCAATATCCACACCGGCAGCAATTTCCAGTGGTATTTCGGGAAGGTTGTCGAAATATGCAGTGATTTGGTACCAAAATCGAACTGGATAATTGTTAATAACGCACGGATGTTATAGGATACGATTTGAAAAATTATAAGAGGTCTGAATTTTGCAACGGCTGAACTAGAAGTGTAATGGCGGCTAGAACATGGCAGGTTCCAGTCAGGGATGCGCGGTGAAGCAGCTGATGCAGATGTTGAGAACACAAAATCACAACTCACTCACAGTAACTGGTAACAATATAAATAATACAAAAAAGGGAGTACAAATTTCCTACATGAATTTAAATTATAATAAACCAGTACAAATGTAAATAATTTGTGCAAGTTGACCCTACAAGAGATATATGGAGGAAGAATATAAGCCCATGTAGCCCATGGATACAGTAGGCACTGGAAAGATAACGGCTTATCATTGTTATGGTATTTTTCCCTAATGAATCAACAGGTGTTTATAGAACTTGATGAATATATTGAATCAGTGGGGAGTGATGAAAAAACGGATATTATGAAGGAAAAAATAGGTGTAGGTGAAGTGATATATTGTGATGGTGGAATGGAGGAATGCGGATTTTATCTGAACGGTTGCAAGTAAGGTCTTCGTTTATGATTGCTTGTGTTTCTGATTCCTGAACGATGTTTTACAACCACAAGGTGAGAAGCATAATTCTCGATTAAACATAATGTTTCTCAATGAGGTATATAAATGATTTAGTAACTTCGAATCAAAGAATAAGTTACGAGTTTTGATTCTCTGAACCGACAAAAACTATAAATAAAATCCTTCACTGTTGCTGTTGCTCTCACAAGAAATGACTTAGCCACGCCACTGAACGCATTTCTACATCTTCCTGAGTGGTGAATTTTTCAAGAGGATGAGCGGGATGAAACGATTTTTGTAGCACAAATAAGAAACACCAAAGAGTGTTGTAATGTGCTGACAACTCATTTAGATGATTTGGTCCTCCGAGAGAATATTTTCATCACAAATTAACTCGCACCGACAATCGCTTGAAAGAAGAAAGGGAGAGGATCATAATAAATGAGTTTCTTTGAGACGTCAACAGAGCTCAAACATAAGCGCTGTAATTGGTTTTACCGTTGAGGGAAGGGGGAAACAAATTTCTTTATGATGACTCAACTAATCCGCAACACTTGTATAGACTGCTTATGAAAGGTTTTCACTTCGAACCCAAATGTTGAAGGTTCGGAGGAAAATGATTACCGCAGCCCAAGGTGAAACGGGAAGGGGGGAAGAAGATTGATAGAAGTAGATTGGCAGACCCTCCCCAACCACCCTCTCAATACGCACAGCGTTTTTCGAGGAGCCCGCAACGAAAATTAAGATAAATGTTATCTTGTACAACAACCAACTGGAAATTGGATTTTACAATCGCCGGCGATTTATAACGGGGAATCCTCTTTACTAAACCCAGAACAAAAATCTCTTGTCAGCATTTTTAATCAGGGTTTTCGAGGATGAAGAGGAATAGGAAGAAGAGGGTGGTGGCCTGAGGACAGATAGCGGCAGTAATTTAACGGCTCCGAGCTCCCTCTTTTGTTTTGATCATGATTAATAGCAAACCTAACCGTCCCCTGGACGCCGTTTCCAGATATCTACGGGAAGATTGATTTTCCACAATTGCTGAAGTAAGATATTACTTTAGTCATTGACAAGAAGGATCTGGGCGTTGAATTATGGAGCATTTGGCATGATTCAAATGAAAATATGAAGAACGATGATGCAAGCATTCATTACAACAGGATTGAATACAAATTTCTGTGAAAGTTCAACTAACTTCAACTGGAAGCCATTTCCAGATATCCATGGAGTAAATTGATTGTCCACAATGGGGCTCCGAACATGAGGAGCTCGAGGTAGAGCACAGCACGTAATTAGAGTTTTTGTCCTTCCCTTAATTTTCCACCCGTGTACGCAAAAAGACTGAAATACCAACTGCGCATGCGCGAATTTGTGCGTCAACGCGTCAAAATACTTTCGTTGGAATCCCGTCCTACGTGTAGTCATAACCTGACGCAAAGGTGACCACAGTTTTAAGAATAGTTCAAGTATTCGTTCTCCTTCTGACTGTCGTCTATTAACGTTTCCCTTCCACAATTACCCACCTTGTCGAAAAAAGTAAGAACCTGTGATAAATATAATTGTATTATTAAATCAAATTCTGTTGATTATGTGAACAAAGTACCTACTTCGTCCGACAGCCAGATATCCTGTTCACCTACTTGGGAGTAAATGCAGTCGCTGATACTTTTCCGATTTTAAAGTAGATACCTATTCTTCGTAAGCATTCGCAAGTACATTTCGTACTACAAAGTTGTATCTACCAACATAAAGATTCAGACAACGAGCAGGTTTGTGTTTAAATAATAAGTTTGTATACAAAAGCTGTTGTCAGTTCAATAACAAATTGAGTAGGTTGGTAGTAGAATTTGTGCTAGGTACCATCTCAGATCCTGGAAATTACCATTTGATAAAGCAGGGAAGGCACTCAAAACGAACTATTCCACGAGGCCTGATTACGTAAACTTGATGTAGCTAGATGAAAAATTGAATAATTAGACAAAAAATAAAAAAGATGCCGTAATCGCGGCGCTCCCGGACGGTCACCCATCCAAGTACTAACCAAGCCCGATGTTGCTTAACTTCGGTGATCTGACGAGAACCGATGTTTTCAACGAAATATGCGTTGACGAATACGTTTTTTTCTTGGGTCGAACCTAGTTATTCGATGCCTGTGAAGATAGCTGATAAAGCAGAGTGTAAAATTATTTCAAACATCTTCAACTCGATCTCGAATTCAAGAGAATCGTTGACTTTGAAATACGAAAGAGATTTTAGCGTGACGGTAGCGTTTTTTTATTCGTGTACGTACGTCTAAAAATACGTGTAGAAATACACGAAGAGCTAGCACATGCAGTTGCAAGAGCACCAAAAACTCATGTGCGGCATTCGTGAAGTTTGATGAGAATGGTGGTATAATGGAACGAACGGTTCACAATCACGAGAAAGATTACGGCGCATTGCTTAGACGTCAGCAAGTCAACAACTCGGTCAAACGTAAGGCGCTCGACCAGATGAATGAACAGCCTAGAAAATTGTTTCATGCGTGCAAAGACGATTTCAATATAGCTGACATGACCAAAAAAGACGCCCAGTATATTAGCCGTAGCATTCATCCTTTTTGTACTGCATAAATCTGAATCGACGAGTGTATCCCGCACTACATAGCGGGTGAAATTACGAGGGCAGAATTGTCAAGAAAGTAGCCACCCTTAACAAACCTGCCCTCTTCTGATGCTGAAACCATCAAATGACGACGAGCCATCACACCGACATAAGAATAAGGTACGTTCCATGTAGTGCATGTTTTTTTGGTCTCAGTTGACATGGAAAATTATAGGGCTATGTTATTTGAGACGGTAGGAGGGATTACGAAGGGCGTCTCAGTTCACACACCCCCTTCGTCTCAGTTGACACCAAAATCGTCTCAATTGACCGGACCCCGATTGCTTGCTCTAGACGCTGCTCTACGCGTTAAGTTGGGAAAATCGTACGGGAAGACAAAAACTCTCTAATAATGACCTGACCATTTTTCTCGCCTTTTGATGCCTATGACCGCAGAAGTGTCGGATACAATAGGTAGATGTTCCGTATCAAGACATGAAGTAGAGGCAACGAACCCCAGTTCGCGGCTGAGAAGAATTTTGTGAATATTTTTTTGAGATGCTGTTTTGTGATTTAATTTAATTTTATATTTGGGAAATGGATTCATTAATTACTAAGCAGCTAAAAAAAGAGCTGAAGAAAAGGAGTGGCACTGTGAAAACTTCTACTATGAAAACAGTAATATGGTAATATCAATGGCAAAGTTAGATTTTTCACAAGCTCAAAACTATAGTATTTGTTGATACTATATATTATTTTGTTAAATATGGTATATAGTAATTTTCTAAAAAGATAATATAATACTATAAATTAAAGTATCTATGTCTGAAACCCTATTACACCTGGGCAGAAAATGAAGAACGACTAAATTATATAGAGATGATAAACTTTTGTGCATAATAATTTGCGTTGCATTTATTTGCATTTTGCTGGGAATCGCCCTTCTATAGCTCCCATTACACACCCTTTAAAAACTTGCTTGCATATTCTCTAATACAAGCCTCCTGCGAATTGACGATTACTCCAGAAATCCTCTCAAATATGACCACACCAAAATAATATGTATAATTTTCAAAAATTATACATCAAGTTAATGAGTCTAAATTAAGCCCCCCACCCCCCTGACAATAAGAAAAGAAAGAAAAACGCAATGCGTTCAAGTTTGCAGTTATTAAAAGAAAACAGAGTTTCTCCTTTCAATGTATTTTTAACTTTCATCTCCTCCTTTACAGTTAAGGTACAGCTCTTTCTTTCAGACTCCCACTCCGCCACAATGCAGGTTCTCAGGTTCCCTTCCTCGGAAGAAATTCTCTAGGTATTGTTTTTTACTTTACTTTTACTTACTCTCCCTCTACGAAAGAAAAGTTGGAATAACTAAGGTGTAATTTGCATCCCTTTTATCTTGCCTCCAAGGGACGGAGTTGCTCAACTGGGTTTTCTTCATAATTACAAATTGCGATTTGAAAAAAAAATTACATTTTCCCGTGTACTTTGAATGAAATTATAACCTTGAATCGGGGAGTTAAAATTCAAAAATAGTATGTTCTCGAATATTAATACACGTCTGATAATTGCAAATAGATACCTTCATCAACACTTTCCAGAAAAAGGTTTGATATTGTTACGTATTCGCGTGTCCAACAGTCATCTCTAGCAAAATTATACAATTTTAGTGGCAAATGAGAAAAAACGTATCGTCTAGAACGCATCCCCGAATTTTTGATTCGATGTAACGACAACACATCACCATTACGTCTAACGCATCCCTCGACGACCTAAAAGTAACGCCAAAATTCGCGTTAACTTATCGTTCGTCATTTATCTGCTGATGTCGAACAATTATAGGATAGCAAGATTATATTTGTTCTAAAAAACTATATGTTCGATTGGAAATAATAATAATAATTGTATTGACATATATTGTATATTGATTTATAGCATTTCCAAACCAAATGAAACCTTTTCCAAGTCAAATGAAACCTTTCCAAACCAAAATGAATCCTTTTTCCAAAACCAATGAATCCTTTCCTGAGTCAAATAATTTGTTTTCCAAATCAAATAGTATACCTATATCTGTGACATAAGCAATAAATATGTAAATTACTAAGTATGATCATTGAATGAATTTATTACAGCATCTTTGGAATTCAGTCAGAAATAGGGACTGTTTTCTATGACGTGAACCAGAAAGTGGTGTGTCACACCTAAAATTTTGAAAAATTGTATAATGAGGCGGAAAAATAAATTGTATAGTCTATTTGATATCACAATGGAAACCTCAACCATTCACTAACTAATTAACTCGTGTGTTGTAGAGGACTAGAAGACCTGTATAGATACCAATTGATCAGTTTAGGACCTGACCCAGAGTAATTCATATTTAACACATAACATGATTCCAAATATGTCAGATGTCATAATGTAAGCAGAAGAGTAAATCTATATATATATATATATATAAATCAATTGCTGTTCGTTAGTCTCGCTAAAACTCGAGAACGGCTGGACCGATTTGGCTAATTTTGGTCTTAAATTATTTGTGGAACTCCAGAGAAGGTTTAAAAGGTTTAAAATTTCAAATCTGCCCCATAGAGGGTATTTTAGGGGAGGAGGGGGGAATGGGATATCTTTGCAATCACTGAGCAAACTGGGGATTTGATTGTCGTGTATGTTTGGATTACTCCAATTCAAGTCAAAGACTAATATTTTCAAATTTTTCAAATCTGATCCACAATAGAGGGGGAGGGGGGGGGGGAGTTGTTTAAGCGTTTTGAAAGTCACTAAACGAACTGGGAATCTGAGTTGTCAAATATGTTTGGAGTATTCTAACCTAGATCACAGGCTACTAGAAAATTTGCAAATCCAACCCATAGAAGGGGGTATTTTAAGGGAAGGGGGGGAAGGGGGTATCTTTGTCATCACTGAACGAACTGGGGATTTGATTGTCGAATATGTTTGGATTACTCTAATTCAAGTCAAAGACTACTTTTTTCAAATTTTTGAAATCTGACCCAGTGGGGAGGGAAGGGGGGAGGATGTTGAAGCGTTTTGAACCTCACTGAACCAACTGGGGATCTGAGTGGGTGAATCTATCAGAATTACTTTAACTTGGGTCACAGGCTATTAATTTGATAATATTCAAGTCAACCTGTGCAACGCACGGGTGAACCAGCTACTATTTACTAAAATTCGCTCAAAAGGTCATACTGTGCAAATGGAACTATTAAAACTATTGCTGTTACATTTAAAAATTCGCTGGGAAAATTCCCTGAGGGCAGGGATCTTCTATATTTAACTCTACAACCAACATCACATGCAGTCCATCACATGCAGACTATCGTTCTCGCAGCGGTCGATCACGTACAGCGCTTGTCTCCCACAGGAAGTGCAGAACGCGGTCTCTCGGCCGGTAAGTAAATTACACCGTATAATTACCATAGTTATCCCTTCAAGGAACGCGATGAGAATGGCGGGGTGACTCCGTGGTGGGGAGGAGGGACGGAGCTCTCGCAGCGGAATATCAATGAGACCCTGCTGATTCATCGCCGTTTTCCTTGCATCTTCCTTTCAACGGTCAATTAAAGGAAGATTCACGCCTTGATGGCGGGTTGATAAATCGCATAGAGCTCGATAACTAATTTGCCGTTACCGCTGGGGCGCGCCCCGCGCCGCCACCGCAGCCCCTACTGTGATTTACGCGGGATAATCATGCGTAATAATGCTCGGGGCCCTCGCGGGGTCGGTATATGGGGGAATTTACGGCGCTCGCAATCCGTCAGGTTAAGACGTTATTACCTTCCGTCCTCCCTTATGCCATAAAACAGAGGACCGCGGGAGCTGGGGTGGGATTTCCGGCTTCCATACTCAATATCTGCTCCCACGAATCCCACGAACAACCAACAATGATATATATATATATATATATATATATATATTGTAGTGAAATTTTATCGGAGGTGAGGGCTAGCTACCATATGTTTTCTAACATATTTAGAATTGTGAGATATACTAATCTATATATAAAAATCAATTGCTGTTCGTTAGTCTCGCTAAAACTCGAGAACGGCAGCACTGATTTGGCTAATTTTGATCTTAAATTATTTTTGGAAGTCCAGGGGTTTACAGTTTCAAATCTGCCCCATAGGGGGTGTTTTAGAGGAGGAGGGGAGAAATGGGGTATCTTTGTCATCACTGAACAAACTAAGGATTTGAATGTCGAGTATGCTTCGATTACTCCAATTCAAGTCAAAGACTACTTTTTTCAAATTTTTCAAATCTGATCCATAATGGAGGGGGAGGGGGTGGGGGAGTTGAAGCGTTTCGAAGGTCACTGAACGAACTGCGGGTCTGAGTTGTCGAATAAGTTTGGAGTATTCTAACTTAAATCATAGGCTACTTGAACATTTTAAAATCCAACCCATAGAAGGGGTGTTCTATGGGAGGGGGGGGGGGGGGAGAAATGGGGTATCTTTGTCATCACTGAACGAACTGGGGATTTGATTGTCGAATATGTTTGGATTACTCTAATTCAAGTCAGACTACTTTTTCAAATTATTGAAATCTGACCCAGTGGTGGGGAGGGGGGCTTGGGTCTCAGGTTATTTGATAATGTTCAAGTCAACCTGTGCAACGCACGGGTGAACCAGCTAGTAACAGAATAGAAAGGCTATAGGGACGTATTGAAAGACAGAAACCACGAGGCTGAGAGCTTCGGAAGAACAATTTACTCATTGCACTTTTGCACAGATAGGGGAAAAAACAATACAGAGAACTTGAAAATGGCCTAAGTATGTTCAATTTCATTGTATGATAGAGGTGGCACACTTAAGCTTCGTTCTCAGCGAGCGTTCTGCTAGTTCGGAACGGTTTTGGGCAAGTGCAGTCAAGTTTTGTCGTTCACAGTGCCAGAACGCCCAGTTTCGGAACGCCGAGTTCGGCGTTCGCAGTGTTTTGCGAACCCAGTTCCGAACGGTTCTAACAGTCCCGGACTGTTTTCGGAACTGCCAGAACTTGAACGCAAGGAAGTAGTTAACGCATGCGCATTTCACAATTTTCGGGAGCTCGTGGAGTAAACAATACGCTCTTTTCGGCTTTAGTTGCCGCGTGTTCCCAGTAATTTTTCTTGTACAATTTCGCTCTGATCTGTTGTTCGCCGTTATTCATTTGAATTTCTTCATCAAAATGTCAACTAGCAGCTCGTCAAGTTCGGAAAGCGATAGTTTCGACAATGGTGGTGAAGTTTCATGGTTTGCAGACGATAAGGACGAGATTGAAGTTGTAGTTGGATCTCGTCTACATCCATGAACTCGAATTTTTTCGACAAAATCGTGCCAAGGTTCGACGACGAAAAGTTTGTTACAAACAACAACACAGGTTATTCCACTTCCAAGTTCTAAAATCGATCGCAGTGCAGAACGGGGTTCCACAAGTTCCGGAACTCCCCAGGATTTTCCGTCCCAGTTCTGAATTCGAGAACTGTCAGAACGCGCACTGAGAACGAAGCTCTGCATGAGTGGAGTTCACAACCCACGTAAACTCCAAGTAGCAAAATGCGTAGTTAAAATTGGCTCAGCTCTCCAAATACGCTCGCGTCCTCTCCACTACCAACCAACAACTAACGCAAAGACCCCGAGCAGGAGGTTTCACCCCTTCTCCCCCCTTAATCATCTCCATGAGTTCATGTAGGGTCCGCATTACTGGACTCTACAATATATATATATATATATATATATATATATATGTGATGGAGTGAGGAACCCTGAACTATCGACCTACCAATTTAGGACGAACGCCAATCAATGTATTTTTTACTATCAATTACTATCCATCGATTTATTCACTTTCGATCATATAATCGATTTGTCACTCGAATAACACAATGTGTCGTCACTAGCTGCTCATAACTCCCCTTGCGGCACAAATGCGAACTTAGATGGATATAATATACCTGCTACCTACCTTAGTCAGTCAGTTCGTTATCGTTGTTGTTACAGGAAGGATCGTCTTCCAATTTATGTTTTATTTTACGTTACCTATTTGTGAATCTGATTCTGTTTAACTTACTATGATGTGATCCGTCGAGGGGGAGTACGCTAATTTCGAGTGTTTGTACAAGTTTCTATAATAAACTGTGTTATTATTAACGTATTACATTCGGTATTGTGATTGATTTACCCTATGGCATCGGACATTGAAGAAGGACAGTTGTGTGAGGATGAGGGGGACATCACATCAGAAGTGGGATATCGTAATCTACGGGCAGGATTTCATGAGAATCACTATGGAAATAGTCGAGGTGAGTTTTATCAAGATTTTTCGGATTCTAGAAAAGAAAGGGGTCGGCCAATTTCGCAACGCAGTTCGGGTGACGCCTTACCTTACTCGGAACAAGGGTCATCACCCGATCGCCCTCCCGATTTTTCCCGGGCGCATAGGAGCAGGAGGGGGGCCTCTGGACTCTCACCATCTCCCTCCGCACCCCTCTTCCACCACGATTCTTTAGTGCACAGTGGCGACTCCCTACGGGATTTGTTGACACAACAAACCCTTGCAATGAAAACTTTGGCAGAGTGTTTTACACAAAATCAAGGTCAAACCCCCTCAGAGCATTTGAAACTCTCGCTTCCTGAGTATGACCCCAAAAATAAACAAGTTCAGCCCAAATCATGGTGCAATACAGTTGAGTGTTGTTTGACTTCACAGGATCAACAAGGAAGACGTTTAATTGTTGCCTTGAGTAGAGCCTTAAAAGGAGAGGCTGCTGATTGGTTTACTACTATTGTCCACCCTCAACTCACATGGGACGAATTCAGATCGCTCTTTCTTCACCAATATGACATAGCACTCACACCAGCCGGATTCATGCTTCAATGTTTCCAAGCTAGACCACGAGATTTCGAAAATTATGCCACATTCGCCTCACGAACTATCAATCAATTTGTTGCTCACTACCGCCAGTCATCAGTGGAAGAAATTGCTGTATCAGTGGCTCTCTCTCAGATAGCTCAAGCAGACACAAGAGCACGTCATCTTTGCTACACAGAAAAGATAAATAGCCGTGAAAAGTTGCTTCAGGAATTACGAGCTCTGTCATTTAAGAGACCAGGAGGTTATGACAGCGGTCCTGGAAATGCCAAGAAGAGTCGACCAAACTATGAAAGCCCTCAGCATTCATCCTCTCAGGATTATACTTCCCGCTGTGGGAAATGTCGAAGATCTGGACACAAAACCTCAGAGTGCCGATCATCATCGTCCTTGACCTCATCAAATCAGCCAAGAAAGCCATCCAACTTCAGCAATACAACGTGCTTTTCCTGCAACCAAAAGGGGCATATTGCTCCAAACTGCCCAAAGAAGAAGATGTCAGACAAGCGTGGACCAGGAGACACCAGCAGCCAGAGGTCTCAGCCAGTCGAGAAGCAGGTTGGCCTATGCATTGCTAACCCAGAAGGCACATTAACCCACCAAGGTGATGTATTCAAGTATTGTTTTGATTCTGGATCAGAGTGCTCACTCCTTTGTTTGTCCTTTAGTACCCGCTTTGATGGGCCTTTGTTCAATAATGTAGTTCACTTGCATGGTTTAGGGTCATCAATTACCATTTCTCAGTGCCAAAAACAAGCCAGAGTAAAGATTAATGGACACGACATTCAAGTCCTGTTCCATATTGTAGCTGATGGTGCTTTGCCTAAACCCATCATTTTGGGACGTGAAATTCTGGCTCCAGATTTTTGTATGGTAATAACTATATCTTCTTGCACGCTTTGGAAGGACCATCCTCCATTCATGCTAAACCGTAATTTTCTGGATACATCCAGCACTCATGGGGAAGGCGCTGAACCTGTGGGTTCTTCTGGCATTGAAAAATGGGACACTTCTACAAAGGGGCGTGGGCATTCTGATACCGTAAACACCACAAAAAATGAAATATTTTCTGTATCCTTGGGTGATCTCTGCTCTTTGGAGCAGTGCACTGAGGATGAAGTCGTGTTGTTCAGTGAGGTGTTAGGTGGTCATAGTGAGAATATCCCTTCACTTGATTTTCACCCATCTTGTGTTGTCCCAGCTTTAGGATCTTGCCAAGTCTTGCCAGTTAGCACTCAACGTTTCGAATCAGTTCACACTGACCTTTCTGGTAGTCAAAGGGGGGATCTCATCAAAATTTTGACTAATTATTCCCAATATTTTATTGATGGAATACCTACCACTCGTGTGACGACAGGAACATTCAAAATTCGCCTTCTTGACCCTTCCAAAATCGTCCACCGTCGACCATACAAACTTAGTCCTGTACATCGTGAACTGGTGCGAGAGCGCATCAAAGAACTTGAAGATGCCAAAGTAATTCGCCCCAGTTCTTCTCCATATGCAAGCCCAATACTTCTTGTTCCTAAAAAGACAGGTGGTTATCGAATGGCCGTTGATTTTAGGGCTCTCAATGCAAATACAGTCCCAGATAGATACCCTTTGCCATTGATAACTGATCAAATAGCGCGTTTACACGGTGCCCGATGGTTTTCTATTCTTGATGCTGCTAGTGGATTTCATCAAATCCCAGTTGAAGAAGAGTCCATAGAAAAGTTAGCTTTTGTCACACCAGACGGTCAATGGGAATATTTGGCCTTGCCCTTTGGGGTGCGCAATGGACCAAGTGTTTACCAACGAGCAATCATGAAAGCCTTAGGAGACTTAGCATTTGATTACGTCACGTGCTATATGGATGATCTGCTTATATCAGCAAGCACTCAAGCTGAGGCACTTATCCGATTAAATCATGTTCTAGGAGTTCTTACTTCTGCTGGATTTTCTCTAAACCTTTCGAAGTGTTTGTTCATTGTCTCGAAAATTAAATACTTAGGCTACGAGATAGAAAATGGAGAAATAAAACCGAACAAATCCAAAGTTGAAGCTCTGACAAAATTGAAACCTCCCTCTACTCTTCGTACTCTACGCCAATTTTTAGGTTTAGCTTCTTATTTTCGGCATTTTATCCAAAATTTCGCTCAAATAGCTGCTCCCTTGTTTAAATTAACCCGTAAAACTGATGATTCAGCTAATGACAGTAAGAATCGACCAATTCCTTGGAATGACAGTCATGAAAAGGTTCGCCAACAACTTATTGGCATGCTTACCTCAGAACCCATTTTAACCATTTTCAACCCATCCTACCCCATTGAGTTGCACTGTGATGCAAGCTCTTTAGGTTTTGGCGCAATTTTGATTAATATAGTTGACAAAAAGCCGAGACCAGTAGCCTATTACAGTAAGAGAACCACGACTGCAGAATCTAACTTTCATTCATATGAGCTAGAGACTTTGGCAGTGGTTTATGCCATAAAGCATTTTCACAATTATTTACAATGTCACTTGTTTACCGTTGTGACAGATTGTGCATCATTGCGCGCAACTCAAAATAAGCAAGACTTGATACCTCGTGTTCAACGGTGGTGGTCTTTCTTGCAAAGTTTTGATTTTAAAATGCAATATCGTCAATCCTCGCGTATGCAACATGTTGATTTTTTTAGTAGGAACCCTATTGAAGAAGCTGATGAAGTCAACAACTTTCCAATACCTGAACAACCTATTGCCAAACCCAAAATTAATCAGGCATTGTCTGTGAATACCTCAACATTAGGTTTATCAACCCCAAAAATGCGACCACATGGAAAACATCGGAATTTTAAACCTCAATATAAAACTTCTTCCAAAAAACTCGTGCAATTAACATCTATTTCAACTGATTGGCTTCTAACAGCTCAGCGAAATGACCCGTTTGTTACTGAAATAATTTCGAAATTGAATGCTAACGAAATAGATTCAGATATTCAAAACACTTACGAGATGCACTCTGGTGTACTGTGTCGGAAAGTACAGCGACACACTCGCACTAGGTACCTCCCAATTGTTCCCCATTCTCTTCGGTACGCTGTTGTTTCTAATGTCCATGAATCTCTATTCCACTTGGGTAATGAAAAAACCTTAGAGGCGTTGTACCAACATTATTGGTTCGAACATATGGCGAAATACGTTCGAAAATTTGTTGAGAACTGCCTTGTGTGCAAAACATCAAAAACAGATTCAGGACCTCGCCAAATTCAACTCCACCCTATACCCAAAGTTGCTGAACCATGGCACACTATTCATTTAGATGCTTCTGGTAAACTAAGCGGAAAAAAAGACTCTCAAGAATATCTTTACGTTTTCATAGATGTATTCACTAAGTACTGTGTATTGCAGCACACACGTTCCTTAGGTGCTGCAAGTGCTATCAAAGCGTTAACATCTCTCATAAATTTCTTTGGTCCTCCTCAGCGTATAATCTGTGACCAAGGTACAAATTTCACTGCTAAAGATTTTCAAGATTTTTGTGTATCACATCAAATTGACCTCCATTTAATAGCCACAGGAGCATCACGAGCAAACGGTCAGGTCGAGCGCCTTATGAGTACCTTACGTAATATGCTCACTGCTGCTGAATCAGATCAGCATAAAACATGGCAATCTTGTGTTGGAGAAATTCAATTAGCTTTAAATACCACACCTCATAGTGTTACTAAGGTATCCCCCATGCAGCTGATGTTTGGACGGGTTTCCAGGCCTTTGCATCTAATTTCTATCACTGACCACCTCACTGATCAACCATCCACTAGCGTACAAACGTTGCGTGACTCAGCCGCACAATTGATGGAAAAACAAGCTGAAACTAGTAAAACTCGATTTGATAGAGGCAAACTGCCAGTAAAGCGTTTTCAAGTGAATGATTTGGTTTTTGCACAAACGGAGGTGAGAAATAGAGTCAAGTTGGATGATGCCTATAGAGGCCCCTATAAAATTGTAAAAGTTATGCCTGATGATCGCTACTTGTTGCAGTCCGTCTCTGGCGGAACAAAGAAGTTTTTGAAATATCCCCACGAACGTTTGCGCAAGGCACCTACCCTTGATGAATTGAATCCTCTCCCTGATAGTGGAGAGCTTTCTCAATAAAATTTGGCTGACACGATGCTTTATTGTTTTGTGTGGACTATCCCACATGTGACTGTGGATCCTCCCAGTCAATCTACGACTTCAGCCTGTGAGGCTGGTTGGTAGATCATCTGAGTTTTGTTTAAGTCATGTCACGCCTGTGTTAATTATAGTTGTTTGCGGTTTTCGGTTCTCTACCTTGCTTGGCACCCACGGCGGCTCGTCATGGTCGGACCCTCTTCCTTTGTCCCTCCCTTTACGATGCCTTCCGTCCTCACAGTCACTTCTTTTCTGATAGGGTGATTGTCAAGCCCAAGTGAGTTCGAGCCCGGTCTCCCGCATTCTTGATTTTTCTCTCAGCCACTGGTAGCTCCTCTGGCTGATTTTTATTTTGTTTTATGGCACTGGATTCACCTCTGCCGTTGGATTCATTTGAGGCACTGGACTCTCCTCTGCCTGCTGTAAACCTTGCATGCGCACTTCGTTTGTTGGTTGGACGACACTACTTGATATTGTACTGACACTGTATTTGTTCTCTCCCTCCTCTGCTGTGCTTTGCTCATCAGGGTATCCTCTGAAATTGTTTCCATTTTTGCTTTCACTGCTCTCCCTTGCCTTGTTAGGGCAGAGATTAGGCCCATTTGGTTCGATCTAATGGGCTGAATTTGGTCCTTCCAGGTGATCAGCGCTCCCGAGGATGGCAGCAATGTCAGGATCGCCGTGTGATGGAGTGAGGAACCCTGAACTATCGACCCACCAATTTAGGACGAACGCCAATCAATGTATTTCTTACTATCAATTACTATCCATCGATTTATTCACTTTCGATCATATAATCGATTTGTCACTCGAATAACACAATGTGTCGTCACTAGCTGCTCATAACTCCCCTCGCGGCACAAATGCGAACTTAGATGGATATAATATACCTGCTACCTACCTTAGTCAGTCAGTTCGTTATCGTTGTTGTTACAGGAAGGATCGTCTTCCAATTTATGTTTTACTTTACGTTACCTATTTGTGAATCTGATTCTGTTTAACTTACTATGATGTGATCCGTCGAGGGGGAGTACGCTAATTTCGAGTGTTTGTACAAGTTTCTATAATAAACTGTGTTATTATTAACGTATTACATTCGGTATTGTGATTGATTTACCCTATGGCATCGGACATTGAAGAAGGACAGTTGTGTGAGGATGAGGGGGACATCACATATATATATATATATATATATATATATATATATATATATATATATATATATATATATATATATATATATATATATATATATATATTCAAAAAATTTAGGAAAACGAATAAATGACAATAATTGGATTCCAGAAGATGGAACAAGGCATTTTCATCAATCAACTATTACAGATATTCTAGGAAAAATGATTATAGTTTTGCCACAATCTCCTGTAGTTGTGCTTAGTTTTGTCACAATACCTACTAAATATAGTTGTTCCATAATCGGGAATCTGGCGGTAGTACTGTTTCTAGTGGTTGAACCGAAAAACTAACAGCGCCAATCGATTGGAAGTGAAATTCACTGTTAGAATGAGGAAAACCCCGGAAATGTGAAATTTTTCGCTAGGTATGTCATGGTGGCTCTTAATCGATGATGATGAAGATGGTGGAGGTGGTGGTGGTTGTGATAGTTGTGGTGTTGTTGGTGGGTTGCTCGTCTGTGATTACGAAACAGTGCATAATTAATACTTCCAACAATATCCTGAGGTCATTCCGTTATCATATTCATTCAATTGTCATCAGAAATATATAGGGACGGCTCATAAGCGATATGAAAACAATCCCAAAACCTTCAATACCAACATCCAGAGATCAGTGTGCAGATAAACCAGACTACCGACACCAAAGTTAAAAGCGAGTTCAATGTTATCCATTGTTTAGCAATTAGGCTCTTAATAAACCAAAAAAAGGATGAGTTTAATATTGAACTAAGTGAAAAGTTTGGTAACCACAAATCAGTACAGTATATACCATCGCCTACTATGCTAAGTGACCGCCTGTTCGATTCTCATCGATCTGGACCCATTGATGTGTCCAATGCCTACTAGTCGGCTCATGTGACTGATGCAGAAAGTCCTGTACATTAACTTATCACTCGTGTCCTTGCGTTTCAGAATAAGGAGTGCGAACGTATTGATATGCAAACTTATGTTTCCTAATAACCCTAGGATAGTGGAGCGTGCAGTTCCTCCCCCCACCATACCCTTTGGGATAGTTACACACGCAAGTGCTTCCACCAACAAGGTAATTTAAGGTGCGGGAGATCCATGTTGCTTTGACATCGCACCTATCACATCACACGCAGTGCTCCCTCTGCCGGCACAATAGATAAGTTAGTTACGCTCTTACCTTACATCTAACTCTGTAGTGCTGTGGCCGATACCGAGATTGAAACGCTCTCCTTTGTAAATCAGAGTACCCCTCCATTCCAAGAGGTATGGGTAATTTTACGCCAATGACATAGTGTATTTACAAGATCCAATTGGGAGCTTTGTCAGCCTAATTGGCCGTAGGTGTTTGTGAAATACAACACCGACTAAAACTCTTTAGGCTCATCACTGAACTGCCATTGAGGAAAGAACTGCGCTCAATATTGTATGCATACATATACCTTGTCATTCTTTATAACAGCATATTAGATGTCATTCTAGAGTTTAAAAAAATAAATATAATAGGCAGGTATATGATTTACCAAAAATATCAAACCGTTTCAACTGTATAGTGTCAGGGATATAGCGAATTTCTAGGTGAAATACGATTTATCCAATAATTGAAACACAGATCCCCTTAACAACTTGTGCTGTAACGTAGAATAATTTATTTTGATTGGTAAATGGGAAAATCGCTAATCTCCAAATATTGAATGTCTTGTCATACCCGACGACTTAATCCACATTTCACAAAACCATTTGCAATATACACAGATGAATCGAAGCATGCGTTGCCTTTTCTGCAGCGATGGGCATATTCGTAATCGTGAATACAAATATATTCACAGAAAACCTATTCCGTGAATACGAATATAAGTGTATTTATAATTAACGTGAGTTAATACACTGTATTTACACAACAGAATACAAATACGCTTGTATTCACACAATTGAATATGAATACACTTGTATTTACACACGTGAATATAAATACACTTGTGTTCGTATTCATATCTGTGAATACGAACAAGTGATTTCGTATTTAGTTGTGTGAATACAGGTGTATTTTATAAAAAAGGCTTTCTGTCCCTAAACTGGTTTTGACATGGATATGTCTTTGCTCTGGGGGGTCAACCAAAAATTTCCGTGATGCAAAATTTGTGTCACAATTTCAGTGTTTTTCACGTACAACCCAGCAGTTGCTAGGGGAATGGAACTTCCGCAGTTTTCATCGCACATAAATCGTTCGCCACTCGTTGGAAAGCGCTTGATTTATGTGATAAATGCTCACATCTCGAGCTACCAATTTCCCGCTCCTTACGTACCTGGCTACATTCCTAAACTAAGTTGATTTGACTAATAAACAATTTTAATAAGCCGGTTACAATATTCTTAACGTAAAGCAAATCCCCAATCCCCAATCAAAGACATATCCATGTAACATGGTATCTGCTTGTAAAGCAGATAGTGGAACTCGTTTACGAGTTGTTTAGTTAGGTACTTGAATTTTAATCAATCTCCAACGTTTGATTAATCTCCCCGGGAACTGAGGCTTCGTCAAGGAGACGAAATTCAAAATACCAAATTCCAAATTCATAGGACATTTTCATCCTCTTGACAACAGTCGACTGTTAACAACAAATCATTGTAGTGGCTTCTCTCCACAGTAAGTAAACCGTTGATTTGTTGGAGTTAGTCGGGATGCGGCCCAGGGATTTGTTTAAAGTTAAAGGATTTGTTTACAACTCTCGAGGACAATACTAAATTACCAAAATACCAAATTCCAAATTTGTAAAATAAATACATTGTAAAATAAATAAATTGTTTTGTTTTTTGTGATAAAAAAATCGAATTCAAAGTTATGAATTAAAGAAAACCAAATTTAAAAACGGGGGTTAGGAGATGTCAAGGAAGGATAGTCGCATATTCGTTTCTGGACCGTAGGCTGAGGGGAATGTGATGTGACTTGCTCTTATTTAGGTGCTCCGAGGGATAAGCGGCAGTAAAGAAAGATGACGGAAACAAATGTTTAAAGTTACGAATGTTGAATCAAATTTGTAAAGAGTTTTTCGAGAGGAAAAATTTTTACCACTAACACGGAAAAAAATCGTGGAATGGATATGTCTGTTTGATTTTCAATACATATTTCAAATGACAGATGCGAAATGAACCATGACAGATGACGAAATACAGGCTACAGATGCGAAATGACCCATAACAGGGGACAAAGTACAGGTTACAGATGCGAAATGACCCATGACAGGTGATAAATATCCATGTCAAAATGTCAATTAAATTAGCTAAGTCAGCTGATCAGAAAAGACCCAATCAATTCAATTGTCTCTTAGTGCTCCAGAGAGTCTCCATCTCTAATTTCAACTTCGTAGGAGAATAGGAGAGATTTTGGCTAACTCAGCTGATTAGGAAAGAGCCAATCATTTCAACCGTCTCCTAATATCCCAGGGAGTCTCCCTATCAAATCTCAACATCCATGTATGAACAGGAGACATTTTATCTCACTCAGTTGATTAGGAAAGAGCTAATAATTACAATCGTCTCTTAGTGTCCCAGAGAGTATCAACTCCCTACGTTTCAGGAACCCGAATTAAGAATGTATTTTGTACTATTTTATACTGTAATATTTATGTAAAAAAAGAATGTAAATAAACTTCTATTCATTGGACAATTCACCAACTTTCATCCGAAATATAGATATTCATCCAACAAGATACAGGGATACTGATGAAAGAGAGACTACCAGACTTGAACTGGATACAGAAGGATAGGAGTCGAACTCATATTCCAAGGTTTAACAAGGTTTAATTTTGTTCAAATATGTTCGAATTAGCCGACGACTGAGTGGAAGAAAGATTAGCATTAGTAGTGTAGGTGGTAATGGTTATTCAAAAGGAAAGAAAGGTTCAGATCTGTGAGGTTATCCTCGAAGTCTGAGTGACGTGGAAACCGAGCACAGGTGTCCATGGTAGAAGGTGGGGTTTTGGGATACACGGCTTAGGGCCTTACGCCGGGAGACTATGAGATTTAGTATAGACTAATGTACTAGGGGAGGCAGCGTAGGGTGATTAAGACGAGGTAGCAACGGTGTTCATGGAAGCTAACGCGGGACGGCCAGGGATGTTCCGGCCAGGGGATGCAAAAACCCCCTCAGGGCACTAACAGAGATTTAGTGGGCAGGAAGTTTGGGTTGTGACCACCCTTTTGCAACTTGACTTCCACAGCGGGTATTAAAATCTTCGCCCCAGGGCGGCTACTTTATCAAAGGGCTTGCTTCCCGGGAAAGGGTTTGACGAATGGGGGTGGTATAATAACATTATGCATCATTCAGAGGGAATTCGGACATTTATCGTCGGCTTTATTGGCGTTAAACCTTTTTGCCCGACCGACCTCCAGTTCTTTATTTCGTTGTAAGCTGGTAGAAAACATCGATAATATCCACGCGAAAGTGGGTACGAAAATGAATCATGACCCCAACGAAACAAATCCTGAGTAGATCAGTAACCTTCAGCTCAAGCACTGAATACTGCATGAATCCTACGCCAGGAAAAGAAAGAAGTCATGAGTTCTACATAATTGAAAGCTTCACTTAGGCAACGAAATTGAGGTACAAAGTTGTTCCAAGTGTGATACTATTAGTAAGTGTGCTCTCAACCCAACGACAGGACTAACAAATTTTATAAGGCTCCCACAGAAAAGAATACAAGGCCTATCGCATATTTCGCCTACATGGGGCCGATAATTATTTAGAGAATTCTTCGAATACCCCATAATCCCATCATTCGCTTATTTTATTTCCAACTGTAAATGGAAGACCTGATTTTCCTATGGATATCGAGTGATTTGATACAGCACATCATACCACGCAAAGCAGTTTGTTCGCAACGCCAATTTTTGGAATATGCAAACTGACAATGAAATGTGAATAAATAAATTAATGTTGAAGGCAGGTTGCAAATATTATGGCAATACCAACTGCCAAAGGTTCATGAATTCAATAATTGTAGTCGACACTATGTTTGATTGATTGGCTCCTTGCATTAATTACTTACCTATTGTAATTCCATGTTGACAGGCTCTAACACCACGTTTTGTAGGTATTACGTAGGTATTTACAAGATCCAATTGGGAGCTTTGTCAGCCTAATTGGCCGTAGGTGTTTGTGAAATACAACACCGATAAAATAATACCTTCAAACTCGTACAAAATCAATTTTAAAGACGACATATCCTGGCTGTCAAAGCTTACTTTAGCTTCACAAAGAGTTTCACGTGTGGGGTGAATTAGTAACAAAGCAAGTAATTTATCGACCTCATTACAAATCAGGGCTTTGGACGTATTGCAATACGCAGTCTGCTAACCAAGGTTTATAGCAGGAGGGAGAACGGTAGGGAAGAGGAGGAAGCCGCATAAGTCTGTCACCGCCATGGGGATATTATTTAGTAAACACCGCTCATTCAGCCTGTGGATGAGGTGCGGTTTTCAAGCGAAATCATAAATACCACTTCGAAACCCATTAACTGAGCGGGAAGCAAGTCATTTCTCGCGAATCAAGAGGTGGACGGGGATGCAGATGTTTTCAACATAAAATTGCATCGGTTGGCGTTGAGGGAAATGAATGCTGGGAATAGGGGCTGGGGTAAAAGCTGGTAATGAAGCAGGGAAAATATTTCAAAAAGTCCAGTCATGCAGCATGATCGAATGAGCGAATTTCCTTGAATTATCTATCGTATTATAATATGTTAAACTGTTGAAATTTGAGCCATTTCAGATGAAAGAAATTGTTAAAAAACCAATTTAATTTAAGCAAATTTAAGCACCAACTCATGGTTGTTTTCAACCAAACAAAATTTAACGCTCCCGATTCATTGTAAAGTTTGATAGATTTAGACTGTTTTTAAAAGGCTTTCAGCCACGAAAATTTGCGTCGAGTGCAGCTAAACAGGGGAGGTGGAATAGAGCGAATTGATTTAGTACCCACACTGTATCGTATAAGGAATTTAGGTGCCCACCCCAGAGGTGCAACGGGGGCCTAAATCCTCATAAAAAGGTAGAGGAGAGTAAACAGCATCCCGTCAGAGAGATACCAACCCTAATAATAGCCTTTAATGAGCCATGTTCGGGGAAGGTTAGTTTCTCAGTCGCCTGGGATCCCATCCAACGCCGAACTCAGCTGTCAATAAGATCGAGAACAGACCGCGGCGCCCATTGTTTCATCAACGGAACGCCGACGGCGCTATCTCTGGTGCTCTGACGGGAGCTTGATGGACCTCTCAGGAGGTAACTCTGTTACAATCGATAATCGAAGGTTCTGAGGAAATCGAGGGTTCCAAATCCATATACGCTCTTCACATCGAACACTAGATGTAACCCAACCTCAATTATCACCTACGAATCCGGCACCGGAATGCATACAGAAAAATTTTATCAGAGGTTTTGGCGCTCCACTGGTTAATGACGAAGATGATGAAAGGAACGACACAGACTGGACGAACCGTTGACGTCAGATAGTAGTCTTGCAGGGTAAAAAATACAAGCTTCTACAAGTTCTTTAGACAAGTTTTCAGAATGTGCACGGTGGAGCCCTCATGCTACTTACTCTACATTCACGAAGTCATTGTAAAGGGAATGAGTTTCGTTCAAAGAGGTTCAACGGGGTGGACAGCAATACACATCTCTGAAAAACGTAATCCGACAAAAATTAATTTACTCCTCGATCAAGAAATAACAGATGAAGAGTACGGACTGTTTTCCCTACCAGTGAAATAAGGTGGTCTCGCAATGAATGACCCAGTATCTTCTTCAGAGAGGGAATATGAGGTATCAAGAAGGGCAACCTCAATCTTGACACTAAGCATCACAACAGGAGCAATCTTAAATGGGGAAGAACACTATGCGCATGCCAAAAGCGTATTAAAGGCTGAAAAAGAGAAAAAAACAAGAAGGAAAAGCGAGGAGAGCAATAAGACGGATTATTGACGGAAACGCCTCGCAGTGCTGTCAGTAATCCCACAAAGTGATGACAATCTGGATCTCCCCAATGCAATTCAAAGATGTAATAGCAATGCAATATAGAAGGGAACTGATCCAGTCACCAGCTATCTGCGACGGGTGTAGTGCATTATATACAGTCTACGGAGGAAGATCGGATCGAAACGTTCAGACGTGAGTTTTGTGTTGTTTTTGTTTTCGTACTAAGAGTTATACATATGCAAAAGCGCAAACTTCAGGGACCGTTTCAGAATGCCTCGAACCGGATTTCAATGAAGAAACTTTTCAAAAGTTTTGATTTTAAAATTTTCCGAGCCTCAACGAAAATTCACTAAATTCGCTAAAAGAGGCAAAATAGGCCAGTCAAATCGTACACAAGAAAGGGCTAAAATGGCAAATGGTCTGCTAGTTCTGCTTTTTTGATATATTGTTAGGATCAGTACCAGTAGTGTAAATCCAGTTTTGCAGTTTGGGGCGCTCGAAAAACCACGAAATTTTCGCACTTGTTTCGGTTTTTTCACTATATCTTCTAAAGTATGCATTTTTAGAGAATACATGTAGGATACATTTTTAAAGTAGTTTAAATTAGCTACAATTTGATCCTAAAACCAGCTCTGTAGGTCAAATAGAAGCCGAGATACAGCTCTTCAAAAGTTGATCGTTTTTTCCAAAAAAGTGAAGTTTACAGTTTTGACCAACTTTGGACCCAAATTTCGGTGGGAAATACTCATCCTACGACGAACGTTTAATCGAGAGAGGTTGTAGTAAATTTAATTACCTTTAATTTAAGCACAAAACGGCGTCTATAGGCCCAATAGTTTTGTACAATGTTCAAAAAAACCAAAAGTCGGGAAAACTGCATTTTTCAAATACTCGATCTGTTGAGTTCCCACGATGCACACTGGGGTATATGACCATAAAGTGCGGACAAAATTACTTACCATCTTATTTGTTGTGTAATGAATAAATTATTGATTTGTACAACCCAAAAATTAATTTAGTAATAAATAAATTATATTCTTTCCAAAATAAGAATAGAAAAACTTAACACTTGTAATTTTTTTTTTTCAAACTTCATGTTTCGAATTTTCGTTTAACACGACTTTATGTCGATAATCTGTTTTATTTAATTTTATTATAAGTACAAATAAATTTGAAGAAATAACTTGTCACTTTGTTTATTCTGCACAATTTACTACTCGTTTCAATTTACTATTGATTGTAATCGTATTCTTGTATTTTATAAACAATTCTTTGTATAATAAATTCTCTTATTTATAATTAAAATCAACTAGATAAATAATAAACTACGATTTCCTGACTCTCGACAAGAGCACCTCCTACGACTCTGTGGTCATCATCGGGGAAGATGTGGACCTACTCGTTCTTCTGAATGGCTTGGGTTCGTCCGTGAGCAACACAGTCTTCCAGAAAAGTGGCAGAGGTGACGGTGGCTCCCTGCAGTTCACAAGTAGGTCATTCAATCATGGAGGTTTGGAGGTTCCTACAGGCTTTGAACTGTTCCTCCACGCCTTCACCGGTTGTGATACCAACTCTGCCCTTTTCTGGTATGGGAAAAACAAGCTGTGGATGGTCATTCAGAAGAACCCACAGCTCATAACCACAGCCCAAGTGTTCCTCCGTCCAGACGCAACCCAGCAAGCCGTTGCGGACGCAGGGGCAAAGTGTCTGGTTGCTCTGTACGGAGGAGAGGTAGAAGAGGATACCCTCAACACTCTGCGGTATAAGATTTTTATCAAAACGGCCACCTCAAGCAAACTCGACTTGGCCCGTTTGCCTTCCACTGAGGATGGTGAGGCTTTTCACTCGTACAGGACTTACCACCAGGTTCAGAAGTGGTTGGGGGTGAACAAAGATGCCACTCAGTGGGGTTGGACCCAAACCACACAGGGGCTCATCCCCACCACCATGATGAGCGAAGCGGCACCCCCAACCCTTCTGAAACTCCTATCCTGTGGGTGCAAAATAGGGTGCACCGGAGGCGGCTGCAGCTGCGTAAAAGCAGGGCTCAAGTGCTCTTCGCTCTGCAAGGTGTGCAGCAGAGTATCCTGCCAGAACGTGGCTCCGATGCAAATCGGTGGAGGAGACGACGATGACGACGACGATCCACCACAGACTGAAAATCAGCTGGACGACTGGGAACCCCTCTCTAAACGGGCCAAATGACATCCGTTCCAACCTCCGATTTTGTAAATAATACAACTTTAATTTTTAAACTTGACTTTTTGCTACCAGATATTTGTAAATAATGTAGGTAATTAATTTTTAAATTTGATTTTTATGTAATTACATTAATTATTAAGCACAATTTGATGTTTTTTTGAGTTTTTATTATAAATTACACGTATCTTTACATTTTACATGGCTTTGTCATTCAACCTATCAATCACAACATCGTGGGAACACAACAGATAGAGTATTTAAAAATTAAAAACCTAAAAATGGTTTTTCTATTAACATAATTGAAATACAATTGAGAAAAAATGAATTGAAAAAAAAAAATTACATTCTTATTTTGGAAAGAATATAATTAATTTATTACTAAATTAATTTTTAGGTTGTACAAATCAATAATTTATTCATTACGCGACAAATAGGATGGTAAGTAGTTTTGTCCGCACTTTATGGTCATATACCCCACTGTACATCGTGGGTACTCAACAGATCGAGTATTTGGAAAATGCAGTTTTCCCGATTTTTGGTTTTTTTGAACATTGTAAAAAACTATTGGGCCTATAGACGCCGTTTTGTGCTTAAATTGAAGGTAATTAAATTTACTACAACCTCTCTCGATTTGATGTTCGTCGTAGGATGAGAATTTCTCACCAAAATTTGGGTCCAAAGTTGGTCAAAACTGTAAACTTCACTTTTTTGGAAAAAACGATCAACTTTTGAAGAGCTGTATCTCGGCTTCTATTTGACCTACAGAGCTGGTTTTGGGCTCAAATTGTAGCTAATTCAAACTACTTTAAAAATGTATCCTACATGTATTCTCTAAAAATGCATACTTTGGAAGATATAGTGAAAAAACCGAAACAAGTGCGAAAATTTCGTGGTTTTTCGAGCGCCCCAAAGTTAGCACAGGTCTTTCGAAGTTGCAAAACTGGATTTACACTACTGGTACTGATCCTAACAACATATGAAAAAAGCAGAACTAGCAGACCATTTGCGATTTTAATGTACAATTTGACTGGCCTAAAAATGTACTTCCGTCAGGGCAAATGATAGACGTAAACGTATTCCGATGTCTTATACTATTCTATGTCAATGATAACTTTTTACGTATTGCAATTTAATATTTTAAATAAAAAATATGTACATGTGTGTTTTACATTTTTAAGGAACCGGATGGTGTTAGGGCAGTTTATTAACATATATATATATATATATATATATATGATATATATATAATATATATATATATATATATATATATATATATATATATATATTTCAATTCAAAGTTGTTTGACTTTACCTGACAATTCCGACCAAAGTTGATCAAGGCTATAACCGTGGGGAGTGCGTGTGTGTCCGTGTGTCCACAAATCCTTGCAACACGCATAACTTCCGCAGTTTTCATCCCATTTTGATGGAATTTTCAGAAGAACCCTGAGTTGGGGTGTAGACGGTGGCCTACGAGTTTCATCAGTCACAAATCAATACTTCACATCCGCATGCCCAAACGTAGATACCATCAAGCATCATTTTCTCGCGTTCTAATCTTCTGATCTAGCTCAAATTGAGAGGGTAGTTTGGAAAAGCCAAGATAGTGATATCCCATAAACTTCATCACGACCGTATCATTATTAGCGAATGCGCATGCGCAAATGTGAAATCCTTGCAACAAGCATAAATTTAAAGTTTCAATTCTATTTTGATAACATTTTCTAATAATGTGTGGGTTAGTGCGATGCAGTGCGTTAATATTATGCATTTCATGTGATAGCAAATAAAATGATTGATTGATTATTTCAGATTTTGGATGTTTCCTTTCAAATTTCAGCATTCAGAAATTGATATTTTTCACTACGCATGCACATACGATTTTGTATGATTAAAAGTTATTTATATGCATGTATATTATTATATTTTCAACCTTTTGGTAATATCACCAAACCCGTTTTTTACAATCACCATGCAATCCCCGAAGCGAAAATCGTTAGAGCGTTCGCTTGGTGGAGAGAAAAATCTTAACTTCCACCGCCTCCCGTTATTCAACCCTTCTCGGGGCGGTATGTAGGGTTTTATTACCCGCTTTTAGGGTTCAACAGTTTATGATGGTGTTTTATAGGTGATGATCATGGGAGACAAGCGCGGCGGAGACTCAGATTCCCTCGGAAGGTTGGAGAGCGATAATAAAACGGAAGGGGGAATTTCTTCTTCCCTCCGTTATATCACACTTTTTACCGATGGGAAGTCTTCGGTGAGCGCGGCGCTGTAAACTGCCGCGCTGGGACAAAGGTTCCGCTAATAGAGTTTTCCTGGTGGTGAGGCAACCTGAAAATGATGAGGTTCTTTGTGGATGTAGAATCACAAGGTTCATGGCCTGTGGGAAACTGTAATTCAACGAAATTCACGGGAACTACCCAATACAACTATATTTGACAATAGGGGCCAAATTCATACATCAACAAGTTGATACAAGTACTAAAGCAGCATACACTTACTAAATCTGAGAGATCTTTACACACAAACCATCTACTTCATTCCTTTCAGCCTTGGCTGAAAGGAATGAAGTAGATGGTTTGTGTGTAAAGATGGTTCTGACCATGAATGTGTTCAATTTTGAAGATAAGCTGTTCATACAACAAAAGGGTACTGCTATGGGCACTAGAATGGCACCAGCTTATGCAAATCTATTTATGGCTAGGTTCGAGCAAAGTTTCCTTTCATCACAGACTCTTCGGCCTATAATTTGGAAGAGATCCATAGATGGAATTTTTTCTATTAGGAATCATGGGGAGGAAACCCTGAACAAATTTCTAAGTGACCTTCATTCACAGTTTTCAGCGAAATTTACATGAACATACTCAACATCAACAGCTACATTTCTGGATGTAAACATACAATTGACAGAAAATACACTCACCACCTCTGTACATATCAAACCAACAAACAAGCAATTATACCTACATTATATCTATATTTGTGCTAAAAGATAGGCACAAATATAAAAACGTCTGCCTTGTTGGGCGTGGCACATAGTTTGTTCAAATTCATAACATATTGGTATAGATTATTGAGGTGTGTACATAGAAAGACTTTTTAAAGCATCATTTTATCAACTATTATTTGAGAGCACAATTTGAAATAAGCGTGAAAACAAAATTGATTAATTACGAGCTGTGATACCCACCTGCAGTGGTTTGTTTGGTTGCTGTAAAACCTAACTATTGGTTTATGTTGAATGAAGTGAGGTGAGGGAGAAATAGGTGCTCTTTTATGCACACAAGGTCTGATGCATGTGACTTATACCGTAAATTCCAGCAATCCTACCAAAATTTAACTTGAGAAAAACCTACTATATTAAAATCAACTGAAAAGGGCACTGTAGATTGTGTCCGTAAATCAGCAGGTAAGAGCACGGCAGTGTTCTGAAGGACAAGAATCCACATTTTACCATTCAGACTCGTTCCTATGTGCCATGATAACTAGTCACTTGCAAGTAGCTTGCGGCTTAGTAGTAAGCGTGAAGGTTACAGAAGGATCGATTTGTGGGTGACTTGCAAGTTACAACGTGCCAGAAAATCGCAGCAGGAACAACGGGGCTAAGTGAGCACTTGCGAACACCAACTGATTTAATTGCGAGTTGCACAGAGTAGGGTGCTAACATTCCTTTTTCAGCGCCTCGTCATCATGGGAGTTACTTATTACTTTCACTATGCCACGATTGAAGGGAGTGAAGATAGTTAGCCGAAGAATTTGCTAGCTCGTTGGACTATAGTGCGAGAGATATGAGAATGGGACTAGCCGACACAGAGGGTTGACGAAACGGAAGATGTACCCCTCTCCTTCAAACGGCCCTCACTCCACTAATCTACACCCTGAGGAAAGCAGGATTCCCATTGAGAGGGAATAATTCCCTTTCAAATGAGGAAAACTTCTCTAACCCGCCCTCTTTTAGACGAGAGGGGAATGTAAAGGTCTCGATCAACGAATACCCATAATGTTTGAATACTTTATTCAGAAAAAAGAAAAATAGGACCAAGCAATAGGAACCTGTGATACCCAAGAGGTACTTAATTTGGAAGGAACCCCTTTTCCCTTCATCCAAAATCCGAAAGATCGTATTCTCGCTGAGGCCAGTTGCGTCACAAACTCACTTCTTGACATTCTTGAAAGGAAGTACTTCCAGACGCGCAAAACCAGGCGGCGAGCTCGGGAATTGAGACGCAGTACCCCCTTCAAGGATGAGTGAGAACCAAGTGACCTCTGATCTGTCGGCGAAGATTAAAATGTGATTTTCGTTGTGAAATTATTACAACTAAATTAGTAGCGAAAATTAACAAAACTAATTCAGTAACCAAAATGTGCAGTCCGATGAAAAGCTAAGATAAAAACCAATCAGACAAAGTGCGTTTATAGAAACGATTAAGGGAAAAAGAGGAAAGACGACGGCTGGTAGTAGGTCAGTGACAGTAAGCAAGTACGACATAACGCAAGAGACCAGATGGAAACTGAGGGCTTGGCTTAATTGGAAAATTTTCCTTCTAATAGTTGGGACTCATGAAAAGTGACCAAGAAGAGGTCACCACCCGCCTGACCTCACTACAGGTAAAAAGGAAGGGGAATTCTCGGTCCCATTCTCATATCTCTCGGAGTATAGCATGATTGTAAACATTCTAGCAACACATGTAAACTTGCTAGTTTTCTGTTCATCAATACATCAAACTGAGTGCTAAAACATTTTTTGGTAATTACATGAATATGGGATCTGATTTCATGTTCGTGATTCTCGGACGAACAAATTATTTTCCAAACTGAGAGATTATTTCAACACCCTTGAATTAGATATATGCATCATAAACTAGAAACGGACAAATCAATCGATGATCGATTAATGATGAGATGAAATGAGCGCCATCTGCTGTAGTAATGTTGTTACTTGTTATCCATCCATTACTTAATCCATCCAATCCATTTATTACGCACGATTTAGTTAGTGTAAGTCAAAGCAGATACGTTTTCACTTTTGAATTCGAAGTCTATACGAAGAACCTTATTATCCGTCGAGTTAAACTGAACAATATGTTAATATCCGTACCTACGTAATTACTGTAATTTGTGGTTCAAGCACAAACAAATGAAAACTGAATGCAAGCTATATTGCCAATTGCAGTACGTGAACAGTACACTCCATAACAGTTCTACAGTCTGGTTATGTGAACGAATGAACGCAAAGACGTTTAATACAGGTTCTTGCCCTAGGGCGTTGTATTTCATTAACATTATCACGTACGCTAACGTTACCGCTTCGAAGCTCTAGCTATATCCCTCCAGTTCTCTTCTAATTGATAAGCGTTCTCTTTGATAATATGATTAGTCCCGAGGGGCTGTATGCAAGCCCTTCTCCATCGGCGGGATAGGTAATTTATGCTCATAGCATATGCATCTTGAGTGTATGCTCCGTAAATTAATCCTAATGAATTTATGCTAGCCCCTTGACGCCACTTACGAACTTTCGTCTAATGTGGTCTAATGGGAAGATACCGGGTTCTGTTCTCTTTTCCCCGGGACGTTCTCAACACCAAACTCAATTAGGTGGAAGTCAGTTGAAACCTTAAGCACTTCGTTTGTAATTTCAGCAGCATTATCAGCAGCATTCGTTACCCTCACTAGATAGTAACTAACTACAATGTACGTAGTCGATTATATGCGAACGTACACGGGAAAACATATTGCTAAGTAATGCATGCATCAAAGGGACGTCCCTATGAATGGATTGTATATAATTTTGGTGAGAATTAAAATAAAAGAAAAAATATATATATCATGACTTCTCGAAGTAGCCTACCCCGCCACCCCATTAACCCCCTCCACCGACAGTAAATTTCCATCATAAAGCTTCCAGCATGAAATTTGACATATTTTTCAACACTAGACCAAATTTATGATCGAACAAAAAAATGATCGCTAAAATCTGACGAGAATAGTAAAAACACCATGCATTTATTCCTACTAGCCCCTTCATTCACCCCCTTCCATAATGAAATGAGGAACTCCTGATATACGATCCAAAACTATACCAAATTCATAGTTGAACAAAACAAAAAAGAAAGAAAAAAATTGTCAAATTTATATTTTTTATCAGAACCTTAGCCAAAAGAGTTGATCAACAACGAAATTGAAGATTAAAAAATGTACGCAAATATATATGCAGAAAACTGTACGCAAATTTCATTAGTATTTGCTGAAAAATCTATAAAAACTCCCAAAAAGAGCTAAAATTTCGGAATTTTCTTTGAATTGCAGAATATTATCATTAAAGAATTTTGCTGCCATAAAATTAATAGTTAACAATATTATGCTATGTTAACTATGTCATGTGCACTCAAAATGCTCGAATTTCAAAAAAGTTCAACAAATTTCAAAACAATGTATTCTAAAACAATATGTTTAATCAGATAATGTAATACGATTATTAACCAAAATTCGCTTATACGATCATGCTGCATGACTGGAACATTTTCATCAATATCCAGTAACTCTAATTAATCTAGTTTCCGAGTGAACTATACTCGAGCTCACTAATACTATGTTAGACGTTACACACTATAACATATTACGACCTGAAGGCATTTTCAGTTTAAGAGGTCATTAACCGTCTCCAGGAACCGTTTGGACTGGCCTCAATATTGTTAGCCCGGAATGTTAGCCCGAACTGATACGAAGTTAGTTTAGGGGCCTGTTCATTGAAGATACCAAACTCTAATGAAGAGGACTTGATAACTTTACTCGCGATAAACCAAAGCTAATTACTTAACTTATCAACCGCTTCGGCCTAACTGTGGGACGTGGAAAGGCCTTGAGATTCTAAGGTACTGTGCAATTAGGTAGCCATGATTATTTATCTGACAAATAATCCAGCTGTTTGCTCTAACAAATACAATGTTAAAAAAAACACTCACGCAGTTTGCGTAAGCACAACCAACTTTTCGAATCGATCGGCTCTAGCTCTAGGTGAAGCCCGTAATTTCATTCGTCATTGATGTCCTTGAGAGGCTCCAATAGTACGACACATCTTTTAGCACACTCAGCTGATCAGGATGGAGCCTGTATGGTTATTCGTCTCTGGTTATCCCACAGAGGCTGCCTACCAATTTTCAACGTCCTACGGTGAACAGGAGGGATTTCAGCTCACTCGCCTGATCAAGATGGCGTTCCACACTTTGCTCGTCTCTTGTTACCCCAGTAGGGCTCCCAATCGAATTTCTAAGTCCTACGGTAAATAGCAGAGATTTCAGCACGATTTTGCCATAATTATGATTGATATTACGGCTCGTGGTCAGCTGATTCTCACCAAAGTCAACGAGGCACAAGGTCCGATATAATAATATATCATATCAGAATTTGGTCCAAATCAGACCAGCGGTTTCGGAGGATTAGTGAGCACAAAATTGTGTCCATAAATAAATATATATATAAAGAAATCTGAAAATTAATTACTATTGTAATCGTGCTCTACACCCTCTGAAACGCAAAGAAAATGCATCCCCACCCCCAAGTGCCGCCGTACCGACGGCTTTAATACCCCCTTTTCTACCAAAAGTTGGGTAAAAATGCCGGCGTTACATTGACAACAATTTTGGTGAAAAACCATTTCCTCCACGAAACCAAAGTTAAAACCACAAATAAAACTAAACCGAGACCGACATATATGTACAATCTAGTGATTCGCCTTCGAAAATTGATCAACCGCAATGACTCCATATTTTCAAAATGCTGCAAATTGTATGCTGTAGATAACTATTAAACAGTGTCCAAGAAAGGTAGATTATTATATACGTGTCCGACTATAACAAAGTTATTATAATGAACTATTCTTCTTGAGTTTTCTGTTGAAATAATCATGGTATTCCATGTACTCCATTTAAAATGAACTATAATAGATCCATATCAAATAACGGATAGGTACCTCTATGACAATCAGCGTTGGAATAAGAAGAAATGTAATGCATGTATTAGATTACTTCTTCCTATATTTTTTCGCCAAAACAAAAGGGGTTTCATGCTAGCGAAAATTATCGTTGAATGTGTTAAACGCTGCGGAATGTGTGGCTATTGTGGACGTCAGCCAAAAACACAGTGTTAGCAATGGATAATGCTAAAATCCACAAGGGTCGAGAGGTTAATGGCTTCATGAAATCTTCCCAAATGAGCATACAATTTCTGCCACCCTATTCCCCCATGCTCAACCCAGCAGAACAAGCACTTTCAAAAATTAAGAATGAGACCCGAAGAATCATGGGCGTTCCTGGAGAACAACTTAGTGGAAGTTTATCTCGAAGTGTCGGAGAAGTTACGCCGAACGACGACTGCTAAAACTTATGTATGCAATGAACATCTTCATCGATTTAACTTCGGCTGCAAGTGAATAACGTCTTCATTCATTAGAAGAGCTTGTTCACTTCATCATTAGAAAGGACGTTGTTTTTGAAGACTTTGTTTCTCTTTGCCCTTTTCTTTGTTCATGTTCTTCTTCTTTGTTCATGTCCTTTTTTTAAAAATCGTTAAAAAATCAATTACCAACCGCAGCTGAAAGTTTGAATTAATTTGTAAAATATTCAACTTTTTTAATTTGTGAAATGTTCAACTTTATTTGCAAAAAGATTAACTTTATTTGAAAAAAAGATTAAATTTATCAGTAAAAAGTTTAATTAAATTTGCCAAAAGATCAATTTGATTTGCAAAAAGATTTATTTGATTTGCAAAAAGATTAACTCTATTTGCAAATACTATGTAAGTATTTATTTGTTTTTATTCGACTTTTGGAAGCGCACATTTACATGGATGGGAAACGGATAAAATTAATTTTTGAGATTCCCTCAGAAAATACATTGAATGAGAAAAATTATTTTTACTCCATGAATACTGATTTTAGGAGGAGATCAATAAATCTTGATAACAGTGAATGCGGTCGAGTGATCGTGTAGCGTGAACGTGTATGAGGATTTTCCATTCAAAGATAGACGTGGACGGTTTTCGACCTTCGGCTACGGCAACGTGGGTCTCCTCATGAAGAGAAAGAATCTTGCTGCGCTCCCGACAGGGCCTTGGAGCTGGAAAGGTTACTGCCTTTAGGTGGCAATATGTGTAATGGAGGCAGCCTCTCTCTCCGCTGAGTAAGCTTTTCCCTTTTATAGTGGAAAAGACCGTAAACAGAGGAATAGGAGGGGCCTCCGGCTAATGATGTATTTACTTCTGACAAGGGAAAAGAGAAAAGCGGTCCAGGACCCTCCCCTCATCCAGCATCACGCGTCGCCATCTTCAGATCTCTGACGACTCACTGCGTCACTATCCCAGTGCTGATCCACCCACTGTACTATAATCAGTCAAATATTGGGAGGAGGATAACAAACAAAAGATAACGCCTCTGCATTAGAGCTTTAGGAAAAAACAACATGGTGTGCGCAGGGATTGAAAAGTGATTATTTATTATTATTTTAAAATAAAACTAGCTGCCTCATTAAGAATTTTTACACCAGCTCAGTACGCTCTCCAACAAAAAGTAGGTATTTTTTGAAAAATTTTCAAAGTTTGAAATAAATACTACCTACGTCACAGCACCCCTTCGGGAGGGACTTCACTTTGAGGTATAAACTATTACATAATTTGAAAAATCTTGAAAAAGGAGCTACTGATGGAAGGGGAGAGTGGTTAGTGTCAAACTTCCCAGGATAAAACTTCTTTCAATTGAAAAATTATGACACTGACCGAATTTCAACATAAAGCCCTCCGAATTATTACTCAACGGTTCATCATCATTATTACAACTGTGTCGCCCTTGTGAACATCACTGGTATGTATAGTAATGTTGAATTAAACGAATCCTGGGCATATAGTTATCCACGTGTAACGCATACAAACACCTAGGAAACATTAATTAAAATAAACACAAAACCACGCTTCAATAGTATATAAATTACGAAAGTAAACAAATTCATTACAAAAGTATCTATATGTAATAAACTAGACTTCTTGGGAAGGAATTTCCATTCATATTAGGTCAGCTAGTCGGACGTCATGGTTTGTTAGGGGATTTTTCACATCAGCTATATGTGACCGTGCAAGGGAAAAGGGAGCTTAACTTGCCAAAGCCTACTGAGTCAAAAAATTAATGTTTTTGTAATATTTTTTTGGTCCCAAAACTATCTCTCTTTCCCCAATAATCATCAAAATTTGAATTTGCTTTTCCGTTGTATTTATAGTAGCAAAAAACTGCAGTTTTGCCAGGTTGATAAAAATCTGCTGGAACCTGCTGAAAATTTGCGATATGCAAATCAACAGCATGTCAAATCATGTTTGCTTTTTTCAAACTTTGAAAAATTATAAATTTTTATTGGAAAACGATGGAAAAATTTCTGTTCTAGAACCAAAAATTTCAACCATGTATCATGTTTTCTCCTCGATCGAAACACCAGCTCAATGAAATCATCAGAAATTAACAAGCGGTTGCAATCATGTTCACAATATCAATTATTGAGAATGATCACCTGTGTGTAAACAATTATTTATATAACCATGCTCATAACTCAGTATGTTGGACACGCACTTCGCAGTAGTTAACATAATATTGTTGGATAAATCGAGAGCTTTCGAACGAATGGTCAACGAATTTTGTGGGATGAAAAACGACGAAGTACCATTTCCCTAGCAACGACTCGGTTGTAGGCGGAAATCAATGTAACACTATATCGTGCGCGGAAAAAAATTGACTCGCAAAATTAGCTAGGACCCCAGGGCTAAAACATGATACATGTTAATATCCCCCCCCCCCCCCAAAAAAAAAAAAAAAAAAAAAGAGATTTTGTTCAGCATAATGTGGAGAAAAATAAGAAAATATAAACTCACATTTGGCGTCTGGCAAGTTAAGCTCTGTTTTCCCTTGCACGTTCACATATGTTAACTTAAGTTCATGATCGGGCTAAAATAGTGATGTGCGGTAAATAGAGATTTATAAAGAAATATCAAACATTTGTGGGGAACTTGGCAACATTTTTGTTTTGAAAATTTGTGATGTTTTGGAACGTTCGCAGCAATTAATGCTTCGACACACAAATTTGTATGAGCTGTGAAGATGTTCAGTTTAACAATAACATTGTCCTGATCTTCATTTTTACTTTATCACTCAGAACGTATTGTACAGGTTTTATTATATATCTCATTATTATTTATAGTTTTTTCCCATCTAATTCAACGTTTTCTCAATCAATTCGACATTTTACCAACCAAACTAAACATTTTCCCAGCCAAAATAAACATTTTGTCAATTAAATTCGACATTTTCCAAATAAAATTCAACATTTTACCAATCAAATTCAGAATTTCCTCAACAGAATTCAAAATTATTTCCTAGATCAAAAGAGGAAAAAAATCAAGGAAAATAAAGAATAATTGAGAAAAACTAAAAACAGCAAAATATGCTAAGGATACCTCTCATTGAATCAGTCCAGTGCATTGGAAACATCTCTTCCTTTAGCCGGGCGTCGCGTGACCTCTCACTTCAAATGAGAGGGGTGTATTTCGTGTATTACGGAAATTCGGTCACATGGCCTCGCTGTTTTTCATTTTTCTCAACTATTCATTCTTTCCCATGCTTTTTTGTGGGTCTAGAAAATAATGTTGAATTTGGTTGGGAAAATGTTGAATTAGGGTGGTGAAAAGTTTTATTGAGAATTTTATTGGGAAACTATTGAATTTGATTGAAAAAATGTTGAATTAGATTGGGAAAAGCTATATTTCATAATTAGATATGAATTTAGGTACTATTATACTATTAGATTAGATACTAAAAACAAAGCCATTTCGACGGAATTCACGGAGAATGTGCGGAAAGCGAAAGCGGGCATGCGCCACTCGCGGTTTCCGTACAAACTAGGCGAGCAACGAAAAGGCGCGCCGCAGTGTGTAAATGCAGGTTAGGTTTGTTCCCCCTCGATTTTATCATTCAAAAATTAATGTTTTTTTTTTCCCCCGCTGCATATGAACAAGCCACAAAACTAATAAATTTAATCTAATCATTGCCTATTTTTTGCATTTTTCTCGAATTCGGAGGGCAACTGGGAAATGAAGATTCGATTGCTCCATACGAGTTTCATTTCGATCCATTTAGTACCTGCTGCGCATGAGCGAACCTGAAATCCCAGTACAACCATGTCCAAGCATAAATCAGTGTTCATACAATTTCGATGTATTCTCAGGAAGTGAACGATTTATGATTTAGATGGTCCCTAATGAAGTTCATCACTCCCAACTAACAACAACAACAGCAAACAATTATTCAGCAAAATTTTCTCATTGCCTAATTGATCGATTTTGCTCAAATTTATTTTCAAATGATGCTACGACGAAATAATTCATGAATTATATTCTAAATCCTTCTTATTAACTATTTCACCTATCAATTCAATACTGTTTTGGTACGAGGAACTTGGCCGAAATTTATTACTGCGGGATTCCGTCTTCTTAGCCACCCGATTCTTGTGTAAACAAAATCTCTGTCCTTGAAACGCTATTTAAAATAGTTCATGGAGGGCTAGCACCTTATTTGCTGTCTCTGCCGCGTCGGGCAGCATCCAGTAGATCATGTGCCCTAGTTGTACGCTGGCACCAAAGCACGACTTTTGCATGTCATTTGAGGTAGCAGGTTGCCCACTGTTCGAACTTACTTATCATTCCCAACCTGGCCATGCATATTCACATTTTTCACTTCAATTCCATCCAGTAATTTCCCATTTTTCCGCACTACACATCACAAAAAACTTCACTGCTACGTATTTTTCACCTCTTAGTTTCATAGCCTTATCATTTTTCTATTTTTCAATAAAACAGAGATTGCGTCTTATCTTTTATCACCGTGGAGTAGGTTTACCACATTTTTTGATACCTTCCTTCTGCGGCACCATGGATACTATCAAGTGGAGGAATCCATAATCACATCCGTGTGTAACATCCATGCATTTATTTCTGCATGGGTTTTCTAGGCATTTGTTCATTGTTTATTTTTATAGTAATTTATTACATTGTTAAATATTATTAGTTAATTTTTGGTACAACTGCACCAGACCTTCTCGCCGCTTTTTCATCGGATTCCACCGCCAGCTTCTCATCAACCCTGAGGGCTTGAAAAAGAACAGTTGTGGCAGACATTTTTTTTTTTTTTTTCATCATTCTTGCCTTTGTTCTGCTCCTGAAAAGTTGTCCATGCTTAAAACGAAATTATTTCTCCAAACTTATCAAATATTCTGTGCGCCATCCAAGTCAAACAACGGTCCTATTTTGATCAGTTTGCTGTGTTGTGTCTTTTAAAACCACAGGAACTGGTGAGCCATTGCATTTTTCGGCTTCATCATTACATCTTGGTTGGGACACCTCTGTGAGGTTAGCAGATATTTCTCCTACCAACTATCTACTGGACGTTTATTGCAATATAAATCACTGGAGTTGCCACTGGACCTCTGAAGTTACCAAGGAAGTTACCACTAAACCATTGGAGTCGTCTTGGATCTGGACCTTTGGAAGCCACCACATGAACTACCAGCTCATCATACAGCTAAGCATTGTAGTCATAAGTATATATGTAAAATTGGTCTAGTACCTATAGCACTACTTCTAGTCATCAAAGTAACTTCCTTTTGTCAGCATAATTTTATTTGTCTTTAGTGGCCACTTAGGAGCAGACAATATCAATATCAATATTAAGTACCTATATATCACCCACCTGAACCACTTCAGCACTGAGTCCCCTTATAACCATTGTTTATTTTATTTAATAAACTATTTATTTGTTGATGCTTCATCAATTTAAAACTTGTGTTTTCATCTGAGCACCCACAATCACATACATATCTATCTTTTCCTCATACTGAGGTGGTCCTTCGAGTTATCGAGTTATCTTATTGATCTCAATTTAACAAGTGTGGTTGGACATTTGCTGCACCCAAAACAGTAGGTCTTTCTCATACATTTTGTGGTCGGTTCGAGCCGGATTTGGCCAGTGCATCAGCTCATTCATCTCAAAGTTTTTCTGTGTGGTGCTCACCTCATCTCTTTATCAGTGTTGTAGACACTCTAACTCTACCATTTTTATCTTTATCAGTGCTCTAGTCAAAGTGGTTCAGTTTTCATACAAATCATAGTATATTTTTCTATATTGTGTGTATTTCTCCATATATATTTTTCTATATTGTGTGTATTTCTCCATATATTTTAGGTATCTATTTTTCTACCTACATAGGTAACCAATTGAATTTTCCTGTGTAGTATTTATCTGTGATATACAATGGCACCTCCCGCTAATCGTGAATTGGCCAAGTGTAAACGCCTTCTCAAGGCTGCTGGCGATGACATCAAAGCCATCAGAAACAAGGGCATGGTTGCAATGACCACTGTAGCTGAACGTATCATGTTCCGGGGTATGATTGCTAGTATAGAGCAGCTTTTCAAAGATTTCCGTGAGCAGTATGACAATGCTATTGAAATCAGTGAAACCACTGAAGAAGAGCCATCATTTCCTAGCCTTCAGGATACTGCACTTGTTGGTGAGGTCAAAAATGCCTATTATGAGGCTTTAGGGTATCACCAGAAAATCATGGCGTTGTCCCAACCAGCTCCTGCTGATCCCTCAAGGCCTTCCATCCCTAATCTGGATACATCCCAGTTTTCACTCCGTCAGGCTAGGGCAATCCTCCCAAAGATCCCTATCAAGCGTTTCAGTGGTGACATGTCTCAATGGCCGACATTCAAGCAACTCTTTTCATCCTTGATTAAAGAAGAGCCATCTCTTTCAAACTCAGAGCGCTTCCACTACCTGGTTAGCTACTTGGAGGGTCCTGCTTATGAAACTATTAAGCATATTGCAGTTACCGAGGAGAACTTCGAGCAAGCTTGGGCTGCCCTCTTAAAAGTGTATGATGACAAGCGCAAGCTTGCATCTACTTACCTTGACCGCTTGCTGAGCTATAAGGCTGCTACTGGCAAACCTACCAATGCATCATTGCAGTCATATCTTTCCACTGTAATGGAGAGCATTACATCCTTAGAGAACTTGGCCATTCCTGAACTTGGCAAATATCTGCTTTGCGAACTGGCTTTACGGGGCTTAGATCCAATTACGCGAGAGGCCTTTGAGATTCATAATGTTGAGACAGAATTTCCAACGTATCCTGCACTGCAACAATTTGTTCAGAATCGATGCCATGTATTACGTCTAACATCGGAAACTGTTAAGCCCAGTGATGTGGTACAGCCTAGGTCTGCTCCTCCTCCCAAGCCTCCAAATAGATTCTCACGATCTCGTCAGGCGTTGATGACGCATGATGCTACATCTTCCGTTCCAAGCAGATCAATTCCCACTAAGTCGCCTAGCTCTAGATCATGTTTCATCTGTAGCAAGGATCACAGCTTATCTGGTTGCCCAAAGTTCAGAGCATCCACTCCTGCTGAGCGTCTAGATTTGCTCAGGCAATTTCGGGGTTGCAGGAACTGTCTACATCCCAAACATCGCACCAAGGAATGCAGCTCTCCTTACAAATGTAAGGAATGTGGTGCTAGGCATCACTCTGATCTACATCTTCCAACTACAACTGCTCCTACCATATCTCCTGCTAGTGGCAATGACACTGCTAACGCCACCACATCTTCATCTTCATCTTTCACTGGTGCTAGTACATCTAACACATCAGGTGTACTACTGGGTACCGTAGTTGCCCAGATCAGGGATGCACAGGGAAATCCTCATCGCTTCCGTGGCATCCTGGATCCAGGGTCACAATACTCCTTTGTTACAACGGAGTGTGCCAAACAACTCAAAAAATCCACGCGACCGTTTCGTGGTGCTATCTCTGGTGTAAACCATTCCCCTTTGCAAAGCATTAAGGGCAAGATTAACTTATCTCTTCTGCATCGTTACTCATCTGATCTTTTTGAAACTGAGGCTGTCATTGTACCCTCTATAACTCCTTTCCTACCTCAAACTGCTCTTTCTTCACCTATGTGGGAAGATTACCTCTCCTATGACCTAAGTGATCCACACTTTATCGAGCCTGGAGCAATCAACTTTCTTATTGGCGCCGACCTATACCCAGAAATCATCACTGGCGTACCAATAACCCTTCACGACAATGGTCCAAAGCTCATCCAATCTGCTTTTGGATTTGTGGTCATAGGTAGATACAACAGTGTCTCCTCATCTACTTCTGCTGATCATGCCATATCGCTTCTGGCACACACTGATCTTGTTCCTTTGATCGAACGGTTTTGGGAATTAGAGGAGCCATCATCTACAACTCCTGCAATCTCTCCAGAGGATGAACAATGTGAAAAGCATTTCCTATCCACTCATTATCGTCAGGAGGATGGGCGATATGTAGTCCGCCTACCTTTCAAGACTTATCCACCCAATATTGAGCCCAATTATCGGCAATCTTCAAATCGCTTGTACTCTTTGGAAGCACGTTTGTCCAAGGATCGTTTGCTTCGTGAGGATTATTCTGCATTCATGTCCGAATATGAACAGTTGGGCCACATGAGCCTATCCTCTGTCACTCCAGCTTACATCATTCCACATCACCCTGTCTATAAAGTCACTGGTGACAGTCGCAAATTGCGAGTTGTCTTTGATGGTAGCTGCAGCACTCCTACTGGGAGCTTGAACGACCACTTGCTTCCTGGTCCAAAGTTGCAGACAGACATTAGTGTCATTCTGTCCAATTTTCGCAAACACACATATGTCTTTAGTTGTGATATCGTCAAAATGTTTCGACAGATTTTGGTAGATCCTGCTGATCGATGCTACCAGCAGATAGCATGGCGTTCTGATCATAGTGAGTCTGTGCGGTATTATGCTCTGAACACTGTTACCTATGGACTTAGGTGTTCTCCATACCTGGCACAGCGTGTCCTTCACCAGCATGCACACAACTACCGTGAGCAATATCCTGATGCTGCTGATATCCTGATCCACAACACATATGTCGATGACATTGTGGCAGGATCTGATTCTCCAGAACAACTTTTGCAACTACAGGATGATCTTACCAACCTCTTATCAAAAGGAGGTTTTGAACTTGGCAAATGGAGCTCCAATTATCCACCTCTCTTGAATGCTGGGGAGCCATCTGCTACACCTGTTGATCTTTGTGCGGAGGAAGCAGCTGTTACCAAAATACTTGGAATGAGATGGGATCCAACTTCGGACTGTTTCTCATATGAAGTTTCTGCTCCACCAACAGGCTTTACAAAGTGTACCATACTCTCTACCATTGCTAGACTCTTTGATCCACTGGGCTTCCTGTCTCCAGCTATCTTCTATGCAAAATGTATTCTCCAAGGAACCTGGCAGTTACAGGTTGGTTGGGACGAGGAGGTTCCTCCAGACATCCGCTCTTTGTGGACACAGTTTACCGAGGCCCTTCCACACCTGTCATCAATTCTTATACCTCGTGCACTACCAAAAACTGATACTGACTATCAACTTCTCTGCTTTTCTGATGCTTCGGAGAGTGGCTTTTGCGCCGTCATCTACTTGAGATCAACGCAGGGTACAGAGGTCTCTCTTACTCTCCTAAAGGCTAAAACCCGACTGGCACCGTTGAAGACCATCACTATTCCTCGTCTGGAGCTGTGTGGAGCTGTCCTTCTTGCGCAGCTACTTCAATCTTTGGACCATCTGAGAAGAGATCTTAACATTGAGAAGATCTTCTGCTTCACAGACTCAACCATTGTGCTCTCTTGGCTTAAAACTCTTCCACATCTTCTTCAGACCTTTGTTTCCAATCGGGTACAGCAGGTTCATGCAGTGACTCAGCCTGAATGGTGGCATCATATAAGCGGTAGGGAGAATCCTGCTGATGTTGGTTCCAGAGGTATCCTGCCATCTGCACTCAAACACCATCCACTTTGGTGGTCAGGTCCCTCGTGGTGTCAACAACCCATCAGTGACTGGCCCATTTCCACTGATGTATCTGGGTTGGAGGTTCCTGAGCTCAGGCGGACAACATTGGCGCTTGTGTCAGTAACTGCTAGCCGGGAGTTTGTCGATTATGCTGGTCGACACTCATCATTTACTCGCTTTGTTCGCATTATTGCTTACATCAAGCGATTCATCAATAACTGTCGCATCCCCAAGCGCCTCAAGGCACATCGCACAATCGGAGTTGTCTCTTCGTCAGAGTTTCGTCAAGCAAATCACCATTATATACGTATTTTGCAACATTTCTACTTTCCTGCAGTCTTCACTGAAGCTTCCTTTAACCTTTTGCCCTTGGAGCTACGTAGACTTAATGTATTTATTGATCCTGAAGGAATCATTCGTGTTGGAGGACGTCTCACTAACGCCCCAATCTCTCCTGACCAACGGCACCCCATACTTCTACCAGCAAGGTCAAACTACACCAACCTCATTGTCAACCATCATCATCATCTCAATCACCATGTTGGACCATCTGCTCTGTTGTCCAGAATAAGACAACAGTATTGGATTCCCAAGGCTAAGAACCTTGTAAAGCACCTGAAGTCTAAATGTTTGACATGTACTCGATTCTCAAAATCTAATGTAATGCCTTTCATGGGCAACTTACCAGCATCCCGTTTTGCCGGGGTTAGACCATTCTTGGTGTCAGGTGTGGACTTTGCGGGTCCCTTTCTGTACCGGGAGACATCAGGAAGAAGATCAAACGTTCGCAAGGCATACCTCTGTCTCTTCCTGTGCATGTCCTCCAGAGCTCTCCATTTGGAAGTGGCAACCTCGTTATCAATTGAGGGCTTCCTAGACGCGTTTGACCGTTTCATTAGCAGAAGAGGTCTACCAAAGGAGATGGTATCGGATGGAGGGACCAACTTCCGGGGTACTGCCAGATACATCAAGGAGGTCGCTGAGTGGTTCGAGGACAAAGGGAATAGGTCATCACTCATCTTCCACACTGCTCATTTGGGTGTGCAATGGACCTTTAATCCACCATCATCACCACATTTTGGAGGTGGCTGGGAAGTATCAGTTCAATCAGTGAAGGACCTCTTATACAAATCGTTCGGTAACCATCCGTATAGTTTACCAGAATTGAACACCATATTCACCAAAATAGAAGGAATCTTGAACTCACGTCCGCTGCAGCCTATTTCTAACAGTCCTGAGGATGCAGAGCCGCTGACTCCTGCACACTTCTTGATAGGACAATCTATCACTACTCTCCCTGAACTGGATCTTACAGATGTTCCTGAGAACCGCTTAAATCGGTGGCAACTTATCCGCCAGCGCATCCAGCATTTCTGGTCCCGATGGACTGATGAGTACCTCAGCGCCCTTCAAGTCCGCCAGAAGTGGGACAAGAAGACTCCTAACCTGAAGATTGGCGATCTTGTGCTTCTGCGAGAAGATAACACCTCCCCAACATGTTGGCCGCTCGCAAGGATCTTGGAAGTCCATCCAGGGACAGATGGCGTTGTCCGTGTTGTAACCCTGAAGACGGCACAAAGTACCTTCAAGCGACCTGCCGTGAAGCTTGTGCCTTTGCATCTGGACTCCATCCATTCATAAGGCTTCATATGCATAGCTGCGGTTGTGCATTGGGGGGGAGTATGTTCGAACTTACTTATCATTCCCAACCTGGCCATGCATATTCACATTTTTCACTTCAATTCCATCCAGTAATTTCCCATTTTTCCGCACTACACATCACAAAAAACTTCACTGCTACGTATTTTTCACCTCTTAGTTTCATAGCCTTATCATTTTTCTATTTTTCAATAAAACAGAGATTGCGTCTTATCTTTTATCACCGTGGAGTAGGTTTACCACATTTTTTGATACCTTCCTTCTGCGGCACCATGGATACTATCAAGTGGAGGAATCCATAATCACATCCGTGTGTAACATCCATGCATTTATTTCTGCATGGGTTTTCTAGGCATTTGTTCATTGTTTATTTTTATAGTAATTTTTTTTTTTTTTTTTTTTTTTTTTTTTTCAATATTCTTTATTGCACCAAGTATTACTTATTAACAATATTATTTTGAAAATATGAACTTTAATTCAAAACTAAGATACATCACTGAGTTTTGTTGATTATGGTGGATGTTTCACTTCACTGCTTCACAAGTAAGCAAGGTCCAGTGGTTTGGTACGCTTCAATCTTCTGATGATATCACTTGTATCAAGGAGTTGGACAGCTTCCTCGTTGATGTGACATCTTAACCGCTGTAGGTGTCTCACAGCTTGTCGCTTTATAGCATCGTTTATTGTTTCGATCCGAAGCTCATGATGGAGACGTTCGTTTCGAAAGTACCATGGTGCATTGACCACCGTTCTTAGCACATTGTTCTGGAATTTTTGGATGATGTCTCGATTTGACTGAGCCGTACAGCCCCAAAGCTGAGCTCCATAAGTCCAGACTGGTTTAAGGACTTGGTTATACAATGTAAGCTTGTTCTGGATTGACAACTTCGACCGTCTCCCCATTAGCCAATGCATTTTTCTGAATTTTAGAAGGAGTTCTTCCTTCTTTTTCTTGACATGGGCTTTCCATCTAAGTTTGGCGTCCAGTGTCATGCCTAGGTATTTGGCTTCATTAGCATTCGGAATAACTTTTCCCATGAAATGTACCGGAATATACTCGATTCTCTTGTTGGTGAAATCGACATGTACCGACTTAGTTTCATTTATCTTGATTCTCCATTTTGCTGTCCACTTTTGTATGCTGGATATTGATTGATTTAACTTGTTGGTGGATTCAGTGTTACATTCTCCAACTGCCAAAATCGCTGTATCATCTGCGAAGGTGGCTGTGGTGTTCATTCCAATTTCTGGGAGATCACTGGTATAAAGGACATAAAAAAGCGGTCCAAGAACACTCCCTTGTGGGACTCCTGCCTTGATTAGCTTTGGCTCTGAGTAGGCGTCTTCTTGCTTTATTCTGAAATAGCGATTGGTGAGATAAGACTGAAGCAGCTCAGCATACTTTATTGGTAGATTTTTGCGCAGCTTGTAGTTGAGTCCCTCATGCCAAACTTTGTCAAACGCCTGAGCGACGTCAAGAAAGACGGCTGAGCAGACTTTCTTTTCCTCAAGGGCTTGTTCAATTATATGTGTCATTCTATGGACTTGATCGATCGTGGAATGTTTCTGTCGAAAGCCAAGCTGGTGCCTTGGGAACAGCTTACGTTCTTTGATTATGGGTACTAGTCGCTTGTGGATTAGTTTTTCAAATAATTTTGATAATACTGGTAGAAGTGAGATTGGTCTGTACGAACTTGGCTCTGTGGGAGGCTTTCCAGGTTTAGGAATCATTATGACCTCGGCAATCTTCCACAACTGAGGAATGCAACGGTGTTTTATAATTGCATTAATAATCATGGTTATTTTTGCAATGGCTTTACGCGGGAGATGCTTAAGGATCTGACCAGTGATAAGGTCGTAGCCAGGAGCCTTTTTTGGACTGATTTCCTTATCGATTATGAGCTTAATCTCTTTGATAGTAACGGGTGGAATGTCGACATCTTGATCAATACCATTTGCGACCTCTAGAGTCAGTTCATCTGTCATAGCAATGTTTGGAGTGAATATGTTTGCTAGGTAATCAGCAAAAATCGCTGCTTTGTCTTGATTACTCTTAGCCCAACTCCCATCAGAATTTTTTATGGGTGAAGCTTGTATTATTGGTCTTTTAAGATATTTGGTAGCCTTCCAAAGTGAGTAATCAGTATCACGATGACTTGTGAGTCCCATGATATAGTGCTCTTGGGTTTCTTCATTGATCTCCTGTGTCAAAGACCTCAGTTCACTTTCTGCCTTGTACCATTCTGATTTATGGCTGGGTACTCTAGTTACTTGCCATCGTTTTCTGGCCTTGCGTTTTTCTTTTATTGCAGTGACTATTTCCCGAGGGTAATTGATCCCTCGGAGTCGCCTTGTAAGTGTTGGTGTATTTTCCCAAGCAACAGTTTGTATACTGCAAACAAGATGCTCGAGCTCGTGTTCAATTTCTTCTGGTGATTGTAAGGACTTACTCAAGTCGATATGTCTGCATATTTCTTGCTTGAAGAGCTCCCAGTTGGTCTTCTGATTGACTAGGGCAGGGTTGGATGGCTTCTGAATGATTCGATCACTGAGTGTCAGTATGATGGGTGAATGATCTGAACTGAGATCAAAGTTTTCTTCGACTAGCAGGTAGTTCGCTGAAATGTTTTTCGTAATGAAAAAGTCAATCAGATCGGGTGTCTTGTCGGGGTCTTGTGGCCAGTATGTTGGTTTCCCGGTTGAAAATGCTTCGCAGTTTTTATCATTGATTGCTTGAATCAATCTACGACCTTTTGTAGTAGTTAGTCTTGAACCCCAAAGTGTATTTTTAGCATTGAAATCCCCTCCTAGGATGAAACGATTCCCAAGTTGGGAGAGTATACCCATGTATTCATCGTATGTCGTTTGGTGCCTCGGCGGACAATATATGCTTGCAACATTAATCATGAATGAAGTGGTCCTGATTGCAATGGCACATATCTGGAACGCTTCAGTTTCTATTTTGACTTGCTCATGGTGATAAAGGCTTTCTTTAATCAATACTGCACTGCCGCCGCGCGCTTGATTGCTTGGATGAATGGCGTGGTAGCACTTGTAGCCTTTGAGTCGGAGGTACGATTCGTTGGTAAAATGTGTCTCAGAAATGAGACAAATGTCAATCCGGTTGAAGTCTAGAGCCAACTGAAGCTCAGTTTTTCGTGACATGAGCCCATTGGCATTCCAGCAGAGTATTTTGACACTATTCATGTTGATCTTTCCGGACGAGTGCTTTCGATTCTACGAACACGCTCATCCAGGTTGCTGATACTCTGGCTGAGTTTTGTGACTATTTCGAAAATCTGATTTATTTTTGAGTGGGTGTCTTTGTTGACGGGATCGACCGATTGCCCGGTTGGCAGTTGTTGTAGCTTTTTCTGATTTTGCAGAACTTTCGAGTATGACAGGAGATTAGAGACCTGACTGGCGGCCACCTGGGCCGTTTTTTTATTACAGAGTAACGGCTTTTTTGGTATGAATGTTTCTTTATTGGGTTTTACTTGCTCTAACTTTTCCATCTGTTGTTGATGAGGAATTTTCTTGTTTCTATTAATAGCTTCAATAGCTACTGGGCAACCGCGATAATTTGCAGTGTGGTCTCCAGAGCAGTTGGCGCATTTCGCAGGTGTATCTCTGGCCTTGGTGCATTCTTCAGTGAAGTGGCCCTTAGCACACTTAACACATCTAGGTGGCTTGGAGCAGTAGTTTTTGGTGTGGTTAAATTCTTGACATCTTTTACATTGGGATGGATGTTTCGAAGATTTGATCGGATGCACTGTCACACGCCCTTTGAGAACCTGCTTAATTTCATAGATTTTCTCGGGATCTAAATCTTTTCGAAAATCGACAATGCACATATCTAATGGATTTTTAGATTTCCATTCGAGTTTTCTGTCTACTTGAAGTACGCTGTGGAAACCAAATTGGTTTCTCAGATCATCAAGGACCTCCTCATTTGTCCATGATTTGTGAATTCCTTTAATCATGACTTTGATGGGCCTGTCCTGTTTATTTTGGTATGTATAGTGCGGAATTTTTTTGTCCGCAAAACACTTTGTGATAGCACGAAAGCCATCTGAATCCATCGTGTTAATTTTGACCACATCATTTGACATAGTGGTAAAACTAAATTCGCCGGTTTGTTCCTCGACCATTTTCTTGAGGGCTGGAAAGGAAGAAACCCTTTCAATATAAACGGGAGGAGGTTTTGGATCTTTTTTTGGTTTTGGCTTGGCAATAGAATTTATGATTAGTGGACGTGAAATCGATTTTTTTCTTTTGTGTCCTCTTTGAATGACGTTATCCCATTCGCCTGTCTCTTCGGCTAGGATTTCTTCGTCTGTTGAATAGGACTCAATGGGAGGGGCTGGCTGATTTGTTTTGCTCAGTGTTTTAGTTTTGATTGTGTCGATCTCAATGATTTTCTCCTTGAGACGTTCGATTTGCTCATCACGCTGCTTTAATAACCCTGACTGCAGAGTCACCTTTCTTTTCTCCTCCAAAACCACTTCGTTTGTCTCACTCAGAAATGAAATTAGAGTAGAAACGGTTTTAAATAACTCACCGATTGGATGAACGAGCGGTGAATCTTGTAGTTGTTCGGTAAACACGTTCAACTCAGCCTTTATTTTTGCAACTGTCGCCTCAGTTTCTTCAATAACTTCACGAAGGGTCACCGACCGGGCGGCGGCGTCCGGTGGGCTCATTTTTTTTTTCACTGATAATTCACATTAGCGAAACAACTTCCGAATATCTCGAGCGCGATGTTTCCTCTCCGAGGTCTCGGACACGACTTATATAGTAATTTATTACATTGTTAAATATTATTAGTTAATTTTTGGTACAACTGCACCAGACCTTCTCGCCGCTTTTTCATCGGATTCCACCGCCAGCTTCTCATCAACCCTGAGGGCTTGAAAAAGAACAGTTGTGGCAGACATTTTTTTTTTTTTTTCATCATTCTTGCCTTTGTTCTGCTCCTGAAAAGTTGTCCATGCTTAAAACGAAATTATTTCTCCAAACTTATCAAATATTCTGTGCGCCATCCAAGTCAAACAACGGTCCTATTTTGATCAGTTTGCTGTGTTGTGTCTTTTAAAACCACAGGAACTGGTGAGCCATTGCATTTTTCGGCTTCATCATTACATCTTGGTTGGGACACCTCTGTGAGGTTAGCAGATATTTCTCCTACCAACTATCTACTGGACGTTTATTGCAATATAAATCACTGGAGTTGCCACTGGACCTCTGAAGTTACCAAGGAAGTTACCACTAAACCATTGGAGTCGTCTTGGATCTGGACCTTTGGAAGCCACCACATGAACTACCAGCTCATCATACAGCTAAGCATTGTAGTCATAAGTATATATGTAAAATTGGTCTAGTACCTATAGCACTACTTCTAGTCATCAAAGTAACTTCCTTTTGTCAGCATAATTTTATTTGTCTTTAGTGGCCACTTAGGAGCAGACAATATCAATATCAATATTAAGTACCTATATATCACCCACCTGAACCACTTCAGCACTGAGTCCCCTTATAACCATTGTTTATTTTATTTAATAAACTATTTATTTGTTGATGCTTCATCAATTTAAAACTTGTGTTTTCATCTGAGCACCCACAATCACATACATATCTATCTTTTCCTCATACTGAGGTGGTCCTTCGAGTTATCGAGTTATCTTATTGATCTCAATTTAACAAGTGTGGTTGGACATTTGCTGCACCCAAAACAGTAGGTCTTTCTCATACACCCACTCTTGGTCAGTTAATGTCTAACATAAAGGAACGCTTTAGTAACGAATAAAATTTATTGTCAAGTATGCACAACCTCCTCCTCCCCTTTTTTTCTTTTCTTCGCCTCACTACATTAAATATCATATATTTTACGGTAAATTATTTTTTTCCCGATTTATTATTTAATTAAAATTAAGTCATTCATGTGAGTCAAATTTGGACTACTGCTATTATTGATATGTCTCGAAACAATAAACGTTTTACTTTTTTTTCTCCACCAAAATTAAGTGGTTACAGTTTACTATGGAACCCCTAGTATTCAGTATAGTAGATAGTTATCAGCATGAATTTTCTCAGTACTACCCTAACGCTTTGTGATTCGTTAGGCCTTGCGTCCCAATGATTAAAAGGATTCCTGAATTTCCCAACTTGAAGGGGGGAAAAGTGCTCCGTGAGCCGACCATGACAGTCTAAAAGCCGGCGAATCATACCGAGAATTAATCTTAATGAAGGACCAAGAACACCGGTAATGGGGTTACTGTGTAGAAGAGGTGGCAGAAGCCCTAATGTGTGCCCTAAAGGGATGAGGGGCTCCTACTCCCTCGTGTTCCACCCCACACCCATTTAACGCCGACCTCATATTTCTTGGACATTTCAAAAGAGAGCAGAGAGAGGAGGTTCGCCTTGGCGAGGTTCTTTTTTTGATTAATTGCTCCGGCCAGCGCCCCCTTTGTTCCGAGAGGTCTCCTTTTCCATTATCAGAGTCTAATTAATCAAACAGCGTCGCAGGACGGAGCTATACGGGCTTGGACCTTCATCAACGTCACAACTTCAGTTGTACGAGTAGAAATATGTATTCCAGTGGATAACAGGGAGGAAATAAACGGAAATTCGTGCAAAACAAGTTGCGAGCATGTTCAAACTGGAATTGTTAACAGTTGAGTAATTAAACTTATTGGTAAGCGATTCATGCATGACAGGGACGTCCCTTTTTATGTGTGGTGTATGATTTTGGTGAGAAAAGAGAATCTATGATAAATTTTACTGTATGTCCCTTCAGTATAACCTAACATGAATAATGAACTGATTTTACATTGTGAAATCGAACAATAACAGGTTCACGGAAAAGGATTAAGAATATCACGATACATCGGTATTCATCCCCCCCCCCTCCTCCCCCCATCCACCATTATTATGAAATTTTAATTTACTGATATGGGTCCAGCGAGAGACCAAATACTTCAAGCAAAATATGAAAATAATGAAGTCAAATATTTTTTGCTTAGGTATCTAAACCAAAAGATCATGATTTATCGGACTTACCCCCTCCATTTCCAAAAGATTAAATCTGAAACTCCTAAGGTTTATTGCATAAGTGGACTCCATTCCTAATTGGAAAGATAATTCGGTCGAGAATCGTTGCTTGGCCAGCGCAGAATCACGAAAATCGGTTGAGAATAGTAGCTTGGGTAGCGCTTATTAGCATAGGCTATAACCACCCCCAACCCCTCCACCACCTCTCCGTGAAGCCAAATCCTAAATTCCAAATTCCCAAGGTTTGTTGCTCAATTAGACTAAAATAGGGATCGAACAAAACAGAATCGCGAAAATAGGTCTAGAATAGTAGCTTGGGTAGCGCTTATTAGCATAGGCTATTACCACCCCCACCCCCTCCCCCCCCCCCCCCCCCCCCCCCCCCGTCCTCCCACCCAGAAGCCAAATGGTAAATTCCCAAGATTTGTTGCTCAACTAGACTAAAATCGCGACAAAACAGAATCGCGAAAATAGGTCGAGAATAGTAGCTTGGGTAGCGCTTATTAGCATAGGCTATTACCACCCAAAACCCCTCCACCACCTCTCCTTGAAGCCAAATCCTAAATTCTAAATTCCCAAGGTTTGTTGCTCAATTAGATTAAAATAGGGATCGAACAAAACAGAATCGCGAAAATAGGTCGAGAGTAGTAACACTTATTAGCAAAGGCTATTACCCCTACCCGATGCCAAATCCTGAATTCCCAAGGTTTTTTGCACAACTAGATCGAAATTGGGATCGAACAAAAACGGAATGACGAAAATCGGTTGGGAATCGTAGCTCGGACAGCGCATAAATGGTTTGGCGACTACCCCCACCACCTCCCCTCCAGGCGGCTAATCCAAAATAATAATTGACCGATAAACGGCTTTCGTTCAACAACTAATTTACTATGACAAAAATTACGATTAACAACATTCCCCACTTTTTGCAAAATGTGTGTGTGCATTTTTTGTTGTTGAATCATGAGAATCGAATGAAACTAATCGGAGCACTGTACGCCCAACCGTTGGCGATCTAAGAGGGTTTAATTCGAGAGATAAAAAATATCGTGAACATGACTCTGAATCCGGACGTTTTTGATTTTATAAAATACGCCAGTGATTTGTGCAGAAGAGTAATATACAGGAGTAATAAACCTGTGTAGTAATTTGCCGTATTAGAAGAATCTTGGAGGGATCTACGCATCTTAAAACGTAAACCAACAATTTTGAGGGAGGTTTAATTTCTTTCCTGGTCGGTTACAAAGGTTCGTTATTGAAAATAATAAAGGAAATCGTTAGTCATTAATTATTTACAGCCAAAGTATTTTTAAAAACGTCAAGATCAGCAGCGAATGTACGGGATCGAGGCTAAAAAAAACTCGAGAACTTCGCAAAAGATTTATGGGGGTTGGCCATTAGAGGAGCAAATATCTGTAATTGCGGCCACAATATATTTTGTTAACTGACGCCCCATCTGACATCTCGAGCCTAATGACCGACCGCGAGACGGCGGAATCAATACCACCTTTTTTCCCCAATTTCGCCGATCAGATGTGTCTCACGGAACGTATAAATTGCCGCTAATAAATTATTTATTTATTACCTCGGGGCTAACCAGTGAAGGGTACATTTCACCGTAGATCATTTCAAGGATAAGCCATCCAACCGCTGAAAGTCCAGGAAGCTCAGGGCCACGACTAGTTTTGCTATTTGTTTTAACCTATGTTACACGAAACTGATGAACCCCTCACATTGAGATCCCCCATCTCAGAACGGAATACGAAATGGCAGCTTCACAAAAATGGCTAAAATTGTAAATTTTCAACATTTTCTATTATAATTAGTGACAGTGGTGATGGAATCGAGTAAAAATCGGTATCGATAGTGGATTTTTGGTTCAATACATTTTTTTAAGCGAATTTTTGTAGAAAATGAAGCTACTGCAATGGCTCCTAAAATTTTAAAATCATACTATTAAAGTTATTTCTTCAATACAGGCGCTATCATTTTTATGTTCATGATAGCCTGATTTTTCAGTAATAAATGAAATTATATCACTTATTGTTTTATTTGATTACGTTTCGTTCTCTTACTGAGGACATCTTCAGATCTTGCTTTCTTGACATTGAGTTGACTTGGTGAGCCACTGTTTTATTTGACAAATCCGTTATATTCGGATGTTTATAAATTTTTTCCTGGACACACCAAGATCTGAAGATGTCCTCAGTAAGAGGACGAAACGTTATCAAATAAAACAATAAATGAAATAATTTCATTTATATTCCCTGGGCCGCATCCCGACTAATTCCAACAAAACAACGGTTTACTTATAGAAATGTTGAAAATAACTGTGGAGAGAAGCCACTACAATGAGTTGTTGTTTACAGTCGACTGTTGTCAAGAGGATGATAATGTTTCCTATGGAGTGGAGTAAATGATGCTATTACTTTACGTTAAGAATATTGTAACCGGCTTATTAAAATTGTTTATAGTCCAATCAACTTAGTTTAGGAATGTAGCCAGGTACGTAAGGAGGGGGAAATTGGTAGCAAAGACATATCCATGTCAAAAACACACGTAGGTAAAATTTGGGATAACGAAACTCGCGATGGGATTCAATAACAGTTAGATTGTTTTATCTAATTGCACCAATTTTCTCTCTGGTGGTGCTTACATCTAGGTCATATTGATTACAAGGCCTCTCTCCCGACCAAGACCGTGAATCTTTACGCAGGTGCGTTACGTTTGGGAACCCGTGAGTCTAATTTCTTTCTTGATCAACCTATGGTACTGAATTTTGAAATGAATCTTCTTTATGATATCTACTATACAATCACAGTGCTCCGAGGCGCACTGACTGCTTGAGAGACTTGAGCTGAATTTGTTTCTCAATCGACTAAAGGATGAAACCCGAAGTTGAGCTCATCGAGAATAAAATTATGAAGTAGAAGGGAGAGGGATGTTCTGTCGTGATTTACTGCGTGGTTTTTTTTGTAGAATTTGTGTAATTAAGAAATATTTTGAAATAACAAACTTCTCTATGATTTCCCTATTACTTTCCACCCTCCAACTCGGAGAAAGATTACAAGACAGCGAAACAGTGATTAGCCTCGGTGTCCGCAGCAGAGGGAAAAAAAATCCCGTCCTAATTGCACCTGGCGTCCCGGGTGTGTTTATTCTTTGTTTTCCGCGCAGAGGGCAAACTCGCCTAGAAGAGGGCACCCACTTGACAAAGGCTGCAGTATAAATCCACCTTTATTTTCCCTCTCAACACTTGTAATTTATCTTTTCCCGACTGGGCGAAAGCTTCAGTTCCCGAATGGAAGCCCCGGGAAAAGTAACCATTTAAAATAGCCCAGGTGCTCTTTTCAACTCCCCCGCGCCCGGGGGCCGCTTGTTAACTTCCGGACAGCTCTCCGAAATAGCTCCGCGTCCTTTATTATTTCCTTAGTTTCAATGGCGCCTCGTTCCGGCTAACATGGTCAAGTGGAGCCGTTTAGAGGTTATTTCCACTGTCTCTCTTTCTCTATATATTTTTTTCGGTATAGAGGTGGATTAGGAAGTAGTGGGGGAAATAAATTCAAACTCACACTTCGCTGAACTTTCTGACCTCTACATTCAAACTCAGAACGGGGTCAATGGGTTTGTGTAGTTGCTTATACCTTTAAAATATTTTATGTATGCATGAATGAATGAATTATTTCTAGTATGTTTTAACAAGAACATCTAGAAATTTCAGATAATAATATTTTCAATGATGAACGTTTGGAATCGACCATGTATACACATTGTACCCCCTCAAAACTTATTGGTACTCGTTTTAAAATGCGTAGACCCCAAACAAGAATTTAAAACAAATTTAGTCCTAAGCAATAAATCATGACAGAACATGGAGCATGTTCTACGGGAGAACAGGAGAGAATTTAGGTCATTCAGCTGATTAGGAAAGACCCCCATAATTTCAATCGTCTCTAAATGTCCCAGAGATTCTCCCTATCAAATTTTAACTTCCAAGTTTCTTTTCAGTCTAATAGTGGTTGCAATCATGTTTACAAAACTAACTGAGAAGAATCAAAGAATCAGCTGTATGTAAATAATTATTCAGACAACCACGTTCATACCTCAGATTTTTGGCCACGCACTGAGCAGTGGTTAACATAATACGGTTAGGTACATATTGATGTAAATCAAGAGCTTTCTAACTATTGGCGAACGATTTTTGAAAGATGATAAATGCCTAGAATATAGTTCTGTAGCCACGATTTGGTTGTAAGCGATAGTCATCAGAAACTGATGGTGGGTATCTACACTACATGCAGATACGGTACATGGAAAAGTCTTATGTTCCCCCTGTGAAATAGTGTTTTGTGTCTCAAGTAGAAAATGTCTCAATGAATTTGCTCAGTCAGCTAATCAGAAATGACCCAATCAATTCAATCGGCTCTTAGTGTCCCAGAGAGTCTCCATATCTAATTTCAACTTCCTAGGATGAACAGGAGAGAATTTAGTTTACTCAGCTGATTAGGAATGAGCCAATCATACCTGAATGAGCCAACCGTACATCGTCCAGAGCTTTTCTACAACTTAACTAGACTGAAGATTATAAAACTTAGCTCAATACACACAATCATGTGGGCCCGTTAATTGACAAACTCTTTTCTCAGAATACTAGATTAAGAGGGTGCAGACCAACTTATGAAACTTTTGTCAAGAAACAAGTATAATATAGGCCTTAGCGATTTGAATCCTAGGCATTTCTTTCGATCAACCTTAAAGGGTAATGGCTGAGTTGAGATATTAACCAATCAGAATCTCTAAAAATTTGAAATAAAAGGGTATTTTTGTTCGTCTGATTGCTCCAAAATAGCCCAAGTGTAAGGAGGGAAAAGTAATTGTCAACACGGTTGTGAATCGTATAGTGACATATGGATGACAGTGACCCATTGACATGGAGGTTTATGCTGTACTTCTGCTGATTCGGCTCAATATATTTCGGTCTTCCCTTTATAGGTATCTTACAGCCTTTGGTGTCATATGACATATGACATCATACATCCAGAAGAGGAAACCTCTTCTACCAATACCCCACAAACCTACATAGTAGAGGGAACGGCACACTATCAAAGCAGGATTTGCGTTTAATATTGTTGTGCAAACAGTGATGCATTCTAAATTGAACAAGCTACACAGATGAACGAAAGGATCAACAATCATCGCTCTCCGAATGATATGAGGGGGAACCGGCCAAGTAGCTGCCATGTAACGATTCACCAACTTAATCCATGAGGAGAAATCTCATATTTGAGTTCCGGATGCCCTCAAGTTCCCGGGCCTGAATTCATAAAGCTAATCCCGAGAATTTTCATATTTCAAACAAAAGAATTTTCAGACCTTTTGAAAATTTCTTTGATCTTGAGAATAAGAATTGTTTTCGGTAAAAATATATCCAAGTTATCAGGTAACGAGGAATCAAGACTGACCAAAACTGGCATTTTAATCTTTCGTACGTTAATCTTGACAGGGCTAATTTAGCGAAACTAGGGTTATTTCAATATTTGTGCCGTATTTGTTACAGCCGATTTTATATGTATTGCGCATGCGATTTGCGCAGAATAGCGATATATTACGTACAGAAAAATAAACCTTCGTGAAATACATTGTAATGCAAGAAACCACGAATATTACTGCCAATACCATGTACTGCATTTTTGCGCAAAAGATATCTACTATGTATACGCCACATACATCATCCTGTCTGTCTTATCAAGAATCGTAAGATTATCTAACAAATCTCACATATTATATTTCCTTGGAGCAGAATGGAAAATTTTGTTCTTAGTCCGGCTTGACGCTCGTCTCACGTTGCTAAGCTTTATATAAAGCATTTCAATTGCGTTAAATCAAGAGAAGATACCTATCGAATTTTTGGACTGCTGAAAAAAAAACGGGGAGGGGGGAGAATAAAAACGTAATTTATTAAAAGCATAGAGACAAGTAATGGTGTCCATGATAATGTTCGTAGCGAAAAAATAGAGATAAAGTTTCAAATTCGGCTAGCGAAGTTGTAACCCTTGAGAAAAAGTTCCAGTCATGTAGCATGATCGTAAGAACGAATTTTCGTAAATTATTGTATTGTATACCCAACGAAATTTAACGATTTTAATCCATGTTTAGTGATTTTCAGCATATTTTTTGAAATGTGACCAATTTAATGAGCTCAAAAAGCGCTGGCCAACGAACTCGTCCTTTCATTTGGGAAGCTTGATTTTTTGGCGCAAAAACGGAATTTTCATCTCAAACCTAAGGAGAGTTATCTTCTGGAATGATATTATATACATTTATGAAAAAATGTTAAATTCGTTTCAAAATGTCTCAAAACGTATATCAATGAAGAAATTTTTCAAAAATTTATATTTGAAAAATTTAAGAGCCATTTCAATAGCTTCAATAACCTTCTAATGGAACATTTCCAATAAAATTAGTAAAACTAATCTAGAAGTACCTAATTGAATGGATTTAGAGTATCTGAAGAGGATACCAAAATGAAAGGTGATGATATGCATTCAAACGGGTATGGTATAGCAGGTGGTAATGCAGAAGTTTTTAATTTGGGTGAAATATTATACCTAATTAAAAATTATTTTAACATACTCGCTAGGAATTTTGAATTCAATAGCTGAAAACTGGAGATGGTATCATTTTGAAAGTTTACAAACTCATCACACAATGTTGATTAAAAGCAAACGACCGTAAAATTTGAAATGAGACTATGAGGTGACAGACGCGAACGATGAAAGTTCAACAGTGCTTGAAAACTTATCAGGACGACAGAGGAGAGCACCGAAAGTTGACAATTTCTGAAATAACAACTCAGAACACGGCGTCAAAGTCACACAATAGCTTCATCTGTTATTCTTGAACTCTGAGAAACAGTAATATTTTGCGGCGGGATGGTATATGAATTGTGAAATGGATGTAGAAAGTTTTAGACTGTGCACTGTGTGATGTTGCGCACAAGTAATTGTGAAAGTTGGAGCGGAATAAACCAGAATCGAAGGTATTGGACTGTCATAAAATCGATACACTTCAGTAAATAATATCGTACATTCGTGTTTAAATCCAGATGCATAGTGTAACTAGCGTAATTCATATTAAGTGAGTATAGTGGTAATGTATAATTATTATTAGTACATTTTAGGATCTTGAGAGTCGATCCGGGTAATAAAATTTAAATCTTCACGCCAACATTTCGATGTATTTAGACATCATCATCAGGCCTATAACAAGAAGAGTTCCAAAAAATCAGTAAATTTAACAGTTGTGGTTCGGTAATTCACATACCAAAAAGAAAAATAATAATAATAAAAATATATACATAGAATTACATACCTTGGAGAATTTAATGTATAGCACATGTAGTATTGACTAATGAATGAGGAGAAAGATGACAAACCTACTTTAGTGACTAACGTTCACATTGGTTATGGGTATACTACATGTGCTATTCACTAAATTCTCCAAGGTATATAATACTATGTATATATTTTTGTTATCATTATTTTTCATTTTGACATGTGAATTATCGAACCACAGCTGTTATATTTATAGATTTTTGGAACTCATCTTGTAATAGTCCCGATGAGGATGTACCTATGAATACATCGAAACGTTGGCGTGAAGATTTGAATTTTATTATCCTGACCGACTCTCAAGATTCAAAAACTGTACTGATTATTACGTTGCGGTCAAGAAACTAAATCATATTCATAATTTATTATTTATTGAGGAAATGCGTGCATGCTGGGTATTAGTTTTATGGAATTCCGTACCTTCGAATTCTTTCCATTATGCTCAATTATTACAATATATGCTCAAATGAAATTAATCCATTCCATCACATTCGTAACAATGGTTTAACGCAAGGGAGATTGTTTTCAATTAAAAAAAAAAAAAAATCATTAGTGAATGATAAAACGCCGCCGTCGAAAAACTTGAGTGGTGAGGGTAGACATAAGCTCTTCACCTTCATTTCAAATTTTAGCTTCATAAATAGGTTTAATAGCAGACATTAGTTCCGGAGATCACAGGGCAACCAACGGTACAAATAGCCTTCTTGCATATGTCGTTGTTACATGTCGTTGTTGGATGAAAATTTTCGGCAAGAATGTCTCCGTAAAAACGTATTCTACGTTCAAAACATGGTACTTCAGGCCTCGCTAGGTGGGCAAGCCCCTCTGGACCCCCCCGCATCTTTCTGTTTAGAGCCTACTCCTGAAATTGAAAAACCATGGAACATGCTTGTAACGCTTATACAGTGGAACTTGGATAATTCAAACTTCTTTAATTCGAAATCTTCTTTAATTCGAATTTTTCTCTTGGTCCCTAGCATTTTGTATTTAAACAAAAATCGTATATAATTCGAATGTTATTTTGGATAATTCGAATTTTCGGCGTGCTAATTAAGGTATAAATTTTAAGCGGCGACTCAAAATAATTGTAAATTTATCGGGAAATACGTTTTAGTAACAATATTCGGCAAAAGGTTTGTGTTAGACCAAATGCATGCAAGTCAGTGCCATCGTACAGTCTGATAACTGAGACGGTTCGGGAGACGAGATAGCTGGATCATCAGCAGAAGTACCGGTGCCGAGTGCAGCTGACGCCATGAATCACTTAAAAGACCTTAGACGTTTTTTTTGAAAGCCGAATTAATGTAAGTGATTCATACTTCAACTCTTTGAATGCGTTGGAATCTTTTAAAGGAAACAGGCCAAAATATCATCCTTTTTTGAAAAAAATAGATTGTTTTTTAAGGTTACAGTTAAATATAGTACCATTCCAGATGTCTTTATATTTATTGTTCAATATTCTGTTGGTCAATACAGTATTCAATGTTACTGCATGTACTTTACTTCGTACTGTAGTTTGTTAAAATATAATTTATTGAAACTTCTTTGATTCGAAGTTTTTGACAGGTCCCTTGAGGTTCGAATTATCCAAGTTTCACTGTATAACAATGATTATGTAAAGCAGCACTCACCCTCACAGAATATTTTGATTTGCTCACTCAGATGATCAAGATAGAGTCCTTCATTTCATTCCACTCTTGTCACAGGGAGTATTCCTGTCAAATTTGAATTTCACAGGGTGAACATGCAAACATGAGCTTACTCAGCTGATCGGGAAAGAGTCCATAATTTCAATCATCTCTTAATATCCCATTGAAATGGAGTCCTTCATTTCAGCCATCTCTTAATGTCTAATAGAGTGTATTTATCAAATTTCAACCTCGTGGGGTTCACTAGAGTAAATTTAGCTCACTCAGCTGATCAGCTGAAAGCCTATCATTTCAATAGTCTCTTGATATCCCAAAGAGTCCACCCTATCGAATTTCAACTTCCCAAGAAGAAAAGATTCTGAGTATGTAGTAGTCTATCGTTGAGAAAGACTAGGATGTCATTGATGTTTCGCTACGTAAAATTACCATGAACTGCTTCGCTTAAACCGATCCTCCACTTTACTGACCAGGAATGGAGACTTTCGATGATGCTTTCATGTTTAAGAACTTACTAAAAATTGTTCTAACCAAGGTCAGAGACCCCATAACCATTTGCGGATGACACCATTGCATTTTCCTCACGTCCGAGGAGTTTATTGTTGTAAAGGATCACATAGGGGAAACGGCCACCAAAAAGAAAAAACTCCGTATCTAAAAAATGAATCATTATATTGACTTGGTTTTAGCCAATTAAGATACGAAAAAAACACCAGAAAAGACAGGAGGAATATATTAGAAAATCCATGGTTATTCAGCATAACAATATGAGCAAAATTTTCAAAAGAAGAATGGCCCAAAAACTTTCAGTCAAGAAAAGTATATGAATTTCTAAAAATTGTCACTTTGTAGAATGGGTTTTTTCCTTCTCAGCCCGCAGAGGAACGAACGATTTAATAGCGATTGTTAAATATACATCCAAATTTTCGTCACACAAGAACCAATTCGAGTCAAGTATACACTCTAACAGACATCGAGGTAAAGTTCACATACGAAGTGATTAAAAAAATACACTTGAGTACACGTTAATCTGACAAACGGACATTCGATATTCTTGTAGATAGAACCCCCTCAACGTTTTCTATAGAGAGGTCTCCACATTGATAGTAATGAACCTGAGTGCATGATTATGGAATATAATTTTAACCGTAGCTCTCCAATTTCATCTAGAAATCCAACTAAATTAAACTGGTTTCTCTGGCATGAGAGCGACGGAGGACGGCCAAATAATCTCTACCTTGGAAACGATGAGAGAAGAGATTAAGGGGAGTGCACCAAGGAGATAGCCCTGTTCCAGAATCGCGGGGCATGTGATGGGAGTGCTAAATCATAAGATATGTTGCGCTTACCACTAAACCAACACATTAGCCCCAGATGGGGACCTCGCAAGTTATTATTTCAAGGGCCCTTCCGCCACCTCCCATAACAGTTTTCCTTCATCATTCCCAGTTTTATGATACATACATAACGGGATCCCTTGTGTTGACAGGGGTCCCATTTCCTCGTGGCATGTTTATTGGTTCAACCTCCTCTCCCGGTCTTGGTTTTTACGTGTATCAACACGGCACTTCACCCCAGTTTAAGGAACTTAGACTTTCAAGAGGTTTCCAACTCAGAGTTACAGCCTACAGTAAACATCGGCACAACTATCACTAGTAGTTCAAATATTTCACTATGCGTTGAAGAATTTGCATAAATTCGCTAAAAACTACTGTTGAGCATATATATTTGTATTTTGACTGTGTTCTTTAGACCTTTATGATAGTCTTCTTGAAAGAACCCTTCATGTTTTCTATACAAGGTGTCCCGTCCCAGACCCAATGGTATAAAAACTTTTGGGGTCGATAACAGAGCTCATTTCTGATCGAAAGTTCCTCATACAGATTTTCTTTTAAACGCTCCATTTTTATTTAATAAATATTTCGTGTTTTGTATCTTGTGACTAACAGATTTATTTTATTTTTTTATTTTTTTTTTAAGGAGTTCTTTAAAATTATCAAGAATGGATTTTGAAATCTTAAAATTCAATAAATCGAATAAATCAACAACATCAAATTAGAAAGTATCAAGGCTGGCGGGTATTAGGGGTTTTCCAATATGAGACCCAGGAAGGCCAGATTGCAGGGCCTAAAATGGGACCAGACCGTTGCTGCATAAGACTTGAAGAGGCAGCTTTAAAAAAGTTCCAGTCATGCATATGCAGATGAGTTATCTACCCTAATACAAGAATAATTGAAGTAACTAAATAAGGTAGCTCTGATTTTAATTAGAATCCCCAAAAATAACATGAAACAATTAAACCACGACAGCCATTTGAAGACAGACATTTTGTTCGCCTCACGAATCCACTGAAAACACAAATTATTCGCTCTTGGAAGCTACGAAGGTGATTTAAAGCACTTGGCTTTCTGAGTTAAATTCAAGAATGTGGAAACGGTTAACCATCGATGAGAATTCTGAGTTTTTCTGGATTCCTGACGACATTGTTGCAGAGCGTCAAGACAACTGAATGCAAAACAAAACTCTTTAAGTATTCCGATAAATCGGCTCTGACCTTTTCTTTGAGGGCATCCCTGGTCTTGGAGGCTGAGAGCTTGTACTTGTGGAATTCCAGCTGGAGGCCCAAACACCGCTGCTGCCAGTCGACCTGCTCGTCCTCGGGGGTGGGGGAGCCGGGGGGGCTGGCGGACCAGGACGAGCAGGAGCCGATGTCCGACAGCCGGGCGAGCGGGTCCCCGAGCCCCGAAGACCCGTCCGAGAAACAATCGTCCATCACGGGACAGACGCTTTTCTACCCGCCGGCGGTACCGTCATCGTGTTCGACCCGTCTTCAACACCTGAAACATAACAATTACCTCATCAGCATTATCGAATTTCCGTTAAATCTGTAATCAGAAACTCGTAAACGAGCTCCACTATCTGCTTTACAAGCAGATACCATGTTAAATGGATATTTCTTTTTTTTTTAATTCATTTATTGGTTGTATACGATTTGTACATGTACCAGAACTATAGAATGGTGTGTAGTTGGTGTATAAGTTAAATGGGAATGGTGAATGGGTATATCTTGAAATTTCGTCTGCATGGTTTCTGAAATCCTTTACATGCCTTTGGTTGGGGATTTCATAACGGTTGTCCTCGAGAGTTGTAAACAAACCCTCTAACTTTGGACTGTAGGCGACGAAATGTAGGATAAACAGTCTATTGTTGTCAAGGGGATGAAAATGTTTCCTATGGAGTGGAGTAAATTATGTTATTGCTTTACGTTAAGAATATTGTTGAATATTGTTAACGTTAAAAACGGGTCATGTCTGGCCTCCTCCACATGTTATCAACTCCCCAAATGATGTCAACAACAAGTAGTTGACAGTAAATATTAAATTTCTCCAAACTGAATCAAGCGTAACCAAACAGTAAATATTTCGGCTCCTGGTAAAACCAGTGATACTCGCAAATACCCATATCTTGATAGCACGGGTTTTTGACGAGACGTTCGCGAACAATCAAGTTGAGTCACGAGACTCTAAACCCTGACCAACCAATCTAAATTTTTACAAAGGGATTGACTACTTGATGTTATGTATTTTTGAGATGCGACCGTAGCGAGCATCCAGACCACTAATCTAAGCAAAAAACTGATCTGTGTAAAATCTCATGGCGACTGGAGCACTGGGAATGCCACGCAGTGGGAAGTCGAACTAAAGAGCAATTCAAGGTCTAGAGTCTCGAGTGTTCGAGAACGTCACGTTATGTTTTTGAGCTATGTAGTAGTAGTGTAGAGCCATTTTAATGCAGATCTACTCTAGTCTTATGTTGGTCAAGTCGTAGTTCAGTGTCCATAGTCTAGTCCATATGGATTCAGAAATTAGAGAATGAAGTAGTAAAAATCTCTAAGAGAAACTTTCAATCAGAAATGAACTCTAGAATTGACTCCTGCAGTTTTGCGGACCTGTTTTGTGTCCACCCTGTATAGCTGGTTTCTTTTTTTGGGGTTAATAGAATAGTAAATCAAGTGTAGCGTAGAATGCGAAAATAGGTCAATTAGCCAAAGAGAAAACTATGCTTGATAGATGTTATTTGTGCGCTTGCTGAGAGTGAAGTATTGATTCGTGAGCAATGAAACTGGTGTGGGACTATCTACACAACCGTTTCAATAAGGTGGTTCTTTATTTAGTGTAATTGGAGGAATATATAAATATTTATTATCTTCATTATATTTTCTTATTTTGTTTCTAATCATATTGTATTGTACTTTGTGTTTAACGAAGTATTACAGTTTCTATTTCCTCCGTGCTAAGTACCATAACAAAATGTAAGATGTAACTGTTTTCGAAAGGCCTACAAGCAACCGCAAGTCTTTCGGCCAGCAGTGTTGTCATCCAAGGAGCCTGAGGCCTCTGGGGGCGTTCGTCCCGCACCCCTCGCCTCCCTCAGCACAAGCACACGTGTTAACACGAACAGAACCCCTCAGGAACACTATATATACAGCTCCTTATGGAGTCTCTGGCAACCATCCAGTCACATACCTCCTTTCCCTCCCAAGGCAGCGACTAATTTCCCTTTTTCGCACTGTTTACTCTAAACTTCACTCCAGGGGATTAGCACAGGATGAGTAAGGAAACAGGGGGGACAAGAAGGAACGGATCACAATAACTCCCTGTCTCTATTTTCTTTCCATCCCCTTCAGCTATTATCCACCGTCCCCTTCTCTTCCGTGGACGTTTAATCTCCAGCGAACAAGAGGTTTTTTAACAAAAGGTTTCATCATCCATTTTTACTATACGCAAGGAAGGAATTTTTTCCAGCTTACGATGTTCATTATTTTGCGAAGGGAGATGGTTTCTCACAAAAACATATACGTAAGCAGTAGACTATTTCTAATACCATGTATAGTAATTAGTAGTGAGATTAAATTGAAGCATTTTCCAGATGCTTCCTTATGGGAAAAACATAGTAATTAATGAATAATGACAAAAATGTGAAATATTAATAGTGAACAACATTAAAATGTTCGAATGTGTATTTGGAAGCATTTCACTCAATTAGTTTTTGTATAGTATCGCGAAATAATCATGCACACGCTTCTCCAACAACATCTAACGCTTCAAACATCTTGAACCAACATACTATCATATAGCTTTTTTACCATGCAACATATATGAGTTTTATTTTTATTTCTGCAAGTTTTTATCCTACCTCATAAGAAACGTTTATCAGTCGGTATTTTACACTATTGACCTCATGTTCGAATTCAACGCACTTGAAAACCCCCAAGGACGAATTTTCAGCTCAAATAACAGTTTTGTTTGGCCAATAAACGGGTAAGAAGATCACGCGTGAAGTCAGGGCGAGGGAGCTGGAGGTCCCCCCAGGCGGGCGGAGGCTGTGACGTCATCGAAATCATGAAATGAATTTCAAAAGACATTTCGCCGGCCATCCCTCATTTAGCACCTTTTCAGAAAGCTCTCGTTCGGATCTTTGTATTAAGCAAATACTAAATTACCATGATAGTTCTCCATTGTGAGAAAATGTCACAAAAGCAGTAGCATTGATTTTCACATACAATTACAACATATCCGTTGCTAGGCCCATGCAATCTACAAAAATCATTCTCTTGTTTTTGGGACATATATGTACTTTTGATTTATTACATAATCTTTTTTGGCGAGAATTCCCCCTTTAGGATCCACACATCAAATAATTTTTCCAGTTGTCACATTTGAATATCAAGATCGATTGTAAACTTATCCCAATCACATTTACCACTTGACTCGAGATTTTAAACTTCAAAATGTGGGCTCCTTTTGACTTGCGATAAGGTGGGGGGGGATAAGAGACCATCCGATTAGTTGAGTAAAATTTGAGGATGTGACATGTTACATGATTAATCCGTTTATCCGTTAGATAATAATAATTTTTATTTTACCGCCTAATTACCACAGACATAAGATATACCAACGGAAAAAGTAAACAGCGAGGAAGTCCGAAGACCTGAATAGAAATTCACTCATAATCCCATGTAGAAAAGTAAGAATTTAAAATTCCGAAAATCGTTCAGAAACGAAATTTAAAAACGACTTCCTTTGAAATTTCAATGACATTCTTCCCTCGATCCTCGTTCCTAAATCAAAACTATTTGTACACAACTAATGCCGAAAATTGCGTACACCGAATATATGAACGTTCTCCATATATCGCAGAATCTCTTGCAGCGAAATTTCTGGTGCGAGGCCTCACACTCGAAAGAATGGTTTCATCTTGAGAAATACGACGACTTTACTCCGATTAACGGTAAATACTTGATATTATTCCGACGATATTTCTTGACTGTCGTAACATCCAAATGACAACCTGATGTAGGTTATCGTAAATCCTAAAAGAAACCTCATATTCGTCCAATATGCTGAATGGCTTAGGTAGCACTAAAATAACAATAGTCAAGGTGTTATAAACAATAACGCCAATAACACTACTTAATCTTGTGCGATCCAATAAAAAGGGGTAATAAATTCATCGAATTCTTCGTAAAATTCGAATTCGTCACTATACCTGTTCCCTACAAGAAAAAAAAACTAAATTTCTGTAGATTGCGCGAGGTCGTAGTTTACAGAGGAAATTAAGGGGGGGGGGGGGGTTGTTATTGTCACCTCGAATATGAAAATTAAGACGGCAAGGTGTTATTTTTCTGGTAGTGATCTAGATATTGAACCCACAACTACATCAAAATAAGAAAGTGGATATGCTACAAGGAGCTTACGATTCGATCACACGCACTCCTAATGGAGGATCCTGGTCATAAAATAATATGGAAATTTGAATTGGCGGGGCTATTTAGTGGGTTCTCAGTAGAATGAGCGAAGTGCGGGGAAAAGGTGTATAATCAAATAATGATCCAGAGAGTAACACCTGGCTCGGGGCAAGAGCCCATTATATTAAGCGAGTTCAATAGAGAAGCAAGCACTTAGGGGATTACGGCAAGTAAGTTATAATGATTCCAAGAAGAAATCCTCCCCAACCCACTGAAGCAGCTTTTCCTTCAGCCTTCAAACAGGATTAGGTGGAGAAGAAAATACTGCGAGAAGGAGAGCAGAAAGGGTGAGGAAGAGATGCAGGAAACAATGGCCCAAGAATAAATAAAACCCTTTCGAGCCCCCCATACTCTGCCAAAGTTAATAACAGATTCAGCAAGCAAGAAGAAAGATTTCAAGGTATAACAATAAATAGAGCCTCAATGTGAATGATAAGTTGAACAGTTATCCTTACATCACATCCTAAATTTAAGATATTAAAAACATCAACTACTACTGCGCAAAGAACAGATATTTGCAATATCAGCACGAACCGATAAGTAAAAAGCATAGCGCAAGGCATAGGGGATGAGCAAGTAAGAAATTGGGAATAGATTACTATCACTCCATTACTTTAGTTGACATGAAAAAAATGGGCGTAATCAATTGAGGATTAGGAGTATTGGGATGTACAGGGTACCATGAGAAGCTATGTTAGAAGCTATCACATCTAGAATCTCGTAATTGTCATTATTCTTTTCTGTCAAATTCTGCAGAAACTTCAAAAGTAATCATTGTTGTGATTACGAACTCATCAATGTTTCCATAAATAAATAAGTTATAAGCTAACCATAAGGGTGGGAACTATGGGATCACTCCCAGCGTGGTTCCATTTGGAACTACTAGTAAACTCTCCTGTTAGGTAGAAACTATTGGTTGACTCTCTTATTGAACAAGAACTGCATATACAGCAGCATGAGGGGTCGGAATGGCAAGTTCGACTGAAGTCCTATTAAATGTACAACCACATTGAATTCATTAATTTTGTATCAGGGGAGTGGTGATTGAATGCCAAAAGGTCTCTGAGAGCAAGTGTTGTGTTATGGGGTATTCCTGCAGCCAACTTCTCCGTTTTGTACACCAGTCTCGCCTTGACCCACAGTTTGGGATGTAGTTGCTAGGCTTGATGGTGTGACGGTACTTGTAACGTTGTGCTTGTTTATTTGGTATTACTTACGAACATAGAAACGGAAGATTCTGAGCTGAAATGGCTATTTTCAGATTCAAAACTAAAATCCAAGTCAGGGAAATCTGAAAAATCAATTAAGTTCCATATTTTTATCACTAGCCGCTCCGGCTCGCTACGCTCGCCTCCACGTCCAGCCGGGGGGCAAGCCCCCCGGACCCCCCATTAAGTTGCTCGCTTCGCTCGCAACGTGTGGCGTGTAGGGAATATTGCTCGCTTCGCTCGCAAAGTCTGGCATGTAGGATATGTTGCTCGCTTCGCTCGCAAAGTCTGGCATGTAGAAAATGTTGCTCGCTTCGCTCGCAAAGTATGGCATTTAGGGAATTTTACTCGCTTTGCTCGCAAACGGTAGATCCCTAAGGGTAGGTTTAACTTCTGTAGGGGATGCTGCTCGCTACGCTCGCTTGAGGAAGTTATACTGCCCACCCAACTTGGCAGACGTTTTTTTCTGTTGGGGAATTCTTACTTACAAATTAAATCTTATAAAACTACGTGGAACCACGAAAAGTTTATTAGGGGATGTTGCTCGCTTCGCTCGCAAGTCCGTATTTATTCTGTAGGGGATGCTGCTCGCTTCGCTCGCTTGAAGAAGTTATACTGCCCACCCAACTTGGCAGACGTTTTTTTCTGTTGGAAATTCTTACAAACAAATTAATTCTTATAAAACTACGTGGAACCACGAAAAGTTTATTAGGGAATGTTGTACTGCCCACCCAACTTGGCAGACGTTTTTTTCAGTTGGGAATTCTTACAAACAAATTAAATCTTAGAAACTACGTGGAACCACGAAAAGTTTATTCGGGGATGTTGCTCGCTTCGCTCGCAAGGTATACCTGTATATGTGTAGGACAAAGTCCGTATTTATTATTTGAAATGGCTCTCGCTTCGCTCGCAAGGTATTGCGTAGAAGTGCAAATGGGAACCCCCCTGTGAGGGTCCCTTCAGGTAAGCAACGTTGTGTAACGGCGGCCCGTGGTCGATTAATTTCTGATGTTAAACGCTTCAATTTGACCTACTTTCCGTCACTTTTTTCGATATCCGACTTCGGATTCAGATTCGGCGGGATCAAAGCTGTATTTCGCCCGCGAAAACCGTTCCGAAAAACGTACCTTTATGGGGTATATTTTAATCGGAAAAAACCAAGTTTTTCGGCGGACTTTTCGAGAAAACGGGTCCGTACTCTCGCATTTTTTAAACGCATTTCCCGATACTTTTTTCGCGATCCGATCGCGCCGTCGTCTTCCTCGTAGGAAAACCTACGAAACCCGTATTTTTCCGGAATTGTCAACGGCCGTTTAGAGGGGTAGGGGAAGCGGGGAAGTGGAAAAAGCGCACATTAATTATTACTTCGACCCCCCTCCCGCCCTACGGCCCATGGTTCGGGTGGGATTAGAAAATTTTAAATTCGCTTATCCACCCTATCGGAAAATCCCAAGAAGATCCCCCCACTCGTAGATCCGGCCCACTCAGCCGTTTGGCCGTGCATAGACACAACAGACAGAGCGACAGACAGACAGACAGACGGAGTTTCATTCTTATTAATAATAGCCGCTCCGGCTCGCTACGCTCGCCTCCACGTCCAGCCGGGGGGCAAGCCCCCCGGACCCCCCATTAAGTTGCTCGCTTCGCTCGCAACGTGTGGCGTGTAGGGAATATTGCTCGCTTCGCTCGCAAAGTCTGGCATGTAGGATATGTTGCTCGCTTCGCTCGCAAAGTCTGGCATGTAGAAAATGTTGCTCGCTTCGCTCGCAAAGTATGGCATTTAGGGGATGTTGCTCGGTTCGCTCGCAAACGGTAGATCTCTAAGGGTAGGTTTAACTTCTGTAGGGGATGCTGCTCGCTTCGCTCGCAAACGGTAGATCTCTAAGGGTAGGCTTAACTTCTGTAGGGGATGCTGCTCGCTTCGCTCGCTTGAGGAAGTTATACTGCCCACCCAACTTGGCAGACGTTTTTTTCAGTTGGGAATTATTACAAACAAATTAAATCTTATAAAACTACGTGGAACCACGAAAAGTTTATTCGGGGATGTTGCTCGCTTCGCTCGCAAGGTATACCTGTATATGTGTAGGACAAAGTCCGTATTTATTATTTGAAATGGCTCTCGCTTCGCTCGCAAGGTAGGTACCTATGTAGGCATACCTGCTCGCCTCGCAATGTTGTGACATCGAACCCTTCACGTCAATTCTTGAGCCTTCTCTCATCCACGGCAGAATCATTTTAATCGCTTTGCTCGCTTCTGCTCGCAATTTGACCGAGTTCTCGTCACTTTTTTCGATATCCGATTTCGGATTCAGATTCGGCGGACCCAAAGCTGTATTTCGCCCGCGAAAACCGTTCCGAAAAACGTACCTTTATGGGGTATATTTTAATCGGAAAAAACCAAGTTTTTCGGCGGACTTTTCGAGAAAACGGGTCCGTACTCTCGCATTTTTTTGACGCATTTCCCGATACTTTTTTCGCGATCCGATCGCGCCGTCGTCTTCCTCGTTCAAAAACCTACGAAACCCGTATTTTTCCGGAATTGTCGACGGCCGTTTAGAGGGGTAGAGGATGCGGGGAAGTCCAAAAAGCGCACATTAATTCTTACTTCGACCCCCCTCCCGCCCTACGGCCCATGGTTCGCCTGGGATTAGAAAATTTTAAATTCGCTCGCTCCCCCTATCGGAAAATCCCAAGAAGATCCCCCCACTCGTACACTTCCCCCACTCAGCCGTTTGGCCGTGCATAGACACGACAAACAAACAAACAGACGGAGTTTCATTCTTATTAATAGTATAGATATAGATAGAGATGTATATGTACATGTATTGTATATGTGCATGTATAGGACATACAATTGAAACGTTTCATGTCAAGCAGATAGTTATCTCTAGATGAATTACCACATTCCAATCATCACACAGAATTATCTTGTTTTCCAGTAAGACAAGAAACTGCACTGATCATGGAAAAGTATGTATTCACGTATTCACTTCAGTTTTCTTCACGTACCCAATGAAAATTGAGCATTTGAGTAATGCATCAGGTTGTATCTTCCTGTGAATGCATTAGTAAGCCTTGAAGTTCAATTACAAAAGTTTCGATAAGTTGCCCTCTAAAAATTATATTCCCAAGCATAATAAATTGAAAACTATGAACGATTTCGGTTGGTACAAAACATTGGCGATATGCGAACCCATAATTCAAGTAAAATAATGAGGATTACCCATTTGTTTGAAAATGTTGTTTACTATTTTTAAATGAATTTAAGTGAAAGTTTCATTTTGAGAATTTTGACATCAAACTAACCTTCCTGCAATGAGTTGTTTGATTTTTATGGTTTTTCACAGTTTCGGCGAATCGTGACATCACGCTGGGTAGAAGGTTCCACAATGGGGCAAAATTCGTGTTTTCTAGCAATGTTACGAGCGATTCTCATTGGATATTTTACGCTTATTTCGAAAACACTCTTCAGTACCCATGAAAATACACACCACATATAGTTTTTGGCGGAAAATGCGTCTTTCAATATATTTAGCAGTATTCAGCCCTTTAGCACCGCTCAAATTTTTTTGTACTGTAAAAAAGTACTGGAAAATTAAATTTTGCGTCGAATGAGAAAAACCTCAACACTCCAGTTGTGATGGCAGGCCAGAATATAACGGTTGCTATTAGCAAAAGTGTACCAAATCAAGCACTATGATATTGATGAGATTAAAAAAAAAAAAACCAACAGCAATAATTATTAGACATTTTTTTAATCGCAAAACCTAGGGTACTGAATAGAGGCATCAAATAACTTTTGACGTTTTCAAAATTTCCAGAAACCTTTTTCAACTTCCCAAATGTTTTTAAGCTGCAAATAATTTCAATTGTCCAACTGCTTCACTTAAAAGCTCCGGGATGGGCAAGTCATCGGATCGGACAACGGAATTTTAATTCATTAACGGAACCCTACGTAAAGTCATTATTTAAGTTTTTTGTTGCGCTATTTTTAGCGATCTACGAAATTGAATTTCAAATTTCAACGGTTTCCGTCTTAACAGAACAAATAATCGATTGTGATTTCAAGCCATTTGGTACTAAAAATCGCACCAATCACTCAGTCATGATGATGAACAACGAATAGTTCCCTAATTCTAAAATAAATTTATTTTTGTGGTACTACCTCTAATTACATGGTCATATGCAATATTCGGTTGTGGCCTAATGAATCGTACGAGCTGACGATGCAATGTGAACAACCTGTAAAATGCAAATAGGTCACAATATATAGGATATTTCCACCCCCTCCCTCCTCAAATGCCTAACTCTCCCTTAAACTCTCCCCACTGTAAGGCAGAAGGGGTGCAATGACGTAGCCATTTGTAAAAACTGGAAGCTCGAAGAAAGAAAATTATTTATCGTCTAATAGTGCTATTGGTAGTTTTATGATTTCATCTGCATTCTTTTAATAATATAAAACAAACAAGCAGTATCCCTTATAGTAACCATCAAGTCAAATAAGGTAATAATTAGTTTTCTTGTCTTCCGTTATGGTGGATTATTTTTATAACAAGACTTTAAAGATAAAAAATGTTTCCCGAAGTTGCATACCATGTCCGTTTGACCTACTCTTATAGCAATTTCTTTAGTAAAATAAAATAACCGTTTTATTATACTTCACGTAACACTGTACACTGATGGAGCCCAAAAACCATGAATTAAAGCGTGGTAATGCTTCTTGAAGGAACTTGCCACCATAAAACCATAAAACGCAAACGTGGTATAGATGCAAAGTGACCCGGCTAAGTAAAGTCCTGGGCTTTCCTCCCAAAAAGCTTATGTTGGAGCGCTAAACGCCATAAACTCCTACAGTAAAGTGGATCATAAAAGCTTTAGGCACTTTTAATACACTACGCATAACCATTATAGAGATGAAACTACCGTTTTCATGGAGAAAGGGTTTGACCATAGAAGGCTAACGTAAAAACTGTCAGTTGGAAGGAACCCGATCCCAGCCTGAAAAAAATCATTACATTTTATCATGACCCATATTCACTCCATTTATATACCAACTAAAAAAGTCGCCCCAGCAATTACCTTACTGATCGAAACCATAACTTGGATGGAGAGTTCGAGGTGCACCTCAGCATAACATATCATTACTACAACTACGTGAACTACACACCTCAAAAGAATTGATGGATCTCTTTTCCGTGTAGACGTCAAAGACCCCAGATCAATCGGACAAAGTCCACAATATATCTCATAATTAGGCACCTAATGGAGACGGGATACACCCTGTTCTTTTTTTTTATCTCAAACATCCAGCGATATCAAGCAACGACTTTAGCCAAAACAGAATGAAATCTAAGCAGTTTCCCCCTAATTTTTTTCCCACAATTTTTGAGATATTGAAGTGAAACTTGGAGAGCGTTTATGTGTGCCTGATACTAAGTTTTGTAACAACGAGAGATGATGAATAGAGAGGTTCTCTTTCGAAGGAGAGAGGTGACTACCCTTCTACACCCAGAGGTTATTCTGGACGCTAATAGGCCAGGAAAATCCCCTTAGATGTATATTTGCAAGAATCGAGAAGGAGGAACTACTCAAAAAGCAGGGGACAGAGTGGGGTCCAAATAGGCATGGCTGGGGTAAAAGTTGTATTTGTTTTAAGTTTTAGGGGATACTGCCTATTTTGCCTACTGGTGGGCGAGGGAGGGGTTAGGGGCGCCAGGACATTCAATAATAGAGGGGCTGGGCGGGGGCGAGGGTGTGGCTCGAAACTGAGTTCTGCTAACATGGAGGTGATCACATGAGAGGTGATGGATAGAGTATAATCACTCCTTCAAAGGTGAGAGGCGATTAACCTGCTACGTCCAGAGGATATCCTGGACGCTAAGGCTGTCCGTCCAGTGGACGCGATTTCGCGCGATGAGGCGAACAGGCGAAAAGAGGCGAATTCGCGCGAACGGTTCACCTCCCTTCAAACACTGCCAACATCCATTTCGCTTGTTGGCGCGTTGAAAAACAAACTGGTTTGATTCTCGTCGCGTTCGCCCCTTTTTGCCCCACTTCACGTCTTGCAGTGGATGGGCTCTCAGTTAAAACAGTGTGTTTGAAAGGGAGGCGAACCGTTCGCGCGAATTCGACTCTTTTCGCCTGTTCTCCTCTTCGCGTGGAATTGGGTCCACTGGACGGACAGCGTAATAGCCCAGGAACGTTCCTTAGTAACACCTGCAAGAATCCTATCCACTCCTATCCATCACAGTTTTAAACAAATATAAAATCAGAAGAAAAAAAATCCAAAAATTTTTCGATTACCCAAGGGGGAAGGGGGATGTTGGATACTTAGAAAACAATTTTTCCATTTTTTACCAAGAAACGCATCATTTCAAAGATTTTTTAGTACTGAACACGATGGTGAAGCCAGAATTGCGATCTCATTCCGTTCTCGGATTAGAGCTGATAATCATGAAGAAGCGCGAATCATTCTGTTTTGCCTCAAATCGGAGCTTGATGTCACTAGCCGTTCTCAGTGTGCAAAACAAGGTGCATCCCATTTTCATTAGGTACCTAATCATGAGTTGTAATATGAACTTTGTCCGATTGATTTGGTTATGAGCGACTACAAGGAAAAGTGATCCCTTAATTATTTTGAGGTGTGTATATATACAAATCTTATTTATTTGGCGGCATTGGGAGTTTTACGCTTCGTCCCCGGCTGGCAAAATCATTACGTTTCGCTCCCGTAAAAAGTTGTGCCTCTCCCCACTACTACGAAACGGTTAGACTAATCGTTTAGACTAACTAATACGGCTAGATAAATCGAGAGCTTTTCAACGAATACAGAACGACTCTTGTGCGTTGAAAACTAAAGGAGTTACAATTCTCTAGAAACGCCTTGGTTGTAAGTGAAAATCATCACGAAACGTGGTAACTGAAAGGGTAGCAGAAAACAACCCCCAACGATAATACATATTCATGTCGAAAGAGAATCGTCGGCGATGTGGTTATTATGCAGGTATCCTGTGAACTCCTGTGTATTTTTCACTGAATCGAGCTTCTCCAGTTACGTTTACGGAATACGTCACCTACTTCGAACGCTTTCCACAGGTCGAGCCACTTGGCTTCCATACTTTCCTCATCTTTACTTGCTTAATTACCTGCCTACGATTGCCTAGATTATAGAGGACAATATCTCAACAATAGCAACTGAAAAGACTAAGAAATGTGAATGTTGTAGGGGAATAACTGCAAAAACTGCGCATTCTGGCGCACAGTCTGTCAGGTTAAAGCTTCTAGGAGTTTTCCAGTGAATTGTTACTTCCGAAGGGTTACGTTTTAGCATTTTTCTTGCGTCGAGGTAAAAATTAGAACACGTTCTAATTTCTTCAAGTAATTCTTAAAATGCTCCGCCAGGATGCGCAATGTTCGAAAAAGTTGGGGGAAAAGCTGAAAATTGAACTTCTCCTTCTTCACGGTCGAGCATTTGAAAATGACGAAAAAAACGGTAGTGTTATACGACCTTAACTACCCTACGTTACCTTGAGATAACTTATTTTCTGCAAGTTTGGTGAATTTTACATCAAACCTGACACATCATGGCGTACAAAACGTTGGTATAATGAAATCAAACTGATTCAAAGTTAAGCTTTCCAAGTAGGTACATACTAAATTGAATGGAACGGAGCAAAAGTTGGTGAAGTGACAGTAATTCGATCTTTGTTCCCTTCGGAATACTTAGCCTTCTTCTAAATCCAGCGAGAGCGTCCCCACATGTGTAAACACACTCAGCCGAACTTTCCTCCGTGGAAGCAACTAGGGAAGCCAAGCTTAGCACTTCGTCCCTATATGGTTTGGAACTCAATTCAATGCCCGTACATTAAGTCCATTGTCTCGTGTTAGAGAGATGTTTCGCCCTGGGAGAGGGATTTGAATAATTTATCCACTTATGATTACTCTTTCGTCGGATCTGAAAGCCCGACGAGGAAAAGCGCTCACATGTTTCCATGGCAAACCATCGGCTTAGAATTTCCATTTACCCTTCTTTTGGGACTTCATCCTTTTAACTAACCATACGTTGGAAGTTGCCAATTTGTCTATTTTATGTACAACAGGCAGAAAACAGAACCTAAGACAGACAAAATAATAATGTCTTTAAAACCCAAATACTATAATACTTCAGAAGAAATATTTTGCTAGAATTTTTTTCTGGGATTGAGAGAATAGGAAGATTAAGTAGGCAATCTTATTTTGCCTTCAACACAGCTACAAAAGGAATTCCTGAAGCATTATTTATTTTTATACTGTACATCTTCGAGAATCAATAGATCATCGTCTTCTCCAGCTGCAATATTACTTATCAAAGAGAACATTTGATCAAGTTACGCATGCTATGAGCCATCTGAAACATTGAGAAACTTATGTTTAGCCTTTTAACGAAGACAGTTCATGATCTTTCAGTTCAATATTTTCAATAATGAGCTGCCGAATCGTTTCAGAATGCCTCAAAACGGATTTTAATGAGGAAATTTGGAGAAAAAAATTTTATTCAAAAATTTTTGAGCCATTTCAATAGTTTCAATTTCTGCGAAAATTCGCTAAAAGTGAAAGCAGCAGCTATAAATTCAGTATAACGCATAAATGATCAGCTTAAAGTGCGCATATATATTTTAGTTACATGTTCTATATTACAACACGCAATTATGTAATTATATTGTCAATAACTTGAATAACGGAATGTGAGATTAAATGGGTAACTTTGGCTCAAAAATCATGAAATTTTGCAAGGACAATGTAAATTTCAAGCAGAACAGGAGCGTGATTAAAGAAGTCCACCAACCACTTTACAAGTCGGCGGAAAAAGGAAATTCTCAAGAGAGATAATAAAACTTGTTCCACATATTCGATATATTATACCTACGCCTTCACTCTCGGTAAGGTGGAATGGTGGAAAAGCTCTTGAGCGACACTTACCCCAAGTGAATTCCACGGGCATTCCGGATTCTTCGAGTCGGAGCCAGCCTTTCTGTTCCCGTGAGAATTCCTTTTTGCCTATCTGACCCTTCGGAGAAGGCGATGAACCCCGGTTTACGTTTTATTAGCCCCTATACAACTGAAAGGAGCTTCATTCCAACTATACCTGTACTGGGAGAAACTTTTCCTCAAATACCTGAGTCGTTCGACCTTAGAAGAGGATATTTTTCGAGATTTGATCGTATGATTTCACTTCTTCCACTCATGCATCCGGAACAAGATGAAGTTTGTCGTAGTGGAATTAGTCGGCTGCATATAATTTAGTGTATTAGTTATTTCATCAGGGTTCAGCCAAAGGTAGAAACAAAACCTCAACTAATTACACCACCTTTATTGTGTGCTACGTTTCAAGCCACACCTTGGCCCATCTTCAGGAAAAACCTTGATGGAGGAAAAAAAGGTAATTTTAGGTAAAAATCTGTTCTAGAATCAGAACATTGTCACAACATCTCAATAATCCAAAAATGAAAAGAAATAACTAATATTCATGTAACTATTAAGGAAAAACTGAAAATAATGTAGTGTAGCTGAACAGTAAATTTATAGATCTAACAATTGTCTGAATTGTTGATGGTTCTCCATAAATTTTAATGTACAGCTACTCCAAATTATTGTTAGAAAAAAAAAAAAAAAAAAAAAAAAAAGCCCCCTGGACCCCCGGTTACCTCTATTTACATACTTCGGACGAAATTATTGAAACACAGAATGTGTTTGCGTTGTCGCGCAACCAAGTGACAACCAAACAAGCGTCATTGTTTACTATTCATTTATAACATCAATTTATATAGTTATAGTATGAAACTACGAAAAAAAATACGAAATAAATTCGTGATAAATCAAGAGCTATTTATCAAGTAAATGTCCTAAAGAGGCTACATACGAAATTACAGCTTCCTAGAGTGTAAAGTATAGAAATTAGCTTTAAAAGCCACTCATCTGATCCGGACCCTGGATATCGTCAAGTAAATGTCCTAAAGAGGCTACATACGAAATTACAGCTTCCTAGAGTGTAAAGCATAGAAATTAGCTTTAAGAGCCACACATCTGATCTGGACCCTGAGCATCGTCAAGTAAATGTCCTAAAGAGGCTACATACGAAATTACAGCTTCCTAGAGTGTAAAGCATAGAAATTAGCTTTAAGAGCCACACATCTGATCCGGACCCTGAGCATCGTCAAGTAAATGTCCTAAAGAGGCTACAAACGAAATTACAGCTTCCTAGAGTGTAAAGTATAGAAATTACCTATTCAAATTATTTAACCTCCGCTTCACAAATCAAACCGTTTTCGTAATACCCAGATCACCTGCTATGAATCAAATCATCGAAACACAAGCTCAATGAAATCATCAGAAATTAACAAGCGGTTGCAATCATGTTCACAATATCAATTATTGAGAATGATCACCTGTGTGTAAACAATTATTTATATAACCATGCTCATAACTCAGTTTGTTGGACACGCACTTCGCAGTAGTTAACATAATATTGTTGGATAAATCGAGAGCTTTCGAACGAATGGTCAACGAATTTTGTGGGATGAAAAACGACGAAGTACCATTTCCCTAGCAACGACTCGGTTGTACGTGAAAATCATCCGTCACACATTTCGTTACCATCCCGCGTTCCATTTTCGGCTAGTTAGTCCATGGCTAAAACACATTCTGTGTTAAAAATTTGTTTTCCTCCATCAAGTTTTGCCTGAAGTGGGGCCAAGGTGTGGTCTGAAACGTAGCACAGAGAATAGAATGTTGTGATGAGTTGAGGTTTTATATCTACCATTGGCTGAACCCTGATAACATAACCAATACAAGATGAAAAAGGAACTAGAAAATGAGCAAAACTGAGGGATGCATTCAAAGGTAGGTACTATTTTCTATGTTATCTACAGTTTTCAAGGAACAATTGTTCTTTAGATGCAGATGTACTTTCACACAGAAATGTCTAGCTCTACACTCTCTAGTAGACAGATTTCCCGGGCTGATGCTAGAGCGAGTTAGCATTCCTAATTCCCGTGCAAGAAATCCCTTATGTATCAAGTAACAATGTTGGCCATCATACTGACGGGAAGTGGGAGAGAGGAGTGGATAAAGAAATCAAAATCATGGCGAATAAAAACCTTCTCAAAGTTTTGTAACGGTAAATGTCACGCTCGAGAGCTTTTCCATTCTCTTGTATATTACAACATCGAGCTGGAGTCATAATATTCACACAATCTTGAATTTTTTCAGCTCTATAATCATTAATCAATAATCAAGGTTCTAGCGCTTGGAAAATCATCCAACACTCACTCACACACTTCGATTCCAGAATTTTCTAGGTAATTAATTTTTCAAAACATATCAAATCCTCCATTTTCCACCCCTCGTGGTATTTATTACTACAAAATTTATATTTATTACACAATTTATTACTTTTTTTCCCCGCTCTCCAACAAGAATTCACAGATCGTCCACCATTTAAAACTGGTACATAATGTGTTTCATACTATCATTGTACTTTCTATTTTCATCAATTCCTTAAAATTTATTAATGCATCAATATTTGTTCAACCGCAGATATAATATATATATATGTGCATTTCTCTTACAATTCGTATCAAATATAAACTACCTTTCTCCTCACCTCAAATTGTCTTTATCCATTCCAAATTCATAATATCATGCCCATATTGCCCGGATTCAAGTGGATTCGGTGGTTGCAGAACTGCTCCTTTAATGTTTTGTCATTTAAAGATATTTCTCCCTATCAGTTAGACTATTTGAGGGGTTGTTAGGTGGCACTGGGTTGTTCCATAAAGCAATAACTAGGTGATAGTTAGACAACCCATTACAGTTTGTATGGTAAAAAGTCTCATTCACATAACTGGTGTTTCTTAAGATTCAGATGACTAATTATTTTAATTGAATTGTCCATTAAACAATGCTGGTTTCTACGTAGTAAGTTTACATTCAATATCGGCTCCAAGATTCTCATTTATGACTCATGAAGAAAAGACTATGGGCTCGTCGATGAAAATTAATTATCCCCCCCCCCCCCCCACAACGTTTTGTAGAAAAGGGGGTATTACAGCCGTCGGCACGGCGACACTTAGGGGTGGGGATGCATTTTCTTTGCATTTCAGAGGTTGTAGAACACGTTTACAATAGTCATTAATTACCCTACATGTTTCAATTGTAATACATTCCATGTATACAGCCACACTTTGCGAGCGAAGCGAGCAACATTCCCTACATACCACACTTTGCGAGCGAAGCGAGCAACATTCCCTATATGCCACACTTTGCGAGCGAAGCGAGCAATGTAATGGGGGTCCGGGGGGCTTGCCCCCCGGCTGGACGTGGAGGCGAGCGGAGCGAGTATATATATATATATATATATATATATATATATATATATATATATATATATATATATATATATATATATATATATATATTTATGGACAAAATTTTGTGCTCACTACTCCTCCGGAACCGCTGGTCCGATTTGGACCAAATTTTGAAATGATGTATTACCATGTCGGAACTTGTGCCTCGCTGACTTTGGTGAGGATCAGCTGACCCCGAGCCGTAATATCAATAATAATGATGACAAAATCTCGTTCAAATCTCCCCTATTCACCGTAGGACGACGAAATTTGATAGGGAGCCTTTCTGGGACAACAAGAGACGAGCAAAGTGAGGAGCCCCATCTTGATCAGCTGAGTGAGGTAAAATCTCTCCTGTTCACCGTAGGACGTTGAAAACTGATAGGGAGCCTCTCTGGGGTAACAAGAAACAAATGACCTTACAAGCGCCATCCTGATCAGCTGAGTGAGCTACAATCTCCCCTGTTCACCGTGGGAAGTTGATTAATAGGGAGCCTCTCTGGGATGGCAAGAGACGAATGACCTTACTGGCTATATCCAGATCAGCTGAGTGCGCGAAAGGTATGTCTTCTATCTGATTACAACGGAATTCGATAGGGAGCCTCTCTAGGACATCAAGGGTCGAATGAAATGACGGGCTCCACCCTGGGCTCCAGCTGACCGATTCACGCGGAGTTTTCGCAACTCGCTCCGCTAACCAGCGGCACTTAAATAGGAAAGAATTATTGGTAAACAAATTGTCCACTGATTAGGTCAGAACTCACCTAGCGACAAATAATCACCAAATTTTGTTCAGTAAAACTTGACATTCGCGTTTGAATCTTGACTTTTCACCTACTAATATTTTACCTATCTCTATTCGAAAAGTTGGTTCTGCTTACGCAAACTGCATAAGTATTTTTTTAGCATGAATATGCTTTAGCCGTGACCTAACTACCGAAAAATGCCCCACGAGAGTGCAACGAAAGTAGCGCCAATAATTGTGATGATTTCCGCTTACAACCGAGTCGTTGCTAGGGATATGATACTTCGTCGTTTTTCATCCCACAAAATTCGTTGACCATTCGTTCGAAAGCTCTCGATTTATCCAACCATACTATATTAACTACTGCGAAGTGCGTGGCCAACAAGCTGAGTTATGAGCATGGTTATATGAACAATTGTTTACACACAGGTGATCATTCTCAATTATTGATATTGTGAACATGATTGCAACCGCTTGTTAATTTCTGATGATTTCATTGAGCTGGTGTTTCGATTATGTGATTCATAGCAGGTGATCCGAATATTGCGAGAACGGTTAGATTTGTGAAGCGGTGGTTAAATTATTTTAATCGGTAATTTCTATACTTTACACTATAGGAAGCTGTAATTTCGTATGTAGCCTCTTTAGCCTCTTTCTATAATAAAGTGAATGTTTACTCGCGAGTTTCTATTAGGAGATCATCATCTCACAAGAGCTCAATCGTCGTGATCATTTCTATAATAAAGTGAGAGCGAGGAGCTAAAACATTTTTTTGTTTTGAATGATAAACAGAGTTCAGAGGCCGATGGGGGGTCGGGTTCAGAGAATTGACGAGGAGTGAGTTGTGTACGGCTAAAGCATATTCATGTTTTTTAATTTTAGCCGTCAGGCTCAAAGGAACTGTGGCTTTTTTATTTTTTTTTAATATGCGTGGAACTGGGCATATTATGAGAATTATACCCATATTATTATTATTATTACGTAGGTACATAATTACGTGATAACAAATCTAGTTTGCCTATCACAAAAATTAGACATTATCGTGACCGGGAGACTGACGGAAACATTTCAGAAACTTCAAATGAGCATGAAAATGTTGACACTGGGGACGATTTAAGTCACTACCAAAAGCGAGATCACAAGGCTTCCATTATCATTGCAGGTTTGTAGACTCGGGACAGAAAGTCACAACAAATTTCACGTATGACTGAATGGAAAAACGAGAACAGTGTAGAAACGAACTTCGTTCCATTTTGGAGGAGGAAACCTTGAATATTTCCACATAAAGTGGGAGATATGTGACGCTTCACTTCTCCGTATTGAGAGCAACCTGATCGTTAGGAAGTTTTCAACATTCGTAAAAACGTCGTTAACCCCTCGTTCCCCTGAGAACCTTCGAGGTGGAAACACGTAGTTCGCAAGTAATTCGAGTTTTCGTGATATAAAAAGGGCAGGAGGAACAGAACAGATGGAGGAGGGGGAAATGGAATATTCAACGGAGCAATAAAAGGCCGGTAAGAAGCTCTCGTAATGCGAGCATCAACCTTTTTACCTTGTCGGCAAAGTGTGAAAAGAGCGGTTGAGGGGAAGGGGACCAGTGGAAGTTAGGTTGTCCCGAGCGCCTCTCTCCGCACCCGCGCCAGATACGAATCCGAGGTTTTTTTTAAACGAGAGGAATCAGTGATTTGAGGGGGGGAAAAAGGTTACACGTGAAGATGAAGTGGATATGATTTTCTGGAAATGCCAGAGTTATGGGAAAACGCGGCGTACCGTGGAAGAGATCGTTACGATAATTCTCACACCTTACATGCACCGATGAGTTCAGAAGCGATAGCACGGAGAAATGATAACATAATTGTATTAGTAAATAAATGGGGTAAATTCATTTATTAGGGGATTTCTCAATGTTTGCGCAAACATTTCAGTTGTTTATTGCGTTACTTATTTTTTTAAACGTGTACTACATATGCAACTGAATTAGGCATGGTCTCAAATTGGATGTTTTTAGTATATTATCTTCAATTATGAACCTCTGCAATCGATCAAGAAAAAACTGTTAACCCCCTCAAAATTTGTTGGTTAAAGTTTTAAGATGCGTGCAATAAAAAAAATCGAATTAGAAAAATCGGGAACTTGGAAACTGCCAGACCAGGAGACTGTCCGAATTTCTGCCCCAAAACCGATTCGGGGAGTTCAAGGAGTTCACGTGAATGTCTCCGAAAGTAGGGCCAGGAATCTGTCGGAAAACAGAAAGCTGCAGAACTGTCCGAAAATATTCCGACAGAATGGAAAATCCCCGTTTCGACTTCGAAAACTGTCCGAATGTCTGCTCAGGGCAATGAATGAATGAAAGAATGTTAGGCTATTTTTGAAGGAATATTTTTATCCATGACAGTCAATCAATCAGCCATTGCTGGCTATTTTAAGAATTACTTATCCATATTTTTATCCATGACAGTCAATGTATATTTATTTAGAACGTTTAAAACTTGCATATACCTACAAAAATGAGATATGGAATTTTTATCAATAAATCTTTATTGACGGCGAATATTTGAATTATTGGACCTAGGAAAAGATAGGTAAAAACCTAAGAATCCCTAGTCTTATTATAGAGGTATAGAGGAGCCGACCTGCAAGACAAGCCCACGAGGTGTGGGCTTATGTTAGAGTCAAAATTGGGGCTCGGATTCTAGCAAATTTGATTTTTTTTCCTGAATAGTAAACATTGAAAGAAGCCTTTTGTTGGTAATTTCACCACTCTGGGACCAACAGAGTTTAAATTTATCGAACATAGAAATGCATAAATCCGCGGTTTTCAGAATAAATGCATATTCTAGTGGTTTTCGTCTAAATAGTTCGTTTTTCTTCAAATTTCGGGCCCCCGAAATCGGGCCCTGACTATTCATAAGGTTCAAAAACAGAAATTACTGAAAAGCGTATATCTGGTGCCAATAATAGAACCTCAGGATTTTGGGGGGATGCATCTTAGACACACGGCGAGAGAAAATGAGCTGAGGGCGTCGGTTACGTTAGACACATGAGTTATCTTAGACACACGGATTGAAGAAAAAAAAGATGGGCCCCGTCGCTACGCTCACATCTCAAACAAACTTAACATCTTATAGTCAGTCCATCAGCGAAGGTATAGATTAGATGGGAAAATAAAAAAAGTATAAATAGTTGGTAAATTCGGTGGGTCCAACGCCAAACTCAATTTCTGGAACCTTGTGTGTCTAACGCAACTTGTGTGCCCTAGTCATAATACATATAATTTGAGGTATTTTTATGTCCCACTGGGGCCCAGATAATGCAAATAATGTTACTAGCCTTCTGTTGTCTGGCAGTGAACTTGGGAGTCCCTCAGGAGCTAATTACTTACGTTCGTATTTCTTTGATAAGGCCCAAGGTGGAACCTGGTAAAGGGATTTACGACCCTACTTTCGGACAGTTTTCAGTTCGTACAGATTCGGGCAGTTCTCCCTCTTCGCAATCTGTATTTCAAGTTTTCTGGCAGAATCCTCGTTCCACCTTTTCGGGGAGTTTGGAGGAACAGGTTTTCCGGGAGTTTTGAAACGAAACCCCGATCTCCCCGAATTTCCAGAAAGGGCGTTTCGGACAGTTTCCTGGTCTGGCAGTTTCCCCCCTACCGAAAAATCCGTCAGTCCGCCGTACGCCACACAGTTTTGAAAGTAGAAAAAAACCCATTTTACGGAAGTGGGAATTTTTTAGTGGGTGGTTCTTACAATAAATTAGCTGAAGAATCATGATATGGCAACCTGAACTGAAATTAGAATGATGTTTAAGAAAAATGTCAATGTTTATTTATTTATTTATAAGTGAACGGGCAATGCCCAGTAACAAAATATACTTGCGGCAAGGAAATTAATGCAGCAAACAACTTTTCTTAAAGGATAAACAATACAATAATAAGAATAGAAAATTCAAAAATTTAAGTTAAAATACCAATCGATAGAAATGACGTATACATGAATAAGAAATTTATTTAAGACAGAGGAAGGAAACTTTAAATAAGTGGGTTCACATCAAGGTGGTACTTCTTTTCGGATCAATGTTTTAACCTAGCCAGACAAAGAAGCGAACAAGTCCAAGTAGCAATGGGAGCCGGAGAACCTATTGAAGCTTTCCTGCATTCGTGCAACATGATTATTCCTCAAGCAGTTGGTGGCCGACGTGTGAATATAGAATGGCTGCTGGTATCACACACACGCGCACACACACACACACACGCACACAAAAACACACACACACGCACTCAAACGTACCGTTTTTTCCACGGATCTGGTCTTAGAATGGTCTGAAACGGATTTATATGCGGTTATTTTTTTCTCGAGCTTGGGTTTTCCCCTAATCCCGTACCACCCTGGATCAATTTCAATAGGTCGTCCCTCTATTGATAAAACATAGCTTCTAAGATGAAAGTTCAAAAACGTGCTGGAATTTCTTGCTGTTTGAGTTAGGAACAATTCTGATTACCATAGGACTTCCCATTTCGGAGCGGCTATGCGGATTACCGCCTTCGGAGAAAGGGGGGCTACAACACTTTGTTACTTTGGAAATATCTCGTTGTGTTGTGGAAGGTGGGGTAACCACGTGGGCGGCGGACAGGATGGGGGAAAAGGGCCCATTGTGTCGACCTCTCTTTCGCCTTGGGATCCTTCCAGGTTTACACGTGTATATTGTTATTCTAATGCAGGGACTCGGATCTCGTTAAGTCTGAAATCACCATTGTGCATTGTCTTTGACAACCCGCGTATTCCTGCATCCACCCACCGCCTCTGCAAAATAACATCGCAACACGTTCACACCTCTCGTCCTCTGGAAGTTGGGATTCGCGATCCCTGATCCAGCTTACATTAATCATTTTGGTTCCCCTATGTGGTAAAGTTTTTCTAGGGGTCCGGAATTGTAATAAGAATGACAAAACATTTTCGGTGATAACTTTACCAACGTAGCTACGAAATGGTCACACAAGTCTTGTCAAGAAATTGGTACACGATAATGGGACGGAAGACCCAATGGGACGTATATGAATGGTTATATATTAATCTGAACCTTATATACCCCCTTTTCACTCAGTGAGATCTCATCAAGTACTCAAATAATTCTTGGGCTCTGATTCCACTACTTTACAAAATTTAGGGGTGGTCTTGCATCCAGCCGGAGCTTGTCGGTTTCTTACGTTATTTGATGTGCTGAATCCAAATCATAGGTCCGATTTTTTTAAGCTCGTTTTCCTATGGCATAGCTTGTTTTCACGTTTTTTGTGCACAAACTTTACAGGATTTTTCATTAGCACACTACCAGATTAAATGCCTTGCAAAGGTGCTTGTCTTGTCAAGCCCGTATTCTCCACAGATGAAACCAAATACATTTGGGCTGTTCACGCAGTTTTTCGTGTTCTCTGTCTATAACCGTGGGTCTGCTGGCTATCATTGGTCTGCTTGTGTGAATGGTGAAATCCACTAGGAATGGAAACTCAGGTTTTCTCAAGCCTTGGCGGTTAATTATCATCTTGAAAGTAGAAGTATACTGTTGAATGGATGAACAATCAGATTCATATGGGACAATCTTGACCCCAACTTGCCCAATCTCTAAGAGTTCCATAGAATTAGATTAAAACGGTGTAAATAATGCACTTGCTAGAAGAATTTAACGTTTACACTAAAGGTAGCGCCTTCAATAATTATTTATTTGAAATTTCATCTTTTAACGATGCATAATATCGGTAGAACAGATATTTCCAAGTTTCCAGACTTGAAGTATTCTGAAAGGAAGGAAACGAGTGGATTCTGCATGAAAGCGATAGATGACAATGAGGGAATACAGCAAAAGGCAAATGGTGGCTATGGGGGGAAGAGAGTTGTAAAACTAAATGGAGGGACTTGGTTTACTGTGAAGCTGGAGGGTGAGTCTAGCACATTTCCCTCCTAGATTCCATATTCGGTTTTTTCCCCAGAACGGGGTCACCATCAACACTCCCAAATCAAAAAGGTCTGTGGCTTTCGCATTATTCTGAAGAAATGTAGAGGAAGAGAGAGACCTGGAGAAATTACACGACAGCATGGCTCATAAAAGCCGGTTCCAGAACAACACAAAATAATAGGAAGGGTAGAAAGAAATATGTCACACATAGCAAGAATCGGTCCTTTGGCTCCTTCAACAAAGACATATTTAAAAACAGAATGAATATCACCAGTCTATACTATCTATTGAATTGACAAAACAAGAAACCATCGATCTACAATACCAATCGCCGTTCGGAATGTAAACAATTTAGAACATTATTTATCTGTGTATCGTTTCTTTATTCGGACAGTTCAAATTATAACAAGACTGCTCAAAAAAGGCCTTTCTGTCCTTAAATTGGTTTTTTATTAATCTTCAACGTTTCTCCCCAGTAACTGGGGCTTCTTCAGGGAGATGAAAATTAAATTAAAAATATCAAATTTAAAATTGTAAAATATCTACTTATCATTTTCTTGAATTGTGATAAAAAATCGAATTAAAAGTTATCAGCTTATGAATTGATATTTTTGATTTAATTTCCGATGGACATTAATAAGAAATCAATTTAAAGATAAAAAGGCCTTTATTGTAAAGTCTTGTTATTATTCATCTGTATCATTGTAGTTGACTGTATACAGTAATCTTGTTATCTTTGATAAAGTCAAAGAGCGGGAAGACCAAACTAATGTAATCTGCTTAAAATTGTTCTTCTAGAACAAGAGACTAACTAAACGTATATCCTGTTATGAACATACCAAGTTTTTTGATATGAACCACTCTCACCATTACTCTGCTGGGTGCTACACTTTTCATAGGAGGGTGGATGATCTAGTTCAAATTAAATAACCATCGACTTCGTATTCATTGGCAAACGATGTATTTGATATGTTAGCCAGGATAATTCTTAACTGAATCAACAGTAAACTTGAAACTTGCTCATTAAGTTGGAGGATCTTTATAAAACTGCTAATGTCCTGACGAGTAGCCGACTTTTGAAATCCAACTTGCGATTGACAAACATGAAACGAAATCCAACAAAATTTAACACGTCAACATCGCTCCCACAACACGAATTACGATGATTGATGGATTTTCATGTAGATAGTCGAACATAAGAATCATAAATGACAAAGTTTTAACCAGGCATCATTGCAGATTCACGTTGTCAAAAGGATTGCAATGAATAAATTAAACGCTTCAAGGTGAAAGGTTGAAAAAAGTTGTGACGTTTAGGCTTACATTCACTTCATTGGTTCTAGGAAACTTTCGCTCAATTGAGTTCCCCTTGAAAGAGATTTAAATTCCTGTCAGGTCCTCTCTAGATAATTAAAACTTAAATTACATAGTTTACTAAGCGAGGCAGCGCTCAACCTGCGGTGGTATCTCTTTCACCACTTTAACTTTCTCTCCCTCTTCTTTTCCTTTGATTCCTTCCCAACTAAAAAATCGTTTGGTTTCTCTCAGCTTACTTTTTTTCAAGTCTTAGATAAGCGATGAATTAGAATGAGCGTTACTCATGGGTGCGAAAAAGATATTTTAACTATTTTTAAATGGAAGGAGATTCTATCCTAAGAAGTTTGGCATCAACAGCACTCTCCTACGATAAGTAGTTTTATTTCTATGATTTTTCAAAGTTTCGCACACTGGTGATGTCAAAGCACCCCTCCCGACTGGGCGTGACCCCCCCCGCATCTCAGTGTGATGTCACCAGTGCAAACTTTAAAAAATCGTAGAATGAAATCTACTAAAACAATGTTGAACAAGTTCACAGAATTCGTCCCGAACATGCTATTAACGTCTTTATGCAAAAGCTAGATTACTCGATAAATTGGTCAAATATCATCAAATTCTACTGCAATCTCTAATTTTCACTCGAGCGAAATCCCAGAGCAATTGAACCAGCGATTCAATTACGAAAACCAACCCAGGGTAAGCCAACACCCATCTACGAACGCGCTAGATGGTGATCACTAGAACCGGGAAACGTAAGATAACCCAAACCCAACTCCACGTGGATGCTTTGAGAGCCTTTTCACCCTGTGGAGGTTCGCTGGATTCCCAACCCCCAGGGCTATCGTGGTTACAACTTACCTAATAACCATACTGCCTTCTCAACCCTCATAAAACTTTACTCTTAAATATCATAACGTCCCCCCAGCTCTTACTACCCTTTCTCGCCAACTCCAACCCTTCCTTCTAATCTTCCTCAGGCAATAAATTAATTAAATTAAGTAACGCCTGCGAAATGTTTTAAAGCATCATCACCAATTACTCGAAAATGAACTATTCGCATTTGGAGAGATTACTTGAGCTTTTACAGTTAATAGGACGAGAAGAATGCAGTACTATTGCGGTAGCGACTCATAGACTTAAACAAACGTTTAACATATTCATGTTTTTAATTTGGCATAGCGTTACTTTTAAGGAGCTTTATTCTGATTCCAGCTTACAACCAAATCGCTGCAACGGATTTGTGTCTTTACAATTTTTCATCGTACGAAAATTGTTCGCCAGTTGCTGTAAAGCTTTTGATTTGTCTGCAACATCTTCACATGTCACACTGCCGATTCCCTCCCACATACATCCCTGATTACAGCACTGGTTACGAGCTTTTTGTGGTACCAAAACTAGTTTGATTTTTATTCGGAAATAGTTACCTATTAGGGAACCGAAGCACCATCCTACCCTCCTTGTTTGAAGTACAAACGGTTACAAGGTACGAATACTCACTGATGGCGGAGTTAATTTTCATTCCTGAACGCCATTTCTGTGGAGGCATGAGAAAACGTCTACTTGCAAGCAAGCGGAGCTTTTAACACAGAATGTGTTTTAGCCATGGCACCTCGAACCAAAAACGAAACGCTTTTCGTTAACGAAAATGTGCTGCGTTTTTGTGTGACGAAAATGTGTTGCAACAATTTACTGATGATTTCCGCTTAACCGAGTCGTTGCTAGAGAAATGGTACTTCGTCATTTTTCATCCCAAAAAATTCGTTGACCATTCCTTCGAAAGCTCTCGATTCATCCAACCATATCATGTAAACTACCACGAAGTGCGTGGCCAACAAGCTGAGTAATGAGCATGGTTATATGAATAAATGATTACACACAGGTGATCATTCTCAATCGTTGATACTGTGAACATGATTGCAACTGCTTGTTAATTTCTGATAATTCATGTTATATTAATAAAATTTATTCTTATGATGAATTTGTTATATAATGAAAATAAGCTACATAATGAATGTTATATAAAATGAAAAAATGTTATGTAATAAATTTGTTATATAAAGGAAATTTCATTTACTGAAAGCTTATGACGAGGAGGGGGAGTGGGCTGTAAAATATGCATTTTTCGTGTGAGGGCTCAAATGAAAGCTTATGACGAGGAGGTTTCAAATATGGCGCTGGTGATAAATAAATAAAACAACTTGACATCCAGTGATAAGATACATCGCAAAAGCTGACTGATTCTTATTTGCAGGTTTCACGGGTTTATGTGGAACGCGTGAGCTAAAACCACAGACATAGAATAGAAGTCTATTCTATGTTCTGTGGCTAAAACACATTCTATGTTTCATTAATTTCATTCGAGGTATGTAAATAAAGGTAACCGGGGGTCCAAAGGGCCTGCCCCCTGGCGAGGCGCGGAGCGCAGTTTTTTTTTTTTTTTTTTTTAAATCAAAATTTGCTACAGAAATCGTCGAAAACATACAAACCAGGTACATTTTAATAACAATAAATGAAAACCGTATAAATCCAGCAGAAATTAATATGTATATGATCATCGCAGCTCATAAGAAAATAATTGAAAACTGGGTGAAGTTCCGCCTTAATTTATTTGGCTTTAATTGATCATGCAAATGTCACTTCAGAAATATTTCTCATTTCAAATAGCAAGTATCTGAAAACCAAAAGACATTCTACATTAGATTAATTAGTGTGGTATCGAAAGGCGCGTGAATAAGAGACTTAATTCATATAGGGGCTTGGCGAACATTTCACGAACATTTGTTCATTTCTCTGTGAACTAACACAAGTTTAACTCAACAGATTTCAGACAATCATAGGAATAAAGGTAAGGAATGGGTGAACAATTCATGGGCCATTTAATAAATTAGTGCAGGACCAACATCGAGGACAATTCCAAAGGCAGCTTTCTGGAATTAAAAAATCCTCTACGAGCCACTAGAATTCCACAAGTTCAATTTAACAAATTCAAGACAAATGGAGACAAAGGGAAGAAAAGGTGAAACATTTAATTTTTTTAATAAAGCTCTACATCGATCACTAAAGCCACCCTCAAGAAAAATTAAAAACAGGTTATTTCTGAATTTTAAAATCGTTCTCTGAACCATAAAATTGAACACGCAAATACAATAATCAAGACAGTCCTAATAAACATTCAGCGTAAAAAACACTGACTGAGACGATCAAAGAAGAGCAAAGTAAGACAAACTTCTATATAGACGTCGTTGTGGTGGTTCTAAGAGGGATGGTTGTCAATCCAAAACCCTAAAAAGTTGACGAAAATCAGCAGGATTGAAGAATTCAGACAGAAGATCAAATTGTGGCTCCAAGAAATAGCGTCGAAAACCAATTGAGAGTATCAAGGAATAATTTAGTGTGTTAAACAAGGAATTTTCTTGTATACACATACCCCCCCCCCCCCCCCCCCCCCCTCCTTCACCTACTAATTTTTTATTAACAAAAATTTTTTTTCTCAAACAATTTTTTTTAAAGATCTCAAAAATGACAAAATTGCGTATTACGCACTTGCGCAAACGTGCGCAATTTACATCAACTTCGATTATTGCAGATTTGAATTCTATGTAAAATTTCATGAAGAAATGACCAGAATTCCACATAGCCACATATTTAGATAGCCTATTATTCAAAAACCACATGTAATACACGATTTTGGGGTATTTTTTCGTGCTCAACTTAGGGGAACACAGAAAAATCGAGTCGCAAATATCAATTGGTGTATGAATTGCAGAAAGTTAGGGTTGCAAGTGTTAATAAATGAACACCATTACGAGGTTCAGCAGACAAAAAATACCCCAAAATCCTGTATCACAAGTGGCAATTGAATATCTTCAAAAACTCAGTATTTCACAGTTTTTGCACTTTAAGAGCGGAATCGCACCCGTTTATGCGCACTAAAAAAATCGAGTGATGAGACATTGTATCATGAAATTTTACGTAGAATTCAAATCTGCAATAGAAAATCAGGGTGCCCTTTAAAAAATGTAAGGGGCCGTCACTGTACCCCTTATTAGCGAATTTTTGAAGAAAATTAAGCAATTGCTCTCGCCTCAAAATTTGTAGAATGTGAATTTTGAAAAAATTTTATGCAGAAATCCGTTTCAGGCTATTCTGAATTATATTCTGAAGTTAAACGCATTTTTTAATGTATGTATGTATTAATGTATGTATGTATGTATGTATATATGTATTAAGGACACAAAACGAAAGTTCAAGTTCGTTGGCCAGCATGATAGGATTACATCTTCGGGTTGAAATTTTCAAAAATGTAGTCAAAAATGTCAAAATGGCCTGTTTTTTGCGATTTGTTGTGCGAAATAATTTTTTCAGCATACTAACATGTGGTATATTCGGAATCAGCGTAAAATTTCCTATAAGAATATGTATCAAGTTTTCAAAAATTTCAAAGTTGAAAAATCAGTCAAAAATCGAAATAATGCCGTTCGCTAGTTGTAAAAATCGGTAATATCTGCATGAAACATTGTCCAAATTCAGATTGAACTACTCTCATGGAAGTATCCCTGTATAACCAATCCTAGAACCATGCTATCTACAAGATTAGTTTAATAATAATAAAGTATGAGTACCTCCTAATTATTTTTAATAATTTGATTCCATGTTTGTCTAAACTAAAATTTCTCTACACGATCAATAGCGACTGAAATGTCGAAGATTTCTTCGAAAATTCGCTCATGGGGTCATGCTGCATGACTGGACTTTTTTGAGGTTTTTTTTTATCCGCTCTAGGGGCTAAACAGTGGTCATCACTGTACCCCTTATTTTATCCTCCTCCGATTTGCCAGTGCAGTCGTGCCTTGGAATCGTGCCACTTGCAGTGTCCCTTTGAGTCACCTTGTTCAATGCCACTAATGACCCTTATAGTTGAGGTGCGGCTTAAACCACTAAATAAGAAACAGAAAAATTGCGCTACTTTGTCATTTTTGAGATCCTTACACAAAAAATTTGTGGATGGGGACGTATCTTGGGACACCCTGTACAGTTTTTATTAATGAAAGTATGAACTTAATAATAATGATAATAATTGTTCATTTGCAATACTCTCCGTCGTGGAGTAATTGACTATGAAACTGTAACAAAAGACCAATAGGGTGTGTAAAGTTAAGGTTTGACCCTACCAATATTTTCTGTAAGTATCCAAGCATGAAAATTGATAAACTTGAAGGCAAACCGTATTGTCAATTACGTTACTATACACTAAGGAGCATAATTCAGAACACGCACGGCTCGTCGGTTCATTTATTCACGCTTAAATAAGTGTTTCCGGTCCGGGGGAAACGTTCGGGCGAGTGAGCAATGTGCAGGACCGCAGGCAGGCTCAGCGTTCCGCAGCAATATTCCCGCGCATTGAGAGAAAAAATACAGCGGTTTACGTTTAACGATAATTTACCAGTTCGCCCGACAGTTGTTTGCTAACAACCAGCGTTAAAAACTCAACTCAATTACGACTCCCGGCCTCCATTTTCCTCGGAGAACCACCATCCAGCATCACCTTGTTTCGATTCAAATTAGGGATGGGAAATCGATGGCCTGGTATCGGTATTGCCATCGACGATAGAATCAACACTCTACTGTCGATGGAATCGATATATGGTTCTTTAACAATCGATAATCGATATATCGGTCCTTAATTGTCGATAGTCATAAGTTTTATGTTACCGCCTTCAACTTTATTTTTCAACTGCCCTTCGATGCAAATTTAATTACAACATTTGACTGCAGCCCCCCCCCCCCCCCCTGAAGGTAAGAAGGTAGTTATTTGGTAATTATTTATATATTAGAGTGTGTGTGTGTTTGTGTCACTCCGAACGATAAATCGCCTTACGATTGAGATAAAAATCCCGTTCGTGAGCCAAAAAACCGAACTTTCCAAATGAAAGTGAGTTTTTGGCCAGCGCTTTTTGAGCCCATTAAATGGGTCAAATTTCAAGAAATGTGCAAAAACAAATAAATAAAAATTGCTAAAAACAGCCACGAATCTTTAAATTTATAATTTCTAGCAGAATTTCAGTCAAAACAATATTATTAGCGAATAAACAGGGGATTGAAATAATTTTATACAAAATTATGCGAAAAACATACTTAAACTGCATCAATATTTTCGGAAAAATCTACAAAAACTGTAAAAAAATCTAAACATCCAAAATCTCTTTTGAATAGCCGAATTTTATTTAGTATGACAGTAGAGGAAAAAATTATTTTCTGGTACAGGGGCCAACACTGATCAGGCATACTAACCCGCACAACACATATTAAATTTTTTCTGTACATGGCGCGTCCGTTTATCGTAAGATCAAAAATTCATAGTGAGACCTTCCGATTACGGAAAGCCACTGGGTTATACCAGCAGGGCATGCTTTCTTCCTCTACTTATGAATCCCCCCCCCCCCCCCCCTTAAAATTGGGTTTCAAAAATTTCATTGTACTCAAATTGCTCAAATTTCAATACAATTATCATAAAACTATACGATAGGTGATTTGAGAAAATTCGCTCATAAGATCATGCTGCATGACTGAAACTTTTTATGTCAAAATGACCTGAGATTGAAGCTCAAATTTTATTAAAATCGAAAAAAATGTATAAAAACCTCAACAGTTTCTGTCTGAAATGTATTTTTATCCCAGAAAAATATTTAGAAAAAGTTATGTTGTCATAGATAGCAAATTAGTTGTGAGTAGAAAGAGCTCAAATTTAGGGAACAATTTACATGAATATAATGTGAAAAATTGGTACTAGTCTTCTGCATTTGCCATTATTTTTCTTCAAGTGAAAAGGAAAATAATGATGTTCTGTATTTGATGGCTCATTTCAATTGCCCCTTTCGTAACGATCGAAATATGTGCTTTTGTATTTCCGTGAGTGATGATGAGGAGAAATAGGCGGGAAGATTATCGTTAGGCTGTATATCACGCACAAAAGAACCGATTCTCGAAGGACATCTTTCCCCAATTTTCTTCGGGTCGTTCGAGGGATCCCATTCTCTTTTGAAAATACGGGATGGGACCTCGTAGCAGATAAAGTAGCCATTATAGACACAATGAAAATAAAATGAGTGCAGCTGATGAATTCAAGGGAGAGAATGATATCGTGCTGAGGAGCAATCCTCCGCTAATACGCCGCCTATTTCAATATTAGTTTTCAACACCTGCGGGAGGGTGAAGAACTCCTTACTTCTTTTGAACCTCTCTGATCTCACCATAACCATTCCGCTCATCTCTATGGGAACAAATCGCCTCCAATTTTTACAAGGAGTTAATTATTTAAACATTAGAGAGTTTTGTTCATCCCGTAATTTTCAACCCGTGAACGCCAAAATACGGAAACACCAACTGCGTATGCGCGATTTTTTCGCGTGTAAGAGAAAGAGGCCTACCTACACGTAGATGGGAAAAATGCTTCCGTTGGAATCCCGTCATCTCGTGATTAGTTCAGTGGGTGATCAGACGAGAATCGATGTATTCAGCGAGATATGGGCGTTGGTGAATACAATATTTTCTTAGGTCATAGGTCTGTTTACTCGAACTTAGCTATTCGAATTCGATACGTGTGAAGACAGCTGATAAAGCAGACGCAGAGTGTGAATGTAAAATGGATTATTCTTCTTCTACTCGATCTCGAATTCAAGAGAATCGTTGACATTGGAATACTAAAGAGTTTAGCGTGACGGTAGCGTTTAGTTATTCGAGTACATACGTGTAGAAATACACGTAGAGTTAGCATCTGCAGTTGCTTGCTCTAGACGCTGCTCTACGCGTTAACGGGGAAAAATCATACGGGAAGAACAAAAAATCTCTATTAGTTAGCCCATTTCCACAGATCACATATATAATATAGGTACCATAGAGGCGGGTGACTTGAAGCATTTTCGGGATTTTATGCATTTGTTTTTTGGTAGCCCAGAGTGATGATTTTCCGGTTCATTATCACTCTATATTGTGTTGTGGTGATTGTGGAAGGTGTCTGGCGGTAAAAGATTAGTCTTTTTTTTTTTTTTTTCCAACTTCAAAACGCTAAGAGTTGTGTCTCCGATATATTGATAATTGACGCTATATTGGAAGTGCGATTTAAAAAAAAATACATTTTATTGCGGATTGTGGATTTTTAAGGGTGACTTGAAACATGTTGTTGCCCATTTTCCTTACATTTAAGAGTCTGATTCTACTTTATTGCCTAAGTAGCTAAGACATTTCGTTAATTCCATTCAACAAACTCTCTTTCTGCATATTTACATATGTTTTTGGGCTGGGGGTATTGCAAAAATATATCCGTCACATTTTTGATATGGAACAAGCAATCAACAACTTCCCCTAGTTGCGTTATGTAACGTATTGAACGTGGTAAATAGCTCAAAAACTTATATACTGGCTTCAATGTTTGTGCGTCTGTGTTTGTTGTGTCTGTATGCTAACCAATATGTTTTTCATCTAAAAATGACAAACTCTTTTATTTTACGTAGTTTGCGTAGTTCCAAACCATCTCAACAGTAATGATTACAGTGCACTTGCACCCCCCCCCCCCCCCCCCCCCCCAAGAGCCCAATGCCAACGGGTGAAACTAGTCGACGAAGACGAAAAAAATGAATAAACCCTTCACACTCTGGAAGGCTCCTCATCCTCTTCCACCCTCAACCCCCACAATATAGTCCAATATTTGAGAGAAAAGATGGATTTTTTAAAATTAATTTTTATTTTCCACTCTTAACGTAAAACAACAAATGTTGTATTATGATTTATACTATAGATGATTTTTTTTCTTGATCGATTACAAAAGGTTGATTATTAAAAATAATAAACCAACTTTAATGTTTTCAAAACATGCAAATTAAGAAAAAAAAAAAAAAAACAAAAAAAAATTAAAAACCATAATTCTAAATGAATAAATGCTAAACCATGGCATTCAGTTAAAAAATACATATTGCACTATTAAAAGTAATGCTAACCTTGCGCATGAAAATGAACTTCCAGCCCTACAGAAATACCAACGAAACACAGGCTACCTTTGAAACGCGCACCCTCACAGCGAAGACGTGACTGAATGAGCGAAATCCTCATTCTAAAAGGAAACTAAAAATATAACTGGAAAGAACGGATGCGGGGGCTTAAAAATAAATACAGACGAGAGACGGTGTTGGAGGATGCTCCTCATCGTATGTTTATTTGTGTCTGGTGGTCCTTAACATTTGTTAGGGCCTCTAATTTGTTTGTTTTGATTCCGAACGTGAGTCCGGGTCCCTTATAACTTGTCACTGGAGTCGTGCATTTGTGAAACGAGATTAATAGAACTAGGGTGAGCTCACCATTGAAATAACACAGTAGGATCTCTACTGTATTCTCACATCAAAAGTCATTTAGGAGATCTAAATGCGGAAAACCCCTGAAAATGGCACCAGATTTTTTACAATACGCCACATCCACATTTTTTCTCCCATTTATTTTGCTGGTTTCGTCCATTCTGGCACAAATTACATTTAACCATTAAACAATCAGTGTCTTTTACAAAATTAAATGAATTTCTTCAGAAAACCCAAGGATAGCTTTATAATTACTCTTTTTCTTTTTCTCAATAGTTCTGTAATATCACCGTTTTTTCCAGAAGCACATCTGCCAAAAAAGCTTCGTGGACTTCACTGTAACAGGTACAATCCACTAGAACATGTTCTTAATAGATTACAAGACCAATTGTCGATTTTCTGATGCAAGCAACAAATAAAAATCACGTATCATGTTTTCTCACTTATTAATACTGCTCGGTACCAAATTTCAGGTTCCACCGTCTATTAGGAGAGAAATGAGCTCCCAAGCTCACGCAGCTGATCAGGGTTGGTCTTTACTTTGTCAATCGTACACAGCAGGCCTATATAGTGGATCAATACCGAATTTCAGCCTTCTAGGTCTATTAGGAGGTAGATAAGCTCCTGAGGTCACTCAGCTGATCACGGTGACCTCATGGTGGGTCCTCAATTTGTCATCGTACACAGCAGGTCTATAGAGGCTTCTAACCAAATTTCATCTTCCTGGGACTATTATGAGAGAAATGAGCTCCTGAGCTCACTCAGTTGATTATGGAGGCTCCACAGATTGTCAACTGTACACAATAGGCCTATAGAGGCTCAAAACCAAACTTTAGCCTCCTTGCTCTATTAGGAGAGAAATGAGCTCCCGAGCTCACTCAGCTGATCTGGGTGGTTCCTCACTTTATCAATAGTACACAGCAGGCCAATAGTTGATCAATACCGAATTTCAGCCTTCTAGGTCTATTAGGAGGTAGATTGAGCTCCTGAGGTCACTCAGCTGATCACGGTGACCTCACGGTGGGTCCTCACATTGTCATCGTACACAGCAGGCCTATAGAAGCTTCTAACCAAATTTTAGCTTCCTGGGTCTATTAAGAGAGAAATGAGCTCCTGAGCTTACTCAGTTGATCAAAGTGGGTCCACAGATTCACAATTGTACACAATAGGCCTATAGAGGCTCAATACCAAATTTTAACCTCCTTGCTGTATTAGCAGAGAAATGAGCTCCCGAGCTCATTCAGCTGATCTGGGTGGTTCCTCACTTCATCAATCGTATACAGCTGGCCTATAGTTGGGCCTATAGAGGCTCAATACGAATTTTAGCCTCCTTGCTCTATTAAGAGAGAAATGAGCTCCTGAGCTGACTCAGCTGATCTGGGTGGTTCCTCACTTTATCAATCGTACACAGCAGGCCTATAGAGTCTCCATATGAACTTTCAGCCTCCTAGGTCTCTTAGGAGACTAAAAATCGGAAAACTTATGACGTCATGACAGCTAGCGCTGAATTTCCGAGCGCACAACCTAACCAATCCGTTGATCAGAGTTATAGTATTGTTTAGAGCATCGTTTAGTATCGACTGCTTAGAAGTAACTACTACTCTATAATACCTATACCAGTATAGTGTCTTATTTTCGCATTATTAGTTCATTATGTTTACGAAGATATTAGTTAATAACGTAGCGTAATAAATCAGCTTTCCTTGACACTTATGAGCGGCTTATGGATCATGAGATGTTATTGTGATAAAGTGAGAGCATTCTAAAAAGTGGCGAACGATTTTCTTGCAATGAAAACTGAGCTTGTTACACTTCCCTAGCAACGCATTGGTTGTACGTAAACAACCAATAGAAAACATGACGGCTCGCGCTAAATGTTGCTTAATTTTCGAGCACAAAACCCAGCGATAAAACATGATACACGTCAAAAACAAAAGGTACACGGATAATATAAATATAACGGCTAACGGTAATTAGCGAAGTTAATTTTGCTGAATTCTGGCCCTTTAAACTCGAGCCGCCTCAGTCGGAGTTTGAATTTGCGCAACCATAGTGAACTCTGTTAATTTGCAACCTACGTTTAAACTCGTTTTGAAATTTGTCGTGAAAGAGGGCCTTCATCACATAAGTTGCACCATTACTGTTTATTTTGAATCTTGAAATAACGGGCGAGCCAAAAAACATTCAATTATACATGTGAAATGATACGTGAGGGAAAATATTATGTTCAAGTTTATACAAAATAATGAGAAAGATATGGAATCTGAACCGGATATGACCTGTTGCGGCTCATTAGTCTTAGTGGAACCACTTTTTGAAATTAACCTATATGCGCCTACCACAGGTAATATCCTATGTACCATTCTTGCATGTTCAATTGTTACAGTGATTGTTTCCTGTAGAGCACGTTCCTACAATACCTAAAACCCCGTAATTTTACCCTCTCATATTCATATACCGATAACACCTTTTGTCCCTTTGTTGCCGCGTGCCGTGATTGCAGTTTATAAACTGAATAGTGTATTTCCTCCTCTCCTTTTCCTGTTTTTGAATCGCTTCAATAAATTCCAAAGCCGATGGCTTTTGCTGTTTTTGTTCGTTCTCCACTGAGCAGATTGCAATTGCCGACTGTCTGATCTGAAAAGAGAACTGCTGCCAAGCTCTGGCTATATTCATTTCTCGTGGACGCCTTTGTGTGTTCGTACTTTTATGATTCGTTTAATTTTTTTTCCTGACCCAATATTTTTCATTCTCAGCTCGCTATTGCACGTGACAGTTTGCTCTCACATCTCTAGAAGGTAGTTTATATAAACCAAAGGAACGGTATGACTTGTGTGTGGGTAGAAGCGTCGAGGTGTTGCTGGGCAACCCCTTTGCCCTCCGGTAATGGAGAATTATCACTGAGGCCTTCCACCCTAATTAAACCTGCGGCTCCCCTTTGATCATCCACGCTGAACCGTTATCATTACCTAGCACATTTGGAAATTCCAGTTTTGGCATAGAATCTCCGTTGTTCCGAAGTTCACAAAAATGTTTTTTCCCCTGTATGTATTATTACAACGCAAACATCTTTACATAGGTTTACAACACTAACCTATCAGTATTATTGGTTTTATTTATTTTTTAGACATGAATATCTTGTCCTCAAAAAAGCGTTACCAGGTTTGACATTTGTTTTCATGGCCGAGCAGTGAGCATAAAATTTCGGCATAAATCGAGAGCTTTCCAACGAGTGAATAACGATTTTTGTAAAAGAAAATCCTACTGAGTTACATTTTCCCAGTTACGAGAGAGAAAAAAATTGACAGTGTTTTAATTCAATTTCGCTCTACCTTAACTGATCTTATAACATGAATATGTCTTTTCGCTGTGGTTGAAATTCGACAGGAAGACTCTTTGGGGCATTCAGAGATGATTGAAATGATCTGGTCTTTCCTGATCAGCTGATTAGGCTAAATTCTCTCCTGTTAACCCTAGGAAGTTGAAATTCTATATCAGGACACTTTGGGATATTCAAGGATAATTGAAATATTGGGATCTTTCCTGATCATCTGAGTGAGCTAAATTAGTCAGTTAAAATTCGATAGGAAGACTCTTTGGGACATTGAGAAACAATTAAAATGATGATGGGGTCTTTCCTGAACAGCTGATTGAGATAAATTCGCCCCTGTTCACCCCAGGAAGTTGGCATTTGATAAGGAAGACTCTTTGGGACATTCAGAGACAATAGAAATAATGGGCTCTTTCCCGTTGAGCTGAGTGAGCTAAATTATCTCCTGTGCACCATAGGAAGTTTAAATTCGAGAGGGAGACTCTTTGGGACATTGAGAAACAATTGAAATAATGGGCTCTTTCCCGTTGAGCTGAGTGAGCTAAATTATCTCCTGTGCACCATAGGAAGTTGAATATTGGTAGGGAGACTCATTGGTACATTAAGAGAGGACTGAAATAACGGGCTTTTCTCCCATGGAAGTAGAATGATGGGGAGACTCTCCGGGATATTATGAGTCGATTGAAATGATGTGCTCTTTCCTGATTAGCTCAGTGAGCTAAATTTTCTCCTGTTCACCCCAGGAAGTGTAAATTTAATAGAGATACTCTTTGGGAAATTAAGAGGCGATTGAAATGATGAGGTCTCTCCTGATCAGCTGATTGAGCTAAATTCTATCCTGTTTACACTAGGAAGTTGATATTTGACAGGAAGCCTCTTTGGGACATCCAGAGCCAATTCAAATAATAGGCTTTTTCCTGATCAGCTGAATGATCTAACTTCTCTCTTGCGCACCCTAGGAAGTTGAAATTCGATAGGGAGATTGTAAGATACAATTGAAATTATTGGCTCTCTCCTAATCAGATGAGTTGTCTAAATACTTTCCTGTTCGCCCAAGGAAGTAGAAATTTAATAGGGAGACTCTCTGGGACATCAAGAGACGATTAAAATGATGGGCTCTTTCCTAATCAGCTGAGTGAGTCAAATTCTCTCCACCCAAGGAAGTTAAAATTTGATAGGGAGGCTCTCTGGGACATTATGAAACAAATGAAGTTACCAATCTTGCCCTCAAAAAAGTGATACCGTGTTTGACATGGTTTCTTTTTTTTTTTTTTTTACGGCCGAGCAGTCAGTATAAAATGTTGGCATAAACCGATAGTGAAATGGAACGTGGAATGGACCTGGCGTTTCGACCACCTACTCACTGCAAAAAGATATATTCACGTTACAATGTATCAGCGAAAACCACCGTAAACCTCTGAGTAATATTCAACTCCCAAGTAACTTCCCGAAACTATAACTTATTTCTAGTACATCACAGGTCTGAGGCGGCTTGTACAACCACCCTTTTCCCCTTTGATGACACAGATATAGCGTTATACAGGAGATAGCCCGTTTCCCCAGCAATCCTTTCCATCCGCACCCACTATTGCATATATGTCCCAAATTGTGTACTGTTGGTGGCGCTTCCTCCCTAACCTGTCCCTCAAACAACCAATCTCAATGCCCGTGCGTCGACACTTAGGTAGACACGTTCGACAGTGTTTTTGGGGATTATAGGAAACTTCCTGATTTGGTGATTCATTTCCCCATTTCCTTCCCTTTCCCCTCTATCAGCGGCTTACACTAATGTATAGCGACATATAAGCGTTCCTTCTGAAGATCTCATGTGTTATGTTCTTTATGGAGCAACCTAACAAAAAGGTAAATTGAACGATCTATACGTAGAACATAATGTTCAGCTATCAGGACTTCTTCCTCAGTTACTCAAAGTTTTAAGTTCCCAAGTGCTGCATCTAAAATACACGAAAAGGGCACTCGGCCGAGAGACAGGATCGCAAAGATAGGCAACAGAGGCGCATTCTCTTTTCAGAAGGGAAACGTCCTACATGCGTGTATAAACAAATGGATCTGATTCAGGAAACAGGGTTGTAATAAGTTTGATCTTGATATGTTTCCCTTTCTCCCTCAAAGTAGTTAAACTCCTTACTCAATGCTTTTTTATTTCGCGATCAAGTGGTTTGCTCATTTAAAAATAAAGGCGACAACTTGAATGTGAATTCATCCAGCTTTATATTTAGAGACTAGTACTTTTTTCAATGAACACTTATTCAAAAAGATGTCGACACATCTACCTATGAGTCAGTCTTTCTATGTAGACAACTGTCTCCTGAAATTAGATTAACCTTCAGAACGAGATCATTAACTCTGATTGCAATAGTTCATTACGAAATATGAGACTGGTGCACAATGTAAAAATTTCCCTGCAGCCCACATTTTACTACTGATTCGATGAATGAGTACTAATAGTGTGGCAAATGATAAAAATAAATCGCGTGGCTCTTTTTACACAGGAAAGCATATGTGGCTTCGGATGACAATGTATAGGGTTAGAAGGGTTTTGGGGTCCGGGTGAGTTAATGCCAAAGACCAAGAAATATCAGGTGTTTGGAAGGAGGGAACAGCTCCTATAACTTGTATCCAGGGAATTGGGTTCCCTTTGGTTTTTTACCTCTGCCGAATTTCCCGCCATTCCAACGTCAAAGCCGAACAAATGGCAGTGATATGGTGAAATTGGGGGTTCCAAACAATAAGTCAACACTGCTGAGAGAGGATGGACTGACTTTTTTTCCCCAATCTCACCTTTCCGGTGGGAATCCCGTGGGAGGATCGAGATGTAACCGACAAATCAAACCGATCTAAAAAGAATATAGCCCTACCTTTGAAGTTTGTGCCTTCAACTGCAGATAGGGAAATTCGAAACCATTTTTAACAACACTTAGCAAGTTTGTAGACAATTATGAGTATAATGTTGTTATGACAAAGAATTTGTGAATCCCATCAAATAATTTCCTCCATTTTATTAGTATATTATGAAGTATGTAATACGATATCAAAGAGAATTATAAAAATGTAGTATGTATGCCATGCCTACATACGCAGAAGCAGCTATCTACTGTACAGATTCAACTGTTTTGTTCCCTAAAATGCTAAAAGGGTGAATTGGCGTCGTCATTCTTAATTCCCATGCCAGAAATCTAATACGTAATAGGTATGTTGAGAGTCGGACTTGGGCACATGCAGAAACAGCATTCTACTTTACCGGCTAAACTGTTTGGTTCTTATAACAACGAATAGAATGAGTTGGCGCCATCATTAATTCGTGTGCCAGAAATCTGACATGCAATAGGTGTTTTAAGAGAAAAACCGAGGTTATACAACTATGTTTTCAGAAAATGAGTGTCGAGCTATCAATCTTCTTCAGGTGGGCAAACGCGATGTTTAACAATTTTCAGAACCCAAGTTACAGGGACGAGGATACTACCATTTTTATTGTTTTTATAAAGACAATAGAGAGTTTTAGCGGCACAAAACTGACAACGCATCTGCAACCGGAATTGCATTCCTTCAGCGGAAACGTAGCGCCGCGACGTAACGCCGTGACGTATTTCGATACGCGACGCACCGCAGCCTGACAATGCGTTTACCGATACCGCTTCAATAACGAACGGTACCGCATGCGTAACCTTCATTTCTCGTAACCTCATATCAGCGAGGGAAAGTTTCAGTTTCAGTTTTTTTTCCCTTTTTTTTAACCTTAGCCAGAAGAATAATTGGCCGCAAACTTCAAGTGTTTTTGCTGTTTGAAATAGTATTGACGTGGAGAGTTACCTAACGCTAAATTTGAGGTTCCTTTACGTTGAAAGTGACGCCCACGGCAAAGCCAATATGCTGGAGAACGATTTCTGTCCGGTAAATAAGTTTCATTTCGTCAGCACCGACTTGGTTGTACGTGAAAATCAAAAGAAAAAATTTCGTGACACATCCGCGTAACGTTTTTCGCTAGTTACTGCAAGGTTCTGTGACACATCCGCGTAACGTTTATCGGTAATTAGTCCAAGGCTCATGCTTCGTGACACATCCGCGTAACGTTTTTCGCTAGTTAGTCCAAGGCTAAAGTATGTTCCATGCTAAAATCCTATAGTCATATTCAATATATCCATGTCAAAATACAGGTAATTTCGGTTGCGTTACGGCGACTGCTGAAACGCAGAGTGGATACAGAGAGAAATAGTAATGAGCCCCGTGTAAAGAGATGTCGTTTTATGTGGCTCTTGGGTGAAAAAATGGAGGCTCCGAGTTCGTGGGAAGACTCCAGAGGCCTGAGGATCCCACGTAATCAACATGTTCGATTAAACTGCTCAGTATTCAGCGCTAAACGCACGAGCCGTTTCCGACCCCTGAGTTGCGTGCGGTTGAGCTTTGTTTCCTCTGCGACTCCACCCAGCCGCCTCGTTCCCCCTTTGCACTCAGGTGGATCTGCTGGACGTTCATTAACCGTTGATTTTTTTATTTTCCCTGTGAATGAACTGTAATAAGCGTTTGTATATTTAAAAATACCTTTCAATCCATCATAAGGATTTAACGAAAAATGCGCACAGTGAAATATGAGTACACGAGGGAACAGTAACTATGGACGAGGGTAACTGGTAAATTTGTCCAACTAATCTGAATTTTTACTTAGGGATTGACGACTTGATGCTATGTATTTTTGAGATGCGAGCTTTTGACCATCTAGATCACCAAACTTTACACGTCATTCTGACCTATATTTCCAACCAATACTTGAGTAACTACTTGATTTTATGGATTTTTGAGATGCGAGCTTGCAAGCATCCAGACCACCAAAAAAATGTTTCGAAGTCATCGTCAGTCTCACCATCTGTCGAAACTTGATCCCTACGCAGCTTTCTCAAGATTCCTGGTGTAAGCTTATTTCGCAGTACGCATCTTTCATGGATCCCACAAAAATACCAAACATATCACAACAAAAAATCATTTCACTTTTAAAAGTACTTTGTAATTCCTCATCGATCCTCGTGAGACCACTATAGCAGCCTGGGACAGCTTAAAAAGTCCCAGTCTTCCAAAGTGAAAAAACTCATCTTTCAGTGTTGTTCCAAACGTTTTATCTTGTTCTTACAACTTCATAAAACGTTTAATTACTTTATTTCAAAATACAGAATTTCATTCGTGACTGCCGAATCATTCGGGGCCACCACCATAGTCACCACCTATGTCCACATTCTGGTGTGGGTTGTGACGAGGTCCAACGACTTGGATCTATTTCATTTTAAGAGCCTCAATACTTCGATGTTTTGGCGTTTGTGAAGTCCGATTTGATGCCCCACGGCTCGTTCATCTATGAAGAGAATCTGTTCGAAAGAACCAGGGACGGTCCAGTAACTATGCTCCCAGGATTATGTTCTCCAGTGTCAGTTTTGTAGGTTGGCAGCTGTAAGCCCAAACGGCTTGCTCATTACCGGTAAATCAGTACATTGTGGTTTATTGGAAGTTCGAAAAACCAATATCAAATACATTTTCTTGTACGAGAAAATTTGATTTTTGGCCGTCTATTCCACCACTCGTACTGTATCAGACATCGAGGTAGTTAAAGCAGGCCCCACAACGTAAGATTAAATCCTTCAAGAGAAGACTACTTCGTTCAGCACCTACATTTTGCAGTCTCAATTCCATGAAGGTGCATAAACGGAACATTAATGCCAGCATGATTGAAAGAGAGCTATTCTAGTACTGAACCTGTCGATAATGCTATTTCGTATTTACAATATGCCATCAGCTAAATAGATATATTGCTATTATTGTTATTGCTTCACCACGTTCAATTATAGTACAATAATTCATGTCTGATTTCCTGTAAATTTCTAGGAAAACTATGGATAATGGATGTGCTTTCGATTGTATCTAGGTACCGTAACAATGTGACAATATAAGAGAGATGAATGAAAGACGAAATAAATAACACTTTACAAGCATTCCAAGGTTTTAGACAGTCCCGAACAATTTTGTCTTCGTGTCTGTCAGCCTGTGAGCCCATATATCTGGCTGTCGGTCGGTAAATCCTTGAATGGACGGATCTGTACTAATTTGCAGATTATTAGATTATCAATTATGGTGAAATGATAATTGCGCGATATGAATTTTATGATTACTGGTTTTAAGGCAGGTTGTGCAATCTGAGGCATACTGTAAGGTGTTATTTGGATAAGCTTTTATAGATTTCTTTGTTCCTGCGCAAGTGCAAACATAAAATCCTCCAACCACACAGATTTCATGCTTCCATGTTAATAATAATAATTTATGTTCAATTACAAATAATTGCACATTTTAATCGATATGCCCATGCACAACCATCTATACAGCACGTAATAACTTGAAATCCTTCCTATTCATAAACACTTTTAAACGATCAACACAGCATGTTAAGGATGCGAGGAAGCAATGTGCCTCACTCAACTTCCAGAGGCAGACATGTTCATTTTCGAAATTGAATTCCAGTCGGAACCGAACTCTACTTTCCTACGACTAGTAGTTCTCAAGTTACGCAATTTTCAAGATTTGGGTGACTAGTTACAACACACCGGGCGATGGGTGCAATGACGCACCGAAATTCGAAACAATTACATTATTCATATAAATAATTACATTATTACATAAATAACACAAGATTACATTTTTTGTGCCGTTGGTATCAAATTTTTCATAATGAAATTTACTTTTACATAATATGTCAAATACGGTGTGTTGAGGAAGTTTTGAGCTATGCGGTCACCCTTTTAAGTGTGCTCCCATCAAGAAAAATTGTGTACATATAATAACTAACATACCTACAGTCAAAAACATTATTATTATACGAAATTTATAAGAGATGCTGTATTTTGTATTCAACAAGTCAAATCCCATGCAGTCTAACCTAGTTTATCTAGTATGTAACTAAATACCCACACATCAATTTACACTCATTTTAGGATTTTGTTTCAGCAAGACATATAACGATTCGGAACTTGGCCAATATTGACTGGAGTAACGAAAGTAATTACTTCCTTCGTCCCCTTCAACACTCAGCTCTGTGATTACTTCGTCGAATGTGTGCTTTTCATGTGTGCTCGTCTACTGATTGTATTTGTCCTCTTTTAGGTTTGATCAAGAGCCATTCCTTCAGCGTGAAACTATGAGGTAATTAGTTGATGGATCGGGCGCCTTCCCGGGTAAACGGCATATCAAAGTTTCCACCTCCGTTTTGATACGATCTCATTAACTTCACAAGTTTCAAGTTCAGAAAATTAGTAAGGCCAAAGTTTCAAATAACCTGGAACACAGCCCCATCAACAGATTTGTGCGGCCAAGTTTGGTTATCTGTCAACTTAACGTCTCAAATGGATTCTTGGTAAATTTAACTCATATATTAAGTACATGCATGCGTATTTATACCATAATTATGTAACAAAGTTCGATAATCGGTTCTTTGCGATAACCCCTTCCCCTCAGGCTAAGGATATTATAGATGCCTGCTCTGACGAAGTCGTCAGAACAAGGTCAGATGAGTCGTGCATTCACTCAAGTTTCAATTTAGTCAGTATGTATTTCTCTTTCATGGAGATAACTTTTTTTCATGGATATGACGGTTTTATTTGAAGATCTAGCAACCGAACCACAGAAGCAGGGTTGCCAGGTGGTATGGGATAAAAATTCGGACACAATTAGAAAACACCATACAGATATAGATAGGTAGTTGATTTTTACGCATATAGACATAGGTAAGTATGCATTTTCCATATCAAAACCCCTGTTCACCGCCCTGTCAAAATGGGACATATATGTGGACACTTTTTGTATTCATTTAAGCAAGTTTTGTACACATTTCAAGCGATGTTTGAAATACTTTTTTGTGTTGCAATAATCTCAAATATGTAGGAACTTACTTATACATCCCTATGACGATAATAGTTGTTTACCATATAATAATTTAATGCAATATATCGTTGAAAACCCCCATGTAGTAGAGTTATGATTATTTCTATTTACGTAAATAAAGGTTCTGAGGGACCACCTTAAAAAAAAGGTACCTTACAGTAGGCTTTCTGCACCCAATGGCTCATTGTGTAACGACTTTTTGGAATTGAGATAATTAACGCAAATGTCATATTACAAGTCAGAATTTCCCGAAATGAAGTTACATTATTATTATAAATTTAAGAAATTATTACGAATAACAAAAACGAATCTATGATGTTGCAAAAGGTTCTCTGGTTGTTCGAGATACCAGGTAGAAAATGGGAAAGTGAACTGATGTTGCTGAATCGAACCTGCTTGAAAATGAAGTCGGAAGGGATAAGATTGGGTTGACAAATGTAAAAGGGTTTGTTATAGGGAGAAGAAAAGGATGAATGAGCCCCGATCCGGGAAAAGCAGAGAGAAAACCGTTTCTGCAGTGGAAAACCGTATACATTTCGCCTCAGTAGTTCCAAACGGTTTCATTACTCATCGGGTGATGCTCGAACTTCCATGTGTAAACCTCCATAGACAAGAAGTCAAACAAACAAATATTCTGCGCCGCGGGCTACGACTGGATCTCGCCCTCCCGTTTTCCCGGTACCAGATTACCCTAATGATAGACCATCATTCCGGCTCAATCTCGTACGTGCACTGTACCAAAAATCTCCCTCCGTCGTGCCCCAAATGTCTTCATTTAGATTTCCATTTCTCATTCGTAATCGACTACCATTATTTACGTCCGCTTATCTTTCTTTGCGCTCGAACAAGACTTCCTCAGGTTTCAGGCAAACTTCGCGCTTACCTGCTATTGATTTGAGGAGATTCGAGTCGAGGAAATCTAAGAAACGTGGAGGCCCGAGATGGGCAATTTCTCGCGCATGGAGCGCAAAGATGAAACAATATCGGGTTCAGAGATAAAAATATGAACAATACTAAGAGTTCAACAACTACTGGAAAACTCCGTACGAAATTTGCTGCCTCCATAAAAATGCTATCATCTCGTCGGTAACATACTTTACTACCTGAATAGCATTATTTTTGTAGCCATATCATTGTGGCATTTTATGAAAAGCCGTATACATTTTTTGCAGACAACCTTCGAGTTTTATATCAGACAATATCCAGGATAGTCTAGAAAGTACTATGTAGGATTGAATAGGAACTATCCTTCCCTATTGGTGCATTATTCATATAAATTGCTTCCGAGTCAACCTAGGGAGCGAAATAAGGGTCTTTCTGTTGTATCCCTGCATTTACAAATTATTTTCTATAGAATGGGGAATGATCGGATTGATGACCCCCAATCATTTTTACGTCCACTGTGGTAAAATAGATCAGAATGCTATGTATAGATTAGTAGTCTGGAAGCTCGCAAGCTCGCATCTCAAAAATACCCAACATCTCCAAGTCAATCCCTAAGGAAAAATACAGATTAGTTGGACATAGAGGTCATGAATAGTAGAAAATTAACGGAAATACGCGGGGATATAACAGAAAAGGCCCCGAAAGAATTATGCTCACATCCATTGCAGTAAGATCAATTATAACATTCATGGTTTTTATCTGATTTCGATTAAATTCTCGGGGGCTGTGAGTATTGGGTTTCCGATCGTTTCCTATAAATTTCGTTATTCCCTAACCAACAACATTCTCTACTTAAAAGTCAAGTTTTGTAACAAGCATGATTTCTGCAGTTATTTTTTTTTTATTTTTTATTAATTAAATTGCCATTATTTTTATTTTGTTTTTCTCTCAAGTCTTGCTCGTGAAAATTTCAACTTGTAAATCTACCGAAACGTTTACAAACCAACATTCAATATTCTGCCTGTCAAATAACTTCTGCGGTTCACACGAGGATGGTATATGGATACGATGATGTCACAAAATTTTTGTTATGAAACTAGACACTATAATGAGCGGATCACTACCACTAGGTCTGTGATGTTCTTCATCTGCATTGCTCAATGTGTCCTTTGTGGACTCGTAAAGCAGATCTGGAGAGAGAGCAGATCTAAACACTACCCAGATTTATCAGGAAGACTCTTCTCTAAATATTCTTCTTCACCACTATGAATCATGACTGAGCAAAACCAACTCAGAGCAAGCCGCTTATAAGCCTTCCAAGGAATAGGTAAGGAGATATCTGCAGCGACACCTACCGGTTCAGTAGACATCGGTCGTATTTGATAAGATGCTGCTCCAATTGCCTTCACCTGAGAGTCCTGTACACCAAGGGCATCAAGAATGTCACATGATAGCAGTGGTAACCTTTACCACTTCATAAGAAAATTGAAACACTAGTCTCGTATTATACTCAAGAGACCATGTTACAAATACATAAGGGTAGAAAGTCAAACATTAGTGTTGATCCTCCAGTATGGTCTAGTTGGGACCGGTTAAATGCATCTTGAAACCCCAGCTTTGCGCTAACCTACACTTAGTCAAGACATAACCAAGAAGTTTCAAATCAATGTACTTTGCATCAATGAGACAGCAGGGTCGCCACTACGCCGATCTAACCGCCAAGGACATAGAGCGCCTATACATTATGCTCCTAGCTCAATCCATACTCACAAGATACTTGGACTGTACGCTAAACGGAATTCAGAGACTGGTTTCTCCGAGAGACGTTTCTTAGTATAGTTCCCTACTGACAAAACATATCATCCTTCCAAAATATATCCATCCTGGCTTCAACATCCTGCACCTGCGATGATTAGGTCCCTTCCGGACACACCAGTATGTATACTAAAAGAAACTGCAAACTTTTAAACCCTTTCTTTTCAAGGACCGGTATGTACGAGTAAGTACAAAAAGTCATTATATGAATAAACGGTTCTTCCTCTAGCATTGTGCTACAATATACAAAACAGCAACATACGAAAATCGCAAGTATTGAAACGATATTAATCAAACAGTTAAGATCTGTATATTCATGGTAACGAGTGTGCCGATGCTCTTGCGAGGAGAGACATTGGTGAAAACCCTACTGAGATGTTGCCTATACGCATTGAAGATCAAGTCTCCTGAATGCAACAAAAAGCCATTCCTATATAACACGAACAATAGCAGGGCGTGGCCACTGGTATATGTTGTGTCCTTAAGGAGTTGTACCTGGTGGGGTCTTTCGTAACCCAATTTCCAAGGAGGGACCAAACAGTGGCCAACCGGGTCACCACTGACCATACCCGTCTTACTCACAGACACCTGCTTAGCGTAGAACCTCAAGAAGTGGTGTGTGGGAGGTGCGGGTGAGATCTGTCCATCCACCACTTCCTGGAGGACTGTCCAGATCTTTTGGTCCTCTGAGTCCAGCACGGGCTCCCTCAGTGGGTTGAAGTTGTATTTGGAACAGACCAGGTCCAGTCTATGTTGTTGTAACTGAGAGCCTCTGGGCTCGACTACGAACTGTGATATAATTATGTACATCTAATTATAGTTTTATTTCACTTTGCTGTTTATATAAGGCCGCTTTATGAATTTAAGCTAGTCATCATCTTGTCTTAGTTGAATTATTTTATTTTTGGGTTTTTTATTTTGGTGTAAGGGCTAAACAGTAGTCATCTCAACTCTGTATCTCTCGTTTTTCCCTTTTCATTTACCAGTGGAGTCCATAATAGCACTCCGTTTAGTGGCGGAGGGCAACATGGCTCTCCTTAGAGTAGTATTTCTGCAGTGTCCTCTTGGGCAATCAATCAATCAGTTTTTTTTATTGTAGTGGCAGTACAATCGTCAATTATTTAGCAATAAATTGTCATCTCAAGTCAATTATTAGCGGCACCTTATGCAATGCCGCTAATGACCGTTCTGGGTGAGGTTCGGCTTAAATCATTAAAGAAAAAATGAATGAATAAACAAAACAAAACTTTAGAATTGAAAAATGACTTCTTGTTCAAGGTCATTAGAGGATGTTGAAGACATAAGTGGGTATGGAAAAAGTTACGAGAAAATTGGAGAAGTGGTGAAAAGATGGAAGGGGAGTGGCCAGTGGACGCAGTTGTCTCCAAGGAAACCATTCTCAGTTAAAGTCCAATATCCTGATTGAATAAATCATTGGGTTCACCCCCATCGGCCTCGACTCCCCCTTTAGACCGAGAGATAAAGGGGTAGAAAGGAGCAGGAAATTGGAACTCACTTTAGATAGGAAGGCCACTTACCCACACGGCCTCACAACTAAATCACCCCGCCCCGCCGCAGCCGACCACCCGAAACGGTCCGAGACTCCTGACAGCCAAAACTTACTTTTAGCGACTTTTCTTGGGAAATGAAACAATTACAGCGACTCGAAATCATAGCAGGTATCTATTGAAAAGTATGTCCATAAGAATGCACTTGAAATATACAGCTTGTTCAAATAACCATCCGCCTCCTCTTAGTTTCTTTAGCTTAAAAAAATTCGAAAAATTAAGCTAATCCCCATTTTTTGTTGCATTATACAGAAATTGAATTCTGCATCGATATCAAACGATGATACCACGTGATGGTATCCGTTATTGATTTTACCTCAATTTCTCTTGCTTCGATTGTTGAAAGAGCAGCTAGTTCGACCAACAACTCAAACCAAGCTTACCAAAGGATATCCTTCGAAGAATCTCCGAAAATCGACGATTATCCGCTCAAAAAGTAACTGATATTGATTAAAGTAACGGATATCGGTTGGCGTTACAATGATTTCGAATCAATTAACGAATATAACAGCAATTAAATCCAAAATCATGTGCCACACTTCCAAGGGTGATTCCAGAGCTGTGTTATATTGCGCGCACACCAAACAGATTAAGCGCGTGATCAAATAAAGAACGGGTTAGAAATTCGTGAACTTGAGGAAGGAACACTTCTGAGGATTCGACAAGCTGAGCTTGTTTCCAGCAAGGAGGCGAGCATTTTAAGCAACTGCTTAGAAGTCCTTTTTTCATGATTTTCCCCACCACATGGTTTTTTTTTTTTTTTTTTAAAGGAAGCAGTGTTACTTTCTATTATATTTTTTTAGCCCCGCTATAGCCGATCCTTAGCTCGGTTGAGAAAGAAGGAGGGAAGGGGGATGTAAAATTATGAAATTTCATGTGCAAACACGCATAAAAAGATGATTTTTTCGCGAAAAATGACCAAATTTTTTGACGTTATTCCGCTAGTCTATTCAAATCAAGAAATGAATGGCACCACGCGAATCAGTGTTGAAAGACAGTTAAAATTTATGTAAAACAGTTGGGGTTTTCTGAATCCATGTTTTGCATAATTTTTGTAGTTAGGGAAGTTTTGGACACTCGCGGAACGGGTAGCGCGCGGTCAAAAAAATTAAGTAAATGGTCGTCTATTCATGAAGTTTAGCGTAGAACACATATCTGCAATGAAAAAGGAGGTTCCTGTTTGAAACAACAAAGTTGGTGTTGATTGCGCACGGTTGCGCAACTGAGCAATGCGCAACGTTATCATTTATTTATTTACAAAACGGGCGATGCCCAATTACAATAATGATAACAAAATAAATTAGTCTCTTGATGAGGAAACAAAATCGGTGTTACACAAGAAAAGAAAAGAAAAACAATATAGGCATATGTGTGTGTGTATATAAGGTAAAAATCACATCACAAACAAACACTTCTTGTAGCTGAGATGAGTGTAGGCTATGTGGACAGAGATTTCAGGGCGGACGGTGGATGGTGCGTAATATTTTTGAGCGGAAGGTTCGAGATGAGATGGCTGATCATGGAAAAAGTCTAAAGCTGGATTTTGATTGATGGCTGATCATGGAAAAAGTCTAAAGCTGGATTTTGTTGGATTTCGACTTGATTTCGTTTGGTCATATTTGAGATCCTTGGAAAATACCATGAAGAATCAAAGATTAAAAGTTTTGATTAAAAGTTAATTTAATAAAAAAGGCTTACAAGATTAGAAAATGGCTCTAATTTTGTAGTAGATGCCTTAGTAGATGTAATTAGTAGATGCCAACTCCATTTTCGAGATGCATTTTATAACTTTAGTAAAAGTGAAAAGTGTTACTTCCCTGATCGCTTCTATTGAACACTTTCAAGACTAGTATGCTATTATTGATATCGGCTTGAAATGTGATTAGAAAGCAACATTTAAGGTTGAACAAATAATAAATTTCAACCGTTTTTCAAATCTGTATATATAAAACCGGCTAGTATCCCTATAATTACACTTATTTAGTGAAAATTCAGGATTCGAACTAGGTAGAGGGCCATGAAGCGGATAACCACGAATTACAATTTGCTATAGCGATTTGCTTCACTAATCACATAACTTGCCAAGGACAGTCGCTGTAGCGGAAGGATTGAAGATTCCTTAAAAATGAATCAAATAAGAAAAATTTACATACCATAATATGTATCACTCGTTGGCAGGATTCCTGAAAAATAGAAGAAAAAAACCAATTACAAAACATTTTATACAACAAAAAAAAAAACCAAATCAACGGATGTGTGAAGCTTATTCAGTAAAACTATCTTTTGGTCTGCCAAGCAAGAACACAATAGATATCTAGCATGGTTTTCAAAACAGTTTACTTGTCACCGAAATAAAATACGTAGAAATTTAGTTTGAATGAATTCTTTATTATTCAAAGTTTGCAGGAATTATCACGTTATTGTATCCCATTCGTCTGAAAAAAACTCCCTCAGAGATTTTGACGTAACAATTGCAGTAAAAATTGAAAGATCATAGAAAAATAACAAAAACGTAAGGTAGTGCTGTTAGTGGCTATAAAACTACTTTCATTCACAAAGACTACCAATTTGAGCACAGCACAGAGTCTTCTTACAAAACTATAACATGGTAGTAGAAATCATTAAAAGGCATACATCATAATATTAGAAGGGATTTAAAATATATTAATGCATATACATTGTAAGAGGAAGACTCGAAAAAACTGTGAAAATATGATTGAACAGCAATTACCCTGGATGTAAAATGAGTGTTGTTAAAGGATTTTGCGTTTGAGCAAGCGTAGGGACTACATTGACCTGGTAGCCATGAAATTACTAGGAGACCATATAAGGCCCAAACCGCACAATTCATGATTATTTCATTGAAATCGGTAGCAATCTAATGCATATATGAGGGTTACAAAGATCAGCAAATACCCAGGCTATCAGACCAAATTTTTTCTAGACTAAAATAGCAATATTCCACTTCCTTGACAGACTAAGATGCGAAAATGAAATTAGTGAGTTCACATAGCCCGTTTTAATGCTCCTAATAAACTGGCGGGTTGGGAAGGATCCAATAAAACGATAAATGTTAGTACCGATACGTCCTTTTCCAATGTTTAGTAAATAATAAGTAAGTAAATAGTGTATACGGCGGGTTACTCTGGAGCAGCCCAAGAACCAGGATGGATCCTGATTTTGTGATTGTGAAAAGCCTCTGCTCGCAATTCCTTACAAAGTCTCTTGTTAACACTGTTATGACTGACGAATTGGAGTTGAAGTAGATGTAGATACCATAGTTTTAAATGTATCAACAAGCATTCAATAAACTCCTCAGCTTCTGGAACTTCATATAATGCGTGAGATCATGCAGGACTGTACAATAGTAAACCATTTGAGACTCAGTGCTTTTGCAAATCGAGGAGCCTACGGAGGAGCCTATCATGGAATTTGAGAAAGTCCGGCATTAGACTCCTTCTTAGCAATGTTCAGGTAGGTAGCAATGTTCTTCAGACGCCAATATTTTAAATCTGAAGTAAATTCGGTTCAAACGGTGAACACATTGAATTATGCTAAATATGGAAATAGACTGGAAAGAAGATATCACCGATATTTTAGATTATTGGTCTATGATGTTGTACACGCTGAATCGATTTAATAGATTTCAATGCTTCACGGAATGTTGGATATATGAATGCAAATACAGAGAGTTACCAGTTGAAATTGACGACATAACTTACTGAGATCACAACCACTCATAAAATGTCCAGGTGGAGAGTGGTATTTCGAAGATTCCTGTTTGAAATATTGAACGTGGATTCCGAAATACAGGGTTTGCGTGGGATATCCTGTTCGCATGGTAATAAATAAAGGTTTGTAATTGTCTTTCACGAACGAGATCCAAGGGGTTTGAATATATTCTGAAAACGAGGCAAAATACGGAGAGGGGAAAAAAGTGGGAACAGGAAGAATGGATAGAAGTCGTAAAGTAAGGTATTGAGTAACAACCTAAAGTAGGAATCAGGAAAGGTATCCAGTTCGGCTAACTTTACGAGAGGGGAACAAATAAAACCAAAGGTGTAACCCGCGAAAATTGGATTTGTATTTTACGTTTGAAAAGGGGGGCCGAGGGCAGGAAGTGATGAAAAGTTGGGGAGCGGGGTTGAGCAGGGCCGTTTGGCACTGGGGAACCACTTAGCTGGATTGCTTCGGCATCCGCGAACATCATCTCTGGGGGTTGTAAACCTCTACGCGCGCCCTCTCGATCAAATTTCATTCCTTCGAGGAGAGGCCGAGGACGAGTTACACATTTCATGAGTGGGAGAGCTTAAGGAGTGACTCCAACCTGCATTGGGAAATCCGGGGTTTCCAGAGGAAGTAAAGCCGCGTCCACACTATGCGGAACGAGGGTGGGCACCCATTAGGATCCGCAAAAGCGATCCACACACCAAGCAAGTGTGACGTGGGGTAGACGAGGCAGATCGAGGGAGAACGCGAACCGGCTCAAGACGGTCTCATCTCTAGATCAAAGAAAGCGGATCATATCGGTGCAGTCTGGATGTGCGGATCACCATTCACCATCAGTCGCATTTCATCACCCGATTTCTTGAACTTTTTGGGATTTATGTAATGAAATTTGTGTGCATTTTCCAGCATAATGTTGCAAATACAGTTTTTAATGCTCTAGTTGATTGTTGATAAAAATTTTCTTAAATAATATTCCATTAAAGTAAGTATATACGTTTACCAATTTCCTAACAGTTTTTAGTAATTTTTAAGCATTTTTGTTTAAATTTGACATGCCAAATTAACGTGCTCGAAAAGTGCTGGCCAAAAACGCATTATTTCTTTAGAAACTGCTTGAATTTTCGGCTCGAACGAAATTATATCTCATGAACGAAATTGTATCTCATTCCTAAGGAGAGTGTTATGAGCAATGAATGACTAACACACTATATTATACATACACCTGTGTGGGAGTGTAAAAATAAAATCTGTAATAATAATAATAATAATAATATACACAACAAAATAATTAAGGGATCACTTTTTCTTGTAGACGTCAAATACCCCAAAATAGTCGGACAAAGTACACATTATATCTCATGATTAGGTACCTAATGGAGATGGGATACACCCTGTTCCTTCTGTTTTTTCTTGAACACTGAAAATGACCAGCGATAACAAAATTCCGCTAAGACCGATTTAGGCCGATTTCCGTTATGTATTATATGTTATAGAAACCCTGATGATGTACGAATAAACGAACGAAACGTTGGTAACACAAACTGTGTCTTTATTCGACCGCACCTGAACAAACATCCGAAATCTCCGATTTCAAGTCACTACATATATATATCTATATCTATATATATATATATATATATATATATATATATATATATATATATATATATATATATATATATTATATATATACCTATGAAAACTCGTTAAACTCCAGGATTCGTTACGGAATGTTTCAAAACGGATTTCAGTTGAGATAATTTTTGATTTTTAAATTTTTGGAGCCATTGCGATTGCTTCATTTTCTACGAGAATTCGCTAACTAAATGGCGCTGCGCAATGCTCAATTCATGAATCTTAAAGTTCACCCTGTTCGAAGCTTATCTGTTGATCACATGGATCTGTGATTATTTCTCCCCCTCAGTTATTCATGGAATTCATGATGAACCCCGTTGCGAAGAAAGGGTGATTTTGTCGTTGTTTACTTATACCTAAAACCCTTCGCACTTTCTTCTTTCATCCGTCCTTCAAGTGGACCAGGGGAGGTCCAAAGACACAAAAAGGAAAATTCAGACGCTGTTTTCATGATGATTCGATTTCGTTCGAAACGGCTCGGCCTGTGAAAAGGGAAGGGAAGAAAGAGAAAAAAAAATCTCGAGGCGCAGGATAAACGGAAAAGGGTGGCGCTGCCGATATTCAGCGCGATTCATTCAATAAAAGATAGTCTCCGGGGATCAATTGCAATTCTAGGTCAACGGAGAATACACTACTTGATCCTTGAAAAGAGGGTCGCGGAAGAGTGGGGGGAAAGGGTCTTTTGAAAGGAACAAGCGAAATGTAACAAATACGATGAAAAAGGAAGGATAGAAGCTACTGTAACTTGGGCTAGAGGACTGTCATTCTTTCCCTTTTATTCATCGACATCTTCCAAGGGTGGTTATTGTGCGAGGCAAAGCAACGCAATCGGTATTGACAAGACACGCTACCAAGTTGAAGAAGTCGCTCAGGAATATGAATCCTAACGGTTAGTTTATTTTCCTTAGGAGGAGTTGTATGATGAGACTGTTCAATATTTTCGTTGAACAACATAATGGGGTGTACTTTAGTCCCCCCCCCCCTTTTTTTTTTTTTTTTTTTTTTTTTTTTTTTTTTTTTTTTTTTTTTTTTTTTTTTTTTCCAAAACGAGATTTCTCCACTTCAAACCATCGCTTTTTAATTTTAAAAACATGATTTGGAATCGCTAGACTCCTTTCTTTCACATCGTTGGACTTGAAACATCTTAAAATCGATTTACATTACTCAATTGTGGTTTTAAAAAATTGGGGGGCAGCACTAAAGATTTAGCCTAGTCAAAAACTTTAGTCCTGCCCCCCACGGGATTTTCTAGGAATATGAACAAATATTTCAACCCTGATTGTCAAAAACTAATTTTATTTGACGCAAATATAATATATATTTTGATTTCAATTATATCTATTCACATGAATTAGGATTATATAGCTTTTTTTAATATTTACAGGAAAGACATGAAAGACTAATAATGAGTTGAAAGGGGCAGAACTGGTGTTCTTAGAGAGGACAGATTTGATGCTGCCCCTCAGTTTGTTAAATCTGAAATAAATAATACAACTTCAGCTATATTTGCAACGCATTAATAAGTGCTGTTGTTTTACTTATCAAAATCACTCATTAAATGCTCCAAAGAGCTACTTTAAAAAAATAATAATCTCATATTAACGGGGGGTTCAGATGTTTTTTTTTTTTTTTTTTTTTTCGATTCTAAATATGGATTTTGATCTAAGCTATTTTGATCTGAAGCTGTCTTTTAGGCAAGGCTCCGTTAATAAGATTGACGCCTATCGGAATTGATCCAGAGGGGCAGGGGACAACCCAAGCATGAGAAAAAAAAAAATAATCGCATAAAAATCCGTTTCAGACCATTCTAACACCGAATCAGCAAAAAACCTCTGTGTGTGTGTATGTGTGTGTGTGTGTGACACAAATTTTGTCGACGCGGCCCAGACCACAATTCTCAACAAATTTCGAGATTCTTTCTTTATTCGATCCATATTTTGAACTAGTTGTGCAACAAACCTCGAAAATTTTGAATTTCGAGATGGAAGAGGGGAATGGTGGGGGTAAAGTAGAAAAAACGTGGTTTTATTCGACGAATTTTGTCGACGCTACCCAGGCTACAATTTTCAACCGATTTTCGTGATTTTCATTTTGTTTGATTCCAATTACAGTATAGTTGTGCAACATACCTAGGAAATTCCGGATTTGCGGTCGAGGTGGGGAGCGAAGGGGATAATATATTCCCTTTTGATTTAAACGAAAATTATCCATAGGAATGGATGTGATCCCTTTTGATCCAAACATCAACTTGGGCCTTAAAATACACAAGGATATGTTCCTTTTTGAGGGTAACTGCTCATACAAATCGATTTTGGTTATCCTACAGATTGAAAATCCGTTTTTTACAGATTTTTTTCGAAAAATGGATTTGACCCCTTTTGAAAGTAAGCTCCTCAATTGCCGATTTTGTCAAGCGCTGCCCAAGCTACAAATCTCTACCGATTTTCGTGATTCTTATTTTGTTCCATTATGAATTCGATATAGTATTTGAGAGTTTGTCAGAATTTTCAAATTTCATCAAGAGGGGGTGAGAACGACGCAACACCCCCTCAAAGGTAACGTTATATTTGGTAACATTTTGATATTGTCTTTCAATATTTTGTCCACCGTAACGTAGCGTCAAAGTTCTTATTAGCTATCCACACTACCATTCCCTCCCTCAATACCTCGGCTTACATCAGGATTAAATACTTTCCAATGTTCGTATCGAGCAACTTTTTGTTCAGACCGTCTCCCAATAAAGTACAAAGTAAAAGGCCGTTTTTGCGAACTTTTTTTGTAAAATGACATAAAATTCATAAGTTCGGCTGTGAGACAATGGGGGAAAAGCTCAGCTAACAAAATTTGTTCAACTTCCATCACGAACACAAACTTACCTACCTCCGATGGTGAAGAAGCAAAAAGAAAATCATTATTAACTAGAACAGAATATTAGAAAGAGAAAACCGAAATAATCTCAATGATTATACATCTCATTTCATTATCCATTGATCATTCCGATCTATGAACCAGACATCATAAAGCAAACAAATCGAATTACGTTTCAGATGAAAAGATCGTAATAATTTTTTAAAAACGGATAATGTGAGAGATGGAGAGAGAAAAGGATTATGGTGTACATAAATCGTTACAAAGGGCTTCCACTTAATTAACGAAGTCCTCGTTATCAAATTAATGCTCATTAACTTGAAATGCTTCTCAAAAATTAACTTTTGAAATTGCTATTCTCATATTAGCGATTGGTGTTTTACATGTAGATAACACCTGAGATTAGATTAGTTGAATGCCCCACACACATGAGTTAATATGTCTACTGTAATAACTATTGAAGAAATGAACAATTGAAGACGAGCAAATGATTACACAAAGGTTCATTATTTGTGTATCCAATCTACAATGAGCGAACGGACGGACGTACAATAATACAAATGGTCTCATTCAGATTTTATTTTTATTTTTTTATATTTTTTTTTTGTTTTCTTCTTTTTTAAATTTCTTTTATGAAGTTATAAAATTTATCAATGGCAATAAAATTAGTCCTATTTTTGAAGTTTCGAGATCATTTTATAATAATTAAATCCGCCAATTTCACCCTTTAGTGTTGATAGAAAGAGATGCCGAAAATGAGCGTTACCCATGGGTGCGAAAAAGGTATTTCAATTATTTTTAAATGAAAGAATCCTAAGAAGTTTGGAATCAACCGCACTCTCCTACGTTGAGTAGTTTTCTTTCTATGATTTTTCAAAGTTAAGCACACTGGTGACGTCAAAGCACCCCTCCCGCCTGGGCGGTATCGCCCTGTCTACCAGTGTGACATCACCAGTGCAAACTTTGAAAAATCATAGAAAGAAAACTACTCAACGTAGGAGAGTGCGGATGGTATAAAATTTCTTAGAATGGAATTCATTTTCATTTATAAATATAAAATGAATACGTGGGAAACGTTCATTCAGTTCCAACTAGAGTCCAAAATGTTTTGTAATGTTTTGCCAATTTATATGATTGATGTGTAGCAATAGCGCTGAAACTAAGACGGATTTCCCAGGTCAGTAGAGACTCAATTTTCCATGGATCAGTGGTGCTTTCATAAGAGAATAATTATGCATTAAGTTGAGCACTTCATTCCAATCAAAGTCATGCAGTAAACTTTATTTCACAGGTCGTTTCAATCTAACCAAACCTACACGCAATCGGCATATTGAGAACTAAAAACCCATTCATACAGATCCGATTTGACGGGTGGTTGTAATAAAAGATGTTATAAAAGATCGTAGTCATGAAAGTGAAACTAAAACTGCTATGAAATGCAAAACCAAGGGATATTGCGCTCTCATGGGAGTATGATTGCGGATGCTTTAATCAACGAAAAAGGTTTTCCCCAAAACAGTAGACAGTCTATTCATATACCTTTATCATGGAAATGATACGCATCAGTAAAGAAGAAGGGAAACTGGAGAGTATGAGAGGAAAGGGAGAATACCTCTCAACCCGATTAGGTGGGTTCTTGAACAGCCTCGTGAATTGGAAAGTGCGCCCGGGCTCAAGTCAGCCACCCGCAATTCCTTTTCTCACGAACCTCCGCATGATGATACGGAAAAAGAAGTTCCCCTCTATGATGGTATAGAGATGGCCTATACATATGATTGACGTATCTTTTATTCGGCTTCGATTTCACGGGTAAATAAATTAAGGGGGAAGGAAACGAGAGGGTTCTGAGTAAGAAATAACCGGAGTGACGAGTTATTTGAGTATCTCAAAAAGAGAACACCTGCAACAGCAGAAGGTTGACTGATGGAAGGTTCGCAATACATGATGTGCGTTGCATACAATACGATCTCTAAAACGCTGCAAATTATTACACATGGGTTTATTATTTCGTTATTGTAGCTTTTCTACGCAGAACACCTGTCGAATCATTAGGTAGGTTTCTAATGTGTCTGCATAGGTCTGAAGTGAAATTAATTAATTAAATAGCACACCTAAACTTTCCTTACACGAGCTAATGATGCAGTGCCGTGAATTGGCAAAACCGCGGCAGCGGCGGGTACGCCGCGTAATGCCATTCGCTTGCTGCAATCCTAACACTAGGTACCTAGTGGACATGGATGAAACTTAGTTCCCCCGAAAAATCATAGGGTCGCTGCTCCATTATAGCTTGTAGTGAGATAATGGAAAATCGTACGGCTTCCGGGATGATTTTATTCGATTTGTTGGGAAATGTCAACCAAATGTCAATACCCATGTTAATGACATGTTAATGTCAAAAAAAAAAAAAAAAAATTACTGTTACCTACAGAGTTTCCGATTTTTCAATATTTCAGCCCTTATAAATACTACCCTTTAGGGTTGGTCAACATTGATTCAGATGATACTGGCACATCCCCCGCCGATGTATGATTTTTCAGCCACATTTCAAACTTTGGCCCAGTAGTTTTGGAGAAAAGCTCTAGACGGCGGATGGACGGATCATTTTTTAATCGATTTTCGGATTCTACGCATCTCGAAACGTCAACCAACAAATGTTGAGGGGGGGGAGGTTAAAAAAATGTTCTTGGTCTATTACAAAGGTTCATTAAAGAAAATAATAAACCAAAAGGAGCTGTCTTGTTGTAACAGCGTAAGTTATGGCCACAAGCAATGTGTGCGAGCTTGATTGGTGATAGATTTGACTTCGAGTTCGGGACTGAGGGGGCAAAGTTACATTGGTGAGGTTGTCTCGCCACCCCCCCTTCCCCCCACCATTCTCATCACCAATATGACAAGTCCGCGGAACTGAGAAATAATATAAGAACAATGTAATTACCACATTCAACATGAAATTATTGAATAACTACTGCGTTTCTAAGTGAGAACGGAAGTGCGATGAGCTCAGATTGTGGTAAACTTTCATGGGAAAATATACTGAAACCCATTGTATTCAACGGTGCTCTATTACTAATCAGCTCAGGTCTGTCCTTTTTACCTTAAGGTTCGTTCGCAGTGCAGTTCTCGGACTAGTCGGGAACTAGATGAGTTACGAAAAATGGCCGCCACAAATTCCGAGCTTTGTTCTGGAATTTGCTACACTCAGTAACCATGCGATTTCTTGTGGCCACGAAAAACACAAACGTTGGGAACACGAAAACACAAAACCTGAGTCCTTTGGCATTTTTATTAACTTCGTTCACATTGGAGGTAGAGGTCGCTATCGAAAGGAGAAGACGATTCGTACTAAAGTATTCAATGAATTTAGCTCACTCAGCTGATCAGAAAAGATCCCATTAGTTAAATCGTCCCTCAGTGTCCCAATAGTCGTTGTAATCATGTATACCAAATTAATTGAGGAGGATCACATGTATGTAAACAATTATTCACACAACCACGCTCAGGTACCTCAGGTTGTTAACCACGCACTGCGCAGTGGTTAACACAATTCGGTTTTGTCAATCGAGAGTTGATTGTTGAGAGATGATTGTTGATGAAGAGGAAGAGAGGATCTCTTATCATTCCTATCAGTGTAGTTCTAATGAATGTTGTTGCCTTGTTGATTTTGATGCTATCTAAGAAAATCGAATTATTAGTATAATTTTGGGGACTGCCTGATGTTATTTTCTTCTTCTTATTTTATTTTACAATAGACTGGTTTTTAGTTTCTTCATTGAGTTGGTGAGTGTTGGTTGGTTGTTGTTATGTTTGTTCCCTTATTGGTATTAGCATCCCTTGATATGAAGTTGTTGATTTATGTACCTGTTTCTATTTTAGTAGGTACCTGTTTGCAACCTTTGATGAATAATTTACTGAGTTGGTCGCTGAGTGGTGTGATTTTCACAGTATAGTTCACCTCTGAGTAAGTTAGTTGATTTACCTATAGTATTCTTGTTGGATTATTTTTGCGTTTATGCCTTTAATTTATTACCTTTTATGAGTTCGCCGTTCGTGTAAGGGTAGCTGTTGTATTGTATTTTTAGGCCCTGAAGAAGATAATAAATTTATCGAAAGCTTGGCGAAAGAGGAGGAATCATTTGTTAGGCCCCAATCCTGATAATTTCACGACAGATTGCTGCGTTTGGGTCGATAATCATTTATTCTGAATCGAGAGTTTTCCAACGAAAAAATGATTTTTTGTGCCATAAAACTACAGGAGTTAAATTTTTCTAGAAACGCGATGGTTGTAAGTGAATGTCATTAGAAAACGTGGTAATGGAACGGGTAAAAGAATTTTTAGAATGACCTCCAGCGATGAGACATATTCATTTCAATAAAACGTTAACATCTGTTTGACAACAAGCTCTGATAAAAAGCTGCTTCAAACACTTGCTATTATGAAGAGTTCGAAAAAACCAAACTCCAGAACCGAGTTCTGAACTTGTCCGTACCTAGTCCGAAAAGTCACTGCGAACAGCGGACAGGAACTCATCGTTCGGAACACATGCAATGCGAACGCGACAACCTCTAGTGCGCATGCCGGGACAGTCCTAGAACTGTCTGGGACTGCACTGCAAACGAAACTTGTGTAAACTCGTCTTTTTAGATTCCAAAACGTTTCGCCAGAGTTTGGCAGAGAAGGCTTTCTTCAAGAAGCACACTATTACATTAAGTGAACGTTAATAAGGTATATATGTATAATTTATTTCGTGTTCAAGATATCAATTTAAAAAGCTTTGAAAACTAAGTTCGCAATCCCTCAAGAATTGGGATAAAAAGCATATTCTTATCTCAACAGTACACAGCAGGAGAGCGGTGTAAAAGTATAAGGGCCGGAGGTAAAGACATTTTCCTCATGCCATCTCCTTACCGGGAAGGAGCAAACGCGGAAGAAGGTCCGACCATTCCCAAAATTATGGGAACCCCTAAAGGGGATTGGGAAAAGCGAAGGTAGTGGACTTTTAACCCTTTTCCGGGGTTTTCGAGGCCTCGAGAACGAAAGATATTTATACACGGTTCACAAGGCCGGCATAAAACCTTTCCCATCTTCCCTCGCTCATTGCTACCGATAGTGCACTTACGCAAATCGGCCCCATCCCTTGTGGACCCACGCCAAATAGGGCAGGGTGCTCTAACCTGCTCTCTAGATAAGAAACCGATTTGAATTTAGCTGCGTGGGAGATTTCCGAAGTTTACGACAGGATTGAAGAGGACCCAATTTTTTCTTTGTAGCCTCCTCTAGCAGGCATAATAAAATAGAATTTGAAGGGGGGGAAGGGGGTTCATGACCTGCAATTAAAATACGGATCCCAACTGACCGATTCGCGGGGTCAGTCAAGTAAATTCACCAATTTATTAATATTTTGGTTGCGCGAAAGAGATGAGAGAAAATATAGAGAACATTCCGTAATAGAGAAAAATCATTCAAGATCTGACAATTTGAAATATTTATATCAAAACATCAACCAGACCTAATATATAAAGCTTAGACACAATTTATTCATTAATTAATATAAAGGGGGAAATAGCCATATCAATAACAGGCCTGCGACCAAAGAACTTTTTGCACCATTCCACTTAAACCTCATTTCTCTTGGTGTGCTGAATCCAAAAATGACACTATTCTTGCACAATCACCCACCATTTTCCTACAAAACGCAATACGCGTTTCGTATTTAACCTTAAAAAAAACCTTATTTTTCAACATTTTCCAATAGTGGATCACACCTAATAACATGTCACATATTGTGGTGAACCAAAAACCTTCCTAGTGTCAAGTAGATTTGATTGAAGTGAGAAAAATTATCGATTGAAGACGATAGTGTTGTCATGGAAACCTGTCGGCAGCACGTTTTCCTTGTGAAAACCATTAATTCCATTTTTCAAGGGTAGACATTTGCTATGAATTGATAGGTGATGGAGAAAAATGGGTCTCACTGTCGGACTCAGCAACCCGAAAACACAAAATTCAGATGCATCGTACACAAAATTAAACTTTGCAGGCCTGTATAAGGTTATTAATCACTTGTATTTCATACAAAATTGTGTTGATACAGATCACCCACATTCGGCGCATGATGTACACATTCGGCGTACCACCCACATCCCAAATGCTTCTACCTTATTTACAGAATCTGCCTTGATCGTCCAGGTCTCTACTCCATAGAGCATCTTCAAAGAGACATTGAGAAGTGTTATCTTCAAAGGTTTTTATTTGTCGGAGACAACATGTGGCTGTAAAAGTAAATTTTGAACCAACATAATATAGCAAGTCACAATGGTCTTCAGAAATACCTAGATGTGTGTAAGATGTAAGTCGAGGTGAATAGGAATTGACGAAAAAGTCCATAAGGTTCATAATAAAACAAATTATAAGTTATCTTATTTTATTAATAATATGTATTGTTCAATTTTATTTTTTACAGTGTTCGAATGCACATAGAGAAGTGATTGTGAAAACGGGTCACAACCTTGATAGGCATGATCCTGAGTTTGGAGATTTCTTCAGGGAAATGTTTGAAAAAATCCGGCATTGATTTCCTCGCTACATCAAAAAAACTTTGTTCGTCAACAAACGGCCAGAGAGAGAGCCCGGTAAAATCAGAGTTAATTAATCAGCCACCAACTTTCTGAGAAGGGGTGGTTGGCGATAAAAGGTCCATAGAACAAAACGTTGGAAGAAAACAGAAAAAAGTGGCTATTCCGTTGGCTACCAGCCTAATTGTTTCCCATGTAGGTCCGAACTGGAACAATCTTAATGGCCCGCTATCGCCTCTGTTGGTTCAAAAGCCGCGCGGCCCCACCTCTCCACTTCATCACACTTGGGCTAAGCTTTAATGACATTATTTACCAAGCTATACGCTCTTACGGGTTTTCTGGGTAACGCCTTCGCAGAGACTTTATCCCAGGACACTTATCTCCACTACAAGTAGCCATTAGTTGGAAGAAGACACATAAAAAGGTTTAAGAACTCTCGCCGAAAGGAGAGCGCAGCATCTCCCGTTTAAAGGGAGTACGGCAGGAGGTAAGTGTGGTAGTTTGAAGGGAAGATAAATCGTTTAATTACTTCAAAACTAACAACTGGAAAACTGGCTGCTAGACAAAAAGTTGACGTGATAAATTATTTAAGAGATACGACGCACGGCCAAAGCCATTCGTATAAATATTACTCCTACTTTTGTAAACATAACTAACACAGAAAAAGTTATCAGGTGATTGTAACAATGTATATTTACTTTACTGAATGAGGAACTCTTCACACACCACCCTGGATCATTCCTATAATCCACTACATGTATTCAATGCTACTAGTTACTTAGGTATGTACCTACTCTATTGTTCTATGACATTGTATCACGTGTTACGTTGTACCGATTTTGGACCTGAAACACATTTTCATTTTATTTACGTTTGTGTTACAAATTGTTATTGATAAAAAATGTTAAGGTTTTTATTCTAATATGCATATTACATATTAAATAATATCATACGTACTAAAGCTATCAACGCTCATTTCAGTGTATATTTGCACGAATCTATTATAATACGAGTATTATATGAATTTTGTACATAATTTCAATTCATTAACAACTCATATATTAGAACATTTTCGAAGAAAAGCTACCTACATATATTGATGGCTCCAGAATTTTTAAAATTGAGGTATACTTTCCAAAGTTTCCTCCAAGGAAATCTGTTTTGAGGGATTCTAAAACGATTCATTAAGTAATTCTAGATAATAGCACTCCTTAGTCTTGAGATAAAAATTCGATCTTTCGCCTAAAAATTCAATGAATCGATGCGATTTCGCATTCCAAAACAAAGAATGAGTTCATTATACAGTGCTTTTGAGAACGATAAGTAGCTGAAATGTCAAAAAATGTGTCAGGAAAAATCTCAAAAAGGGACCAGGATCAGCAGACTAGGATGGTTTCACAAAATGTATTTTACCTGTTTCATAGGGGCTTTGTTTCAAATTTCAGCTTCATAGATTAAACGGCATAGAAATTAGCTTCTTTTCACATCATTAGATCATTATGGTTGCTTAGCAATATTAGTTTATAACGTAGCGTAATATATCACCACTTTTCTTCACGCTACAGCAGCTTAGGGTTCATGGGATGTTGTGATAAAATGAGAGCATTCCAAAAAGAGGCGAACGATTTTCCTTCTATGAAAACCAAGAGAGTTACAATTCCCTAGCAACGCATTAATTGTAAGTGAAAATCTATAGAAAACGTCGGCTCGGGCCTAATTTTCAAGCCCAAAACCCAGCGGTAAAACATGATACATGTTGAAAACGGTCAAAAATGAACGGTAACAATGAGAACCTCATTTTTGTACAGTGCCTTAAAAGCACACATTAGACAAGGAGTATTAAAATAACGTGAGTGCATACCGGGAACAGTTGGAATGTTTGAAGTACCTACAAAATACTAGGCATAGAAAAATGTGCAATAATGTTTTCAACTTAGAACATGGCGAGCCGTATGAGTACCTAAAGATTAAGGTTGAGCAGTGATGAGTTCGTAATAGTTTCATTCAGATTATTCATTGTAATGCAAACGCCTCATCAGATATCAGAAAAAAACAGGAAGTGTCTTGGCTGAGAAGGGTTAAAAGGAAAACAGGACTTAGTAAACACGGGATGGACGTCGGAAACAGGGAGATACTTATTTCCGGGACAATCGAGATGAAGAAAAGAAGCAATGTAATCAAGGTAGGGGACTCTCTTACTGGTGCAAAGCAATAAGCTTGGTAGAAGGGTCAGCAGAGCTTATTAACAGAAAGAAAGTCCTTAGTGGAAGATACAAGATACTCTTTGCGGATGGAGTAAAGGTATACTATCATTGCACGCCGCTCGGTTGTGCAGGACACCATATCCAACCCCTTGTAGTAACAAAATGGGTCCGGTCTTCCTTCGGACCGGTCAAGCGGCAATTCATAGAGGAATGTATTTGTACTCTGTATTAACATTCAAGAGCCAAGCAATGGAAGCGTTTAAAATAAAAACGCGGTTTAGAAGGTTTAAATACCGGAGGGTGTCAACACGCCTTCACGCATGCACGATCTGAAAATTCGCCTTTTCGCTCTTCTCTTCATATCCAAAGTTATACTTAGCCTATGACGATCGGAACCGCGCATACCGGGTCGAAATCCAAGCGCTTAACGGGACTCCGCGCACTGGGCACTAAATCCTACCCTTCAACTGACGGAAGGGAAGTACCGGGCTGAAACTTCCTGGGGCACGTTCCCTTCTCCTTCCGACAAGACGAAAAAGGCGGGATGAACTCAAAAGAATTCGCTCAATGGGTCTCCGCGTACTGGGGGAAATTCAGCTCTTTCCTTTTCACTTCCTCAAGTATCCTATGCTAACAATGGTTTTTATTAGCCAAGGAGTCTCAGTCAGACTCATTCACACAAATTCACATTTAAGCTAGACTCACATAGCTCAACCACAACAAGTACATTCACAACATTCAGCAAACTAATTCGACAAACACAACATGCTATACAATTACTATACTAGATCAGCGGTGCGGTCTATACCTTTCCGAAGCATTTGATCAGAAACCAACATAAACGCAAGGTTATTACTAAATAAATTTCTATGTGGCAACGTTGAATGGGCTACGAAATCTAGAAAACTGATAGAATAAGTAGAAATTAATAATTTCAAAAAACATTGAACATTATATTAATTGCTCCATAGCGAGTTTTCATGAATATTCTAAGTTATTGCAATGGGTCATCAAATTTTAGAATGAAAATTTTCCAAATTTTTCATCATGGAAATCCGTTTTGAGCCTTCTGAAACGATTTCTGAAGTTTGCGCTTCATATTTGCACTTGATTAAACTTAAATGATAGAAATTTGACAAGTTTGAAGATGAAAGAGTGATTTGATATTTCGAGTAAATCTCTTTCAAAAATTAGAAAAGTAATGGTTTTTCCAGAACAATGGGACTTCTTGGAAGCTTGTGACCACGTAAAAATGTATGGCTCATTACATTTATATTTTTCAGCGGATTATTACTCAAATAAAGTTTATCAACAATAAATTGGAACGAAATTGTGCTAAAAAATCGAGGAAAACTTCAAAAAAGCTAATAATCAGAAACATTGTTTTGAAAAGCAGACTACAATTGGAATAACTTTTCGGTCATAACATTTATATTCAGATTTGAAAACAATTTGAGATAAAAATAACACGATAATTTACGAATATTCACACATACGATCATGCTGCATGACTGGAACCTTTCTATCTATGTTGCAACTTTGATCACTCGTTCTCAGCTCCGTAGAGCTTTCAACGTTCATTGGGGAAACTCTCAGTTAAATTTCACCTGTCTCGGCTGCTTCGGCCTCGCCGTCAACCTTTGTTTTAATTAAAAAACACGACAGTGCGCCTCTGAAACAACGGAAAGCCCGGAAGGACCGTTGTTTTTGATAGAATTACTCCTGCCGGGAAGCCGAGAATTAAAAATGCTGCCGGTGGCACCACCTCTTCAATTTCAGCCCCCCTCTTATAACTTATTCTCTGTCCCTCGAGCATTGACGTAGATGGACAGTACACCTCCCTATCCCACCCCGACGTTCCTTCGTGAAAAACCCTTTCGCCGAGCGCTTGTTATTTAAATGCACATTTTTTATGAGCCTTTACCCGGCATTAAAGGGGAGGGGTTTTCTTTTCGTTTTTATTCGGGCCGATATAAAAAATGCGCATGAGTAAATAAGTTGGAAGAGACGAAAATGACGGCGGTGTAAGGTGCCCGACAGGTTTCAGGTGAAGGTTCGTGTATTTCACAGGGAGTGGAAGGTGTCGATTCCCACTAGGTAGTAAGAAGATTTGGTTACTGCTTGAATTTGAAATTCAAATTTAAAACAAGTTCGCGCTTGAAGTAGTCTTAGTTTCTACCACGAGGGCGGGCTGCTCATGAAAACTCCCGCAACCAATAAAGAAGGTAATCATTGTTTTCGTTCAAGGCTTTTCTCCTCTTTCTTTTATCACATTATTGCATTATAAAATAACAAATTAAATAATATTTGATAGATACTCAACCACACGGATGGTGATTTGGTTCTGCCTTTTTTCACTGAAGCCAATGATATGTGGAGAGGAAAACGGCAACGGCGTTCCTTGGCCTTCAGAAGTCAGTCGTCAACCAGCGTGAGGCTCTCAAAAAAATGGGAAATTTTCTTGGTTATTTTTCATTTGCTCAAAAGAAAGATCTTGACGAGAACTTTCCAAAATGGTGCTATATGATGGGTATCTGACCAGTAACATGGCTCTTGAAATTCATTTGCACGATGACGTCACAGCCCCTGCCCGCCTGGGGGAACCCTCAGCTCCCTTGCACTACTACGTCACACGTAATCTTCCTACAAGTTTATTAGCCGAACTAAATGGTATTTTGAGCTGAAAATTGGAACTAAGGGGTTTTCAAATGCGCTGAATCGGAATCTGAGGTCAAAAGTGTGAAATTCCAACTCATGAAAGTTCCCCATTGTGGACAACATAAGAACATAACCCCCTACCCCCACACATTCTTTGAGATTCTAGATTCATCAGAATGATGAATGATGATCTTTCAGCCCCGTTTTTGGATGCCATCACTTGCCTAAACGTTAACGTTTTTACACAATGAGGCATTGTGGGTCAGCGTCGTCTCCTCCTGGAAGTCAAGCTCTGTCGACCACCTTTACATCTTTTCAGCTCCTGTTGACTCGTATGGTAGGCATGGGTTATGCTGCAAGCGGAGTGCAGATAGATTCTCTCACCACATAGATGAACATCTTACTGCAGTGAGCTTTTGCATCAGCAGACAGACATCAGACGTCAGCTTTTACATCAGACGATCAGACATCCCTGTGCGCTTGAAGCCGTCAGGCCTCTTGCGTGAGAACGGAATGGAGTAACGCTAAATTCTAATACCCTGCGTCAGAGGGCTTGAACATCGAAAAAACGTTCGAATTTCTAAGCATGAGAAGTTAGAAAAATCACGCCCTGCTAGCAGATCTATTGACTAGACGATCAAGCTTTAAATTCCACCAAAGATCGCTAGATAGTGATACCGGAATACATAAAAATCGCCTTGTGAATATCTGCTGATATAATGCCAATATTGGAGTTATCAGGTGATATAGTTCTAATGGAATTTATTATAACGTTGCGAAATCAAGGTTATTAACAATAATTGTCCTTGCGATGTAACTACTAGTGAAGTATTTACCTAAATACTTAATTTCATCTCTTAAATTGCTCCCAAGTCTACCTATAGGTAGCGGAAGCATTACATTCATTACATACACAACACACACACACACGCACACACACACACACACACACACACACACCCACGCACACAAATGTACACCAATGGTTTTTTTCGCGGATCTGGTCTTAGAATGGTCTGAACGGATTTGCATGCGGTTATTTTTTTTTCTCATGCTTGGGTTGTCCCCTAGTCCCACACCCTGGATCAATTGTATAAGGTCGTCCCTCTATTGGCAAAGCCTAGCTTCTAACACGAAAGTTCAAAAACGTACTGGAATTTCTTGCTGTTTGAGTTAGGAACAATTCTGATTACCATAGAACTTCCCATTATATATATATATATATATATATATATTTATATATATATATATATATATATATATATATATATATATATTCAATAATTTAAACCACATCTCAACCAGCCGCATTAAACAAGGTACGAAGAGGACACCGAAGCAGGTACAATTCTAAGGGGAGCCTCCACCCCCTAAGATTCTAAGGGGTTGAGCCTTCGTCATTGACTGGATTGCCATAATGGAATTACGAAATTAACCTTAGGAATTAACTTACTTATTTAACGTTAGATTTCACAATAGCTCCAAAAATGTTGTGTTTGTCGTTCATCGTCTCGCTGAAATTCGCAAATTTTAATCACGAGAGAGGGAAAAAAGAGAAGCAGAGGGTGGAACAGTGATTAGCAGAGACGGTGAGCCTCAGCTTCACCGACAACTAGATGACACACTCCTGCCTTCAAGTCCCCGTGTCAGCATGTGATTAAAGCCGGTCTCAAGGGAAATCACCCCAACGCTAATGAAACGGAGTTTCATGGCCTCTTGATCCCTCTCGCAGGCCTCCAGGAAAAGGGTCCGCATCCTCTGAATGGCGACTAACTAACTCTTCAACGTTGCTAATTATCCAATTTTAACCCGGTTCCAAAGCGCCGGCGGGGGCCTGTCGAAATTTCAGGGTCCGCAGAATCGTGTTCAACAAGGTTGAATGGAACTGACGCCGGTGAGCCGTCTTTCATCCCGTTTAATGAGCGAAATTCCCTCAGCCGATTCCGGGATTATGGAGTCAACTGTATTTCTTATCAACCTACCTTGGGACGAGGGATTGGATTTCATAAGTCAAGATTTTGTCAACATCAATGAATTTAGCAATCAGTTTCTATAGGTACCAGAGGTTCCCAACCTGGGGATTGACGGGTCTCAAAGAGAACACGATAGGGGCCATAAAGGTGAAGAAAGATAGAGAAAATTCAAAGAGGAGGAGTGAGTGAGTGAATAATTCGTCGACTACTTCGTCAACTCTCCTATGGGCCCGCTCCACCATAGAGGGCTGAAGGGGAGTCAATCCAGTGTCGGAAGTTATTTCTTAGTGAGTTTACTCGGGATTCATTCGTGATTCTCCGTGGTGGAACGGGCTTATGAGTTCGTATTCTAATCTGGAATTAGACATAGAAATAGAAAATTGTTTATTTCGAGAATGTTTTGTGTATACATTTACATAGTTGGGTAGGTGAGTTCTAGTTCATCTGTAGATATCAGTTCCGACATTACGATAAGCCCGTGTCGTCGAGCTTCGAGTCGATTTCAGTTGTTGGTCATTCTAATTACAGGCTACGTTCTTGTTTTAGGTAAGAATCGTGGTACTAGAGTCGTCGCACCAATAAAAATTTAGGAGGGGTGAACCCCAACATTTCCCACATGCTCGGACTAAAAATTCCCAACTCCTGGGACTAAAAATGCTCACTACTTTCCATTTAACAAGGCAGATATGTATATTTGGCCTTTGATAACTTCAGTGAGGATATTGTCACATCAATCATCATAACCAAAAGCACTTTCGAGTGTCTCCGGGCTGACTGCAGCAATTCACCAGTCTTCAACCGATAATTCGCTTCTGACCCCTGTTGAAGCAAATGAAACTTTCGGAATCTCGACGAAGGAAGTAGGTAAAAGTTTTCAGTAAGACTTCAATCAAAATCATACATAAAAAAGTACAAAAATAGTCAAAAGAAAGAAAAACAAAAAGTTTGTCCAGAGCAGATGTGAAGCTGCCTTAGACGAGATACAAATTTCATTTTTGCGTCAAAAAATCAATCTTTCCAAAAGATGAGTTCGTTGGCCAGCAATTTTTGAGCACATTAAATTGGTCACATTTAAAAAAGTCCTCAAAAAATGATTACAATTGGTAAAAATTGTTAAATTTATATTTCGCTTTAGCAGAAATTCAGTTAAAAGAAGTTTATCAACACTGAATCAAAACATTGAAAAATGTATGTACATATTCTAAAAATTTACTAAATTTCATTAGTATTTGCTGAAAATCTTTTAAAACTGTCAAAATAAGCTGAAAATCCAAAATCTTTCTTGAATCGAAGAATATTATTTAGAACGAGTTTTTTTGCCATAAAATTGGTAGTTGCGAATTTCTTCACACAATTTCAAAACAATGTAGTTATACAAAATATTTTAGAAAATTCGCTCATAAGATAATGCTGCATGACTGGAACTTTTGATGTATAACGTGACACCTTCAATCCTTCTCAAAATGTAAGGAAGAATATTACCGATTTTTACAACCAGCGAACGGCATTATTTCGATTTTTGACTGATTTTTCAACTTTGAAATTTTTGAAAACTTGATACATATTCTTATAGGAAATTTTACGCTGATTCCGAATATACCACATGTTAGTATGCTGAAAAAATTATTTCGCACGACAAATCGCAAAAAACAGGCTATTTTGAAATTTTTGACTACATTTTTGAAAATTTCAACCCGAAGATGTAATCCGATCAAGCTGGCCAACGAACTTGAACTTTCGTTTTGTGCCCTTAACATTTTAAAATTTGTTTGAAGTTTCTAGCACAATTCTACGGACAGTTATCGTCTGGAATGACACATACATACATATATACATACATATATACATACATACATACATACATATATACATACATAAAAAAATGCGTTAAACTTCAGAATATGATTCAGAATAGCCTGAAACGGATTTCTGCATAATTTTTTTTCAAAAATTCACATTCTACAAATTTTGAAAAGGAGGTGAATGTGTAATTAGGTGGAAAAAATCATGCAGAATGACCGTATGTTCAATTCTACACATCTTGGAACGTGAACGAAAAGTGTCAGTCATGCAGCATGATCGTTTGAGCGCATTTTCGTAAGTTATCGTAAAATATTATGTTAAAATCTATTGAAATTTGAGCTTTTTGAGTGCGAAAAAATGCTTAACTATTATTTTTTATAAAAACAAAACATATTCTAAATAGTAATCTGCCATTCAAAAAGAGTTTTTGGATTCTTAGTTTTTTTGCAGTTTGTATCGATTTTATAGCAAATTCAATAAAATTTCAGTAAATTTATGAGCCTAAATGTGTACTTAATTGTTTTAAAGGTTTATTTCCGATTTGATAAACTTTATTTGAGCAATATTCGGCTAACGATTATAAATTTAAGAATTTGCAGCCATTTTTAGTGATTTTTTCAGCATATTTTTTTGAAATTTCACCAATTTAATGTGGTCAAAAAGCAATAGCCAACGAAATCACCCTTTCGTTTGGAATTCTTGAATTTTTGGGGCAAGAACAGAATTTTTACCTCAACATTATTATTATTATTTTAATTCAGGGACCGTGGGAGGGGTCAATTTCCGCCGCACCGTGGGGGTTGTCAAAAACATTCTTTCCTGGTCGATTACAAAGTGCAGAGTTTCACAATTGAAAATGATGAACCAAACATGTATTGACTAAAGATGGCAAAAAACTGCTAAAAATCGGATATATGTTTTTTATCAGAATATTACTTGGGAAAAGTTTCAACTATGAAGAGTAGAACATGTTGTTCCATTACCTTCACTGAACTCGCGGTAAAAGTTTGCCGCTTTCAATGTAGAATAAACGGGTTTTGAACAGTAGATCCACTTCCTAGATTGGATTGTGAAAGAAGCGTGAAAGCAGAATGAGAACTCTCTGAAATAGGAATGAAAGTTTTTACAGCTAAAGAAACAAATTAACCGATAAACGGACCGACGTGTTGTAACTGAGTGCCGCTATTGCAATCCCAACACATCAGGGACGGTGTTATAAAAAAGAGCAACGTACTAGTAGGGAAAATGAACGAACGAATGGCATTGTGTACTATATTTAGACTTTCCCAACACCCTGCAATCTTGAGGGGAAGTTGTGTAAGTGTCCCGACACACGAACTCGCTAAATTATATCGACGCCACCCAGGCGACAATTCTCAACTTATTTTCATGATTCTCATTTTATTTTATTCCCATTAGCGAGTTTTCGTAGAAAATGAAGCTATTGCAATACCTGGGAAAATTTTAAAATCAAAACTTTTGAAAAATGACTTCATTGAAATCCGTTTTGCGGCATTCGGTAATGAATCCTGAAGTTTGCGCTGTTTTGAGGCATTCTGAAATGATTCCTGGATTTTAACGCTTTTTTATATGTATATATATATATATATATATATATATATATATATATATATATATATATATATATATATATATATATATATATATATATATATATATATGTATGTGTCATTCCAGACGATAACTCTCGATAGAATTGAGATAAAAACTTCGTTCTTTCGCCAAAAAATCAAGCATTTCAAAAGAAAGGATGAGTTCGTTGGACAACACTTTTTGAACACATTAAATTGGTCAAATTTCAAAAAATGTACTAAAAAAATCTCAAAAAATGGCTAAAAATCTTTCAATTTATATTTTCTGGTAGAATATTGCTCAAATAAAGTTTATTAACTATAAAATAGAACATGCAAAAATGTATGTACACAATTATGCTGAAAAATGTACTTAAAATTCATCAAAATTTGCTAAAAAAAACGATAAAAACTGGAAAAAAAGCTAAAAATTCAGAACCTCTATTTGAATAGCAGGTTATTATTTAGAATACTTTTTTGCCATGAAATTAATGGTTAACGATTTCCTTGCACTCAAAAAGCTCAGATTTCAAAACAAGTTAACATTATACAATACGATAATTTACGAAAAATTCGCTCATACGATCATGCTGCATGACTGGAACTTTTTCATAATGTGTATATAATTTATGTGTGTGTGTGTTTAGTATAATTTTTGAAAATATGCCAGGAGTTTCAAGTTTCATGATGGAAGGGGGTGCATGGAGGGGGTAATAGAGATAAATCGTGATGTTAGCAAATTTTTGTAAAAAATCCGTTTTCAGGCATTCTGAGACGAATCCTAGAGTTTAACACTGAAGCGCCGAGTATATATATATATATATATATATATATATATATATATATATATTTGTGTGTGTGGGTGGGTGTATGTCCTTCCAGACGATAACTCTTTTAGGATTGAGATAAAAATATCGTTATTGCGCCATAAATCAAGCTTTCCAAAAGAAAGAACGAGTTTGTTGGCCAGCATTTTTTGAGCACATTATATTGGTAAAATTTCAAAAATAGTGCTGAAAAAATCACTAAAAATAGCAAAAAACGGCAAATTTATATTTTTAAGCAGAATATTGCTCAAAAAAAGTTTATTAACTATAAAATAGAACATTTGAAAATTAATGTATAAAATAATGCTTAAAAAATGTACTAAAATTTCATCAAAATGTGCTTTAATCTGTAAAACCCCAAAAAAAGTTGAAAATCCAAAATTTCTTTTTGAATAGCAGATTAATATTTAGAACGATTTTATTGCCACAAAATTGGCAGTTAACAATTTCTTTTTACTCAGGGTCCTCAGTTTTCAAAACAATGCATCATAATAGAGCACCGATGATAATTTACGAAAATTCGCTCATACGATCATGCTGCATGACTAGAACTTTATTTTTACTATATTCATCTGATTCTCGTGGCGCTTTATATTATCTGTTTGATCCAAATTTTAGTCCAGAAGTACAACCTTGGAAGTTTCAAATTTACTGTCGGTAGAGAGGGACAAATGGAACGAGAGTTGGGTAATTCCTAAAAATCATGATCTTTTTGTTCATTTTGTTCATTGTTGGAAGTCCCAGTAATGCATGCTTTACTTGCTAACATGTTTAAGTAATAGAAACTTAAACACATATCTTCTGCGTGTATTAGGAACACATTGTACTTTCAATGGAATTGTGGCTGAGATGAGTAAACTAAGATGAATGGGTAAAGTGTGAAGGTATAATATAGCTCATGGGTCGCGAGCCTCGAAAATTGCATCTAGTGGGTCCTGGTAGAAGTTGCGTTGGGAACCACTGCCATAAACAATGATGGACTGAGGGACGCTTATATACTACAACTTATTCATCAAAACGTTCCCTCAGCATAACGCAGTTTAGAGAGTTTGAAAAGCCCGTCACTTTCATGCCAGCTCAACCTTGATGGGGGTGGATTGGAAATCGCTCCGCGCATCGGCGCATAAACAGCCGTTAGATACAGGAACGGGGGATGACGCTTGCAACATCAGCAGGAATCGCAGATAAAGATAATGGTTTAGAAGGCAGCATCGGCGCATCCCTTCACGAGCCATCCTTTCAACAGAAAGGGGATTTTTTTAAGGATATCCTCGCTTTAAAGGTCTTTAGAATTCGATTAAGCGTGATCAGGATCGTAACGACATCAAACAACCCTCAGCATTTGACGAAATAAGGCAATCCATTCCTTAGAATTAGGGGAAAAGTGCGGGAGAGAAGGAGCGTGCTGATGTATAACCTCTCAAGCAATTTATTCAGTGCTACAATCTGGGGTAAGCTATAAAATATAATTAATGCAGCCATATTAGAGCCAAACGCAATAAAAAGCACTGCAAATTATTACCTACTACTTGAGGATCAATCGAGAAGACTAACATAAGTGACTAGGTCTTAGACCCCGGCGACACATTTGTGTGTTAAAAAAACTTTTAGCAATTCAGAAATCATTGTGATAGCAAATTAATAATATCAATAATAATAAGAAGATTCTTTTCAACTGGCACCTTTTTGTATTACAGAGCTTTCTAAATAAATTCCGTCTCAATATTACATATTATAATGTATATGCAAAACCATACAACACGCACAATTCCGAGGAATGTTAGGCCCTAGAAAATATTTTCGTTGAGTTTCATCCTATCCGGATATAAGTACCGTGAAAAGAATACGGGGGTAACTCAATTTTTTGCAATACTATAGGATTGAAAATATGAATAAGTGAATCAACAGATGAATGAATAATCGATATCAAGTTGGCTTGTGAGTATCATCATTCGATTCAGCATAAACATTCACCTTGAATAGAACCCCCTACTCCACTCTTACCTCCAAGTATTGAGGATACCAGATTCCATTTAAAAATCACGATTTGCCTAAATTTTATTTAATTGATTTTATTTATATATATTTTTTAATTTTATTTATTTATTATAACGTTTTCACAACAAAACAGCAACAAATTTTTTTTAAATACAGCTGGAAAGCTCAAATTTTGGGCTGGTTTTTGACACTGAAGTACGAGTACTCTAAATTACTCTAGGAGCTCTAGATGTTAAATCAGTAATGTGTGGCCTACATTTTCAACAAATTCCAACTATACATCTCCAGGTTGATGAAAATGCCAAAATTCAGCAATTTTAGAGAAAAAATATTTTATAGCCCCAATAACAGAGCGAATGGCGCTCAATTATTGATTCAGAGCACCAAGTAACTTCGATGAGGGAAGTAGGGGGTTTTCGACGAAAATACTTTAATCTTCGTATGTGCTTCATTCAATACAAACAAATTTTCAATTTTAGCCTTTTTTCAAATATCTTTTTTTTTGCACTTTTTTGTGTTAGAAAGGTGCTGAACTCCAGAAATCATTCAAGAATGATAGCGAATTTCTTTGGATAAAAATTAAATCTAATGTAGGTATTCCAGATAATTTGAACGTGAATGCAAAAGCTTAGCTCAATTCGTACGAATATCTCCTGAAACTAGCGTTCTTCGGGCCTCAATTTTAGGCAGGATTGTTGCTTCCTAGTCTACTTGTAGGGTATCAAAATCACTATTGCATTCCTCGTGGGAAAAATTGTTTTCAGCAAAAAGGTCATTTCTGCGTCCCAAGCATTAGTTGAAATATTTTCTTCCACCTCATGTTGTCTACCTCCGACCCGTAACCGAAAACCATATGGTAGGGAACCCACCTCCGAATTCGGGAAGCCTTAAACGGATCTGCTTAGATTCTAAGAGGCTTCTCTAGAAAAACAAAACAGTGGAATGAGAAAGAAATTAGAGTCACTAGCTGCAGAACAGTGAAGAACCACTGTTAGACAACCTGAGCCTCAACACTATCTATACAAATCATAGATGATTATTTATTTTAATAGTATAGATTCAGATGCCACTGATAGTAGTATATCTAGGAGTGAATAGCCAGAAATTGAGCTGAATCTCCTCCAGAATCAGCAAAGATTGAACATTTTTATAACGACTTATGAAGCTGTAATGCCGAATTCGGTAATTGTATAGTATAGTGGCCTCAGCACCAATCTTTTCCATATGAAGATATATTTTATATTGGGCATACTTATAATTAAATAACATAAATTTGAGGGCCGGAAAGTCATATTGTACAATTGTACGTTCGCCAACAGTCACTTCTGTTTTACTTTCCCAACATCCCAACAGAGTGGAAAGTAATGTCCACTTTTACTTTCTCAGCATCCCAATAGAGTGTAAAGTAATGTCCATTTTTACCTTCCCAACAGAGTGGAAAGTAATGTCCATTTTTACTTTCCCAACATCCCAACAGAGTGGAAAGTAATGTCCATTATTACGTTCCCAACATCCCAATAGAGTGGAAAGTAATGTCCATTTTATACGTTCCCAACATCCCAACAGAGTGGAAAGTAATGTCCATTTTTACGTTCCCAACATCCCAACAGAGTGGAAAGTACTGTCCACTTTTAATATCCCAACAGAGTGGAAAGTAATGTCCATTTTCACTTTTCCATCATCCCAACAGAGTGTAAAGTAATGTCTACAACTTTGACATGTCCATGATCTATCGTTTTTCCCCTCAAGGGAGAAATTTATATATGGGTCATTCTCACTGAAAAGGGCAGTTCTGAGTTCGAGTTTTTTTAAGTAACTTGTTAGTACCTACCCGGCTCATTAAAAAATTTAGTCCAACTGTCAATTCCGAGAACTCTACTACAAAACAAGGCCATTAATTTTTCAACTTGGAAAGTGCTAGGTTATAACTAAAATCATCGTTTTTACCAAAAAGTAACCAAAGGATCTTAGTAACCTAGGCTTTTAGTTGCGATGTGTTCTTCGACGTTTCAGATGTTTTCGATTTCTTAATAATAAGAATACCTTTGGGACATCAAGAGGTGAATGAAATGACGAGCAATTTGAAAAGCAGGCCCGTAAAGAGCTAAATTAAAACAACAGACAACAAATTCATAGTAAAAGCAAACAACGTACAGATAAAACACGGCTAAAGCATGTTCCATGTTTCTTGAATTTTAGCCGAAGGATCTACGCAGTAACCATCCGGGGGTCCAGGGGGCTTGTCCTCTGGCGAGGCCCGAAGGGCCGAGTTTTAACGATTTCTTTCTATTGAAATTGCTCAAATTTCAATACAATTTAACATTTAATAGTAGGTAATTAGAGAAAATTTGCTCATACGATGATGCTGCATGACTGGAATTTTTTACTTTCATAAATTATGTTCCTCCTTCTAAAATTGGCTAGAAAACCAATTTTTATTCATAAAAAAAATCAAATAGATGGTCATCATTGGAAAGCATATGCAATTCCATTTCGGCATAAACAATTTAAAAAATTTGTGAGTTGCTTGAAACCGTGCCAGAAAAATTGGAATTTCGCGAGTTTCAGAAATCGGCGACAATTCACTGTGCTCGCTCGAAAAGTGTTTCTAAATTGTACATGCTACTGACGGGAAACACTTCCTTAGTACTACAGTTTTCCAAATTTAAAAAAAAAAAAATTTTCCACCATGTGAAATAAAATGAGCATAAGAATCTGTTACCACTAAGATAGTTTATTTCAAATGATAAAAAAGTGCAGAAAAAATAGAATGTTGCAAGCAATTAGTTTAAAACTAACTTCAACTCATGCGGATTAGAAAAGAACTCATGAGAATTAGAAGAAGAAGAAATTCAACTTTAAATTGAATAATGTTTTTGAGCCTCTGTCGTAATTTTTGTTCTTCGATTCCCTGGTGTCCTGGAGCCAGGGCCGAAAATATGTAGTAATTTGAGGAGAAGGTTTGATATTGGATTTTGAAAATTTAGTCCGTTCTGAGTGAGAAAATCTTTGTCTGCCATCTCAAAATTGGTGGAATACGAAATGGCGGCTTCATTAAGATGGCTTAATTTGCCCATTTAAAAGTTTTTCTCTAATAATAACTAAACCGTACATCCTACAGAAACTTTTATACGTAGCAAAGTTGTAGAGAATAAAAAAAAATCGGTGTGCGTCGGACCACACGGTGGAAGTTATACTTCTGTGGCCATAATTTATAATTAATAAATAAATTATGAATAATAATTTATAAATTATAAATTTATAATTTATAATAATTATAAATTTATAAATTTATAATAATTTATAATAAATTTATAATCATAATATTTATAAATTTATAATAATAATCTATAAATTTATTATAATTTATTAATTATAATTTATATATTATGAATCGATAGTTCTTAAAAATTTGTTCTTAAAAATTTGTTCTTAAAAATTTGTTCTTAAAAATTATAAATTTATAATTTATAATAATTATAAATTTATAAATTTATAATAATTTATAATAAATTTATAATTATAATATTTATAAATTTATAATAATAATCTATAAATTTATTATAATTTATTAATTATAATTTATATATTATGAATCGATAGTTCTTAAAAATTTGTTCTTACTTTTCTTACTTTTCCCCCCTCCTCCTCCTCCCTCCTCCTCCTCCTCCTCCTCCTCCTCCTCCTCCTCCTCGATTAATCGATAGTTCTTAAAAATTTGTTCTTACTTTTCTTACTTTTCTTACTTTTCAGCGTGACGCGGTTTCTCGACCAACATCCCATCCCAAAGGGTCTAACTCCTCCTCCTCCTCCTCCTCCTCCTCCCTCACTCCTCCTCCTCCGCCTCCCTCCTCCTCCTCCTCCCTCCTCCTCCTCCTCCTCCTCCTCCTCCTCCCTCCTCATCCTCCCTCCTCCTCCTCCTCCTCCTCCTCCTCGATTAATCGATAGTTCTTAAAAATTTGTTCTTAAATCCGATAGTTCTTAAAATTCAGCGTGACGCGGTTTCTCGACCAACATCCCATCCCAAAGTGTCTAACGGGCGCAAAGAAGTATAACTTCAACAAAACGATTCGATCCCAAAACTCTGAATTACCTCTTAAAATAAGCGAATTACAAACAAGTGAAACTTGGGCTAATTTGGGGCCAGTCCTCTCCGCCCTCCGTCTAGACTTTTGCCCTTCAATATCACTTAGTGGCGTTAATATTGGTCTTATTTCTGTCTGCCAAAGCTCATTCTACTCAAGATTAAATACTTTCCAAAGTTCGCTTCAAAAAGTTTTTGCTCAGACCGTTTCTCATTGAAGTACAAAGTAAAATGCCGTTTTTGCTAACTTTATGTGTAAAATGGCACAAAATTCAATAGTTCGACTGTAAGTCCATAGGGAAAGGTCTCAGCTAAACTATGCTCGATGCAAACCTTGGAAAGTATTTAATCTTCAGCAGAATGAGCTTTAGAAGACTGAAATCAGACCAATATTAATGCCACTAAGTGATTTTGAAGGGAAAAAGTCTCGACGGGGGGGAGAAGAGGACTAGCCCAAAACTAGCCCGATTTTCAATTGTTTATAATTCGCTTATTTTGAAAGATAATTCAGAGTTTTGGGATAACATCTTTTTTTTATGCTCTATAACTTTTCTAAGTATAAAAAATTCTGTAGGATGTATGGTTCAGTTATTATTAGAGAAAAAACTTTAAAATGGGCAAATTAACCAATCTTTATGAGGCCGCCATTTTGTATTCCACCAATTTTGAGATGGCAGACAAAGTTTTCTCACTCAGAACGGACCAAACTTTCAAAATCTTATCTCAAACCTTCTCCTAAAATTACTATTTATTTTCGGCCCTGGCTCCTGGACAATCTGTGATGTATTTTTTTGATCCTGATAGTGAAATAAACTTTTCCCGTGCTCTCAATTAACCACATCCTACGATTTTCTTCTCCGCAAAGTGGGATGATTCAATGAAGATATTCATAAATGAGCAGTGGGGAACGAATTTGTAAGTGTAGTGGTCGATCTTGCATTTGAGTTTGTTTTTTAAAACGATGTTAGTCTTGAAGATTGTTTCGCAGATGTTACATATTCGATTGACATATTTATGATGACCGCTGAATCAATTCTCCTCCGTTTTTTATTGAAATAAAATTGACAGTTGGATTCAAAGGCCAGTTCTCGTTTGAACCTGTGGATAAACATTCTTAACATTTGATTGTCCGTCCTAGAGCTCGCACTAAATATCCAGCAACATACTCAACTATTTCCAACACCGAATCGGAAAAACTGTTTCTTGTAACTCGGGACAGTCGTCATTGTCGTATTCTTCTCGTAAAACTCTGGAATCCACCATACTCGATTTAGGAGTAGATAAATTGATACTTTCTTTTATATAATTTTTTCATATAACTTTCTTTAATATAATCTTAAGCAAATCAATTTTGTTCAGTGGTAACGGCATTTCCTCTGTAGGCATCACTTTCATGTAATTGTTTGTGAATAATTAATTTTCTGAAAAAAATGGCAAAATTCATAGGCACTCGGATTATCATTTTTTCCTCCTCTCCTTCTCATGTAACCAAAAAATCTCTACAGATGGTCCCGGCTAACATTATGCCTGGGTGTGTATTTTAAAACTTTCTCATGTTTTACCAATCTATCGCAAAAAGTTCTCACTGCTGATGGAAATCAGGAAACCAATGAAACCAGTTTTCTGGGATTCCTTCTGCGCCAGTTTCCCACTTTTTTCTCTCAAGGATCTGATGTAATTCTCTGCCTTCTCAAGCTTGCAAAAAATGTCACCCTCATTGATGGCTTGTTTTGAATTATTTTCTTTGATGCTTCTAGAGTTTAAAACATCAATGAAATCATTGATGATTTTGATGAAATCAACAGTACCCTCACACTCCTCAAAGCCCGAAATCTGCTTTACCTTACAATATTTTATGTCGTCTGCCACATTTCTGCTCAGTAATTGGTGTGATAAATTTACTTTCATTTTCTGGTTTTAAAGTTGACATGTTGTTTTTTAATTTTGTTCCCTAAGTTCAGTCCTTCCATTTTCCCGTAGCTGCAGCAGCTCTGCGAAAGATTCCCATCCAATAACTCTCCCGTCCGAGTCCATTAGCTCCCGCAAGTTGTGGAGGGAATAGTGAACCACCTTTTGCATATGGCATGGGTAAAAAGTATCCATGGAAGTTGCAGATTTAATATAGGTGGGGTTAAAAGGAGTAGGCCATTCTGACACATATTGGTTTTAGTCATCTTTTTAAATTTAATTGCATTATATTATTTATGTTTATTATTATCTATAATCATTATTTTTTATCTTTTGGTATAGATGTACTAAACTTTTGATGGGATATCTTTTCTTTTTGATGACGAGTTTTTGTGATGGCGCGTGATGGTACCTACTATTTACGCGATTCTTAACCGATTTTGATGATTCTCGTTTTGTTCGATTATTTTACTAGTCTGTGAGAAGAATTGAATTTTTCTGAGAAACTTTTCTCAGTAATTAAATTGCATAGTGTTGGGGAGGGGAAATTACCGATACACCGTGATACTTTCAACCAATTTGTACAAACAGTTCTGCTCGTAACATATTGATGTCCAGTAATAATCACGATCTATTCGCTATTTCATGTATTTCATTCGCAGAACCATGTACAACCCATTCGTAGGGACGTCCCTGTAATGCTTGCATTACTTACCAATAAGTTTTTTGTATGAAAAGGTGAAGTATGTAAAATTAACCAAACCCTATCATTTATGTGCTTACGAAGAGCCCTGTCCATAGGGGGATTGTGCGGGTAAGCTCCCAGATGGTTGCCAAATGGATTGGAAAAGTAGAGTACCTCATAGAGTACCTACCTATTTGTTCTCTAAACTTACGCATTCGTAGAAAACGTATGATTGAAACTACACAGACATACAGTCATGATTAAATTCATCTGGGCGGTCAAATCGCCTCTTCCGTACTTACTAGCATCCAGATTTAAGCAAAATTGGTGATATGCAACGAGGCAATGTTTGATAGACTTTACGTTTGCACATGCACAGAACCATCAGTGAATTGGGGACTGTTAAGTCCATTAGATACCATCTACAGCATCTGTAGAAGTCATGTTTGTTACAACTAATTTAGTATCAGCAGTAATAATGATACGATTGTAATGGAACTTTAGTAGGGCAATCAAACCGTCGTTTTCCCAGCAACCCTCAGAATATGAAAGTGATCGGATGAATAGACCATCTCATGTTTGATGGATGTATACGCTGCACAGAGTGAAGTATTGATTAATGAGCAACAAAACTAAGGGGACCATCTGCCGTCTAACCGGTACATTTCCTGAAAACCTTATCAAACTCTATTGGAAACTGCAAAAATTAAGCTAAGGGACTAACCTTCACAACCCTCAAATATTTCATCAAAATCGGACTAAAGCCGAAATTGGTATGGGCAGGGAACCAAAATTGATCCGCAAGTTGTGATACAAAAAAAAGTTCCAATCATGAACATGATCGTATGAGCCTTTTTTTTTTTTTTTTTTTTTTTCTTTTTTTTTATAATTACATTTATGTTGAATTAATTACCGATTTGAGCACTTTTTATGCAATGTGATCGTTAACACACGCATGCATGTGATGGTTAACTATCTATACGTTTCTCGGCAAAAAAATTTCTAAATAATATTCAGCTCTAAAAATAAATTGTTGGATTCTTGCAATTATTTATAGTTTTTAAATGACACTAATTACTATTGCTGTGAGATTTCAGCGGATTTTCGTAAAAAATGAAGCAATTGCCATTGCTTCCAATCATTTTCGAAAATTTTCTTAATTTTGAGGCATTCTGAAACGGATCTTAGGGTTTAGCGATATGTACGCCGTTTAACGCGAGAAAAAATATAATACATACCTATAGCAAATCCAAATTGAATTCGACATTGTTGTCTAAATAGATTTCGATATTCTTCCATCGAACTTAATCAAGTCTAAATAGATTTCGAAATTTTTCCGAATAGAAATGGACATCTTCCTAATAGGTTTCGACACCTTCCGAAAAGGTTTCAACATTTTACAAATAAATTTGGGCATGGTGTGAATCTGAGAAGAAATCTCCCCGAAAAACCATGTCACTCTATAATTTAGGAGAGCGTCTAAATGGTAGATTATGGATTGAAAAGGTATTGCATTCCAATTCAAGAATGTAGTTTGTTTTTGTTTCCAGAATGTAGGTGTGGTGAAAACCACCCCCTCTTGTCAACAGCCCTTTTCAGGGCTACCAAAAAGAGGTAGACACAACACAAAAATATTTACAAGACGTCGAGTTATAACTCCGTCAAACAAAATATTTCACCAGAGAGAAAATACTAAATTATCTCTCAAAAGTGAAATATTAACTAATAACACACAAGGCGACCTCCCTAAACACTTACTGGGCGAGAGAGATGCGACAAGCATCTCGAAACAAGTCGCCTTGAATGAGAAATCTCAAACAGAAAAACTCAAGGTCGTCCAGCCACCCCCGGGGACCCCGTCGCAGCAACGGACGTGGGGAAACCACCCCGAAAGACCAGCTCAGCTATCATACTCGCAGATACTGAGAAAACAATGTGCGAGCCAATGAGATTACACGGTCGAATTAATGAAATTAAGCGGACCAACCAGGAGGCGGCCACCTCCCTATAAATACCCCGCCGGGAGCCCTCCGAAATTCATTCCACTCTCCGCTCTCGACGACTACACTTGGAAGTACGAAGAATTCTACACGCTCTACGCTGACGAACCTTCTGCATCCCGAGTTCATCTCAAGAACGGCTTCCTACTGCTTTCTACAAGGCATACCTTCTCTCCACACAGATCTCGCATTGGCATCTACGAGTCCAGTGATTATTCATCCTGCTCATTGCCCAACGTAGTTCATCTGTCAGGACGCCACCCGGTACATCTATCGATATTCTCTTTAGATCGTACGCCCGAGGGACGTTCCGAGCCGTGTCGCCCGGGTTTCGTAGCATTAAGCTCGTAACCGACCGCTGTGGGCACGCCGGTAAATTACTCTGCTCATCCGCTCTAATTTACCGTCCAAGGAAGTCTTTTTCAAGACTACGAGGTAGGACCCTGACATACGAGCATTGGAAAGACGCTCTGTCAAGCGAGTCCACCTCCCAAACCCTCTATTTTTCACACATAGAGGCATCGAAACGAGCTAAAAACTCGGTTATTTCGATGGAACGTCGGCCGTCTTATTTCCTCATGCAAGGGGAGGCAGACGACGGCGAAGCCGGGCCGCGTAGCCCCCGTAGCGCTCCCTACAGGCTACCCGGCGAATCCGCTGAACCCAGCGACGGCGCAAGGCGCGATCCTCACGCCCGGACCGCCTTCTCACCCGACGTATTCGTTAAAGAAACGTTCGATCAAGCCTCGCCTATACAAAAGATCGAGGATACCTTTCAGACTCGCTCTGAAGCCGATCATTACGATTCGACCAAGCTGTCCGAGTACCCACGATATTCGACGCAGGCCTACTCGGCCGATCCGAGTGTCAAATACACTCCAAATGTGCAAAAAGCGAAGGATACTTTTCAGTACCTCAACCAAGCTCAACATATTCCCCCTACAGATATAAATCTTAGGCCGGAATATTACAAAACGGCTCAGTACCAAACTGATCGAACCCAGCACCCACTATGCGAGCCCAGTGCTCCACGCGGTTGCGACACGAACTACCTCCCAGTTCAGTCCGCCAAGCCAGTTGACCTTGGCGGATCCGCTCACATTCCTTACGGGAATAACCCAGGGACTAACCCGCATAATCAGAATATAAATGTCCCACTTGGTCTACCGACGCCAAGTAAAACATATTTAAATCCACTACAAATGGTGACCCCGCCTTTGAACAGGCTTAACACGGAGCATTTCGTTCCCTCTTATGAAGCTAGTGGATTTCAGGGAACCACTGCGGGCGTGCGACCCCCGCCGGGCCTCTACGCCCCACATCTCACGCAACATCCCTCTACACAAAGTGGCTTTCGAGCACTTTTAGAGGAGATGGGAGATTATCAAAAACCAATCTTCCAAAAGAAGAATATCGATCGTGCACTCGCCGAGTTCGATCAATACTGCGTGCGAAAACACCTGAGAACGCAGAACGAATGTTTCTCAGCTATATACAAGTGGGTACCAGAAGAAATGAGGGAAGCTATCGACTCAGCTTACCTCACGGCACCCCACGCACCCTACGAAGAGGCCAAACAGCGCCTACAGCGAGAATATGGGTTGTCCTTACAGGACAGGCTCCTCGCACTCGAGGACCCCGCATCTCTCGCCAAAAAACCCAGCACCAAGTACCACGAAATGTACTCTAAAGCTGTTGGGTACTTTTCGGAAGCTCTGATCACTCAAAAGTGGATCGAGACTCTACCCATCGAAGCACGAGGTATGGTCGCAGCTCAGCCTAACACGACCGCCCGGCTCGACCTAGCTGATACGCTACACGCGTACAAAACAGAGAATACCTCTCTAAACATACGAGGAGTAGAATCTACTCCGAAACCCACGAATACTGGTTTCAAAAAGGCCCTCTCAAAACAAGCTGAGTTCAAACCCCAACCAGTAGAGAGTAGGCCTCACAAACCGACGGCCTATGTCTGTCGAAACCACGCACGTTTCGGTAACGAAACTCGCAAATGTGCGGACCCAGAACACTGCACTTGGAAGACAAACACTGCTTCCAAAACTAGCAAAAAGGCAGCGACTATAAGCCAGCCTAAAACCTGGGTTTCAAACGAAAATACTCAGAGATCGGTACAAGAAAGTACCGTTCCAACCTCCGACGTAGAGAGTTCGGAAAACGAATAACTGCCAGTGTATCTGAGCCTATACACCGGCAGTCTACTGAGTATAAAAGGCTTTTTTTCAAGTGCAAACTAAATGGCACTGAATTTCTCATCGACACGGGAGCAGAAGTGAACATTCTGCCCCACAACGTCACAAAAAAATTGGGCTTAAAAATTCGTAAGTCCAACGTTAAGCTCACAGCAGCTAACGGAGCCCCTATAGACACACTAGGGCGAGCTGACACGACAATTAACATCGGCCTCGGACACATGACCACCGATTTTATGATCACGAAAGTTGATCTAGCGATCCTAGGTATACCATTCCTCGAGTCTTGGGATATCGGAATACGGGTCAAACACAAGTACATTCATAAAGATAAAATAAAGAGCTATGCCGATCAAAAAATAGCTGCAGTCATGAACAAAAAATTCACTGACGAACAAATAGCAGCTACTATCCCTCATCGTGACAATAACCCTCAACCAGAGGACGTGCAAATCACGGAGGACGAAAACATTCGCTCTATCATTGACAAATACAATGATAAAATGAGCAAACTTCAAGGACAGTGGAAAAACAACGGGGTTTACCACCGTATAACCACGGAGGGAACACCAGTACACTTCCGAGCAAGACCCATGGCAGGCGAAAAACGGGCTCAAGTCAAAAGTACTTTTGACAAAATGCTTTCAGAAGGCATATTTGCACCATCAGATTCCGAATGGGCATCCCCGTTACACTGTGTGCCAAAAAAAGACGGGTCATGGAGAATCACCGGCGACTACCGTTTCCTGAACGCGAAAACGAAGAAAGACGCCTACCCTCCTCCTCACATTCGCTCTTTCCAAGCGAATTTACATGATACACGAATCTATTCGACAATAGATTTAAAATCGGCATATTATCATATTCCGATGCACCAGATGACGCTCATAAAACTGCAATTATTACACCTTTCGGTCTTTATGAGTTTAAGAAAATGAGCATGGGTTTGGCCGGAGCGGCCCAAACATGGCAAAGATACATGGACAGCATCATGCGAAAATTTGATTTCGCATTTGTATACCTAGATGACATCCTGGTGGCTTCTAAAAATTATAAAGAACACATGAACCACCTCAAACAAATTTTTGACAAGCTAGGGGAACACGGACTTCGAGTAGGTTTTGATAAATGCGTTTTTTCAAAACCTACCGTCGATTTCCTAGGTTTCACTATCTCGAAAGAAGGGATAATTCCTAAACGAGATGAAATAGAAGCCATAGAACAATTTCCTAGGCCAATAGACGTACGAAGTCTACGCAGATTCCTAGGGATGTGTGGTTTTTACCGAGCATGCTCAAGTAAATTCGCTCACACGGCACAACCTCTGTATGACTCCATTCAGTCAAACAAAAAAAATGACAGAACACCTATCGAATGGACATCAGAGAGAGAAAAAGCTTTCAACAGCTTAAAACAAGCAATGATCAAAGCAACATTGCATAACATTGCTCACCCACACCCTACAGCAGAGTGGAGATTAGTTTGCGACGCATCCGACACACACATCGGAGTGGCACTAGAGCAGGAAATTACAGACAAACATGGCTCGAAATCTTACCAACCATTGGGATTTTTCAGTAAAGAAATTCCGGAACAATGGAAGAACAAAGCATCATTCGACAAAGAAATGTTCGCCGTTTACCAAGCTTGCATTCACTGGCACAATGACTTGGACGGCAGATCTTTTCATATTTGTTCTGATCACAAGCCTCTGCTAGGCACGATGCTTAAGAAAAATGCACATTTTTCTAAAATGAGATTAAGATGGCTAACATACATCTCTCAAATGACGAGTGACATTCGTCATATTCCCGGAGAAAACAACGTCGTCGCCGACGCACTCTCCAGACCCTTCGATCCGGTTGAAATTCAAACAAAATCGGTTTCAACCCAGACGGACGAGGGTCCACCCATAGCCGAAATTTCGCAAATTACGGCTGCAATAGAGTGCAATCTTCTACTGCACATTTCAAATTCACGAATTCGTTCTCCTCCTAACGCAGAGGACAAATTGAAACTCACACGAGTCGAATTTCCTCAAGGAGAAATTTGGTGTAACCTAGACCTAGGACACCCAAGACCTTATATTCCAAACGAAATAAGGCAAGAAATAATCAGCCAAATTCACAATTTGGGACACCCAGGTATACACTCTACAGTGTATAAAGTTAAACAAAGATATTTTTGGCACGGACTCCGTGCAGATGTCTCCAACTGGGTCCGAGCGTGCGAGACTTGCCAACGAGCAAAAATCACTCGCTCCGTGAAGCTCCCTTACTCCGAATTTGAAACGGCTAACAAATTCTCACATGTACACGTTGACATTACCGGACCTTTACCTTTAGCTAAAGGAGGGAAACGTTACATTCTAATGATGGTCGATAGAGCAACGGGTTGGCTAGAGGCAGTCCCTCTTAACAACATCGAAACAGCCACGATCACAAACGCCTTTATCAATATTTGGGTAGCCTCAAAAGGCGTACCTAAATACATCACAAGTGATCAGGGCACTCAATTCGAATCAGATCTATTCAATTCCATTATGGAACGTCTCGGAGTAAAACATACTCACACGTTACCATACAAACCATCAACCAACGGAATGGTAGAACGCAGAAATAGATCTTTGAAAGAGGCTCTCAAAGCACAAAACGAAAATTGGCTCGACGCACTTCCAAAAGTTCTACTCGCCATGCGTACGGCAGTAGACCCAGCAACGGAAACTACACCGTTCCAAAAAGTTTACGGAATTGACGTACCACTCCCAGGAGACATTTTCGTAACTTCTACAAACCTTTCGGAGCCTCTCTTCTTCCGGCCTACGCATATTAAACATAATAATACGAAATATGCCGTAAACATGCCCAAAAATTTGGATACATGTACACATGTCTATATCAGAGTGCCCACACAGCTCACCTCTCTGCAATGTCCTTACACGGGACCATTCAAAGTGGTTAAAAGAGATAAGTTTTCGGTTACAGTGCAAATTGGCGAACATACAAAAAAAGTTCCCAAACAGCAAATAAAACCAGCTTACACTCTAAAAACAGACGAAGCTGTGTCACTAAACAAAAATCAGGCAGAAAATAAGGAGGAGACTCCCCGAAAATCTGCCAGAAGGCACGTCCCCTCTACCAAATTCGACGAGAGGTGGGTGACGGCGCTCGAAACACCCCAGCCGGCGTCGTCGTTAATAACACGACGTCTTGGGGGGGCCCCTGTGGAGAAAACCACCCCCTCTTTTCAACAGCCCTTTTCAGGGCTACCAAAAAGAGGTAGACACAACACAAAAATATTTATAAGACGTCGAGTTATAACTCCGTCAAACAAAATATTTCACCAGAGAGAAAATACTAAATTATCTCTCAAAAGTGAAATATTAACTAATAACACACAAGGCGACCTCCCTAGACACTTACTGGGCGAGAGAGATGCGACAAGCATCTCAAAACAAGTCGCCTTGAATGAGAAATCTCAAACAGAAAAACTCAAGGTCGTCCAGCCACCCCCGGGGACCCCGTCGCAGCGACGGACGTGGGGAAACCACCTCGAAAGACCAGCTCAGCTATCATACTCGCAGATACTGAGAAAACAATGTGCGAACCAATGAGATTACACAGTCGAATTAACGAAATTAAGCGGACCAACCAGGAGGCGGCCACCTCCCTATAAATACCCCGCTGGGAGCCCTCCGAAATTCATTCCACTCTCCGCTCTCGACGACTACACTTGGAAGTACGAAGAATTCTACACGCTCTACGCTGACGAACCTTCTGCATCCCGAGTTCATCTCAAGAACGGCTTCCTACTGCTTTCTACAAGGCATACCTTCTCTCCACACAGATCTCGCATTGGCATCTACGAGTCCAGTGATTATTCATCCTGCTCATTGCCCAACGTAGTTCATCTGTCAGGACGCCACCCGGTACATCTATCGATATTCTCTTTAGATCGTACGCCCGAGGGACGTTCCGAGCCGTGTCGCCCGGGTTTCGTAGCATTAAGCTCGTAACCGACCGCTGTGGGCACGCCGGTAAATTACTCTGCTCATCCGCTCTAATTTACCGTCCAAGGAAGTCTTTTTCAAGACTACGAGGTAGGACCCTGACATACGAGCATTGGAAAGACGCTCTGTCAAGCGAGTCCACCTCCCAAACCCTCTATTTTTCACACATAGAGGCATCGAAACGAGCTAAAAACTCGGTTATTTCGATGGAACGTCGGCCGTCTTATTTCCTCATGCAAGGGGAGGCAGACGACGGCGAAGCCGGGCCGCGTAGCCCCCGTAGCGCTCCCTACAGGCTACCCGGCGAATCCGCTGAACCCAGCGACGGCGCAAGGCGCGATCCTCACGCCCGGACCGCCTTCTCACCCGACGTATTCGTTAAAGAAACGTTCGATCAAGCCTCGCCTATACAAAAGATCGAGGATACCTTTCAGACTCGCTCTGAAGCCGATCATTACGATTCGACCAAGCTGTCCGAGTACCCACGATATTCGACGCAGGCCTACTCGGCCGATCCGAGTGTCAAATACACTCCAAATGTGCAAAAAGCGAAGGATACTTTTCAGTACCTCAACCAAGCTCAACATATTCCCCCTACAGATATAAATCTTAGGCCGGAATATTACAAAACGGCTCAGTACCAAACTGATCGAACCCAGCACCCACTATGCGAGCCCAGTGCTCCACGCGGTTGCGACACGAACTACCTCCCAGTTCAGTCCGCCAAGCCAGTTGACCTTGGCGGATCCGCTCACATTCCTTACGGGAATAACCCAGGGACTAACCCGCATAATCAGAATATAAATGTCCCACTTGGTCTACCGACGCCAAGTAAAACATATTTAAATCCACTACAGTAGGTATTGGCAATTTGTATGTTATAGGGTGTCACAGTTGTTGTTCCTTACTTTTATATTTGGAAAATGTCGAAACCTGTTTAGAAAATGTCGAAACCTAGAAACTGTTCATCATGCCATTTTGAAGGTGTACATTTCTAATTGGAAAATGTCGAAGTCGATTTGGAAATGCTATGTAAGATGTAATGTGTATGTATTTATGTGCCAAACTATAGCTCCTCAAAGGGTTGAGATAAAATTGCCATCCTTGCGATGAAAAAATTCGAGAATTTTGCTTTAAAATGGTTAAAAATACTAGTAATGGTTGAATTTTTATTTTTGCAGACTTTTAATCAAACAAAGTTTACCTATCAACAATGGACTGGAACATTATTATATTATCAAAAAAAAAAATAGGAAGGAAAACGTACTTAAATTTCATTAATATTTGTTTTTAAAAAAATTGTTAAAAACTGCGCAAAAAGACAAAAGTTCTAAACTTTATTTTGAGTCGCAGAATATTTAATAAAGAAAGACGCAAAAAGTTAATAAATCTTTACAGATAAATACTATGAACCTATGTATGAAAAGAATGATGACTTTCTTTTTTTAGCATTCCTATTATAATGAAGAAACCTTTTTTTTCTTAACTACAGTCACAAAAACCGATCATTTTATTTGAAAGTAATGCACTCGCTCGGTTTAGAAAAAATAAAAACAAAAACTCTAGGACTGCCGGTTGCCGGCGAGGGGGGTTGGGCCGGGGTTGGCCGGCGGTGTATCGGTGTGGCTTTATGGGCATGGATGGGTGGGGGAGATATCAACTTCCCCTCTTGCTGACTGCCGCTGGCGCTGCCAGTTGAGCTACCATTGAACTGAGTCGGCAACCCGCAATCATCAGAGCGCTCTCTCGGGCTAAGACGAGCGAGGGCCTCGCGTTTGCACAGCCTTAAGTAGTTTTTCTTGACTCTGTGATAATTCTATGAAAGTAATTAAACTGTTTTCACAACCGTCACATACACGAAAGCTAATGCCCGAAGAAGACGCCATCACTCACTGAACGGTTGCGCTCAGTGGCCGGCCGGTCTAATCAGTTGTACTTTGCCCGCTCTTATCTGATTAGGCTCCGTACATGTCTAAAACTGCTTTGCGGGGTCCAATTCTTATCAAACATCGTGTTTCATGCATTCTACTTTATTGTGTATGAATATGGAAAAGATTGGTGCTGAGGCCACTATACTATAGAATTACCCCGAATTCGTTTACGACTATGACATTGTCACCGACGCCTTCATCACTGATATTTATATCAGCCTTTCCCACAGTTCACACGGCTCATCAAGAATTCCCACGACAAGTGAAACAGAAAATATCAAAGCAAATTATCCGTGGAGATAATGGACGGGTTCTTCGAGAGGAAACCTGTTTATTGGCGAAGATAGTACACGAAGCGGATGCGAAGAGATCCAAACCTGGATAATGCATGTTGTTCATTGGGGGAACAAAGAACCAAGATGAAAGAAACCGGGTTAGCATTATTTATTTTTATATTTTTCAAGATAACGATGGATCATAATAAGAATACCTCATCTATAACCCATATAATTCAGACCTGAACTCTCCTTTTAAACAAAACAAAAAAAAAAATCGAACCTGATGTTTTTGAACCTATTAATAATGGATTTAAGATACCTAAATTTTCTAAATAATTAGTCCAACTGATTATTTGCAGCTGGTTATAGAGCAATACTATACTGAATACCTATTTATTTAACAAATCTCGACAACTCCACAACACGAAACTTTGAAAAATCATAGTAAGAACAATTATTTTAAACAGACTTGATGAAAATTGAATTTTAATGATAAACTTGGTCCTTAGGGCCTCAATTTAGATTTTAACATTTTTCGAGACATTGCTATACAAAAAGCCCCTGATGATGAACATGATGAGGATCAGGTTGAGCCCGAAAGGAAAATTTTTATTCTATTTGTAAAGTGTGAATCAAGCATTTTAATTTCTCCCTTAATGGGAAAAACAAAAGATCATGGATATGTCTAGTACCTACTGCTTACCAGTTGGTACCTACTACTCAATAGTATACCAACTATGTAGTGCCTTCTTTTCACAAGATTATTCCATTATGGTTACAAAACAATATTAGTTTTTAACTTAGAGTAATAAATCAGCATTCCTTGACACTACAATGGCTTAGAGGTCATGAAATGTCGTAGGAAAATGAGAGCTTTCCAAAAAGTGGCGAACGATTTTCCTACTATGAAAACTATGGGAGTTACTCTTCCCTAGTAACTCCTTGGTTGTACGTGAAAATCAATAGAAAATGTGCCGGTCGGGGAAAAAAGTGTCGGTCGGGAAAAAAAGTGTCGGTTGTGAAAAAAAAGTGTCGCGAAAAATTCCTTGACCCCCAGCCAAAAGACATATCCATGTCAAAACTACTCAACCTAGGAGAGTTAGGATTTCTTCTAATTATGTATATAATTCTTATATATATATATATATATATATATATATATATATATATATATATATATATATATATATATATATATATATATATATATTAAAGCGTTAAATTCTAGGATTCGTTTCAGAATGTCTCAAAACGGACTTCAATAAATAAATTTTTCGAAAATTTTTATAGCCATTGCAATAGTTTTGTTTTTAACTTAAATTCGCTAAAATCGTAGAAAGAAATGTAATCAAGCTAGGTGAGTGCCGATGGCGTCAAACTTCTTCAAATAGTGTCTATTTTCATTTAAACCTATAAAATTAATATGAGGGTCACAGATAACAGACATGGAGTGTCACGCGTAGAACAGCTATCTAAGCAGAATGTAAAAACCGTTGAGTAATAATCGCAGCCTTTTTTTTCCCATAAATATTTTGTATTTGATTTTTTACAGTAACTTCAAAATCAATCCTTACAGTGAAATTATGTGGACGCCAAGTTTTAAAATGACGTTAGTATTGAGTTTTTGAGTACGGCCCTTGAATGATTAGCAGCAATTATATGGGAAGAACACTTTGCATTTTGAGTTAGGGTGACTAAGTAGGCACATGTAGAAAAGAGAGCAGAAGAGGTGGACTCAGCTCCCGGCAGCAATATTAGCTTCCAGCCTCCACGTGTCAGCCCACCTTGACTTACAACCCACGCCCGTGTACCTCCCCCTTAATTAAAAGTTAAAACTAATTATACTACCTTTCCCGGGGTATTTCCGACCTTCGCAATCAACTAAAATGTTGCTCTATCCAAAGGATAACGAACCTGCTATTGTTGAATAATACCATTTTGTTCGAACGGCTCTCATACTCTCAAGAATATGGACTTTTAACAATAAGTTTTATTTGTCTTCACATCCATACTATCAGCAAGTATCAACGTACGAATATAATTGGTATGAGTATAATATACGAACTCAGTAAACAAATGAAATGGTTCTTCATAAAAAAGATTGATTTTGATGCTAATATTGAAGATGAGATCAGATGAGAGCCAAACTTCATAAAGTTCGGTCCAGCAGCTTCAGAGGAAAAATTCTGACGGCTACGCATCTTGAAACGTAAACCAACAAACTTTGAGGGGGAGGGGGGGGGGGGGGTAAACAAATCTTTTTTTTACGGTTGTTAACGAAGGTTCATTATTGGAAATAATTAACCAAAATACGTGTCCACTTCACTAACACATTCGTGTCCAAATCACTAAAAATAGCAAAAAAGGCTTAACTCATTGAATTTAAATTTTTTTAGCAGAATACTGCTCAAATAAAGTTTATTAACTATAAAATAGAACATTAAAAATTTATGTAAAAAATGATGCTGAAAAATGTACCTACTTAAATTTCATTAAAACGTGCTAAAAATCAATAAAGACGCAAAAATGTTCAAAATCCAAAATCTCTTTTTGAATCGCAGAATATTATTTAGAACGGTTCGGGTGTTCACCGTTTATTGTCCCAAATACTTCACATCTCCGATTTCAGACCGAAGCTATTTACAATATTGATGTTAACCTACAACACTTCTCATTTCGGCTTATCCAAACCTAAAGTAATATATAGTACATGTCTATATACATACATATAATACTAGCACATACTTCTCCATGAAAATTTGGACATCTTTGGATTGAAGACGAATAACGTTGTGCACTCCAAAATAAAAATACCTTCCTCCATTTTCAATTTCACAGCTTTCTGAATAAAGAAATAAATTATTGACACCCCGATATATGAGATGTTCAGTGATTGTAAGGGGTTAGCCTCTAGATGGTAGCCATATTTTAGAAACTCTTCTGTATTCTAAACAATTACTGTACTTGTGCATACCCAAAATCCTTGCATCGTACTTATTACCTTTTTTCAGATTGAATGAAATTTTCTGATATCGTATTAGCAATGCTCAGATTACTTCCCAATGAATTTCGTTGTCGTCGGATCGATAGCCTCTTCGCATGCGCCCCAAACTACACGCGAACACAATAACTGACTAGTTGAGGGCTACTTATATAAACTGACAATCTCCAACGAATTATTTATTGCTATTTGAAACTTCTATTTACGAGGAAATGAATAATATTAATTTATAAACCATATTCCAAATATTTTCATTGACCATAGATTAGGATTATTTGAAACAAAAAATAACAATTTAATAAATAATAAATTCTTAGGCATGTTGCTGGAGCATCTATCTATAATAGTTCCAACATTGTTATAGATTGAATATCTATAGATATCTATGTTCCATAGATATATGTGGTTATAGTTCTATCTATGTTCAATGAAAATGAAATAACTTTGGAATGAATTTCTACAATAATACGTACACCAATGATTTAATGATATCGGAGGAGTTCAACAGACAAGAGCTATGAAAATTATATTTCTGGTCTACATACTTAACTAATTGATCGTCACCTCGCGATAATTAATGAACATGAATCAATTAGCTGATTCCCAATAAATGAATCCAAAAGAGTGCCTAATTGTATATACAATTCATCCTCGAACAATACCAATTATTCTACGTATCCTAATTGTTTGATATAAAAATTTATTTTGTAACACTTTGGAAGATGACAATTATGTATCATGTTTGGTACCCCCATCCGAATCCCCGGAGTAGTCGCTGTAGCCTCAATTTGTTGGTAGGAGATGTAATGTTGATTTCACATTTCGGAAATAAAGCAGCTCGACAAATTTTTCTTCCATAACAAAAAAATTGTACATAGTCAATCTTATAGGTCAAGAGGTTTTACAGATAAACAGGATCCTCCTGTATAGTATTTTGGAGAGATTGAGCTGGTCGACATGACCCTATCTGTCATAAAAAGTTCCAGTCATGCAGCATGACGTATGAGCGAATTTTCGTAAATTATCGTATTGTATAATGTTACATTGTTTTGAAAAATTTTTCAAAGTTCGTTGGCTAGCACGATTGCTCCAGAATTTCGGGTTCGACGTTTCAATATAGAGGTCCAACAATGCCAACGAAGTCTTTTTTTTTTTTTTTTTTTTTTTGACATGGATATGTCTTTGCTCTGGGGGGCCAACCAAAAATTTCCGTGACGCAAAATTTGTGTCACAATTTCAGTGTTTTTCACGTACAACCCAGCCGTTGCTAGGGGAATGGAACTTCCGCAGTTTTCATCGCACAGAAATCGTTCGCCACTCGTTGGAAAGCGCTTGATTTATGTGATAAATGTTCACATTAAGCTACCAATTTCCCCCTCCTTACGTACCTGGCTACATTCCTAAACTAAGTTGATCGGACTATAAACAATTTTAATAAGCCGGTTACAATATTCTTAACGTAAAGCAATAGCATCATTTACTCCACTCCATAGGAAACATTTTCATCGTCTTGACAACAGTCGACTGTTAACAACAACTCATTGTAGTGGCTTCTCTCCACACTTATTTTCAACATTTCTATAAGTAAACCGTTGTTTTGTTGGAATTAGTCGGGATGCGGCCCAGGGATTTGTTTAAAGTTAAAGGATTTGTTTACAACTCTCGAGGACAACCGTTATGAAATCCCCAATCAAAGACATATCCATGTAACAAAGCAGATAGTGGAACTCGTTTACGAGTTGTTTAGTTAGGTACTTGATTTCTCCAGAATGTGAAAAAATGCTTTCTATAGGTAGATTCAAAAGCAAAACATGAACACAAGACATTTATAATTGCGTGTTTTCTCCAAATGTGCGTTTTAACTAGGGAATTTGGGATGTCAAAGTCGAAGTATTTTTCAGCGCTGAGTCGATTGCGATCACTCCCAGATCTCTAAGATCCATAAATAAGTGAGAAAAATAGATTTTTAGGTGGAAAATTCCCATAATTGACTAAAATTTTGTAGTTTTCAAGTCGTACTGCGTGTTCTAAAATTTCTTTGCGATTTCGTCACACAGCTGTCCTTCCAGTTTTATTATTATTATTTACTTATTTTATTTTATTAGTTCATGATGGAATCCTCTGCAAATTCTAAGTTACAAACTCCTAATCCTTTTAATCCTCCGAATATCCTTGGTTGCCGTTAACTCTCGACCCGAGAGGGAACAGGGAAATTATGCCAATACTAAAATCCCTCCAATTTGCCATAGAGTGTCCCCACAGTCGAGAGGGGGCTCGACAATGGGCGGAGCCAATTTTCGGCCGTGCACATTCTAAGATCTCGAGCACTATAGGAGATATTCATCTCAAATTTCCAGTTGAGAAGGTCAACAATATCCTCCTTCCAGTCCTGAAAATTTTAGTACGATAATATGAGAGGTTGAGATCACATGAATTAAACAGTCGGATATTTAGATTATAGGCTTCTTCCCCTCAGCCGACACGCTGGCACTAAGAATTCTTTCCGCCTCTAAAAAATTTTAACAAGAAACGAATTGAATGAAACGTCTAAAAAATAAAAACGGCATCGGTGGAGGCCATTATTTTAATCTCAATCCGTGATCAAGTTACACAGAGAGACAATCGAAATAGGCACTTGATTTGCATATTTGAAACGAGGGTCACTGAGGTAATCTCTCCAGCTAGTAGTTGAATTATAATTCAGCGAATGATTAATTGCATCGTAGCATCCATCTACGGTCTGTTCCCAACCAATATTTCAATAGGCGAAGCCAATATTGCAAAGCCAATTTGCGGAATTCCTCATCCACCTCTTCAGCCGATTAATTACATTTTCGGTATTTAGGGAAGAGGATGGATGATAGGTCCGGAGTTCAGTCCAAGCTGAACTTTGTAGATTAAAATGTTCATTTTCTGGGCTTAAAGTTAATCCGGAAGGTAAAGAGCGAAGAAGCAACACGAGGGAAAAGTACTCGAGAAGGGGACCTCATTTCCACGATATTTCACCTCGAAAAAAAAAAAAAAAAAAATACGAGCAATAACCAACTTGCAACCAACCAAGTATATACGGTATAGGGTAGATGAAAAACGAGGAATTTCCACTGCAGCTGGTACTTTTGAGGTAAGCTACGATCATTTACGTTTCAGACAAATACAATCTAGGAAAGACCGTATTGCATGACCCTGGGAAGACGTGAGCGGGGAAACCGCAACTTTAAGCTGATGCGGTTCAAATAAATCAAGAGCTCGGTCGAAAAATAGCGTTACAAGGGTAGAATAAATGAATAGATTGTAGAGATTAATAATCTAGGCGAGCTTCGTTATAAAGAAGAAAAAGATGAGGTCATATATTTTATATAAATAAAAATGCTGAAATAAGAATATTAAATCACATACTAGCAAAACATACTAGAGACTGAATTAATAACCGTAATTGATTCGCTATTATGAAATTACATACATAACTTTTCTTCATCTGGAAAGTACAAGTTTATAACAAGACTTCACAAAAATAAGGCCTTCTGTCCTTGAATCGGATTTTTTTATTATCTCCAACGTTTCTCCCCAGGAACTGAGGCTTCTTCAGAGAGACAAATTTTATACATAAAATTAAAAAAAATTTTTTTTAAATAAATAGTTATTGTTTTCTTTTTTGAGATAAAAAATCGAATTCGTAGTTATTAGTGAGAGAAAGTCAAATTTAAAATTGTTAAGTTTATGTAGGTAACCGCATGTTTTACCTAGTTCGCAGGTGACGGTAATTATAAATTTCGAGTCTCTCAATCAAATACGAGTAAATTTTAGGGTGTTTTAGGGGTGGAGGGGGGGATGGGGTATCTTTGTCATCACTGAACAAACTGGGGAATTGAATGTCGAATATGTTTGGATTACTATATTCAAGTCGAAGACTACTTTTTTCCAAGTTTTTCAAATCTGACCCACAATTGAGTGAGGGAGTTTAAGCGTTTCGAACGTCAGAGAACCAATTGGGTATCTGAGTTGTCGAATATGTTTAGATACCACCAAAAAACCACAGCCTACTAAGAAATCTTTAATTCCGACCCATAGGGGTGTTTTGGGGGAGGGGTTTTGGAAAGGGGTACCTTTGACATCAGTGAACAAACGGACAAACACTGAAAGGGGTCTGATTAGGCGAGTATGTTTAGATTACGTCAACCTCTATCACAGGCTATTAAAAATTATTCTAGCCTCAACCATGGGGGGGTGTTTGTGGTAAGAAAAAAAAAAGGGGGAAGATGGAGAGGGAGATTAAATGGAATAATTTGGTCATCACCGAACGAACTGGTGATCTGATGTTCGGACGAATGAAATTGGATTAGTCTGAACGTTCTTTTGGGTGACCTATCAAGAATATTTTTAATCTGAAATATGGGGGGGTGGGGGTCTTTGTGAAAAGGGAGTGGGGGTTGATCTCAGTAGTTTGGTCCTAATGTGTAATTTTAAAGTAAGTTAAGTAAGTACTTTTAAGTCAGGACTTTTTTTAAACAGATCCATAGGAGTGTCCCAAAATGTGATGGGTGAGGGGAAGCTTGCGGATATTCAAGTCAACCTGTGCAAATATATATATATATATGTCTGGATGCGCTACTGCCATAAAAGCGAAGGGAAGTTTTTCGATCCTCTCCTAAAGAAAACCCCGCGGAGCGGCGAACCTTTGAGAGGAAAGAACTCAACCACTTACGTTGGATCTGAACGTTTAACAGTTAAATCTACCACCAACTTCAACTGTTGAAGAATAATCTCTTCATGCATGGAACATGAATGACCTGTTCATCGGATGTGAACCTACGGTTGAATTCATACGAATTGTCGATTAATTGTTTTGATTACCTGTATTAAGTAGAGACTCATTTGGCATACATTACAAAGACCCCTTTACGTGAGCTAATATTACTTCTGAAGAAGAACTGTGGAATTCTGTCAATTATTTATCACATTATAAAACTTATAACATACCAATATTTAAACATCCTGGGAAAACATTTGCAATCGGTTTCACTACATGCATAAACTCTATTCGAGAACTGAGGAGATATCTTCTTTCCACAGGATATCATAAAGTATTTGTTACCTTACAAGTTATCCCAATACCATCTACAGTGATTTTTTTAGTGACGATGGGAGAAACGATAATCCTAACGTACAACCACAGAGGAATATACATATATAAGGGTCTGCCACGGCCGGTGAAGTCCATGATGACAGTCCATCTTGACACCCAATGTCATGGCTCCCCTTGGAATCGTGCCCGTTGTCATAGACACGCTCATTTTTCACTACAGATAATTTATTTTATGTTTTGCCAATAAACTGAATTTCATTATTTTATTCCATGTAAGAAAAAAAAAATCATTAACCTAAGAACTAAGAACATTTACTAAGGAATGATATTTATACCTAATTATGAAACTTGACTATTATAAATAGGTAACTAAAATCAAAACGAATGTGTCGAAAGAATAGTGAGACAAATTAAGATATGGCGATATTAACGAAATATGTAGATCTGTATAGAATAGCTTCTTAGAAACGGAAAACTCTCAAACAATAATATTGTGTAAGTAAATATTTAATCTGCAAAAAGCAATATAGAGTTATTAATTTTCAAATGGATGACGGTTCTAATTAACTTTGAGAATGAATTAACCTTAGAAATGGAATATTCAATAGCGAATTTCAACGGTTGACGTCAATCTTATCTACACACGTTGATGGAATGAGCTTCAACTCCAAGTGATATCGAATTCTGGCGAATACAAGTATTAGCGATATGACGAGAACAGGAGCAATCAGAACTCGCTTAAACCAATTTCAACTACCTCATTGGGACGTCAAACGCAGGATACGAGAGAGCTCGGGCGAGGAGTCAATGAACTCGGAACAGTTTTCCATAATCCGGTTCTCGAAGGAACAATAGGGAAAAGCTATGTCCGGTATTTCAGTGGAACCGCTCGCTTTGCGGAGTTTGAAGGCTTCAAAACAATGGATAGACTCCGACTCGGGGGCCGACGGATTTTCATTAACAGGTGTTGAACAGTTGATCAATTAGCAGGGGCTGGTGATGACAGCGTCTAAATCATCCGGGTTTGGACGGAAAACAGGGCGTGGAATACCGGTCGCGCCGCTTGTGGGAATGATTTCCGAAACCCACCCTTCATTTAACATACTCCTGGGGTTGTGGGGGGAAAAAAACAAGAGACTTGAGGGTTGATTTTATGAACGGAAAAGAGGACGTTAAACTGAGTTTAAAATGTGGACCGTCCTGCATGTTGGATTTCATCATGTTAGGGTTACCAGATGGAAAAACATGAATGGAGGATTTGAGGGAGGACAAACCATTCAAATGGAGGACAAATTTTTCAAATTGAAAAAATCATAAATAACTTCAAATTTATTCAAACATAGGTATATAAACAACCATAATTAAAGCACTTTTAAAGTAAATTTATCAAAAATATAAGTACTTACTTAATTTTTGGAAAACGACTTGGAAATTGGTATATATGCTAGTCTGAAATTAACTAATACATATGCACAGTCCTACATACAGATACTAGTCCTATATACAGGTTTCTATGTTCTAGAATCATGCCATATTCAAATCACATTTTATCAAAATCATTAAATCAGCCCTTCAAAATTAATCATATTTTTTAGACCCCCCCATGATTTTCTTATTCGTCGGCTCATTTATCAAGGCAAACTTGTAAAATTGTTCGCATGTCATCCCCTTCATATCGCACTTATATTGTATTCTTCAGTGTCATTAAATTTGAACTTTCGTTTCACCGAGCTCATCGTGAAAAAGAAATAATTTGAAAGGAAATCCGGTGAATCCTAATCAAACGTAAGCTCAGAAGAGGAGATGTGAAACAAATGTTGAAATTCCTCCCTTAATGGGAGAAACAAAAGGTAAGATAGGGATGGATAGGGATGGGGGGGATGTAAAGATAGGTAAGATCTCACCACAGTTATCCTGAGCTGGTGATCAAGCAGCAGAAACAACCAGGTTGGGAAGGTGCCAGCAACCAAGTGTTGAATTGTGATGAAACGTAGAAAGTTATAAATAATATTTGTATTGAGAATAAAATTGTACAAGGATAATAAATCATAATATTGCAAACATTACCTAGCAATCATAGAATGTTTGAAACATCTACGGATCTATGGGACGTAATGTTGGTGGCATTGGAAAATCAAAATCTAGAGAGCAGTGAACGTGCGATGGCTGCGTTTTGTTTACATTGTGTCAACAAAATATTAATTATTCAATTATAAATTATATGAAAAAGGTGAGTTGAAGTTAATAGGGGGTGCGATTATGATAGGTAACGGGACAATAAAGAGTTTGTGGGAAAGGTTTTCTGTAGATGGAAAGGAATTATGCATTTCCGGCGATGTTGTCAACAGGTGAGTTTTGAGTTTGGCAGCTCATAAGGTGCAGATTCAATTTCTGTTTACCATAGATAAGGGATTCAAAGAATTTCTCGTCAGCCTTGTCAACGTCATTGTTCTGATATAAACTTTTCCAATGATCCGCCCCGGACAAAGCATGTCTAAGTTTAACAAAATCAATAGTCAATAAGTACTCAACCTGAGAACCAACATTAACACCGGGATCAACTGAAAATTCAAAAGTTCCAAAAGCCATAGAATGATTCGTCATCTGACCAGCACAATTATGCGGATCAAGTCCCTTGACAAAGATATGGTCGATGCATGATTCAGAATTATCAGTCACACGTGTCTAATAATTTATCAACGAAATATAACCAAACTGTGCGGTGAGGTTGAGATTGGTAACTTTCTTGGTTCTGAATTAGTGTTTAGTTGATTAATTTAAGACCCATTTGGTGCAAGTACAGAATTTCACAGCTTGGATTGCTAGGAGCAATATCTCTAACAATGAAATAGTAGGTTACGGTCCTATAAATTCAAACTTCTCCCAATAAACACAATTCAGTGAAAAGTAAAATCGTGTTATGGATACGAGGAAGCCATGTGTCAGCTGCCCAGGCGTTTTAATTTCTTATACGAATACATTAGCAGTGCACATATTCAGAATAAATTCGCTAGTAAAACAAAATGAACTGATTGAAAAAAGTCAAAAATGAACTCCAAATGTATTCCAGATTGCATAACAAAGATTGGTCTGAAAAAAAGAATCCATTATTAGGTTTTGAAGTTTGAAGGATGTTTGTATAGAAAGCGGGACTAGCTGAAGGGAGTGGCGCCAGATAAGGAATTTCGCGTTGGCAGACCTTCCCATGGGCACCAGAGCCTGCTAAGGCGTGAATGGGAAGAAATCAACGCGCTTCACTTCAGCGTCGGGTTATTCACTCAAGCATCATTTACATGAATAATTCATAATTAAATGAGAAGATAAAATATTGCATTAAAAAAATACGATTTCTGATGAGATTTAGTTGTGACAGAAAAGTAGCTTCCAAATTGGGTGGGAATAGAGCTTAACTTATTGTTATAGCGCTCTCGTGCCAAATTAACCTTATCAAATATCAAATTAACTTTGCTCCACATTAAATTTGAAACTGAAATCGGTTAGGATTCTTGGGTCCTGCAGATTTAGCGAACATGAGAACAGTTTTGCTCCACAGAAATCTAGATTCAGAGGAAAAATAAGGGAAACCGTTGTTTGGTGTGAAAACTTGAGAATCTCCAGAAAACCTGGATTTTTATCAACCTAGATCTGGGAAATTGGCCACTGTGCGCCCTCGGACGGTAATATAGGCGCATCACAAACGTGATATTCCCAAGACGTTTATTTCAAACTATCTAGTATATTGATAAAAATCAAACTCTGTTTGTTTGTCTGTCTGTTTGCGTGTCCACTCTAAGCACAGCCAAACGGCACTAAAGTACAAAATCACCCGCTTTATCCACCGTTAAGTGATCTACTGTTTGCGATCATTCTACAGATTACACATCATTACATTACACCACTGTACGACTTTGTCTTAGTTACCACCCATCCCGCTGCCTTCACGCACACAAAGCGGTCCGTCATAACCTGTAGGCAGACAGGTCGCACCCTGGAATTGATACTGGTATAAGTCCAAAAATGGCAGTTTTGAGTTATATATACTACTGTGTACATTTTGACGAGCTCAACATGCGGCTAGTATCGGTTTAATCATAGGTAAAAAAGTGACCGGTAGAGAGCAGGATAAACCAGAATGATTCTGGTCAGTCTTCATCTAGCGTCGGGGAAAGGTCGGTCTAGATGTCAGTCATGTTCCAGCTGTCAACGAACGAAGATGGAAAATTCGGTGATAATAGTGGTTCATCCCGACATAAATCACTATCGATGCGACAAACCAGGTATTTTACCCTTTTTTTTACTTCAATACTGGTCTATTTCAAGAAGTACCGCTATTGAACCAAGGAATATCAAGTTTCCTCGTGTTTTTCACTGTTGTACCGGTACATATTTTGCAATGCACCACTATTCGCCAAAAGATTAGTAGTCGTACTGAGGCAACCTGGTGATTAACTCGCGATATACCAATATTGTACGAAGGAAAAAATCAAGGTTTGTTGCGTTTTACCGTGTTGTAGGTACATCATAAGATTTTTATAATTATAATTATGTTAATCAAAAACAGAAAGGCGAGAGAAGCTGATTAGAAGTAGGGCAGTATAGGTAGATGGTATATGGATGACACAGACCAAAAAGAACCGAGAAAATATGAATAGTGTGTCTGTAGTACGCCAACAAAGTCATCAAAAATCTTTAAATGCGATTTCCCAGAATTCATGTTTTTGGACTTATTCGTAAATACCCCCCCCCCCCCCCCCCCCCACCCCCCACCCCCCCCCAAATCTTTTTTCAAACTTATCTATTAAATAGATAAATCCCCGTCCCTGTGGGCACACCCGAGGGACGGGTGCAGTTACCAAAGTAAAACTCACCTACTTTATCCACCGTTAGTGATCTACCGTTTCCAATCATTCCACCGATTGCTCATCTACACATCACACCCCGAGCGAGCGAAGCGAGCGAGAAAACTACCTACCCTAGTCTATAATAGGTCCAATTGTATTCAAATCTGGAGGAAAGTTAGGTACAAGTCTCAGAATCAGGGTTTGAAATGGATGATTAATATTTTCTTGAAATTAATCAAATCATGATCATTTCATCCAATATTTTAATCCCAGTGAAAAAACCATTTATTGATTTTTTATCAAATATTGATTTTTATTACTAATTAAATCATGATTTAATCTAAACTGATATCAATTTCGTTTAAATCAGAGAATAATGATTATTATTATTTTTTTAATCAGGAAATAAAAATCAAAAGCCACTAATTAACGGTGCTAGCGACTTGAAATTCATACCACACACACTCTTAGGACTCTCAGAAATTTTCTGGTCACCGTGGGGAGATGGGTCGGGGGGGAGGGGGGGTATAGCTGTAGGTGCAAGTGGGTACTCAGATGAAAGCTTATGAGAAGGGGATTTCAAAAAATGGCCTCATTCATCATATCTGAGGGTTCTAAGAGTGTGTGGTCCGAATTTCAAGTCAGTAGCATTGTTAATTAGAGGCCACCAGAAATTTTTATTTTTATTTCCTGATCAGAAAAATAAAAATCACAAAATAACCATTATTCTCTGATCCGAAAAAAAAAATCATTAATCTTTAATTTTTATTTTTTGATTAGAAACTAATGATTAATCATTGATTTATATTCTAGTAATTAATAATTAATCATTATTTTCAAATCTTGATTATAAAAATAAAATAAAAATCATTATTTCCCGATTTTTTGAAAAGCGTGATTTCTATTTCAAACCCTGCTCAGAATGGCATCCAATGAATTTCGTTGCGACAGGTTCCATTGCGCATGCGAGAACATGTAATTGGTAGTTAAATAAAACTTGGATTATTACACAACATGCTTGCAGTGCACTGTACTTAATTTTAATGTGAGTCCGAAAGCACGTTTTATACTGCTGAACAGGGAACGAACACCCAACAAGTACACGGGTTTACGAGTGGGAGACAGTTTTATGCCACTAGGAGTACGCCATTACCATTTTTATAACTTCCTTATCCATAAATCGGGAACCCCTTACCGAACGCCGAAGTCGTTTAAGTGAAAGATCATCATTCTCCACGAAGGCTCTGCAGTTGTTGGTGCAGCTCTTATTCCCAGAGGTTCCTTCAGCCGGACCCGGTGATATGTGGTCGAGGTCGGCGTAAAGGCCATTAGAGCTAAGCGGGCCTAGGGCACGTTAATTGTCCCTGCAGAAGCCGTAATTGTTTCGTCCTGCTCATAGCCAAGATTATACGACGCTTTCCCGAGGAACCCAATCTCCATAAACACCGAAGTGCCGTCGGAGTCAAAAGGGGGGTTTATTGGTGGGGGACGATGAATATATAGGTATACGTAATGATGCACAAAATGCAAGAAGCTGATAATGTGTCACGTAAAGGTTAAGAATTGAGAAGATTACATTTATTAATTTAAATATTTCCATTCAAAAACATACAAAAATGAGGAAAAAATAAATTAATGAAGTAATAACCATAATTTAACACTTCTTACACCTAAAATGTCCCCTAATTTGGAAATGACTTCTCAGTATGTGCGCCAGCCCAAGGAGTGAAGAATGAGTTTAAATGATCCTAAATCGCAGTGGTCGATTTTACTGATCTAGGAAGAAAACATTCAAGTTGAAACATCGAGATCATTTATATCATTTATTGGTCACAACTTAGTGGAAGATCGCAAAATGTAAGTATTTTTCACATTTTAACCTGTTTAAAAGGGGGAATGAAGTTGTGTTTGAACAAGAAGCGTTTCATATTACACTTTTCGATTTGATGCAACAAATGTTCCGTAATTTGAGGACATTTTTGTGCACAAAATTCTTTCACAGTTAGAATTATGGAAAATTTGCACTTGCACATAAACATTAACTCTAAATAGTCTCAACATTCATAAAGCATGGAATTAAATATTCACATTTTTTGATAAATACTCAGTTTTTTTACCATTTCTTGTTCATTGCAATATTTGTAAAATTCAAGTTTTAAGGTATAGTGAACAACTTCTCCAAGATAATATTCCGCTATTACGATGAATAAAATTATACCTCTTTGACCTGTTTGATCTTTGAGCACGTTTTCCAGATCTTAGCACGTTTTCGAAGCACTAATGTGGAAACCTTTGAACTTATCCTTTATTAGATAATTTTTGATAATCGAAGAATTATTATTCCCCCCCCCCCCCCCCCCCCCCCCCCCCCCCCCCCCCCCTATTAGATTACGCTCTTGGGAACACAACATGTTTTGTTCAATTAATTTCATATTCAACTAGATACATACGTCGGAAACATGCAAGCTTTCATCCGCGCATGATACAGATGAAAATAAGGTGGTCAGAAACGAATATATATAGTATTTTTTTTTGCAAAACGGCAATTTAATTTGATTCTATTAAATTTACTTCAACGATTAGGGAGGTTCAGTATTTCATCTTTATAAATGCAACTCATCTTTAAACACAAATAATCCAAGTAATTTAGCGTTATAGTGTTAATTTCTTACCTTTATATCTTCCGTTCAAAACTGATTTGAATGACATGTTTGACTCATTGAATGTGATTGGACTTGCACATGTCTAAATAAATAAATAAATAAATGAATAGAAATAATGTTACCTATCCTATTTTCGCACGTAAAGTACCGGGTCATAGAGCAAAGGTTTCCAATTTGCCGCATCGATGAAAATTAGCAAGATAATTTATTCATCGACCGCACCAGGGAATAAATAAATTATAACTATACCAATCAAATGTTTCATTCCTCATCCTATTCCTTGAAAGCAGAACCACCGTTTTTACTTGAGAGGGATTCAATTGCACAAGGGAGCAGAAAAAGGGGACGGCAGAATATATATTATATGCATCGCTTTCATAATACACCTGCATTACACCCAAGGGCCTAATAAGGAGCGGTAGGGATTTCGAACTCCATTTTTCCCCATGAGCGGGGCAGAATGATAATGCGGGTTATATATAGACTGAGATGAAAAAATTAGTCTTATTCCTTGGTGCTCTCTTGAGGGGTTACCGTTCTATTGTATTATTCGGTCGTTCTTTATCAATGTCCATTCCTATTAAATTAGCTCTCTGTTTACCAATGAATCGCGAATGGTATATATTGGTGGCTAGGGAGGATTATTGCATAGCAATCTTAATGTCTTTCAATGGATGAAAAACGGTGCGAATGTTTACACAAAGGTTTATTATTTCTGTATTAGATAGCAATTCTACGCAAAACACTATCCTTTTTATAATCACAAAACAAAATCTATTATTCATGATCTAGATGTAATTGCACAGGCGAGGGCCCCTAACGAAAAGACATTAATAGGCTCCTCTCTCCAACATAAGTGCTGGTGTGTCTGACCTTAATGATGATATGGATAGTGTTGTAGAATGGGCTAGGAATAATGCAATTGTCATTAATCATCAGAAGACACAGTTTGTTATATTTTCTAAGCGCCCATGTGATAACTATCATGACCTCCCTCCACTGTTGGTTGATGGTTTTCGAGTTGCTCCTTGTGATTCAGCTCGTGACCTGGGTGTCTTCCTTGATCCCCAGCTCAACTGGACACCACATGTTTCCCGGATTGTTCAGAGAGTCTATGGATCTTTACGAACATTGAGGCGATTGCGAAATTTCACACCACCATCTCTTAAACTTATCCTTGCTAAATCTCTGTTAATTCCATTCTTTGATTATTGCTCTGAAATTTTTTCTACCAGTCTTAATGCTACTCAGTTTCACCGGCTACAAGTAGCATGGAATTCAATCGCAAGGTATGCATACAATGTGAATCGCTTTGAACATGTATCACCATATGCTGAGGCTCTAGTTGGATGTTCTTTGAGGAATCATTTCAACATAAGGTTGTGTGTATTCATTTTCAAGCTGTTGCATGGGGACACACCCAGCCCCGAGTACCTTGAAGGCTTCTTTACCTTTGGGCGCTCGGTGCGGCTACACGCCTTAAATGTGGTGCCCCACATGTCCAACTCTATGGGTCATTCTCTGAGGATTTCGGGCTCAAGAGTATGGAATTCCCTACCCCTGGCTTGTAGGTCTGCTACAGAGCTTTCCACCTTTCGGAATCTTATTGAGCGGCACTATGGCATCACGGGGTGTTAGCGATCTCCACACCCACCCAGTTGAACTTTTTAGTTTTTTTTTTTTTTTTTTTTTTTTTTTTTTTTTTTTTTTTTTTTTTTTTTTTTTTTTTTACTATTATTATTTATTTATTTCATTTTTTCTTTATATGTTTTGTTCAGAGAAGTTTTTTTTTTTAATATTGTCATTCATGTATAATTCAATTGTTTTCTGTATTTTTCATTTTATTAGTGCAGTCGTTTATTTTAAGGCCAAGAATGTATTTATCTAATAAGTTAATTTTTTAATGTTACGACTAAGAGAGCCCTTGAGGCTTGTGTAACAATTGCCAATAAATAAATTCTTCTTCTTCTTAATTATATTAAATAAAACACCAAAATTTTACTACTCTGTATTTAACAATAGTTGACCAACGAACTGAAGATTAATAAGGTAAAATTAATAAACTACCTATACTTTACAACACCATCGAAAGGTGAAAGAAATTAGGAACAATAAACTCAATTACGTTAAATGATAACAGTGTTGGGGGAGATCTTGACCGTGACAATAATAACTTGTTAGGGATCTTGAGAATCGGTCGAATAAAAGAAGTTTTTAGGTCAACGTTTCGAGAAATTTACTTCTCATCATCAGGACTCCAAAACAAATTATGGATGGATGGTGGATGGAGGGCTTCTTGTGCAGGCCTAATACTGGTAACTGGGTTTAACCACAAAGGAAACTTGACATTTGAAATAATTGTGGTTGAAATATAAGACGGTTTAGGAAAAATAGTAACATGTGAGTTGATTGAGAGTGGTGCATTTCAGAACACAGAGGATGCGCAAATATGAAATTCTTGTAACAAATTTTATTTCCACAGTATTCATTCGATTTTGATGACATTTTTGGTGTATGTGAGAGGGTTTGGCAGTACATGGTTCCTATTAGTTTCATTGTTCTCAAATCAAACTTCATCCAGCGCATGCAAAAAACTAATTCCATCAAGCATAATTTTTTACATCCTAATCATCCGATCTCGCTCAAATTCTGCAGATAGTTGTGATTTGATTATCTCATACGAATTTCTACATGATTGTGGCATTGGTAGCTACTGCGCATGCGCGATATGTTACTCTTGTAACGAGGTTAATTTCTGCCGTTTTCATCCGATTTTGATGAAATACGGGAATTCGCGGATAGATGGCCTCTAACAAGTTTGATTGTCCTCAAATAAATGATTCATTCTGAGCATGCGCAAACTTAAATTACTTCAAGCATCATTTTCTCGTTTCCTAATTGAACGATTTATCAGACGTTTTACGATACCTAAGTCTTGATTTACTATTTTCCGTTATGGAATTTTTTAAGATGATCTATATATTCAATGATCTATATATTCATGTGACGGATACGAGGAAGCTATGTGCCTCACCTAACGTGACAGACGTTTTCTTCTTTTTATTAAACGTTAAAAAAAATAAATAAATAAATAGAAACATGACCAATGGAATCTCATTACCACAAATTAAAAGAAGGATTATTGTGATTTGAGATTCTCAGATGTTGAAATAACTCTGCCTTTTAGAGTATAGGAGTGAGGAATGTGGAAAATAAAAGAGGTCTGAAAAAGTAAGGTGAATAGATGGGGTTGCGATGTTGACTCGATGTCAAATGAACCGAGATTGATTACACGGCTTCTTATTTAATTAAGGGTGGTAATTTCATTGAGTAGTGGATACCTCACTACCTTGATGGAGTAATTGGAGAGAGGCGTTGCTTTAATGACTTATCAGCTACCATTCCATTATGTCACAATACAATCTACACCGGTTTTTAGCATAGTTTTATTTAAAAAAACGTTTATCAACAACGAACTAGAACATTATAAACTTTGCCCATAAAATTATGCTGAAAATGTGCTCAAATTTAATAAAAATTCGCTAAAAAGTCATAAAATTTCAAAAATAAACTAAAATTCAAAAATCTCTTTTTTAATAGCAGATTATTATTTTGAACGAGTTTTGTTGCCTTAAAATTGATAGTTAACGATTTCCTTGCACTAAAAAAGCTCAAATTTCAAAACAATTCAACATACAAGGTAATACATAGGTAATTCACGAAAATTCGCTCATATGATCATGTTTTACGTCTGGGGATTTCCAATGAACCCAATGCATTAAATCGGTATCGAAATCATAACGAAATTACAAGTACCTAAATGGATTTGGCCGCATTGCTGCAAGGCAAATGTGAAGGAATCGGAAACAAAAAAAGAGGTAGGTAGTTAGTAGCTTGTAGGAGCGATAAGTTTAAACGGTATAACGAGAGCAACCACCTCGTCTGCTTCATTCTTTGTCGCTGGACAAAAAGGAACGGAGCCAATCATGGGACACATTCTCTCCAGAGCGTTACCCTCCTCAAGCAATGTGGGCCAGACATCGATACTCTCAAGAAGGATCATAATAGAAGAGAGCTACCAAGTTGCAATCAAATTCTCAACCCTAACTCAATGATCAACAAGTAGTCAACAAAACTAATTGGCAGAAAACAGCATTGAGTTGGTTATTAAAATATCGCAAGATGCAATGTACAAAACCCTAGAACAGTGTTTATTAAACTTTTTTTCCATGTACCCTCCGAGCAGAAACGAAAATGGCCATGTACCCCCCACAGATTTTGATGTACCCATCATCCCTAAAAAAAATTATCAAAAATGATTTTCAGTGTTCAGGAATGTTTGTTAATAAATACGACTTTTTATGTTTATGAACTGTATTTGTAGAATACTAATTTTAAAAACATTCATTATTACCTATATAAGATAAAATATTTTAAATGTGACGAAAGACTGGTAGGAAGGTACTTTAATCACAAAGCATAAGTACATTTTGACAATAGTAAAAAGTCTTTAAACTCAAAATTAATCTTCGAAAGAATAACTTTGAAAGGAACGAACCACGTTATGTGTCTAAAAGGTGGGTTGAATGAGACAATCTTACTAATGATCTGCCTCACAGAGCGCGAATACGTACCTACTGATAGAAATATTGCACTTTTTGTATTGAGAAATTTTAGGTTTGAAAATTAATGAAACGAGTGAAATATTTGGTAAGTAGTGAGTTTGAATGAACTCGAAGACAAGAGGTTAGGTACTACCAACGAATTCTATTGGAATCATCTTGAAACACATAGATTGAAATTTATTCGCAGAATGAGTGGTTGTTGGTTCATTGTTCGTGGGTTAAAAATCTCAACATCTACATCTTGGCCCCGGAAAACAACCATGGCTGACGCATTTTATTTTATTTCCTATTTTTTTTCATTATTTATTTTATTTTATTTATTTATTTTTTTTTTGCGATGCATTGTACATAGATTTAAAACCCCACAATACACAGAGCTTTTCAAGTACCTCCTGGACTTTTTCCATCTACCCCCCGGGGTACATTTACCCCACTCTAAGAAACACTGCCCTAGAACATCTGGGATTCAGTGGGCCACAAAGTTACAGTTTTCGGGCGCTTCACTGCCGTTCGAGGTAATTTTCACACTTCCCCTCTTCATTAATAAACATATTTTATTATACACCCCCAGTACCCCTCTATGCATTTTGGATTGTCATTCTAAGTCTATTTTTCGACCAGTGCACAAAAGATGTTATTGTTTTGTTGTTCTGTCTCCTTATTTTTTTCTCGAGTCGAGTTTATCTATACTATTAATAAGAATGAAACTCCGTTTGTCTGTCTGTCTATTTGTTTGTTTGTCGTGTCTATGCACGGCCAAACGGCTGAGTGGGGGGAGTCTACGAGTGGGGGGATCTTCTTGGGATTTTCCGAAAGGGGGAGCGAGCGAATTTAAAATTTTCTAATCCCACCCGAACCATGGGCCGTAGGGCGGGAGGGGGGTCGAAGTAAGAATTAATGTGCGCTTTTTGGACTTCCCCGCTTCCCCTACCCCTCTAAACGGGCGTTGAAAATTCTGGAAAAATACCGGTTTTGTAGGTTTTTGAACGAGAAAGACGACGGCGCAATCGGATCGCGAAAAAAGTATCGGGAAATGCGTCAAAAAAATGCGAGAGTACGGACCCGTTTTCTCAAAAAGTCCGACGAAAAACTTGGTTTTTTCCGATTAAAATATACCCCATAAAGGTACGTTTTTCGGAACGGTTTTCGCGGGCGAAATACAGCTTTGGGTCCGCCGAATCTGAATCCGAAATCGGATATCGAAAAAAGTGACGAGAACTCGGTCAAATTGCGAGCAGAAGCGAGCAAAGCGATTAAAATGATTCTGCCGTGGACGAGAGAAGGCTCAAGAATTGACGTGAAGGGTTCGATGTCACAACATTGCGAGGCGAGCAGGTATGCCTACATAGGTACCTACCTTGCGAGCGAAGCGAGAGCCATTTCAAATAATAAATACGGACTTTGTCCTACACATATACAGGTATACCTTGCGAGCGAAGCGAGCAACATCCCCGAATAAACTTTTCGTGGTTCCACGTAGTTTTATAAGATTTAATTTGTTTGTAATAATTCCCAACTGAAAAAAACGTCTGCCAAGTTGGGTGGGCAGTATAACTTCCTCAAGCGAGGAAGACGACGGCGCGATCGGATCGCGAAAAAAGTATCGGGAAATGCGTCAAAAAAATGCGAGAGTACGGACCCGTTTTCTCGAAAAGTCCGCCGAAAATCTTGGTTTTTTCCGATTAAAATATACCCCATAAAGGTACGTTTTTCGGAACGGTTTTCGCGGGCGAAATACAGCTTTGGGTCCGCCGAATCTCAATCCGAAATCGGATATCAACATCAAATCGCGAGCAGAAGCGAGAAGAAGCGTTTAACCTAATAAACTTTTCGTGGTTCCACGTAGTTGCGAGCGAAGCGAGCAACATTATAAGTTTTATAAGATTTAATTTGTTTGTAAGAATTTCCAACAGAAAAAAACGTCTGCCAAGTTGGGTGGGCAGTATAACTTCTTAGAGATCACCGTTTGCGAGCGACTTTTCGTGGTTCCACGTAGTTTTATAAGATTTAATTTGTTTGTAAGCGAGCCAAGTTGGGTGGGCAGTATAACTTCCTCATCCCTAACAGAGAGGTTAAACCTACCCTTAGGGACCTACCGTTTGCGAGCGAAGCGAGCAACATCCCCTACACACGTTAAACCTACCCTTAGGGATATACCGTTTGCGAGCGAAGTGAGCAACATCCCCTACATGTTTAAATTGTAATACATCGCATGTATACACCCCACACTTTGCGAGCGAAGCGAGAGCCATTTCAAATAATAAATACGGGTTTTTTCCTACACATATACAGCAATACCTTGCGAGCGAAGCGAGCAACATCCCCGAATAAACTTTTCGTGGTTCCACGTAGTTTTATAAGATTTAAATTGTTTGTAATAATTCCCAACTGAAAAAAACGTCTGCCAAGTTGGGTGGGCAGTATAACTTCCTCAAGCGAGCGAAGCGAGCAGCATCTCCTACAGAAGTTAAACCTACCCTTAGAGATCTACCGTTTGCGAGCGAAGCGAGCAGCATCCCCTACAGAAGTTAAACCTACCCTTAGAGATCTACCGTTTGCGAGCGAACCGAGCAACATCCCCTAAATGCCATACTTTGCGAGCGAAGCGAGCAACATTTTCTACATGCCAGACTTTGCGAGCGAAGCGAGCAACATATCCTACATGCCAGACTTTGCGAGCGAAGCGAGCAATACTCCCTACATGCCACACGTTGCGAGCGAAGCGAGCAACTTAATGAGGGGTCCGGGGGGCTTGCCCCCCGGCTGGACGTGGAGGCGAGCGTAGCGAGCCGGAGCGGCTAGTAATAGATAAAGATACTTTTTAACACCTATAAGGTGTTCAATTGAAAATAGCACCATCGAAAGTCTTTTAAACTCTAATGAAATCGGAATATTGTTCAGGCAGAGTTAGGATTCGGAAGATGTTGGTGATGGAGGTTCAGTCTCAGGGTATAATATCAATGAGGAACGTCACTAACATGAAGAAGAGGCAGGAAAGTTTTGCTGAGTTGCTAGACGATTATAGTTGAAGATTTGAATAGCTTCGAACTACCCTAAACCAAGATAATGCTGTAAAAATAGTTACTGCTAAATCAGAAGTAATTAAGAACTATAATAAAACCTAAAATGGTACCAAAGGTGGTAATTCTTTTGATCGAAAGTGCCATAGGTAGGAGAGGAGAAAAGCCGATGTTAGCACCACAGTTTCTTTGGAATCCTTGAACAGGTTGGAGTGAATTCTGGAATTCTTCATGGAACGGCAAAAGGGCAATCAAAGTTTCAGGTGAACGCTGTCATCAACGAACTGGGTTATTCACCGGTGACATCATTGCTATAACCATACAATCTTCACAATCAACCTCTTCATTCAACATTAAAGTGCAGCTAGATAAGAAATCTAGATGTCCTTAAAGCAAGTGGGTAAGAAATAAGAAAACAAAGAGGATTTGTAAATCCTTTAGTCTGGTGAATGGATTTTTCTATTATTTTATTGATTGGCTTTGAATCTAATTTTAGGTACAAATATATCAGTTAACACAAAAAATGTTCATTGAATCAATTGTTATAATTTTCGTCGTGTATTATAAAGAATTAAAAAAAGACTTAGTAAGAGGCAGTTAGGGAAAGCTTTGGTTCCACAAATACTAAATATATTTGTACACAATGCTTTAATAGTTTTCTTCAATCTGCGGTTTCAAATTCCAATTAATGTTGATGAATTCAGAAAAAAATTACCTTGGTGTCAGAACCAGTTTTATAATTTTAATCCACACATTTCTTGTTCGAGGTGAAAGTAGAAAAAATCATTCGGTCTCAATAAATTAAACTATTATCTTTAATGAATTTACTTTTTCTCATTATACTAAACTTCTAAGTGTAACGAGAAATAAATTATGGTGTTGAATTTCAATTAAACTTTAAGAATAAAAATTGTTTTGGTGACCTTTGGACTCTACGGTACCAGATTGAGCTGTTAAAATACGGTGTCGTGTCGGTCTATACTTACATTGATGCTTTATGAACATCTAAGATTACTACTTCTATACACAACTGGACCAGGAGATGAATCCTCATAGTTGGTCACATTGGTTTGGTACACAACTAAAACAAATTGTTAGTGGTTGGCATGATCCACATAATTTTTCAAGACCTAATAAAATTGCATGTATCATGTTCGAAACCGAGGATTTGAACACCACTCGGGGAGCATGGTTTGAGAATTGAATAATGATGTGACCGAGTATTCCACATAATTTCGTTACCGAATTCACCTCAGAAGTGATTGAAGAGAAATTTCGAGGTAATTGGTCGCTGACATGCAAGGCTATTCTTCACAAGCTGTAATTATCTCGGGTCAGAAGGGCTGGATGACGCTGGCGAGTGGTCGAGGTACCTGCCGGACATCCTTCAGGGTTTCGTGCCCTGTCGAGTAGCTCTTGATTTTTCCAGGCCACTCACGCGCTCCACCGCGCCCTTTAACGCATTGTGGCCGCTATATTAACCACCTCTTCCAAGATCCTCAATTTAATCATTTTCCTCATGTAACATTGTTTTCACTTTCTGTATATGAAGAAAAAATCAAAAATAAAATTTCTACTTTCATTTTACGTTTTAAACCATTCTGATAACACTTTGGTTTCGATTTGTTTACCTGCATGTGTTTCTTAGTGTATTTGTTTGTATGTCCGCAGATCCTTGTAACAAGCTTAATTGCAACAGTTTCTACCAGATTTTGATGACAATTTTTTGGGACGTACTACTTAAATATAAATGAAAAACACTTGTGGAGATTGCGTAAAAAGAAGCAACCTTTTGAATAGAGAAAGGTAAAATATAAGTGGTGAAAGAATTTAGAACACTTTTATTTTTCATGAATCAGAAGAGAGGAAACATTCCTAAATGATGAAAAAAGAATAGTCAAAATTGGGATTCGTAATATTTAAGTTCGTGGAGTAAACGGTGAATTTCGTTGAAATCAGACAGACGACTCGACTATTAGCACACTCAGCTGATCAGGATGGAGCCTGTAAGGTCATTCGTCTCTTATTGTCCCAGAAAGACTCCCTATCAATTTTCAACGTTCTGCGGTGAACAGGAGAGATTTTAGCTCACTCAGTTGATCAGGATGGCACCCCTCACTTTGCTCGACTCCTGTTGTCCCAGAGAGGCTCCCTATCAAATTTCGACGTCCTACGGTTAATAGGAGAAATTTTGAGCACGATTTCGCCATCATTATGATTGACATTACGGCTCGTGGTTAGTGGATCCTCACCAAAGTCAGCGATGCACAAGTTCATACATGGTAATACAACTCATCAAAATTTGGCACAAATTTGTTTGCATATATATATACATATAAAGAAATCTGAAAATGAATTACTGTTGTAATCGTGTTCACCGTGCCGACAGCTGCAATATCCCCTTTTCTACGAAAAGTATGGTAAAATGTCGAAATTCAGGAATCATTTAGAATGCATCAAAACGGATTTGTTGTGAGTTTTGATGATATGTTGGGGAAATTTCATTTCTTCATTGCCATTGAAATATGAAGCTTAATTTAACACATCATATTTATGTCGAACACTTTACTTTATGTGCACAGAAATTTTTTACTATAACATTTTGTGGGAAAATAAAGTTTTCTAAATAATATTTTGCTATTCATACCAACTTTAGGATTTAATCAGGAAAATAATTTTCTGCAGTTTATATCAATTTTTTCAGCACATTTTATTGAAATAGATGTACATATTTCAGGAAATATTAGTTCACGGATTCCTTATTGTACTAGTTCATAATTGGTCAACTTTTTATAATAACTACCTCCTACGCTAGGCTAGTAAATGTAACTTTAATGATTTTCAATAATTTTTTACATTTTTAGTGCTTTTTTTAGCACAGTTTTTGAAATTTGAGTACTTTATTGAGCTCAAAAAGTGATGTCCAACAAACACATTCATTTCTTTGGAATGCTTCATTTATCGAATGGAATGACACATGTATACAAATGTAGGTGCTAGTTCGGTGTGCATTCTGTACACGTTCTATCTGCACGACACACTTTCCAGCAGTAGCGATCGAGGTGTGACTACAAATGGTACTGAGAAATTCCTCTCATTTTCTTTAATATTTTAACCTTCGCGCCTAACCATGAGAAACTTTATAAAAAAGGCCTTATGTCCTTATTTATTTATTATTTTTTTTTTTTTTTTTTTTTTTTTTTTTTTTTTTTTTTCCTCATATTTTTTTTCCTTTTAATTATTTTTTTCTACACTAATCTCCAACGTTTCTCTTCAGGAACTGGGGCTTCTTCAGGGAGATTAATATTCAAAAGTGTAAAATGTCTACTTACTTACAGTTTTCTTTTTAAAATCAAATTTGAAATTCTTCTATATGTCTTTTGCCACGTTGCTGCTTCCCTTGCGATTTCTTTGTTTTGGTGACTTAATTTAGTTTGACGTAAATCTTTCGCGATAACTTCCTCTTTGTAACGCTCAATTTCTTGTCATATCCGAGGTTCTCTCATCATTAGTATCATCTGCTCTTTTATTTGTCCTAATTTTAGTTAATACTGTTTGCTTTTTGAGTAAGAAGCATCTATTTCTAGGTTCAAAATTGAGCGGAACGTGTTAAGTTTTAGTTTCTCAACCTTGGTTCTATGACTGGGACCTGCGTTTTGAGATAGTTTAGAAAAATTTGCCACATAGTTGTAGACGTGGTTGGGTACAACAGACAGTATTCTTGCTCCGGTGTTCTTTTAGGTAACTTCGGTCTTCTAATTGCCATCTTAAAGTTTCAGAAATGTTCACGAACTTACAAATTTTTTGGCGTTCAATTCAGAAGCTAGTTGTACCTTGTGGAAGAGGTTTGACGTCCCAACCTCCATGCTTTATAACGTTCCTTTATTCGGACAGTTCAGATTATAACAAGCTTTAAAAAATGTTTTCTGTCCTTAAATTTTTTTTTTTTTTTTTTTTTTTTTTTAAATTAAACTCCAACGTTTCTACCCAGGAACTGGGGCATCTTCAGGGAGATTAATATTCAAATGTGTAAAATATCTACTTACTTATAGTTTTCTTTTTGTTAAAAATCGAATTTAAAGTTATGAGTTTTTTGATAATCAAATTTAAAATTGTTTACCTACGTTTATAGGTAACGATATTTTTTCGTATGTTTTACCTAGTTCGCTGGTGACGGTAACTATAAGTTTAGAGTCCATCAATTTTAAATTCGATGTTAAACAAAAAAAGAAAACTATAAGTAAGTAGATATTTTACACTTTTGAATATTAATCTCCCTGAAGAAGCCCCAGATCCTGGGGAGAAACGTTGGAGTTCAATTTAAAAAAAAAAAAAAATTAAGGACAGAAGGCCTTTTGGTTTATTTCCAATAATAAGCCTATGTGATCGTATAGCAAAAAAATTGTATAACCCCCCCTCAAACTTAGTCACTTTACGTGTTAAGGTGCGTAGAATCCAAATTTGAAATGTCCGTCCGCCATCCGCCGTTCGCCGTACGGGCCATGAAAGGCCTAAGAATTGACTTAAAAAACCCGTTCTTTCGCACATAGACTCCATTTGGGGTCTAGTTGGTCCTAACGTTTAACCATCCCGATCGCTTTACTCGAATAGATGCTATGGGCCAAAAACGGGCGAAAAAGTGTCTTTTTCGAGGTTTGAGTGTTAGACTTACGCACGCCTGGCACGCTTGGGAGGGGGTCACGGTGGATGGTGAGGGGGGTGAGCGGGGGGTGGAGTGAGAGTAAGAACAGAGGTGGATACTAGAAAAGAGACTGGCGAAAGCCCCAGAGCATACCGGTTACTATAGCTGGCTATCTGATTCAGAAATAATAAACCATTATGTAATAATTTGCAGCGTTTTTATAACGCATGTTATAATCTGAACTGTCCGAATAAAGAAACGCTATCCCAACTACGACTTCTCTATGCTGTGGGTGTGAGCCCCAGTTACTGGATCCACACATTACTGGTCGTTTACTGTCTTGTGCAACCAAGTCGTAAGCGCGACGGGACCCTTAGATCGCAGCCGGTTCATAGAATGCACACCAAACTAGGACCTAGATATATATATATATTATTTATATTTATATGTACACAAATGATTTATGAAAAAGAGTTAAAATCCAGAAATAGCTTCAAAATGCCTCAAAACAGATTTCTGTGAAGAAAATTTTGGAAAATAATGGTAATAATTTTGGAGTCTTTGCATGAAATGATTCATCATTTTTCAAAATTCTTTAAAATGAGTAGAAAAGATTGCAGGTGCTACGATTCTCGTTTCTGTGAAGTTCTTAGCTTCATATTCAAGAAATGCCCTGTCAAATGCAGCGGCGTATAATTTATGTAAAACTGAATACCACTAATGAACCTATTATTCGCTGACGGTCGTTACTCTCTTTTATGTGTTGGAAGCTCGTGGTGTTCCTTATGTAACTCAAACTATACGGTGGGAAAGAAACATTTCTAGAAGATAGAGGCTACGTGCTTGCCTGACCAGTTCATTTCGTTCCGTATATATTTTATTCTTATGATGAACGGAGACAGTTCGAAAGATGTTGTAACTCCACTCGTGGGGGTTACAGCTGGAAAACGTAATTCCTTTCACTTTACAAGACGTCCGTACCAGGGGGTATACAAAACGTCATTATTACACGCCCTATAAAAAAAGCAAATGAACGTACGGGTGTGACCTCCCAGCCTTTTTCCAGCGGGTAATTAGAACGCGACGCACGCTCTCCATATAAATAGCCTCCCTGCTCTCTCGACCCCAACCTTCACCTTCGGTACAAAAATTGAAAAAGTAAATAATGGCGCCATTAAGGGGGTCTGAGTTAGTGTGGGCTACAGGACCGAAAATAATATTAAAAAAATATGTTATCTCACACGGCGGCAACTTGGGAAGTCGAACAAGTTGTTTCCAACCGATTCGGAATGGAAAGAGAGGGGAAGTTATGTTATGTTAGTGAACTACGGGGAGTTGGGGATCTTGTAGAATGTTCGACCTTTAGCATCGATTAATTGAAAATGAAAGAAGGCCGCTTCGGTACTACGTAATGACATTTTGATTGATTTGCTTTTATAATTGACAGTAACAAGTTAGAAATGAATCGTATCAGTTCGCGTATGTCTCTGGTATGTAGTGATGTACATATGTGAACATTGTAACGCTATGTGCGTGCATCAAAATAAAAACACCCCTGCTGTTCGCAAATGAACGACGTCAGCCAAGTTGGGCGTATATTATTGGTTATTGACAAAATACGGCAGAATTGTTTTGTACTAATATATACCTAATACTTCAACGGCATTAACATTTTTATAAGGAACGATATTGTGGATAACCAAGTCGACTCCCGACAATGTCGTCAGAACTGAACAGAAAAACTGGCATAAACTCTGGAATCAAATTTTACGATTACGCAAGCTCAGTAGGTATAGTTGGTCCAACCGCGCTCTTTCAAACCTTCAAATGTGCTATAAAAAATCACTGAAAATGGCTAAAAACGGCCAACAATATCTAAATTTATAATTTTTGGCAGAAGTTTAGTCAAAACTAAGTTATTAACAATGAACTACGACACCACACAAATTTTGCACAAAATTATGTTGAAAAAAAGTGCTTACATTTCATTATTATTTGCTGAAAAATCTAATTAAAACACCGCAAAAAAATCTAAAAAGCCAAAATATTTTTGGAACAGCCGGGCTTTTATTTAGCATTGGTTCTTAAAAATTTCTTTGTACTCGAATTGCTCAAATAGCGATACAATTTAACATACGAGCGTATTATATTACGACAGGAAATTCATGAAAATTCGCGCATACAATCTTCTGCATGACTGGAACTTTTTTTAATCTTGATTCCTGGATGGTCTCCCTACTACCCTCAGGAGCCTGTTGCACAGGTCTGTTGCGTTTTGATCAATTATATTCTTTGTTTTCAATCTAATCGAAAAAAAACTAAGGAGATGTCTGATTCATGAGTCAATTTTACAAGTTGAGATGATGGCAAAATTTAAAAATTCCCAAAAATTTAAATACAGCCTTTTTTGAGAATTTGGAGGAAATTCATGCACAAAGTTATGCTGAAGTTTCACAAAATGGGACATAGCCAGTTAGATAGTTAGACAGCTAGTTATAGTTGTTGATTTTATTTTGCAACCAATAAATAAAAATAATTTATGATGTTTGTCAATCGTACACAGCAGGCCAGTAGAACCTCAATACTCAATCATGAGATGTGATAAAGTGAGAGCATTCCGAAAAGTGGCGAACGATTTTCCAACAATGAAAACTATGGGAGTTTAACTTCCCTAGCAACGAATTGAAAGTGAGTGAAAATCAATATAAAACATGACGGCTCGCGCTTAATTTTCGAGCAAACCAAGCGGTAAAACATGATACATATTTATAAATTATAGCAATGAAGGTTATACATCTCAGCGAGGTTATATTTTTCCTGCTCAGTTCACAAAACTGCCATCGTTTAGGAGCAAGAAGTTCATGACCCAGTTCATGAAGTAGGGGTCAACACAGTACGCTGGAACGTCACAAAGCAAAAGCGACTGCTGTCTTGGAACTGTTGGGAAGGCGTGTTTAACCATCCCGATCGCTTTACTCGCATAGATGCTATGGGCCAAAAACGGGCAAAAAGTGTCTTTTTGAGGTTTTGAGCGTTAGACGTGTTAGACGCACGCCTGGCACGCTTGGCAGGGGGTCACGATGGGTGGTGAGGGGGGTGAGCGGGGGGTGGAGTGAGAGGAGGCGCCGCGGCACCATGAGGTGGGTACAGCGTTCCTTCGAGGCATGAATATATGTTTTTTTCTAGGTCATATTTGTGTGTTAATACCAATGCTTTTCCTACGCATATTTAATAACGTATCCTCTCGACTTTTTGTACGTACTTAGATAATGATATTATTAAGGCAATAACTATTTGAATAGATAGGAGCTCAAATCGAGAAATATAAACATGCGTATATAATTATAGAAGTATAGGTTGTGGCAACTCGAAATAGGACACGCCGAGGAGTCTGGACGGGCCTTATGACGTACGAAAGCCAACTAAAACTACGATCATACTCAATTGAAAAACCAACTTATTTCTTCTTTGTTTTTCTGTTTGTTCAGTTTCAAGTTTATATGAATTAAAACTCAATTATTTTTCATGTGATGTTTTCATCCTTTGTTCATGAAGTAATGAATATAATAATTAAAAATTTGGGGTTAAGTATAAAAATAACACATGGGACTTTTGGGATAAACTTTTAGTAATCAAATAACTTAATTTAATGTCCAAATTGAAATTAATATAAATCAAAATCAATAAATAATCAAACTACGAGTATATAAATAAATTCGCGTTCGCGACAACTGCGCCGTACTAGCACATAAATTCAAGTACGCTGGAACAAACCTAAAAAATTGCGTGGAACAAATCGGAAATGGGAGGAGAATGCCACTAACCGCACCTTTCTATCTCAATCAAAAGTGGTTCAATCAAACGATTTTTCTGCAATGAAAACTAAGGAGTTACACGTCCCTTGCAACGAATTGGTTGTACGAGAAAATCAATATAAATCATGATAGCTCGCGCTTAATTTTCGAGCACAAAACCCAGCGGTAAAACATGATACATGTTGAAAGAAAAACATGAATATATGCATATGAAGAATGGTATTATAAGGAATACGGGTATATAACAGGTGTAGATATCCTAAATGCGGTGTCGTTGACTTTCTACTCGGTAAGGGTAGTGAGAGAGAAGTTTAGCATGTACACACTTGAGCAGGTGTGTAGATCGGGGCTTCAACCTGAGGGGCTCGAAAAATAAATATTCATAAACAAGTGGAAAAGTAAAGTGTTTATTCATGCACAAAGAGAAACTGTAATGTGAGGGCTTTGAGAGACTGAAGCCGTGCGCATTAGGGCTGACGAGAATCATTGATCGAGTTTCAGATTTCTTGAAAACTGTTTATACTTACTGCTCCATTTCAAAAAGTTGTTACAATAAAGGTGGTGAACGACAGAAAATGAAAGACGCTATTCAATGGTATTAGTTGGAATTATGAAGAAATCGAATGAATAATTTATTGGCCACGACAAAGTCTCAACAACGAGTACATATGTTGTGAAAGGTCAGAAACGATGGCCAGAGGGATAGGCGTTGTGCACAGAAACTCTTCGATAGATTTCCTACCCCTCAATGTTCTAACATATCCATAGTTATCCTAATTTCTGCAAACATATCTAATTGCATCTTGATTTACTACATGAAAATGTAGGTGCTCTGCTGAATGATCTGGAGTAGCGTTTGAAAACTAGAATTGGTCCGCTGACGAGGTTCCTCAGGAAATTTAAAAACTGGTTTTAGTATAATGTAATCGACATCGCTTCTTATTCTCAATTCTATGTGACGTAAACTATTGAAAACTATATACCAATTTAGATTTGAAACACCATTATGGTTTGTTTTATGGCTCCGATTTCTGATCTCAATGATCCAATGTCAGCCTATGAGCGTCACCTAAAAGTTTCTTATTCACACCCTTCCGTAACGCTAAATTTGTACCAAATTAAATCATTCGGAAATAGAATGATTTGTGCACGATCTGTTACGAGAGTAAATCATGTACAGAGTGAATAATGCAATGCACACTCTTCAAACTTTCAATTTAAAACCTCGGGTCAACTATGACACTAAACTAAAAGCAGATTTTTATGAAGTCAAAAGCATTCAGAGCCTGGGAAAAAGGAGTGAGACAAATGGGGTTGGAGGAGAGAGAGCATTAAGAAATAGTAATGCACTTCCGGAGTCATTACATGCTCGAGCACGCCCGCACTTGTAAATCACAAGTGCCCAAATCCTTTCCATACCATTAACATCATGTTCCCAACTCGACCAACCGCTTGACTTGGGTTCTTGTCGACATTAGCGTTAGAACTCGGGTCGGCGGGACGAAGGCTAAAGGAATTCTGTTCACGATTTCACGAATAATCGCTTTTCTAGTAATATCTACAGTTAGAAACTAAAACCAGAAGGACCTAAACTGAAAAAATTCCAGTCATGTAGCTTGGCCAACACGAAAACTTTGTTGAAGTTTATCATTACAATTGAATTATTTGAAATCTTAGCACTTTGTGCGCTCATAAATGGCCTAGTATCACATTCTATGGCAAAAAATCTCTGTAAATAATATTCTTCTTTTACTAACACATTTTAACAATTTTATAATTTGTTTTCAGTTTTGAACGATTCACATTTTAATGAAATTTAAGTAAATTTATGAACACGAATTTTGTGTAAAAAATGCTAATGTCTAAGGGTAACGGCGGTACCCTTCGCAACCAATTTTAGTACCCGAATTTTTGTTATTATGGTTGCTACAGTCAGATTGTTAGAGGCGGAAATTTGTGACAAGTGGAGGAGCCTTGACGGGTTGCAACGAGTGTTGCCAGTGATGCATGGGTTGCATTGTTGATAGGTAATGGACGGTAATTTGTTATTTTGTGCGAAGAGCGGGACGGAAAACCGATTAGTTTGGCTTCAGAAATCTCATTATGGATGCCAACACGTAGTTCGGGTCCTTTCTTCGAGCGTGTTTGATTTTGGCGATTTCGATCAGCTGAGTGAGCTAAATTCTCTCCTGTTCATGCTAGGAAGTTGAAATTTGATAGGGAGACTCTCTGGGTCATAAACAGACGATTGAAATTATGGTCTCTTTCCTGGTCGGCTGAGTGAGCTAAATTCTCTCTGTTCACGCTAGGAAGTTAAAATTTGATTGGGCGACTCTTTGAGACGTTAAGAGAAGATTTAAATGATGGGCTCTTTCATAATCAACTGAGTGAGCAAAATTCTCCTCTGTTCACCCTAGAAAGTTGAAATTTGATAGGGAGACTCTCTCGGTCATTAAGTGTTACTTCGTAAACGGTAAAATACCTGATTAGAGGTCAAAACCCCGTTAACACAGTCATGACAAGCACTCAATGCGAAAATCCTATCCCTTCATTCCTTCAGGAGTTGAGCCCTCTCTGGGTTTTCCCTAAGCCTAAATACCTACTTACCTACCTCAGTCTCCAGCAGCTAATTGGGAATTTTCCCAGACCCTTCTCTTTCAACTTTGTTCGATAGGTTTCATTTTCGTATTTAAACTCCAGGCTTTAGCTTTTTGGAGTCAGTCGAAGTAACACCGTCATACAGTTCACATTTATAAACTTCGTAAACCGTATTTTCAACCGTTTTAATAACGCTATATTTTCTGTGTATTTCGATCTTTCGTTTGAACATTAACTTTCTTGCAACCGATTGTGTTAATTATAAGCTCAGCAACTTTAATAGTTGGGTTATTTATTCAACCTCAATATCCGCTTTTGTATAAGTGTACATTAGGAGACGAGTGAAATGATGGGCGTTTTCATGATCAGCTGAGTGACCTAAATTCTCTCATGTGCACCCTGGGAAGTTGAAATTTGATAGGGTGACTCTTTGGGGCAATAAGAGCTGATTGAAATTATGGGCTCTTTCCTGATCAGTTCGGGCCTCATTTTGCTACTTTTATGCTGTAACTTGGCATGCAGCCTCCGTAGTTACGAACGCAGCGTGGATATGGTTATTTCAGCAGCCTATGCACCGACTAACCCGTACAGGTAGGTCCGTGCCACGTACGGGTAACCGGCTAGTTAACAATAAAATAGATCGTGTTACCAATCACGTGTGATGTTGTTCTTGATTGAAATATATTGGGGAAGTGATAATCCCCCAAGATATTAGAGAAGAAACAAGTGTTTTCCTGGACAAGGGAATTACCACTGAGAACATAGTGCCCAAACAGTATCGGCTTCCAGATCAGGTGGTTCGGCATGAGTCAAAACTGATTTGAATAAACGAGCATTCCATAAAAGGAAGGTGACGGCTTCGAAATTTGTGGCTCCGTTATTAAATATGACGGCCAAGGTTCGAGTTTCGCAAGCCCGTCGCTCCCCGTAGAATGGACATCTGGCCGTTACCGCGTCTCCTTGAGCGTGCCGGAATATATTACGAGGTAGGTGCGAGGGAAGGAACGTACGCAGAAATACATCAGTAGGAAGCAGTTATCGGTTTTACATTAGTACTGCGATACGCTTCTCTTCCGGTGCCATTGAAAGCGAGGAATGTTTAGTCCAGTTGTCCTGCTGTGTGGGAAGTGTCATAGGAATGAAAAGACCTGCCAAGTTGGTTAAGAAAGCAATACCAATGAACTTTTACTGCAAATGAAGTACCTTCTAGGCGATATTAAACTAAAACTTAGCACAAAATATATTAATATCCAAAAATGAGCTACTTTCATGCATTGGAATTTATTATTTTTGACCTAAGAATCGGATTCTGCACTTTTCACAATCATTCTATCACAATTACATTTACAAATATTACTTAGAGAGAAAATAATTATTATTATCGTCAACCATTTATTGCATTGGAATCTTGTTTGTTGTCTTAGATATTTGGTGAGTGAAACAGATAAAAAATAAAAACTCAAAATGGTTTCAACAAAAAACAGGATAGAAATAAGCTGAGTTGATGTCATAGATTGACCCCCCCTTGTGGACACAAACATTAGCTCGTAACGTCATTCAGATTTTCAGTTACTCCGCTGTATCGTCCACTTCAATCATCCGATATCCTTCATATTGCATCTTTTTGGAAAGCTCTCGGCAAGATCTTCCAGCTGATTGAAAAAATAGGAGAAAACTCCCATTCCCGAATTTTACTCTGTAACATTAACATAATTTATGTATGTATGTACGCACACCCCAATGTTTTCCAAGAAAACTCCATTAGTGAACCTGTAGTATTATGCAAGCTCTATTAGTATTTAAGATATAGAATGGGTTCAAATTTAGAAAATAAATCCCCCGAAATCAGAAATTCCATAATGAAAGCGAAAGGAACCGTATACGAACGAAGGCGATATAAGTACCAACTCCTTAAAAACTCATTATACCAATCGTTCTCAAAAGTCTACAATCAAAAAGGATTGGAATAGAAATGTTATAAATATAAACTACAAAAGCCAACCTAGCACTACCGTTTCCTACAGAATTGAATAATAGCGTTAAATTACTAATTATTAATAGCGTTAAATACTATAATGAAGCATTTTTATTACCGTAAAAACTTGTCGTGATAAGTAGTTGGCAATTTTACTGAGGACTGACCTGAAAACAAATAAAATAGATTAGCTTTGAAAGCACCAAATTCACTTAATAACAAATTTTCATTTAAAAAAAGAAAAAAAAAATTGTGTGTGTACGTGCGCGCGTGTTTGTATATATGCGCGGGTGGGGTGTAGGTGAGTGTGTATAAGTGTGTGTTTGTTTCATTTTAACATACATTTTTCCAAGCGAAAATTTGCCTTCCCAGCTTTCCAATTCTATAAAATTGAAAACTGCAAGTTTGGATATGCTCACTCAATACATTGTGATTTTTTTTTTTTTTTTTTTTTTAATTCCTATGCAAAAATTCAATATGTCTCTTCCCTAACTGATGAGTAAAAATAACTAAGTACGAAACCAACTGCCACGCGAATGTGGTTCGTTGCACATAAGATTTCTATAAAGTAATTTTTCAAAAATTGAATTTTCCAAACATTTGAAACCAATGCAATAGCTTCATTTTCTCCATAATCCGCAAATGGCTATACTCAGGTAGAGGAGTTGTGATGGGGTTAGGGCTATTGCCCTAATGGGCCTCATCAGGGATATGTAAGTTCGGTTTTTGTAGATATTACATAATATTTCATTCCATATCCATTATGAGTAGGTAAATTTCCGCCAGATATATTTGGGGTGCTGTGCTTCAGGTTGTGCATTTGCTTGAAAATAATGAGCAGGTTTTATTTATGATTTCTCGTGTGATAATAACATTTCCAAGTAGGTAGGTAGAGGTATATTTCCTGGAGGCATGCTGGACACTTGTTCCCTGATGTAGGCATTTTCATAAAGAGGTGCTATTAATGATCTACTATTGATATTAATGAGATTCAGGATACTGTGTACCATATAAATAGGTTGATAACAGTATGGTAAGGCCATAAATTTGCATAAAATTAAGGTTAAATAAACTGAACCGCATGGGGTTATTAGGTACTACAATGGGCTGGAGGTGAATTGGGATATAATCTTCGATTTTTTTTCTTTCTTATTTTTAGACAAAACAGTTTTTTAAAAAGGTTTTTCTTTCGTGAATTTTAATGATGAAAATAATTGAGGAGCTTCCGTTGCAATGGTGATAAACAATTTTCTTAAAATAAAAAAAAAGTTATGAGCAAAAGCAACTTTCTAAGTGATGCACAAACCAGGTTTTATTTTTACCACTGTCGGGTGATTTTTTGTTTTATATATATTACAAGTACCATTTCCTGCTAGTTATCATTATAATAATTGATGGGTGGTTAGCATTTCAGATTCAAAAAGTCCTTGTGACCTTTCCTCTAGAAAGAATAAGTAAAGGACCGAGAAAAGGAAACATCATCATGTGTGTAGATTGTGTAGATTCTGTTGGGCGCCCTTTCGGAGATGGGAACAACACCGTAATCATAGCGACCGGTCATGAGGTGGTCAAGATAAGGCAGCTGACCTTGACAAGGGAGAGTTGAACGGCACCATAAAGACAGAATCTTCTTTCTCCTTCTCTCACCCGCTTTATCTCTTTCCCTCCCATCATTAGGGCAGGCGCCTATCGTCTACCAGGGTTTTCTGTACGCTTCTGAGCTCACCAGTTCCAAGCGGTAGGTGTGAAGTCAAAAGAGAGTTTTTGGTGACCAATAACGTGCCCTTAACGTCATCCTAACGTACCCAAGAGTACGTGACCTTGAGGGGACGTTAGAAACGTCGTATGTCAGAATGGCTCTTTAACGTCACCCGTTTGGGGACCAAAGGCACACGACACCAGCCTAACTTCCCTGTAAATAACACTACTGGCCACCTCAAAATTACTCAAATACTGGTGAAGTGAATAATAATAGTTTTTTGTTTTTTTTAATATAATGCCCCGTTACTTACTAATCATGTTGATGTAGCGGGTAGGTTGGTACGTTTTTTGAACACCCCTCAATCTTGGTTAGTTTACGTTTCAAGTCGCGTAGAAACCGAATGTGCTATCTGAAGTCCGCCTCCGCCGTCTAGCTTTACATGCCTTCAACTCGATCGAAAAAAATCCGTTATATTGCGCACAGGCTCTATTTAGTCGATTAGAGCCTTGTTTTTATTATTACTCCTCATATTTTAAATGAGGAACCTGAGTTTTAAGACACTACTACTTCGCAGCATCGTTTTTAGTTTGCCTGAACTCTCAGCTGTTTTCTCGTGAACATTGCGTGAAGTGCTGCTAATGATTATCAGGTAAAATCTTGGTTCATTGTCATAGAGATAAATACTTTTTCATACTTGTTGATAATTTACCCAACGGAAAACCCAAAAACATGAAGTTCGTAACGACTAATCACTCATAAGTGCAACTAAACCGCAGTGTTCCCCACTTGAGGCTTACTATCTTTGTGTTAAATCCATGCCCTGTTTACGAATTGAAAAACTAAGAATGAGAAATTAGCCCTTATTTGTACTGAAACTAACATGAATTTCGAATTTAAGATTGAAAATCGGCGTTTCACATCGAAATAAAGAAGTTGATTAGACAACCAGTAGACAACAAGACTGATGGAGGAAAATATCGCGTTTTCCAACCACCGTTGACGTGACATCAAAATTAACGCAACCGTTCTCCCGGTTCCATTTGGGTTAGCATCTTCAGACTATGGTTACGGGTGACGTTACGTCGAAGTCGCCAAAAACTTTCTAATAAGTCGAGAGAAAAACATCAAAGAGTTTGGAGAGCAGGAATTTTTGAGCACACAAATAGGCTCAAGTTGAAAATAAAGCAAACTATGTTGCTCGCTTCGCTCGCAAGGTGTACCTGTATATGTGTACACAAAGAGCCTTCTCTCGTCCACGGCAGAATCATTTTAATCGCTTTGCTCGCTTCCGCTCGTGATTTGACCGAGTTCTCGTAACTTTTTTCGATTATTTCTGTATTAGTTTTACTTTTACGCAGATCACTGGATAACTGGCAAAGTTAAAGTTCCGTAGCAACGAATCGGTTGTACGGGAAAATCATTCGAAATTTTTCATAACGCTTTCTTCGTCACACTTTTTGAGTTATGTGCCATAGTAAAGACATAAAATGTCAAAAAGGTAATTATCAAACTGAGTCTGTGGTGTGGTGCATGATCGAAATATAACTGGACGATGTCACCTACCAAAAGAAAATAAATTAATAAACTATAAAACCATAAATAAACACAAAATCGAAAAAACTACCACCTTGCGCCAGAAGGCTGAAGAGTGATGAGCGTGGAATACGTTTTTGCGTTTTCGTCGGAAAAATGTGCTATTCATAGGTAGAATAGCAGTTAGCTCCGGAGCTCACTTAGCTACCCTAAGGTGCATTAGACCTTATGATTCGTTTCTAGATGTCCCAAAGAGCCTCCATTCCAAATGTTAGCATCATATGATGAATAGTAAATCACAGCTGATCTAGGAGAACTTCAGAATTTATAATTAACTTCTAGATGTTTCAAGAGTTCAGCTTCATAGGTTGAATAGCAAATAACTTAAACCCGGATCTCACTCAGCTGATCTGGGGGGCTCGAGCTCGAGACGTTATGATTCGTTTCTAGACGTCCCAAGCGTTCTCCATTTAAATTTTTAGCTTTATAGGTTGAGTAGCGAAGAAATTAGCACCAGATCTTACTCAGCTGACGAGGGGGGCTTCAGACATTAGGATTTGCTTCTAGCAGCCCAAAGAGGCCTCCACTTCAAATTTTAGCTTCTTTGGTTGAATAGCAAAGAAATGTGCTCAGCTTATCTTGGGGGCTCTAGACCTCATGATACTTCTCTAAACGTCCCAAGGGTTCTCCATTCCAAAATTTAAAATTTAGGCGACAGTAGTGGGTTTGCGCTAACAAATAGGATTTCTATCTCCAATTTTCAGACTACATTCTAAAGTAGGGATTTACTCTATTTATTTGTTTACTCTATTCTCCAACGCGAGTAAATCATTAGCTCCTCTCCACTAAGGTTAACTAATTAAGGCTAACTAAGTTCACGTTGCACGAAAGGGACTTTATCATCATTTTGAGGTGTCTACAATGGTGTCTTGTATAAGAATACATTTTTAACAATCATCACCTAATTAGACTGCACACCGCACAAATGTATTGTCCTTTTTCCATGCAGGTTTTTACCTCTTACTTATTATGAAGATAAATTCCTTCTGTTGAGTATTCATTTTCAATCTAAACAAATTGTTTACTGCTTTAAGTACTATCTACATAAACTTAATTTACTATTTACATCTACAATACTAAATTGAAGCAACAAATAAATCCACTGAACACAACCAAATAATATTGAACGGCTACAGTGATCTTCCAGCCCTTACAGAAGAAGAAATGTGCATACAGTCATCAAAGAAAAATCTCAAAGGACAGCCTGAGCATAATATATGTAAACTATGTAGGTACAATAAAATTCATCACGATTCAATATTTCGTGTTTTCTTGGGAGGTATTGCGTAACATACAATACGTTGCTTTGTAACCCTTTTAGTATCACCCTGAACAGCCTTTCTACACGTCGGATATCAGACATGGAAACACAGGAGGCGGAGGTACGAGTATGTAGGAGTGACGACGCCAGCTCTATTAAGTAGAAGTATGGGGAACAAAATGACAGTGAAAAGCGTACATAACTGTTTCTGTGATTGTTAAATTATATTTTCCAGGCTATATGTACGAGTTACGCAGTGTGAAATTGATTTAGGCCTATTAGAATGAGGTATGGTTGGGGTCGATAGATTTTTGTGTATTGAAATAATTCTGATGAATGATCGTGTGAATTTACGGGAAAAACTTCTTTTCAATGTGATTTCCGTGGAGCGAACTGTTCATTACTGACGACCAATGTATTTATCAGTTAAAGGAGAGCTACAATCGTGCTCAGTATTCAAGATGAAGAGCTTCAGGTGAGACTTGCCAATCCTGAGGTTCAACGACTTCCTAACTCAAATAAGATTATTTGGCGGGTAGGAAAGACTTTTCCCATTTAGCTGACGTTCGGGCCGTGGCCGTGCCCCGCATTTGTGTTGGAAATGTTCGGCAACGGTTTGGAGCCACTAGATGGTCGATTAAAGGCTCCAGTTCAAACATCCGAGGAAAGAAGATTGAGTTCGGTGCAACAAACATCAGATCTAGACTTGGAAAGAGGTGGATTTACAGTATCTACATCTTCTATTTGCCTAGTTGGATAAAACATGAGAAAAACGGTCGAAAAACGATATATATATATATATATATATATATATATATATATATATATATATATATATATATATATATATATATATATATATCTTTTTTGTAACAAAGGATCAAACGTACCCTTAATAGAAATAAAGTTAAGAGCGAAGAAATAAACGAGCGAATTATCGTATTATTTTTTCAATTTTTATTTTTTTATATTTAAATAAAACTCTTCACAAAGACGGACGGGGGGGGGATACCATGAAATTAAAATTTTAGAAAAAAAATTTAAAAAGCGAAAAAACTAAAATGAAAGAGTGGGGAGGACGCCCAGGTTCACCCTTGGGATCAAGGAAGCTGAAGGAGAAGAAGAGAGCGTGGGAAGAGAGTAACAACACCTCAGGACGGACGCGGGAGGTAATACAACGGAGCACTCTCGCCAAGATACCCAACGCCAAGATAAGTAACTCCATGACACTTTTCCCGCACTACACCCCGCGCCAAAACATGGTCGCGGCCATGAACTTGGAGTTGTTTGTCGCCACTCCTTTTAGCTCGGATATCGCCAGGTCTGCTCCACGTCCATGCTGCCACTGACCACCTCGACATCCAGGATAATAGCAAAACCATCGGGTTTGACGGCAACGATATCCGGCTTCTTGCCCCGTTCACTCGGCATGTGACATAGTCTCTCCCTTTCGACAAAAGCGGGATGACAAAGCGCCTGCTATCTGCTTGACGACTGCATCATAACGGAGAATGCTGCCAACGTGAGTTCACGAACGCACACAAACACACTCACATATATATATATATATATATATATATATTTTTTTTTCTCGAAAATCTTGATTTTTAAATTTTTTGAGACGTAGTAGTTTGATTTTCTACGAAAATTCGCTAAAATGAGAAGCAACCAGAGGACTCACCACACCCATCTCAGGAAATTTGTCACGTTGATAGAAAACGATAGGATTGGGATGGGCAAATATTCTATGCATGCATTAGGTGAAAGGTCTCATAAAATAAAAGTATACAGGACAGATTGAAATATCCAGCAACTGAAGTAAAATTGTTATTTCAGGGTAAAATAGGTGACAGTCAAGAGTTTTCCTTAAATATAACGAACTTGGAATATTATACTTGTGCATCCAGCGGGTAAATTGAGCAATCCAGGGCTGGTAAATTCAAACTATAGGTAAGAACCTTCGACTATATGAAATGAAACATATCTAAGATGCCACAAAAAAGTCCAAACTGTTATGATGACTTAGGAAAAATCAGTCTAGAAGGTACTGCAAAGAGAACAGCCTGGACATAGCAACCAACTATGGATACCAATGATTGATAAACAAACTTGGACATCTGATTAATTCACAAACTTAGTTTAATGTTTGGATGGTAAGGAACCATGGAAGAATCATCGGAGAGAGACAATGTCAACTAAGATTATATATATTACTCCTATATGCGACTATTATGTACTTCTTGCATGCTATATCAAACAATTGAGTTTTTGCTCTTTTCTAGACTCAGTCCCCAAGAAACAGAATTTATCGATCTCAGAAATATGATTGGACTAAAAGCCACATAAACTGAAAAAGTAGCGTGGAAATGTTTTCCTGAATGAAGAATCGTAATTTTCTTTATTTTTTCGCTCACTCATGCCATAGGAATTTTTGATCTTGGCTATTCACTACTTGTATCGAGCTCTAACACAACAGGAACTGTACACTCATAATAGAATGTTCTAACTTGCTGCAGGGAATAGAATGACAGAATTTCATTCCTTTCACTAAGTAAATCATTTGAAGGAGTATTATGTAGGGGTATCAATTTCTTTATGTAGGTATTCGATGTTCTACGTACTTGAGATTGTCAAAATTCGTTTTAGCAATTCCCTCTAATTTTCATACCTTGCATTTGGATTGGTTTGAGTCAATGACTGTTAAACCAAACTTATCTGATCTTTGAGTTGGGCACAGATCCGATTCAAATCAGATTTCATCCACCATCATCATACATCACACTAAAAATGAGTTTCTGAAATCCCAGGTGCTCTGCCTACCCGGGCGAAAGAGAAATGAAAGTTTGGAAACTGAGTGGTGAATAAATCTCCAAAGAGATTAATGACTGTGGAGTCAGATCCAGAACGTCGTAGAAAAAGTTGGAAACTGACTCACAAACAAGCAAGTTGGTGGCAAAGCTAAGGAAATCTACATTCCCATCATTCTAAACGTAAATTTACTAAAAAGTGAGAACGTAAGAACCATTGGAATACAACGCATAGAATGGGAAATGGACCAAACGTAACTGATGTACACAGGCACCTCTGCTGTGAGTGACGGGAATATATTTCTAATAAGTGAACGTACACTCCCTTCTGGAAAAGTCAAATGTTCAAGAACTTTGCAGTTTGCAGCGGTCGTGCTTAATTAAATTCTACGTTACTTTTCAACATGCTTTAAAATTCCCCAATGAGCCCGATTTTTTATTGTCCTTAATTCCCTTATTTCGGGAGATAATTTGTAGTTCTTGGGTCGAATTGCTTTGGTTTTTTATGCACTATATATTTGCTGGGTATAAACATTTCTGTAGGATGTACGGTTTAGGAATTATTAAAGAAAAACTTTAAAATGGGCAAATTAGGCCATCTTTATGAGGCCGCCATTTTGTTACCCTGCAATTTTGAGATGGCAGACAGAGATTTTCTCACTCAGATAGGACTAAATTTTCAAAACCTTATCTCAAACCTCCTCCTGAAACTACTACATATTTTCGGCCTTGGGTCCTGGACTACCCTGCATATGTTGAGTTGAGTCGTGAATTGTATACACCCTACCTCTTTCTGAATCGTGAGTAAATTCAGATGATAATGCATACTCTTTATATTTATGACGTTGCTTTTGCGTGTTTTGAAAGAGTGAGAGAATTACACTTTCGCGACAGAGCACTCGTGAGGCTACCCGCTCTCACAGAACAACATTACGTAGCCCTGGCTGCAGCAGTGGACCGACTTTTTTCAACGTTCTCTCGAGATTTGCTACACTCCACTAAAAATGCTCTAGCTTCGACAAAAATGGTCCAAACACGCTAAAATTTTGAGGGGTTACTCTGAATATGTGCAGGTCCAACTGCTATATTAAAATAACCACGTTTGAGGTTTTTAAATTGAATTTCGGGTCATGAAAAAAAGCGTTTGAAACGGAATAATGATTTGATAATAATGTATTTTAAAAGTTCCAGTCTCCCTCTTCGTTATTCAATTTGTTGCTAACCATTTTTTGCAACTTTTCGTCCGTTTAGACTCGTTCGTTCAATATATTTTTGAAAGAAAACTCGCAATAAATCAAAATAAACATGCACAAACACTAGAACGCTTGTCGCAATTTTCGCCGTTAATTTCGAAGGTAAAAAAAACTTTCCCTAACTTTTCTAACACCAAAATATTTTTTAATGCAGTCTGTGAACCTCTTGGTTTCTGAAAATGTTGTGAAAAACACGATGCGAGTATAGGTACTCGTCGCTGGGCCACAGCGGGTGATTGATGGGTTTCGCGAGTATACTCGTCGCTGGTCGTGAAAGGGTCAAGGGTTACGTTCAAGTCCAATTTCACCAACTCAAACCGCGTCTACAACGGCTTTCTAGAGCTTTCAAGCAACATTTTCATTATGAAGCAGAACCTCTCAAAATTTTTGTTGCCTGAAATGTAATTTAATTATCAAAACTAAAAATTGTAGCAAAAATGCGTTTTCTGTAAAGGTTTTTTTTTCTTTTTTTTTACATTAAAAATGTCTTAGTCTGATTGTGCATCCTCTTTATATTTATGACGTAGCTTTTGTGAGTGATGAGAGAGTGAGAGATTGAAGGTTATGTTCGAATCCAATTTCACCAACTCAAACCGCGTCTACAAAGGCTTTCTAGAGCTTTCAAGCAAGATTTTCATTATGCAGCACAACCTCTCAAATTTTTGTTGCCTGAAATGTAATTTAATAATCAAAACTAAAAACAGTAGCAAATACGTCTCCTGTAAAGGTTTTTTGTTTCTTTTTTTGACATTAAAAATGTCTTAGTCGACGGGTCAACCTAAAATTTTGTTACGGAAATTTTGTTATGCAAAGAAAAAACGTCACGCAACCTATAAACAAGTTAGGGGTTGTTATGAGCCAGTCATTTAATTAACAAGCAGTCGATAAATCATATGATGCTCGGTTGGAGAAATCAGTACGAATTGTCACTACTAAGTTTCATGTGAAGCCCTGTTCGGGCAAAATGATAGAAAACTACAAAACATGAATGCTGACGAAGCACATAAAAATCACATGTATGAGACGCCAATCAGCTGAGTGGCTCCTGAAGCTAGTTTCGAATTTCAAAAACCACTGATATTACAGGAACATTTTCAATGCTCATAGCTCTTCTCTCATAAGAGAGAAAGTACGATTTTTGAAGTGTAAACTTCTATAGGCGCACCGCGTCGAAAAATTTAGCGGGGTGTGAATACGATTTTACCGGCACGTTTTTTTCCGTCACGCTGTTTTGACAACCAAGCCGTTGCTGGGGAAATGAAACTTCTTTATTTTTCACCGGACAAAAATCGTTCTCCACTCGTTGGAAAGCTCTCGATTTATCACGCATTTCTTTCGTACTTGTTCTTCTATTCATGTCGTATTTTTATATTTATTTATGTTATAAATGGATATAGTAAACAATGCCGCTTGTTTTGTTGTCACTTGGTTGAGAAGTTAATCTTGCTTATAGTAATTGTAGACGCGCACCATAACAGAAAATTACTCTGTTCTAATTTCGATTTTTAAAACATTTATGTCGTAGTTTTAAATTTAATTACATTTACGAATTAGCGGGAAGAAAGCATGTTCCATATTTTAGCATTTTCGCTGAAGGCTCAAGGCGGAAAGTTACCGAGGGTCCAGGGGCGGAGCATGTCCACTTTTACTTTCCCAACATCCCAACACAGTGGAAAGTTATGTCCGAATCGTCATAGAAGTTTACACTTCTCCCGTGTGGTCTTTAGCACACCTGGTTTTGTATGAAGCACAACCTCTCAAAACTTTTGTTGCCTGAAATGTAATTTAATTATCAAAACTAAAAATTGTAGCAAATGCGTCTCCTGTAAAGGTTTTTTGTTTCTTTTTTTGTATCTTGAGACGAGAGCAAAGTGGAAAAATTCCGAGGAGAAAACCTCGTTAGTTTCAATGTCGGGAGCGAACAATACGCGGCAAGCAGAACAAAAGGAAAAAAGTAAATAAAACTCAGGGAGCTCTCACGTTATCCTGAGGGCATGTAGCTAATAACGTCTTGCAACGGTGGAACATTAAAGCGATGGTAAGGTGAAAAGAGAGGTAGGGGAGAGGCAGAGGTGGGGATCGTCCTTTGAAACAAATGGAAGTAAAAGGAGAATCACGCGGGAGAGTGGAAAGGGAAATCGTACCGCGAACAAACGTTAATTACAGTATGCAGAGGGAAAAGTAAGACTAAGACTAAGACTAATACTAAAGGTAAGGTGAAGGCCGGTAAGGAGGTGCCTTGGCGGGAAGGGGGGTGTTGGAAGACCCCAACTAGTAAGGATAAACTGGGAAGGCGGGATCAATACTATGATCAGGACTTCTGCCCTGCCTTTTCTTCCCGCTTACTGCCCCCCCCCCCCCCCCCCCCCCCCTTGATATGAAAGATAAGTCGGATAATTCGGTAGGATCCGTGCCAGAGTAGAATCGAAAGTCTCAACACGTAGGTATATTATTTACCAGTAAAATTCGTGGCTCCCCAACCAATTTAACTCGAACAATTTTAGTGTTTTCCTAATTAACTACCTAGGTAATTAAATTTATTTCTAAAATTAAAATTCTATTTGAACGAGAGAGTGCTTCATTCAGCCCCACTCTTCCTCAAAATTGTTTGCCTTAATTTTCAAGAGCCGTAGTTTCCAGTGGCGTAGCTAGGGTATTCGCCATCCAAATATAATGTAGATATCCATGTAGTAGGATTTCAACATAACTACTACTGGACATGTTGAAATCCAAATATAATGTTTGGTCATTTTAAATGAAATCAGATGAAGTTATAAGAGTAAGGGGTCATAGGTCACAGGGTAGAATCGTAAGTCTCAACACGTAGGTATATTATTTACTAGTAAAATTTCTGGCTTCCCAACCAATTTAACTCGAACAATTTTAGTGTTTTCCTAATTAACTGCCTAGGTAATTAAATTTATTTCAAAAATGAAAATTTTATTTGAACGAGAGAGCACTTTCTTCAGCCTCACTCTTCTTCAAAATTGTGTGCCTTCATTTTCAAGAGCCGTGGATTCCAGTGGCGTAGCTAGGGTATTCGCCATCCAAATATAATGTAGATATCCATGTAGTAGGATTTCAACATAACTACTACTGGACATGTTGAAATCCAAATATAATGTTTGGTCATTTTAAATGAAATCAGATGAAGTTATAAGAGTAAGGGGTCATAGGTCACAGGGTAGAATCGTAAGTCTCAACACGTAGGAATGTTATTTACCAGTAAAATTCGTGGCTCCCCAAAAAATTTAACTCGAACAATTTTAGTGTTTTTCTAATTAACTACCTAGGTAATTAATTTATTTCGAAAATGAAAATTTTATTTGAACGAGAGAGCACTTTCTTCAGCCTCACTCTTCTTCAAAATTGTGTGCCTTCATTTTCAAGAGCCGTGGATTCCAGTGGCGTAGCTAGGGTATTCGCCATCCAAATATAATGTAGATATCCATGTAGTAGGATTTCAACATAACTACTACTGGACATGTTGACGTCCATATATAATGTTTGACCATTTTAAATGAAATCAGATGAAGTTATAAGAGTAAGGGGTCATAGGTTACAGGGTAGAATCGTAAGTCTCAACACGTAGGTATATTATTTACCAGTAAAATTCGTGGCTCCCCAAAAAATTTAACTCGAACAATTTTAGTGTTTTCCTAATTAACTACCTAGGTAATTAAATTTATTTCGAAAATGAAAATTTTATTTGAACGAGAGAGCGCTTTCTTCAGCCCCACTCTTCCTCAAAATTGTTTGCCATAATTTTCAAGAGCCGTAGATTCCAGTGGCGTAGCTTGGGTATTCGCAAAAAGCTGGACATGTTCACACCCATCCAAATATAATGTAGATATCCATGTAGTAGGATGTCAACATATCTACTACTGGACATGTTGACATCCAAATTTAATGTTTAGTGTTTTTAAATGAAATCAGATGAAATTGTGAGAGTAGATGGGTGTTAGGCCACAGGGGTCTTTGGCCACGGGGTCCTAGGAAGTTGAAATTCGATAGGGAGACTCCCTGGGACACTAAGAGACGATTGAAATTATTGGCTCTTTCCTAATCACTCAGCTGAGTAAGCTAAATTCTCTCCTGATTATGCTAGGAAGTTGAAATTTGATAGGGAGACTCCCTGGGACATTAAGAGACAATCTAAATTATGGGCTCATTCCTAATCAGCTGAAAGAGCTAAATTATCTTCTGTACATCCTAGGATGTTGAGATTTGATAGGGAGACTCCCTGGGATATTAAGAGACGATCTAAATGATAGGTTCACTCCTAATCAGCTGAGTGAGCTAAAATTTCTCCTGTTCATCCTACTAAGTTGATATTTGATAGGGAGACTCCCTGGAACATTAAGAGACAATCTAAATTATTGGCTCATTCCTAATCAGCTGAAAGAGCTAAATTATCTTCTGTACATCCTAGGATGTTGAGATTTGATAAGAAGACCCCCTGGGATATTAAGAGACGATTTAAATGATTAGCTCATTCCTAATCAGCTGAGTGATCTGAATTCTTAAATGTATTATAGACCAGTGACAGGTATAGCCTACCTATTAGCTTATACTCCTGCCTATAATTATCTGTAGCGTACAGGGCTACCTAATGTAGAAATAATAAATCTTTGTGTAATCGTTTGCAGCGGTATGTAATGAGAGGATACATATATATTACAGTGAGTGAATGTGTTAACAACACTGATCAGAGAATTTATTACGAATTTGAATCATATAAACAGTAAAGTAAGTATTGAAACTTTTGACTGATGTGATATAATATTGCAATCGTTTTTCCTCTGCATTACTCCGATGGAATGAAATTAAATTTGACTTGTTCCCTAATCAGTTATCACCCAGCAGTCTCAAATGCATTTACGAACATTTTAAAATAAATTCAACATTCCGAACGGGTGGTGAGGAACTTCCTCGCAGGAAGCATTAAATGAATTTGGGGTAAAATAGTGAAACGTAGAAGACACCGCCCGATAAAATACGATCTATTGATCTGTTACCAATCACGAGAGATAAGGCACGCCAACACTGTGACCATTGCTCCCAAGCCGGCACGCGCGTAGTGTTTGCGAGGGCAGGACCCTAATGTAAGCATTCGATTAGATTGCTTAGAGTACTTAAAGCCAGGGGTCATGTTGATTACACTGCCAAATTTATTATTGTCATAATGCTATGTAAATGAGGCCGCTACCTATTAAAGCATTCAATCGACCATTTCATGGACGTGACATGCAAATAGGGGGCATCAAGGCCCCGTGACATTGGGCGCGGGGAAATTGCTACGTTCCGAGTCGCGCGTAAGTTCGGCCTATTCATAGCAAGTATTAGCATCGTGCACGACAAAGGAGGGTTGAAAGGGAATTTGATAAATTGGTTTCGCCAATTGCATTTCGAACTAAAAAATTTCATAATTAATTTTCTAAATACCTATAACAAAAAGAGTTGAATGAATGAATAGGTTTTATTCTTGATAACACTTGGTTTTTACAAGATAAGAATGAAATTCAACATTGACAAACAATTAAGGTAGGAATGTAAGTTATAACAACCCACAATAAGACTAAAAACACACTATCGGGATGCATAATTAAAACTTTGCACAGAATTCACACAGAACACTTGCACATTTTGACAGCTAGGGTACTTAGGTAGTTGTTCTTTGAATATAAATAGCAACATCAAAAGTACCGACCTTCGGTCAAGATACAAGAGCGTTGGCGGAGGGTTGTTTGCAAAAACAAAAAAATTAATAAATAAATAATAATATTAATATATTAGGACTAATTTGAATATTATTTAACTTCAAAAGATCTTCAACGAGCCCACCCATAGAAACCTATTTCTTTCAGCTTGAAATATACGACAACCTGACAGCAGATGAAAAATACTGTTCAAACCTCCGGAGTTACACAAAGGGCATAGTTCAGTTCCATAAAATTTAGATGAAAGGCGAGGGAAGTATAACAATTTCCAACTCCAATCCCAGAAACCGGAACTTGTTTCATATACAAAGGGAGATCTGATGAAAGATACCCAGAGGTGCCACCGGATACAAGGGCTTTAGGAAATGTATAGGAAGCAACATTTTTCAATAGAAGGCTGATCCTTGGTAACAACAAGCAACAAGTGGTCTTCGATCAGCGATGGAATCATGTTTTTTAGTTCGGGAACGGAGTAACAAAAAGAGTTCCAGCCTTGTAATAAATAAGTCATGAATTGCCAATATCCACAATCGCTCCAAAAATTTGTAATAAAAATGTTCTTCACTCGAGAACTCCGTTTTTAGGCATTTTTAAAGATTTCTGGTTATACATTTATACTTTTATGGTGATTCCCTCGTAACTAAAAGAAAAAAGTTTTGTTTCAGCGTGGTCAGGAGAACATGAATAGAACAAAACTCATTCAAAACGATAACTGAGGTGGTGGGGATGAGTTCACGAATTTTTCAGTTGATATTTCATGAATTTAACGCTGGAACGCTATCTGAAAACCTATTCCTAACCTACCTTCCTTAAGACTCAAACTCCCTTCAAAGAAAAACTGTGTCCTGCAGGTCGAACTGCAATTTCATTAAGCAAGGCACATAATAATTTATAGTGAAATCATTATATACACAAAGTAGGTAATATATACACGAGATAGAATACAAGCTTGGAAATGCGAGAAAAGACAGAAAAAGTATATGTAGTTTGGTGGTCTGGATGCTCGAAAGCTCGCATCTCAAATCACATATCGTGCAAATCACAAGACCAGCTGTCAATTTTCTGTTGCATCCAATAAATAAAAATTATGTACCACGTTTCTATCAGATTCCGAGCTAACTCGGGTGATCAGGGTGGGTCCTCACTTTGCCAATCGTATAAAGCAGGCCTGTAGACGATCATACCAAATTTCAGCCTTCTAGGTCTCCTAGGTCCTACATTGGCTAGCACTTTTTGAGCACATTAAATTGCTCAAATTTTAAAAAATGTGCTAAAAAAATCATTAAAAATGGCTAAAAACGTTAAATATATATTTTTAAGCAGAATTTTGTCGAAAAATATTCATCAATGATGAACCAGCCCATTGAAAAATGGATACACAAAACTGTGCTAAAAATGTACTTAAACATCATTAATATTTGCTGAAAACTCGGAAAAAACGCAAAAAAGGTAAAATTTCAAAGTCTATTTGAATTGTAGAATATCATTTAGAATGAGTTTTTTTTTTTCTTCATAAAAGCCATAAAAGAGATAGTTGACAATTTCTTTGCACTCAGTGCTCAAATTTCAAAATAGTTTAATACGATATTTTACGAAAATTTGCTCATACGATCGTGCTGCAAATCCAATCAAATATATTTGTCAAAACACATCGTGAAAGACAATTGTCAAAAATTGGTTATAAATATAATACAATTAATACATACACACATGTATGTAGCCAGTGCATGGAGACGGAGGGAGAGAAAAAGAAACTGTAAATGATCAACGATAAAAAGGTATGGACAAAAGTAAAGTATCAGAAAAGCTGGCACGATGGCTGGAGTAAGCCAGGGCATCCAGGTCGAGCCCGGACCCGACCCACCATGGCGGCGTCCCGAGGGTGCCCACCCATTTCCAGATGAGCGCCCTTAAACACGACATAATAGATCTACGGGAGCGATACACCAGGCGAGACCGCCCCCAGGCCGACCGAGAGCCCAGGCCGAAAATTATAGGAATTGAAAATGTACCCTACATTGCTAGACACTCATTTAAATTACATTCACACACATTCATACAATTAACAACTAAACTCTAACATTCAACTCTAAAAATAAAATAAATATAAATATCCAACAGTTAATAAACAATTTTCAACAACTCTATCACAGTAGGAAATATTATCTAAAAGCTAGCTCGAGTACTATTATAAAATTCCTCGGCTGCTAACATAAAAATTTAAAAAGGCTACAAGATATACTGAACTTCTTAATATTACATAAAAAATAAGTATGACCAATAATACGTATTAGTAATTTATTTAATTAGTAAGTTACCTATACGTGCATGGCAGGAACTTTTTTCGGCTTGATTGCTTCACAAATTGACTCAACTTAAATTTAATTTCGTTTTGGAAAGTTTTGTAATCGACAATCAAGTTCAATCCCACCTTTTTATGAGATAGTGGCGTTCTATCTTGAACTGCTGTTACTATTCCATTGTTTCAATTCTCTTAGTTTCTTGTAACTAAATCCACCACTACAGTCCTTCCAAATTGAGTCGACTTGTTAGATCATGCGATCTTTGGGAGAGTTCAATCTCCGACCGCTTGGGACCAATACATTTTAAACGTAGCTACCTAGTTACGTCGCGGAATTTCCTGCGACCCCCTTATTTGTCTTGGAAACCGCCTTCACCGGGAAGAGAAAGGGGAATTTGCCTTGATAAGGTTCTAGTTTGTGGAAATAGGGTACTCTTGCGGGAATAATAAATTTATTCGGGATGCCCGTACCTTTAAACCGAGGACCTTGGGTCATTTAGTATTACAGTATACGATTCGTCGCTCGTTGCCTCCTATCATTGGTTGCCATCCCATTTCTGTACAACCAGCAAAGCAGAAATTGAATTTCAGTTGTGCAGCATGAATGAATATTCTATTTTCTATATTATAATAATTTGATAATAAAGTTCCAGAAATAACGAACAATTTTTTAGCAGACGGTATCGGATTCTTCATTTGATTTTCTAGAGTAAATTATGTTCCAGCGTCAGAAATGACCGAATAAGGGGGGGGGGGGGGGTACTCCCCATTCATTCTTATAAGTCGCTCAAGATCAAAAGAGGTTTTGTGAATGAGAACTTATGGTTGGTTGCAAAGAAAGAAAAACATGAAGGAACTATTTTTAATCTAATGAAGAAGATTCCATCCCAAGAAGTATGACATCAACCGCACTTTTCTACGACCAGTAGTTTCCTTTCTATGATTTTTCAGAGTTTCAAGGACTTGTCCAAGCACCACTACCTACCACCCAAAGTGACGATAATGTTAAATTTCTTGGAATGTCGTGACATTACTTGAATGTTTTTAGATCTCACAAATAAATTGAAAAAGCCGAGTCGACCTCCAAAAGACGCTTACAGGTGACAGTTGGGGTAGTAGTTATTGTTCACGTAAACATCACTTGCTAACCTAATATGAGCAGTGGGAAGGGGGGGGGGGGGGCACCTTTAAGGCTTAAAAGCACAGGATCATGGCTCGGCTTCACATCCGTGATCTGAAAATTCACTTTTCACTTCCTTGTCCCTGTGTTTGATAGGTATTTTTGTGCTGTCTGATCGGGAAGCTGTCGAGGGGCTCTTGTGTTCTGGTCGATTAATTAAATCCAAATTTGCTCGATTTCATATTGCTTGTCATATTCCTTAACGATATGTTACTATCCTACCAATCCTCATTCATGGTAAGATAAACTTTTGCGTACAATGGAATGTATTTACTACTCGACCTAATTAGAGTAAGGGAGGCACCATTCGATAATCTAATCAAAAAACGATTTCTATTTGGCCATATATCGATGTATTTTCAAAATTTAAAATGCTTCTGGCACCTAGACTCTTTTCCCACAGAAAAATCGAATGAAAATAAAGCGAGAGAAGACGAAGTCCAAAAATGTTAGGTACAGATACGATTTTCAATGACACGAAAGTCGGAGTCAGGATCTACTTAGTTCATTTTGCTGCCGCTAGGCTCGCATCCTTATTTGGAATCGCGAATAGGAGACCGCTTGACAACGCAAGTACGTCCTCGTTACCACGTCTTCAACATTACGCCCGTAAATTTATGAACTCGAGGAAGGTTTCAGTGATAAGCGTGTTCAGTTCATATTTTGAATATAAAAATTTATACTAAACATAGTATTTAAAATATAAATTAAATATACCTATAAATTATATTAAAATATCCTATATTTATTTATATATATATCTTATTTTCAATCAAAGCAGTCCATTCATCGAATGCCCAAAAAGCAACTTAGTCAACGAAACGGAGGATAAAAGGTTGCCGAAAAACAGATACGTAAAATCTTTCATTTCAATCATATCTACCTTTCAAGCTACAAACATTATTCTATAAAGATACAAACAGGTATTATTTCCCCACATCAATGCCTAAAATCTGTACGTACCAACCTCTATATCTAAATTCCAAATTACTAAAAGTTGAGCAAGAACTTAGTTACTTGAATGATCGCAAGTGTTCCTGGCGGATGAGTCTTCAAGGTAAACCTGTAACACACCGTTGAGCTCGTCTTTGCTCAATAAACTAGCGTAATATGCAACCTGTACAAATTCTAATATTTCTCGCTGCATTTCATTTCACAAATAAAACGGCAGACGGGCGGACGAAGGACTGAGGGGGAAATTTTGAGACGGAGGGTTGAAAAAAATTCTTGGCCGATTACAAAGGTTCGCTTTGCAAATATCACAATAAATTGAAAACAAAACAATAAAACAACGCGATGATAGATTATGGAAAGTGAGAAATCAGTCGAATGTCGGAATCAGCGTCAGGTTACAATTATTTGATAAGAGATGATGTGTGAAGACGCGGGTAACACCGAGCTGTCACCGTAACAGCCAGCGTGTTAGCGAAATTTTGATTTTCCCTACATTTACGAACACCGTATTAGAACACCGTGGTAACCAGGAACTCTCTATTATAGTGGGGTCTTTAACACGTACTATCTAATACAGTTTCTGTTAAATGAGTAAGCCATGAATATTAATATGATTGATAATGATATGCATTTGGGATTTATAGTATACCTAACGTAAATTTCTTCAGTTCTTTCCTATTATTTAGCCCTGATACTGTCTTCGACGGGATGTTTTCGTAAAAATACCGAACAAAGAGAGAAAAATCACGAATAGAAGCGGCACTCTGTTGGTTAACAATGAGCATGTTTTCTCTAGCCAAATAAAGCTGAGTCAACAAGCATCGGGGAGAGGTCGGTACACTGGTTTATATTTGACTTCTTACAAGGGCTAAGGCAAAAACCTTATCATGAAATCCCAACTCCTTCACAAGATATAGAAAAGCGAAAGGCAAATATTAGCTGAATCCTTCCAGTGCTCCTGTATACGCGCAAACAATCTCCTGTGGTGCCACAAACAAGACATATATACGCTACTTGTAACAGCACAACAATAAAACAGGTTGAGCAATGAAATAAGATTAACAGCAGCTATAAGAAACGGATGCTGCAAATGTACTAAATGGAGACAACGATAACAAAAGTGTGCCAAGTTTTGAGGGCAGTATAGCTTCCTCACTTATTGTAACATGGAGATATAGGATTGGAGACAGATTGTGACGAGATGGTTGAAAGTAATATGTAGATGGTTGAAAGTAATATGTATAGTCTTCACAACTAGTTTCTTCCTATATGTTAGGCCTCATCAGGTGCTACAATGAATAGTCAATAGAGGTAAGTATACATAGGGTATCTACTACGACTTAAGGAGTAAGTTAAATATAATTAATTGAATGAACTAGGTATTTACAAGTAGGTTCGTCACTTTTCCCATACAATGTATGGATGTAGTACGTCGTCAATATGCATGTAATTCCATGTTACTCTCTGAGCATACATAATAGTTGGTGGTTGGCGGTTTCTACTGAGCCAAGGGGGTTTTCTGGAATTAAGTTATGAAGTGCTAAGTAAAATTTATTTTGGGAAATGACCAGGTTGAGTTGTGAGGTAGAGGTTTTATTCTTACTTTGTTGGGTAGTCCATATAATACTAAGTCTGGCCATGAATATCAGAAGAATCTGTTTTATGTTAAGCACTATAGAGTAACACTGATTTCACAAGTTATGAGGGAAAATTTACACAAATTTACAAATTTCAAGAATGAACATTATTTTTTCAATAATAATATAATAGTAAAAATTAATTTTTAAATAATAAAATAGTTCTCGGTCATCATGAATCCCAAGTTATTATGGTCAATTTAATTAATATCCTATCTTCTCTTTCTTCTAAGCATGCAACGTTATGCAAATCCCAGCTTACTTTAATCAAGAAATGGGGGTTGAGGATAACGTAAAGGTTTCATCAATTACCAACATTTCAAGTTCAAACACCGCAAGCTAGTGAACCGAGTTAGCAAGTTGAACAAGGTATTAGTGGGCCCTGTGGGTACTAAATATTATGTTTCAACGAGGGAAATGCCAGTTGCAGCAACTTTAGACAGAAGGAACATACCTGGTCTCAAAAGACCTATGCCGAGCATTTTGTGACCCCATTCGCACAGTAAACCAGCAGGACCTGAGGGGAATGTGTGTATAGCTTGGAAGAGCTAAATGACAGGATACTGGTTCACGCCAATGCACAGCTCCAAGTTGCGGTAACCAAGTTTTCCTACCCATTCGCCCAAAGGGAAAAGCGGTCGCAACTCACCAAGTTTACTAAATCTATTGTATCCTCGGAGTCCGCAGTATTTACCCCAGTAGGTTGAGGCTTTAGTTCGTTGCATAAAGGGAGGTCCACAACTTGGATGCAATCAGTTCTGTTCTCACGTTGATTAATTAAAAGGTGGAACGAACTTTCAACATCCCCAACCGATCGAGCAATCCTGATATTACATATATGAATTGCTAAACTTTATATTATATTAATTTAGAACTAATGGATATACGCATACACAATATTATTCTTTACATACACAATATTATCAATGTTGATTAATTGGACAAATTAATTACACGGATACAACCCTAATTAATTTTAATTAATGGACTGTATGGTGGTGGGGGGAGGGGGTTACTCTATACAGGGTGCAGAAAAATAATTTCCTCTTAGCGAAATTGGAAACGGCACAAATCGATACCCAACACTTTTAAATTATGACTACTGTACCTTTCCATTTGTCATCCGAACAAAGTCAAGTGAGATATCGAGTTGGTGTGTGTGATGCTTCATCAACATATGTACCTACCAATTGATCTAGCAATTGACTAACTTAAAAGTGGTCCATCGTTTGAGGGTGAAATAAGAGTATGTTGGACAGATCGAATTACAGTCAATAAACAGTGGTAGAAATGTTTAGAAATAGAAAATAACAATAAAATAAATAACATGTACCTATTTAAGCAAGGAATAATAACGAAAAACCTTCGACAACCATCTTTTGGAGAAGTGTTAAAGTTTAAGTGTTTTACCATAAATTGAGAGTAAAATTTGAGTTCTATGAAATATCAAATTGAAATTAAACGAATGTATTAATTGATGTTGTTGTACATGTTCCAGGAAGAAGATCCGAGCAGTTGCCATGAGAATAGGAGGAACGAGAAGGCTTCAGGCCTTTGGGTATTCGCGATTTCAAACAACATTGCGCAGCCTAGCGGCAGAAAAATTAACTCTTGTAAACGGTATCACGCAGACAATCAACTTGACAGGTTATCTGTGTTTGTCTATTTCTGGCGGCATGAGGGATGTCCCCTTGGAACTTTCTCTTGGTTTGAATTACATCTAACTCGCTACGGCTGTTCTGAAATGGACAGGTGGCCCTGGGAGCCGGCAGGGTGGGTGGGTCCTGGCTAGTCTGGACGCCCTGGTTCCGGCCGGCTGCATTGAAAGCACTGTCGCAAAAAAAAAAAAAAAAAAAAAAATCTGTCAACCACCTTTCTTACCGTTTTGCCAGGTCTCCACGGACATAATATGAAAACCCAAGAATTGGGTTTTTTAGCGAATTTTTTCTAATAGCGAAAAAATGAGCTATTAGATGGCTTCAAAATTTAAAACGCTGCAAATTATTTCACAAAGGTTTACTATTTTTTCAATTGAGTATGATCGTAGTTTTAGTTGGCTAGCGTACGTCATAAGGCCCGTCCAGACTCCTCGGCGTGTCCTATTTCGAGTTGCCACAACCTATACTTCTATAATTATATACGCATGTTTATATTTCTCGATTTGAGCTCCTATCTATTCAAATAGTTATTGCCTTAATAATATCATTATCTAAGTACGTACGAAAAGTCGAGAGGATATGTTATTAAATATGCGTAGGAAAAGCTTTGGTATTAACACACAAATATGACCTTGAAAAAAACATATATTCATGCCTCGAAAGAACGCCGTACCCACCACAAGGTGCCGCGGCGCCGGCGCCTCCTCTCACTCCACCCCCTCACCACCCACCGTGACCCCCTGCCAAGCGTGCCAGGCGTGCGCGCGTCGAAAAAGACACTTTTTCGCCCGTTTTTGGCCCATAGCATCTATGCGAGAAAAGCGATCGGGATGGTTAAACGTTAGGACCAACTAGACCCCAAATGGAGTCTATGTGCGAAAGAACGGGTTTTTTAAGTCAATTCTTAGGCCTTTTATGGCCCGGACGGCGGACGGACATTTCAAATTTGGATTCTACGCACCTTGAAACGTAAAGTGACAAAGTTTGAGGGGGGGGTTATAAAAATTTTTTGCTACACGATCACATAGGCTTATTATATTGGAAATAATAAACCAAAAGTGGGAGGGTGTGGGGCCGTATTTTTTCATAAGGTGTATTTCCAGGCGATAACTCCCTTAAAATACGGCGTAAAACATTATTTGTTGGTCAGCCCGATCGCTCCAGAATTTCAGGTTCAAATTTACAATTTAGTGTGCCAAAATATGCTAAAAAATCTGTTTTTTCACTATTGGGTCTGAGGGGTGTCACACTAGAAGTATTTTTCAGCTCCGAGGCGATGGCAACCACTCCCAGATCTCTAAAATTCACAATAAGTGAGAAGATTTGTAGATGAAAAACGTCCATATAATTGACAACATTTTCGAGTTCAGCTGCGTGTCCTAAAATGTTATATTTTATTCACAACTTTCTTGGAAAATTATCTTTGAAGCCAGTGACTCTTTAATCTTTTGAAAAATCTTTATATTTTGTAAGCTTTACTATTGTTATACAAACACTTGTATGGCAGCAATATGAAATTAATATTATTATTATAAAAATAATCGGATACTACAATGACATAGTCGAGTTCAAAAAACGTCTTTCACTCATTCTTCCGCATTCTCTCGGGATGACGAGCAGCAACGGTTTTTCTGACAGCCCTACATTTGCATATCTGCTCCTCCTTCGCTGTTTATGCGCATCCCCATAAGTAATTCAAGGTAAATTGCCGCTCAGGTCGCCTCAGGTTTACTGTCGCTCCACGAAGACAATTGCTATTCGTTTTGCTGGGGTCGTACGCATCCGGTGTCGTGTTTTAATTGTCAACTCTACCCGTTCAACGCGAGCTTCGCCTCCGTGGAGAGATCAATCTCCCCGAGGCCATTTCACGTTCTCTACTTTCTTTATAGAAAACACCACTCTTGTTTCCACAATGACAAAAGGGCTGTTTTTTGCCAACCGTCATAGAGTGATGCATTGCTGAACGCTCTGGCGGATAATATAGGGAGAGACTTAAAGGGAAATGGAAGAAATAGTCATGGAATAAAAACTATGAGGTATTTCAAAGAATTTCCGAAATTTAGCAAAAAAAGTTCCAGTCATGCAGCATGATCCACTGAAATCAGGAGGATAAAGGTGGATTCACACTCGCGGTAACGCGAACGTCAGATCACAGTCACGTCAGGTCGCGTCAAGATTGCTTCTGTGGAAACTGTACGGGGTGATTCCCACTCACGGGCGCGGTACAGTCAAGATCAAATCTCGGTCCAGTCACTTCCCGTCAGGTCGCCCGGCGTGCGATCGAAACCTGACGTGACGTTGACCTTCCCGGACTGAACGGGAAGTGTGAATCACAAACAGTCAAATCTCGTCTCCGCTGGGTGTCCTCCCGTCAGGATTCTCCCGACTAACAATCATCAAACTTATGATTTTTAGAAAGTTATTGCTTAGAAAAAGTTTATCAACTTTGAACTAAATACGTTAAAACTTTCTGCACGAATTTACGCTGCTAAATTTACTTAAATTTCATTAAGGTTTGCTAAAATTCCAGTAATACAGCATGCAGGGGCGTCGCTATAGGGTGACTGGGGGGGGGGGGGGGGGGGGGGGCTCACTGACATGGGAGAAGTTGGGAAAATTTGGGAGCTGGCAATAAAACCCATAATTTGAAGAGACGTATTTGGAAGACTAATTCTAATCAAATCCTGGTTTTCGCAACTGTAAGTACCAGGTATTCATGGAATACTTGAAGTATTTTAATTTTTTGCATGAAATTGGCATTTTTCGTTCAAATTTCCCAAATTTCCACAGCGTTTTGCAATTATGTTATATCTCAAAAACGGATAGTGATAAAAAATTTGGTTTGACGGCGTATTGCTCTATTTTCAGCTTACTCACCCAAAAATATTGTTCACACTATTCCGAATCCACTCTGTAGTTCAATGTAGAACATTTGACTTGAGTTTGATTGACTTTGATTTGAGTTTGAAACATATGACAAATAATTTTAAGGTTACAATGACTGATGAGTGTTTTTACATAGGAAATATGGACAAGCATGGACTAAATGGAAAAATCTGCATACCCACTTCCAGTAAACTCAACCTTTTAAACTAATCGTGTAGAGTTAAAAATTTCTATAAATGTATATTTTCTTATTGTTACTTCTCATTGAAATTATTGTTTCAATTCAAAACATATAAATATATATCTGATTTACTAATGAGCAAACCGCTTTGTGCTTTTAAAAATATCTGGAAGATTTATCCTGGTCATTTACACATTCTTTAAGTTTAAAATAGTGACAATATTTATTGTAATCAAAATCGAATATTGTGTTATTACTACAAACGGTAGGTATGTTATCAAATTTTCATATTACAACTCACTTAAAAAAGGTCATTTTGTAAGTGTTACGTGTATTTAGTGGGTACATATATGCAATTCATAGTGACTGTAGGTAAGAGGTATCATTTATAAGTGATACTATACATCCTATTGGAGTCAGGAAAACTTTGGGTTCAGTTGGGAATTTCACGATGCTTCCCCCCTTATTATTTTTGTCTAGCGACGCCGCTGACGGTATGATCGTATCAGTGAATTTGCCACTGATACGAGACTCCGATTCTCCGTTCGGGGTCTAGTTTCATCTTCTTCCTCGAGTAGCAAAGCTATTTTATACAAATTTTTTATCCTCTCGGACATCGCGTCACTGCGCGGGGAAGACTGACCTGACCTGACGTGATCTGACTTGGCTGTGTGAATGGGTGGCCCGTTGACGTGACTCTGACCTGACTGTGATCTGACGTTCCCGTTACCGCGAGTTTGAATCCACCTTAAATAGTAACAATGATCTACTTTTAACATGGTTAGGGATTGTTGGTGAAACTGGACCAAGAAAATTAATAACACGTGCTCAAATAATGGGTATACATACCCAAATAACTAAAATATTGTTTTAATTATTGAATATTAGCTATTTAGAAAATTTATGTCCCAGAAATTTGGATAATTTCTATTTCTTGCATAAATATGCGCACACATTTCAATAAAATGTAGATATGCAAGTCAAACTGAATAAATAAATGAATAATAATGATTAATAAAAGCAGACTACAGAGGTATTCCAACGTTCAACAGCTATTAAAAAGCTTTCGCCAGATTTTGGTGATTTGGTTGTACAAATCACTCGTCTTGGTGCAGCTTTCCGAGAAAAGCCTCGCCCTATTTAAGTGGTACATAATTCACCTGGGATAGTTTCCAGGATATTGTAGAAGAATAGATCATCAACCCCCCAAGATTATTAGGTAGGTATATTGTTGAAATAGAAAAACCTGAGGGAGAAATACGAAGACTTTCAGTGAACATGATACGATAGTTAATTATTTATACTACCGCACAAAACTTGATGTTGGTCGAGACAGCGCATACAACTTGGTGCTTTCCACGACTTTCTAACGGCACAGGAGGGCCGGACAGCGGTTTACCGCATCGGCAGCCGATAATGATGACGATATCGCGGGCTGCAGTACACGCGACCGGTGAAGCGGCAAGAATGAAAGTCACAAACCATATTGTTCAATTCTGAAGAGCTTCGAATGTTTTTCACGTCCGTGAAATCTATTTCCATGTTTACCCTGAGTTCCGAAAAGTAAATATGTCAATCAAACAAATTGTCTATAAGTAAAAAGTCAATATTTGATTGTTACAAGAAGCTTAGTCACAACAACATTCTACTGGTAAATAGGCAACTCCGAACTTTGAAAATAAATCGGATAAACAACAGAATTGAAGCAATGTAAATCCAAGATAATAGCACTGTGATAATAAGATGATAGAGGTGATCATAATGAGGCGTAGAGGTCCTGTATGTTGTCCAGCACGCTGCGTTGTCCGGCCTCACATGTGGTCTCATGTTGAGAGCCACTGCACCTAATCCATATGTCCATATGCAGAAGTGGTCCCGAATGTGCCAATTCAGGTTCATCTCGCTGTTTACGAATTACTTGAAGTAAGCGCAGAGCTACAACCTCCTCTTGAAGCTGCAGCCTCCACATTTCCATCAAGCCTTCCCAGTGCTAATCATTCTGCTTAAAAATTCCAAAATTGAATGCACATCCGACAAGATCAGCAAGCCTCTTCAGCTTACTCACTAATGGTTTTCAGGTACTTTCAGATGATTTTCACTATTACTTGGGTACCACTGTGAAGGCTGATATAGCTTAAAGTTCGCCTTTCTACTCTATAGAAATGGTTGGTAAGATGGGAGAGACAATCCAGAAATCTGCAAGTCAATTTTATAGTAATTTATTGAACAATAATCGAATATCCGTGGAAGCGTGACTAGAAAGCAGGTAAGTACAATAGATTTTAATTAATTTAGTTTAAGTAGTTTTAGTTATAGTTCCTTGATCTAGGCGATAATATAGTTATAAGTAGTAATATATATTTCAGTTGTAGCACTTATTAGTTCGTAGGCACAACACTTGCTTTATATTCGTTAATTTGGTAGGTTAATCGCTTCTTCTCTTGTAGTAGGTATAAGGACGCGCTCGAAGTAGATAATAATAGAGGATGTTGATTAAATTTGTCGACTTACGGGGTAGAATGGCGACGTAAATTACCGAGGTAGCAGGTAGTTTGCTTCAACACCTCCTTGCGTCAATTTCTGTCGGTAGGTAGGCAGCTGAGAACTTCAGAGGGCCAGGAACAACGATGGAGACCCGCGGTAAGTAGGTACTGTTACCGAGAAGTCCGCAGCAAATCAAATTCAAGCGAAATTACGCGACGCACGTGTGCAAAAAATCGGAAGAGGCGACGTAGGTTAATTGTTTGAATGATCGAAGAGAACTGCCGGCCCACTGCTTCGGCGGATTGCAATCCGAATTCGTGGAAGAAGGGGTAAGATAACGAGAAGACACGAGCGGCGCGATAACGCTAAGTTGAAGATAAAGAGAAGACGGGGAGTCTCCGTAACCTCTAGACCCATCTCGCTACGATGCCGACAATCGGCGTAAACATGCCGCCGACCAAATTTGCATGCAAATTTCTTTAGTGAAGAATGGTTAATGGGGTTAGTGAAGTCCAGTCATGCTGGTCCAGATCAAATCCGGCTCGAAGGACCAGAAGTTCAGTTAATAGACGCATATGGAGGCTGCTTCAGTGGAAGAAGGGGAGCACACTGATGGACATGCCGACGCAGCACCTTTCCATTAGAGGTGCGAAGAGAGACAATACGAACCAAACCATCCTTGCCAGGATGCACGTCAACAACTCGAGCTGCTGGCCAGTGTAATGGCAGGCAGTCCTCCTTCAGTATCACCAAATCACCAACCTCCAAATTAGGCACTTGGCGTTGCCATTTGCAGCGTGTCTGCAGAGTCGCCAAATATTCCAGCCTCCATCGTCTCCAGAAGTGCTGATGCATGCGCTGGACAAGTTGCCAACGGTCCAAAATATTCAGTCGGAGGTCCAGAAGGGAGGGCTCAGGAATCGCCTGTAGGGGGCCGCCGACCAAGAAATGACCTGGGGTCAAGAATAGGAAATCTTCTAGGCTAGGTGATACTGGGCAAAGTGGTCTGGAGTTTAGTGAAGCTTCGATCTGTGCAAATAGTGTGGCAAACTCTTCATATGTCAACACCGAATCACCAATGGCTAGTCGGAGACGATTTTTGACGGATTTTATTCCTGCCTCCCATATACCACCAGTATGTGGTGTCTGTGGTGGGTTGAATTTCCAGTCTATGCCTTGGTTTGCAGCAAAGTGAAGAATTGAATCTCTCGTCGATATTTCCTTGAGCCAGGCAAACAATTCCTTCAGATGGCGTGCAGCTCCCACAAAATTTGACCCATTGTCTGAGTAGACAATGCTGGGAGTTCCGCGTCGGGAAATGAACCGCTGGAACGAAGCAATGAACGCATCGGTAGTGAGTCTTGTCACTGCCTCCAGGTGAACAGCTCTCGTTGCCATGCAGACATAGAGACAAAGGTAAATTTTCGACGTCTGGGCCTTTCTTCGAAGAGAGTCTCGCATGACCCAAGGTCCTCCAAAGTCCACACCAACATGCTTGAAGGCTTGTCCACCCTCAAGGCGATATCGCGGAAGTTCACCCATCAATTGATGAAAAATCTTGCCCTTCGACCGATAGCAGACCATACACAAAAAACCTCGTTTGCGGACCAATCTTCGCAATGATGGGATCCAATATCGCATCTGGATTAAGGCTTGGAGTTGTGATGGTCCAGGGTGTAGAAATGCCTTGTGGTAATGGTCGATCAATAGGTAGGTAAAATGGGCATTGTTGGGTAGAAGAATCGGATGCTTTTGGCTATCAGGTATGCTCGCCTGAGACAAGCGACCACCAACACGTAAAATGTTCTCAGAATCAAAATATGGACTAAGGTTTGGGAAGCGCTTAGATGCAACTTCTATGGATGGTTCCTTGTCATAGAAGAAGTAATGTCTCTGGACGGCCTTTATGCATGCCATGGTTGCTCTCTGTATCTCTGGAAAAACCAAGGGGCCAACCAACATTGGGCAGCAGCAACATCCAACATGTTTGGTGTTGTACCACCAACGCTTCATCCAGGCGACTGATCGGACAAGTCGTCCATATGCTGAGAACCTAGTCATCCAGACAATCAGTGGGTTTAGAATTTGGGCAACAGATAGAGCAGTAGGTTGCTTCAGTTCTGGTAAGTCATCCACCTGGGATGCTGTAGAATGAGGCCATTCAGCACGTGGAGAAACCAACCAATGCGGACCATTCCACCAGAGGCTGCTGCTGATCAAGTCTGATGGGAATACGCCCCGGGATCCCAAATCAGCAGGATTATCCTCGGAACGCACATGATGCCACATAGAAGCTGGAATCCTGTCAACAATGGAGACTACTCGGTTCGAAACAAATGTCTTAAGTAGATGTGATGGTGTCTTCAACCAGCCAAGCACTATAGTGGAGTCGGAGAAGAATATTGGGAGCTCAACATTGCCAGACAGAGATTCATAGAACTCAGCTAGAGAGTGGAATAGATCAGAAAGCAGCAAGGCAGCACACAACTCAAGTCGGGGAACGGATACTGCCTTCACTGGCGCCAATCTTGATTTGGCTGATAAAAGAAAGACGTGTACTTCAGAGCCGGATTGCAGTCGAAGATAGATTGTAGCACAGTATGCCTTTGTGGAGGCGTCAGCAAATCCCACTATTTGAAAGGCATAGTGGCCAGAGGTTTTAACAAAGCGAGGAATCCTGAGAGTGCGAATACATGGCAACTGTTCAACCGTGCCCCTCCACAGCTCTCTGAGATGAATCGGAATAGTCATATCCCAACCAAGTCCCAACTTCCACAATTCCTGAATGAACGTTTTGAGCCGTAGAGTGATAGGAGTGAGAAACCCTAATGGGTCAAAAATACGAGCAACAACAGACAGAATGGCTCGTTTAGTGTAGATAATGTCAGGCTCCTTGATATCATACATGAAGCAATCCATCATTGGGTCCCATTTTAGCCCCAGCACCTTGACTGTGTGGTCGTCTCTCTCGCTCAGCTGGACAGGAATGTTCTCAGTTTCAGAGGAGACAGCCTGCAACACCTGTTCGCAATTACTGGCCCATTTACTGAGGGAAAATCCACCACATTTCATAAGTCCCACAACTTGTTGCTGAAGCTCCAGAATATCTTCCACTGCATCAGTGCCCGTTGCCAAGTCATCCATGTAAACGTCCTCAGAGACAGCCTTTGCCGCAAGAGGGAATTTGTGGCCCTCATCCTTGCATAGTTGTTCCTTGGTCCTTAGGGCAAGGTACGGTGAACAAGCCATTCCGTATGTCACCGTTCTCAGGAAAAATGAACTGACATCGGTGTCGGGAGAAGTGCGCCAATAGATAGTCTGATAGGGCCAATCAGCTTCATTGACCCATATCATGCGGAACATCTTCACAGCGTCAGTCATGAACACATACCTATGCTTACGGAACTTCAAGAGAATCGCCCGAAGGTCCTTCTGCAAATTTGGCCCGGTCATTACAACATCGTTCAGTGTTGCTGGGAAAACTCTGACACTTGCATCAAAAACGACGCGGATTTTGACGTCTGAGCCCAGATCTCGGGTAACGCAGTGATGGGGTATAAAGAACCTTGGGTTTGAATTTGCAGGAGCCATGTGACCCATGGATATGTAGTCGTCCATGAATTCCTGATATTTTCCTTGAATCACAGGGTCTCGTTCTAGTTTCCTTTCAAGATTGATGAATCTCTTGAGTGCTACCTTTGAAGAGTCTCCAATGATGGGGTTACTATCCTTGAATGGAATACGGACGATGTAGCGGCCATCTTCTGCACGGCAGTGAGTCGTTCTGTAGAATTCTTCACAGCGAAAATCTTCTTCGCTCATTGAAGGAGGGGTCACTGCAGGCTCCTCGAGTTCCCAAAAGCGTTTCAGCTCTTCTCTTAGATCCGAAGGCTCACCCAATGAGAATAGGACTGTCGGATTATCAGATGCAGGGACATCGCCATATCGACCCATGACAATGTGCCCAAATATTGAAGATAGCAGTCTTGGATAACCAGGTTCAAAGGTCACGATACTTCCTGTGCATATTTCTGGGAACAAATCAGCTCCAAGTAGAAAATCTATAGCGCTTGGTTGCCAGAACTTAGGATCGGCAAGAGTGTACTTGTAGAAGCGAGCCCGCATGTCAATGGGTAGGCTGACAGTAGGGAGGTAGGAGGTAGGGGGGGTCAATCGCCTCTGTATTGACCTCAGGTTCCTGAGATCCTGTTGGTCTGATCATGACAGTGGTTTTTCCCTTTGCACCTTCAAATATCGTTTGACCGATTCCAGATATCTTCTTTGGAAATTTCGTAGAGGTAAGACCAAGCCGGTCAAGGCACTTCTTGGTAATAAAGGAATATTGGCTTCCTGAGTCAACGACAATGCGGATGGTCTGAAAACGTCCTCGGGCATCCTGAATCTCAGCAACAACTGTACCTAATATAACGTTAGTTTCACTGGTAGACGTTAGAGATGATCCGATGAGAGAACTCCCTAGGTTTGTAGATTGAGACTCGTTGGATGCTGTGTTCAGAGGGACGTCATGGCGGTGCAAGCTGGCGTGGTGTCTTTCTTTACAAAACCGGCAATGCCAGCGTGATTTGCAATCTGCAACACGGTGATGAGGTGAGAGACAGTTCAAACAGCCAGACCAGTTCCTCAGCATTATAGCTCTTTCTGGGGCTCTGGCTGCATCGTACTTAGGACAGCTGAGAAGATGGTGGCGATCTCCATTCTTGCAGACGAAACATGGTGTAGAACGGTCATCTGTATTGTGAGCTCTGTTTTTATCTCCAGGAGTTTTCGTAGAACCAGCTAAGAGAACAGTCCGCTTGGGAAGTTTCATCCTTGCTTCATGTTTATGTTGTTTTCCAGAGTTGCTCATTGTATTCCCTCCAGCAGTAGATGACCGAACAGTGCCGCCAGATGCCAATTGAAGAGCTAAACAGCGGTCGCTGACAAATTTGTCCAGTTGCTGAAATGTAGGGAATTCGGAATTGCCTGAAGAAATTTCGAACTGCTCGCGTGTGCCTGAGTCGAGAGCCTTAGATGCCAGGTGAAACAAGACGAATTCGATAGGGTCATCGATGTTCAATAGCTTGAATGCAGCAATGGAGTCTGATACTGTGGCGCGAAAGGACTGTAGGGATTCAACAGTAGCTCTACCCTGCAAAGGTTTGAAATCGAGCACCTGATTCAGGTAGGTAGTAGCGAGTATTCGCTTATTATTATAAGCATCTGTCACCGCCTTCCATGCTAGTGGGTAATTAGTGTCATCTTCGATTGCAAAGCGAGAAATCAAACTGGATGCAGCACCTTTCAATGCAGATTTAAGGTACTGGAATTTCATGCTTGGTGCAAGGGTGTCGTCGTTGTGCACCAATGACATATATATGTCTCGAAACTTAGGCCAATGGGTAATCTCGCCAGTGAAATCGGGAAGTTTGATAGAAGGAAGGCTTCTGGTTGCAATAGAGGTTTCGTGGGATGCAGAGAATGACGATTGAGCACGCACAGTAAGCCTTTCAAAGTTTGTGTTAGCTTCATAATAGTACCTTTGAGCAGCAGACTTCATTTGGGCTTCTGAAGTAGAGGGGAAGCTCATAGACATTCCAGCATCCTCGTATAAATCAAGAAGATCCTCCCAAATAGAGTCAAATTTCTCAAAATATTTATTTAATGCACGAAACATGCCTCGAAATGTATCAACATGGGATGAATCACTGATTGCTTGACGTCCCATATCATTGATGTTACGTACTTCTGCCAGTGCTGCTTCCAGTCTCCTTTTCAGAGTATTGGATTTTTTCAAAGCCTCTTTATCGAGCGAAGGGGCTTGTTTCTTTGGTTCCATAGGTTTGCCTGCAGTGTCAAGCAAATCACCTCCCAACATCGTTACCAACCACGCTCTGCTACCAAAATGTGAAGGCTGATATAGCTTAAAGTTCGCCTTTCTACTCTATAGAAATGGTTGGTAAGATGGGAGAGACAATCCAGAAATCTGCAAGTCAATTTTATAGTAATTTATTGAACAATAATCGAATATCCGTGGAAGCGTGACTAGAAAGCAGGTAAGTACAATAGATTTTAATTAATTTAGTTTAAGTAGTTTTAGTTATAGTTCCTTGATCTAGGCGATAATATAGTTATAAGTAGTAATATATATTTCAGTTGTAGCACTTATTAGTTCGTAGGCACAACACTTGCTTTATATTCGTTAATTTGGTAGGTTAATCGCTTCTTCTCTTGTAGTAGGTATAAGGACGCGCTCGAAGTAGATAATAATAGAGGATGTTGATTAAATTTGTCGACTTACGGGGTAGAATGGCGACGTAAATTACCGAGGTAGCAGGTAGTTTGCTTCAACACCTCCTTGCGTCAATTTCTGTCGGTAGGTAGGCAGCTGAGAACTTCAGAGGGCCAGGAACAACGATGGAGACCCGCGGTAAGTAGGTACTGTTACCGAGAAGTCCGCAGCAAATCAAATTCAAGCGAAATTACGCGACGCACGTGTGCAAAAAATCGGAAGAGGCGACGTAGGTTAATTGTTTGAATGATCGAAGAGAACTGCCGGCCCACTGCTTCGGCGGATTGCAATCCGAATTCGTGGAAGAAGGGGTAAGATAACGAGAAGGCACGAGCGGCGCGATAACGCTAAGTTGAAGATAAAGAGAAGACGGGAGTCTCCGTAACCTCTAGACCCATCTCGCTACGATGCCGACAATCGGCGTAAACAACCACGATCCTTCATCCACAACACCTTCTTGATAAACTCACGAGGAAGCATCTATGTGGTGCCATAAATCATGTCCTGATTGTTTAAAGTATAATATTACTATGGGTAGGGTCGGGACCCCGATGATGGTACAAAATGCCAAAATGCAGCCTCCCAACAAAATCAACTTCAATTGAAGCCAAAGCAGACAAAATCTCAATCTCAGAGCTGTCAATCAACCGGAATGCATGATAAAACGAATGGTTCATATTCATATTTCTCTGATTCCGAGCCCAAAATTAAATGCATAAAAATTAAATTCAATTGATCCCTGTAGCATTGAATTTATGCTATAATTTAGCTCTGTATTTGGGACTAAAATTAGTTAAAGTAATAAAAAATTAACTAACAACAGAGAAATTACATCCTATTCATATTATAAGTGATGTAAAGGGCAACTGTCTTTCTGAAACTGTTGACTGATGTGGATAATAATCATTTTAATTTATCCTTTGAACTATGTACATTATTATTACAATATAATTCTTCATTTGTCATCAACATTAAAATATAATATTAGGCCCAATCCTTCGACAGACAAACATACCAAGTTGTATTGTTTATTGAAATGTGTATTGTTTGTATCTATCAAGTTGTACTTAGAAGAAGAAAAAATTGGTTCTTCCTCAGTTCCAATGATCAAGTAAACATCTTTAGACAGCAAAATCGAGGATCCGGAGTCAAGGCCGAAAATAGGTAGTGATTTCAGGAGAAATTTTGAGATTAGATTTTAAACATTTAGTACGTTTTGAGTGAGATAATCTTTGTCTGCCATAAAGAAATTGGTGGAATACAAAATGGCGGCCGCATACATATGGCTTGATTTGCCCAGTTTTCCTATAATAATTCCTGAACCATTCATCCTACAGAAATTTTTATACATAGCAAAGTTATAGATATAGAGCATAACAATATAAAGCGATCCGACCCAAAACCTGTGAATTGTCTCACAAAACAAGCGAACTACAAACAATTGAAAATCGGGCTAATTTGGGGTCTCCCCTCCCGCCGTCTAGACTTTTGCCCTTCGAAATCACCTAGCGACCTATATTGATCTGATTTACGTCTACCAAACTTCATTCGATTCAGGGTTAAATACATTCCAAAATTCATATCGAGCAAGTTTTAGCTGAAACCCGTTCCCATTCACGTACAAAGTAAAAAGCCGTTTCTGCTAACTTTATGAGTAAAATGACATGAAATTCCTGAGTTCTGCTGGATGTCAATAGGGAAGGGTCTCAGCTAAAACTAGCTCGATATGACCTTTGGAAAGTATTTGATCCTAAATCGTATGAAGTTTGGCAGACCTAAATCAGACCAATATTAAGGCCGCTAGGTGATTTTGAAGGCCAAACGTCTAGACGGGGGGAGAAGAGGACTGACCCAAAATTAGCCCGATTTTTAATTGTTTGTAATTCGCTTATTTTGGAAGATAAAATTCATATTTTTTGCGTCGGATTGCTTTGTATTTTTATGCTTTACAACATTGCTACGTATAAAAATTTCTATAGAATGAATGGTTTAGGAATTAATAAAGTAAAACTTTGAGATGGCAAATTAAACCATCTTTATGAGGCCGCCATTTTGTATTACACCACTTTCGAGGTGGTAGACAACAGTTTTTCCACTTGGAATTAACTAAATTTTCAAAATCTAATCTCAAACCTTCTTCTTGAATTAGTACCTGTTTTCGGCCTTGGCTCCTGGACCATTAACAGCTTGTTAATCAACTGTAATATGATGCTGAAGAAAATGATTTTAATGCAATGGGAACACCCGACTAACTTCAAATATATATATACGCCCCCCCCCCCCCCCCCCGCCATTCACAAAAGGCCCGTTTACCCTTTTAAACGGCTTAAAATTAATTTTGCATTGTTCTTTTCTCGATGATCGGTGTGGGTGATAACCGGCGCACTTGAGACGATAATAGCTTGCGAGGGAGGGAACGGAAAAGGCGCGACTGACCGGAAGAAACTGAGAGCCCGTAAGAAATTCTAATGAAGTGGGCAGATGAGAACGACAAGGAATACACCTGCAACTCCTGAGCAACTGGTCGAAGAACAATCGGTTGGCTTTCCGAGTATTTTTCAACTCTTCCCCAGCCGATCTGGTTGTTGAAAAAGTCCCAGTCATGCAGCATGATCGTACGAGCGAATTTTGGAAAATTGTCGTATTATATTATATTACATTGATTTGAAATTTGAGCACTTTGAGTGCGAAGAAATAATCAACAGCCACAAATTTTATGGCAAAAAAATGTCTTCTAAATAATATTTTGCAATTCAAAAAAGGTGTGGAAATTTTAGCTTATTTAAGCAGTTTTTATCTATTTTTTTAGCAAACATTAATGAAATTTGAGTAGATATTTCAGCATAGTTTTTTGCATAAATTTTTTAATGTTCTAGTTCGCTGTTGGTAACTGATATAGCCAGCCCATGTTCTGAAAGGGTAGTTAAAGCTAAAGATTAGGTTGAATCATTATGCTGAAGTACGTGTGAATCTAAATTTAGACTAGTTAGTTGTAACAAGTAGGGGAAATAGGTTGGTTTGGTCCGTTTAATAGGGATGACATTCGGGGGTTAGATAGAGCATGCCCTTCTTTATCCATGAAATTTAAGTTTGGAGACAGTCCGACAATTAAGGGAGATTTTAGAGAGCTTTGAAGTTGATGGGAGGGGGTAAAATTTAAAGGGGGGCTAGTAAGGAATAATGATTGGGCAAAATAATAGAGAAGGATGGGATAACAGATAGAGGATGCCCGTACCTGCCTCAATTTTCACACATAAGAAGTGCATCCTAACTTCAAATTTTCAACCCTTTCAAAGGGCTCGAAGGGTCTCAAGTAGCCGTACTCTCCAATTTACCAAGTATATTTCCCCTCATCTTGGACCCTTCGCAGTGGCCATTTTGTTAGAATTTCAGTGCTCGGACCGAGGCGTCTCTCAAAACAATTATGCATATATATGTAGACTGAAGAGGATTTAGTTTGCCATAGTGCTAATCATAATACCTTCAGTGAATGATGTAGCGTTCGACATAGCAACCAGGAAGTCGAATTTTCTGGTTAAAAAGAAAACTATTCATATATTTATGTCAAAACTAGTCGGGAGTGCTAAAAGTAGATGTACGCAGTATATACAGTACATACAGTAGTATACAGTACATCCTAGGGAGACCAGAAATTCATCTTCATTCCATTCAATCGATCTTATTTTTCAACCATTGAATAAATCGTTCCGTTGGTCACATCCCTATTTCAATTGTTTAATGTTTAATAACACTGGGACATGAAAAAGGGGAAATAAAGACAGAATAATTAATTGAATCAAATATTTCCACTCAGTTCATTTCAGAATACTTTTGTAGTTACCATTAGCTAACGTTCTACAGCTATTCTAACTTCACCTGTCCGAATAACCTATAGAGTGGTTGGCGATTTTTTAAAATCTTGATTGATATAATAATGATAATGTTGTCAAAATGTTAGAAAATAATACCAACGAAACTCAGACTTTGAATCATAGAACAAAGTAGTTAAATATATACATTTATCTGCGCTGAAATACATTAAGCTCTACATTATTTTCGAGAATACGCTCATTAGTTCAAGCTGCGCGTTGTTAGAACTTTTCAAGAAACAGGTAGGTAATTATGGAGATAGATGCCGATAGCTAACAAATGATGACAGCGGGCTACTAATCATTTTAACTGTTCCTACGTTACAAGAGAAATGGAAATGTATAATATAATATTTTAACTTTGTATCGATACGAAGAATAACAAACCGTAGAACGTATTGCACTGAATGAAAGGTAGATCAAGCGCTTCCACTTGAATAAAAAAGGGGAGAGTTGAATGGGAGATAGAGGAGTTCCCACACAGATCAGAACCGGTATCACATGTCCTGACTACTGAAGCTTGAACCTTTGTTACTCTATATACCTGGTAGGGGTCACCCTCAACTTCTTTGCACTTTTTTTGACGTTACACTTTTTTCCACAACGAACCACACGACAGGTGATATTAAATTTCTGAACAAGACGGTCGATCAGGGACGGAATTCAACTATTAGTGAGAGAATGGACGGGAACTGAAGCTGTGTAGCTTTTTTTGTAGGAGGCTACTATACGATTGGGCAAAGCTCAAAACTCATTACTGTTCAACTTTATTACCGTTCACAAAACTCCACCGTAATGAGCGTTACCCGCGGGTGTGAAAAAGTTATTAACATAGAGCATGTTTTTGCCATCATAACCCGGCCGAAAATGAGACTAAATTACCGTTACGTGACATTTAGTGCGTAACGCTCCTATTAGCATGGAACATGTTTTTGCCATCATAACCCTTCAAAAAATGAGACAAAATTACCGTTACTAATTTTGGACTGACGTCAATGCTTCAACAGCTACGTTCATTTAAACATAAAATCAAGATGGGGAAATATACGGAAGATTAAACCGGCACCGATGAAATTAGTAGGGACCAACCAAGATCATCTTGGGACCAACCAGAACAATGCCTGAGAATTTCATTGGAATCTAAAGAAAACTCGGTTGTAGTTAGGCATATTACAAGAATTATCAATAGTTGGTCCGCTCACAAGGACTTCCTGTGCTATGTATTTTAAACTTGTCTGTTGCCAACAAATCTTGACACAACACAATAGGTACACAAGTAAATCAAAAATAAAAATCGAAGAAAGAAAAATCACTATGTGAAACCATCCTTCATTGTTACTAATTTATTTGCTACATAATTTCCTATGTATATATGACCGTGAAGGCACTGAACTCCTAAGGTACTGAGGGAGTACGCGGTAGCACATAATTTGGATCAGGCACTAGATGGACTGCCGACCTGCCGCGATGGAAGCTTCCAACCAAGAGCTGAAACCGGGATTTTTTCGTAACCATTCCGAACTAAAGACTAACTAACTCAAGGAACATCTGCTGTCTGGTTGTAAGAAAGTAATGTGAAGGAATGGAAGAACAACTTCAACTAGTATTTACTACAACTCAAAATCTCAAACCCAATCAATAGGTGTCCTCTGAAGTTCTTCTAGTATCTCTGAAATTCCCTGACATTTCCCGATGCATCTAATTCCTTGAATTTTCCAAATTTTTCCTGACTAGCGGTTACCCTGCATCAATAAAGATTAGGTATAGAATGAAGTAGATTTGTAAATTATCAAGGATGGATAGGAATGTTTACGTAGACATGGACCCAAAAGTACGACTTACGCATAACCAACATTTCAATAAGTTAACAAAGATAAAGTTGAAACAATATTAATTTAATATCAATTGAGAGTTAAAAACTCTCAGTTCCAGCGCATAAAGTTATGAAGTTGACAGAAACGGCGGTTGAAAAAGGCATACTGTGACGCAACGGCGTGTAATTGACTCTTCAAGGATGGAGACAAAAATAATCACACGGTCTTTTTTTTCCTTTTTTATGACCACATGGCAGAAGCAAACATTAATATGGCTCTCGAAAGGCCGGTCGTTCGAACAGAAAATTAAAACGGGCTCATCATCTTAAAGATGTCTAACGAGTCAACTGGCAATTTCGAAAAAATAATGGTGAGGTAAATAGAACGACAAACAATAATTTGTTTTGGTGAGATCGGCCCATCAGTTTTGAAGTTCTGACCCGAATTTTTCGTTAGATTGTGAAAAAGCGGCATTTCATGAAATTCAAATTTGCGTAAACGTAAACCCTAACATTGTTTCGGCAGTATAGAGAAATATAGAATCCACGAGAAATTCAAATGCCGATTGTACCATCAACACCTCCTTAGAAATAAATGTATCTAACTGAACGATATGTAAAGCATTCGGTCCATCTTGAAACATAAACCTATAAAGCTATGAAATACAAACTGGAACTTTATTTATTTTATTTTTTAATTTTTTTCCCCCATCAAAATTGGATTCAATGAAGGGGGTAGTCAGGAGTGTACGGCGTTTATGCCTTGAGCAATTTAGGAGAAGTAATAAACTGAAGAAAGTCAATTTTCAGCAGGAAACCTCGACAATCCTTTCAAATCTAAGCTTCCAGATCCTGGAGAAACTTGCTCCCTCAGAGTGTGATTTGGATTTCCTTTAAAGCGCCTTTTGAAGTTACTGTGATATTAAAAATGTTCAACAAAGTATCATTTAAATAATGTAAACGTCATGGTGTACCAATGAAATAGAAAGTTGTGAAACAAGAAAGTGGTCATTTGAAGTAAATTTATAATTTTTGAAAAAGAGTGATATGTACCTAGTTTCTGCATCCTCACTCCGAAGATAGTTAAGTTTTGTGTTCGTGAAAGAAGTCGAAAAAATTGTTGTCCCCCAAAATCAAAATTACCACTTGATTTTTGCGTTCCAGAGCTTGATTGGATCTGTTTGTCTGTTTGATGTCTGCCTGTCTGTCTGTGGTAAATCCTTGACTTGCACAAAACTGTTCCTAGTTTCAGTCCTATTTCGATGAAATTTTCAGGGATTGTGCGGGTTAGCTGTTAGACACCCCCGTATGATTTTCATTGCAGTTGAAAAAAATAGTAGTAGTTAAGTAGCACGTTATAAGTAAGTAGTAAGTAAGTGGTAGTAGCAAAAATGTTAATTTCCTATAACTACGATTTCTTACCATCTATTGGTCCGATTTCGTTCAAACTCGAGAGGTTGTTGGGTCCAAGATGATGCCTTTTGTATTTTATCGCATTAGCTTGAATAGCTATTGCGCATACGGAAAACCAATAATGATTCAATTTTGATTAAATTTTCAATTATTGTGTGGGTCAATCTTTAGATAATTTCCGCACGTGCAAACATGAATTAGTATGGCCCTAATTTGCATTCTAACACGTATACATACACATGTATCAGATACTGTTATATTTTGCATTCAATCATTTCGACTCATACTGTCCACCCAACAACTTGGCAGACGTTTTCGTTACCCTGTATATTTCGTCCTAATGGAGCCTGGGGCCTAATGCATATGACACACATCAACTATCGATTAAATGGTTAACTGGTGGTTAAATGGTAAACTAAACCAGTGATGGTTACATCGGTATTTGCGTATCGGTATTACATCCTTGACTGAAAAGGAGCGAGTGACTCAGAACATTAGAGATTCACGTTCCTTTCCTCCAAGGAGTGCGTGAATTCAGGTTGTTTTTCATACCTGACTCGGATCTGACGAACATTCGTCCTTGGCGTCCAATAATGGAAAGCCGACAGGATGTGAGACAGTTGTTATTGCGGGACTCTCGCGCTGGTCTTACTCTTAGTAAACACAGGGTGCTTCGTCCCACCTGCCCCTTTGTGACCGGTTTTCAGGTGTAGGGAAACCGTGAGGTCCCTGGAAAGCGAGGCTCTGCGCGTAATAGAGCACATTCAGAACAATAAGGATTCCGATCGATGACCTACAAACGAGATAAAGAGAGATCCGATTTTTACTCCGCTTCATAAGAATCCAAAAACGTCTGCCAAGAACAGCTTCCTCATTGTAACATGGACGTATAGAATTAGTTGAAAAAACAACGTACGAGTTGAAATGATTGATAAATCAACGTTATAAGAAATTAATGTTTGCGCATGCGCACAGACTACTATTATATCATCGGCGATGAAATTTGTATAGGGGCGTCTAGGAGCCAAACCGCACAATCCTTGAAAATTTCATAAAAATCGGTACATTAGTTTCGGAGTTTTGTCTGTGTCGATCAATTTTAGTTTCGCACATGCGCTATAATTATTCCTCTACGAATCGCGATATAATTTATAGGGAATTTTTCTGGAACATATACCCATCTACTCCCCGAGTTTGAATGAAATCGGACCATAGATGATAAGAAATCGACGTTATAATAAAATAACGTTTGCGCATGCGCACAAACTACTATTTATGTGACGGCAATGAAAGTTATAGGGGACCCACCTAGAAAATTTCATCGAAATCGGACTGAAACTTGGGATAGTTTTGGGCGTGACAAAAATTCAGACAGACACGGAACCAAAATTGATTAACGAGCTCTAAAACGCAAAAAGCAAGTCGAAATTTTGATTTTGGAGGAAAAAACTTTTTTTTCGACTTCAATCACGAACACAAAGCTTCCTTACCTTCGATAGCGAGGAAGCAAAATTCGTCAGTCACCTTATGTCCATTAAAATTAGCTAAAAAATGGATAAAAATTCCGAAAAAACTAAAAATTCAAAACCTTTGTTTGAGTAGGAGATTATTTTTAGAATACGTTTTTTGCCATAAACTTGAAAATTAACAATTTCATTGCACTCAAAAAGCACAAATTTCAAAACAATTCAACATTATACAATACGATAATTTACGAAAATTCGCTCATACGATCATGCTGTATGACTGGAACTTTTTTGACACAATTTTAAATTTGGTTCGTCAGATTTACCAAAATCTTCCAGAAAACTGTCAGGTTCAGTTGAATTATGCTCAAGAAGAGCTGACTGCGTGAAATGAAGCAATTTCTGTCCTCGCCTCTTATGAGGTTATTTTTGACATTTTTTAAATTTAAAAATTTGTCAGATCTACAGAAAGCATCCAGAAAATTGTCAGATTCCTCCAAATGATTCATCCGGAATGTGGTCTGAGCCAATACAAACTGGTTTCATGCTTGCCTCTTATCATGAGTTTATTGATTTTTTTTTTTTTTTTTTTTTCCAATTCTAAATTCTATCACAACTTAGAACATCCTGTTAGCCGTCTGACTCCTTAGTTTCCGGCATTAGGGCGTTCAATCCCATAATTCCAAATCATCAAACCTTCTGCCTCTAAACACGCAGTTTTTTGGTAGATCCCGGACTAATGATCCCGTACGCATCTTTCGCAAGATTCCTGGTGTACGCTTATCCCGCTGTACGCATCTTTCGTGGATTCAATTCGATAAGGAGGGTGTTGAGATCTTTTAGTATCCCCGAATCTATTTGCTCCGAAGTGAAAGGTTAATGAGGTATCGCGCGGAGTGTTCATTAGCCGTACGCCACGAAAACGAGAAAGAAAACAAAACCGTTCTGACAAATTAATGAGACGAGCGGAGTAAAGAAGGCTGCGTGAACTTCCACGGTTTCGAAGTGTGGGTACTCGGAGAGGTTGAGAGTCTCCACGTATCACGAGGGCCAAGGGCGTGTGATGATGGGAAAAGGAAGAAGCGGCCCCTTCCTGGCATTCCTACCTGAAACGAGGGGATCTCTTCTCTTTTTTTCTTCATTTATTACTTTTTTATGTGAAGGGAACGACTTGTCAAAGAGTGTTGAAAAATGCTCCTCCCTCCTCCGGTAGGTAACTAATCAGCTAGAGATATGTACAGTTGAAAAACGAAAAAACTAATTAGCCAAGTAAAAATTGTCTAGACGTTCGATTCAATTAGCATTTTCTGAATTATATGCTTAAAATAATTAAGTGTACCAAAGAGTTCCCCAATCGAATTTCAACTTTCTTGGGTGCACAGGGGATAATTTAACTCACTCAGCTGATGAGGAAACAGTACATTATTTCTCTCTTCTCACATTATATCTCTGAATGTCCCAAAGAGTCTTATCAAGGATTTAGGTAGCCCCCCAGAGGTGCAATGAGGTGCAATCCTCGAAAGGGAGAGGAGAGTGACAGTATCATGAGATACAACTCGTACTAATAGCATATATGCTACGTTCGGAGTAGATTGGTTTTCCAGTTCTTGAATCACCCATCCAACGCCAAACGCAGCCCTTCGAAAATATGAGAAGAGGCGTGCGACGCCCGTTGGGTAACAACGGAGCGACGGCAGCGCTTTCTCTGGGATTCTGACGGGAACTCTATCACACTCCCCCCCTTAAAGACATACTTGATTGAAGAGCATGTATGTAAACCAGGTGGAATAGTTTACTGGTTAGAACTGATGCTCATTAATAAATAGCTGCATTGGCGATTGAGGATGAGAAAACAGAAATTAAAACAGGATGGATTGTCAATGAATCTTCATAAGAAGTATTCATTAGGTAATTAACCCCCAATCAAAGATTGGAACAATCGGGAATAAACGGTGGCTCAACTATGGAGACTTATACCTTTAGGAAAATAAAATAGATATAAAAATGGGTCACAATATGCCATTTCTTATGTTCTCACTCAGGAACATGAAACATCTAAGAAGCATATGCCCGTTGCATATGCAGGTCGGAAGCTCACCGACCAAGAATTAAAATATTCCATTTATGAAAAAGAATTTTTAGCAGCATTGGAGGGTATTTTTAGATTTTATGTTGAACATCCCAAATTTACCTTGTATACAGATGATAAATCAATAGCAACTATAACCAAGCTGGACAACCCTTCATCCCGTGTCTAGTCTTCCTGCACAGTCTCCCTATCAAATTTCAACTTCTTATGGTGAACAGGAGAGAATTCACATCAATCAGCTTATCAGGAAAGACACCATCATTTCAATCGTCTCTTAATGTCCCAAAGCGTCTCCCTATCGAGCTTCAACCCCAGCGAAAAGACACAGGTCAGGCGGGGAAAGTATGAACCCGTTTTTCTGACTATTGATGTTACCATTTCTCTCAAACTACAAGTTAAATAATAACTACAGTTTCATTAAATTTCCCAGACATTTCTACGTCGAAAAACGTGTGGATATAATGAATTGAAGTTAGTAATTAAGAATCGGGAAAACCCTAGAAGCATTCAAATAACGCACTTGCCCCCTGTTGCGGAGCAAGTGCGTTTTCAACTTTCTACCCGAAAAATAATAATAATACACTGCCAAGGAAATGACACATGAGCTTCCTCGTGACCTTCACAGTACGTCACCATTAAATTCCAGAAAATACCGTACGATTCGTATGGCACCTCAAGGGACTCTACCGGGATCATCTCTGAAAATTTGAACAAAATCCGATAAAATTAACTAAGCTGTGACCGTAACAAAAACATCACTTCCGCGCATGCGCCTAGCGGACCGCTGCTGATGATTGCGAAGAATGTGATACGGGACCTCAAGAAACCTTGCCCGCATCATCCCTGAAAATCTGACCGAAATCCGTTCACAATTGCCTGAGTTATGACCGAAACAAGAAAATTTTGTTTGCGCCTGCGCAGAGGCTACCGTTGATTCGATCATGACGGGACTAATAGGGGGCCATGTAGAGCTATACCCACACAATACCTAAAAATTTGAAGAAAATCGCATAAAAATTGTGGAAATTACGGCTGTTGCAAGGACCGTAACAAGAATATTTCGTTCACGCATGCGCAGAGCGTACCACTGCGCAATTATGATGATTGTCTCATGGGACTTCAAGGGACCTTACCCACATCATCCCTGAAAATCTGACCGAAATCCGTTGAACATTGACCGAGTTATGACCGTCACAAGGAATTCACGTTAGCGCCTGCGCAGAAGCTACCGTTGATTCGATCATGATGAAGTTGATAGGGGACCATCTAGAGCTTAACCCGCACGATCCCTGAAAATTTGGTTAAAATCGGATCAAAATTGTGGAAGTTATGGCTGTTACAAGGAAATGTGGACGGACAGACAGACAGACAGACAGACACGGAACCAAATTTGTTCAGGAGGCTCTGAAACGCAAAACGCGAGTGGAAATTTTGATTTTGGAGCAAAAAATGTTTTTTCATTTCGAAAGTGAAAACAAAGCTTCCGCTGCCTTGCAGTCTCGGAAGCAAAATAAAATGAATCAAAGTAGGTAGATTAACCAATGTAGACGGTAGATTTTAAGTGTAATTTAAAATGAATTGCAAATGAAAAATAATATGTCGCAAAATAGCAATTTTTAGCAACTCAACATGAATTCCTCAGTTTATAAAATGGTCAATAAACTCAACAACTTGTTGGCTGTCGTCTGATTCGCTGTGGGAAGGGAAATTAGGTTTGCGTGAGAGAGAATTTGGACACTCAAGAGTTTTGCAGAATACGATAGGACTCAGGTGTGGGAGAAGCGTACGGTTGTACGAGGGGGTTGAGGAAGAGGCACCGTCTTCAGTAATGCTAATATTCACTATATTTTGTGAACGCTTGTTCACAAAGGACCGATCTAGATTGATGTCGAAAACCTGAGAACTATTAAGGATTATTTTTCTCCAAATTTCAGAGTGAAATCTTATGTAAGTTGTGAAGGTGCTAGAGATAGTCGCGAGATAACGAATCGTAAGACAAGCCATTACGCGCAATCATCAATCACAACATCCGGTTTGAGGCCACTACATCGATTTTACTGTCGGAAACAGCAGTGATAACCTCTAATGATAACTAAACGAATTTGCCCCGCTATCCACGCACATTGATACATCCATTTGATCAGAACGTATTGAATGAATAGAATCAAATTCATAATATAATCTTACACACCATTCATAATATTGTAATAAGATAACATGTTTCATTACCTCTAGACTGAATAATAATGAATTTCCCTTCTAAATTATGATAGAGTCACACTCAAAAGTGGAAATGAAGTCCGAGACGATTACCTACATCACCAAACGATTATCATCTCTAACACCACCAAATAATTACGACGGCACCTAGCTCTTAACGCGTTATTTATATTTGAATTAGAAACACTGAAAGTGAATCTAAACTAAAAATATAAAATTTGTACATATTACTGCAACGGGAAACATAAAACCGTCAAAACCAATTAAGAGGAATTGTAAACAGTTGCCGCCAGCCCCCATCACTGTATTTCGGTAGATCTGGTTAAAAAAAATCTGGTAGATCCCGGTAATGCAATTTCTGAAATTCGGTGAATTTCCCGGTAGTTTTTTGAACTGAACTATGACTTAGCTAATGCTTTATCAATAATTGAATACAATATTACCCTAGGGTTGCATTCTAGGCTAAAACTCTAATACGGTCGTCTATGAAATCTTCTGGGTCGACTCCACAGTATTATTTTTCCTTTTAGTATGGACCGAATCAGTTTACCCATCATTTTTTACCACTACATAATTAAATTCAAGAACCATAAAAATTAGTAGTAGATAGGCAATTCAGTATCAAATAGATGAAATGACAGGGGATAATATTGGGTTTACAAAACACATCAGTAACAACCGAACTCAGTAGGTATAATTTGTAGGTAACATTTGAATTTATGTGTCCACAAGTAGGTTCTAACAAAGGAACTTCTTATATGTGGGTAAGCAGACATATAGATTCTTACACTCACAGTTTAGTCCATTATATTATGCTTCGTGTTAGAGAAAAAATAAAGTAGCTCAGTACAAGTCTGGATAGTTTCATGAAAATTAAAATTTGTTTAACCACCACTTCGAAAAATGAAGTAGGTAAGTACATAAAACACATCGCATGGTGAGAACATTAGTGACGTAATCTCAAAACCTATGAGATCAATAGTGACGGAAGTCGAGATACGTCACTTTTGAGTTTATTGTGTGATTCGATTTTCAAAAGATGTTTGAAGGTTCTGTACAAGTTTCAAAACTGTAGTTCCATTATTTAACGCTAGAGAGCAGTAAACGTCACTACTGTCTGGAGGAAGGGGGTGTCACCTGATGAAGCTATAGTGGCGGATCTAAGTTCAAGTCGTTTAAAGAGATAAGGTAATATACAAAATAGTAGAGAGTTCCTAACGCGATAGGGAGATAGAGATGAGGCGCCTTATTGTGAACGGAAAATCCTACTGCGCATGTGCGGGCAGATGAGGCGTCTCATCTCCAATAAGACAAATTTATTTCACCTAAACATGAGACGCTTTATCCCGAATCAACCTATCTCATCTCTTCCTCCCTATCGCAAAGTAACCTTACATATCGGTAACAGTGATATTCATTTCTTGTTGGTATTCATGATTCATGAAAATTATATTAATTTTCTTGTTAATAAATTTTCAAAATCTGCCATTGCAAAACCTTTTCCTGAATAAGAAAAGAATTAGAAAACTTAGAAATTCTGAAAACTGAACACACGACATGAGATAGGCGGGAAAATCCCCTTGGTGGTTCAGCGTTACTTGAAGATAAGTAGCGTCACTCTAAGATGAAATGCTAATTCGACCCTCTTGACTTTATCAGGTTCCCATCAGCTGTGGCTCGCCCCAGATGATAAAATCCCCAGCACCTTATACCAATTGCCTTATTGTTTAGGAACTCTCTAGTAACAGCAATAGAGACGTAAGTGAAGTTTCGTCGGTAGTGCATTGCACGACATTTGCCATAAGAGAAGGATTCCAAGTTAATATTGACTGAAGCACTGGTTAAGCCTATAATGCTCTACAACTTAACAATTTTAGGGTCTGGCGTTTTTGCCGTATCAATGTTTTAAGTCAGTAGTGCCCTACTTCTATAGGTTTGTTCATAGGTACATCGCATGTTCCGTCGTAATGTAGTGGACTGAAATGTTTTTCTATTTTTAATTTTCGACTTAAATAGGTAAAAACGCTGTTCTCACTACAAATTTTGAAGTTTTTTTTTAAAGTGAAAACACCATCTGAAGCGCAACCTAACAATATCCTCACATGGCTAGTCAATTGGGACTCAATTTAACTTCTGAGACTGAATATTTGTCTACCTAGTTTAAATTGTACCCAAAACTTAGGTAATAGATGCCTCGGTACTTTAATTTTACCAATTCAAAATAATGTGCTATTAATAATAATCGAATTTTGCTCATGGGTAACAAATTTTCCAATGTAAACAGAATTCATCATTTTAGTTGTGAACCATAATTTAGAGATTCTCAATGAGTGCTTAAATTTTATTTAGATTTCTGTGGTACCTATACATTTTAATCTACCTACTTATTAAGCTTAAAGCACTGTGATTGATAACTGTGAAAAAAGTCGTTCGATAGAACATAGCTATTTACCTTCTATGTTGAAAACTCAGTGGTGATTTGTTGTGATGGTGAACGTATAACTAGGTACTTACAGTAATTCATTAAAGAAGATAATTATTCCAAATTTCACCGAGTTCATTTTGGGACTTTCAGACCAGCTTATTTTACATTGTTGAATTGTAAATTGTTTGAACTCACTCTGTCTTTTTTCAACCCCACTTACGTCACTAACATCCTTATTAATGGTTTAAAGAAGTGAAAATGTTGAGCAATAACGACGTCAATCGTTAAAAAAAGGGAAAAAACACGATTATTTCAAGAAAAGTAAATTATTGTCGAAAAATATGGAATAAACAGAGATGGAAGGAAGATAAATGATTCATTTATACCGTATATTTTGGTTGTAATCGCCTTTTGAAATTACACCAAATCTTCTAAGGCCATTTTCTCAAAACTCGAATTGTCGAGTTACGCCACTAATGATCTCGCAGGGGTATCGACATCCGTCACTAATGTTCTCACCATGCGACATATCCGCTTTCTGAGAAAACAGCTGTGTCTCAGCTAGTTGCTTCTGTCAATCCTGTGTTCAGTGGCGATCCACCCATGAATGTGCGATGTGCGAATTGTCGAATTGCGTGTGTACCAACTAATGTGAATCTCAGCTCCCTATGTACAACGATCAGCAAATGTAAACCTTCTTAACTTGGTATAACAGTTGAAATTATAAAAAAATTGTCTCATTTAATAAAATTTTTGAAAATAAGTAGGTACCTACGTGTTGTAATCTAATAATTAATAAAATATCTGAAAATATGTAATAATATAGAAATATGTGGAATCAAAATGCGTTAGAACGGTACAAAAAGTTCCAGTATGAACAAATTTGGTTGAAACTCATCAATAAATACAAACAGCCCAGAAAAACATATTTGAGCGATCACACACACGTCATCCTTTTGATCAGTCACCAATGATTTTTATAGAGGACCATCTAGAATATTCTAGGATGTACTCCGCGTAATCCCTATAAATTTTATCGAAATCGGATGAAAGTTGTGAAGTTATATGCATGTTGCAAGGATAGACATTCGCGCATGTTGCAAGGATAGACATGACGCGCAGATAGACATTCAGACTTTCAAAAGTGAACACAACGTTTCCACTACCTTGGAAGAATCGGAAGCAATAAGAGTTATGTACCTAAATAGGTGACCAGAAGCTGCGACCAGCAGATATGTAAATAAATGTAGGTAGTATATTTAAAGGGAAAAGGAAACTTCATGTACCTAGATAATACTAATTAATGAATTATTAAAAATCTAAAATGCATCATATTGAAGTAATACCAAAAGCCTAAGTTGACCACAGAATAGATATGGACGAAATTGGTAGAGTAGGTACCCACATACCATGGAAGAAGGGAAGACCACTTTTCCATGTAGGTACTGTGCATGGTAGAAAGAATACAGAGAATGTGTACTCGTTGATCCATGTGAAAGGTTTTGCCTGAGATTTTGCTCAGAACTCTAAATCCCGGTAGATTCAAGCCTCGAACCGGTATCCAGGTAGAAAAATTGAAATAACGGTAGATCTACCGGAATTCCCTGATCAACAATCGACCGCGATTCTAATTTCTAATAAGACGTTTTAAGAATGGAATTGCCAGTCTCTTGTATCTTGTGGCGCCAACTCTATCATTCATATCGCTACACAGGGAAAACGTGCTGTAAATTGTGATGTACTCCTTGACCTATTGGAATCTCTTCCCAATGGAATAAGATTTCGTTTCGGATAGTTCCCTGGAAGTTGCTTAGTGTTGTGTTCGTTTTTTCTCCAACAAATAGGTTTTTTCCCTACCATAATAATTTCAAATTAATAGAAATCTGGAAAAGAAAAGTATTTATGTACTACCTCTTCAAATTATACCAACATGCAATTTCTGTGGTTTCCATCTGGCATTTACATTGTAGAGCTTTTTGAAAAGGGTAGATCTCATCCGAGTGTATGCTGTTCGATATGTGTGCCCTCATATCTTAGTACCTAATACGGATCTTTCTCAATTTGCATCTCTTACTTTGATTAAATTTTCAGGAGTTTTACCTGTCAGAATCTATATGGCCTCCTACAAATTCCATGATAAATTTTCAAACTTCTGATAATACGTATGATATACGTGAGTTTCTGTCGACATGCATAGCTTCTCCTCAACTATTCAGTTTAAAAAATCTAGGCTGGGTCCCCATAGGGACTACTAAAAGTTTCCCTCAACTTAAAAGTGGCAGAAATAATCTCCTCTCTAGCAACCTGAAGCTGTGATAGAACGCAGATACCTTGGGGGGAAGGATGTCGATGTGAATGGATAAGGCGCTAGCCATCCATATAAACCAACTCGAATGTTTGAATGTGGGTGGACAGAACGAGGAGGCAGGAGGAGCAATGCCAGGCTCGCTGCGACGTCGATGATCTTGAATTCCAAAATAATTTGATCCTGCCCCGATCGCATCCATGCTCCCTCTTCTCTGATTGGCTGTTTCAAGGACGCACCCCTCTCCACTGCATGTTTCCGTTCTGTGTTTCACATTTCCCAGCCACTCCTCTCCCACTAGGCCTCTCCCTGACCCTCTTCAGCGACCACCGTGTTCTGAACAACGCAGGCAGGAGGCTGGAAATGGATGTGGATGGATGGCTAGCTCGATAGCTAACCACATCAACATCCTCTTCCTAGGCTGAACCATAAAAAAGAAGAAACTGCCAGAGCGTGTGGGCCCAGTCCCCCAATGGCGTGCAGCAGTGGTATTAACAGATTCAGGAAAGTAGTTTGGAAATGACCAAACTGACCAGAAAACAACAACTGGCTTGCAGGCATCCTCAATGCACTGGCCATCAACTGAGAGCCAAAGCAATCTTGGTGATGTGAACCATACCTGAATTTATGGCATCCCACATAGCCCTCATAGGATTATCAGCTCTTTCGATTCTTGAATCACATTCCATTGGCAAGTAAGATGGCTCAGCAGGCTAGCACCCTCAGCAGTATCCAGAATTTCCTCTTATTATCACTGTCAAGGGTCATCTAACTTTTGGCTTCTCTTAGCCTGTCACGAGACATCATTGGACAAGCGGCTACTTATTGATGAATTTCTTAACTAAGGTTTGGCATAAGGTTCTCCTCTCCCGCATTTCAGCAGAAAACGACGTTTGAATGTCAAAGAAAAGGCATCCCAAAAAGCATCATACTTTTGTCAACCACATATCCGCCCTTGAAAACACCTATCTCAAATTCAGATTTAAGGCCTCCAAAGCCAACAATCACTGTGCCACCCTCGCCATTTGTATGATGGAATGATCAGAGAACTGATTTTCCTCATAATACCAATGGTGTTACTCAGTCCTTTTTGATCGTTGATTTCTGGTTCGATATATAGCATAGAGATTCTTGATAATATCAATATACTGGACTTCCCCCAAATGCGTGCTTCTTCCCTGGTACAGAGGTTAGCAGGTCTCACCTTAGTACATATGTCTTGCTGATTTCACATCTAGATATATATATTCCTCAGTACCTCAGCCGACTTTGTATACATACAAACTAAGGTAAAACTGTGTGTACATAACACTCTCTTGTGAGGTTTGTAACAAAAAGAGGCAATGGAAAGAGAGTAGTTGCTCCTTCAAAGGGGAGAGGCGATTGACCTGCTACACACAGAGGATATCCTGTAAGCTAAGAGCCCAGGAATTATCCCCTTAGATGTAACATAGGCAAGAATCGAGAAGGAGGAACTACTCCTATCCATCATTTTCTGGGGCTTTCAAAAAGGAGGGAGGGAGTTTAGAGTGGAAGGGGGTTCCAAATAGGCAGGGTAGGGGTTAGTTTTTAAATTTTCAAGAATGGGGTGAGGAGGGGTAGGGGTGTGGTTCAAAACTACGCTGTGCTACCATGTAACAATGAGAGGCGATGGAAAGAGGGAGAGACGATTACCTGTTACACCCAGAGGATATCAACATTAATTTGCAAGAATCGAGAAGTAAGAACTACTCCTAACCATCACAGGTTTGGTCTTCCTTCTTCAAGGTTAGGTTTATCTATGAATGGCTGATGAGAGAATATGCGGATATACATTCCTTGCAATGCTGATTGTAGGTTTAGATCCAGTGAGAGATGGAATGAATGGAAGTGGGAGGGCAAAATGGGTGGAGGTGCTTGTTTTTGGTATGTACATACAAATTGGAAATCTGATGTCAAGACAATCACAACTGGTCATAAATAGAGGTGATGATGAAGGGGGGGGGGGTGATATTGATAGACACCTTGCAATGAGTGTCAAGCAAATCGACACATGGGAAGATTGTGGAGTCAAAGATGAGGTAGGTACTAAGAGCGGTTTTTTGTTCATTCCACAGAGAGAAGAGGAGATTTGCAATTTCGACTTGGAGGGACTTCTTGGCTGATTAGTCGATAATGGTATGAATTTCAAGTCGATCATAGCCTGAGAAGAGCTTTGTCAAGGGTCAAGTCATAATTAGCTAGTCAAAGCAGTATTTCCCCCAAAAATTGGCGGGAAGGGTCAAGGTTGAATAGATACCTACATCGGCTCATAGAGATTGTGTTATGAATGTCAAGTTAATCGTAGCATGTGTGATAACATCATTCCATCTGTTTTTTTTTTTTTTTTTTTTTTTTTTTTTTTTTTTTTTTTTCAGATTTGGGCGGATGCATTGCAATGTCTCAAAGTGATTATGGTATGAGTGTCAAGTCAATCAGAGCTTCGGAAAACAGCTGTCAATACCGGTCAAAGCTATTTTTTCTTATTGCGCAGGGTGAGGTAGGTGGGAAAGTTGTATACGAAGAGCTTGATGTTACCCTATTATAGTGACACCTATGGTTATACAGGCATTATGATAAAACGTTAATGTACCTATTTTCAAGCCGACAGGCAAAAACTGCATTATGTACGTAGGTACCTCATATAAGTAGATAGGTACCTACCAACTGCAGCAATAGGTACCTATATGAATTAAATTTCTCAACGCATTAACAATTAGCAGGTTGGTAGGTATTTACTATCAACAGGTAGGTAACCACATTATGGTTCCAAAGATAGGTACCTACATACTCGTACTTAGCAATTGCATTATTATCTCTTGACCACTTCAAATTGTTCATGACAGGTAGGTACATGGTACTTATTCAAGTACAAATCACGTAGGTATTTTAATCATCCAATTATATTTACGACAGCTACTTCCCTACATAAGTATGGCATATTTCGTAGATGCATTGCCAGGTAGATAGGTACATATATATACCTGCTACGCACATTTTAATGGTAGACAGGTAGATATACACAATCTCACCTACCAATACAATCATAACAGGTAGGTAGGTACCTACCCTACCTGTTCGAATCGACATTTAAGCAGTAATTTCTTCATGATACGTAAATCCAAAACGTCGTGCTAACATACAGTAGTAGTATAACGTTGAAATGTTTCATTAAGTAAACTTACCGCATTATTCATCGTAGGATCTGCCGTTAATTCGATAAGCAACTTGTTGAAGAGCTCAACTCGTAGACAGCATTGCAGTATAACCGTAGTTATCGGCGAAGTACAAAAGTGGAACACGAACTGCACGAACACGACACGCACAAATCACTAACGATGGTACTAATTGAAGGATTGATACAAATCATTAAACCAGCCGAAAACAATAAAACCACTAAGGACACAACGAACAGTGAATGGACATCCTTACGAAGGATAGAGGTTACTAACAGGAGGGCGAGTAGGGTTATGAAACCGAAATCCGACGCTCCCGCATTCTGGTTATTCTGGAGTGAACTAATGGAACCCTTAACGATCGGTTTCGCGAGACAGCGGGCATCTCTGCTAGCTGGCTGTTGCACGATCAACTTACAACCTACCTATTCTAAAACCGAACTTGAAACAGATGTTTCCACTCCCAAGCGGACCAACAAAAATGCTGTCAATTTGTGCCACTTCAAACGGTTTTGACAATTTTTAGCGAATTATCACAGATAATGTAGTTACTGCAATCCATTTCCTTCGTGGAAATCCATTTTGAACATTTCCAGGAGTTTAACGTAGGTACCTACTTAGCTTCCTAGATACCTACCCAATCCAGGAATTGTAGGTAGGTACCTACTTAGGTACCAACCATGCTACACCACCAAATTTAGCTCTTTCGTATTTTTTGCAGAAGAATAGCATACCTAATTGAAGAAGTCATGCTTCATAATGTGAAGCCTCGCACCAGAAATTCGAAACATTGGGCGGAATCCAGAGCTTTCCCACAAATAGTGTTGAACAATTTTCAAAAACATGGAAATTTAATTTATTATTTAAAAATACAAAGCAGGCAATAATTCTTTACCATGAAAAATTAGATAGGTGTGTAGTAGGTAGGTACCTACACTCATTCCGAAAAGCATAAAAACATACAACCACATCTTCTAAAAGAATAGGTAGCTAAAACTACAAAAATCATTTTAAAAAATTTATTGCAAAGTATCATTTAGAAAATGGTTTTTGAAATCAATTTACATTATTGCTGTGCCCAAACGTGCTTTTAAACTTCAATCAAGTATGTTTAGAAGTTAATATTTTTAACCTAGAGTGCAACAAGACCTTATGAGGGATTTCGGACTTAGCAAGATTTCATCCAAAATAGCTCTGTAGCAACGGCTGTCAAATACAAAATTTTGACTGCTGCACAAAATTGAAAGGTAAACAAAGAAAAAAAAAATGCACCCAAAATTTAATTTTTGAATCACCTGCAGTAAAATGTTGCAACATCGGATAAACATTTAATTTTTGTATACATTGTAGATTAGAATTTAAGACCAATTTCAGTACATTATAGCGAATCATTATTTTATATTTTCGAAAATAACAATAAGAAAAATTAAATGAAAATTAAAGAAGGAATTTTTCACAAGGGAGGTACTCGGGAAGGCACCTGGGTACTCTGAAAAGTATGAAATAGTACTCTTTGAGTTAAAAAAGGATCTCTTTATTAGCTTCCTCCCAACTGGTGAAGGTAAGGAAATTCCGTGTTCGTGATTGAAGTCGAAAAAATGTTTTTCTCCAAAATCAAAATGCCCACTTGCTTTTTACGTTACAGAGCTTGCTGATCAATTTTGGTTCCGTGTCTCTGTCTGTGGTACCTTAAATCCTTGTCACGCCCAAAACTATACCAAGTTTCAGTCCGATTCCGATAAAATTTTGAGGGGCTGTGCGTTAGGGTGCCCGCTATTTTGAGAAAGGTGGAATTTTGATGACCTCCACCCGAAATTTGGTTTAAAATGTCAAAAAATGACCCCTGAATTTTTTCAGATTTTTCGCATAACGAAAACCTACTCCGGTAGCTCGATTTTGGTTTTTGAAATACTTTTTTTTTGCCAATATCAGACTTTTGAATATAACTTTTACTAACTTCTTTGTAAAATTGTGAAACTTCGTATGCTTACGTTTTTGGGGTCGCTTAACTCTAATATGCAGTCAAAACAATTCGACAGCAACAACGTTTGACAGTTTGGAATCTTAAAATCGTCAAAATCATGTCAAAAAATGACAATTTTTCAAAATTCATTCTAAAATTATGAAAATTCGTATTCTTATGTTTTTTGAGTCGCTGAACTCGAAGTTGCAGTCAAAAAATCAAAATTCTAATAGAAATACGGAAAAATACAAATTTTCATAATTTTACAATGAAGTTTGAAAAATTGTCATTTTTTTACATGATTTTGACGATTTTGAGATTCCAAACTATCAAAAGTTGTTGATGTTTACTTGTTTTTACTGCATATTCGAGTTCAGCGACCCCAAAAACGTAAGTAGGTATACGAAGTTTCACAATTTTACAAAGAAGTTTGTCAAATTTATATTCAAAAGTCTGATATTGGCAAAAAAAGCTTATTTCAAAAACCAAAATCGAGCTACCGGCGTAGGTTTTTGTTATGCAAAAAATCTGAAAAAAATTCAGGGGTCATTTTTTTGACATTTTAAACCAAATTTCGGGTGGAAGTCATCGAAATATTCTTTCTCAAAATAGCGGGCACCCTACTGTGCGGGTTAGCTCTTAGACGGTCCCCTATAATTTTCAATGCCGTCAAATCATCAGTAGCCTGTGCGCATGCGCAAACTTTAATTTATCATACCGTCGATTTCTTTTCATCTGTTGGTACTATTTAGTTCAAAATCGGTAGGTAATTTGGTACCCTATATGTTCTAGAAAAATACCCAATGAATTATATTGCAATTGGTAGAATGATAACCATTGCTCATGCGCGAAACTAATACCGATTGACACAGGCAAAACTCCGAGTCTAATGGAACGATTTTAATGAAATTTTCAGGGATTCTGCGGGATAGCTTCTAAATAGTATATCTAGTCTGTGCGCATGCGCAAACGTTAATTTAGTATAACGTCAATTTCTACAAAAATTCCATTTGAATTATATTGTGATTGGTGCAGTAACAACTATAGCGCATGCGCAAAACTAAAATTGATTGGCACAGACAAAACTCCGAAACTAATGGACCGATTTTTATGAAATTTTCAAGGATTGTGCGGTTCAGCTCCTAGAAGTTTCTCTATAAATTTTATTTGCATGCGCAAAAGTTAATTTCTTATAACATCGACCTATCAATCATTTCCACTAGTACTTGGCTCTTGAGCTAATGCTATACATCCATGTTACAATGTTTATGAGGAAGCTAGTATAGCAGTATGTGGCAGTATGCCCACCCAACTTGGCAGACTTTTTTAAAAATTTGATTTCTTCTTTTAAGTTAATTTTAAACGTTAAAAAAATAATTGTAATTAAAAACGTTTTTAAATGCCAATTAAACGTGATTGAGCAAGAACTTTCCAACATACCTATTTAAATTAGTTTTTAGGAAGTCCATCTGGAGCTAGGTCATATTAGATGGTCATCCCATTGAAATTGATCGAAGGGGGGAATGGCACAACCCAAGCAAGTGGAAAAAAAAGACGAAGAAGAAAAAACTAATACAAATCTGTTTCAGACATTCTAAGGCCGAATCAGTGAAAAAAACCATAAGTATGTGTGTGTATGACAAATTCTGTCGACGCCCCTGCCACACTTCTCAACCGATTTTCGAGATTCTTTCTTTGTTCGACCCCAATTGTAGTGTAGTTGAGCAACAAACTTCGGAAATTTTGAATTTCATGATGGGAGAGAGAAAATGAAGGGGGTAAAGCCGAAAAACTGCTATTCTACGACTAATTTTGTCAACGCTGCCCAGGCTAGTTAATTCCAGCCCAGCTAATTTTCAACCCATTTTCATGATTCTTATTTTGTAAGATCCTAATTTTAGTCTAGTTGTTCAACAAACCTTGGCAGTTCCGAGTTTGCGGTTGTGATGAGTTGTGGAGGAAATAGTTACCAATCCATTCAAGCGTTGCCAATGCTATAGGTAATTCTTGACCGATTTTCAAAATTAGGTATCATTTATTTTTTTTTTTTTTCAATTAAGAATTTGGTCTAGTTTTGGAACATAGGTACCTATGTCAAGAGTTTTAAAATTCATTGTTGACTGTTGTTTTCTTCGATTCACATTTCAGTCTGGTTATTCAACTAACCTTGGAGGACCTAATTTACTAACGGTGGGGGTTAATGGAAGGGGTAGTCCGAAAAATAATGATATTTTCGTTTTTCTCATTTCCCCCGATCCTTTTTAGTACGCCCCTCTGAATCTATGTCTTGTAGTCAAGGCTTCATCAACAAGAGGGACGCCAATTGGAATTGATCCAGCGAGTGGGGGACAATCCAAGAACGAGAAAAAAAAAAAAATAAATAAATAAAAAATAACCACAAACAAGTCCGTTTCAGATCATTCTAAGACCGAATCCGTGACCATAGGTGTATTTATGTGTGTGTATTTATTTATTTATATATGTGTCGTGGCGCGGAGTGTGGTACGGGGAAAGTACCACGGAGTTACTCGAGTTGGGCATCTCGGCGGGAGTGCTCCGTGGTATCACCACCCGCGTCCTGAGGGGTTCTCACTTGAACTGATGGTCGTTTTATAGGGGCACTTCCCACTCTCCTTTATCTTCCGTCAGCTTCCTTGCCTTAGTCCCGAGGGCTGGCGTCGGGTAAACCTGGGCGTCCTCCCTACTTTTTTTTTTTATTTTGTTTATTTCCCAATTTAATGGTGTGCCCCCTTTGCCTTTGAGGGGAGTTTTGAAGGAAAAAAAAAAGTGTGAGTGTGACAAATTTTATCGACGCTGCCCAGGCCACAATTCTCAATCAATTTTCGAGATTCTTTCTTTGTTTGATCCCAATTCGAGTCTAGTTGTTCAACAAACTCCGGAAATTTTGAATTCCGTTAAGGAAGAGAGGGAATAGAGTAGGCAAAGCTGAAAAAAACGTGGTTTTTTACAACGAATTTTGTCGACGCTACCCAGGCTACAATTCTCAACCGATTTTCGAGATTCTTATTTGGTTAGATTTCAATTTTAGTCTAGTTGTGCAACAAACCTTGCGAATTTCGGATTTGCTGTCGTGGTGGGTGGTGGAGACGATAATTACCGATTCTTTCAAATGTTGCCCTAACTACAAATCTCGATCGATTTTTGTGATTCTTGTTGTATCCTACATGTCCACCTCGCAGACAATAGTTATGCAACAACCACGCAACTTCTTCTTATTCACTGATTACTGTTATCTCAATTAAAGTCTTGTTTTTCGTATGCACTAAATTCGCTGTTCATTTCGCTTCCTAAATTCTAAATTTACGTAGATATAAAAGTGGCGACGAGGATGGGATGTGTAGGATACAACAATTCTCCCTACTCACTCCTTCGCAATCAATCAGCAGGTGATGTTCCGCTCATACTCGTCTTCTACAGCCCCTTGGGTCGAGGGAATAATAGCGAGAAGGCTGGGCAATCTCCACTACGAAGTCCAACAGGGAAATTCGTACCACAAACGGCATGTTGACCAACTTAAAGCCCGTCCAGGAGAGGAATATCCTACAACCCCGTCTACAGGCCAACTGACTAGCTCTCCTGCAAATCCTGAGGCAAACTCATCTCCAACCAAAAGAGTCCACTTCACCGAGCAACCCATCCTGAGAGAGCCGCTGAGCCCTCCTCATGCCATTCCACACCACTCGCCTCCGTTTTTGGGTTTCTCAACACCCCGGCCTGCGACTGGAGCCCCTTCTACGCATTCTGCACCACCAGATGCCACGCCAATAATCAGGAGATCTGACAGAGAGCGCTGTCCACCAAGAAGATTTACACCTGCTGATTACAACTGAACCACAACAGTTCGAAGAGACTCATTGTTACTGTTTCAAAAGCATGCCTTTAAGCTTAATTGTTATAATCTAACCCATGCTTTATTTCGAGTAGGGAGAATTGTTGTATCCTACATGTCCACCTCGCAGACAATAGTTATGCAACAACCACGCAACTTCTTCTTATTCACTGATTACTGTTATCTCAATTAAAGTCTTGTTTTTCGTATGCACTAAATTCGCTGTTCATTTCGCTTCCTAAATCTAAATTTACGTAGATATAAAAATTCTTATTCTGTTCCATTACGAATTCAATATAGTTTTGGAGCGTTTGTCAGGAGTTTCACATTTCATCATGGAAGGGGATGAATGGGGGGTGGACTCTGATGAATCATGATATTTTCAAAATTCTTGTCCGATTTCCGTGATTCTTTTCTTGTTCAACTATGAATTTTGTTTAGTTTTGGATCGTGTATCTGGAGTTTCAACTTTTATTATGAAAGGAGGTGAATGGAGGGGGTAATAATAATAAATCAAGATGTTAACGTATCTCGTTTTTTAGATTTTCGTCGAGAGACATAATAACAAAATGTAAACCAACTCAAATAATAAATGCGAGTTATGAATCTGGTGGAAATATTTGAATAAAAACATCGCTTCATTCAATAATTCATTGATTTCATTTGACTAGGTAGGTATTTCTAACCACTGCCTATTCTATTTATTTAATTCCTTGATTATTTTCGTCGAACAAATTTATGAATCATTAGAAACAACAAAAATCTATCAGAATAAATAGAAGTGTACCTACCTACCTCTACGTTGATCTCGAAATGAAGAGAGCCTGTTACTCCATTTTTTGGCACCTACCTAAACAAGTAGTTTTAAGTAGGTACATTTTCGGTCTGCTTCTAGCGAATGGACAAAAAATTCATTTATCTTTATTTCATTAAGTATGTTGCCTACGTAATGATTCTTTACTTTATTGGACGGCGTTATTACCAAACTGAGTTTTTTGGTAGGGATCTTTCGATTCGGTTTGTTAAGACCTACTTACCATTCCCCGGGACCCCAAGGCTCTCTATTACTCCCTAAAAGATCCGAGAAAAAAGTAAGCGACAATCACTGTTATCTTGGTTCTCAAATTCTGCAATAACCTACCTTCTAGGTAAGCATGATTTACTACGAAGTTGGTCACTCATTTGACAATAGTTAGTTTTTCAAATACCAGTCAAGCAAAAATATTGGAATCCGTTTTTGCACAAAAATTAGTTTACCTGGTTAAATGCAAAATGCTTCAACTATGATATCCTAAAGTGCAATAAACAGGAAAGCAAAACAAATGATGTAGTAGGTAGGTGAAATATATCAGCAGTTTAACAGAATACACGATGTGCCAAATTTCAGCAACAACAGACCAAAAATGAAATGTACAGGTACAGGTGACGCCAATTCTATTGTGGGCAATGTAGTACTGATCGGATTTTATGAATGCCTTGATGAATATAAAAAGAGCTTCAAAGTCAATAGATACCTAAATCAACAAAAATCAAATAGATACCAATTAAGACCCCAACCGCGTGATGGGATTGGTTGTTCCTCCTTCTCGTTTCCTGAGCCAGCTTCTAGGTCTTGCAGGCGAATCATATCAACCTAGGAAGAGGCACCTACTCCGTTTCATCATCTACATCGCGGAATCCATCCCTACTTATCTCTCCGTGGTAGTCAGCACTTGGGTAGATTCAAAACTTCCAACTCAATGACGTAACAACTAGATTAATAGGAATTGCTTTTCTCTTTTTTCAGGAAAATAAACTAAAGTTATTTTGATAAATGCATTTATTTTCAACAATTAAAAAATCCAAAAATAGATACTCGTCTTTTTTCTGTTTGGAACAACAATCCCCAGGCAGCCCAGGCTACCTCTTACTACTAATTTACAACACGTAAGCTCATTCAAATTTCCAGGGACATCCCCTGTGGAACAAATATTTAGCAGGTGTACGTAACAACCGAATTTGAAGGGGGAAAACTCTCTAAAAGGTTTGGAAAACTTAAATGATCTGGCAAAATAAAAATGTGGCACCCACTTAAGAATTCAATTAACTAACACAAATTCAGTACTGCAACAGATGATATTCTGAGGGTTACCTTCGTACTTTCAGTGCTGGACCACCAGTACATAGTAATACTGACAGACTATTATTTACTGACTGCGGATTCAGTAATTAATGGTATTGATGACGCCAATTTTCAAGTAGGCAATGTAGAATTGATCGAAATTTATCAAAACATTGATAATTATTAAAAAGATTTTAAAATCAACGAATACAAACTTCTAAACTAAGTAGATATGTAAATACTAAGCCATCGTGTGATATAGACATATCTACATCATTGATCGAGAGAAAAAATACAATGAAAATGAATTAAAGGTGTTACAATGTATCTGCATCCTATTCATCACATAGATTGTGTTTACGACTCCGTTTTATGGAGATCACCTCAGCAAGGCTTTAAAGGCCATATCACACTTGCATTTTTTCAGCTTTTTTCTCGCATTTTTAATGCTGGAACGTGAAGAAGGCAAAGTGCTATTTTCCAAGGTCAGCTGTGAATGTTGAGGAGGAATAAGTGCAAAAACAGCGCATTCTGGCGGAATGCAGTTTAATTAAGTCTGTAAGGTTAGGGCTCCTAGGGGTTTTCCATTGGATTGTTACCTTCCCAAGGGTTACGTTTTAGCATTTTTCGCGTAGAGGTAAAAGTTAGAACATGTTCTAATTTTCCCAAGTGAGGTTAAAAATGCTCTGCCAGGATGCGCAACAGTAGAAAAAGCTGACCTTGGAAAAAAGCACTTCTTCTTCTTCACGTTTAGGCATTAAAAATGTGGAAAAAATGCTAGTGTGATACGGCCTTAAAACGATGAAAATAAAACCACTCTTGAACATAAAAATGTAAACTTAACCTATTTTTAGAGTAATCACCTGAACTTGACTGATTGTATCAAACAGCCTTAAGGGTTAGCAGCAACTGCAGTGTTGTGCGACATCACCGGTAGGTCTCGAAAACAATCCAACATTATTTTTAACAATGCACATAATTATATCTTAAACAGAAACCTGCAATATGTTGTAGTGCGCAAATGTCCGTCTAAATATTGAAGACAATGGACCATTATGTGGGGATATGCTGGCAATGTTCAAACTGCGATCTTCAATTTGTGCTTTGGCTGAGGATATGATGTTTTTCAACGTTGAGCCTTCTAAATGTAGCTGGCATTCATTGTTGATCCAAGTAGAACAATATTCCGGTAGCTCTTTGGTAATGACTTGAGGGTGATTTTCGATATACGAGGCTAGATGACGACCGCATATAGAAGCCACGGTGAAGTCTTCAAGGTAAGTGTTCATATCCCCTTTGTCAAACACACGATCCTGTAAATTGCAAGTAGTTGAGAAAAACTTGGTTGTTTCAACAAACAACATTCAAAATAGCGAGAAGATTCCGGACATGAAGCGAGAGGTTCCGGACATCTCTTCAATTAGATCTACATGTCTAAAAAATCTGTATTTTACAAAACAATTCAAGTGGGATTTTTTCTTTTTTTAAGCATCAGATTATTAATTTATTTATAGTGTATGTACTTAGGACCTAGGCCCACCTAGCGCACATACAAGGAGCAGGGCAGAAAATGAGAAACATTTTAAATATAAGTAAGAAGAAGGTAATGAAAGAAAAGTAGCAAAGAAATGCAAGAAATTTCACTCATAGATACCGGGAGTAAAGGATATCAAGAATAGATTGCAGTGTTTGGACCCACAAAAATTGATCATTATCGGTTTAGCGAATGCTTAAAATGGTTTCAAACTGTAAAGGTGGTTTCACATGGAGCGGAAAGACAGAAGGACGGAACGCAATCTGATTGGCTGTTGGGACAACAGTTGAGGATGGTGGCTGCCATGTTGTCGGAATGGGCGGTAGTCATTTTTATACCTTTTCTGTATTCCGTCGAGCTTAGTAAAAATCAAGCTCATTGGACAGGAATGTTGATAACCTCAAGTAGAGGTTTCAGATTAGAGAGGCTTCCAGTAGGAAGGTTATAATTCCGTTCACCAAGGTGACCGCTTCATGTGAACAATCTTTCCGACTCTGCCGCCTCTCCACTGGTTTTAAATCATCCTTCCGTCTTTCCGCTAGTTCCACTCCATGTGAAACCAGCTGTTAGAAGCTCATTACTTACTTCATCCTTCGAAATCCGTAGTTTGATATCATGAATCCAACACTAAATTCTTTAATGTTTAAATATTCTAGATATCAGATTTTGGGACATAAAAACTGCAAATGTAATTTCTCAAAAACCATTAACTTCAATCATTACTTCAAAATCATTTTACAAGTTATTTATTACACATTGTAAAACACAAATTTAAACTTATTTGTTATTCTAAGAATTACAAGTGTGTGTGTATTTAACACTAGGAAAGACCATTATATTCCCTTTGTCAGTTTTAATCAAAAAAGATAAAATAATTTGTATTAAAAAAATTGCAAACTTATTGTAGTAAAATAAGTAAAGTTGATGGGGAAAGTAGGTTGACACCACCAACTACTACCTAATTAATGTAGATACCTACCATTTATGCAATATGTAATATGTAACCTAGCTGAAACAAATCACTTCTGACAGTTTGTTCACAACGAAGGAGATTTTGTTTTCGTTTATAAAGTGTGGAAACTGTGTGAATAGGGACCTATTAGGTAATAATGCGATAGGACTGTACTTACCGTAGTCTCATCATCAATATTTTCTTCTTCGTTACAATCCCATAAAGACCATTGTAGCAGCAAACAACCTTTGATTTCATCGTTCACTACAGTGGAACTGATTAATTTATCAACAAAATTCTCCACAGCGACCACGGGAACTGTGTTTGGAGAGAAGGCCTCAGCTAGAGTCTCCCTAATCTCACAGTCATCATCATTGAGCAATCTTAGAGCAGAAGTCCAAATAATCAAATCTGAAAGTGTGAAAATGAATTGAATATAACTATTGAGTGCCTAAACATGAGACAAAATGTTAAATTTGTGGCAACATATCATTATCACGGATTTACAGTGAAACGTCCATTTACCCAAGCCTAGAAAAGCCTTGATTATATTTAGGGACGCTTTATAAATCGTATTTGTCGAGTAGTTTAATCACCCATTATGAATAGGCCGATTAGCAAGTGAGGTGCTGATTATCAGTAGATGGTAATGGCCAATCGTCCATCAAACTAACTTGAAGGTAGATTTCATTCTGTGGAGAAACTGCAAATAGGCTCAGAAGTACATATTATGTTGATAATTTACACACTAAAGAAGAGCTAGGCGATTGGAATTCGTTCGTGAGCAATAGGTGTAGGGAAAAGTCGTCATTAACGGGTACTGAATGGAAACATGTACCAAACAAGAAAAACCCAGCAGATTTACCATTTAGGGTATGCAATGGTAAACGACTGTCAATCAGTCGTTGGTGGGAGGACCCTGAATGGCTGAAAAAGGGACTCGATGTATGCCCAGTACAGGCAATGAGAACTCCACAGGAAAATGAGTATTTTTCTCGCCCTCCTGCAGGCCTCCTCATTGTCTGTAATCACAGTATGAGCAAAAAACGACCCGAGCATCACTTAGTTCCGCAGATTTTGAGACAACGATTCTGGATCACAAAAACAAAAAAGTCAATCCGAAGTGTACTCAATAAGTTTTCTGTGTATCGGAGATTCAGAGCTAAAGCTACAGAACCTTCTGTTGTCCCATTGCAAGAAGACAGAGTGACAATAGAGGGCATATTTAAGGTAAAAGTCAATAAGGTAAATCTCAAGAGATCGTCGATGCTCAATGGCAACAGCACGAGCGAAGAAATACAAGAAAAAGATCGGAAAATGAAGAACAATATCAAGGAATTAGCTCTTGAAATTGAATGAGCGTTATCCAAGTGTATTCATTTTATATTTTTAAATGGAAGTAGATTTCATTCTAAGGAATTCTATATCATCCGAACTCTCCTACGTAGAGTTAGTTTTCTATCAATGATTTTTCTGTTTGCACTGGTGACGTCACACAGGGGGGTCCCACTAAGGCGGGTGGGGCGCTTTGATGTCACCAGTGTACGAAACTTTGAAAAATCATAGAAAGAAAACTACTCAACGTAGGAGAGTGCGGATGATGCCAAACTTCTTAGGATGGAATCTTCTTCCATTTAAAAATAACTAAAATACAATTTTCGAACCCTTGGGTAACGCTCATTCGGTACCTACAGCTGCTACCTACCGCCATATTGTGGAAACCACCACGCCAACAACTACAACTCACTGCAGAGCCATTTTGTATTTGCCTACTGTCTATGGCCAGTTTTGTTTTTCTACTTATCTGCATACATCTTGTCTAATGCAGACCACGAAAAATAAAAGAGTACATAAACAGGGTTACTACTTGTATTTACTTGGTAAATGAAAATCGGAGCAATAAAGTGAATGTTTGCGCAATTCAGACTAAGATGACGTTGTATATGAGATGAGCAACCAACCGAACTTCACCAGCTAGTACCTATTCATTGCTTTACCTATTGTACATGGAACGTTGTTAGCAACGGCTGGTTTTTGAACCATAATACCTACATATACAGATGGTCGCGTAGGTACATGATATAGTGTAAATGATGATTTTTTTTCTCGTTTAGACCAAAATTGGAAAGCCCCCCTTTTTTCCCATATATATTTGTGGAATGTCAAAGCAAATCAAATGTGCTCGAGGATAGCTCCTTATCTTTCCTACCAACAAGGTTGTTCATTTTGTTCAACAACAATCAAACTACAGCAAATTTTGTTTTGTTTTAATATTATTTGTACGCAATGGAACATTGTGGGTAGGTGGCGCCCTTTCATCTGCGAAGGGTTACCACTACAAAATGGGTACCACCTACTGGACGAATAGGTTCTTGGCTTTCAGTGATAATGAGATAATTTATCCTAGTTGTGGTGGTACCTCTTGTTTTCCCACTACTAAACTCCCATCAGCTGGAAAAAGCAAAAGTTAATGAAAACTGTTGCCTATCTCCATGAAATGAAGAGTTATATTGAAAACAAAATAACATTTGTAGAAGAAATAGACAATGTTTTTCATCAACTATCATTTTCTTCATTATTATCATCAAGCTGTAGATCATACTCTCCTGTATAGTCCTGCCATCCAAATGACATCGGGACTCTTGGAACACACTGGTGTAGCAAAGGACTTAGGTACCTACTCGTTGAAACTGGCAGGGAGCCATGCTGATTTCATTGCATTCTATTAAAAACATTTCTTCAACCCCAAACTCAATCTGGTTATTGATCATCAAAGGCCAGCTGAAAGGAGCAGCTAGTGCTCTCATTTCTCTACAACTTCCAATCTCCCAGAATACCAAAATGGTGGACTCTTTCGAGGAGCTGCGCATGGCAATTCAAAGCCCCCTACCCCCAATCCTACTATCTAGATCAAGCTCTCTTGCAACCAGAAGGCTTTTGGTATATTCATTCAGGGAATCCTTATAAATCCTATCATCTAGCCAGTGAAGTGGTTGATAATCTAAGAAGAGATCCTTAGAAATAAATATAATTATAATGATTATGGTGATAAGTAGATAATTGAAGAAAACGTACTATTTCGTGGGGATGCAATTTCAATCAAACTGTCGAAATGTGTTTTTAGAAACGCTGCAATGCAACTCCTACACGAATTTTCGGCATCAGGCAAAGTGTATGAATCTAAAAGTTGACAAAGCCGGTCAATATCTGAAGGATCCATTTCGCCATTTATTCCCTATAAAGATCATAAAAAAATCATCAGAATAGAATGAAATGCAGTTTAAAATGTAATAAGACAATGAACTGCAATCAGTGTAAACGAGTGTTCAGGAAAATTACGTACCGTAGAAGATAGGCTGCCAGAGATGCATTCAAAAGCCAGACACCCTAAATTATCAGATCTATCAACACATAATCTACCAAAGTATTGAATGCAGGAAGTGTTATTTGATTTCAGCGTTTCAAAGACTTTTGGCAAATAACGGATCACACCCAGCACAGCGACTGCATCTTCATGGTGGCAATTGGTTTCCAGAATAGAATTAACAGCTAATGCAACCTCATCAGACTTGATAACTAGCTCCTTAAATTTTTCTTTGAAGTTGGAGCTTTGAAACTCAATATTACTAGCATCAACAACTTTCAACGAGAAACATTCGGAGTCTTGGAGAACACAACGTAAGAAATCCAGCGTTACATTTCTGACGTCATAGTTTGAATGCTTGAGAAGCATAACCGTGGATTTTATCATGTCATTTAATTTCTGTCTATAATAATTTACTGTAAGAAGAAGAGTTGCTGAGTATAGAAGAAAAACACTTTTCCCGAAATGCGAAACGCACGAATCGTTTGAAGAAATTTGCGATGTAAGACTGTTTTTGATATTTCGAATACAATCATTTGGCACGTTTTTGAAGTATCGTGTGATCCAATGGAGCAAGATTGAAACGCAGGTTGTTTTGGTGACAAACGATCGTTTGGAAGATTGTAGCGTAGTAATCACGTGCGTCAACCAAACGTCTAGATTTTCGATAACAGTTTCAATAACATCCCCAGGGAGGTCAGATGATGCACGAAAAAGCTCCAAAATCTGAAATTCAAGATTGATTACTTAGTATATAATTTTAGTGATAACTAACTCAATTCAAGTAGAGCGTGTTTAATGTTACTTCTATAACAAATTAAGTATGTATGCATTTTAATTTTAATAGGAACTAAAATAAATTGAAATAAAAAACGTACTTGCAAGAGAAGACCGTGGGTGAAATTTTCGCTCAACGAACCAGCTAGCGAGTTGAAGACTTCCTCTACATGACTTACGAATAGGTTTGGTGTTATCAGAGCAACCATTGCTGAGGCAGCCAATGTCCTCGTTTTCAAAATGTTACTACCGGAACATTTGAACACCAACGGTATATACTGGCTAAGCTGCAATGAACCATCGATTATTAAATACACGTATAAGTAGGTGTTTGGATTTAAATGCATAATAATCCAAGTCGAGGAGCATGATCGAATAAGTATATATATTATTTTCTCCTGCACCCCCCCCCCCCCCTGTGTTTTAAGTTTCAGCTTCTTTTTAAAAATGTTGGTTCCGTGTATGTTGGCAACTTCAAACATTCTTCTCTCTTCCCTTCTATAAGATAAACCTTGTAAATGGTTTAATAAAGTTGCGTTAAATCTATGTGAGCAAGTATAAACTGCACAAGGCGTCGTTTGAATGACTACGTAGGCATCTATATTAGAAGAGATCTGAATTCGTTTTGCCCCTTATGTTAATATGTTATAGAGAGATAGTTAATTATTACTTTTATCAGTGATGCCAGGCAGCCCTTAAAGCACTTGCAGCTCCTCAAACTAGGTCAAGACTGGTGAAGGAGTGCTGGGATGTACTAAATACCCTGGGAAAGGACAACGATGTGTTATATTTGGCATCTATAGTCTTGCTAGTATGTGGGGTAGTAGGCTTCAAGGAATACATCCTAGGGTTGTTCGAGGGTGAGAAATAGGTTAGCTTCTCTTATTTGTTTATTTTGCTTAGCGCTTTTGCCTTAATGACCTCGTCAGAGCTTATTTTATATATGAGGGTCGTTTAGTTGGTACAATTTCCATTGGGCAGTTTGAATGTATCTTCTAATTTTGTAGTCTCTATATAGGTCTTTTTTATTTATTTCAATCATTAGGGGGACCCATCCTCTTGTTTCTGTATACTGGTTGCTGCTGTACCTTTTAGCATGTTGTTGAGGGGAGGGGGGTTTAATTTTACTTTTAAAATTAATAAAATATGCAAATTATGGGAGGTATAACTTATTATTAGTTAAAATGTGCATTTGCACCTATTTCTCACCCTCAAACAACCCTAGGGTATATTCTTGCTAGGTAACTTAGGTACTTGCCCTTGGCAAAAAATAAAATTGTTAAAAGGTAAAAGTAAAAAGGGTAAAGTCTTACTTGCAAATTCGAGTCAGTTCCTTCTAACGAGGAAGGATACAATCGTCCCAAAATTAGCAAGGCCGGGTATGTCGCAGGGTATAAAGATTTTTGCGATGCGGACTCCAGATGATTTAATAAAACTCCAAAAAGGGAAGGGTATCTCTGGAAAAATATCCTTCCTGTCATTTTATTCTTCCAGCAGAGTTTATCCGAACGGGATCTGGGTACACCGAAAACTCTGGTCATCAATGCACTGAGAAGAAGCGTAGATGAATTTCTCTCCTGCATTGTCAAATGTCAACATCACGCGTTACACATTAAATGCACCAAGTATAATATGATACACAGTGATTTATATTTTTGACAACTTACCGCCCAAGTACTAGCATTGAAACCTTGAATAGCAATGGTCAAACCTTCTGCAACGTAAGGGCTAACCATTTCCCCGAGGAGCGTATGTCTGTACAAAGCTCGTAATATATTCAGAGCGTGGCACTTAGTTTCAACTGAGTTCGTAGGATCACTAGCCAATTTAAGTAACACTTTGATACCTCTGTGAAAACATCTTCCACCTCCTACTTCTAGTTCGGTACATACCAGACCCTGGAATCAGAAAACAGAAGTGAAGTCTTCTGAGTGAGGCATTAAAACAGTTATGTAGCATAGCCGTAAGAGCGAATTTTCTTAAATTACCACCTATCATATTATAATGTTGAATTGTATTGAAATTTTAGCAATTTGAGTACAAAGAAATTGTTTAAAAAAAATTTATGGCGAAAAAATTTGGCGATTCAAAAAAGATTTTGAATTTTCTTTGCAGGTTTTAGCGATTTTTCCAGCAATATTAATAAAATTTACGTACGTTTTTCAGCATAATTTTGTGCAAAAATTGTTTATTGACCTAGTTAATCTTTGATACATTTTTGACTAGTTAATAGTTTTGTTTTAGCTATTTTTAGTGATTTTTACGCACATTTTTTGAAATCTGATCAATTTAATGTACTCAAAAAGTTCTGGCCAACGAACTCATACTTCCACTTGGGAAGCTTGATTTTTTGGCGCAAGAACGAAATCCTAAGGACAGTTATCGTCTGGAATGGCACACATAAGTATATATATTGTAAACATAATATCAAAAATCGATAACTTCAGGAATCGTTTCAGAATGCTTAAAGACGACTTTCAACGAAGAACTTTTTCAAAAATTTTAATTTTAAAATTTTTCGAGCCATTCCAATTGCTTCATTTTCTACGAAAATTCGCTAAAGAATGTCTAGTTGGAGTTATATTAACGTTGTATTAATATGCCACAACTATAGTTTCAATTCATCAAATAAGTAATTCGTGCAGTTTTCTTAATTGCTGTTGAAAAAGGGGTATGTTGGAGGCAATGGACGATTTTGCGATCATGAAAACTGAAGGAGAAAGTAAATATAAAAATGAGGTTCCCGATCCTATACAATTATTTCATTAGGGATTGCCGTTAGGGAAGAATTCTATGGCTGAACACACACTTCAATCTTAAACATTCTATGAAAATTGATAAAATGATGAGAATTGGTCATTATTGCCGAATATAATAGAGAAACAAGTTTTTTTGCCATAAATGTGAACGAGAAAAACGTTTTGGTACAAACATTTGTCTAAACTTCATTCAAACATACTCAAAAAATCGCAAAACGGGGTGAACTGGATATTTCAGAAAAACATGTACGTAAGTATTGCAAAATACCATTTAGGAAAGTTTGTTTCACATAAATTTGCCGTTTAACATTTTTGTGCACCAAAATGTGCTAAGAAATCGCCAAATAGGAGCAAAAAATAGCGTTGCAGTGTGTTCTGATTTTCTAAAAACTGTTTACGTAATGTTTTAGCGGATAATGCCAGTCCCCCGTTGTTTCTTTAATAGAAAAAAATCAACCGACTTGGAACGTCCTTCGTTCAAAATATATTTTGTGGCAGTTAGGCTGGTTTCACATGGAGAGGAACTAGCGCAGATAGCGGAAGAAAGGAAGGACGGTACGCAATCTGATTGGCTGTTGGGACAACAGTTGAGGAAGGTGGCTGCCATGTTGTCGGAAGGGGCGGACAGTGGTATCAATTTTTATACTGTTTCCGTGTTCCGTTGAGCTACGCGTAAGCTCATTGGACAGGAATGTTGATAACCGCAAGTAGAGGTTTCAGATCAGAGAGGCTTTCAGTAGGAAGGTTATGATTCCGTTCACCGAGGAGACTCCGCCACCCCCTCCACTGGTTTTTCCGTCCTTCTGCTTTCCGCGCTAGTTCGGCTCCATGTGAATCCAGCTTTAGAGGCATACTTGTATGCCTACTGGGAAAAAATTTGGAAGACAATGAAAGTTTTTAGATTAAGTTGTTAAATAAAAACTCTGTAATACAGTTTTACAGTTTTTATTTCGCACTTTTTTGAATTTTCCTTTTAAATTTGTGGGGTAAATAAACCTAGAAATCATAATTGCACGTTTAAAGAGAAATCCACACATTTATAGGGTCTACTAGAGTTAATTATTTGAAAGCGATCACATAAACAGTAGCATATTGTGACTGGTATGGAACAGACTTGTTAACTTCTGCATCGGAATTCCACCAACCTGAATCCTGAAAGGGATTCCAGCACTTCTTCTAGTAGCGCTAAGGTTTTGGTTGTTTGAAATTTCCTCAATAGTCTCATCAAGCCACCGACTTGGAAGTTCGTGCAAGTTTCCTTTTGGATAGCTGAAATTACAAAACTTATTTTCACAATTATGCTCTATAACATTATTTTCTAAATTAATATGAGAAAAGATTGGATGGAACACAAAAGTTTCAAAATAAATAAATAAATATTTAAAAAAAGAAAGTATTTTGAAATCTAACTTGAATTTCACGTCGGACACAGCCTTCAGCTTTTGCTGGGGCTTACAAAATTATAGTGCTGCAAAGGATTAAAAACACTAACAAGAAAATAACCAATCTGCAAAAACTTAGAAAATTCAGAAGCGCTAAAAAAAATATATATATACATATATCTTCGGCTTTTTTTGGCATTAAGCAAATTTCTTCAAAACTTCTCCTTCCAAAAAACTTCCGCTTTCCAACGATGTACTTAGTTTCACACTGGCATTTAGATTAGTAACTACGAGGGATGGCTTTTGCGAGAAACAAGGGCTGAGAGGACCAGCATTCGAGGGGAAAGGCATCTTAAGAAGGTTGTAAGCTATTTTCATCAGGATCCCAGCTATCTTCGAGAAAATCGTAGCATATTGCGTAGGCGTGTTGCCAGTCACAGCATAGATAAAATTGTGGAAGTACAGGGTACCGCAGAATTAGTATGGTACGAAATGGGCTTGTTCCGGTTTATTTGTACTATTGCTGTAGATTTTGGGGGAGGGGTCAGCAGTGTTCGACATAAATGATGTTATTGTTTGAATCTTCAATGGCTTTGAGAACACGTCATCTTGCTAATTTGGAAGTACCAGTCGTCCGAATAAGACTGTCGAAATGCTGCAGAGCACACTTTCTTCTCATTGAGTGCTTTTTTAATTAGACTCGTAATACTGTGGGCTTGGCTTGATATATTTTCTGAAGCCAAATTGGTGCTGGAAAAGGTTAGTGTCTCTGGAGGATCTGCCTTGGTTTCCTGCAACCTGGGTGGGAGTTGTGGGGAAAGAACGCTACTAGGAAAAAAACGCCACAGGGCTTTTACAACACGTCTGGAAGGAGATATTAAATTCTAGTCTCCTAGCTAGAAATTTCATTTTTTATGCCTAGTGGTTTTAAGCTCTGCAAGTCCAGACGAAAGTAAAATATGAATCAACTTTGAATTAAGCCTAAACCACAATCAATGCCATTGATCATGCACGTATACGATTTGCAAGGTGGAGACACCAGAGGAGGGAAAGCAACTGGAGCACAGCATATTGAATCATAGCAAGGAAAATATCCATGACATACTCACACCCTATTTACTCATATGTGCCTCTCTGTCTTATTTTTATCAGCAAATATCACATTTTAATATCAATACTGTACCGCCACAATCGTGAAGCTAGTTTGCAAAAGCCAACATAAGCCTGTTCAAATGCACCTCGATGCTTAGTTTCAGCTAATAAGCCACTCAGATGTTCACCAATATCCAAAATTTGTTCTTCACTAATTAATCCTGGTTCTCCTAAAAATACACCATTTATTTAATTCATTAAAAATAATGATAATGTGGTACTTATTTAGTTATTTTTGAGTCAAAGGATTCAGGTGACAAAAACAATGAATGCACATACCACCAGTTGATATAGGAACGGATTCAGAAATTTCGCCAAGTAAGAGAGACACTTCTTTTACTGTCCTCCAAGAACAAAGAAGTAACATTTGTGCAGTGACTTTAGGTATATCCTTTTTCTGGGCACATAGACCAATATCTGTGTACGAAATTCAAATGGCGGTGAAATGAAATAATATTAATACATATGTAATAATATGTATGTAACGTATGTTTGCCTAAGTTATTTCTTCAAAAGCTTTGATTAATTCAATATATATAGGTTTAGTGACCTTATTAAAGAAATGCGAGACTTGAAGGGCTGTAACTGGGACTGTTTGTCATAATCATGAGCTTAATAACTAGCCATTTTAAGGAAAATATTAATAAATGAATAATAAATTAGGGTGGATGAATTATGTCAAAATGTATTGGACTGGCCTGACTGAAGGAATCAAAAAGACTGACAGCCCAAATTCGGAGCCAAATGGCTGATAGACTCAATCAAAATGGATGACAAATACACTTCATGAATTCACATATAAAAAATTTAAATCTAAAAATCCAGCAATACAACTACATGTATCGTCTAGAATGACACAAACAAACACGCATGTATACACACTCACACATTTGCATGAGCGTCTCAAGTCTAAAGTTAATAATTCATGTTTTAGATAGCTTTAATGGTAGTTTAATAATCAATCCTCCGCTAATATCTCAAACACGCACAAACACATGCACTCACTCATTTATATTTCGATTTAGGATGCCTCAATGGATTCACAATGAAAAATTAATGAATAAACGAACTTCCTAGTGAAGTTCATTCATAGTTATGTCAGAGGTACTAGAGGGAGTTTTATCAACAATTGTAGTGGCCTTCACCACCCGTCGGACAGAGCTGGTTTCAAAGGTATTTTTAAAATTTCGCGGGACGGGCGCCTGGGGTGGTCGTGCCAACCGGCCAACCGCTATTTTGCACAGTGACGTTGGCAGCGCTGTCTGTGGCCTACCTCACTAGTACAAAGGGTCCCCCGGTGTGTTAATGATAACGGGCAGGGTATTGGGTGGGCATAAAACACTCTCCAGTGCCACTGACATAATTATAAATGAAAATACACACTAACTATCCATGAATTAAAAGCGCTTGTTTCACAAAATTCCTGAAGTATGTCTGGAAACAAACCTCAGGAAAGTGAAAACAGGCCCAGGCAGGTGGGTAGTGGGGGGGGGGGGGGGGGGGGGTGTCATTAGTAAAAGTGTAAATAGATCAACAGTTGAAAATAATTGGAGCTAACCATAATCAAAATCCATGGGAAGATGACCTTCAGGCGAGGAGGAGTTGACAACGCAGGCAACAACATGGTTGCATTCATAAGCAACAGATATGACTTCCTGAATTATTGCCTTCCATTCCTCCGAATTCACTATCAAACTGAATAAAGCACATTTATTAAATACAACAATCGTTCCCATATATAGAGCCCAAACACTGTTGTGTAGTGACCCATCCAATTTTTGTATAGGAGGGAATCAGTACTGAAACGGATTTAAGATGACAGGGCTGGGCTCCAATCATGAAATTAGTTTTTTTCAAAAAAAGGGAAAGGAGAGTGACAGTTGGGTTTACCGATTGTAGCGTATTTTTTGCAGCTATTAGGAATATCTATCCTTCCTCAAATGTCCAAGTTAAAGTCACCACACAATAGACAGGCACAGGACCGGTCTCACTGCAGGTAGGACGTCGTCCAATGCCTCTCTGCACTTCAGGCAAGGCAGGCCTAGGCCATCACCACCAAGTCCAACCAAGTCTGTAGCTCTCCATTCAATAACGCAGAAGTGAAAAAATACGACCCGCGTCCAGCAGCTGTTGCCTGCCCTATGCTTGCCTAAGAGTGCGGGGACCTTTAGGTTTCTCCCCAACCGCCACTTTAGAAACTCAAGAACAGCACATTCGAGCCAATGAAACATCACAGGATAGACACACTCTTCCAGCTGAGACAGGAACCGTCTCCTTAAAAACATACTTATTTGAAGAATAAGTATGTTAAATACAGACGGGCAGTAATATGGGATCTAATCCAGGGAATGATGACTGGAGCTAATCAGCTTTCTTTGTATAGGTACTACTGAAATAGTTATAGTGGCGGAGAACTTGTGCTCCTTGGTCAATAAATGCATTGGAATATGGGGATAATAATGAAGATATTGAAAATAGGATGGATTTTCAATTAATCTGTTTTAGGAAATGTCATCTGAAACATTCATTGGGCAACTAAACCCCAATTTTCCCGAAGTACTTTACCCCTACGACACACAGCTGTGTTATTACTCTACAATGGTGAATGCCTATTGGAATCACTCCCCATGATGGAGGCCTGATACTTCGAATTCTGCCTAAGTATCAATAGTGGTTGGGCTGGCACGGCTGGTAGCAATGCTGCTGGCAGTAGGAACCAAACTTTAATATGTAATCCTGTTGAGACAGATATTAAACAACACATCACTAACTTAGCAACTCCACTTCTGACTCAAAACACACTGTGATAATGACCTGGCTCAACCGAGACGTCTTCCAGCAAGAAATTGCTGAATCGGCAGTTCTATCCTGTTATTCGTCCAACCCCCAATCCAGCTGAGGATGGCTGGTATAGTGGCTGGCAAACAGGCAAATTCGGAAAGTCGAAAAGCTTCTATTAAATTGACTTTGGGAGCAAATAGCAGTAGTTAAGCCTGACTTCCTCTGTTTCAGGTAAAAAGATATAAGTTCAAATCCTACGAGGTATCTACGTTTTTCCCACTTTTTCGACCCTCAAGAACTTATTATCAAATTATTAGTTTGAAAGTTGTAGCCTCAACCGACGGAGCCAATCACTCTCTATTGAACATGTATTTGGCACAATAAGCTCTGGCCTAATATCTGCTGCCAGGAACCATCAACTCCCCATCATATTTTATATTAAATGTGAAAACTCAAGAACTTAAATATAACATCTTACTCAAAATCCGCGTCTCTAAGGATGTGTCGCAATACAAACAGCTGGCCGTACAATGGGCCAGAAGAAGCAGCTTTCAGGAGGCTTTCTCGGGCAGTGGTCAATTCATTTTTGAGTTTATCGAGATGAACGACTACGCATATGTATCTTGCTAAATCAGGGCTAAAACACAAATGGAACGTAGTAATTATAACAAAGATGAGAAATGAGAGAAAGAACAATCCTGACAAATTGATAATAAGTGTACCCAAACTTACAATTTAGATGCATCAATGCCTGTTCCGTTCTTCACTAAATCTGAGTATAGGGATAGTAAAAGGCTGCCCGAAGACGGGAAGGACGCCAACAAACTGACGAAGTATGCAGCCGACTGACTGTCAACGGGCCTGATGCTAGCTGCAAGTTGTGCTGAACTGTCAATATACCAACTTACATATTGAGGGATCTATAAAATAAATACATAGAATTATCAGATAAACTGAGCTGTTTACTTTTCCTAATGTTTGTTTACCAAAATGTATTGCTTCTGAATCCACTAAGGCGTTCTTTCTTCTTTTGAAAGGTAAAAAATTGAGTTCCTCCAAAATCAACTTCAATAACTATAATTCAGATGACCAAAGGTGATATTCCTTGAATGAAAAAACCTGAAAATTCGCATCTGAATTTGATGAGATTTTCAGAGATTGGCTAGCTGGAATGTTTCTAATTTCAACCTAAAAGAAGGTTGGCTGGAGGTGTGCATGCTTTTTCGCCATGACGCTCCTATACCGTACAAGCAGTGCAAACTTTATGTAATTGCGTTATCATGTTGCACAAGACAATACTGAGGTGGAGTGATATTATACTTGGGTTAATTCAACCCAATTATACAAGCAATGCTGCTCCATTGTTATCTTTACAATCCATTGTATAATCCCTGATCGTTTAGTGGCTATCTATCTGTATTTTCAGTAGATCCATGACACACGTAGGTACGACTTCCACAAATAAATATACGATTTTTTCTGTCAAACACGGTATGGAAAGGCCCTAGATAATCCCATATAACAATCAGCACTTATGGATTAACAGGCACACATTGGCAAACGTGGAATGCTAAAACATCAATTTCTCGCGTCTTAATGGTGAGTTGACTATAGCAACAGAGAATTTTTTCCATTTTGCCATTCAACAGTAGCAAAAGCGCATGAGCAAACTAAATCCTAGAACCAATACCTTTTTTTAAAACTGATTTTGTGACTTTTCAGGAATTACATGGGTTAGGCTCTACAGAGTTCCTAATGAAATGCATTGCCCGCAGATTGGTTATAAACTTGCACATGCGGAAATGTAAGACCCTTAAAACTCAGTTCCTCCTTTCCAGCTGATCATTAATATAGTATTTTCGGACTCTCTTCAAGTTATGCTCCTGCATTAATACAGAGTTTTTGGTGACCACTAACGTACCCAAGAGTACGTGACCTTGAGGGGACGTTAGCAACGTCGTACGTTAGAATGGCTCATTTAACGTCACCCGTTTGGGGCCCTAAAGGCACACGACACCAGCCTAACCTTCCTGTAAATGTAACACTACTGGTCACCTCAAAATTACTCGAATACTGGTGAAGTAAATAATGATAGATTTTCTTTAAATTTCCCATCAGTACCAACTAATTATGTTGGTGTAGCGGGTAGGTTTCTTGAACACCCCTCAAACTTGGTTATTTTTCGTTTCAACTCGCGTAGAAACCGAAGGTGTCATCTGAAGTCCGCCTCCGCCGTCTCGCTTTACTAGCCTTCAACTCCATCGAAAAAAATCCGTTCTTTTGCACACAGGGTCTATTTAGTCGATTAGAGTCTTGTTTTTATTATTATTTCACATATTTTAAATGAGAAATCTGAGTTTCAAGACACTACTTCTTCGCAGTATTGTTCTTAGTTTGCCTGATCCTTCAGCTGTTTTCTCGTGAACATTGCGTGAAGTGCTACTTCCACTGATGATTGTGTCAGGTAAAATCCTGGTTTATTGTCATAGAGTTAAAAACTTGTTCATACTTGTTGATAATTTGTCCAACGGAAAACCCAAAAACATCAAGTTCGTAACGACTAATGACCTATAAGTGCAACTAAACCGCGGTGTTCCACACTTGAGGCTTACTTACTATCTTTGCGTTAGATCCATGCCCTATTTACGAATTGAAAACTAAAAATGAGAAATTAGCCTGTATTTGTACTGAAACTAACATGGAATTCGAATTCAGGATTGAAAATTGGCGTTTCATATCGAAATGAAGAAGTTGATTAGTCAACCAGTAGATAACAAGACAGCTAGGGGGAAAATATCGCGTTGCCCAACCACCGTTAACGTGACATCAAAATTAAGGCAACCGTTCTCCCGTTTCCATTTGGGTTAGCATCTTCATTTGCTCCCTCAAGACTACAGTAACGGGTGACGTTAAGTTGAAGTCGCCAAAAACTCTCTAATATTTATAAATCAATACCGAATCCTCAATCACATAGAATCGTACTATGGATACGGTAAAGATAAGTAAAATTGACGAACATTTTAGTATTCTATAAGCTTCTACGATTGATTGGTGACGAAAAACCAAGAGGATGCCACGACGTGACGAAAGATGCTACCGAACTACATCACATGCATTCGTAGGAACATTTGATTTCTTTGTTTAATTCGAGTATGTTCCACGAAGCATACGAAATTCTCATTGTGAGTAAATATTGTGTTGTAAACAAAAAGAACTAATGACAGGACTTCTTAATATAGTATAGGACTTTGTAATCCACAAAACTATTTCATTTTACATTGTTAGCATATAAAAAATCAGAAATATTGAGATCGTCAATCAATCTTAAATAATGATACTCACATTAAACCTTACTACTTCTGCGGGAACAGTTGCCAATAACTTTTTGGCGAGGTTCTTGTTTTCCTCATATGAATCGAGAAAGCACCGCATCAGCACGGAGCAGTTAGTTTCAGATTGACAGCTTCCATTCCAAAACCCATATTCATCGCAGAGAGTGAGCAAATTCAATGCGGAACCTCTTCGCGCGAAATTAGCACTAGGGAAGAGATTATCAATGCAGAACTGAACCAACCACAGTTTGAATTCATTGTAGCTCTCCAATCGCGTTTTAAATTCAGTGATATCTTTGGATGTAGCGATAGCTGGTTTCTTTTCTTCTCTTTCAATCATACGTTCACAAGAATCGAAGCTTAATTTAAATCGGGATAAGAACTGAAATACAACAAGAACATACCAATACATGAAATAGACTAACGCAAATATGACATGATAAGATTTTTATTTTATATTTCAACGGTTGTAGATGAGCTTTTTTCCAGAATTCAGAACACGTTCAAAGTTGTCACACAATTTGTTTCTAAATAATATTCTGATGGTGGTGGGGCCAGTGTTTGACACCTTCAGAGACAATTTTGACTTTGACAAGCAATTAAGTTATGTTTTTTCGTTTGTTCAAACTTGAATCTTACATCTATTGCTGCATCAGGATGTCCTCAAACTGCTCGGTATTGAAAAAATCACTACTTCAAGCCACAAAACATCATAAATTCGTTTTTTCGAAATTTTGGCCGAGTGATTTACACAGCAGTTCTTCTACAATAAATTATTCCGTATATCAACAAAACATTTATTTCAACATTTTACAGATAAATTGAGCATTTGAACTTAGTTTTATTAATCTAAATATAAAATTAATATGAGTATTCATAAAGACATTGTTTTCTCGATACCATAGGCACAATACGTTTGTAATGGTAGACTTGCAGCTTGTGAGTTGCCATGTATTTATATAAGTATAAAAAATAAAGAACGAATGACAAGAACGAATAGAGATCAATATTGACACCACTGTCAATCAGTGAGGGGAGCATCAGTTTGGGGACTAGTAATTGACATTTGCATTTTCACATGTTATCTTTGACTATTTCCCAAAAATGATAGCATAAATGCAATCTACACTAAAAATTGATGAGAAAACTATGGAAACAATCGAATTTGAAAATGTTGAGGGCATGGTGAAGCAAAATAAAACGCTTACCTCCTTAAAATAAAACAGCACCTAAGAAATTACAACACGAGGTTCTGTTGGGTAACCTACTCCAGATTTCACAAAAACACGCCTGAAACCTTTTCTCGCCTTTATACTTTACTGAGAAGGTATTTTGTCTCAAAATTCAAATTGATCAAGTCCGTAAAACACTTTTAAATGCCTAATTTTCAAAACTTCTTGGTGAGAATTCAATCACTGGTCCCTCCACCCTAATAATACATTTCACGATTCTTGCCTTTTTTCACAGCATGGAATGCATGAGCTGTCAACTCAGAAATACAATACAATATTTCACGAAAATCTAGTAATAGTTTTAGAATGCATCAAAACTGATTATGGGGACAATTTTCTTAAAAATTTGTTCAAGTGCAATAATTGAATTTTATTTACAAAATTCACAAAAAGGAAAAGGAGTTACTCACTTTTTTACAATATGCTAACGTTTTTTGACGTTCAGCAGCACAATGATTACTGATGTTGTATTTCAAAAACAATTTCACAATATCCAGCTCCCGTACACTGAATTCTTCTGAAAGCTTCTGGGTTTCAGTTATTAACGCAAAACACGCTATGCGTACCTAAGAGCAACAAAATGGAATATTATTTTTCCACGGACTGATGAGTCTACTTTATAATTTATATACAACAATTTCGATCCATCTGCTAAAATGAATAAAAATTAATTAAAAAAAAAAAAAAGAAAAATAATAATAATAAAAAAAATAAATAAACCACATCCGTTCTAGATAAAGCTTAAATTACACAATAATAAAGAAAAATCATATTACTGAGACACTGAGCTTACATCACCATTCGAGTGGTAAACCAGCTTCGATAGCCATTCATAATCGACTACTCCCTTCCATTTGTAAATATCGTCATCATCTTTGAGGACGCCTAGCTTTCTACCAATTCGTAAGCATATAAGGAATATACTGGTCAGTCTGTCAGGGTCAGAGCTCTGCAATCTAAGAACAAAGGTTGAAAAAATTATCAACAATGAAATAATGTGGCACGACTATGGTGTACCTAGTACTAGTACAGGCCTCGTGCGTACGCTGGAAACGAGAGCGCTCTATCGGCAAAAATCCCGCTTAACACTCTCGACACTGGTGTCATGAGGTACATGACGCGCCGGTGCTCGCCGAGTACTGGCGTCATGACATCCATGACAGGACCCTCTGTTGAACCTCACTTTCTTCGGACATCCAGATTTACTTTGGAAATCGTTGAATGGGGTCAGTTCCTGATGAAACCCATTCAGTACATCCCCAGTTAGCCGCTAGAGTGCATCGTTTTCAAATCGAAGTGCTTATGAAAAAAAGTTGAAAAAAGTTGGGCCAGTCCTGGGGGCTGGCGCAGTGGCAGAGTCAGCGTCGAGAGTGTTAAAACAGTAGCTTCCTGCATACCCAGTTTTATTTTTCCTAATATGTATTTTCGTCAATGATTATCTAGAGAACGTTTTTCATGTCATGAGGACGAGACTGCGTTTATAATTTCTGAGTTCACCTAGAGATGATAACGATTGAGACAAATAGAACCAATGGTAAGATTGGCTATGCTGTTGTGGGCAGAGTCATGAAAACAACTGAGTTTGAAAACTTATAAGGGAAACATTATTCAAAATTTGAAAAGAAATACAAAAACTTTTCAAGTAGTGGGAGATATTTGCTAATGAACAGAAAACGAACAGCTACCTTGCTGTTAGGAGGTTGAGAATTGGGATAATAAATATCGTATTAAATCAAAAGATTTTGAAAATAGTTTATTTACCTGGCAATGTAAAAGATCACACTGGGGTCCAACTTCACTATAGCCCCTAAAATGTGATCAAAGGCAGCATTAGGCCGATCACCTAAAGCACTGATCAAAGGATTGACCCACCAGTCGTACCATTCTTCCATACTTGACTTCTCCTTGAAATGCTGTGTTAGCAAAGCTTCGTAAGATCCAATAGCCTACAATAATTCAAAGAAAAGTCTTTTTGTGAAAAAATATATGAATTTTTGCCAATAAGAAATTAAATGGTTAGTAAATTGTATTACATTCTCATTTTCAACAAAGTATTGTAAAAAAAAAAAAAAAAAAAAAAAAAAAAAAAAAAAAAAAAAAAAAAAAAAAAAAACTAGCAACAATCAAACTTGTCAAAAAATCATCGCCAAGTAGATAATGGAGGTAAGAGATGATTAATGTAAATTTATTATCATCTGGAATAGGCGCTTTTACACGAATGGATAATTCAACGAATTTGGGGTGATCCAAATTCTGTACATGGACCGAGATTTAGATCCATGAATTGAAATGTTCTTACATTCATTTTCTCTTAATCTTCATACTTCTTATTCAAACCTTACTGGTTTCTTTCTCTCCTGATTTTTTTCCTCGTCTTTCTTCATTTATGGATTTAAGGAGGTGATGTCACACCTTGGCAATGCAGCTCCTTCTTCCAGTCCCAGGGATTCAATCATCTTCCTCGTGTTGCATTACGTCAAGGAGACTGCCATCACCACCACTAGCCGAGTCTTCACTTTCACCCATCCCATAATGCGTGAAAAGGGCCATGAGGACAATACTCCTGCCAGGCATCTTCTGTGAGAACGTTGCATAACTCCATCGTTTGAATAACTAGGGGAGTGAATGAACCCCGAGGATCTTCTGCGACTCAATTATATTTATGGTAGCAGCCCGGTTGGAAATGGCTGTCCATTTCTGAGCGTGATTCGAAGGGGCGTCTGCATTTACTATGAGCCATAAAAAAACGCCACCCTCTCAGAATCCCTCACACCCCTGATCTCCATTTCAGCTACCAATTCATTGTGTGAGCCATGTCCAGTGGGCTTCCATCCCCTTCATAGACTTCTGACATGCTGTCCAATGCATGTCCGTATGAATCCAATGCGCCAACATGCAAATAATGCTGTGTTTGATCAATGGGGCTCCAAATTGATTTGCAGGTAAATCAAAGGAATCAGATGCCAGAGGCACAACAGACAGTAAATACTTCTTCAGATGTGCCTTTAGCCAGCTGATTTGTAGGTGGTCGTATCAACAAAAGTGTTGCTAGCTAATGACTGATTACTTGAATAACCTTTTTTTCTTTTTTTCATGTTTTCTAAGAATTTTATAATTTGCCTAAATAAGTTCAATGAATCAGACGTTTTACTGTGAAATGAAGGAGTGGAAAATGGACCGAAATAGGAATAAAACTCGTATAATATACTTCTCCTATTCTCAACTAGTCGAATATGTCATTTTAAAACAATATAGGCTTGAAATTTTTCACAAAATCACAAAAGAATGCTGGAAACTGGATTTCTCTCCAGTTTTGTATTCACATCTCGCATTTTCTATTCTTATATTTCATTTCAAGTTTTGTCAGGATGAAGACAGAACGCTAGCAATCGCTCAAGCCCTTGATTTGTGTCCAATAACATTTGGACGCAGGTAAAGTTACACAAAACTGAAAAAATCGAATAAATGTTGCTTAAAAAAAGCTCAAACGTGCAAAAAAGCCTAATGTTCAAATCTGATTGGTTAGTAGAAATTACCCATAAATAAGTCGAACATCATTGTGATATCTCTGTATACAACATAATTCAGTAGTGGTCAAAAGATAAAAATAGACAAACTTGAAGATTCATTATATTCATGTTGACATCAGAAACTCTTGGTCACAAATGGAGATTGATCCGTAACAACGCAACGATGAGAGGATTAGAAAAACGTTTGTGATGCAATTAATACGTAAGCCGTACCTACCAGTTTGAAGATCTTCCGAGATAACATAGTATCCTAAAGAGAAATAACGTAGTTTTTCAAAAACAATAATTACTGCGTGAAGTGATAAATGATCCCGTAATAACATTCAAGTTGACGGATGAAAAATTAGAGTTGACCTAAGATGAATTTAACCATTACATCATAAGATGTGAATAAACTTAAAAATCAAATGTAATTTTTCAATATTACGTGGTTAACTGCAGGACTCGTTTTCGCTGTTTCCAAAAGGGCTTCTACAAGGCCAGGGCATTTCATCAACAAGTTCTCAATAGGGAGATTTCCAATCAGAGCTGAGATGGCGGCATGTTTTGATCTTCGTTCACTGGCCATTAGGCTAACTTCGTTCAAAATCACTTCAAAAACAAACTTATCTGCAAAAGAAAATATGTAATGGGAAAATCTTGTAGTACCTGCAAACTATGGAAGTTAGGATTAGTTATTAACTATTCAATTTAGCTGTCACATTGGGAACATAGGTACACTAAGAATAAAACACTGATCTACCGTTATGCCAAAGAAAAATTTCTAGTTGTGCAGCATGACCTTATGAAGGACTTTTCGTTGGATTACACGGTTTTTTAATTAGCGTTAGCTAAAAAAGAATTTGCTATCAAAATAATTGAAAAATTGAGCGAAACATTGTCCAAGCAAGAAGGTTTTGCCAACGTTTCCTTTCTCCTCCATGTAAAGCCTAGGGCCAAATTTAGAGTTTCTATGCTCAGAAATCGGAATTTCCACAGGATTTTCGGGTTTCGCAGCTTTCTAAAAAATTTGGCTTTGTATTGGTGAATCTCAGCAAAGTATGGATAATTAATTAATGGTCTGATTTTTATTAAATTTCTAGGTATTGTAACGATTGGCGCCGAAATAATCCCTTAGTGGTTCCATCACCCTCGAAACAACGACAGCGTTAGAGTATGTGCAATAGTGAACTACCTGAAACCCTATCGTAGGAAGCACTCTGAGCTCATCTAAGTTAGGCTCAGACACCTCATACCTATGTGTCAGGAGGTTCGAAACTTTTTGGAAATCCTCACTCTGAGAATGTTCTTTAACGCCATGATTGATTATTTACGTCATTGTATGCTGGGTTCACTAAACTACTAAACTAAACTTGAAGAAATTGTCATCACCCAAAAACTTCTAACGAAAAATTTGATGAGGAAAAGTGGAAGTTTCTCTTTCTATGAATTTATAAATATACATAAAGTTCCAATCATTGTGGTTGGTAGCCTTTCCATTTGTATGGTTAGTGTGGTTGTGAGGGGATGAGAGAATAGTTTAGGCTGCTTTTCTCATCGTTTATTGAATCACTCCTAGCGCTTTCGCCCTAATGGGCCTCATCAGGGAGCTATAGTGTACAAAAAGACAACAGGCATGTTGTAGTTACTATGGTAATTATATGGTAGGTTCTAGTTAGTAGTAAAGCTAGCTATTCCCACTATTTTTACTACTAACTAGAACCTACCATATAATTACCATAGTAACTCAACATGCCTGTTGTCTTTTTGTATACTATAGCTCCCTGATGAGGCCCATTAGGGTGAAAGCGCTAGGAGTGATTCAATAAACGATGAGAAAAGCAGAATAAACTATTCTCTCATCCCCTCATAAAGTTCCATGTTAACGCTTGTATAGAACCACCCTGATACAAGTTTTCTAAGATTAAAAAAAGGATTAGATAAGCAAATAATATCTAGCACCTGTAGGGTTCTGGGATATCATTAGAAATTTTCTTAGATATAAAAACTCGATAGCCGAGTGGTTTAGTCAGATTTGGAGTGGCAAGTCCAACTAAATACATCACATTCCCAGAACAGCTCTTCACTTTCTCATTTTCTGATTTAAAACACAACAATGACCTCGCTTGACTGACGCTTTTTCTCCAGAGAGCAACTGCTGATCTCTATTCAGCCAAGAGCGGTGGTTATTTGACTCCCAGGAAATGTTACATGTAGGGATATTCCTTTAGTCAAAGAGGTTTGATTAAATGGCCTAGATATGTCTATCAAAGCCTATACATATAAATTATATATAATGCTGACGTAAAAGTTGACAAAACATCATCTTTATCCCTATATTATTAGGTAATATTATCATAATTAATCAACCTAATATTATATTAATTAAGGTTATTCACTCTTCATAATTTACCTTCCAATTTTTGTCCAGCCGAAATTATATTTATAAGGGATGATGAAGTCAAGTGTCTCACTGCGTCCATATAATGCTCCAAATGAATCCAGATGAAATTCAAAACCGATGACAGCAATTCTTTAGTTAGTAATTGAGGCGATGCAACAACACATTTCGAGACAAGAAGAACACATCTGGCAGCACTCAGTACTAAGGTGCAGTCGGCTGGGTTGCTATAATTCATAGTGGAATAAGTGAGCGATTTCTTATTTTATATCATTTATACAAAATAAAACCAATTATTGATATTAAACTGAAACTAAATTTTCAACAATCTTTTTCTAAAATTGTTGTCATTGTTCTAAAGTTGTACAGAATGACTGCTGTTTGATCCTCAGGAATTTGAGAAAGACGAAATGTACAAATTACAACACTCAATTAAAAAATTTCCGCCTCAAGAAGGCATTGAAATTAGCTACTGCTGGCTGCTTCGAGGGTCAAAAAGCCATGTATTCTATTATTCTTCCTTCAGCTCTTGTATAAAATATTGCTCTACCACATAACTTTTTTCTGAAAATAAAAAGTTAAAGTGAAATTGTTTTCTTAGTTTATTTCCGAACTCCTTCAAACGCCATAACGTATTTTTAAAAGAAACGTTAACAAATTGGTTTCTAAACCTTTCTTAGTAGTCTTGGGCTCGTTGGATTTATCCATGGATACACTTCCCGGATTCTTGATCTCAGATCTACATGGTCCATATTTCATACCTTTTGCTCTTGCGAGTCTTGCCGTAAATTGAGACTTTAGATTCTTTACTTGAATTATTAGCGCCTCGCTATTATTTGCATTTTTTCCAGTTTACTTAATTCAATAATTTATTTTCAGTTTGTGCATCTTGCATAGTGATTCAGTAAATTTAGGTACCTAAGTGATTATATCGTTTCAACTGGACATTTGTTTGCAACTTCAGCTGTGCAGCTGTGTTGAAAGAAGCGTCCTTCACAACTTAAATAAGTGATTTTAGGTATAGGAACATGCGGTATATTTTGAATCAGTGTAAAAATTCCTATAAGAATAGCTCATAAAATAATTTTGTCCATCTAGAATCGGTTTCTGACCCACTGTGAGCCGGACAAAGGGAAACTGGAGCGTGGAAGGGTCGCCAAAAATATGGATCACCGTTGGAGCGCCTTGATGAAAAATTTCGGTGTACACGCACGAAGCGGAGTGGATGCGGCTTAAGGAGGATTTACACGCAATAACAAGTGTGACTCATCCCACGAATTAGCCCTTGAATATCACAAAGTTAAATAGTTGATTACGACAAAAGTAGAATTAAAATTTAAAATGAAAATATTATAAAAACTTATAACCCGCGTTTCTTGTAAATAAAACAATGGTGATTAATGAAATTAAGAAATCATAGGACCAGCTTACCTTTCTTCAACTAATATGATTTTATAGAGTATAAAATTCAAAAGAGTGCTCTCTTCACGGTGAAGCACAACAGTCTTGGCCAAGTCATCACCAGAGAGGGCGTTGAGGAGACCACCGCACAAACATAGAATAGATTGAAAATCATCAGGAGAGCAGGTAATGTCGAGTACCTGAAATGAAAAACAAAAATGTAAGCTATACACACTACAGGATCGTACATTTTTTGTCAAAGAACAAGATGCATCAAAGATTTGGCACGCAGAATAGGTGCTGACCTGATCACCTTGGAAGTTGGAATCCAGAGCTTTTAAATTAGATATATACAGGATACCACAGTTCGAACGAGTGTCTAGAGGTAAATGTTCATCTTTCAGCAACTTCAGTACGAGTTGTTGAAGTTCGCTCGAAGGCTCGCAAGTAACTTTTTGAAAAATGCTTATCAAACATCGAACGGTACCGTGTAAAGCTTCAATCACTAGAAGTTTGGCAGTTGGAGCTGTTTCAACGCTGAAACATAGTACCATGTCACGTCATCACACATGACTCAAGCCATAAAATATTTTCATAAGCGCATTGTAGTCGAATACATACCCAAAGTCAGATAAGAGTTTCTTCAATGACTTTTCGAGGTAGGAAGTTATCAATGGTGCCACATCCTTGAGTGAAAATGCGTTTTCAGAAGAATTTTCGAGCCATGCCATCAAAAATGTCACATACTGAGCAATGAAATGTGTTGCGTAATTGTCTGTTTGGGACTTGTTCTCGATGAATTTCAGGATATAGTCCCCAACAACTGTTTTTATGGAATCTCCAATTAACAAATGCCTGAAATCGACAAGTATATGAAAGGCTTAATATTTCAGAAGTACTGCAGCAGACTTGGGAGGCAGTAAGTGAGAATAGCGAGCAAATTTAAATCCAATACACAATCATATAGAGTACCTGAGAATAGCAGCTCTCAAAGGACTTTTTGAGTTCAATTGGAAAATCAAATCCAACGAGAGATTTATCACATTAGAAGTTTCAGTTTTATTGTCAACTTCAATGGAAGATATAACCTGTAACACAATAAACACACACATTCATAAAAACGAAATACAACATTCAAAATCGGCTGCGGGTGGTATAGGTAAGCTTCTAACTTATTTTAACATTGACAAATGTTAATAATTAAAATCAAAATATCCACTTGCGTTCTACGTTTTAGATTATTCTGAACAACTTTGGTTTTGCGCCTGCCTGTGCATGTGTTTGCCCATGTGTCCATAAATCATTGTAACACGCATAAATTCTACAGTTTTCATTCGATTTTAATGAAATTTTCAGGGAACGTGGGTTGGGCTGCAGATGATCCCCGACCAGTTTCATTAGGTACTCACAAATCAATAGTTCACTCTGCGCATGCGCAAACATAAAATCAAATCCCAAGCATAATTTTCTAACGACCTATTCGTCTGATCTAGCTTAAATTGAAGAGAAGTTTAGAAAAGACGATGTGAATAACCTATATTAGTTTCATCCGGATTGTATAATAATTAGTAACTGCAGGGCATGTGCAAACCTCAAAACTTTGTAACAAGCATGACTACTACATTATATCTAGGGGCACTAGAGGGTGTTTTACGCCCACCCATCACCCTGCTCGGTATCATAGACCTATAGCCTGGGGACTCTTTGTACTAGTGATAAGGGCCGCAGACAGTGCTGCCAACATGGCTGAGCGAAATGTCGGTGGTACGACCCCCCTAAGGCACTCGTCCCGCGATTTTTTGAATACCTTTAACACCAGCTCTGTCCGGCGTGTGGCGAAGGCCACTACAATGGTTAATAAAATACCTTCTAGTGACCCTGAAATGCCCCTGGGCCAGACTGTAAGCATCACATTCCCTGCCGTAGCATCTTTACTTTCACACTCACAGATTCAAAACACCCCGTGACCATGATGACCCCACTCGACTGGGACTTCTTCAAGGGAGCAACTGCTGAGAAAGGGACCTACAGTTTCATTCCCTCTTTTGTCTGACCCCATAGAGCCGAGATAACTGATATTGATTGATAACTGATGGGGAAACGTTACGTTCAGGGAAAACTCCTGCAGTTGAAGAGTTATGATTACATTGGTCTCAGTAGCTCGGTGGTTAAAAGCCCGGTATTTTTCAGAGCTTCTCGCTGGCAAAGAAAATGGCATAAGTTCGAATTCTGTCGAAGTATCATATATTTTTGGGCCGTTACATCACAACCAACATTAATATGTCTGGCAGACTAGTTGAAATGTAAAATTCATTGAGATACGATCGTATTTGCACAAGTAATAAAACGCATAATTGCATACGCTTTGACTACACAAATTATTTGTAAATTAAAGAGCAATCTTGCCAATTATTCATCAGTTCTTACCGATTTGATTGTGGATATCTGAGATTCCATCGATGTTGCGTCCGAGAGAGAGTCGAGAATATCTTTGCAGGCTTCTGTAATAGAGGCAAGTGAGTCAAGTCGGTACACACTTCAGAAACGTAAGTAAAATATATGTATGCTTGGTAACTAAACTACTCATTAAAAATGCATTAATTTATAATTGCGTTGATAAACTGTTGACAAATACCATGCTGCGAATAAAATGATGAGAAATCCTCCTTTGCCTCTCGCTTCCTTCCTTTCTTTTTGGTGTCACCAGTAATTTTCAAGTTCAACGCATTCATATTTGGTATGTCAGGGCATATACCTGAAACGAAATAAAATTCAGTTTACATCCGGATTATTGGAGGGTATTAATACACCAATAAACAGGTATATCCTAATAAATAAATAAATATATTTTAAATAAAAATAAAACCGATGAAGCCAACAAAGGTCATTGATAAAATTCAACTAATTCTAAAAAAATGATAACGATTGTCGGTTTTAGATAAACCTTCACTTCAGACCAACATCCTAGGGCGAGAAGGAGAGAATAGAGCTTGATCAGCCGATCAGGATGGAGTATGTCATTTCATTTGACAGCCAGAGAGACTTCACCTCATGGAGAGACCTCACCCCGTTGACGTCTTCTCGCCATAATTAAAATATGTACATACGTCAAGTTTATCACGTGTTTTATGGAATAGGGAATGAAGGAAGGGGGAATTCGACAGCGCGATGTTTTGAGGTCTTTCCAACGAGTGATGACCAACTTTCTTGGGATGAAAACTAACTGAGTTACACTCCCCAAGCAACGGAGCGGTTGTACGTGAAGATCTGAGGTTTTTGTTTGTTTATACTTTATACGTGCAAAAACGTGACGGAATTGTTGGTTGACTCCCTCGTCAATATCCATGTCAAAAGCAAGCAGAACGGCACATTACCCCGAGTTGTCTATTTACCAAATTAAAGCAGTATTGGGAGGAGGGGGTTAAAATTGAAAGTTATAAATTATACCTGCCTACATGAATGTTTGAATTTCACTTTTGACTGAGGGAATTTCGCTTTTCAACATCGTTCGCCAATTTATATGATTTTGTAACCGAATTTCAAGATATTCAAACCAAGGAATAACAGGACGGACGGATTCATTTGTAGGTAGGCACATTCAATGTTTGGAATCCTAGTACGTACAACACCCATTTTAAAACATAAACCAACAAATTTGAGGAACTGTAATACAATTTTCTTTTTATGTTATTACAGAGTAAATAAACAACGGATGGGCAGGGACTTACTCAAGTACTACCTAATTAAAATCTTTGAGTTTACCTTTCAATAAACGCCTAGTCGGCTAGCAGCAACAGTAAATACTTATCATCAGCTGTGTCCGACCGTACTGACAGTAAGCACTTTTCCTTAGACTACTGTTTAACAATCTTTTTAAATTAATATTAAATTTAAATTATGTTTGTAATGAATACGAATGACTGCCGATCCAACAAAAATCAACCAACAGAAACCACGATGTTTATGTTTTTCATTGCTAACGGGAATGGGAAGGTTTGGCGTTAACAGGTTTGACATCAAGTAGATATGGGTCTTGTTGTTGCTGGCTCTTTTTTCTTAACGCTTTTCTGATTGTGTGGAACCCAACTAGTCCATGATTGTAGCCTGCCGTCAGCAATATTTTCACAAGTGATGTTCACTATCGGAAAGGGCGCGGTATAGCGGAGGTTTGTGAAAGGACGCCGCACTTTTCTTGTGAGATTTGAGTTTCATAGATTCCTTTAGAAAGGATGGTCACGAGAGAGATTTCGATGCCCTTATCAAAAGTATTCATTGTAAGAAAAGAGGATTTTGAGGACTGTCACTTTTTCCAACAATGCTTGAGATATCAAAGTGAAATTTGGAGTTTTTTGCAAGAACAAGAAATCCAAAACTTTTTTGATTTGGTACATACCCAAAAAGTTTCTCGTGGAGTTTTTTTCTCAATGCATTTATTTCAAGTACATAATTTCACTTTTAAGATTTTTGCTTCCGAGTCTACATTGTTTTCACTTTTGGGAGAAAAAAAATTTTTGGTCTCCAAAATCAAAATTTGCACTCGCATTTTACGTTTGAGACCATTCTGAAAAACCGTGTGTGTCTGTGGATTGGGGGATGACAATTTGATCATCTTATATAAGTTTCAACATGATTGCATCGTTAATAGCTACCTACTGCGCATTCGCAAATATGAAATCCTTGTAACAAGCCTATTTTTCACAGTTTTCATCCGATCTAGATGAAATTTTCAGAGAATGTGAGGGCTAGGAGGTATACAGTCCCCTGTCAGTTTCATTGTTGCCAAATCAATACTTCACTCTGCGCATGTGCAAACGTAAATTCCATTATGCCCCATTTTTGCACGCCCTAGACATTTGATCTCGCTCAAATTTGGATGATAGTTGGAAGATGACGATTTGATTATTCCATATCAACTTCAACATGATTGTATCATTAGTGGCTACTATGCATGCGCCTATGTGAGATCCTTGTAACGACCTTAATTCCCACTGTTTTCATCCGATTTTGATTAAATTGTCAGAGAATGCGCGGGTTAGGTTGTAGATGGTCCCCTATCAGTTTCATTGTAGTCAAATCAATACTTCATTCTGCACATGCAGAAACGTAAATTAAATTGAATAACATTTTTTCGTTTCTTATTTGACCAATTATGTTTTTCGTGTTTATGACTTCATGTCATAAGCATGGTCATTACTCCCCTTAGGTTTACTATAAAACCAATAATAGGCATACCTACTGTGGGAAAGATCGTAAAATACCCTTTCAGAATATCATCCTTAAAAGGTTTTAAGCTCATTCAGTGAAACAAACCTAGGCCAGAATTGAAAATAACAAGACTTTAACAAAAACAGGCTTTTACTTTCCTGAAATTGGTTTTTTTTTTTTAATTATCTCCTACAAATAATTCATGATCTTAAATTTGACTCTCTCTCACTGATAACTGAATTAGATTTTTTATCTCAAAAAAAGAAAGCGCTAAGTAGTATTTGTTTTTATAAATTTTGAATGTTATATTTAAATTTTGTCTCCCTGGAGAAGTCCCAGTTCCTGGGGAGAATTCATAAAAAACCAATTTATTGATAGAAAGGCCTTTTTTTTTCTTTTTTTTTTTTTGTAAAGTCTTGTTATAAACTTGTACTGTCCAAATAAAGAAAAGTTGCAGAGAATTGAAAATGTTCTCATTTTTTACGAAATCACTACGAAAAAAAACTATCCAAAATATTAGCATTCCAATGGTCAAATTCAATTAGCATACCTATAGAGTCAAATTTGCTTTTACTTTGGCAATCAGAGAAGAAAATCATATCTTAATGTTGAAAAACGTCGTTATTTCAAAGAAGAGGGTTTCATGAAAAATGTCCCTCCATGAACCAACGAGTGGGGTGTGTTTCTAACTTTTTTTGTTACGCTGAGTTGGATGGTAACACTTGCAAATTTCTCCAACTCCGCTCCGTAGGTCAGGATTTTCGTTCCTGGCAAATAATGTTCTGAGCCCAGCTGGCAGGAAATTGTAGTCCTGAGGACACAAAGTTGACCTCAGTGGCAGAATTCACCATTTGGGTTTCACTCAGGTTAGCCCGAATGATTATAGATAACATTGCCATTAGGTAAATTCCAAAAGGTACTAGACTGAACCTGAGCGTATGAACACATGGAAAGTAAATATGCTGTATCTACTCGTTCCCAACAACTACAGAATCTGTAGGTCACTTAGGCTAGACTTAGCCTTTGATGAATACCTTTGAATATGAACTCCAAATAACATTCTTTACTCAACCACTTCTCTCAGTTCTCCTCAGCTAACTTTGATGTAGGTACCTACTTTAAAACGTAGGCTAAATTTGATCTGACCGGGTTTGTGTTTTGGGGAAGGAGGTGGTAAATATGAAATTGCAATCTCTTTCAGCCTGTTCATTCCAACATTTTCTTCCTACAACATCAAAAAATGTGTCTGAAGAAAAATGAGTCTGAATGAGTCTGAATGCAGTCAAAAAGAGTGAGAAGAAGTTGTACTAGGACACGGCGATGAGAATATTGGCTTGACCCGAAACGGATGACATCGTGCTGTGGCTTGACTTTTTTGTTTGCGGAACATCTTTTTTTTTAAGGAGGGGGGGGGGGGGGGTATATTTATATTCCAGAATAAAACACTTGGGTTTATGAAGTGATCAACCAGGAGTTAAAGTTAAAAACCCGTTTTTATCCAATTTTTCGGGTTTTTGAATACCTTCAAGGAAAAGAATCGAATCTTCTTTCAGAAACCACACAGTACACAGTTCTCTCTCGGCGGCGTGATGATAATCTTTATTGCAAAAGGACTCGTCCAGCTAGTAACGATGTATCTACGTAAATGAAATTTTACTTAGGTACTTACTTACCTGGAACTAATTCGCTAGTTATCCTACCAGATGTTTAAACATGGCAAAGTGCTGTAATTCCAAATAGATGTGCTCAAAAACAAATAGAAAGCCAAAATCTTTCGTTATTAATGTAGGATATCATTAATTTATAAAATTTTTGATTGCCATCAATATTCATGTAATAAGTTGTTATGCTCATATACTGCCCAAATTCTTTTAAAAAGTGAAAAAAAAAGTTCACGAAAATTCTCTCATATAGTCCTGTTGCACGACTGGGACTTTTCCAGTTGATAGTTGTTATCTTGAACGGAGGTAAACGGCGTAAATAGTTTCGAGTCAAGTTTAAAACCCGATTTTGCTCTTAGGTGAATTTTAGTTCGTGTGTGTTGACGAAACAGGTGTTCGCCCTAGTTATCTCTTGATATCCTTTTATCGCTCACGTGGTTTAGCCTTTAGCTCTCTCTAATCCCATTTTCTAATGATTCGATCGAGCGCTTGGTGGGCTCCTATACTGATTTTATAGCCCGTATGACGTTCCAGAAAATGTGTTTACTTCGACAGAGATAAAGGTGATTTTGGTCAATTCTCCAATTTTACCTAAGTGGCATGTATATTTTACTGTTAGGTTCAGGCATTTCTTTTTATATTTTACTCCTGTTAAGTACAATCTTCTATTGAACAGTTAGTTTCTTTCTTTATATATAACCGCACCTCAACCAGGAGGGTCAATCTGAGCAAGGTGTCTAGAGGGACCCTGCAAGGTCCACGATTCTAAGGAGAGCCATGTTGTCCTCCGTCACTAAACAGAGTGTCATCTTGGACTCCACTGGCGAATCGGAAGGGATAACAACGAGGAGTACAGAAATGACCACTGCTTAGTCCCTATAGCAGATAAAAAATCTCTGAAATGAAATAACACAACTAAGACTAGATGATGAATAGGCTTATAACTAAATACATGTTGCTATGTATAATTAGCAAAGTAGATAAAAACTACGACTAGATGCGCATAATATATCACAGATCAGATATCACAGTTCGGGGGAGAGCTCAGCGGCTCTCAGGTACAACAACAGGGAAACAGTCTTAAATACACTGCCAAGGAAATGGCACATGAGCTTCCTCGTGACCTTCACAGTACGTCACCATTAAATTCCAGAAAACTAGAAACGACCGGTTCTGGCATGACAGTCCTTCAATGAACATGCATGTATTTCGCTGCACATGAATTTCGGTATTTCATATATGGAATAGCAAATATTTAAAAAGGAGGAGAAAAAATTTGAAGAAAATCGCATCAAAATTGTGGAAATTACGGCTGTTGCAAGGACCGTAACAAGAATATTTCGTTCACACATGCGCAGAGCGTACCGCTAATGCAATTATGATGATTGTCTTATGAGACCTCAAGGGACCTTACCCACATCATCCCTGAAAATCTGACCGAAATCCGTTCAACATTGACCGAGTTATGACCGTCACAAGGAATTCACGTAAGCGCCTGCGCAGAAGCTACCGTTGATTCGATCATGATGAAGTTGATAGGGGACCATCTAGAGCTTAACCCGCACGATCCCTGAAAACTTGGTTAAAATCGGATCAAAATTGTGGAAGTTATGGCTGTTACAAGGAAATGTGGACGGACAGACTGACATGGAACCAAATTTGTTCAGGAGGCTCTGAAACGCAAGTGGAAATTTTGATTTTGGAGCAAAACATTTTTTTTTCATTTCGAAAGTGAAAACAAAGTTTCCGCTGCCTTGCAGTCTCGGAAGCAAAACGATTTGTGGTACTACATACAGTCTTCCTTTTCGTGAAAATATTAGTCATAACTTGGTAGGGGTGAAGGGGAAAAGATTACTGTTTCGCTGTATAGCTTTGTGAACAATTTTAATTTATTTTTCTAACTCTCTCTAACGATTCCTGAAGTTTGCCCTTTTTCATATATATGTCATTCTAGACGATAAATCTCCTTAGGATTGTGATAAAAACCCCGTTCTTGCCTCAAAAAATCAAACTTTCCAAATGAAAGGATGACTTCGTTGGCCAGCACTTTTTGATCACATTAAATTGGTCAACAATTTCAAAAAATGTGCTAAAAATCACTGAAAATTGTGAAAATGGCCAAAAATCGTTACATTTATAATTTTTAGCTGAATTTTAGTCAAAACAAAATCATCAAAAATTAACTAAGATATTGAAAAAATGTGCACAAAATTTTGCTGAAAACTGTACTCAAATTTCTTAATATTTGCTGAAAAATCTATAAAAACTGCAAAACAGAAATTCTGAAAATCCAAAACCTTTTTTGAATTGAAAAATTTTATTAAGTAATATTTTTTTGCCATAAAATTGGTTTTTGAGAATTTCTTCGCATTCAAATTGTTCATCATAGTAAATAAGAAAGGTAATTTGAGAAAATTCGCTCATACGATAGATAGATAAATGATTTATTGACATCACAGAAATAAAATGAAAATAATACACTTCATAATAATAGGAAATGAAACACACCATTATTAATTTATATTAGTGTTGACAACTTATTGCCGGCGATGGGCAAGCCCGTGCTGCCGACAAGAGTCGGAACTCAGCTCAAAAGCAGTACAACAAAGGGCGATTCCTCAAAATACAGGAAAAAGAAAAAAAAAAAAAAAAAAAGAAGAAAATATTTCTATAAAAACTAAAGTAGGTACATTATTGGAATGCAACGTGGAACCAGGTTATTTTGTTACACAGGTACTAGCCATAATATTTTCTAAGGGGATGTAACCAACTGAAATCAACCAAGAGTTTTTGTACCCATCTCGGTTACTGTTGAAAGGTGATTTCAGAACTCTAGGTAAAGATTTGTGCACTACATGTATTAAATAGCGAGGGTTTTTTGTAAACAGAGTTGTTTTTATATGAGGGTTTGTAACATTATCATCCAAGCGAGATCTTGTTGGGTATGTGTAGCCTGTTTCAGCAGAAATTATTTCAGGATGTTTATAATAATATAGTAACAGGTTTTTAACGAACAACTGCCTAATTGAGAAGTTTTTGCTTAAATTGAATTCTTCCACCGAACTGAATGTTTTGGGCTTTTTTAAGCATACCTTCAATATACATTTCTGTAATGTAGTCGGAGGTTTCAATGATGTTTGATATGTGCCACCCCATACGATAATTCCGTGTTGAATTATGGATTGCACTAGACTTACATATACCATTTTTAAGATCATGCAGCATGACTGGAACTTTCATTCACCCCCTTACTCCAAGTGACCGCATAGCTTCACTTGGCATTAAATGATGTATCGAGCGTTGGAAGCTCGCTTGAAGTGAGAGCGAAATTTTTTGAACAAAGAAAGGCGGCAACGATCATATTATTGTATGAAAATGGAGTACGGTGGTGAAAAGGTTTCGTGACTTCAATATGACAAGAGATTCTCCTCACGCCAGCCCACTTACCTATCCGCCCTCAAAAATATATCCACTCGCGAACAGGGTAGGAGGGTTGGAGGAGTTACCGACCTAAATTCACAAATCATGTCGAGTTCGTTTCAAAAGAGGCAGTGGGCACGCACGCCTCTCTTTGAAGCAATGCAGAGGTTAGGAATCACGTTGCGTGAATAAGTCTGAGGAGGTTTTTACCTTGAAGCTCCTTCGAAGGCAATTTCCTAATTTTCAAGCCGCAAGGGCAACTAATGTCAATTATTAAAGTACTGCAGAGAATAGGGGAAGGTATCTTAGGGGTAGGAAAATCTTCCGTTCATCCGCCTAATGGGTAAAAATAGTTGAAACAAAATAGAACTGTTCCTCGGATAAGTTACACAGTATCTTTACTGGGACTATGACTAGGATAATTCAAGGAACCGATACGAACTAAATCACTCGCGACGAAGTTGTGGAAACCCATTTAAAAACGGAAGTTAGTGAAAAAAACGTTGTCTATTTCCACGAAAAATAAAAAGTTACAACGTTAAATCGATTTCGACGTTTAGACCATAATCAGTAACAAACAATAACTGAAGACACATTAGAAAGAACACAGCTTTTATAGTCGCAGGTGAAGGGAGATTGAATCCCATTGGTCAAGTGAAAGGAAAGGGGCAGGAGGTACAACCAATTAAGTGCAAACAAAGTGAAGGGAGATTATAGCTAATCAGATGAAGTGAAAGGGAGAAAATAACTCAATATGGTTTCAACAGTGTGAAGGGATAATTTTAAGTTTTTTAGAAATGGACTTATCAGTAGTGAAATATATTGAGGTACCTATATCCTCATTTAAACATTTACCAGATCTGTTACCTTTATTTTCCCTGAAATCCTCCTGATGCTCGTCTATTCTTACCTTGAATTTCCTACCAGTTTGTCCGCAATATTCCTAGCCACAAGAACATTTTAGTTTATAAACCCCACTTTTATCCTGAACATTGATTTTGTACTTAACGGATCCTAGTAATGCTTTAAGACTATTTTTAGTTTTAAAACCTACTTTGCAACCTCTCGATGATAGAATTTTGCCGATGGTATCAGAAATTTTCACATAATTAGGTATACCTATACTGAGGTATATAATAAAGTATTCAATCTCCCTTCACCTGTGACTATTAAAGCTGTGTCCTTTCTAATGTGAGTTATTGTTTGTTACTGATGACGGCCTAACCGTCGAAATCGATTAAACATTGTAACTCTTTATTTTTTGTGGAAATAGACAACGTTTTTTTCTCTAACGTCCGTCAAGGAACCGATTGTACAACAAGTTTCTAACATAAAGTTTTTCTTGGTCATCTTCCAAAAAACCCTATACTGTATTTTTTATCGTTTTTTCCATATTAGGCGCAGTCTTTAAATGACCATAACACCCTTGAACTTACATTGCAAAATTAAAACCAAATATACCATTAGCAAGAGCTTATAATTTTCAACCACTCTAATGTCAAACCAGAATTTATTATATGAAATTATCCAGTGAAGAATTGAAACAAAGTGCAGACCTTAACGATTCCCAAACATTTGACAATCGTTCATTAGTTTTTCTGCTCCAAATTACATATTGTGTACTTATTTTTTGAGGTAATCTTCGCGAAACTTCCTCAAACTATGCTTCCCAATAGTGTGGTCAAGTTGAGGTTTACCATTACAATTTCAAGATAAGTAGTGGGCAGGTGAATGGGAGATGGGACCAACTTCAATATAACTGTAAAGATTTTGAGCCGATGATATTAATATGATGAATGGACATATGATATGTTAGTGACTTGGAGAAGGTTTTTCCTCACTAATGGCAGCAGAAGCAAGTATGGGCTCCGGTTAACGAATTATTTGGTCTCCAGCTGAAACGCCAACTCAATTAGGGCGCTCAATATGATCGAAGGTTATCCTCTTGGAATGTATCTATTTGGAAGGGTTGACACATTTACCTGCCTTGGCTCCACTGTCCATGAAAGCAATAATTACCGAAACTGAGATCAAAGCCAGAATTATGTCTGCCAATCGATAACAACTGTGGTTTCTTGTTGCTCCTCAGGTCTCGTGCACTCTCCAGAAAAGTTAAGTTGCCTCTATGCTAAGTACTACTACACCTTGTATTAATAGACATGGATGGGTCACAGACAAGGATGCTGGCAAAGCAGTAGAAGAGTTGGCTTAAGAGCATTTAAAAGGAGAATTCTTTGGAGGATCCTTTGTCCGAACCTTGAATATAGACACTGGGGTACTACATAAGAACTACATGAAGAACACTACCAGCGGTTTTACGATTATGACGTTGCCAAGTTTCAGAAATTAGGAAGGTTAAGATGGACTGGACAGGTACTCCGTTTGCCAAGCCGATGGGCTGTTGCTTTCCCGTACAAATGGTACCAGAAGGAGCGGAAGACCGAGACAGAGGTGGATTGACAAAATGGAGGAGGACTCGGCACGATTGGAATGGTATGACTGAACGATGACGGCAAAAGATCGGGCAAACTAGAGAAATGTATTAGTGGAGGCTAGGCTGGAGTGAAGTTCGGATGATTTCGAGTAAAAATAGCCTTCACTATTTAAAACGCAGATTTTCCACCCATTTGATTTTCTTGAAAAATGAAGATCCACGAATTAATGACTCTACGGTTGATATCCTATCTTAGTAGTTTGAAGTACCTACCTTGGTAGTTTTTCATTCTGAATCATAAGATACCACTTTTGGATCTCTCCGACACCGTAATAATCTAAGTGTACACCTATTAACGCTAAAAATCAAAAGTAAAAAAAAAAAAAATTTTTTTAACTTAATATTAAAAAATGATTTTTATAAATCGTCCTTTACAAGTTAACTCGTTAACGAAGTTAACTTGTTAACTTTTATTACTTTGACATGGATATGTCTTTGCTCTGGGGGGTCAACCAAAAATTTCCGTGACGCAAAATTTGTGTCACAATTTCAGTGTTTTTCACGTACAACCCAGCCGTTGCTAGGGGAATGGAACTTCCGCAGTTTTCATCGCACAAAAATCGTTCGCCACTCGTTGGAAAGCGCTTGATTTATATGTGATTAATGTTCACATCTCAAGCTATCAATTTCCCTCTCCTTACGTACCTGGCTACATTCCAAAACTAAGTTTATTGGACTATAAACAATTCTAATAAACCGTTTACAATATTCTTAACGTAAAGCAATAGCATCATTTACTCCACTCCATAGGAAACATTTTCATCCTCTTGACAACAATCGAGGACAACTCGAGGACAACCGTTATGAAATCCCCAATCAAAGACATATCCATGTAACATGGTATCTGCTTGTAAAGCGGAGTTTCTTTTAACGAGTTACGTCCCTTAAAAACTCGTAAACGAGTTCCACTATCTGCTTTACAAGCAGATACCATGTTACATGGATATGTATTTGATTGGGGATTTCATAACCGTTGTCCTCGAGAGTTGTAAACAAATCCTTTAACTTTAAACAAATCCCTGGGCCGCATCCCGACTATTCCAACAAAACAACGGTTTACTTATAGAAATGTTGAAAATAACTGTGGAGAGAAGCCACTACAATGAGTTGTTGTTGTCGACTGTTTTCAAGAGGATGAAAATGTTTCCTATGGAGTGGAGTAAATGATGCTATTGCTTTATGTTAAGAATATTGTAACCGGCTTATTAAAATTGTTTATAGTCCAATCAACTTAGTTTAGGAATGTAGCCAGGTACGTAAGGAGGGGGAAATTGGTAGCTTGAGATGTGAATATTTATCACATAAATCAAGCGCTTTCCAACGAGTGGCGAACGATTTCTGTGCGATGAAAACTGCGGAAGTTCCATTCCCCTAGCAACGGCTGGGTTGTACGTGAAAAACACTGAAATTGTGACACAAATTGTCACGGAAATTTTTGGTTGACCCCCCAGAGCAAAGACATATCCATGTCAAAAAAAAAAAGAAAGGAGTCTGAGAATTTTTTAAAGTTGTAAGCGCAATTTTCAATCAAAATCATAAAGGTAACATTAATTTAACCACACCGTTGAAAAGCTGAGTTTTAGAGAAAATTATATCCGATGAAGCGCTTTTTAAAATAAATATGAACAAATTGGGGGGAAAAAAATAAAATAAAATAAAAATAGTGGAAAAAGTCAAATTTTGGAAAAGTTTCAAAATTGTTTACTTGGACCTCTTTCCGCACTAGGTTTTTCTGCTTAAGAACTCTTTCTAATGGTAAGATTAGTTTTAGTCTATAGCTAGGTGATTATCTAAATTAAAAAGAACACCTACCTAAACATCACTTTCTTCATCTAAGGGGATAACCAAGTTAAGATCGTTGATTGTATAAACAGTCATAGATTGTTTTGTTTATGTTTGGACGGTCACTGATAAAGGCTGATATGGCTCAACTGTTTTAGCGCAATCGTCACCTGGCATCGCCCATTTCCGGTCCCTCCGTGAAATCCTCTAATGATCATTCGTTATTTGTTTAATCCGATATCAATAGCGATAAATTTTTATCGTGCATTATTCATTCGTCTGTCTGCAACTGTTAGTAAAAGGGTTCAAAACTTCCAACAGCTAAATTGACCAAGATGCCATATTTGTACTTAAAGGTTCCCACGAACGTAAAATGCAAACAAGATCGAGGTCTATTACGAATGAGCGTATTTGCAGAACTTATCTTCGTAACGGGCATTCGCAAGGACCGCGGAAGTACGACACCTAGCTCAACCTTCGGATCAAACTTAGACTCTTTAGATGTAAAATGATAGTAAATCAAGTTGGGTGGGCAGTAAACCTTCCTCACATGTTTAACGTGGACGTATAGAATTAGTTGAATAACAAAGTACGGGTCGAAATGATTGGTAAGTCGAAGTTATAAGATAATATTAATGTTTGCGCATGCGCACAGACTATGTATTATTAATCCAAAGGCAATGACATTTATAGGGGAGCGTCTAGGAGCTAAACCGCACAATCCTTGAATATGTCATAAAACTCGGTCTATTAGACTCTGAGTTTTGTCTATGTCAATCAATTTAGTTTTGCGCATGTGCTTTAGTTATCACTACACTATTAATGATACAATTCATAGGGAATTTACCTGGAACTTTACCCATCTACTCTCCAAGTTCGAACGAAATGAGACTAACAGATGATGAGAAAACGACGTTATAATCAACTAACGTTTGTGCATGCGCACAGGCTACTATTTATGTGCCCACAATGAAACTTATAGGGGATCGTATAGAAGGTATCTCGCACAATCCCTGAAAATTTCATCAAAATCGTTCCACTAGACTCGGAGTTTTGCCTGTGCCAATCGATATTAGTTTCGCGCATGCTCAATGGTTGTTTGTTGACCAATCGCAATATAATTTATAGGGCACTTTTCTAGAACGTATGCCCAATTACCTACCAAGTTTGAACGAAATCGGACCAACAGATTTAAAGAGAAAACGACATTATGAGAAATTCACGTTTGCGCATGCGCACAGCCCACTGTTGATTTGGCGGCAATGAAAATCATAGGGGACCGTCTAGGAGCTAACCCGCACAATCCCCGAAAATTTCATCAGAATCGGACTGAAACTTGGTATAGTTTTGGGGGTGAAAAGGATTTACCACAGACCGACACACATCAGACAGACAGACAGACATACACGGAGCCGAAATTGATCACTACCTTCGGTAATGGGGAAGCAAAATGTCTCGCTTACAACGGAGTCGTTCCTAGGGAAATGTAACTCCGTCACTTTTCATCCGACAGAAATGGTTCACCATTCGTTGTAAAGATCTCAATTTATGCTAAAATCTCAAGTTGCCTAAACTGGTCCAAAAATAAAATCACTTGAGTTACACGCAAAGTGGTTAATAAACAATAAGTTGGTGATTGGTGGTTAGTTGATTGGTGGTCAACCATAAACAATCTTCGAGGTATAATAACATGATTTGGAAGTAACCAGGCTTAAGGCTGCTTTCACCGTTTGAGTTAATCAAGAATTAGTGTTAACACGGAATTGAGTTTGAGCTTAATCAGACTTTGGAGCGATTTTTATTTCACCAACACCATTCGTTGGTTAACTGGTCCGTCAAAACATTATGATCTGTTACCAAGGCTTAAATCTCGAATTTTAGATGCGATTGTTATGCTTAATTGTATGTGCTTTTTAGGGTAAAACAAGTTAGTTAAAGTGTAAAACTCGGTTATGACAGAGTTGGAGAGATCTGCAACTGCTACCATACGTAGAAACCGGCTCCAAACTCGTATTTTCATGGAGAGTCATTATTCACGAGAACCCTCAATTTCGTTGAAAAACATTAACGAAACATTAAAACATTACGTTTTTCAACATTAAAGCATAATTTTCTCCCCTAATTCGCAAAATTAAAATTGACTATACCGTCGAAAAGCTGAGATTCTTGGGAGGTTTTGCCTGTAGAGTGCCTATTTCCAAAATATTCTGTATTAAGAGCAAAATAAAAAATAGAAAAAAGTCAAATTCTGGGAAGGTTTCAAAATTCGCTTTTTAGCCTATTTTTACCTACAAATACTGCTCAAAAAATATTGGTTTGGCATAAGGTAGGTAGGTAGGAAATTGAACGCTCTTTCCAACGATGTCCTTATTTTTGAGTTTAAAGTGATTCTAAGGGGAGTTAAGGCCGTTTTAATGTCATGAAGTACAAAACACACACACACACACACACACAAAAAAAAAAAAAAAAAAAAAAAAAAAAAAGACTTGAAAACTAAGCGATTGAAGAAAACACAAAGAGGAGCGTTTGATCAGAAATGAGTTCTAAAACCGACCCTCAGAGTTTAATGAACTTATGTCGCGACACCCTGTATAACAAATTGCAGAATCAGAATCTCAATAAATAAAAATGTTAAGTTGGTTTGTGTATGCTACAAAAACACAAAAACTTCTTCACCGTTCTCCACGCGGGAGGGCGCAAATTTACGAGAAAGTGCTAGGTAGGGATGGTTTTAGGATTTGTTACAATCCTCTAGACTTACTCTCCTTTATCGAGAACTTGGCTTTTCTTAACGACGTCGTCCGGGTAAACAACTTAGTAATTAATGGAAAACCGAACAAGCGTCGACCTTTTTCACGTCAAATGTTGATGGGGTGGGGTTCAGGCGTAAAGAACTTTCGATAACAAATTCAACGATACCAAAACTATTTTGGGGGGGTTGAGCGGAGCGGTCTATTCGTAGAGATAGGTAGATAAGTGATAAAACATTGATATAAAAGAGTTCCTACTAGATCCGTCGGTCTCAATACGGCGTGCGGTAACTTGAAACATTTACCGCAGCTTAACCCTTTGCGGTCGAAAGTTGAATTCCGATCGTGTCCACAAGGACGGGACCCGGTCAGGGACCGGCATTAGGCATGTGCCTTACAGGACGACCCATTACACGCCATTATATCTTTCAAGGACGATAAGCTTTTTGCAATAGGTCACTAAAAACGGTACATCACGTTTGAAGACATATTCATCAAATAAAAGCACAGATTACCTATTATTATTATTATTATTATTTTTTTTATTGTAATCATTTCCCCAGAACAAAAATATATCTGGTCGTCTTGCTCTTCCATTTGAAGCAACAATCTTTCAATTTGTTCATCGTTCATGACGAAAAAACCACTTACGAACTGAAAAAGCACAATTACTAAACACAGAAAACTGGGTACAATGGATACCGCACACGAAAACAACACGAGGACAAGAGTTATCAGTGAGCAGTGAGAAAATAATGATAAAAAGTTGAAGTTCAAGTAGTAACCAGTCACAGAAAGGTTTCTCATATTCCTTCCCAATGGGTTCATTTTATCATTAAAGTGCTGCGATCTATTGTCAGAACCTTCAGTAAAACCTACTGAATTGCCCCCAATATTTAAAAAATACCAAGCTACCACCGGGTTTCGTCTGTGAAGACAAGAAAGGCCGCCGAGCAGTGACCGGCATTCGACCCCTACGAGGTAACAAAGTCGCCGAGCAGGGACCGGCATTCGTCCTGTGAGACCATCCCTCTCTCAAAATGTTCCGTCCAAATACGGATATTGCCTAGCCGGTACCTGACCGGGTTTCGTCCGGAAAGGGTTAAAGTCACGTCAAGTCCTTAACGGATCTAGTTGTAACGCTAAATCCATGGAAGGAGGAAATTATCCCTAGGTTATGTGAATCAATGGAAGGAGGTTATTTTAGACGATTAGGTTTTTTTCCGGATTGCGATCCGTTAACGTATCTGTACGGAAGAATGCGTCACCGTAACTCATTGCATCAGAGTTACGGCGCCGGATTGTCGATACTAAACGACGTATTGTGTTTTACGGATCTACGAGGAACTCTCTATTAAAAACGTCTTATTAACTGTAGCAATGTTGGTCGGGAAGAGTTTTAACGTAGCTAAAGTTATTTTGATGATGTAGAAACGGGCGGGACGCTTTTTACCAATAGGTACCTATTTTTTTTTTTAAATTAGTTTTCCGATAACTTTCTTGTACATTGTACACTACAGTTTTGCTTAAATATGATAAATAACAAAAACTTAACATGGAACGTGTACAGAGGGTACAAGCTCAATAGCTTGGCCTCAATAATATTGAGGCCAACATACACAAAGACCTTGACATACCCTTTGTCGAAAAACTGCTCACCCAAAATTACAAACGCCTCATAACCAGGATGGTCGATCACAACAACGAGCTCATCTCTGCAATACCTCGATCACTCCCTCAACCACGATCTGAAAGGAGACTCAAGAGAAGAGTTCACAGTGATAGGCTCGACTTCTAGCAAACACTGAACATTGGTTGTACTATTATTTTGTTGCAATAGGTACCTATTGGGAAAAAAGATACTAATTTCTTCCCGAAAAAAATGAGAGCTAAATATTCTCTCCTGTACACCCAAGGGAGTTGAATTAGATAGGGTGAGATTCTGGGACAAGAGACGGATAAAATGATGGGCTCATTCCTGATCAGCTGATTGAGCTAAATTCTCTCCTATTCACTCTCGGAATATAAAATTTGATTGGGAGCCTCTCTGGGACAACGAGAAACGAATAAAATGATGGGCTCTTTCCTGATCAGCTGAGTAAGCGATATTCTCTCCTATTCACCCTAGGAATGTGAAATTTGACTGGGAGTCTCACTAGGACATTAGGATACGAATGCAATGACGGGCTCCTACCACATCGGCTTACTTGGCTAAATTCTCTCCTATTCACTCTAGGCTTCGCAGCTCACTCACTGCGAAGATATGACGTCCTGAATGTAAACCAGAATTCTATGATTAGGAATATGAAATTCGATAGGGAGCCTCTCTGGGACATCGAGAAACCAATAAAATGATAGGCTCTTTCCCTGGGACAACAAGAGTCGAATGACATGACGGAATCCATCCTGTTCACCTTAGTAAGCTCAGTTCAGTAACATACGCGCTACCGTGAGGAAACTTTTTAATTATATATTTATTACACAACTAATTTTGTTCTTACTCAACTTTAGATGCTGAACTTTGGAACGGACTCCGTTGGGTGTAGTAAAGTATAATAGCAGCTTGATTAGCCCCTCTAATCAGCAGATCAAGCTCTGTAGCTAATTTCGTTACTATTCAACTTAAAATGCTGAACTGTGGAGCGATACGAACTAAATCACTCGCGACGAAGTTTTGTAAACTAGCTTCAATAAAAAATACTACCCATTCTTTGTACTCTCGGGAAGGTCAGAATGTTCCCCAAACCTATTCCTTATCGTCGAACTGGTCGCCCTTTTCAACGGATAAGTACGATCAACCGTGGTTAATATGCCAACTACTTGGAGCAAAAATGTATGACAACCACCAGGATATGAAGTGAACCCGCAACAATCTTAACAAAGGGTGGCTACTATAGTAGGTTCTAGAGTAAAAAGTAGTTGAATGTTTTTGCGCACTGTTGAACATTTTAGTCGGTACTTTGTTTTTTCCAGCCGCAACGCTCCGGGTAACCCGCTAGTGAATTTATAAATGTGGCTGGAACTTTGGAGATCAGGATGTGAAACCCAAGATAGTAAGACCCGCTCAAAATTCTCAGTCATCGTCACCTGTACCTATATGTCTGTGTACAGATCAAATATCGAGAGGGTCCCTCCCCCGTTCAGTGGGTTCCTAATCTATAGGTGGAGGGGGGAGCTCTGAGCAGGTGAGATAAGTGCGAACCTAATCAGTCAATGATAAAGGGAATGTGGCATTTTACGTGGTGAAGTGACAGACGCCGGCAGTCATGATGGCAGGATTATACTCGGCCTACGACCACGACGCCAACTACGACGCGACTTGGCTTCTTCCGCAGGAGTATCACACGGACGAGGGATATGGGTGAGTGGAACATTCTGCCACTGTTACGTCCTTTCCAACTATTTTAACAATTTATCCATTGGTTGCACTTTTTGCGAGTTTTGCTTTGAAAAATTTTAAATAAACAATTTTCTTCTTATAAATCCATTTTGAGATATTCTGGCACAAATCCTGGGTTTTAAAGCTATTTCATATATACAGGATGTCCCCAAAGACTCCCCCCCCCCCCCCATCGTTAATGATAATAAATCGTTAATAATGGGTTTTATATATATATATATTAATTGCTATGCAATTCTTAGGCCGACCCCCAATAATTTTTTTTAAATGTCCACTTTTTTTGTGTAACTTTTTTGTCTCGAGATGGGAAGCGAGAGGTCGTGGGTTCGAATCCCGGCCAGGCTTTTAATTTTTTTTTTTTTTTCTCGTGAGACGAAGGTCTTGGGTTCGAATCCCAGCCAGGCCTGAAAAAAAAATTTTTTTTTCTTTTTTCTCGTGAGACGAAGGTTGTGGGTTCAAATCCCAGCCAGGCTTGATTTTTTTTTTTCGTGAGACGAAGGTTGTGGGTTCAAATCCCAGCCAGGCTTGATTTTTTTTTTTTTTTTTTTTTTTTTTCGTGAGACGAAGGTTGTGGGTTGAAATCCCAGCCAGGCTTGATTTTTTTTTTTCGTGAGACGAAGGTTGTGGGTTCGAATCCAGCCAGGCTATAGATTAGGGGGGTCCAGGGGGGCGAAGCCCCCCTGGCGGGGTCAAGGGGCGGAGCCCCTTGCGAGGCCCGAAGGGCCGAGTATATATATATATATATATATATGTGTATATATATATATATATATATATATATATATATATATATATATATATATACACCCGCTCCAGTACGGTTTTTTATTATATCTTTAAATTCTAAGGAATTCGTCAATGGGAGAATTGATAGTTCGAATGATTTGCTAAAAGAACTGCAACTCAAGAAAACGTAGGCAGTCGGCAGAATAAATGCTGTCTACTGTCTAACTTCAAATTCGCTTGAAATCGCTATTTTTCGCCAACATAACCTCAAATATCTCCGGTTCTTGACGGGATAGGTAAATTTTGAGACCATATGTGGATTTAGCACGAAAAGTTACACCGAGAACCACCCCCATCTTCTTCATACTGACCATAGTCCCAAAAGTTGCAAAACTCTGCAGTCCTTCCATTATAGCCAAATTTTGAAAGGCTTGGAACGTCAGAAATAAATTTTTTTTCCTTGAAATTTTAACCACTTATTCTGAACATGAAAATTCCACTTTTCAGAGGGGGCCCCCATGATTACTACAGTGGAACCCTTATCTGCTGGCATTATTTTGATTGATGCATCAGATTTTAGGGATTTGAGGGTCTGGCGTTCGTTTGGAGACAGGTTATCCCGTGGGGTCAGAGAGTTCAAGAAATTTGGACTTGAAGTACGTTGAAGCAGCGTGTAGATGTACTTCTCAAGCGGGTGTGTAGGTGGCAGCCTCGTTGAAGGGAGGGCTTTTGGATCAAAGTATGCCAAAAATATATATATATATATATATATATACAAATGTTGTCGTCAGTATATATATATCGACCTTGTTCACTTCATATATATATATATATATATATATATATATATATATATATTAAATCTTGCGCAATTGACATCAACTTCGTTATTTTAAATGGGAACCCCCATTTTTTATTGCAGATTCGAAGTTTACGTAAAACTTCGTGAAAAAATGACACATCACTCGATTTTTTTTTAGTACGCATAAACGGGTGCGATAGCGCTGTAACAATACGCAATGCCGCTTTATAGGTGCAAAAATTGCGAAATACCTTCTGAGTTTTTGAAGATATTCATTTGCCACATTTAATGCATGATTTTGGGGTATTTTTTCGTGTTGAACCTCGTATTGATGTTCATTTATTGACATTTGCAACACCAACGTGGGAAAACACTGAAAAATTGACCATAATTGCACTTTTCTTACACATTTCCACAAAGAACAAAGCGTACTAAAATGTAGGTTTTCGGTGTTTTCCCAAGTTGGGGTTACAATTTAATATTTTTGGAAAATTCTATATTTTTAACGTTTAGTTTTATAAAGTTTGTTTTACACCCTGAAGAAGCCCCCTTTCCTGGGGAGAAACGGTGATGTAATAAGAGTAATGAATTCGAAATTGAGGACAGAAAGGCCTTTTTTTTTGTTACATTATCTAAAATTTAGACTGTCCAAGAAAAGAAAAGCCATTGTTATTTGCATTCAGGTCATACAGAAGCGAGCGACGCAAGCGGGCACAGATAGGTAGTAGCTAATAAATAATAGGGAGTTTTTTGAGTTTTCCATCTGAGTCGTTCAGCTGAGACGTTGTACGAAAAAAGGTTTTTCTAGCTCAAGCAAACCAGAAGCTAACCACTGAGTCGTATTGTACGAATAGGGAATCGTTGTACGGTTGAATGAAACGATTCAAAAGTCACACTAACGTGACTACACTACTTCAAATCTTCATAATTAAGCCGGAGTCATAGATTACCTAACTTGTAATGAATTTTTTCATAATGGAAGAAGTATCAAATTAGCTACAACTTTATCTTTGGGTTAATTTTTTCACTAGAAATAGATTTAGTAGAAGAAGGAAGCGAACTTGGAAGGGTAGGTAGTTGTTAACCCTGGAATGTCCCGGCTGAATTTCCAACACTTAACTCCCCGGTGGGGTGTGTCAAACATAAGTTACACTTGAATCAAATTTTATTTTTATTCTGTTATCAAGAGTGTAAAGAAACATGAAGTAGCTCATGAAAAAAAAGTAATAGTAAGGCAAACCTCACGCTCTGAAGAAAAAAAATAATGGCAGAAAGGTACCTCATTGTAACAAAATTTCAATATAAAATTAGCACATTTTCATTTAAAAACAAAAATAAATAAAATCTACAAAACAATTTTCTGAGATTAGTTTGATACCACTTACAAAACCCTAGAACTAGAATGAAAAGGTAACATAAAATTGGCACCAAGCAATAGGATCAAATTCTCAACACTTTGAAGATCTATGAGGTTCACAGAAGGAACGACGAACTAGTTTCTCCAAAACTCTCACTTTTTACGCTTCTTCATCGAAGGCAACTTCTTGTAACTCGACATTATCTCCCGTGTTTGAATTTTCTCCGCCAAAATATACATCTTCTTCCTCCAACTGTTCCAAAATGGATCTAATGTCTTCAGGATCCGAAAACTTGCGTTTTTCAGCCATTTCTAACGATGAGCCAAAAACAAAACTGTGTTAACGCCCACAAAAATAACACTTGCTATAGAGAAAATCACTAGCGGTTAACTCCCCGGTGGGGTTTGTCAAACCCCAGGCACAAGAAAGTACTACACTACACAGAAGTTTTGGACGTACTAAACTAGAAAAAGGCTGAAGCCTTTAGGGAAGAAGTGTGGGGTGATATAGAAAGGGGCGAGAAGAGCCAGACGTGCGGGATTCAACATGATAAACTGACTTTAAATCGCGATTGGGGTTTGACAAACCCCACGGGGCATTCCAGGGTTAAAGCAACATCGAAATTCGCCTTGGGTTCGGAGAATCTCATTCGGGAACTTCAACAGGATCAACGATCAAGATGTACATAATTTATATTATAAACATGTACCTACCTACCTGTACCCATTACCTACATATGTACGATATTTTACACTTTTTTCCCTTGGCCAATTACGTTTCATTATTGAAGATGTGGATACCTGATAATACACGACAAAAGGCAAAGACAGCCGTTTCTGCCTGTGTCTATTTTATCTGTAATGTGGCTCAATCCCTACCCATTTCATCAAAATCGATCTATCAGTATCGGAGCTTCGTCTCCAATAACCAATTTCAGATTTGGCAGATGCAATGGTTACCTATTTCAACAAAATTAGTAGGGTTAATATCCTGAGACTTATACTCGAATACCTTCGAACGGAATCGGACTGATGGTAGATCATGAAGTTTTAGAATCCATTATAAGTAATGGATTATTATAATTTAAGTTAGGATGAATCCTACAAACCAACCACCTTTTTTTTTTAAATCACGAATATTACAATGCGCATGTCATGCCACCTTGAAATAGGAACTAAAAAAATTGATTATATCATTATATAGGTTATCGTCATGGAAGGTTACATGAGTATTCGGAGCTGTATTCGGTTTCCCTTGAGCTATGAATAGGATTTTCCTATTCGAAAAACGAATAAACCGCTAATCGTTAGCATTTTTCGCGCATGCGCAATGCTCCCTTTCTATTCGTAGTTCTTCCCACTCGACTACGACTCAGCGTTGCAAAAACTCCCCAATATAGCATCTATCATTGTGGAAAGACTGATCAAATCTAACCAACATGATGTTGCAATATTGAAAATGGAACAAATCTTGTTTCAAATTCATTGCCACGTTTAGTTTTATTTTCAATAATTTTTCATTTCGTTGGAAGACTGGTTGTATTGTATTGATGAACCTGTATAAGAAGTGCATCTTCATAATATCTCATTTAATTTGTTGAGTTATGTGTAGAACTCATATGTCACTCGTGTAATGCGTAGTTTGCAATGTAGGTAGAGTGAGTCCCATATAGAAGTGCGGACTGAGCATCTGTTGGCACCAGGCACTAGTGATCTCCACACGCTACCTCCTCACCACTCACTCGGCAAATACGGCCACACACAAATACCTATTATAGAAAGTTCAGGGGAACAAGTTTCGTCTCGATATTGTTTGACACTTAGGTCAAAGTTTGACGACTTCGAGGTCAAATGGAAATCTTCTACAATACAAAGAGAATTACTGGAAATCTTATCCACGACTAATTTAAGGGATGAATAAAAAGTGGTTCAACCCTTACAGTTTTAATTTTCTTTTATTGGTGATGTTTTCACCGCTTCATGTAGGCTCTAGTCATGCCAAATCAGCTGGAATATCAAGTAACAAATCCTTAGAATGTCGCTAATGACCCTTCTGGTTGAGGTGCAGCTTAAACCTAAATTAAAAACAGGAACCCATAAAAACAAGTTTTTAATGTAACTCTTTCTTTTTCTCATGTTCTCGGTTAATTTTATTGTTGTTTCAATATTTGTTAGTTTCTTGGCAACAGTAAATTGAAACAAAATCACATTGTTTCAAAATCACATTGATAATGACTTAAATTAAATTGACAAGGAAAATCATTTAATATTTTATTGACCCTGGATTCGTTGTAATTTTATGCAGACGTTCAATAGTATATTTGACTAGTATATTTAGTGGGATATAAGATAAGACATGTATGTTGAACATTCAATTCAAAACATTTGTAAAGTTTTTTAAAAACACTTGTAAGGTTTCCCATATTAAATTTCAAATTTTCGAAAATTTATAGTATAACTAACTTTTTCTTCGCGAAAATTTGATAAATTAAAATGTACGCCAGCATGAACTCGTGTGCAAAATTTCAGATCGATTGGATATCGGGAAGTGGGATTGTCTCAAGAAAGAAAGCAAGAGCTCAAGAAGAGAATCGGTAAAAAAAAAAGTTGTTAGTTTTTTGGATCACAGAGAATTTAGTCAACAGTCTCAACGTGGTTTTAGAAACGAGTAATACCAAAACTGAAGGTTGTACATAAGTTGCTTTCAATTGCTTTTATTCAGTTGATAATTTTGGGAGGTGCGGTAAAGAAAAGTCCTCCGAATTCAAAATGTTTACTTGTATATCACGTTTTGAACCATCCTGATCAATTTTTGTTTCGTAAATGTCTGGGGTTCCGTTAATCCTTGTGACGTTGTGACTGGCAAAATCATACTAATACTAACTTACTAACTTCGAACAGATTTTCTGCTATTTTGTGGGCTGAGCCCTACGTGGTTGCCTATGCTTTTCATCAGCCTTTTTAAATTTCTGTTGTACGAATAACTCCCTCTGTCTTCATCCGATTTCGATGAAATTCTGGATCGTTGTGAACGTTGAGATTTAGATCGTACACTGCGAATTTAATGGTTCCCGAATAAAACCACCAAGGGAGAAAGAACAACAGATACATTTTATCTATGTGTATACGCCACTGAGGACTTGTGTTTATAAAATCATGGTATTGACAATGAGATATTGTTTGTATGATGGATTTATCTCAAACCACTTTATATTTTGTCGGTATCCTTTCCCTTCCTATCAAAACTTTCTTTCAAAAAGAATATGTGTCGTGATTTAGCTGTATTTCAAAATGCCAATATCTTCTAATTTGAACTCTAAATCGTAATGATCCGGTCGTTGATGTAATGATGACAATCCGGCCGGAAACGACCATAAATGCGCGGAAATGCTACTTTTACGATCGGACGTATTAGTTTAAACGCAGGGTTCTCATTAGTACGCGTGTTTTACGCGTGTTTGCACAATTTAATTTTGGCAGGTATATATTTCACATCCAATGTTTTAAACCAGTCAGCTGGTTAACAACATCGAATCAAATTAAAAAAACATTTATTGACCATAAAAGTTATTCAACATAATAAATTAGTAGAGAATAATACCCAACATAAAAGCTCTGGATTCCAACTTCCAAGGTGATCAGGTCAGCACCTGTTCTACGCGCCAAATCTTTGATACATCTTGTTCCTTGACAAAAAAAGATGCTGGAATGGAAAAAATAATCCGCTATTTTTATGTTACCGAAATTGCCCACCGAAGAATGAGTTCAGACACTGTTCTGTGTAATTCAAACATATCACATCATCATTCAGTGGAACAAAACTCCACAAATATTTAGTTGCAGTAACTGGAATTTCCAAAAACCTACAACTGAAGAAAAAACAATTGAAATTAACAGAAGATGGTGCCTACCTTTTCAATTTACATGATACAGCTCCATATTCGATTACCTAATCATGTAAGTAATTGTACTTACCAAGTTAAACATATATGACCTATTAAATTACTTTTAAAAGGTTATAAATTGTTAATAGAACGATTATAATTCCATTTTCGATTAAACACCTAAACCTAAACAGAAGCATTACTTTAATAGAATTCCGTTTTTACGCTGGGTGGATCCGTGTATGCAACCTGGACTGAAATGCGGGAGAAAACATACACACACGCACACCATGCATGTTCATATCTAATTCCAGAACAAAACACACCATACCAAACTGATAAGTGTACATTTGAGAGATGGATTTTACTTAAAACAACAGCTGCAGGAATGCACTAACAACCAACATTTCAACAGTCATGGTGTGTTACGAGAGTAGCACTACGAGCTGGAGAAAGTTTATAATGCGTGATCGGAGAAGATTTTGCGCTCTAATTTATTGTTGATACTTATGTACAGACGTTATCACGATAAAACTGAGCAGGGACCCGAGATTATAGTGGGATTGTGATATTTGTGGGCCAGGCCACTCAAGAAACAAGGATATCCTTCATCCGTCATACAGCTTTACCTTCGAATGACGTTTCCATGAAGGATCAATTTTTTCGATTGAAATTTAATCCCCGACTAAAAAAAGCCGAGTAAATAAAAAAAGCATTGTGTCTGCTATATACTGCCAGAAATGGATGGGCCGAACGTGAATTTCATTATCAAGAAAAACTTCATCAAGATACAAATATAGAACAAATGAAAAAATGTACCTCTTCTACCAACATAACATAGTACAATTGTAGGAATTTTGATTACTACTGGAGCGAATCGCGCGGCCGCTCTTTGTTGTTATAGTAAAACAATAGTGTTTTAATATAATTGCTATAGTATGGCGAAACTCTGGTGATGATAAGCTCTTGCTTCTTATAAATATGTAAAAGCAAGAGAAGGCTCCCATTCAAGGTTGAAGAAATACGTAGTGCATATTTGTCTTCTAGTACAATTCCAGTACTTTCAACTTGTCAGAAGTGATTTACTCCCATTGGAACTTTTGTAAAACTTCTAAATGTACAGTGTAGTGAAATAATTAGTAGATTGCATGTTTGCAGTATCAACGACTGATTTACGGTTTGATTAATGATCACATTGACTTACCGAGTTGTTTCTATCAAAAGCCCTAATCATGCATAATCATGTTATGTACATGATGGCAATTGATAATCATGTTTTTGGTGATTCAGTAACTAGTATGCAAACTATAAAAATAACATACATACTTGTTTAGCGAAGGAATCTTTGTATGTGAAAATCATTAGAAATCTTGCACTACCCCAGTGTCATAATGTCGTTTTCGGGATATACGAGGTCATGGCTAATACATGTTGCATGATGAGTGTTGTGGTTGCGTGCGATGATTAAAATGACGAATTGAATTTACTCCAAAGGAACCACGTTGAGAGTGGATATAACGTCTGAACGAATAAATGGATATTATCTGAACCCTATAGCGATTTACACAAAAAGTCGAAATCTAATCTCAAACTGTAGGAACCTATGCATAACTGTTTTCATAATGTGGACTTGGAACATCTTAGCACAGCAATTAGACCTGCCTATTTATAATAGTGTTTGCTCTAAAAGTATGCATATACCTACTACACATACTGCATAGATACCGACTGCATATACCAACTACCGCCAACCCTTAGCATCTACAGATATTATACATACAGTTGATGATGAAAACGCAAGTCATTGAAGAAAGTTGTATATTCCCACAAAATATTGAACAAGCAAAGTACTCAAAGTGTGTACAATACAACCAGAATCACAAAGTGACATTAAAGTGACATGTAACGCCAATATACCACAATCTTTGGTAGGCAATTGAGATTTTGGTTCATCATTTTCAATAATGAACCTTTATAATCGACCAAGACATTTTTTAACCCCCCCCCCCCTCCTCCTCTTCCTCTAAAAATTTGTTGGTTTACGTTTCAAGATGCATAGAATCTAAAAATTGAATAAAAAATAATAATAATAATTAAAAAAATAAAAATAAAAGCTAAAATCCGTCCATCTGCCGTACGCCGTCCCGAGCTTTTCTCCAAAACTACTGGACCAAAGTTTATGAAATATGGCTGAAAAATCATACATCGGCGGGGATGTGCCAGTAACATCGGCATACATTTTTATCTACCCTAATGGGTATTAATTAAGGGCTGAAACATTGAAAAATCGAGATTTCGAAAACTTTCAAGGTAACAGTACCTATGTTTTTTGGTTGCCATTTACATATATTTTCTCAACAAATCAAAGGAAAGTTTAGTTGTATTATTTGATATTATTAATTTCTTTTCTGTAGGTGTCTACACCTATGCAGACACATTAGATAGGTACCTACCTAATGATGCGTTTAACAATAAAGACAGGTTTTCTGCGTAGAAGAGCTACACAGTCAGATGCGTGTTTTCTAATACTTACAAGACAAGGTACAGAGCTGTGCTAGGTCTCATTCAACGCATATTTGCATCAAGTATTCACTAATATTTGTTCTGATTCCCGCCTCTTAATTATCTCAGAACTTAGAAGAATCCGTCCTACATTTTGAAAAATGGGACAAACATTTTTTTAAATTGTTACGTATGACGGCTTCATTTGTGACCCATCATGTGACATAGATTTGTTCAGCGTTAAATATCCTTCATGATTAACTTTTTCGTTTTTTATTTCAATCGAAAAGTTTTGTATAGAGCGATTTTTCTACAATTCAAACGTGAATATCTCAAAAACTACTGCTGATCCTGGAAAATGGGCTTCATGATCAAATTCAGCACTCTCGAAAACCCCCAGAACCAGTGTTCTTTCTTTTGCGACGAGGAAATTTTGGACAATGACTTTACCCACGGGAATCGTGAAAAAAGTAGTTTTTGAAGGTTAAGAAAAACCCCCTTCCTCCGTACGATTCAAAATTGGCTTATTTTGGATGAAAGAAAAATTGAAAGTACCTACATTGTACAAAACTTGATGATGTTCATCATCACGAGTAAAACGCAGTAAAAAGTGTAACAGACCACATTTCTTTGGAAACCACAGCTGACAAAATAACTAAATAGGCAGATGTCACATAGGTAAGCACTGTTGAATAAGATACATTATGCAAGTAATATAGGTAAAGTAGAGAAGGAACAAAAATCAAACCGAGTCAAAGTTGGCTGACTGTTTTGGTATAATAAAAAGTAATTATACCAAAATTATGCTGTATAGATGCAAAAATACAAAGTAATTATTCTGTATTGATGAATATTGGGAAGAATAAAACTCAATCGAAGTCACTGGTTTTCTTTCTGCAAATGCCACACAACTTAGTTGCATTGCATTTAAATCACCACCATAATTACTGTCAGTCGGCTTGATTGATATATATTCTTCTCAATACCTACAATAGCATCAGTACACCATGATTGTTGTTTGTTCTATCTATAAAGCCATCCGGCTGAATTGATTTTGGATACGAACATATTTTTATTTTTGTACTACCTCCGTACTATTTGCATTACGTAAGCATTGTGATGTTAACCAAGATGTTTTGTCAGCAGTGATTTCAAAAGTGAGATAATCTGTTCTTTCGTCTGAAAACGTACTTCTTCTTAATTTGTTCTTCATCACTCAGTATTAGGTACATTGCCCAATAAAAATACAGTTTCCTTTATCAGTATCGAACAAGTTCCAGTTTATTCGGCATGAACATTTTGCACAATAATTATAATTAGTTTTCAATAAATGTATAAATGATTAAAACATGAATAAATACATTGTATAGGTACCTAACATAATTATAATATTATATAAGATGAATAAGTAAATTTGAATCAATTTTGAGTAGGTACCTTACTAAATAAGTTGCGGCCGACTGTTGTGAGATTTTAACAAAGATTGGCTGCAGAAATCTTATTTGAAATTAGTTGGAATACCATACTGGACCTTTTCAAGTATACTTTGAAAGTTAACAATGGGGAGTTTCGAGAATGTCTCGAACTCAAATTGTATCAATGAACCGTGGAAAACTTACTCTGAAAAGATTCATGAATGACACGCTTACCCGTGCCAGAACCCATAAGCATCGTTCTCAGTGGGAGATCTGCTAGTTCTGAAAGGTTCTGACAGTTTTTCCGTGAACTGCGAACTCAAACTCGAGAATTCACAGTTCTGAGATCGTTCTCAGTACTGAAAGCGTTTTCAATATTTCTGGAAGGACTCATCCCATTTCCGAAGACTTCTGGAATTCGTCAGAACTGCCATTGAGAATATAACCATAAAAAATTGGAGGATAGCGTTCTCGGATGACGATCTAACTTCATCTGAAAAGATGTACACAATTTATCTATCTTATAAGAGATTATCTATCTATTCTAAGATGTATTTATTTATCTATTCATCATTAATTTGTAAAATAGGTAAAAGGTGTAATTGTCATGAAAAGACAATCACCATGTTGCGTTGGCATTGATCTAAAACTACACGATGAATTTCGAAACCTTTTCAAATCGTAGAAACTTAACGGGGAGTTATGCTGTTATAAGGGAAGTTCTCATTTCATGGATAGTGAATTATGTTTGGGGCTTTTTTCACTTACTCAGAGTGTATGGCTCAAAATAAGCATCAAGGAAATCAACGAAAAGGTGCCTATTATTGTTATTCACCCGAAAAAGAAGCGCTGCTTCAGATTGATTCTCCAAGGGGTTAAGTGGCGTGGGGGAGCTCTGGGCTATAACTACGGGCGAGGCGGCAGATGTTTATTGTATCTAGGTGGCTGAAGCGTGAGGGAGGCCAGAGACATCTGCCGCATTCCCATGTACACACACCAATTACACCCCTGTTTAACTCTTATATTAACCTCACCCCAAGCCCATCCCCTGGTTCCTACGTGTGATTTAGTCTTCACCCCTGTATACCCACTTTTCTGGAGATCGCTTCGGTTGTGTTTGAAATTCATCCTAATTCAGTGGCATGGGATTTATTTGTATCGAGTCAGCAATATTGCGTACATCGCTTTTCAGGTGGTCTACTATCACATATAGGTACCTAACTCAATTTATACTTTCTTCACGCCTAGAAAGGCTGAAGGTAAGTATATAATCATTGTGTCCTTCATTTTCATACCCCCCCCCCCCCCCCTATCCAAAATATGATAGTTCTTCGATTCTTCGATACACATAAAATCCACATATTGGATAAAACTACATCCGCTGTGCGCCGCGCCGTTCATCTGATTTAGAGATTCGGTAAGATATTAAAAAGTAAAATCTGGGTTCTACTTGAGTGATTAAGCATCATATCTTGCTATGCTCTGTTTTCTAAACTGATATCTCTACACTTGCAAGGATGTACCGAGTGGGATTTATAAGGGTATGTCAACTTTTGGAATGTCTGGTGACTTTAATGCTGATGTACTCCGTCCAGATCGTGAGAGGCATGAACTGCTCACACTTCTGACTTTTGTTCTTGCTTCCTATGCATATATATGAGCTTACCAGGCCCAGCTCTCTGCAATTCATATAAAACTTATTTACGAACGATTTTGCGTTTGGAACTTGCTATGTAGAGAACAAAATCATTCTTACCTAAAAGTGGAACTGGTAGCTGTCACGATGAGCGTCGATCCTAGTGGCCATCATTCTCTTCAGCGAGTTTTCAGTCAATCTGCCTTAAATTGTTTCAAGTCAGAAATTGAGAACCTCAGTTGGACGGGTGTTTTTAGGGACGACAAGTGCTATGATTTTTGGGATACCTTTTCTTCGATCTTCCTTTTCTTCAACCGCAGATATCCTGATGACAGTTATAATAAGATGAAATTCCTGGTACCCTTGAGGAGAAATTTCAGCCTGCTGAAACATGTTACTCGATAATGGAATGATTCAATGATCAAAAAAGTTCCATTCATGCAGCATGATCGTATGAGCGAATTTTCGTAAATTATCGTATTGTATACCTAATGTTGAATATTTTTGAAATTTGAGCTTTTTGAGAGCAAGCAAATCGTTCACCATTAAATTTATGGCAAAAAAACGTATTCTAAATAATAACCTGCTATTCAAATAGAGGTTCTGAATTTTTAGCTTTTTTGCAGTTTTTATCGATTTTTTAGCAAATTTTGATGAATTTTAAGTACATTTTTCAGCATAATTGTGTATATACATTTTTGGATGTTCTATTTTATAGTTAATAAACTTTATTTGAGCAATATTCTACCAAAAAATATAAATTGAACGATTTTAGCCGTTTTTAGCCATTTTTAGAGATTTTTTGAGTACATTTTTTGAAATTTGACCAATTTAATGTGCTCAAAAAGTGTTGTCCAACGAACTCATCCTTTCTTTTGAAATGCTTGATTTTTTGGCGAAAGAACGAAGTTTTTATCTCAATTCTATCGAGAGTTATCGTCTGGAATGACACATACATATATATATATATACATATATATATATATACATATAAAAAAGCGTTAAAATCCAGGAATCATTTCAGAATGCCTCAAAACAGATTTCAATGAAGAAAATTTTTGAAAATTTTTATTTTAAAATTTTTGGAGCTATTGCAATAGCTTCACTTTCTAAGAAAATTCGCTAAAAGTCCAGTCATGGAGCATGACCCCATGAGCGAATTTTTGAAGAAATCTTCGACATTTCAGTCGCTATTGACGGCCGAGCGGAGCGAGGCCTTAGGTCTGCGTGCTAGTACGTACATAAATAGAACTTCTTCATAATTTCATGGCTGATATTTTCTAAGCCACAGTCAGTACTAAAGCTACATCAAGTCCTAAAACAGTTGAGCGTAAAACATTAAAGAAAGCGACCGAGAGAATCGGAGGACGGAATATTTCACAGAGTAAACTCTTCAGTTGTGATTACATTTTTTTTTTAACAAGCACCTACTACCTACGTTTTAAACAGCATGGTTCTAGGATTGGTTATACAGGGATACTTCCATAAGAGTAGTTCAATCTGAATTTGGACAATGTTTCATGCAAATATTACCGATTTTTACAACTAGCGAACGGCATTATTTCGATTTTTGACTGATTTTTCAACTTTGAAATTTTTGAAAACTTGATACATATTCTTATAGGGAATGTTACGCTGATTCCGCATATACCACATGTTAGTATGCTGAAAAAATTTTCGCAAAAAACAGGCTATTTTGAAATTTTTGGCTACATTTTTGAAAATTTCAACCCGAAGTTGTAATCCGATCATGCTGGCCAACGAACTTGAACTTTCGTTTTGTGTCAACATTTTAAAATTTGTTTGAAGTTTCTAGCACAATTCTACGGACAGTTATCGTCTGGAATGACACATACATATATACATACATACATACATACATAAAAAAATGCGTTAAACTTCAGAATATGATTCAGAATAGCCTGAAACGGATTTCTGCATAAAATTTTTTCAAAAATTCACATTCTACAAATTTTGAGGCGAGAGCAATAGCTTAATTTTCTTCAAAAATTTGCTAAAAGGTGATGAAGGCTATGTGGGGTGCTATAAATTCAAATTAGATCACCTCGTCAGGATTTCTGCGGCTAGATATCAATATTGACGGCAAGTTGTTCTGTTTTCTGATCAGTTTGGCCATTTCAGTAGTCCAGAAACCATATCACTTCGCCACCTCGAGTATAAACCTTCACGCCTGGACAGATCCTTCATTTCCCCAGTTACTAGTGAGAAGATAATTTACTCTGCTTTGAATAATTTTGGTAGCCCCGATGGAGTCCCTGCCAAAAGTTTTTAGCTGGTCATCAGGTTTATCGCTTTAGCACTCTGGGATATTTTTGATGCCTCTTTTTCTTTACTCTGAGAAAACTCAAAAAACGCTTAATTCGACTTATCCCTAAGAAATTCCTTGGATACCTCTTAACTTCTGATCCATCAATTTCCTTAGCTCTCTCTCCAAACTTCTTGAGAGTTCAATGATGATCAGGCTTCTCAATTTTTTTTAACAGAGCTTTTTCTTTTCTGCAAGGGCCAACTTGGTTTCCTCAGGAGAAGATCTACAGAAAGTGCCCTCCTAGAAATGTCACAAATTATATATAATGAAATAGATAAGGGTCACTGTGTAGTGGGCTGTGCCCTTGATATGGCAAACAATGTGTTATTGTTCAAACTGGACAAGGCTGATGTTTGCGGTTCAGATCTGGACGGGTTTCTCACCAACCTTCATGCTAGACCCTGAAAGATTACAGAGAATTCACCAGATAAGGTCAGCCTTCGATCTGTTCCTCAGTGAAGCCTTTTGGGACACCTCCTGTTCTTGATACTAGAGAATGACCTTCCTAGTTCTATCTATGGTTTAAGGACTAGTTTTATTAATAAATAATATACAAACTTCACCAAGTTTGTTGAACTGAAATCATGGATGTTATCCTCGTACTAAATGGCATGAAACGGCATGACTCAATTTCTCTTGAGACTATTTTTCCTCGTGGGTTAATTTGTTGACTCCAATAAGAACTTTTATCACCAAGAAAATGAGTTGGCATCGCGTTTGGCCATCGCCTGTTTTCGCCTGAAAATGACCGACTCGTCACCACTAGAAGGATATACTGGTGGCCTATTATGGACTATTTTTGTTGGAAGTGCGGTACGGATTACTATTCTGGACAAGTCCCTTTAACATAATGTCTATCCTCAAGTTACTGAGAAGAGAAATTAGAATTCTTACTGGTTCATCATCTATTTCTGGGAGTCGTCATAACATACACGCTATGGAGATCAGCTATTAATAGAGCCACTTAAAATTTTCAAGGGAAGGTTCACATAAATGGAATACTTCTTTTCAACCATTTCGCACTCCACCTCCAAGATATTGTCTGCCCAATCAACTCAACAACCAAAACATTTAAGAGACAGCATTAAAGAACTTTCCAATTGAAAATAATTTGTACTCCGTTTCTGAATTTTTAGTGCACGTTAATGGTTGCTGTATATGCATAGGTACTATTAGTGTTTTGTTGACGTATTGATTTACCACTCATGTTAGTGCTGATAGCAATAAAAAGTAACTAAAAGCAATCGCATGGAGACTTCGGAGTGTCTTGAATGTGATTCACTGATGAATCGCGCAAAGACTAAATATTAAAATGCTTGAATTAAGCATGCATATAAGTCGCTTCGTCTCTATGAAAGATCCATCATTTTTTTCAAAAATTATCTCCTCAAACCGTACAGCCAGACCAGTACAGTTTCAAATCACACAAGATGAATCAGAACAGAAACATGACTACCAATTGCCAATTGGACGTAGATCGGCGCAGAAACTTTGGAGAACGGGATTTAATAATTAAATTTATATTGGGAGTTCTACAAATTATAATATCGCACAGAGCGGTCGAGTTTCCAAACCACCCTATCTTCCTTTCGAACTTTAACTTAACTTAATTGGGTTGCGGAAATTATATAAAATAAATGAAATTTAAATTTCAGATTTAAATTAAAGCTCGTTTGATAAATGATAAGTTAAATCATGCTTCATTATTTGATTGTAAACTTGTAGTGAGCACTGTACCTACATAATATGTGGGCATTGTACCTTCCAAACTATTTCCCAAATATTTACTTCGAAAATTGTAGATCGGATAGTAAATGGGAGACCCAGAAAACTCATTATTTCTCACTGGTTGTTTGTACATATTTACCAGGCAGAAGGCATAACCAGTAGCAAATTACGAGTTAACGCCCATCCTCTCATTAATCTCTTCTCATTCACGCATTTGAATCAAATCAGTTTTATCCACTTTCTGTTTGTCTTCATCCGCTAATTGAGCTCTTCAAACACCTCTTCCGTGAAAACAACTACCGTTTCCAACGAGTGGGTGTTCTTGACGAAGCGAAACCGCGAAGTGTTTTATAGCCCTCATGGGGTTTTTGAAGGGGGGAAAGATCACAGAAACGCTGATATTCAGGCTGGCTAATGAAGAACGAACGCTGTTTGCGTTGCAAGATATAATCCGGATCGGCTATATGGCCTCTTATCTCTGCTGTTATTGCCTTCCACCTCATTCCCGTTTCCGAGGACTAATAATTCCGGGAAAACGCACTTGAAATAAGTCACAGTTTCTAACCAAAGACATTCAAAAAGTTTCGTCATTAAATAGAAAATGCAAGTTTTTCCTTGTACTTTGGAATCTTCAGTGTACCTAATATCGGTAAGTAAATTTATCAGCTACGCAATTATAATGATTATCTAATGTTTAATAAACTGATATCGCATCTAATTTCTAATGCTTATTGGAAAAAAAATAAAAAAAATGTAAATATATATATATATATATATATATATATATATATATATATATATATATATATATATATATATATATATATCAATAATATATATTATAATAATTTACTAATGTGTCTAAATTTGAAATGTACGCTTAGGAGTATTTTCTCAATTAATACAGATTTTCAAATGAAACTGTTCTCTCCCAGAACTACATTGAAGAAAACCAAGTGTATTTGTTTTTCGATCACAACTATACTAAGTTACATCTACTTATATGTATGTTATACTGATGGATGGTAGGTATTGCGTGATTACAAACATCACAACACTTAATTTATCCCAGCTCTTCGTGTTGATAATACGGCACGGAGCACAGTGGTAAAAACACCAAATCTAAATGGACATTGCTTATAACATTACCATAAATTGATGGCCACGCACTGCGCAGTGGTTAACATACTACGGTTAGGTAGATCGAGAGCTTTCCAACTGCTGGCGAAAGTTTTTTGTACCACCGCCAGTTTTTTGTATAACTGCCTAAAATACAGTTCCGTAGCAACGATTTGGTTGTAAGAGATAATAATCAGAAAATCTTGCATTTATCCAACAGGATAAAACTAATCGCAGTGTTAACTTGCTTGAAAATAAGAACTACCTCATTCCTTGAAGGGAATGTCGTATTTAAACTAGTGACGCCGAGTCAAATTTCATTCTTATCGCAGTTTCTATATTCTCAACTACCACTGATGACAGGATAACGCCCATTCACCGATCCGTTGACGTGAAAATCTTCCTGAACGTCCACCTAGATTGGCGTTTTTTACCACTGTGCGGCGCTTCCAGAAACAAGTGAATTACAGTTCTAATCTTCCTGTTGGGTTCAAAGATTGTGACCGGATGCATGAAAATGTGGAAAGGCGTGAATCAATAAAGATTATTTCAGAAGCCTCAGAACTGTTCGAGTGGCACTTAGCGTAGAGTGTGCTTGGAGTGTATGAATGCTTTGCCCCTCTCCAGAGGGTTCCATCCGCAAGCCTGTGTACAGACGCCCACTTCTCTACGAGTGCCGGCTCCCACTTGGGATTGTTGATGCTTCTCAATTGTGTAATTGTATTTGATTTTTGAAGCATTAGAGGAAATGTGGTTTACTGTCAAGTAGGTCCTATTGAATGAAGTGCCTGTCCAGTCAAGTACGTAATGTCTACCGCGATCCCAAATGGTTGAATTTTCATCAGTAATATCCAATGTGCAACTTATGCAGATAGTAGAATTTCTTCACAACAAAATTCTTCCACATTTATCTTGAGTAAAACGAAGATTTCCGTGTGAACAAAACATATACGAAAATAAGACTGTCACATCGATGGAATCCAATACAAATACACGATTACAAACTACATTATATGCATGTATGGCTGTCTGCCATAGTCCTTTTATTGGTGGATAGGTTGCGAGGGAGAGAACTTTTGCTATGCTTCTCTTTGGTAGAGTATATTTGCTAAGTACTTCCGCTTTGTGGCCTACCCAAAGGATATCGGACGACGAATCTCAAAAATGTGTTTAATGTGGTTTGTGATATTTTTGGTGGCGAATCGAATGAATTAACCTTGTTCAAAGCTAACACTTCTTTACAATCATACTTACCAAAAATATTGACCAAGTATGAATTGTTCTATTGAAAAAAGTAGATTCTATTATCCAAAATTCTTTAAGAACCTGGTCAATAGACCCACTTATTGTACCACAATGTTTATTATTTTCATAATTTTTTAGTTGAATTACGTACGATATAATCAAAACGGGTGTAACATCTAATGAGAGTATTGAAAGAAATTGTTTTTTGGTAGGATTACTAACATAAAAACGGTGCAACTATTACACAAAGGTTTATTATTTTCTTATTATATATTTCTTCTAATTAGAACATCGGTCTGTTTATATGATTTAAACTTGAAATAATGGTAGGTATTCATAATCATGTTTCACTTTCATGAATGCATGCAACGAGAAGCAACTGTGTGGAGGGTTAAGTGCAGGGATTGAGGAGGGCATCCATGCTATGTGTGATCTGTTTGCTGAAAAAGCAAATCAGGATCAGGATGGGGTCTTCTCCTAATGGACGCAGACAATGCCTTTAATGGGGTGGGACGAATATCAGCTTTGTGGCAAGCCAGAATTCGATGGATATGGTGTACCCAATTTGTTTACAACACTTATAAGGAACATTCAAGAAGAGATATAAACAGCAAGGAGGGGGTGACTCAGATCCCTTGGCCATGCTCCTATACCTACGGCCTCCCAACAGTGCCATTAATAGAACTTCTGCAGGATTTTCAAGGGATTACCCAATGTTGGTACGCTGACGATTCGTCCGCCTAAGATGAACTGAGCTCTGTGGAAAGGTGGTGGAAGGACCTTTTATTTCACGGATCGAAATAGGTTACTTTCCACAGGGGAGAAAATCGTGGTTGATAGTTCACCCTGATGACAAAGAGGAAGCCCAACATGCATTCCAGGTTACAGAAATACAGGTAGTTACTGGGCAGAGATGTCTAGGTGGTTTTATCAGAAGCGAAAAAGAAAGGACAAAAGATACCTGGAGAGCGGCGATTGAGAAGCAACTATGAGCCAACCACAATTCGCACATGCAGCATTCACTAAGTCATTAAAATTCTATCATTCTATTCCATCATTCTATTCTAGTCATCAGCAATTCCTGCTGCAGGTGGTTAAAAGCCATCCAGAAGTATACATACCAGGCCTTAACAGAAAAAATGAATGCTTGTTTCATTCCAGCAGTTTTGGGAGGCCATACTTCTGAAGAGGAATGTGAGCTGTTTTCATTGCCAGTGAGTAAGGGATGACTGTTGTACACAAATCCTGCAAAGAGAGCAACTCTGCAGTATGAAACAGCCAAGGCAAGGTCAGAGGTGATCAGGTTACAGAAGCAATACGTCAAAGAACATATCTCATAGTCGACGATCACATGAACACACTGAAAGAGGCAAGACAGACTACGGTGTATAGACGAGAGGAGTCAGAACACGTATTGTTAGAAAGGACCCTTGTTAAATTCCCAGCTGATCAACAACGTGCAATTAGGCGCTCTGCAGAATCAGTCAGTAAGTGCATTTCTTCTGGGTGGTTTCAAGTTCTCCTACTTTTTGCAGACAGTTTTGACTTGTCCCCTTCTCAGTTTATAGATGCGATAGCTGTGGCTATAAACGTAAGCCACATGCTTTGATGACATCATGTCATGTCCCACTGACGCCATAATGAGGTTTGGGATGTACTTGGAGGATTGATGAGTATGGCTTGGGGAAACTGCTGTTAAGAACCTGTTCTTCGAGAGGCCAATAATAGTGTGCCCGCCTTACTTGGGGATTTGGCATGCCGTGTGGTTTGCATGCCTCAGAGGGAGGAGTTGTTCAATGTCCGTGTCATTGACACTGATGCCCCCTCATTTGGTTTCCGAACTGTGTCGGCAATAATGAAGGCAGCAGAAGATAAAAATAAGAGAAAATACATCCAAGCCTGTGAGGGTAGTCACACGTCCTCCACTCCCATGGTATGTACCGCAGATGCTATCTATGACCCTCAAATAATTACTTTTATGAAAGTATTGGCAGAACGTCTGGGAGATCTGGGGACGACCACAAGGGCTGATACAAGGATGGCTACGGGCCAGAGTTTCTTATGCGATAATTCGAGCCACCGGAATGTATATTCAAGGTACAAGAGAGGTGAAGAGGGGCTGAGGATCGGCTAACGTTAGAGGATGGGGCTTTCACCCTTTATTTCAGAAGATAATTTGAAGGTTGAAAGGGGGGAAAAATCCACAAGATGAATTTTCCACATACGATGTACCAACCATATCAAATTCACATCTATCGCCTAATTGATTGATTCATGATCCATCCTTCAGGCTTTTATGGCCAATGGGGTTGTCAGGGTGAGACGGATATAAGCAGATATAACATTTATATATAATTCATAAATTTATATATTTACTATAAATAAAACATTTTCTACTTGTAATTTTTGATAACATATTAGTCAGACACACCAACTTGGGTAGTTGAAACCAGTTCAATAGGATCAACCAAAATCCTATATCCTGCTAGATATTTGTTATTCGATTTTTGAAACCAACTTATGTAGAAAGTTACCTAAAGAACAAATTTCGAGAGAGAGGGTTAGGTTTTATGGGTCGATAACAATGGTTCGTTATCGAAGATAATATACCAAAACCGGTCCTAAACCTGTGATTGCATTCAATAAAATCTAATGGAAAATCAAATTCTCATGATAAACATCAGTATAAGCGGCACGAAATCGAGACGGCAAAGTTGAGAGGTTCACGAATATGGAAGAAATAGCCGATCAGCGTTAGCGTTGGCGTGGAATGGGTGAGAATGGCCAGGAGGGTGGGAGGGTAACGATTTCCGCTAATCTCCCAAACGAGGCGGCGCATCCCAACACACATTGCCTTCACTCACGCAGACCGGCCAGCCACACAATATATTTCCCCTTTCCGAGAACAGGCAGATACACCGCCCAAACGTTTTTATTATTACGTGGCCCCATTACGCTGTCCATAAAGAATATCGCCTGTTTGCGGAGAAAGCGCTTGAAAATAAAGGACAACTGTTTGGGGTTGGCCCGTACTCTTGGTTTACTATTTGAGCCTAAAACATTGGTTTCATGTGGGTCAGTTTGATTGCCTACGTATAAAAAGTCGCCGTACGGGTTAGGCGTTGCAATGAACCGTTTCTCATGTGATTAGCGAAGTTAAGTAACGTCGAGCGTGGCGAGTACTTGGATGGGTGACCGCCCAAGTAACGATCTCCCGTCCAAATAGTTTTCACGCTTCTGTACGGCGAACCCCTCTCCACTCAAGGGGGCGAGGTAATGAGTAGCTTTTAGGAAATCATCAGAACGAATACTGATCCTCCATTTGGAGGACAGCTGATGATGTCACGTCACCCGAGGCAGTCGGACGAAAAGCCCCAACCAGGAATGGTTTTTTAATTTACTTACTTACTTAAATAAAAAAAAGTTGGGGAAGAGGGGATGAGGAAGCATTTGAACAATAATAAATATGCAAATCACAAAAAATGTCGATTTCACTATTGTTATTTTGGATGCAACTAAAATGTTTTTGAAAAATTCACGTTTGCACATGCGCACTTCTATTGAACCGATGGTGATGAAATCTGGATGGAGCCTTCTAGGGAATAATATGTACAATTCTTGAGATTTAATCATCGTAAAATTAATCCAGAAACTATGATTATTCGAGAGTATCTATGACGTCTCCAGGGACTCCACATTGTTGTCAATTTGATTTGAACTAATAAATTAGTCTTTGTATTTTTCGTATAAGAAATGTGTCTCTTTCTTTCTATAGAATTATTTTTGTATATATAAATTGTAATAGTAATAGACTATTACGATTTGGCGCAGTCAGTAGGACCCTTTCTACAATCATGAACATTGTGAAGGCTGAATTATCATTCTACAACGCCAATGACAGTGTTGAACGTCATTGTTGTCTCTGCATATATAGAGAATGCAGAACAATTTACTATAAAGCCTCCAGAACAACGTGATGTTAGGTAGCTCTGGACGCTCATGGAATTTCCTGACATAATTGTAATATTTTATCAATTATTTAATTTATTTTATTTTTTAATTATTTTTCCTGATTGATGAATGTTCACGATTTGTGTATGCAAAAGCAATTAAAGAAACTGCTCAAGCTACCATAAATTTCTTAGAGACGTTTCCCCATATTGCAAAGTTGAAAAAAATAGTGACTAAACCAGAGTTCTTTAAAATGTCTAGAACGCAAAATGCGAATAAAAACTTTGATTTTGAAAAATAAAAAAGCTCAATTTCCGAAAGTGAAAAAATGCTTTTGCTACCACTCAGAAGTATTATACATATTTTTAATGGATTCACGAACGCTGAAGAAGTTATTGAACATCATAACATTCCGTGAGTTGTTAATAGATTCATATACCTATCTTTAAATTTAACGAACAGTGCCTGGTCGGTGAACCCACTAGTGCTTGCTAATCTCAAACCATGAGCTTTGGAATGCGTTCACAAACTTACAAACATGCCGGTGTTGAGCTCATCAACACGGCGGAGAGACAGAATGAACTAAATAAAAAATGATCCCGCCGCAACCAACTTATGAATGAGGCTGCTTTATGAAAAGACTTCAAGAGTGTCGGTTTCCCAGTCACGAATCCACAGGAACGATTAGGATTGGAAGGGCCTCCTTCTCCCCGAACTGAATGAAAAGGAATCTTGAAGATGAATGAATGTTTATTTATCCATTAAAGTCTTTTTGGAGTCCATTCAAACCGTCAAAGTCATTAGTGATCCGGGAGACCTCACACGGAGGTGCTGTGAATCTTTTTTTCCCGTCGGAGCAATGTCTATAAGGAGTCTTCACTGAGCGTTTTTCCCATGGCGGTGAAAATGCTGGTTCCATTTTGCCGCGGAATTAGTTCGATCTTACCGTAGAAATCCTTAAAGCGGAGCGGAAGCTGCGACAAAGGCGGTAATGGACGTCTGGAGTCAGCAAGCATCCGCACCATAAGACCCGGGTTGGAGACGATTTACCAAGAACTGAATTCTTTTCAATTCCGCTAGTACGCATATGTGGAATGAGGGCAAATGGAGAATTTCGCCATCTTACCGCCTCAATGAAAAGAGAACTGTTTCGGACTCCATCACACTATCCGGCCTAGATAAAAGATTAGTCTTTGCCAAGTAACCAACAGGAACTCCCTCAGCAAACAGGAAGTTTAGATATACTTCGAATGTTGCAAACGAACCTGCCTTTATTTCCTGACCAACCAATGACTTGCCAGATTGAAGGGAAACAAATATTTCCGATCATATTTTTGCTACCTAGTCTATCCGTAGGTCGGTAGGTGTAAGAGATTACTTTTGAGTGGCGAAAAATTTTTCTTGTCAAATATCACAATTTACTCCCGAACAATGACGGTAACGTATTTTTTGGTCCATGTGTCCATCTAATAAGTAATATACGAATTTTTAGTCTCGTTTCGATTAGATTTTCAGAGATTGTGCGGATCGGTGATAGCTGATTCCCAGTGAGTTTCATTGCCGCCGGGTCAGTAGTAAGGAAGAATAGTTGTACCACAGTTTCATAACTCCTACATTGCAGAGGCTGTGCGAGTTGACGACACAGTGTTTCAGTCCCCGGGGTTTCGGTGGATAAAAAGTGCAAAACCACGAAAATCGATAGTAATACATATTGGGGTTCTATTACCCTAGCTAATAGCGGAAACTAATAAAAATACGATAAATAGAGAGAAAAACTAGGAAAGAGCCCTATATTTCAATCGTCTTCTTATCACCCAGAGAGTCTTTCTATCAAATTTCAACTTCCTATGGTGAACAGAAGAGAATTTAGCTGAATCAGCTGATCAGGAAATAGCCTATCAATTCAATTGTCTCTCAATGACCTAAAGAGCTTATACAATTTCAATTTTCTAAGGTAAACAGGAGAGAATTTAGCTCACTCAGCTAATCAGGAAACAGCCCTACATTTCACGGTCAATATGATATAAATCTCGATCAATATAAATAAATAACAATAATAATAATAAATATAAAAATACAAAAAAGGTAGGAAAATTCTTGATTTGGTTCAGACAACGCTCAGCTAGGTTAAGAAAATTTCAGTACAGTTTCTAATACAGTCACCATAATATAACAAGATGACATTTTGCACTGCTGAGGGAATGAAGATGATGAATGAAGTATTTGTTGCCGTGAGAACAACACACATACAAATAAATATATTACATGATGGATTAGATAGTGTGAATGGAAAATTGAAGAATTGCGGCTTTTCTAAATTCTTAATTAACAATCAATAGCAGCTGATAATAATTCGAGTTGCACGTACTTAGTTATAAAAAGAAATGTCAAGAAAAAAAATGTCTGCCAAAGTGGGTGTGGAACATAGCTTCCTCGGTCCCGTAACATGAATGTATAGATAATTGAAATGATTTGTACTATCTTATGATTCCATAGCTGGTTTCTATGGTTGAGGGAAATGGTAAATTAAAATGGAGTATGTTTTCAGACGACTAGGGCGTGAGAAAATTATGCTTGGTAGAATTTACATTTGCGTATACGCTGTATGAAATATTTATTTGGAAACAATGAAATTGACAGGGGACCATCTACACTCTAATTTGCGCGTCTCCTGAAAATTTCATCAAAATTGGCCGAAAACTGTGGAAATTAAGGTTATTACAAGGATTTCACAATTGCGCATGCGCAGGAGCAAATATTGATACGATTGGGTTGAAATTAATATGGAATGTTCAAATCGTTTTCTCCCAAGTAATATATATATGTATATGTGTATATATATGTGTGTGTGTGTGTGTGTGTGTGTGTGTGTGTGTGTGTGTGTGTGTGTGTGTGTGTGTGTGTCATTCCAAACGTAACTTAACTTGATTGAGTGAAAATTGTTCTTGTCAAATTCTAACGAAAGGAGACGATGGCCAGCACTATTGAGCACATTAAATTGGTCATATTAAAAAAATGTGCTGGAAAAATCACTCTAAACGGCTAAAAATCGTTGCATTTATGAGTTTTAGCAGAATATTGCTCAAAAAAAGTTTATTAAATTTGCAGTAGAGCATTAAAAAATTTATCTACAAAATTAGGCTGAAAATTTTTCGCAATGTTCATTAAAATTTGCTATAAAATCAATAAAATCTGCGAAAAAAAACTAAAAATCCAAAATCTCTTTTTGAATGGCAGATTTCTATTTATAATACGTTTTTGTCATAAAAATAATAATCAAGAATTTCTTTGCACTCAAAAAGCTCAAATTTCTAAACAATTTAACATACCTAATAGGGAGTTTTTGTACGTCTCGTATTCATTTTCTCGTATACGAAAATGGCTTTTCCGAAACGAGAAGAGGTTTTCGTTACGTGGATACGCTTTTCGGAACGGGAAGAGTCAGCTTTACTCGTGCTCAGCTTTTTCGAAATCGTAATTACGAGACGAAAATTTGACCTTTCTCTAGGATAGCACACCAGATGCAGTTGGCATGGACACACACACCCGACAAAATCGCCTGAATTTTCCCCGCGCCTTCTTTTTGTGTTGGTTTAACCTTTAAATTTGTCTTTCTTTCGTGTTTTTTCCTTGCACCTCAACCAGAAGGGTCATTAGCGGCATTTTGTTCTTGCTTTCGAGGTTTTATCGAAGATTTCAGCTTTTTCATTTTCAAGATTTCGTTTCAAGGTTCATTTTACACGTTTTAAAGATTTGTGTTCTTCACGGCTGAATCGTTTTTATATGATGTAGCGGTAAGTGGTCGTTGTTTTTTAGTTCATGTTATATTTTAGAAATTGTCTTCTGTGACAATTGAGTTTTGAGCAGTGATTCACTACAAGAGTTATGTTAACGTAACTATAAGAGTTCTCTTTCTCTCGGGGTTACGAAAACGCTACGAGAAATCAATACAAAAAGGTTAGCATTCATCTTGCTCGCTCTAACAGCTTGTTTTCGTGTTTACGAGAAATACAAAAACTCTCCAATATAGTACGATAACTCACGAAAATTCGCTCATACGATCATGCTGCATGACAGGAACTTTTTTAAATGTGAAGTCTCTCTAAAGAGCTAATTTTTTCTTTGAGAATCCGATAAATTAAAGCTCCATCGATGATGACGCTCCAGTGGTTTCCGAGAGTGGAAAATATTATCGATCAACGATGCAGATCCGTTTCGAGAAGAACGACGTGAAGTCATCATCAGCGATTCAAGCAGAGATCAGCCATTAGGGAGAAGAGCTGCTCAATGGATCGAGATATCGACATCATACCCTGATCCCTAATGCACGGCAACTAATAGCCGGATCACGTGATGTCGAAAATGGAGCGCTAATATAAATCATCCTCTAGTACGGGCGGCGGGTCAACCTGCGGCCGAGTAATAAATAAAATACGTTCGAGAAATCCCACTCCATTTATTGCAGCATTGAAAAACACTCTTCTCTCCAACCAACACGATATTATATTTATTTGCCTACCTACTACATTACCAAAGAGATAGTATAATATCCTGGGAATTATCGGGGTTATTACGGTACAAGCGAATAGTTGTGGCCTGAAATCTAGATTTCCTACACAAAAATGAAGGAAAACCATTGTGGGCTTTGATAACTTGAGATCGTCACCAACTTTTGAGAAATCAAATATAACTTGGAAATCTCATGGATAGGTACTTGAATTTCTTCCCGCTTTATCGGGAAAATCGGTGTCAATTTGGATCATCCCTAAACGGTAGAATATAAGGGTTTACATATTTCAAAGCCAGGATTTCAATCATATCAACCACCCAAATGCTCTTCCTAAGTACTAGAACGGGGTCGGGGAAAACAAAGTCAACATGACTTTCAATGAGAAATGTGGTTGATATTTTGAAATTCTAATGTAACTGTTTTATTTCAGCTCTTGCTCCATACAGAGGGACTGGTTAAATGTTTCGTTTAATGTGATTACGTAGATATACCTGTACTGCAGTTATATTTGAATAAGGCACCATAGACTTCGTTAATTAAATGTACTTATATAGTGCTCTTCATAGAAGAACCGGATAATACAGGAATAATAAACCTTTGTGGTGTAATTCCAGCATTTTATCACCGTACAGAATATGTACATTATCATTCATTTGTTATTTCATGTATAGAATTATTACACGAAGGTTCATTATTTCTGTATTAGATAGCCCCTCTATGGTGATTTTGCTTCCTCACTACCGAAGGCAGGGAAGCTATATGTTCGTGATTGAAGTTGAAAAAATTTTTGTTCTCGAAAATTAAAATTTCTGCTTGCTTTTTGCATTTCAGAGCTCGTTAATAAATTTTGGTTCCGCGTCTGTCTGTGTGTCTGTCTGTGGTAAATCCTTGTCACGCCCAAAACTATACCAAGTTTTAGTCCGATTCCAATGAAATTTTCAGGGTTGTGCGGATTAGCTCCTAGAAGGTCCCCTATAGTTTTCAATACCGAATTCATCGAATCAACAGTAGTCTGTGTGCATGCACAAACGTGAATTTCTCATAACGTCGATTTCTCTCCATATGTTGATCCGATTTCTTTCAAACCCGGACGGTGATTTGGTATATGTTCTAGAAGAATGTCCTATAAATTATATCGCAATAGATGGAGTGATAACCATTGCACATGCGCGAAACTAGTATAGATTGGCACAAGAAAAATTCCGAATCTGATGGAACGATTTTGGTGAAATTTTCAGGGATTGTGCGGGATAGCCTCTAGACGGTCCCCTTTAACTTTCATTGCCGTCACATAAATGCTAGTCAGCGCGCATGCGCAAACGTTAATTTATTAAAATGTCGATTTCTTATCATCCATTGGTCCGATTTCGTTCAAACTCGGGGATTTAATGGGTATATGTTCCAGGAAAATTCCCTATGAATTATATCGCTATTGGTGGCGTAATAGCTGTAGCGCATGCGCAAAATTAAAATTAATCGACACAGACAATTTTCAATTAATCGACAAGTTTCACCTCGATACCCCAAAAACTATAGAAAAGGTTAGGGGGGGTTTAGTCTTATCCTCTATGTATAAGACTAAATCTAACAGGTTCAGTTGTTCTCACTTGAGAACTATATGCATGTACTTTTTGAAAATGAACAGTTTGCGGAAAAACTATAGTTTTAATAACAGAAAATAGTCTTTGAATTTTCGCAACAGTATAAAACTCGGCGCTCCGCGCCTCGCCAGGGGGCAAGCCCCCTGGACCCCCGGTTACCTCTATTTACATACTTCGGACGAAATTATTGAAACACAGAATGTGTTTGCGTTGTCGCGCAACCAAGTGACAACCAAACAAGCGTCATTGTTTACTATTCATGCTCATAACTCAGGTTGATGGCCACGCACTTCACAGTAGTTAACATAATATGGTTGGATAAATCAGGAGCTTTCCAACGAATGGTGAACGATTTCTGTGCGATTAAAATTGCGGAAGTTCCATTTCCCTACCAACGGCTCGGTTGTACGTGAAAATCATAAGAAAATTTACAAGCGGTTGCAATCATGTTGACAATATCAATTATTATTGAGAATGATCATCTGTGTGTAAACAATTGATTCAAATAACCATGCTCATAACTCAGGTTGATGGCCACGCACTTCGCAGTAGTTAACATAATATGGTTGGATAAATCAGGAGCTTTCCAACGAATGGTGAACGATTTCTGTGCGATTAAAATTGCGGAAGTTCCATTTCCCTACCAACGGCTCGGTTGTACGTGAAAATCATGTACGTCACACATTTCGTTACCATCCCGCGTTCCATTTTCGGCTAAAACACATTCTGTGTTAAAATTTGGTTGCTACGATTGTTACAACAACTTCATATTTGCGCGTCTGCAGATATCACCTTCTGTCCGGAGAAATACAATGAATACAGAAGAGATGGAATATGAAATACATATTGGGCTAAGAATAAGCAATACAATCTTTGAATACCTATTTCATCGAAATTGAATGTAAACATTCAATTTTATGGTTGTTAAAAGGATTCGGATTTCAATTGATCCGGCAATTGATGAAATTCGATAGGAGACCATATAGGAGCCAACCCGCACTATCTAACAATTTCGTCAAAATCAGAATGTAACCTCGCATAGGTGTAGCTTCGATTTGACATATACCCACGTCAAAACGATATGGTCCAAGATGCTCTACAATGTAAATGAGATGGAAAATTTTGATTTTTGAACAACAGCGTTTGTTTTTACTTTTTTTCTTCCAGTATTTTGAATACATTGTCTCTGCTGCCTTTGGTTGACTTGGAAGCAAAAGTGCAATTTGTTCTTATGATATTTTGAAATTTACTAACCTAGTTACTGATTGCCTAATTCATCGAATATTTTCCTAAGATCATCTTGTGTACCATTCGGTAAAACAAACCTGACGTAAATTAAGAATTCGACGACACATGTGTCGAGAGTGTTTTATGTGAGGCAACCGGAAAGGTGAACGGAAATAAACCTGTTTACAGACCATCGGCTAATCCGATATAGAAAAATGCTATAATGGGGCTAGCGATCGAAGGAACCGCACCTTTGGTACAAATATTTGACGATACGGAGAAAACAGTTTCATCACGGTTGTAAAACAGGGATGACGTTCTTTAAATGTGCTTAGAAATAAAGTATGATGGAGATATGAGCGTTGTGCATTCAAAATAATCTCTTACCAACTGTTTGTTTACAATAACTGTAATGAGCATCAAAATTTGGGTGAATTACGAATATTAAGTAAACTGATTTTTCAATTATACTGAATCAAATAGTGGAGGCAGATTTACTAATGAAAATAAAGTCATGGGTGATATATATGCGGGAGCTCCACAGGTTCTTTTACTAGAAATCGGATCCACTATCAATAAACCTTCTACCGAATTTCGAAAAAATAAGGTATTGAATCAAATTCAAAAATTAAAGAAACACATTTTTTCAAAATTTAGTTTTGAGGGCATGCTACAACGATTCTTGGTTTTGAATTTTTTTTTTTTTAATAGGTATTTCTCACGTAGGTAAGTAATTTGTTACAATAAATTTATAAGGTGATACCAACAGAATAGGAGAAGTGGGTATCAACATAATGAGGTGGACATGCCTACTTATAGTTGAGTTCATAAGGAGGTTAAAAGAGGGGCTTCTTCTTATAGGTAGAGTAGAACTAGGAGCTAAGAAAAAGATGGTATAACAGAATTAGTAAAGATTATGCAGTACAGAAATAGTTTGCTGAATTTTCGTAATAGTTCTGTTATTTAAGGTCCTTAAGGGTCCATAAGGGTCCCTATGTAATTCATTCTGAAGTAGGTATAACGATAACATTGTAATGATGTACTTAGTATTGCTGTTTTTACACTCTCAAAATAGTAGGTAAATACTCCTGTGTAAGTAGATATAGTAATTTGTTACAATGTAGTTTTTAAGGGTATGAATAGAATAGAAGTGGGTATCAACATAATGAGGTGGACATACCTACTTATAGTTGAGTTCATAAGGAGGTTAGAAAAGGGGCTTCTTCTTATAGGTAGAGCTAAGAAAACGGTGGTAGGTATAACAGAATTAGTTAAGATTGTGCAATACAAAATTCTTTGAGTAAGACTTTGCTGAATTTTCCTAATAGTTCTGTTATTTAAGGGTCCTTACGCAATTCATTCTGAAGTACGCGACGATAACATTGTAATGATGTATATATTGCTGTTCTTACACTCTGAAAATAGTAGGAAAATACTCCTGTGTAAGTAGATATTATAGTAATTTGTTACAATGTACTTTTTGAGGGTATGAATAGAATAGAAGTGGGTATCAGCATAATGAGGTGGACATACCTACTTATAGTTGAGTTCATAAGGAGGTCAGAAGAAGGGCTTCTTACAGGTAGAGTAGAACCAGGAGCTAATAAAGAGGTGGTATAACATAATTAGTAAAGATTATGCAACACAGAAATAGTTTGCTGAATTTTCCGAATAATTCTGTTATTCAAGGGTCCTTACTCAATTCATTCTGAAGTACGCAACGATAAAATTGTAATGATGTACTTATTGCTGTTCTTACACTCTGAAAATAGTAGCTAAATACTCCTGTGTAAGTAGATATAGTAATTTGTTACAATGTACTTTTTGAGGGTATGAATAGAGTAGGAGAAGTCGGTATCAAAATAATGAGATGGACATACCTACTTATAGTTGAGTTCATAAGGAGGCTAGAAAAGGGACTTCTTCTTATAGGTGGGTAGAACTAGGGGCTAAGAAAATGTGGTAGGTATAACAGAATTAGTAAAGATTATGCAATACAGAAATACTTTGAGTAATACTTTGCTGAATTTTCCTAATAATCCTGTTATTTAAGGGTCCTTACGCAATTCATTCTGAAGTGGTACGCAACGATACCATTGTAATGATGTACTTAGTATTGCTGTTCTTACATTTTGAAAATAGTAGGTAAATTCTCCTGTGTAAGTAGATATTGTAGTAATTTGTTACAATGTACTTTTTGAGGGTATGAATAGAATAGGAGAAGTGGGTATCAGGATAATGAGGTGGACCTACCTGCTTATAGTTGAGTTCATAAGGAGGCTAGAAAAGGGGCTTCTTCTTATAGGTAGTGTAGAACCTGGAGCTAAGAAAAAGGTGTTATAACAGAATTAGTAAAGATTATGCAATACAGAAATACTTTGAGTAATACTTTGCTGAATTTTCCTAATAATTCAGTTATTCAAGGGTCCTTACGCAATTCATTCTGAATTACGCAACAATAAAATTGTAATGATGTACTTATTGCTGTTCTTACACTCTCAAAATAGTAGGTAAATACTGTAAGTAGAGATAGTAATTTGTTACAATGTACTTTTTGAGGGTATGAATAGAATAGGAGAAGTGGGTATCAGCATAATGAGGTGGACATACCTACTTATAGTTGAGTTCATAAGGAGGTCAGAAGAAGGGCTTCTTATAGGTAGAGTAGAACCAGGAGCTAATAAAAAGGTGGTACAACAGAATTGAGGGGTGAACGAGGATAGAGATAGAAAAGCGAGGGAGAGGGAGTGAGAGGGGCGGACAGAAGGGCTGGTACACATGTACTCGTAGTGTGCGCACCCTCGACTCAAGAGGGGCGGGTACTCAGGGATGGAGGGCTCTGGTTGGCCGGCTCCCTTTATGCCGGGAGGGGGATATCGGGCGGGGGTGAAGTGGGGACACCCTCGAAACGACGCCCTCAAGTGCCCCGTTCACAATGTGCTTCGCGCTTCGTTCCAAGTGCCATGGGATCCCCGCCGCCTCCGACGAGATCGCCGTCGCCGCCTCCGCGGGCGAAGGAGTCGCCGCCTCCGGGGGGCCCCCGACGCCCGCCGCCCGCGGGGCTCCCGCCGGCGCTTCTGGCCTGGTGTCCGGCGATCGTGCCGCCGTGGTGTCACCCGGCGCTCCTGCCTCACTGGTCTGCTTTGCCGAGGTAAAAATCCAATAAAAAAATAACAACAAACCAACATCTGGGGCGAGGCTTCACACAACTTTCCCAACTTCCACCGAATTTTCGTATGAAACAACATTATTGCAACGCATTCCACGTTTTAAACAGGTTATGGATTTCTTGCCTTATCCGTATGAGGTATTGATGTTTGATATACTTTTTATCAATTTAGATGTGCATCCCTCCAAAATTTTTTTTTGTTGATGTAAAATTAAACCCCCCCCCCCCCCTGCCTTCAGCAATATGCTAAAAGGTCCAGCAGCAACCAGTACACAACAGAAACAAGAGGATGGGTCCTCCTAATCATTGATATAAATAAAAATACTTTTATATAGAGACTATAAAATTACAAGACACGCAAACTACCCAATGGAAATTGTATCACTAAGCAACCCCCATATATAAAAATAAGCTCTGACGAGGCCAATTAAGGCGAAAGCGCTAAGCAAATAAACAAATACGAGAAGCTGATATATTTCTCACCCTCATCAACCCTAGGATGTATTCCTCAAAGCCCACTACCCCCACATACGTTTTAAACAGTGGAATTTCTCAAAATCTTCATCAACTAAAACAGTTTTTGGACATTTTAGAATTATACTGAATGTTACCGCTTGATTAATCGTTACAATTTATTTTGTTTACAATATTTTCCAAAGTATTATAACCATTTAGCAATTGGTTTCCAAATGCTAACTATAAATTATCAAAAAACCACATGTGATTGAAATAATAAAAATAGTCTTTGATGAGAAATCAAACCAAATAAGTTTCCTTTACAATTATTTAATAATAATCTAGGTTTTACCTACCTCTTACGATAACATCGTATATATTTTTTTTCAGTGGACTTATCTCTCAATTTTTGCCCAATTTTAGAAAAAACCCATCTACCAAAAATATTTACCCGAGTATAATGGGAATTGGATACTGTTTGTACCTACAAAAGGTGTATTTCTGATAAATTTAATCAAAATCGCATAAACAATTTTGGAGAAATACAAAATTAAATTAAATACCAAAAATTAATTAAAACCTTGAAAAATATTCCGATCAGTTCACTCCCTACCTAAATAGGAGTCCAAAACTGATTGTTGTAGCGTAAAAAACCCTTAAAACTGAAATTTTAATTTTGTATCTTACCATAAGATGGAAATCGTATACTTACTCATATCTATTCTACTTATCCGTTTAGTGAATTTAGGTAATTAATAAATTTAAAACAATTTATTTCAAATCACACAAAAATAACACAGGGTGTCTACTAGATTTGTAAAATAAAAATCGGGGACTTTTGGGGTTCTAAATTTAAAAATCGGTGACCTTTTACAGGCTTTAATTTCTCTATGAATAGCGTACCGAAATACTTACTAGTAGACCTACTATAATCATGAGTAGCCTATATAAAATCAGATCTTTATAACTTTTTTATTGATTCTAACCTACTTATAAAGTACGGAAGTCTAAGACTACTTGCAGAATATTAGTAAAATACAATGTACAAAATATTTAATATTATAGATTTTAAGAAGAATTCTTACCTTAGTTTTGAAATTCTGCAATAGTGATTAGTGCAATCAGGCCCATATCAGCATATTCTATTTTTATTACAACTTATTACTAGTCAGTACTATATACGAGTAGATTCAAAAATCTCAATTTACTCTTTCTTACGTTTTGTGAATCCCGGTACTGGCATTATCATGATTATTTGGTTACCGACGCCATAACAATCGGTGACTTCTATATTAAAATCCGTGACTTTCGGAAATATCCGTGCCCTACTATTAAATCCGTGACTTTTCTGGGATTTTCCGGGAATCCGTGACCTGTAGACACCCTGTAACTGGTGACCAATTAAACATGGCCGATAATCAGGATAAAAATCTAATATAACAATTATTAAACTAATGAAATACATTCAAAATTCTGGATAACTAAATTCCCGATAATTTTCATTGATCAATTCTGTTTTTGAGCCTCCTTTGTCGATTCCTTAATTTCAATATTTTTCCGTCTATTCACCCCCACCTTCTTTTCTGTCAACTGCTTATTTTTCACCTCAGTATGTTTTTTTTCGCATTGTTTTTATTTAGGTACATACAGCCTCAGTATAACAAAGTGATTCAAAACTTCTTAATATAAATACAGGTTGATTCTCCATAACTTGATGTTACAATTTGCATACTTTACATAATTTATCTCGACCACTGAGTTAAATGTAAAATGTGTCGCGTTTCTCGAGGGTTGGTCAATGAAAAGTCTATATTCTAGGCCGACGTTTCGAAATATTTATATTTCATCTTCAGGGCTTGGAAAACTGTATTGGTACGCTAATCCTCGTCATGGAGCTTAAGTAGGTAGCTATCTACTTAAACAACATCTTTGGGTATACTGAGAAGATAAAATTGAAGCTATAAGAGGCATGTAACAGCAACGTGTACGAAAATACTATCACTAGTCAATGACTGACTTCTCACTGACAAGCTAAAGGTCTATGACGAGGATATGAAATACGCATAAAAATACAGTTTTCCAAGCCCTGAAGATGAACTATAAATAATTCGAAACGTCGGCCTAGAATATAGACTTTTCATTGATCAACCCTTGAGAAACCCTAAACATTTAACACTTAACATATTTCAACCGTTCATAAAATAGATGAAATGGATGGCTTCTCGATAACGTGACTCTACAATTCAATGCAAAGTATATACCTGCCTCAGTAATAAATTAGTATTTATAACAAAGTATGTATTCCAAAGTATATACCAAAGTAATATCTCAGTATTTTTCCGAGCATGTGAGGTATCGGACGCGATTCGTGCCGGTCGAAAGAGTAATCTCTGTGAATTTCATATGAATCCCACAATCCATTTTGAAGAAACTGAAAAACAACTAAAAGTGCGCTACAAACCTAAACATATAAACATTAATATCATATTTGGTTTTGTTTATGGCCCCTTAAATGTTTATGTCAACAGGTTAAGTTTATACAGATTTGTTTGCACTTTATCTTAGAAAATGAAGCAATTGCAATGGCTCTGAAATTTTTAAAGTTCCAGTCGTGCAGCATGATTGTATGAGCGAATTTTCGTAATTCATCGTACTATATTACGTCAAATTGTTTTGAAATTTGAGTTTTTTGAGTGGCAAGAAATTCTAAACTCTTCTTAGAATTGAGATAAAAATTCCGTTCTTGGGTCAAAAAATCAAGCTTTCCAAACGAAAGGATGAGTTCGTTGGCCAGAACTTTTTAAGCACATTAAATTGGCCACATTCCAAAAAATGTGCAGAAAAAAATCACTAAAAATGGGTAATAACGGCTAAAATTGTTACATTTATAAATTTATCAGAATATCAAATAAAGTTTATCAAATTTAAGATACAACATTGAGAATTTCATGTACTGACAAAATTAGGCTGAAAAATGTACTTAAATTTTATTAAAATGTGCTATAAAATCGATAAAAACTAAGCTAAAAATCCAAAATCTCTTCTTGAATAGCAGATTACTATTTGGAATACGCTTTTTGTCATAAAAATAATAGTTAACAATTTCGTTGTGCTCAAAGAGCTCAAATTTCAAAACAACTCAACATACGAAAAGATAAGTTTCTAAAATTCGCTCATATGATCGTGCTGCATGATTGGAACTTATTATTTTCCTTCAACGTTTCTTCTCAGGAACTCAGGCTTCAACAAGGAGCGTTACGATTTTTGGTAACGGTTAAAAATGTCCGGTAGTTGCCGGTTTTTATGTGATCACGACATTTCACCCAGTTATCTAATCTTTAATCAAACTACCATTTAAATGTGGTCTTGTAGCATAGGTGTCTTGTTTTGGGGTCTTTCTAAACGCTCCGGCGCACAGTGGGGAATATTGCTCAATAAAAAAGTTTTTTCCTACGGGTTCGAGCCGCATATATTCATAATATATATAGACTGAAGTATCTGGAGACGAAGTTTCAATTTAGGTTTATTATTTTCAATAATGAACTTTTGTAATCGACCAAGAAAAAAAAAAAAAGTCTGCCAAGTTAGATGGGGCGCATAGCTTCCTCGTTTACCTAGCATGAATATATCGATCATAGAATAGTTTTAAATGATCTTGAAAAATTTGTGGAAGCGCAGAATGAACTGATGAGTTGAAAACAATTAAATAGGTGCGGGGCCATCTACAACCTAAACCACTAATTTGCTGGCAATGTCATCAAAATCGGATGAAAACTGTGGAAATTAAGTTCATTACGAATATTTCACATTGGCGCATGCGCAGTTGCTATAAATGGTACAGTCATGTTGAAATTGATATGGGGTGATCAAATTGTCACCGCCAACTATCATCCAAATTTGAGCGAGATCGGACGACTAGGGCGTGAGAAAATGATGCTTGGTAGAATTTACGTTTGTTTATGCGCAGAGTGAGGTATTGGGTCAAAAACGATGAAACTAATCGGGGACTATCTACCTCCTAGTGCGCACATTTCTGGATAATTTCATCCAAATCGGATAAAAACTGTGGGAAATAAGCTTGTTACAAGGATTTGCGGACACATGAGAGAGACACACACAGACAGACACGGAACCAAAGTTGTTCAGAATGGTCTAAAACGTAAAATGCGAGTGGAAATGTTGATTTTGGAGACCAAAATTTTTTGTTCTCCTGAAGTGAAAACAATGTTTCCGCTACCTTCAGGTAGACTCGGAAGCAAAAACAGCCACATTGAAGGAAAGACCAAAAAGGTCCAAAAAAAAACATATTTTTGAAAGTATTTTGCTAATTACCTCCCTTAGAGTATTTTCCCAAGCATGGGGGGGGTATCTAATATCAGTTTTATTTACAAGAAGAGTAACTCCTGTGAATTTCATTCAAATCCCTCGAGCCATTTTGGAGGAAAGGCAAAAAAAGTGCTAAAAACGACGTTTTTTCACCTCTTATGATTTTTTAACCCCCTCAAAATGATCATTTTAAACTGATTTTTCTACAGTAGCTAGCTCTTGGGTATAGAGTTACATACATACTTGCACGAATACATACATTTTCATGAAACTTATAGTTATGGGAACAGATTGAACAAAATACTCAACCTAGCATGAGTTTCAGAAATTGATTTTCAGGGTGATTGCAAGACTTTCTCTTCACCCTTCGGGTTGAGTAAGGAAAGTAAAAATGAGAAACAGCCATGGTCCCAAATGTGATCCTGGGGCAAAAACCTGGCAACGCCACAAATGGCTGAGCTATTATACGTAATAATCACACAAACTAGCCGAATTTTCACGAATTTGTTGAGTTTTGGGGATGATGTGTCACATTTCGTGGGCTGATTTGTTCCTTTCGTCTCACATTAACAAATCTCAAAACGAAAATCGCACTATCTGAAACTTTGCTGTCATCAATTTAGATATGATGTATAACTGACAGATGATTTTTTTTCCTCCATAATTTTTCTCTTGCAGATCAGTTTCTTCGAAATTTCTTCTAATTTTGGTTCATTATAGTCAATAATGAACCTTTGTAACCGACCAAGAAACTGTTTAACCCCCCCCCCCCCACCCCCCGTCAAAATTAGTTGGTTTACGTTTCAAGGTGCGAAGAATCCAAAAATCGAATTTAAAAAAATCCGTCCATCCGCCATCCGAAGCTTTTCTCCGAAACTACTCGTAATTTCACAGAAATTCATGGATATCAGTTTTGGGACATTCTGAAAGGATTCCTGGATTTTAACGCTTTTCCGTATAAGCCCTCCTTAGGATTGCGATAAAAATCCGTTATTACGTTTAAAAAATCAAACATTAAGTACAAGAAATGAATGAGTTCGTCGGACAGAAATTTTTGAGCAAAGTAAATTGCTCAAATTTCAAAAAAATGACTGTAAAAATCACTAAAAATTGCAAAAACAAATACATATATATATATATATATATATATATATATATATATATATATATATATACATATATGCGATCAAATTAGGATTTCTTGGTATGTTAAAAAGCTTAACAATGTACATGAATAATAAACCGACGATAAGGGTATAAGTAAGTAATGATTTGCTTTCACCAGACTGTGTGGTCACACTGCCAGTTAACAAATATAAAGCCTTAACTTACAATTCTCGCTATCTAAATGCTCATTTCTTATTGTATAACAAAGAGGAAAATTTCGGAAGAAAAAAATATGATATAATAATCCGGGTTGAAGATATACCAGTTTTGTATTACCCGATTTTCGACCATCTGAGTCTTACTATATATTTACGTATTTACAGATGAGGAAAACGTTTATATGCAAATAATTTGCCGGGATCATTTGCGGCTTTGCCGTCTGTCACGAATAAGAACACGAACCCGAATCGATGATCTTCACCTGAACGCACATCACCTTTTAAAACCGCCTCGACCAGTCCGGGGCATTCCGAAATGTCAAGTATGTAAGCATTAACTCGTAGACTGGAACAGCTTAATTCATAATTTATCAAAACAGTACTGTTACGAAAATCTCTTGACCCGCTTGAGAGCCTCGGAATGCTTGAGCCGGGTTATAAACTACCGTCTCGAGTGCAGAGACTGGAGAGCAAGGAGCGACTAATTTCTGACCAACAGTTTTCAACGGCGGCATTTTTCGAAGAGGTCCTTCTTTAGTCTGTTATACGACTACTTACGGACCACCGGTCTTATTTTTTTTATTCCTTCCCAGTCTTTTAAGTCGCAGCAAACTCTGTCGGGTAAATCCCTTCTTATAGAAGACCGGTAGCACGGATAAATCCTGAAAGATTCAAAAGATCCCCAAAAAAAAAAAAAAAAAAAAAAAAAGAACGAAGCAAGGCGAGGGAGGGATTGGACTGCGTCGAACGTTTTCCCCCTTGTAGGCGACCTATTCATCAAACCTGGTCAGGAAATGGGTTTGATGGTCTTTCCTTTCTCTTGATTGGATGGTGAAGACAGAAGGAAATCGCAGCTAATAACTCTGTTCGTCCCCTTGTTGGGAGAATCTCAATTGATTTTCGTCCCCTAAGACGGCCATTGTCGGAGAGCCCATTAGCAGAGTGATTTTTTGTTTTGGAGCATTTGTTTTTAAATAATAACTAGTTGCTGAAATATTGTACTGATAACTATCTAGATATTATAATTGAACGCTTTAACATCCAAGATCCAACGGCTGAGTTCTCTTTAGTTACCGTGTTTCTTAGGCGTTAACGGAAAGGCAAGAATGGGCTTTTGAATTGGCATGTACAAGAAGCGGCTGCTAGTAGCTTTCAGTATCTTTAAAACACACCGGGAAATCATATTTTGGTTTATTTATTTATTTTAATTTTTATTATTTTAAGGTTTAAGCTGCACCTCAACCAGAAGGGTCATTAGCGGTATTGAACAAAGTTTCTAAAGGGACACTGGGAGTGGCACGATTCTAAGGGGAGCCATGTTACCATCCTTGACTAAAAAGGAGCGTCATCATGGACTCCACTAGCAACTCGGAGGGGAAAAATGAGGGGTACAGCGATGACTACTGTTTAGCCCCCGAAGTGGATAAAAAACCCCAAAAATAAAGTAATACAACTACATAAGACTAAATGTAAAATAGACTAAAAACTATACAGGTACATGCTACTATACAATCAGCAAAGTGAAATAAAGCTAGGACCAATATCTTGGTTTATTATTTTCAATAATGAACCTTTGTAATCGACCATGAAAAAAAAATTTGTAACCCCACCTCAAAATTTGTTGATTTACGTTTCAAGATCCTTAGAATCCAAAAATCGAAAAAAAGAAGGAAAAAAGAAAAAAAAATCGTCCGTCCGCCGTATGCCGTCCGAAGCTTTTTTCAAAAAGTATTGGACCAAACTTTAAGAAATGTGGCTTAAAAATCATTTATCGGCCGGGAATGTGCCAGTGACATTAGTATCGCGTTCGATCATCACTAAAGGGTAGAACGTAAGAGCTGAAATATTCAAAAATCGAGATCTTGGAAACTTTCTATGCTACAGTAATGATTTTTTGAGTTTTATTTATAGGTATCCGCTCAAAGAATCGAACGAAACCACCCCGGTCGCTAAACGTTTATTCGATTGCTTTCCCTAAGGGCTATAGCATCGGCAAGAAAAAAGACATCAACACGGGAGTGAATCTTTTTTTTTTTTTTCTTTATTTAGGCACATTCAACCATCAAATGGTCATGGGTGCCAAATGCAATAAAAAAGATTTACAATTTGTAATATAGTGATAACTTCTTTAGCTTGTCGAAGATAGTTTGCAGATGATTTGAGTCGTTTCCCAGGAGTTCTTCCAGATTTCGTGGGGTTTCAGGGTTTAAGTTGCTGAAGGATGGACATTCCAGTAACAAGTGGCGTATTGTGAGCTGGCATCCACAGGTTGCACAATTTTCGGGTGGAGGTCTTTCTTTCTTCATGAGATGGCCATGAGTCAGTCTAGTGTGTCCTATCCGGAGACGAGTGAGAATCACTTCCTCTTTATGCGAATATGCAATGGTGCCATCAGATAGTTTTTTCGTTCGGCAGGATGAGGGCCATGAGACAACAGTTTTTTTTACTTCCCATAGTTTCTGATGGTGCATAATTGCCAGTCTGTTTGCCATTTGTTCCATATTTTTCTTTTAATAGTTGTTTGATAGTCAGCGCAGATGTTAAGGTACGTTGAAATAGGCTCTTCTGTTGCTATTCTTGCATTTGAATCAGCAATTTCATTTCCTGTGATACCTATGTGTCCAGGAACCCAACAGATAATCACTGAAATATTGATGCTCGCAAGTCTTTGGACACTACATAGTATTTCTCTCACCAGTGGATGAGCGTCTACACCTTTTTCGATGGTCTGAATTGCGCTGAGAGAATCTGAACAGAAAACTACTTTTCCTTCATTGGACGATACCAGAGTAAGAGCCTTGTGTATGGCAAAGAGCTCAGCCGTGAATATGGAGGTGAATGATGGCAGTGTGAACCGATAAACTCCGATGTCAACGTAGATTGCACAGCCAACCCCATTTGATGTTTTTGAGCCATCACAGTACGCGATGACACAAGGAGACAATTTGGCAATAATTTCATAAAATTTTGAAGTATATTCTTGAGGAAGAGCTAATTTTTTGGAAAGTGTTGTGAGTGAGAGACAGAAACGGGGTGAAGGTAGGGTCCAAGGAGCAGTGGAGCATGTACGTTCTAAACAAAAAAGTGGTAGAGTCAATGAATTTGATAGAAGGTCGTATCGAGTTACATCGAAGGAAGAACGAATGTACTGAGGGTAGCTGAGAGGAAGAGGGTCTGGAATAGTTTTCTGAAAAGGATGGGCAGCGTATGCTTTTATTTTTGTTCCAAATCTGAGAGCCAGAATTGATCTTCTTCTTGAAAGTGGAAGTTCGCCTGCATCAACCAGTAAACTAGGGATGGAACTCGATCGAAATGCGCCCGTTGCTAGTCTTATGCCCTGATTGTGGATAGGGTCCAACATCTCTAACACTCTGGATGTTGCTGTTCTGTAGAGAATCGATCCATAATCAAGCTTTGATCGCACGAAAGCTCTGTAGAAACGCAGCATACAAACTCTATCGCTGCCCCATGCCGTGTTGGCTAACACCCTTAACAAGTTTAGTGCTTTGAGGGAATTTGATCTAAGTTTCTTTATGTGTGACGCCCAGTTGAGTCTCCTATCTAATTCCATCCCTAAATATTTTACTGTGTCAGAGTGCTTAATGGTTTCACCATTCATATTCAGAGATAAATTACTTGGATGCCGTTTGATAGAAAATAAAAAAGATGACGTTTTTTGATTGGATAACGATAAGCCAGAAGAGGTTGTCCATGTCATTATATTATTAATTGCGGTCTGCAAATGCTCTGAAACCAGTGAAATGTTAGGTGCAGTAGTAAAGATGGCTAGATCATCCGCAAAAAGACAAGCTTGGATTTGGTTAGGTATGATTTCAAGTATACTATCAATTGCAAGTACAAATAACAATGGACTGAGAACGCCACCTTGGGGTACACCAATTTCCTGAACGTAACTCTCTGATAATGCTCCTGCATTAAGTACTCTGAATTTCCGTTCTTGTAAATAGTTCTTAATGAACGTTACAAAATTTCCACCAACTCCACGTCGATCAAGTGCCGCTAGGATACATCTACGAGGAACACAATCAAATGCATTTTTAATATCAAAGAACACTGCACCGACTTCCTGTTTTAGTTCAAATGCATTTTTAACGTACTGCTCAATACTAATCAAACAATCTAGACTTGAGCGCCCTTTCCTAAAACCAGATTGCTGTGGTGCAAGCGAATTATTACTCTCCAAATACCAAGACAATCGATATTCTATCATTTTTTCGATAAGTTTACACAAACAACTTGTGAGCGAAATTAATCGATAGCTGTCTGCTTTTTTGGGATCTTTATCTTTTTTCAAGATGGGGATGGCTGTGGCAACTCTCCAAGATTCAGGGAATAGTCCCTTGGTGAATAGACGATTGTACATATCTAACAGAAGTTGCTTACATGATTTTGAGAGATTCCTCAGCATGCTGAAAGTTATCGAATCTGGCCCTGGAGAAGTGTTGCCTATCATTGATAGAGCGCGGTTAAGTTCGTTGATAGAGAATGGCAGGTCTAGAGAAGCTACTGGAGGCGTGAGTGTTATTTGGGGGTATGCGGTTGAAGGAGATTCATAATTTGGATGTGAATTTTGAGTCGGGAGTGAATCTTAACCAGTAAAACAAAAAAAATCGCCTTGAAAACTATGACGATTTTATCAGCTGATAATATAATTCCAATGGAATTCTGACTTCCCAAAATCGAGTTTATTATAACTTTTGTATCCTGGGCTTGTGAAGCGTAATCACCTACTTCAATTATATTAATTTATCAAAAATTGATTAGTAAAAACTTAAGAATTGCTCTTAATTAAATTATTATTTCTATTCCAACAACAGAATGTCAATTACTTCCGAGTCTACCAAGGTCGGAACGTTTTAGCCAATTTTCTAAGAAAATTGAGCTATTGCAATGAATGAAAAATTTCCTTCATGGCAATTCGTTTTGAAATTCCTTGTGTTTAACGGTTTTTGATATGTGTATGTAGAGTTACATAAAAAAAAGTTCTGGTTCTTTTCAATTTGCGCGCAAACAGAGGGTCGTTGAAACTTCTCGCTGGTCTAAGCGTAAGGTACTCTTTCAGAGTCAACTGGTTATTTTATATTGCTGTAATATTATCAGTTCTCGTGTTATTCTGATCAGCTTCGGAACCTCCGAGGCTTATTTCGTTCCTAATCAACTCGCGTTGCTGAAATTTAATGGAGCTCGTTCGGGACACCTCAAAAACAATTACGAGGTCGGAGGATCAATGAATAGCTGATGGGACCTCTGAGGCTAATTTATTTCATTTTAAACCTCCTCCTATCCTTGTCGTTACACTGGTTTATTCTGCGTTTTGTCTTATTCTTTTCTTTCTTCGACATTTAAACTCCAGATTCATAAACCAAAGTGATAAAGGCTTGTACACACGCCAAGTGCGATCAGTAGTTTAAACCAAGTTTTACAAGTAAACGACGTTTGGCTATGTTTCAGCTTAAACCTTGATTTTTTTTTAAGCTGAAACATAGTCACTTGTTTAGTGATCTTGTGGTTCTCATTCACGTCCAAAGTTACAGCACAGAAAATACTCATTCATTAGGATATCTTTGGGGTTTCTTCGTTAATCTAACTGATAAGACCTTAAGTCAGCCTTAATACATCCGATTTTGGTCTTTCTGATTTTTTCTTATAAACAGATGTTTTTACTAACTGGGAATTCAATTATTCGGCATCGACTGTACACCTTGATAACATCACTATAATTGATGATACTCTCCACTTTAAGGTCATTGAGAAAGTCATTAATTAGATGTACCATGAAGCATTCACTATCCCCTAAAGACATTGTTGGGGAACAATTGCAACTCTTTCAAGTTAGTTTTTACTGTGCGTCGAAGGTTAAAATCGGAATTAATACTGTCTTTCATAACTGCAATTTATTCTGTACGCTAAGTTGTACATATTGGTCCATCAGCGAAAAAGCTTTCTGAATTTAAACAGTGACTCTTGTTTGTATTGACACGCTCTTCCCGGTTTGTTCTAGTTGTGCACAACTAGACTAAAATTTGGATCGAACAAAGAAAGAATCTCGAAAATCGGTTGATAGTTGTGGCCTGGGCAGCGTCGACTAAATTTGTCACACACTCACGCATGCATGCAGGCACGCAAGGACGCAGGCACGCAGGCACGCACACACACACACACACACACACACACACACACACACACACACACACACACACACACACACACACACACACACACACACACACACACACACACACACACACACAGAAGGACATACCCTATGGTTTTTTCACGAATTCGGTCTTAGAATGGTCTGAAACCAATTTGTATGTGGTTTTTTTTCTCATGCTTGGTTTGTCCTCCACCCCCTTGGATCAATTCCAATACGCGCCCCTCTTGTTAATGAAGCCTTGCCCATAAGACATACCATCAGAGTGACGTCCTAAAAAGGTGCACGATTGAAAATAATTAAACAAAGACAGTTCTCCACGTATTTCTTATTGGTGAGGGTGGGTGGTTGATCCCCATCTTCCTTCTTAATAAGGAGTCAAACTGGACCATTCACCCCATAGTGGCGCAATTCCCATTCACCAAAAGGTGGGAAACGTTTTTCGTTTTTAAAACGCCTCATTAACCCAATTGTGAAGGGCCGGGGACACCACAATCTCCCTTGGGTAACTCCTGAGGTCGGAAGGCGAAGGGAAATGCCTCCAAAAGGCTGCCCCGTCAATGGGAGTACGTGAGAGTATAGCGGGGCCGTTTTTCATGAATGGGCAAAAAAAAGAATGCGCCCCCCCACCGTCCCAAGGCGTATGACACAAAAGTATCCATCCGGCAAAACCTTAGAAGAATCTTTTCAAAGGCCACTTCCTCTGTTACCTGTGCGTGGGAGATAACGCGGTGTGAAATACTGTCAATGCGGAGGGCAGGAAACAGTGTCACTCGGAACTCAAAACCTGTCTCATCTTTCGGACACGCTCTCGAAGGCACCGCTAGGATTGGAATCCTTCCTTTAGTCGAGGGTGTTATTTTTGGGGGAAGTCAACTTTTTGGGGGTGTTTATCTTAAAATTAAATTAACGAGAGGAAATGGGGATTCGAGGAGCATCTACCTGGAAAAGTCATGTTTGGAATAATGGAAGTCACAGCTGAAGTTCAAGAAATGTAAGACGTGTGTCGAAGGAGTGAACAGAAATGACAACTTCAAAGAACTTGCTGGAACCTCCGTTTTCATCGTTGAAATAGTGAGAAAAAGGAAGAGAATGTCGCTTAAAAACTAAGACTCATCAGAAGATTTTTTTTACTCCATGACCCCCTGGAAGGATCTGCAAGAATTGAAAAATTTCAATAGCCACCATTTTGCAAAATATTTCCATGGAAATCCATAAATAACTAAATAAGTTGATTGGAGCTGATGCTAAATATCTTGGTTATAATGCTACTCAGTTTCACATCTATGAGCGTTTCATTGTGATTCTGCTATCATAAAATTGTACGCCAACCGAAAATTATTGAAATAGAAATGCGTGTGAGTCAAAATTCTCAGACGCAGTAAGCCAAGGAATAATGGAGTTGATATAATTTTTAGAGTGAATACACTTTGATTTCCTTCCAGACTTTTAAGACTCATTACCTACTAAGAATCTAAATAAACTCAGCAGAATTCTACGTCACCTTTATATGTAACTGGTGGCTTTAGTACAAAATATTCTCAAAACGATTTTCAACAAAGCCGATTCGAATGATCTAATTTTCCGTAACAGATAGAGGTCCTCTTATTTGTGAGCCTCAATCTTTTCTAATCAGGTACTCAGGTTCCAGCAAAATGTGAAATCATCCGTTTCATTTAATTAAATTTGAGTATACTTTTTCAGTATCCTTAGTGTACACTTACTTCTTCAAAGCACAATCGGGTGTCCGAGCACAGTCTTGAGTAATTTAAGTACAATCAAATCTAATTTAATCATTTCTATGAAACTCTAAAATAAAATACTACTTGAATACGTTTAATAGCGACGTAAAACCCAAGCTCTACAGATTGTAGGTACCTTATAAACAAGGTTACTTGTAAATAATAAACAAATAAAACTTCTGGACTTCTTATTCAACTTCCAGCACTTCGTTTTGTTGTCTATTGAAGGGACCGTAACAAGTTTGCGGTAATCGAGGGCTGGCAGACCTTAATGAAAGCAACACGAATGCGGAAGACGTTTGCGCAAAATCTGATTATTGTTCACAACTATAATGCTGCTGGCCCTGACTGAAGGGATGTCATTCAGTTATTATGTATTGATTATATTGAGAAAAGCTGTCGTTTTCCGCCTTATATTTGGGCAGCTCCACCATCATTTGATTCCCCTATGAATAGGGAAAGGGGAAGAAGCGTTTCACGCAGATTTCAGCCGGCAATTTTATAACCCACACCCCAACATACGCCATGTAATTAAAGCCTTAGAGGCTGTGCAGGTGGAATCGGACCTAAAAATCAAGTTCGTCAAGAAGGGCTGTACGAACCCACCTCGGAAACATCTGGCAAAGAAAGTCGCATTTCTCGTAAACTGTTGGACTGAGTATCAAGAAGATCGGCACATCAAGCTTTATTTCACCCAAATCAACAATCACTTAAGCGGCCCATAGACGATCAATATTATTGTGCAATATCCCGGGTTGTACAATAAAACTGATCGTGTGTAGACGACATTGAAAGGTTGTGCAATATATTGCGTGAAATTAAAATCCGTGAAAATATATTGTGCAAACGGGAAAGAATTGTGCCGTCTGTAGGCAACATTGCGCAATATCCCGTCAGTCTGTCTGATCTAGGTAGTAGTGGTGAACGCGTCGTCATGGTTGACAAGAGAGCGGATAAACAATTTATTTGTGAGTTTATTCAAGTTTATCGCGGCCTTCCCGCTCTTTGGGATGCGAAGTGCAAAGATTACACTAATCGTACTAGAAAGGGGGAGCAGTACGATGTGTTGTTACCGCTTTTTCGCGAGCTCTGTGCTTGTTTTCTCTTCTTTGCACTTACCGCTACAGCAATAGCAACAGCACACAACTCAGTTTCACTCAACATCTTCACCGAATGAAGTTCAGGCGAGGACTGTTTGCACAACCTGTTGCCAAGCAAATTGATCGTCTGTGCTCGTGATTGTGCCAAATATTGTACAACCGTCAATATCACCCCCACACGATTCAATTTATTGCACAAACCAACTTATTGTACAATAATATTGAGCGTATTGGGCGGCCGTCAAAGTATTGTGCAATCCAAAGTGCACAATAATATTGATCGTCTATGGGCCGCTTTAGCACCATTGGAAAAAAGAATGAGTAAGGAGATTATTAGCCGCAGTAATGTGGAGCATTACGAAGAACCAATAAAAACGGTGAGTAACGACTAGTTAGCGCAAACGTGTTCGATTGTCAACATTCATTACTGCAAACGTGTCACAAAACTTTCCGCAAACGTGTCGAGGAATTTAGTTGCTTCCCGCAAACGTGTTTCCCCCATTGTAGGGACATGACCGTCATCAATGGTGTTTTTAGTTGTTCATGATTTATTAGTAAACATCCAGTGAAGTAATGGCAATTTGCCTTGCGCGAGTTGAGTCGAGTCAGGATCTATCCCACCATTATCGATGCGACGGTGGCGCACCTACCGTTAGTGGAAAACGCAAATTGGATGAAAGATGCGGTCAGTGATGGCTCAAAACCATAGTCTTGAAATTCCTTAGGTGTCTAAGATACACTTATCGGGTATTAAGGGTTCATTATAACCCCCAGGTTTCCCACACTTGGCGCGATTGCCCGAAAACGTTTCGGCCAAAACCGTCAAGTGCTATTATACTTTTACTCCACTCACGTCTCGATGACCCTTGTCGTTTTTTCCCTCCCGCCCCGTGTTTGAAGAGTCGTTTCCCTTTTGGAGTATTGTAGGTGGTCGTGAAGATTCACAGGTGTAGCTACGTGCGGTAGACAAAGCGTCGTCACCCTGAAGGCATCAAGTGCCCTAATCCAAGCCGTAGGCCTCCGGTCACGGAGGGTTGACCAAGGTGCTTCAGGTAGGCCCTATCCCTAACAGGTAGAGCGAAAAAAATTCTCCCACTTTTCACTCGGAGACCGATCGTCGCCAAAGGTGTTTCCCCTACCGCGTAGGTGCCCAAAAGTCTACCACCTTCAGTTTGCTCAATGGTGTTCTGCCACACTCATCAGCTCTTGACTTTTGAGTCCCCTCTTGATTGAACTTGATATTTTCACTCCTCTTTCTCCCAATCCTGGTGAGTTCTACTACAAATACTAAATATTCCTTGATAGTTTTCTCAATTACGTCATTCAAACATTTTAAGACAAATTCATGAATAATTAAAGGAGCTATATATATATTGTTTCAAAAAAAAAAAAAAAAAAAAAAAAAAAACAATAAGTTACAGCAAAAAAAAAAAAAATTATATTTCGGCTTGCTTTTTTCGAAATACGAGGAACTACATAAGTTTTTGTGGGAATTTCGAAATTGACATACAGAGAGACTTGAGATGGAGAAGATGGTTACTCATCTGCTTATACTTACATACTTATATTTATACTACTTACACTTATATTTATACTTACTCATCTAACTCCTGATGTTTAATCCTGGAGGATCGTATGCGCCCAAAACATTTGAATGTGCCTTTTCCGATTGATGAAGCATTATTTTATTTTCTCCTGGCCATCATTTCGTGGTATCATATATTCATGTACAATGCATTACCGTATCATACATCATTGTATGCAGGATTCATAACATGTATTGATTTATCTATGAGTTATGTATTTGAGTATCCTTCTTCAAGAATTGAATTTTTTCAGTTTTATTTTTGGAAGCGATATTTACAATAGGGCCAGAGTAGTTGATTCGTTTGTAGGTGATTCTTACTGTTATAACATCTTTTGAATACCTATCTTCATCACAACAAACCTCCAATTCGAAGAGGTTCTTTAATATTTTTCACTTACCCTTCATTAAATGGATTACATTTAGTAAATGAAAATGTAATAGAAACAAAAAAATTAAATTTTATATCGTTCATGTTACAGGTTACTGGATTCAATCAAAATGCCTCCTCAGGGAAGATCCGGGTTCCATATTGTGGACATACTCGATCTCAACGATGCTACCAAAACCCAACACACGGATGGCTCTGCGCTCAACCCCACCCAAGCTCACGGTAAGAAAAATTCCGAATCTGTATTAACCCTCTATGTGTATACAATTTCTCACAGAAACCCACTGAAATCCTCCTAGTTTGGCTGGCAGCACTACTTTAGGCTGTGAATTACAAATTATAGGCTGTAAATTAGGCTGTGAATAACATTGGGCAGACTCGCCAATACATGAAAAGTAGGATGGCCAAACATAGGTCAGATATCAACACCCTAGATGACAGGTGTGCTCTAGCCCATTACACTCTAGATCTCAATCATACTTTTGATTTTGAAGAGGCTAAAATATTGGCTATTGTATATCGCTATGTTTGGCAATTGGCTATCGAAGCGTTTCGGATAAAAGGTACCAAAAAAAAAAAAAAAAAAAAAAAACCATGCGGCTTGTTCTTAATATCTTAAATGTTCAACAGAAAATGACAATGAAAACTGTTAGTATCAAATCGTAACTAAAAACACTTTGAAATTTGAAAATCGATTCAAGAATAGTTGAGAAACACATGTAAAACTTTAGGGTATGTTTTGGTCTCACGTTTCTCTCTCTCTCTCTCTCTCTCTCTCTCTCTCTCTCTCTCTCTCTCTCTCTCTCTCTCTCTCTCTCTCTCTCTCTCTCTCTCTCTCTCTATATATATATATATATATATATATATATATATAGCGAAACGTTGATTTTTTTCTATATCTGTGATCATATTTGTACCTATTATTCGATAAATTTATATATATATTCGGATTGAAAATATTATAAATGAATAATGGTTGAGAATAAATAATGCATGAAGTATGTCGATTATTACCAGTTTGTTCAAGAACGGAAACTTATTTTGTTTATTTATCTTATAGACGATATTTCAGGAGTTGAAATGACCAACCTCCAGCAGCTCGGGAACCATCCTGGCCTGCTGTTTGCCGGTGGCCAAGTCACCACCCCCATGGAAGCCCTCCACCACCACTGGGGAAACTCTATCACGGAGCTCAGAGGTGAGTCACTTTTCCCGACCATTATCTTGAGAGGTAGAATAATAATATTCGGTACTTTAGAGCTGTGTTTCCCAAACTCTTGATTCCACGGACTACCATTTAAAACCAAGCCATCCAGCGGCATCATGTTGTGACTAATAAGAACTGTTGGCACTGCGGACGACGAAATGGACAACTCTAATCTGTGCATGTGCAGATCAGTTTGTAATGGATTTGTGGGAACAAAGGTTTTGCTACCGGAGGCGGTATCCATCAAACACTACCTCTCCTTCAAGACTCACACGTCTTGCGTTAATTGCATAGTTGCCCCGTAACTATAGAACAAGTTTATAGACATCCGTTACGTACGCTGTGATTTCCGTTTCTTAGACCGGAATAAAACGTTATATTCGGACGATTTCATCACATCATAACGGTGTTGACAAAATTGACTGAAACAAAACTTATTTAGAAATAAGTTTTTCATCTCCAATAGGTAGCTATCACTATTTTTTATATAAAATTAAGAGCCTCGAAAAAGAAAAAAAGATTTACCACTAATTTTACGGCGAAAACTTCTTCATGCTCTCACTTTTTCAACGGTATAATAAATAAAAATTTAACAAAGGATGTAAGCTGAAAATATTAATTTGATATCTACGATTTTGACTTAAATTGGCGCTTACAGGTTAAGAAATGTTGATTATTCAATGAAATCTAGGGTTTTCATGACAAAATTACGCTCTGTAAATTGTTAATTTCCGCTTACTTTTTCACGGTGAATCGAATGGGTGCTCTTAAAGATTTCTCCTACCCCGTAATAGCCGAGTTTCATATTTAAAATTAAATAAAGATGATCATAAATAATGGTTTATTAAACATTTTGATGTTAGTACTCTCGTCTACTCAAAAGAGTTTTGGGTCGTATCATGGAAAATGAATATCCCTGAACTGTTGATAGTTTATTATTATTATTATTGCCAATGTTCGTATATATATATAATGTGAAAAAACTAAAAAAATAAAAAATAAAATAAAATAAAAATAAATAAATAAAAAATCTGTGAACGTAAATTAAAGTTACAATCGTGGACGTAAAAATTAATTCGACTATAACGTTGAAAAGCTGAGATCAAGAGGAAGATTTCCCGTTAAATGTTCCTTGAATAAATTTTTTTAGGGTCTAGAATAGAGACGTGCAAAAATAGTATTTCGCATATTCGAGGTAAGTTTTGTTCAGTTCAATTTTTCATATATTGACTATGGTTTCAAATGTATTTTGTAGAAAATGTGACGATCTTTCCAACGATGACTTTGTTATTGATTTTACAGTGTAACGAATCGGAGTTATAGGCGTTTTGAAGTTATAAACTAGAAAACACAAAACCAATCTTGAATGTGAAAATAGCGGAAAATCGTTTAAAAAAATCTCTAATCGGCACTTTTTGTTGGAAATCAGTTGTAAAATCTATCCCTAGAAGGTGATTCTAACGAAAAGCTGATTCTAACATCATGTAACGCTCGAATTGCAAGATGGAATAACTGGAAAACAATATGTAGGTAGCCTATGGCAAATCATTAACGACTTCCTTTGCTTCTACTCTATCAATAGGTGATAAAAGTTATAATAAACTAAGTGTAATGGCTAAGTAATTCCATTGGAATATATCAGATGGTGTTTTTGAGAGGATTTCTAACATGTGCACCAGTTCTATTTCACCTTGTTGTGAGGACGTCTTTCAGAAAGAGCTCATTTAATTTTAATATTTTCTAAAAAAAAAGAAGAAGAAAAGTTTAGCCAGAGTGGTCAAATTTCAAAAAATATGCTCAAACAATCATTAAAATTGGCCAAATACGGCTAAAAATAGTTAATTTTGTAGCAGGATTTTAGTGAAAGTATTTAAATGTCATTAATATTTGCTGAAAAATCGATAAAAACAGCCATAAAAGATAAAAATACTAATCATTTTTAAATCGCAGAATATTATGTAGAACGAGTTTTTTCCCCCCTAGAATTGGTCGTTAACAATTTTTTTTAACATTCAAACTGCTCAAATTTCAAAACAATTTTAAATATATAATTAACGATAATTTACGAAAATTCGCACATATGATCATGCTACATGATTGGAACTGTAAGTTTCAACCCTGTAATTCTATCTATTGGGGTCGATAAAAAATAATGCCAAGATTTTAGGACCGTCCTCATTTTAGAAGGATTTTATAAATTTTATCAGGTGAATACGGGGCGGTCCCGTTTCAATACAATGATTAGTATTTGTTGAATTTAATCATCATTTGCTGATCCATCAGCGTCCGATTAAATTATACAGTAAGACCGTACTGACGTTTGCTGACACATTTTTAAATCAGTGTTAAATCACAAATGAGAAGAGATAAATAAAAAAGTAGAGAGAAATAAATGAAAAAGAGATAAATTAAAAATACTTTTGCGCGTCTTGTCTCTCGCACCCTCCTTTGACCTTGATTTGGGTTTTCAATCTCCATAAATCATTTGATTCACGCTTGAGTCAATGTGACGAATTTGGAGGGCTTCCATTACTACCTTAAGACAATTTCATTAGTCACGCCAATATCCATATCAACGCGCACGATAAGGCTTTGAGTCATAAATATTCCTCAAAAACAAATTTTTGTACTCATCATTCTCAAGATAAAATTCGTAAATTTGTGTGTATGCGTGTTTATTCATCCTTCTAAATCGAGATCGGTTTTGGGAGCCTAAAACAAAATAATCGGGCAGCATGGCTTTATGAGCAAATGACTTTAAAAAAAAAAAAAACGTTTTCACTTATTTAAATTAATTTAATTCTGAAAAGAATCGAACATATCGCTGATAACCTGTTTGTAAATAATATTTTGATGTAAAAATAAAAAAAAATTGTGCTTTATTAATTTTAGCGACGTTTTACTGAAATCCATGCAGACTCTTGTTTGGCCTGAAACCTCCAACTTTGGACCCGAAAGTCCAAACGTTCAAAACATAGTGGGCTAAGCGATGTATTTATTTTTATTAATTTATCTATTTATTTATTTATTTTTTTTTTTTTGCGATTTCATGAATATTAAAGAACAATTTCGCGAAAAGTATCTCTAACTTTCTACTTCATGGCTTTGTATATACTGCATTTAAAATGGAAAAAAGTTCTTACGTTTTACACCATTCTGAACAATTTTTGTCTCTCTCTCTCTCTCTCTCTCCCTCTCTCTCTCTCTCTCTCTCTCTCTCTCTCTCTCTCTCTCTCTCTCTCTCTCTCTCTCTCTCTCTCTCTGTGTCTGACCTTGTGTCCGCAAATTCTTGAAAGCACCCATTACTTCTACAGCTTTCATTCGATTATGATGAAATTTTCAGGGAATGTGCAGGTGCTGAATCATAGAATTATAATACTAGACATGAAACACTCATGTTTTTTATACCTATTAGTTGATACTCTTGTTCGTGTCAAGTGCGAAGTGAAGATATGATAGCTGCTTAATCAAAGTCATGAGTGGATGAGTTGAAAATAGATAATTCAGAACCGCTTAGTGAAAATGTAGCTCTTTGATTAGCTGCCTTAAAATTTGATTCTTCAAATGAGCTGAACATGAATGAGCATAAGTTGAGCCTGATATGGATGGAGCTCTCTAAACAATCAGCTGAACAATGGTGCTCTGGAAACAGTTGAGTATAAACTAGAGTCCGAGACAAGCTGAATCTTAGGTGATAGGCACCATGGATTTGCTGAATCTAATAAGCAGCCTACCGGCTAGCTGTCCTTCAAATTAGCTGAATCTAGGAATAATGCTACGCATAAGTTGAGCGTGATATGGAGCTCTCTACATAATCAGCAGAACAACGGTGCTCATGGAAACAGTTGAATAAAAACTAGAGTCCGAGACAAGCTGAATCTCAGCTGATAGGTACCATAGACTTGCTGAATCTAATAAGCAGCTTACCGGCCAGCTGTGTTCGTGAAGGGGATCACAAAATAGCTGAGCTCTTCTGCGAACTCTCAGATTTTATCTACCTCTATCCTGCACGCTACCCTTGTGAAAGACTCATCTTAATCTGTAATAACGATCATGAATACCTACGTACATCTCTCGCCTTGTCATGTTCCTTAATAACCCGTTCCACGCACGGCAAATCGGGAAGTTTAATGTATATAGGTATATATTACCAGTCTTGTAACAGTATTATCATGAAATTCAACTTAAATTTGGTCGGACGATGTTTCATCGGTTATGACATCCTAATGAAATCAAACGCGTTATTTTTATAATTTGAAGATGGATATTGACGTCTTTATCTAATCTACAAGACGTAATTCATTACTGGGTTGAAATAATATCGAACAGTTATTAGTTTGTGATAAATTTGACGCTTTCAACAAAATAAATTCACATCAATATACCTAGTTGAGTTGTAGTCTTCCATGAAAAACTTTGAGATTGATGCTTACTCAAACAATCAAACGTTAAGTACATCTTTAGGACGCTAAAAGAGAGAAGATTGACTAAATTTTCTGAATATCACGTGATTTATTGGCTTACAACTCAAGGGATGTAACTTTATTAAACGAAGTGCTAAAACCAATAAGCGATGGAAAAGTCAGCTATAACCAACTCGAGTTGAGGGGTGGCCGAAAACGATAAAATCAGAAGGCAAACACCCCCTAGGGAGCAAATTGACTGATCATTGTTTAAACATAACCCCAGGGGGTGTTGGCCGGGGCTAGGGGATGAAACAATGGGCTGGTGCCAGCATTACAAGGGCAATTAGGTTGGGGCCGTGCGGCTTACCACCCCCCTAAGCCTTAGGTATATTAGCAAGGGTTGATAACCCATCCATCACGGTCCCTGATACCGAGCCTCGCTAATAACTGCGACTCCCGGGGCTTTTTCCAATAACAGTGTTCTTAATCCGGCTCGGATTCCCTCAACTCTGTTAATGCTTCCCCAATTGATTCAGGGGTCGACCGGAACACGTGTCGATTTTATGGGATTAATGGCTAGAGAGGAGCAATTTCGGGGAGAACGTGATTCTGAATACCTAAAGGGATGAAGTTATACGCTCAGCTTCGTAAGATTGGCATTTATTGGCCCAACGCTAACTGATGGATGCTTTTACCAGTTTAATAAAACGACAATAGCTATTGAAACCAATGAAAATATTGGAAGTTAACGAAAACATTGTCTATTTCCATGAAATAAATAACCTCATGGTTTCGAACACAGCTCATATAGATTATCATAGAAACTGTAATTAAAGAGGCAGATATTATATAGAACATAGCCTTAATTATAGGTGAAAGGGAGCTTGAATCCCATTGATCGAAAGAACTGAAGGGCTGGGAGAAACAACTAGTCAATTGCATACTAAGTGAAAGTGGATTGAAAGTAATCAAATATGATATAGTGAAAGTTGAATGACTTGTTCATATCTGAAACCCGTCTAGTTTCATCAGATACGGCACACCTCAGTGTTCACCTGAGTGACCACATCATCTTTTTACAAGTAAAGAACATCCACAGAAATTTGTGTTTTTAAATTGTCAAAATACTTGTGATTAGGTACATAAATACTTGGTGGGATGATATGTACCTACCAATATACCCGGATTTGAACAGTAATGGCGAAGAGCTTATGCATTTTCATGTTATCATCCAATCCATGTAGTTACTCATCCAATGGACGAATGGAACGTCAGATTTATGTTTAATTTTGACATAGATGGTCCACCTTAGCTCTGTACACATCATCGATGAAATCCTATATTCGAACCAAAAATATCTCACCTATTTGATTCATTTGACAGGGTTCGTTAGGTTGTTGACAGGTTTATCTAGCCGCCATTGATCGTATTAGGGCTTCATAACGTAAAATATACGTATAAAGTTGATCTTCCATGCATTATAACAGACAGTTCGGAAATGTATAGAATTTCTTGGCATTTTTAAAAGCAAAAACCAACATTTTCTGCGATTTCGATATGCTTGCAAAAGCTGAGTTAATCAGAAATATATGTAGTTATATTGTCTCTGGATTTCTTAATTTTTTCACAGCCACCATTTATTAAATCAAATCTTGATGGTGAGTTAAGGATATCTAAAAGGGATTTAAGTCAAAATAAATTATCTGCGAAATTGTCTAAATTCACTCACATTGGGACGCTTAAATCTACTGTTTTGACAGTACATAGGCTGGTAATATCAGACTTACATTTCAGTTTCTCTCTGCATTGCTATAATAATCCTAATGAAATAGGGAAGTATAAAAATGTTCAACCCATGTTGTCTTTATTTTGATCAATTTACAATATTACAGAAGGGCTTGTTATTTTTTCATGATTTTTGTTGATATGAATGGTGAAAAATAACACGGTGGGTTAATTTTTGCAATGGGGCTCCAAACTAACAAGGTCCGCCGCTAGGAGCGGTAGGGGGCGAACGATCCAAGGAACATGGTGGTGACATGACTTACACCTTGTTGATACAATTCACCCCTTTTCGCACTACAATTCATACCCCGCACCATCACTCTCATGAATACTGGTCAAAAATGAGAATTATATTATTAATAAATGAATTTATTATAATGATAAAGAAACGCAAAAATAAACAATAAACTGGCAAAAAAAACCCACGTTTTTCACGTTATAGGCAACAAATGAAGAGCGAATCGGTAAGGTCCTTGTTTACGTGCTGCTCTCTATCTCGAACTTTTCATGTTCGGAGCCCCATTCCTACAACAAGTGTTTGTAGTTTATGAATTTAATAAAATATCATCCTTCTATATTTCCGTTCAGTTCAATAGCTACTAGTATGGGAATTCGAAGGATGAGTTGAACAATATTAGGTTGGTAATTAATTTTTACCATTTTTAAAAGCAAAAATCAACATTTTCTGCGATTTTGATACGCTTGCAAAAGTTGAGATATATCAGAAATATATGTAGTTTCTATTGGCTCTGGATTTCTTAATTTTTTCACAGCCACCATTTATTAAATCAAATCTTGATGCTGAGTAAAGGATATCTAGAAGGGATTTAAGCCAAAATAAATTATCTGCGAAATTGTCTAAATTCACTCACATTGGGGCGCTTAAATCTGCTGTTTTGACAGTGCAGAGGCTTGATATTTTCTAATAATATCATACTTATATTTCAGTTTCTCTCTGCTTTGTTATAATAATCCTAATGAAATAGGGAAGTATAAAAATGTTCTCATTTTGATCAGTTTACAATATTACAGAAGGGCTTGTTATTTTTTCATAATTTTGGTTGATATGAATGGTGAAAAATAACACGGTGGGTTAATTTTTGCAATGGGGCTCCGAACTAACAAGGTCCGCCGCTAGGAGCGCTAGGGGACGAACCACCCAAGGAACATGGTGGTTGACATGACTTTACCCTTGTTGATAAAATTCACCCCTTTTCACTCTACAATTCACCCCCCGCACCATCAATCTCATGAATACTGGTCAAAAATGAGAATTATATTATTAATAAATAAATTTATTATAATGATAAAGAAACGCAAAAATAAACAAAAAACCGGCAAAAAAAACTTGTGTTTTTACGTTATAGGCAACAAAAGAAAAGCGAATCGGGGAGGTCCTTGTTTACGTGCTGCTCTCTATCTCGAACTTTTCATTTTCGGATCCCCATTCCTACAACAAGAGTTTGTAGTTTATGAATTTAATAAATTATCATCCTTCTATATTTCCGTTCAGTTCAATAGCTACTAGTATGGGAATTCGAAGGATGAGTTGAACAATATTAGGTTGGTAATTAATTGGTAGCGAAATCTAGCAAATTAGGATATACCGGAAGTTGGAAGGGATGAGAGCGCATATTTACAATTTACACTTAGTCATGGAGGATAATGAGATAGGAAGCGAATAGAATGCTGAGGGTAAAATGCCATTCAGAGCCTAACGTGGGTTCGGGGAGTTGGAAGATACATTCGAGGGATTCAAAAACCGGTTGAAACAATGGCCGACGGAAGACAATAGTAGGACCGAGTCTGTCTCTGCCGGGAGGATGCCGAATCAGGGGCAGGCGGGAGATCCTCCCCAGTACACGGCAAACGCATTTACTTCTCCCTGGAGCTCTGGTTAACTAATGAAGATTGATGGGCTCAGAAGGTTTCACCGGAGCTTCAGCTTGCTGCCCCCAAGGCTGTGCAGCTCTCGTCCCCTTCTGGCCCTTCCCTGCATCAACTCTCGCCTCGCTCTTATTGATCAAATAACCTTTCCTAGGGCAAGGGTGGGGTTTAGGGGGCGAACCTACTTCTCCCCACTCCCAAAGCTCCTCCTCTCCTGCCGTCGATGGTTTTGGCCTTTCGAAAACCTGCCTTTTCACGCCCACTTGTGACCTGCCTTGTAACACTCAGGCCGTATTCCTCGGCACGTAACGCCCAACTCCTAAATTCTAATTAACAACCTCCTAACAAACGCCTTTATATTCAATCTATTAAAGCCTCAAGTAGTTAAGCTTAGGTGTGAACCGCTGGCCCTTCAAATTCCTGAAACGCTTTTTCTAAGCATAATACACCTCTCCAAACAGTGAAACTATCACAATTACAAGTATGGAAACAATTGACTGAAGGTTGAAAAATATTAATAATAAAATATACAAAAATACACCTTGCGCCTAAAGTATAAGAGTGGTGAGCGTAGAATATTTTTTCACCTCTATTTCAAGTATTAGCTTCGTCATAGGTTGAATAGCAAATGAATTGGCACCGTAGATCACGAGGCAACGGTAACACTAGCCTTCATGTAGTCGTTTTTCGCGACCTTGTTTTGTGTCTTTTTCCTAGTTATTGTTTTGGGACGTTGTTAGATGAAACTCTTCGGCAAGAAGGCCTCCGTAAAAACTTATAGTGATAAGCTTATTCAAAATGGTGGTCGTTCTGTTGCTTGCCAGTTTCATGAGAATAAATTTTCTCTACTCCTGTACGACAATCATGCGACGAAAAAGCGCAACGGAATTATGTATCGCATTCAATCAAAAAATTTTGACAATATTAATCCCAGTTGTTAGGAAAATATGTCTTCCTCAGTTTCCGCTCCACGACAAATTATTCACCTTTTCTTGGAATGCACTCAATTTATCACAGTTTTCCGCTGTAAAAATATCCCCTCTCATCCTTCTACTCCGTTGAATCGTAGTTTCTTCAACAATGTAGGGAGTACCAGCATTGTATGACCAAAATTTTATCATTCATAGAGATTGATACATGATTATGTATTGGTAATTCTATAGTTAACTGGAATCTACAGACTACAACTTGAAATATTTTCATGTAATATAAATTTATACATCATGACGGGGAGGGGGACTATGTTTTTTTTTTTTTTTTAAATATGAATTTAATGATTTAAGCCGCACCTCAACCTGTAGGGTCATACGCGACATTGAACAAGGTGTACTCCAAGTAGCACGACTCTAAGGGGAGCCATGTTGGCCTCCGTCACTATAAACCGAAACATGTTACTATTCCTTTATTATTTGGATAAGTTGTCATGAATCATTGTGATATTATGAATCGTAATAAGCGAATTATAGCCGTATGTTGTGGAGAACGTACGTACGGACGTACATACTTTCATTATCATAAGCATTGTTCTAAGGAAGATATTCTCTTTTTATTTTGAGTGTTGTGGTTTTCATGAAGTTATTTATTTGGCATGTGTGGGTTGGTATATGATTATTTTACCATTGATTTTTGTTCAACACTGTTTTCGGTCCCGAAATGGGAAATGATTATTTCCTCGTTTTCGCTTCCCAAAAAGTTACTTTCCTAATCCACTTCCAAGTTCCATAGCTGTGCGCTGTGGCCATTTGGAACGGCTGTTTAGAATGGATGGTGGTCTGTTCGCAGTCTTTTCAAGCCATTTTCAAGTAACATGCAAGTCGCCAGTAACCAAAAGAAGATTTGTCGACTGACGACTTACTCGCGGATTGCTGATAGCTTTACTTTACGCATACGCCTTGAAAATCTGAGTTGAAAGGAAGTTTATCCGTATGATGTGCTTCAGATTGAAGATGGGCATGACTTTTCCTCGTTATGAAATTGTAAGATTTGAACAGTCTATGTGACCGAAGGAAGGTTCTTTTGTTTAAAGTCCCCCCAAAGCAGTGGATCTTCCTGAATTTCTGACTAGATAGGATTTTTGCGTCCCTTCAAGAAGTTTGTACTCAAAATGTGGATATTCTTGGTATCATACTACAGCATGAATTATCTGCATCATTTGCTCATCCGAAAGATCACGACGCTTGCTACTGAAATCAAGGATATCTTATATAATATTACGCTTTAGGAACTTGGCTAATGGCGCAAATCTTGATTGATTCATTTATTAGGATGTTTCTATTCAATTTGGCAGATATCTTAATTATTGCATGTTTCTCGTTTATTTTCACATTAATTAGTTGTTATATGTAATAACATTTCTTACAACCCGTGTAGAGTTTATGCATATACTTGTAATTGGGTATTGCCCAAACTAACTATGTCCGCTCGCTTCGCTAGTTCGTTCCAAGACATAGGTAAATGAAGATCACAGGGTAACATAATTTATTTTCCAATCAATTGTATCTGTACTGCGAGGGAAATATCAGCTATTTTACTCTGCCACACCGAAAGAGGCTCCGTATCGAATTTCAGCGTCCCAAGTTGACTACGAGCAAAGTTAGCGATTTAGGATGTTACGGAATGTTCAAAGATTTCAATTATGGCCTTAAACCTTGGTAGGAACTTGCTGATTTTCTTGGTGGAAATCCGCTTCGGAATCGGTCTGGCCATTTCAGAGCCCATAACGGACAGACAGATAAACATGCAGACATATTTATTCACTTTTATAAATATATGGAAGATACATTAGTCATGAAAAAATACATGAATGACTTGTAAGTGTATTGCAAGGGCTCTCTTGTTTAAATGTTAATACGTTTTAGTTTTAATCCTTTTGTAATGATAGTAGAAAAGTGCCGTGTTTTCGGCATTATATCGCCAATAACGATCGAAAACAATTTTCTTTACGCAATGACTATTTTAGTTGAGTCTTATTGGGTTCGTTTTAAGACCTTGGGGAAACATGATTTGGGACATTCAAAGATTGTCACAAGCCACTGTTGTCGCCAGAAATGTCATCTCCATCGATCCTCATGTATGTTTGAAAATTTTGTAATTCATATTAAAAACAAATGGGCCGTGTTTCATGCCTACGAAATTCCAGCTTCAAAGTCTACGTGACTACTTTTCTCCTGCTTCACTTCTACAAATATTCACTCAGCTGATTAGGAAAGAGCCCATCATTTCATTCGTCTCTTCATGTCCCAGAAAGGCTCCCTGTCAAATTTCAATGACCTACAGCGAAAAGGAGAGTATTTACCGCACTCAGCTGATCATGAGACAGCTGATCATGAAACAGCTCATCATTTAATTCGTTTCTTGATGTTCTAGAGACGTTCCCTGTCAAATTTCAACATCTTACAGTGAAAAGGAGAGTTAGCTCACTCAGCTGATCAGGAAAGAGCCTACTATTTCAATTATCTCTTGAAGTCCCAGAGAGGCTCCCTGTCAAATTTTAACATCCTCTAGCGAAAAGGAGATATTTTCGCTCACTTCACCCATCATTGCATTCGTCTCTTGATGTCCCAAAAGACAATTTGTCAAATTAGTGATGTGACTCGTAATGGGTTTTCGACCACTTTTTTGGGGGTCAACATGTTACTACCATGACTACGTTTGCTCGTCTCGCGGTCCTGCAAAAAATGCGGTCGTGCAAAATTCAAATCAAGGCCCATCCTAATGACATGAAACATGTAAAAATACCGAAACCGATGATTTGGCCATTTCAAACCCAATCCGGTCTTCAATTCCGGAACAGAAGTCGTCGGGTGAGAACGCACGACAGTGACCGAAACCAACCGCTGATGGATGACTGCGTAATGCAGTTCGGATATGTTCAGAATAGTTGGATCTCATTGTAACCAACGCCGGCTCGAAAAGTTGAAGAATGGTGCGTTGAAATCGCCCTGGGACAAACGCTGGTAAAGGGGGAGGAAGAAATAGAGAACAATGTATGTGTATCTGTAGCTAACGTTTTCGAGGGGGGAAATGTCATTGTAAAGGTGTCGGTTACCAGTACATCTGTTTGGCCAGGGGGTAGGGAGAGATCACCCCAGGCTGGGGTGGCAGCCCCTAGGGGCTTGGAGCGACGCTGCGAAGAATCACAGGGCGTGAAAGAAGCACAAAATACCTATTCGCCATTTGTCAAAAAAAAGCTACCGCACTTCTAATAGGATATTGGCCTTTTTTCACGGTTCATCCTTCCCTCCTCAATATCATATTCCTTCACCATCTGCCGTCACGGGTGGGCGTGATTGGTGGACATAAAGATTCCCGCAATGTGATCACAAAAGATCTCGTGCCTTGAGTTTGCCCTAAGAAAACGTCTTAGATCGCTCTTGAAAACTGTCTTACAGTGACAAATTTTTATCGTGGCTCTTAGCTCCACCCATTGATGACATATTACTTCTACGAAATAGTTTTTCTGTCGTAGCCAGGTGATGGACTGCTGCGGCTCCATAGTTTGGAGTTTCGACGCGCTGTTATAATACACATAGGGGTTTTTTTTACGGTGCAAACGCCCTTGGAAATAGTAATAAAAATTTATTTTCAACCCACTAATTAAATAGAACTAATCTTATCGCCCGGTCTGATGCCATTGTTCCATTACCCGAAAATTACTAAATCGGAAATTTGGAGTGCTTCATAATCAAAATTGATTGTGGCGGCAAATACGACCTCAACGCCAGGTTGTTTTCTTTTCTGATTGAAAAAAAATTAAAGATAAAGATAAAGTTATCTAACGTCAATCCCTTCTAGCAAGTGCTTTGAGGTATCAGCTCACCGTAGGTAAACGATTGATCACGCGTCTTACATTTTATCAAGAATAAAATTTTAGCGGAAAATAAACAAGGGAATGTAACACACTGTCAAACGCAGGCAACAATGTAGAGCTTATTTTATATTCCGACTAATGATTGGATGTGATTTCAAATACGAAATATCAATAGTTCAAAATGTGAAAACAGTAGTGGTAATTCCCAAATTAAAATAATTCATGAAAATAATAGTTATGATCTTACATCAAAATACCTATAACCCATTCATTCATAAATATCACAAATATTGAGAACTCCTCAGTGCTATCATGGATAACGTTTTCTGGATTTTGTTTACAACTTTTGTTTTTAAGTGAACCCATTAAAGAGTTTAATATTGTCTGTATAAAAGCGTTGCATTCGAAGGTATATTTGAACTGGGTTAAATGTTAAATTCAGTGAAATTTTAAGAAAAAATTGATATCATTACTACTATAGATTATAATAGTTTTCGAGAATCAATTGTGTCTGTTTTTTAGTCTGTAATTCAGTGAAATTTTAAGAAAAAATTCATATCATTACTACAATAGATTATAATAGTTTTCGAGAATCAATTGTGTCTGTTTTTTACTAATGGGTGCTTTCTCAGGCACAACTGCAGTGTTGGTCGAAAAACGTAGTCATAAACACATCATTACAATCGGTATCAAAGTCTATTGAAAGTAATATATTTAAATGAAATTACTCCCTTTATAGGAGAAAAAAAAGATTATGGATATGTCTTTCTTTAATATCCTATTTTTTCGATCATTTGTGAGAGACATTACTAGGTACCTCCTTCATCTTGTCGTCGAATACCTAGTTAAAATAAATTAGAGTGAGGAAAGAGAAATACGCCTCTCAATGCTCAATCCCGTTGATTCTCGTCATATATTAAAACATATTAATATTGTCAACATATTAAGATGCATATTAACATGCTTTAACACATTAACAGATTAACATGCCGAATCGATTACGTGTTTTATGGAATATAGGATTTTTCTGCATTTTTCTCATGATCCTACACCTAGGAATTTCTTTACATTTGAATCAATCGTATCGGTTTTGCACGTGTGATTAGAGTAGAAACCTAAAAACACGCAGTTGTAGCGAATTTTTGAAGAAAATTAAGCTATTGCTCTCGCCTCAAAATTTGTAGAATGTGAATTTTTGATAAAATTTTATGCAGAAATCCGTTTCAGGCTATTCTGAATCATATTCTGAAGTTTAACGCATTTTTTAATGTATGTATGTATGTATATATGTATGTATGTATGTGTCATTCCAGACGATAACTGTCCGTAGAATTGTGCTAGAAACTTCAAACAAATTTTAAAATGTTAAGGACACAAAACTAAAGTTCAAGTTCGTTGGCCAGCATGATCGGATTACATCTTCGGGTTGAAATTTTCAAAAATGTAGTCAAAAATTTCAAAATAGCCTGTTTTTTGCGATTTGTTGTGCGAAATAATTTTTTCAGCATACTAACATGTGGTATATATTCGGAATCAGCGTAAAATTTCCTATAAGAATATGTATCAAGTTTTCAAAAATTTCAAAGTTGAAAAATCAGTCAAAAATCGAAATAATGCCGTTCGCTAGATGTAAAAATCGGTAATATTTGCATGAAACATTGTCCAAATTCAGATTGAACTACTCTTATGGAAGTATCCCTGTGTAACCAATCCTAGAACCATGCTGTTTAAAACGTAGCCAGTAGGTGCTTGTTAAAAAAAAATATATATATATATAATCACAACTGATGAGTTTACTCTGTGAAATATTCCGTCCTCCGATGTTTTAGGACTTGATGTCGCTTTAATACTGACTGTGGCTTAGAAAATATCAGTCATGAAATTACGAAGAAGTTCTATTTATGTACGTACTAGCACGCAGACCCAAGGCCTCGCTCCGCTCGAAATGTCGAAGATTTCTTCAAAAATTCGCTCATGGGGTCATACTGTATGACTGGACTTTTTTTTTTTTTTTCAAAATCTTCAGAAATGACAAAGGAAGGGAAGGGGGTCGAGTATGACTTTTAATAAGGGTAGTCCAGTGATCTGTATATGAGAAATATTAATCTTTGAAATATACGTTTGATAACAATTTTCTCCTTACATTAGTAGTTGGGAAAATCTTGTTTAACATTCTGTTCTTGCATTAGATTGATGCGAATATTGATTCCTTTTCAACAGCCCGTTTACGTGTTTTCCTTTTTTATTGCGATGAATCGCTAGAAATGAACTGATCAAGGCGATAACATCATCGTCATCGGTGGATGGTTTGGCTGTACTGGAGGGCTCAATGAAATCGAGGGAAATCAGAACGCGTATGAGGGTAAAACTGTGGAGATTTCATCGAACGATAGATCGCATGACAATATTATCGTACTTCCAATAAATCGTTACCTATACGCCCAGCTTAAGTCAATGTTCCCGCCCACCGAAGCGAAGGTAGGTTACTAGGATACGTTCACGCCACGCTCAATCCTTACCACACAATCTATGAGAAATCTAGTAGGTATTTTGGATTAATAAACTACGCAACCTACCTTCTTGGCAATTCAAAATTCACTTTAACGAACTGAAATTTCCAACTCAAATTAGGCATCTTTGATTCAAGCAGAATGTTTTGAAGCTTTATAACTTTTCTGTAAGTAAACATTTTTGCATTTAGGATGTGCCACGAGGTCTACGCTTTGCTAAACTTCAGCTTAGCCACTTTTCAATCGTATGTATAATAAAAAATAATAAAAGTCTACAAAGTTGGGGGTGGCAAATAGCTTCTTCGTATCCGTAACATGAATGTTGTATAGATCATTGATATGGTTTAAATGATCTTAAGATATTCATAGCGGGAATTAGTTAAACAAGATGTGCGTTAAATGCCGAAATGGGTCAATTAGGAATATACGTTTGCACACGCGCAGAGTAAAGTATTAAATCGAGAATAATGACGACCATCTACAGCCTAAACCGCACATTCCCAGAAAATTTCATCGAATTTGGATGAAAACTGTAGTAATTAGGTTTGTTACACAGATTACACGTACGCGCATGCTCTGCAGCTACTATTGATTCGACCCTGTTGAAATTGATGTGGAATGGTTAATTGTCTTCTCCCGATCGTCCTCCAAATTTGAGTTAAAGCGAACGACAATAAAACTGATAAGAGACCATCTACAGCCTAATCCGCACATTCCCTTAAAATTTTATGAAAACCAGATGAAAACTGTGGAAGTTGTGCGAATTGCAAGGAATTGCGGACGAGTAGACGGACACACACACACACACACTCGCACGCTACACACGTCGTTGTTGAGAATAGTCTAAAATGTAAAATTGTTCATCTTCCGAAAGTGAAAACAATCCTTCTACTGCTACCTGTAGGTAGGTTCGGAAGCAATAAACTGCTAACTTTCTTTCCTTTATGAAACCAAATAGTTACATCTCATTCTTATATTTTTACATCGTAAAAATCAAGACTACTAATGAATAAGTTGAAAATCCCTTGTAAGGGATCTTGAGAATCGGTCGAATAAAAGAAGGTTTTAGGCAAACGTTTCGAGAGATGTATTTCTCATCATCAGGTCTGTTCCATATGCAACAGTAAGGAAATATATTTTACTAACTAGTCAAGGATACCTCCTAATAACTATACCTAGTTGATAATGGTTGATAATGTTTAATAGCTGTTAAATAGATAATTTTTGATAATGTTTAATGGCATTTCCAATTGTCAAGTTTACTATTTGGTTAAACCCAGTTACCAGTATTTGGCCTGCACAAGAAGCCCTCCATCCACCATGCGACAATAATCTGTTTTAGAGGTAAATAAAATTCCACGTCTTTATATAAATCCATCTTATTCATCATTTGTACCGAATTCGGAGATAGAAAAGAAATTATTTGAACTGTTTTTCAATCAGGTACATTGTGTACATTTTATTTTTAGTTCGTAACGTATAATATTTTAATTATTTTGTTACCATTATGTAGGTACCTACCTACTGTCACTGAATTAGGGAGAAATTGCAGTAGGTACCCAGCATTCAAGAAGGATTCATTTATATACATTGCACAGTCACTTATAATCCCCCCCCCCCCTTTTTTTTAATATTACTATAGTTATTATGAGGTATCCTTGACTAGTTTGTAAGATATATTTTCTTATTGTTGCATATGGAACAGCCCTGATGATGAGAAATAAATTTCTCGAAACGTTGGCCTAAAACCTTCTTTTATTCGACCGATTATCAAGACCCCTTACAAGGTATTATTGTCACGGTCAAGATCTTCCCCAACACTGTTTTACCGCATTAAGTTGAAAATCTTCATAGATCTCCTGTTTGTTTTGCTTGCAGGTCACCAGCAAGCTAGTCCCGACAGCACATCTCCAGGTGTCTCGGAACTGACTGATCCGGGTCCGATGATCCACGGCGTCCCGTCCCCCGGTCTCAAGGACGACCGGATAGAAGAAGAGGAAGAAGACCAAGCCAGAGATCAAATGGCGTCCGGGCCGGGACACAAGAAGCGGAAGAGGCGAGTCCTCTTCAGCAAGCAGCAAACCTACGAGTTGGAGAGGAGGTTTCGGCAACAGAGGTACCTGTCGGCCCCTGAGCGGGAACACCTCGCCTCCATCATCCATCTCACGCCTACCCAAGTCAAAATTTGGTTCCAAAATCACCGGTGAGTAAAACTAACTATATGACAATATTACAACTGATTGCCTAATTCATAATCTAGTACACAGAACTACTCGCGATTTCTGCAACGTACTGATCTTGAATTTTTCCCTTCAGCAATAAAAACTCAATCCTCAACGGGATTTTCGAAAAAATTTATTATCATGCGATTAAAATTTTGGTGTAGTCGTGCAGTGCTTACTCGAAGAAAACGAATACTTCAGTCAACCATAAATACGTTGATGATTCATGAAACGCTACAATTATCGCAGAAAGGTTAATCATTTTTGAATTATAAAGCTCTTCTGCGCAGGTCAGTCTATTCAAAAACTCGATAATACATTCCACAGTCAAGTTTACATTTAGGTAGTGTAGTTAGTTACACCAGCATGGAAAGTGAATAGAATAGAATTGATCCGAACCCGACTAAGTTCAGCCTAGTCTTGCGACTAAAAATCGCTTTGCGATTCACAGTCGTGTTGAGTTTCTTTAATACAATGAAGCTTCTTTAAAAACTGGCCCTATATCGAAGGCAATACAAGAAACATTGTAGAAACATTAATAACACATAAAATTACTCATCTAAACCCCTCGAATAGTTATGTCTTGTTCCTGGGGTAACGAGCCGTTTAAGCATTGCAACAAGACGGTTGGATCGGATTGAATTAACTGGGGGAAGAGAAAAGCCCGATAACCAAACTAGTTGGAGAAAAGGGAACAGGAGTCTTTTACATTTCGTCCCCTTTCGGAATAGAGGGCTTGGGCTTGAAGATGTTAAGCGTAGTAATCCCATTGTAATGTGATTATTTACCTTCCCTCTCACAGCCTTACTAGCCCTGCGAATTACATACACTATTGGGTTATTCATATTTTCACTGTAAAATGTTGTGAGATTATCCAATTTTTCACCATAATAAAAAGAACTTATTGCAGTTACCAAAACTCAATCACGAACTTGAAAGTAACTTCGATATGAGAACATTTTGGTTTTATTTTCTATAATGAACCTCCATGATCGATAAAAACTATCAACTTACACCCCCATTCCTCCCACCTACCCCACCGTTGATATAATACTTGAGCCCTTCTTGGTTTCTCGTGACGTATTTTCTCGTGCAGTCGGTTTTATAAATACTTTTTACGTCATGCTCTAGCACTACTGATTGTGCAATAAACATAAAAGTTGCTTCTTTGAATTTGAATTAAATTTATGTGGTTCGTGAATAGAAGCAGGTTACATAAATGATCAGGGCTGAGCGTAATATGCTCACGATAATTATAGAATTTTATGAGGAAGTTCTCATGCTGTACTAATGGTGCTCGCATGTTCAGTTGAAGGTATTATACAAAAGGTGAGTGTAACAATAGTATGCAACCTGAGTTTTTGCAGAAAGTTCATGAACTGAAAATATGAACCGAGCAACCCTAAACTGCATGGCACACCAAACGTGTCCAGTTCTTGCACTTAGCCAGCATTACCAGCCACCTCCGACAAATGCTCATGCGAATTTGAATTGAACCGCAGGTGGCACGAAAAATGCGAACAGCGAAATTGCGTACATGAGGAAACAGTAAATTGTACATTGCCGTACATTGGCGAGGGTAAATGGTTAATTTCTCCAACAAATCTGAATTTTTACTAGGGGATTGACTACTTGATGTTATGTATATTTGAGATCCGAGCTTGCGAGCATTCATACTACCAAACTATACACATCATAGGACCTATACATGTCCAACTAATCTGAATATATACTAAGAAATTGGCTACTTGATGATATGTAGTTCTGAGATGAGAGCTTGCGAGGATCCAGACCACCAAAAAAGGTTTTTACGTCATTGCTTACCCTCACCGTCTGTCAAAACTTGATCCCGTACGCATCTTCCGCAAGATTCCGTACGCCTATTTCGTTGTGCGGATCTTTCGTGGATTCGAACCGCAGGGCAGCTCTAACAAAGCAAATATTCATGTAACTTATGAATTTTGAATGACGTCATTGTTTATTTTCAGATACAAAACAAAACGTGCTCAGCAGGAGAAGGGGATGCTCATGGATGGCAACCACAACGCTGGGCTGACGTCTCCACGACGAGTCGCCGTCCCCGTGTTGGTCCGTGACGGTAAACCCTGCACATCAGCCCCCAAAGAGCAGATGATCCCATCCTACCCCATCATGCCCGGACCGCCTAGAAACTGGCAATGGTGACAACGTCACGAAAGCGGACGGTGAGGGATCGATTCAACGAACGATCGATTCGATTAATCGAAAAAATTAATGAAACCGGTCAAACGTCGCGCGCCGTGTGTGGCTCCGTGTGCATCGGAAAAGAACCGGCTGAAACGTAAAAGCTGTTATACCAAAGAAAATCCCATAGCCCCTTCCCCATTTCGTTATACATTCCTTATTTATAGTTTCTTATATACAAATTATTGAACATACATGTTCTGCATATTCTCGCAAATGTAAACTACCTTGTATGCAATAATGTAAACCATCAGGTTGAAAGTGGGAAGTAGTCCCTGCTTCAACGTTCAAAACTCCCAATGATCAGAGGTGTTCTTATGATGTAAATCTCATTTCCAAGGGGTTTCTGTACCCGAAATGTATTATTCGACGTACCAAAGTCACTTGTGACCCCGAGTAACACTCATTCCGTTCTGGTAATGCGGTAATCAGATCTAGAGAAATAGGTATTCATTGAAATTGCGTTACTTAGCTCAGTTGCTGTCTGAGGTAAATTCAAATAAACATGCATTTTTTTTCAATCATGAAATGACCACTTCACACCAATTGATGCTGTCAAACTTTACTGTATGGTGTGAATGATCAGTTTTTTTATTCTTGTCATTCATAAGTTTTCATTTCATTTTATTTATCAATTTTTGTTGTTGTGGATTACCAACGAATGTACGAAGACTACGATTAAGGCTAGGTCCAGTACGCTTTATTATATATCACCTTTCTATTTATACACATTCCAAATAATATCAATTGAAATTATGTTACTATTATGAGTGAAGAATAATTTTATCAATACTTGCACTCCAACCAAACTGTTTTTGTATATGAATGCAAGTTAGGCTCGGTAAGTCATTTTATAATGACGGAAGGGCTTTCATTGATAAAACGGTTGATTTCCTCGAACCAGTTTTGTGGTTCTCATAATTTGGTTGCAAGTACATCCAACAACTAATATTATCCCTGTGGTTTGGTTCCTCCTTGATCTCTTATCCGTGACATTGTGATACCCTGGCGGAAAATAGAAATTACGTCGCATAAACATAGTCATTCCATGTAAATTGTGTACAATTTTTGTTAACCTTCTATATGAGAAAAATACTTAAGGAAGATTATATAAGTACGTAAATTATAATTTAAAAAGCCTGAACTAAAGGTTATACTGAAATAACTCTAAGAAAAATCGAAGAAAACGGATAGGTTTTTCTTCTTAATGGAATAATAATTCATTGTTAATCGTCTAGTGCGGGACGTGCTTACGTGTGCAAATAATGTAGATATTTTTTAACTTATGTTCAATTAGTAATGACTAGTTGACACATGTGATTTCTAATCATGATGAATGTACAAACCTATGTGTAAATAGTGTTATAGAAAATGTTATTTATTGTCTTGTAAATAATTTCCGTTAGAAGGAATAAATGTCGGTGATGATAAGGTTTGTTTATTCTGGCCAACCCAGAAAACCCCTCCTTTAATTAAATCTTTTTACTCCCCGATCCCTTATCGCAAAGTTAACAAAATCACTGATAAAATCGATAAGGTGCAAGGCTCGCCGTGCGACGGCGACGGGTGTTGCAATATTTCATAAGAAACCCCGATACCGTTCACTTAATCAAATATTATTTGTTCAGTTTGTTTGAGGAGCGAACAATTTAATCGATTTTTCTCAGCGGACGTCAAGGAAACAATATATCAATCTATATTGTTTGCTAAAAAGAGAGAAAAAGAACATTTAGCGTTATAACCTGAAACCTTCACGTGCACGGGAATGATATATCAATTTCAAATTCTCAGTATTCGTAGAAATAAAAGTAAAAATCACAATACTTGAAGAGGTTGAATAATTTACATTAAATTGAATTCCGAAATCTAGGAATTTAAAACATCTGCCAAGTTGGGTGGGAAGTATATGTGACCCGTCCTAGGAAAAGGGATCTTATCTTACCGGATGTCGAAATTGAGTTATTGCCATTTCTGGATTCTTGGGATCCTGCTGAAAACCCTGGTATTAAAAAAAAAAAAAAAAAAAAAATGCTATCTTTTAGTTCCAAAGGTACCTATGATTTTTCAAAATCCGGTCTCCTGGCAACCTCATTATGAAAAAGTTTGAGGAACGTTCAAAGTGAACTGTGGTCGTTCATCTGGCGATATAAAATTGATTTTTTTTTTTCTGCAAAGGGTTGGGTTGGGTTCATTTCACCATCACTGCAGATAATTTTGGATGTGATACAATTTTCAATTTTGAAGAACAAAAATTTTAAAAAATGAGTTAACCAACGAGAAATCACATAAAAACGAACATTTGTCTAACATTAAATTGAAAAAATAGAAATAGAAAACCTATTTTTGAAAGAACAATAGGTACATAGCTCCAGTCATGTTAAAATATTAATAGGTTAGATTATTCACATTAAAAAAAATAAATAAATAAATAAATAAATGAATAAATAAAAAAAAGTAAAAAAAAAAAAAACCGTCTCCCAAGATGGGTGTGGCGCATAGCTTTCTCGTTTACCGATCATTAATCTTTAGATCATTGAAAAGTTTTAAATGATCTTGAAAAATTCTATTGCGGAAAAGAGTAAATCAAGAAGTTGCGGGAAATGTCATAATTGGTCAATTAAGAAACGATAAAATGATACTCAATGTTTACCGATCATTAATCTTTAGGTCATTGAAAAGTTTTAAATGATCTTGAAAAATTCTATTGCGGAAAAGAGTAAATCAAGAAGTTGCGGGAAATGTCATAATTGGTCAATTAAGAAACGATAAAATGATACTCAATGTAATTTACGTTTGTGCAAGCGTAGAATGAACTGATGAGTTAAAAACAATGAAATAGGTACGGGAACATCTACTACCTAAATCGCGCCTTCGCTGACAATTTCATCAAAATCGAATGGAAACTGTGGAAATTAAGGTCATTGCAAGTATTTTACATTGGCGCAATAGCTATTAATGATACAATCGTGTAGAAATTGATAAGAAGTAATCAAGTCATCTTCTTCTAACTATCATCCAAATTTAAGCGAAATCGAACGACTAGAGTGTGAAAAAATGGAGCATAATGGAATTTACGTTTGCGCATGCGCAGAGTGAAGTATTGATTTGTCGACAATGAAACTGACAGGAGACCGTCTACCCCCCAGGTCGCACATTCATTGAAAATTTTATTCAGATCGGATTAAACCTGTGGAAAATAGGCTTGTTACAAGGATTTCATATTGGCGCTTGCGCAATAGCTATTAATGATACAATCATGTTGAAATTGATGTAAGATGATCAAATTGCCATCCTCCAACTATCATCAGAATTTGAGCGAGATCGGACGACTAGGGCGTGAGAAAATGATGCTTGTTACAATTTACCTTTGTTCAAGCGCAGTGAGGTATTGAGCCAAGAATGACGAAACTGATACGGGACTGTACCTCCTAGCTCGCACATCCCCTGAAAATGTCATCCAAATCTGATGAAAACTTGGAAAATAAGCTTGTTACAAGGATTTGCGGACGCACACAAACAGACAAACACGTAACCAAAGTTGTTCAAAACCAAAAAAAAATTTATTTTTGTGTAATCGCAACTACTTGACGTTGTTTGAGTTTTTCGATAACATAATCAGCTAAACATCGATAAGTAACTATTGAGCTGCGTAAAGGGATAATTATTACGTCAGAATATATAAAAACCTAAAAATCGATATATTGGACCATTTTATCGAAAAACGCTTTCCTGAAAATTTTGCCATAGTAAGATATGGTGGTCCCTTTTCCCAAGACGGGTCACATAATTCCTTTAGTTATTGTAGCATGGACATCTAGGATTAGTTTGTGACAAAATGGGACGATATTGCTGAAAGTAATGTATTTCTGGTCCTACTGGAATGCAATTATTAGGGACGTTAAAGTAGCTAATTCGGAATAACAGTTATGATCAATATTGACCGATAATTACAGACTTTAACTATAAAATCTCATGTTTGGTCATCCATAGTTGACCATTTAATTCTTATTAAATTCATGGGATATCACCTCAGATTCGTGCTTTAACTAAGTACCCGTAAGTACCCTTCAATTTTGAGCGATTACTGGTGTTTATTATGGAGAGAGACATTTTTGGCGATTTCGTTAAATGGAATTATATCAACTGATAAGATCGTCTTAGTTTATAAGGCAATTTTTACTGTCCCAATAATTGCGATTCAATCTCGTGTTGACGTTTTTCTTTCCTGTGAAGGTTCTAGCCCTTAGGGAGAGCAAACAGATTAACGGACAGCAATGCGGGTGGTTTCATTCGATTCATTGGGATATCTATAAATGAAAACCAAACAACATTACCACCAAAGTCATTACCATTAAAGTTTTTGGGGTCTCGTTTTTGGTTTATTATTTCCAATAATAAGCCTATGTGATCGTGTAGCAAAAAATTTTTATAACCCCCCCTCAAACTTTGTCACTTTACGTTTCAAGGTACGTAGAATCCAAATTTGAAATGTCCGTCCGCCGTCCGCCGTCCGCCGTTCGCCGTTCGCCGTCCGGGCCATAAAAGGCCTAAGAATTGACTTTAAAAACCCGTTCTTTCGCACATAGACTCCATTTGGGGTTTAGTTGGTCCTAACGTTTAACCATCCCGATCGCTTTACTCGCATAGATGCTATGGGCCAAAAACGGGCAAAAAAGTGTGTTTTTCGACGCGCTCACGGCTGGCACGCTTGGCAGGGGGTCACGGTGGGTGGTGAGGAGGGGGGGGGGGGTGAGCGGGTGGGTGGAGTGAGAGGAGGCGCCGGCGCCGCGGCTTGTGGTGGGTACGGCGCCGGCGTTCGTTCGAGGCATGAATATGTTTTTTTCAAGGTCATATTTGTGTGTTAATACCAAAGCTTTTCCTACGCATATTTAATAACATATCCTCTCGACTTTTCGTACGTACTTAGATAATGATATTATTAATGCAATAACTATTTGAATAGATAGGAGCTCAAATCGAGAAATACAAACATGCGTATATAATTATAGAAGTATAGGTTGTGGCAACTCGAAGTAGGACACGCCGAAGAGTCTGGACGGGCCTTATGACGTACGCTAGCCTACTAAAACTATGATCATACTCAATTGAAAAAATAATAAACCTTTGTGAAATAATTTGCAGCGTTTTTAAATATTCCACGCTTCAAATTCTACCCTTTAGGGGTGATCGAATATGATGCCTGTGATGATAAAAGTATGTCGAAAACATGGGTTTCTATGAAATCGAGGGTTTACCCCCTAAAAAAATTCTAGCTTGGGGCCGGTTTCAACGTATTTTTTCACGCCGAATCGAATGGTAACACTTGCAGATCTCCCCAACTACGTTGTAACTAAGTTTTACCCTTAAAAACACATACAATTGAGCATGAAAAATGAACTAAAAATTCGTAAGTTAAAGTGTAAAACGTTTACTTTACTCTACTTACTTTTAAGCCGTGTCTCTTTATCAAGGGTTGCCTGAAATCGCCTGACGTTGCTGTCTTTCTAAATTTTCTGCTCGGTAGGTATTTAGAAATAACTTTAACAACAATGAATTTATGTTTTGAACTTTATGGTTAATATGAGTTATCTAATGCAGCACAGTATTCTTCCATCCAGAAGTGCATTGCTTCAAATCTTCTCTGGTCCAAATGCCTGAGTAGTAAAGCTCAAACAGATGAAAAAAGGGAAATAAATGGCTGCAAAAGTACTGGGCGAAATGAAGTTTTACGGATGACCCAACAGTTTCCCGACGAGTCTAAGAAAACAACCTCTGGAACGACAGGCATTTCGCCACAGTATCATTCTAAGGAAGGGCGGGAATGGACAATAGGAAAGATTCCGAGTGGGCACTAAACCCCTGGTTTACGAGTGGATCCTTCTGAATTCCCTCTGACGAAAAAGTCAAAGGAACCAGGAAGGGGGAAATGATATGGGGGGACGGGCGAAGGCGGAAGCTCATGGTTCCGGTGTTCCAACATCGACTTTAGCGTTGGTCGGCCATGAGGAAGAAAGAACTAACTCCGTACGCTACAGTCGTTCCGAGTTTCTTCTCCTTGTGTTTTTGTTATTCAGCGGAAGAAAGTTCTTATTTGGAAAGTTGGTGCAATATGTTTGCATTTCAAATCAGGAAGTGAAAAGTACGGCAGTAACGTTTGGATGGATAATTTCCGGGCATTAATGTTCTGATCAATGCAATATCCAATTCGCAAATGGACAAGTGGGGCTGCTTCCAGGCAAACTCTACTGAACTCACACACTCTTCTCATAATCAACAATCTTTATTCTACTAACTCCAATGTCTGGTTTTCAGGACACTATCTCTTCATGATATATAGGTTCCAGGTTTTTAATCAGAGTTTGTTATACTTTTTTGAGGTTGAATCGCCAGTATTCCATTCGATAAAGTCCGTTCAGAGACCCAACACTGAATTGCGTGAAATTTCTTGCAAGACAACCTATTAAAATGAATTTAATTTAATTTTTTCCATGTTGAATCAGGATACATTGAGTTCAACTCGATGGTAAATTTCATTCTTGGAAGAGCTGAATACCGCAATTGACGCTGAATTTATTTCAAATAATGTTTGAAAATTCCGATGTTGAACACTTCTTTTGAGTTTTACAGCATCCTAGGTTAATAAATGTGTTGTGAAGATTTTTTAAAAACTCAGTTACGTTAACTTGAATATTTAGGTATACGTTGTAGCAAGTTGAAAAGTTTCTAAGAACAGACTCGGAATCAACGTAAAAACAGGGTGAACAGGGTGAAGACATACGTGATCATGTCGCAAATTTCTTTGACGTTGTGGATAAACTCGCGGGAATGGAAATTGTCATAAATGGTGACTTGTTGACTATCATGCTACTTTATAGCTTGCTCGATGAATTTCAAAATTTTCGATATGCGATCGAATCAAGGGATTCTTTACCTTCTCCGGAAAGTCTTCGCACGAAAATTCTGGAGGAAGCTGAGGCAAGGAAGAGAAAGTCTGGCGATGATCCGAGCGTGTTGTTGTCCAAGAAGAAATGACTGAAAAAGAATCAACCTCAAAACCCTGAAAATAAAATACAGTTTTACAGGTGTAAGCGCTAAGGTCATAAAAGACCTGATTGTCCGCAGAAAAACGAGAACAGGAAAAGCACTGGAGCATCTGATTCTCTTTTAGCGAATTTTTGAAGAAAATGAAGCTATTGCTCTCGCCTCAAAATTTGTAGAATGTGAATTTTTGAAAACATTTTATGCAGAAATCCGTTTTAGGCTATTCTGAATCATATTCTGAAGTTTAACGCTTTTTTGACATGGATATGTCTTTGCTCTGGGGGTCAACCAAAAATTTCCGTGACGCAAAATTTGTGTCACAATTTCAGTGTTTTTCACGTACAATCCAGCCGTTGCTAGGGGAATGGAACTTCCGCAGTTTTCATCGCACAAAATCCACTCGTTGGAAAGCGCTTGATTTATGTGATAAATGTTCACATCTCAAGCTACCAATTTCCCCCTCCTTACGTACCTGGCTACATTCCAAAACTAAGTTGATTGGACTATAAACAATTTTAATAAGCCGATTACAATATTCTTAACGTAAAGCAATAGCATCATTTACTCCACTCCATAGGAAACATTTTCATCCTCTTGACAACAGTCAAGGACAACCGTTATGAAATCCCCAATCAAAGACATATCCATGTAACTAGTCCAGTCAAAACAAGGTTTAACCTCCTGAAAAATCCGAAAGTTTTGAAACTTCGCACACTTATTTAGAGGTACCTAGGGATGAATATACCAAAAGTCCTCATGAATATGAGGCGAGCTCTAGCGGCAATTAGCGAAAACAGGTCACTTTTTTTGGTTTTTTGTTAATATCTCGAGAACCTTTGGTCGGAGGTAAAAGTGTACCGTGTACATAATTGAAGCTAAATAAATTTGCAACAAAAATGATTATATACATTTTTCTTGTATTCCTGATGGTTACCGAGTTATAGGGCGCTAAATGATAGCGTTTGTCGAAAAATCGCGCTAGCGCGGTACAATATATGGCATTTCTTATAACAGTTTACAATGGTTTACCACTTTTTTTTTTGTATACCAAAGATGATTGATGAGATAAACTTTACAGCTTTGTATGAAAAGAAAGACATGATGTATATTAAACAATGAAATACATGAACAAAAAATGCTGGGGACAATCCAAGATAAATTGTGTGCAGAAAAATCAACCAACTCATGATTGTTTTTTGGTAGAAGGCTCTGCAATCAGCTCATCTTGGTCTGCTTCTGAATTTGCAACCTCAAACACAGTAAGAAGAGGTAAATATGCATGAGATGATGATGTGAGAGAACCATTATACGGATAAGAACATGTAGGTAAGAGAAAGTAGGTAAGCGAGCAGAAGAACAACGTATGATGAACATGACGACCGATTCATGTATTATACTATTGCAAGGTGTCAATAAAAACATATTAAAAAACATACAAAAGTGCAATCTCACCTGACTTCTGGCTGTCTCTGTTTCTTCAAGGTTTATGACATCGGGATCATCAGGGTCATCAAAGTCTTCTTCGAGGGTGGAAGTAACACCATTCAAGCATTTGCCATGGCAGTTGTGACAAACGCTTGTACACATTATTCCTGACTTTCGACAACTACATCTGTTCCCACATTCACCTGTACATTAGCAACAAATGAGGTTGCGGACAGCTTCAGGTGCTGCTGGATCCTCTTTTGTCATAGTGATCAGCCGATCGCTTTCCAACTTCCAACCCACTGTACAGGAGGAAGTTCATTCCCAAGCCAAAATTGAAATTGGTGGTACACTCGAAATGCGTGCTGTCTTGCTGCTCCTTCTGTGGGTTGCAGAGCAGAAAGGTCGGGTTTAGCATTAGATACAGACTTGGTGAAAGCATTATACCGGTGCATGTTAAGAGAGGTTTTCTTCCTGGGCGCATTGTACAATGCCAGGAATATTTTGTTTCCAGCAGCAGCTACAGCCTCACAGGATGAACTTGGGCTGTTGAATACACCTTGCAGTTCAGCTTGCTTCTTGAAAAATTTGAAACAGGAGAGTTTCCCTTTTAGATATGCAGCCGAAGCTGTATCACATTCGCTGAACGCATGCACAAGAAGTATGCTGTCCTTCATTCTCAAAGTGTGCAATTGCTGGCTTGAATATACTTTCCTTCCTACTTTGCCTTGGCTTGATTTCACAAATAATATGTTTTGTTCAGTTGGAGTTAAGGCCATGAGGAGAATAATAAGATCTACATCTTCACCGACTATTGCTACTTTGTCACTTTGTCCGCATTCCTGCCTCCTCAAATAAAGACAGTGGGTACGGGGCAAGCTCATGCTGTAAGTAGAACTTCAAATCCTCATCACTCTGCTTGTTGATGGCAATCCTCTGAAAGATTGTGAAAGGTTTGATTACCACCAGGAGCAGCAAGACAGCACGTATTTCGAGTGTACCACCAATTTCAATTTTGGCTTGGGAATGAACTTCCTCCTGTACAGTGGGGTTGGAAGTTGGAAAGCGATCGGCTGATCACTGTGACAACAGAGGATCCAGCAGCACCTGAAGCTGTCCTCAACCTCATTTGTTGCAAATGTACAGGGGGATGTGGGAACAGATGTGGTTGTCGAAAGTCAGGAATAATGTGTACAAGCGTTTGCCACAACTGCCATGGCGAATGCTTGAATGGTGTTACTTCCACCCTCGAAGAAGACTTTGATGACCCTGATGATCCCGATGTCATAAACCTTGAAGAAACAGAGACAGCCAGAAGTCAGGTGAGATTGCACTTTTGTATGTTTTTTAATATGTTTTTATTGACACCTTGCAATAGTATAATACATGAATCGGTCGTCATGTTCATCATACGTTGTTCTTCTGCTCGCTTACCTACTTTCTCTTACCTACATGTTCTTATCCGTATAATGGTTCTCTCACATCATCATCTCATGCATATTTACCTCTTCTTACTGTGTTTGAGGTTGCAAATTCAGAAGCAGACCAAGATGAGCTGATTGCAGAGCCTTCTACCAAAAAACAATCATGAGTTGGTTGATTTTTCTGCACACAATTTATCTTGGATTGTCCCCAGCATTTTTTGTTCATGTATTTCATTGTTTAATATACATCATGTCTTTCTTTTTATACAAAGCTGTAAAGTTTATCTCATCAATCATCCTTGGTATACAAAAAAAAGTGGTAAACCATTGTAAACTATTATAAGAAATGCCATATATTGTACCGCGCTAGCGCGATTTTTCAAAAAACGCTATCATTTAGCGCCCTATAACTCGGTAACCTTCAGGAATACAAGAAAAATGTGTATAATCATTTTTGTTGCAAATTTATTTAACTTCAATTATGTATACGGTACACTTTTACCTCCGACCAAAGGTTCTCGAGATATTAACAAAAAACCAAAAAAAGTGACCTGTTTTCGCTAATTGCCGCTAGAGCTCGCCTCACATTCATGAGGACTTTTGGTATATTCATCCCTAGGTACCTTTAAATAAGTGTGCGAAGTTTCAAAACTTTCAGATTTTTTAGGAGGTTGGGTCATTTTTTTAGGTTTTTTGACTGGACTAAACATGGTATCTGCTTGTAAAGCGGATAGTGGAACTCGTTTACGAGTTTGATTTAGTTGTTGGTTAGTTGTTATGGTAATGCCGCTTGTTGTGGGGGTTGTATGTTGGGATATGGTTTGAGTTTTTTGTTTTTTATGTATGTATGTATGTATGTATGTGTCATTCCAGACGATAACTGTCCGTAGAATTGTGTAAGAAACTTCAAACAAATTTTAAAATGTTAGGGATACAAAACGAAAGTTCAAGTTCGTTGGCCAGCATGATCGGATTACATCTTCGGGTTGAAATTTTCAAAAATGTAGTAAACAATTTCAAAATAGCCTGTTTTTTGCGATTTGTTGTGCGAAATGATTTTTTCAGCATACTAACATGTGGTATATTCGGAATCAGCGTAAAATTTCCTATAAGAATATGTATCAAGTTTTCAAAAATTTCAAAGCTGAAAAATCAGTCAAAAATCGAAATAATGCCGTTCGCTAGTTGTAAAAATCGGTAATATTTGCATGAAACATTGTCCAAATTGATTGAACTACTCTTATGGAAGTATCCCTGTATAACCAATCCTAGAACCATGCTGTTTAAAACGTAGGTACAAGGTGCTTGTTACAAAAAAAGAAAAGAAAATGTAATCACAACTGTCTATCAAAATCATAAACTAAAATTTCTCTACACGATCAATAGCGACTGAAATGTCGAAGATTTCTTCAAAAATTCGCTCATGGGGTCATGCTGCATGACTGGACTTTTTGTATCTCTATTCGGAGGAAGCAGTCATTTGAGAATGGAGTTTGTGCTAGTGCATGTCAGAATCTTGACGTTTCACCTGAATTTAGCTCGTTTTGCAAAAAATCTTGAAAACTATTAGAAATAGCAACAAATAGTGCAGAAATTTTAATTTTACGCTACCGTTTTTCAATCGGGTCACTCCTTTGGCAACTTGTTTAGGACAGTTTTTTCCGAAACTTCAACCCCCTTAAAATTTTGAATTTAGAAAAATCCATTATTGGCGAATGCTTAACTTTAAAGGGCACGTCCATGCAAAATCTCACAATTTTATATACAATAGTGTGGGCTTTGCGATGGTACGTGAGTGAGCGGTATATGACATATAATATATTATAATAGGTTGGTATTGTAATTTTGGTTTTATTACTGACAAAATAAGTAAGCAAAGACTTTTAATAATTAAATTAGAACATCGCGGCTGTGATATTAAAAAATAAATGGAACGCATTCATACTCAGAACGTATAAAAGACTGCTGTGACACCCATCACTGCTTCAACTAGAAATGATTCTCGAAGATAAGGTTGATCTTAATTACTGTAAAGAAGTTAAATTTATGTTTTAATTCCGTGTCGGAGCTCAAAACTGTACAGAAACTTCATTTAATGCTCGTAGAGCCCTGGTCGATAACGCCCCTCCAAACAAAGCGCATCCTACTATTTTCCAAGAGCTCTTCATTAACTGTAATTATAACAAAGTGTAAAAGAGGAACGAGAAGAGTTCGCCTCTTCATTTAAATCTTAACGGGCACGAAATAGTAAGGGGCGTTCTCGATTCCCTCCTTTGTTCAGAATGAGAAAATACGAGCTCCACCGGGTTCTTATAGCGTGGCGAACACTTTTCGTAATTATTATTTTTTACGGTTTCCTACTAGGGATAAAGGTTCTCTAAATCTATCCTTCGTTTTGTAGGAAATCATTTGATTTACTCAGTATTCATAGTTTGATTTAGTGACTATTGATAGTTTTACTTGCAAGTGTCTTTTTTTGCAAATACTGATGGAAATCATGGAGAAAACCCCAATTTAAAATAATCGAATTAAATTGAGTTTTGATACGAGACGTTCCCGAACAATCAAGAAGTCTAGACCCTGACTTGCTCTTTAGTTCGACTACCCACCGCGTGGCATTCCCAGCGCTCTAATCGCCATGAGATTTTGCACAGATAAGGTTTTTTGCATAGATCAGTGATATGGATGTTCGCTACGCTCACTCCTCAAAAATACATAACATCATGTAGTCAATCTCTTAGTAAAAATTCAGATTAGTTATTGAAAATTCAGGGTCCAGCGTCTCGAGACTCGAATTGATTGTTCAAGAACGTCTCATAGTTTTGATTTTTACCTTCAAGGTACCCAAGGTAACATCTCAACTAGAGAACACTGCCAAGGGCATGGCGCAGAAGCTTCCTCAAAGCTTCAACGATACTTCAACAAGAAAATTACGTTCAAGCATGCGCTGAGCGTACCGCTGATTCAATCATGACGAAACTGATAGACCATCTAGGGCTAAATCCACACTATTCCTGAAAATGTCATTGGAATCCTTCCGAAATCGTGGAAGGAAATATAGAAAGACAAACGCTCGGCATGCGCACATCGTACCACTGATTCAATCATGATGAATGTCGTAAGAGACCTTAAGGGACCTTTGCGGCATTATCTCTGAAACCTGACTAAAATCTGTTCAACATTGACGGACTTATGACTATCACAAGAAAATTACAGAGCGTACCGCTGATTCAATCATGATGAAACTGATAGGGGACCATCTAGGGCTAAACCCATACTATTCCTGAAAATTTCATTAAAATCCATTCGAAATGTTATGGCTGTGGCAAGGAAATGGGGGCACACAGACGGACGGACGGACAGACAGACACGAAAACAAATTTGTTCAGGAAGCCTTGAAACGCAAAATGCGAGTGGAAATTTTGATTTCAGAGCACAACAATTTTTTTCATTTCGAAAGTGAACACAAAACTTCCGCTGCCCTTGCACACTCGGAAGCAAAATGTGGAAACTCTCATTCAGGCCAAATCTTCAAATTTCTAACTGTTCAATAGTGATTTTTACCATAATATTTGTACATTCTAGCATTATGTTGTTGGCATTGGTTGGTCTTCAAGTGTGAAGTTATAATGCTGTACCGCAGCTCCATGTAAAAACCAATAATGATTATCTAAAATTTTTTCCAGTCTGCAAGTTGCATCCAGTTGCAGCAATTTTAGTTGTTTGTACGGTTGAGCTAGGTTGCCCGTTATAGTAATCGCACTCATTTTTGGTTTCAGCTCTAATACCTTCGATACGCTCCTAAGTGGAACCTATTAAGGCCAAGGACACAAACCTATTGAATGTTAGCTTATTTTCCTTTATTATAACAATTCTTTTTGATGATTAGTCTTGCAAATCAATTCTGGACACTTTCTGAGCTGCCTCACAAGATGGTTAGATACTGAAATCAATAAAATGCAATTTCATCTCGCCGGCTCTCGCAAAATTTCTGTTCCCAACATACACCTATGTGCGCACCTAAAATGCTCCTTGAATGCTGAATAATAGGAACGTTGTGTCTGTGTTCACTGCAGAGCTGTGGGCAGTGAGCGGCTGTTCAACACTGAAAGCTATTGGGAGTTGGAAATTTTGTTATCTGTAGTGACTGAAGTACCATCGAGGCGATTAGGGACACATATTTATATGATTCCCTAATACAAAGCCTGCGTGTGTCACTACACTGAGCCACAACATTGGGCACAAACATAACTTTTATGTGGGTGCCAAGCCATGTGGGCATTCACGGCAATGAGTATGCCGATGCCCTAGTAACGAGAGCCATTGGCGATGACTCCATCGAAATGTTGTCTATGCGTATTGAGGATCAAATCTCCTATATGCAGCATAAAGCCAATTCCATCTGGCTCGGGCAATGGCAGGGCGAGGTTACTGGTCTGCGTGGAGTCCTTCAGGACCTTTGCCCGGTTGATCCTTTCGTAAACCACCTTCCAAGGAGGGACCGAATAGTGGTCGATCGGGTAGCCACTGGCCATACCCGTCTTACTCGCAGACACCTGCTAGATCCAGTAGCTCGAGATGTTGAGTATGGGAGATGTGGGGGTGATTTGTCTATCTGCCTCTTTTTGGAGAACTGCCCAGCCCACATGGACTTCAGGGTCCAGCATGCACCCCCTCAGTGGATGAATATTCTGTCCGGACCAGACAAGGTCCACTCCCTGTTGGTGTACCTGAAAGCCACTGAGCTTCACAACGAACTGTGATATTCTGATCTGTGATATATTTATTTATTAATGTGCATCTAGTCATTCCTTTATTTAACAAAGATGTATAGTATTTATCATATTTATGTATTTGTAAGGTTCATCTAGATATAGTTTAGTTTTTATTGCGGGGTATTTTTATCCGCTGTAGGGGTTACAAAGTGGTCATCGCTGTATCCCTTGAGGGTTGTTATTATTATTATTATTATTTCTCCCCCTCCGATCTGCTAGTGGAGTCCGTGATGGCAATCTGTTTAGTGAAGGACGGTCAGCATGGCTCAGCTTAGAATTGTACCCGTTGCAGTGTCCCTTTGACACCATTTTTGATTGCCGCTAATGACCCTTCCGGTTGAGATGCGGCTTAAATTCTAAAAAAAAAGGAACGTAATAAAGATATTCTCTGCCACACCTTTTTCAAAACATGATTTGGGATTCTAACCACCGGTCCTAATAAAATCCAGAAAGATCATGTTTCACTCGGCATTTCCTTATGGAAACTATATTTTCCCCAACATCTTTCCGTTTGTTCCAAACGACTTGGATGGCATCCTCGGAAGAGGCAGGGGAAGTAGGAGCCGAGAGTTCTTGGTGAACTTCCAAAAACCTCAGTATTCTGCGGTTTCGGCGCCCAAGAGAGGGTTGTTATAGCCTTCGCCCATAAATATGGGAACGTTGTTATTCCTTTTGTGAAACAATAACCGCGCCTTTTCCCGATCGTTTCTCCCTCCATTGTACCGGATGGGAGCGGATTGATTTATCAGACTGCGGAAATTATGCGTTTTGGAGGGTCGGAGCAAGAGGAAAGGGAGAGAGTAGGAGAAAGATAGAAAGATAGAGAGAGCAAGAAAGAAAAGAGGACGCCAAAGGGTTTCCTCTTTTGCTACTGTGCTCTTCGACCTCAATTACATCTTCAGAAATTACACGCTTTTCACATTACCAGTAGCCTCGAAAATATTGCTTGACAATAAATCATCCAATGCCATTACTTATCGCCGCAGAATGGTCCGAAATAGCAAAAAACGCTTATACATCAAGTTAAAAAAATGTTTAATGTGATAGTGAAGATTATTATGCAAAACCTCAAGCCAACTGAACAAGAGTTCTTGAGGCACGTTGCGTTCAAAAGAAGGCTGACAGGAGCTGCCATACTTCGAAAAAATTGAAAATGGTAAAAATAATTCTTCATCATAATTGTTTGTTTATAAGAATATTTAGTCGTGAGGAGATGGGTATAATTTTTTCCTGGTTACGCAATAGCATTGGAAGGAAGAAAATTCAATTTCAAAATTTTCGTAAAGAAATTTAATGACGAGCCTCTAAAAATCCTGTATTTTATTAATAACGCAATTTCACAACATTATACAGCTTTTGTGCCTCCTTGTGTCTCAATGATTGGTACGTAAATTGTTCGCTACGGGCGTAAAGATCGAGTCTGTCTATGATTATAATCGAATTTTCAACTCAAAAACCCTATGATTTTATTCCTAATCCGAAAAAAACGGAAGTTAGTGAAAACCGTTGTCTATTTCCACGAAAAATAAAGAGTTACACTGTTAAATCAATTTTGACGGTTAGGCCATCATCAGTAACAAACAATAATTATTATTTGTTACTGTAATTATAATAAATTGTTATTGCAGTTATTGTATTGTAATTATTTGTTGTGTACAATAGGTATTGTTTGTTACTGATGATGGCCTAACCGTCGAAATCGATTTAATAGTGTAACTCTTTATTTTTCGTGGAAATAGACAACGTTTTTCACTAACTTCCGTTTTTAAATGGGTTTCCACAACTTCGTCGCGAGTGATTTAGTTCGTTCCTAATCCGAATTATGATTAAGCTCAACTCTGTCGTACATTTTGTAAAAAAATCACTTTGACCGCTTTTCGGACGGCTCAAAATTCAATAGTCGAAATTCAATTGGTACATTTAGGGAAAGCAATGTTGAGCCTGACGTCAGATGTTTTTCTTTTTGTCACTTTACTGTTGGTACGTACTAATAAAGTAACAGTTCTCCTATAATAAATATTTTCAATTTATATGCATTCTTATATGGGCTAACAAAGCGGCGGTCAACAAGGATGAGAGTTCTTTGCTTAACAATCCTCTCACCTTCACTTCTCGATGGGTGACATGATTGGGGTGACACCCCTCGCACCCTTAACCCTCCACCAACCCCTCGAGATCCCAGAGGACGCCTCGATCTCCGCTTGTATGTTATTGTCCGATTCCATCTGCTCCGTGTAATTTATTTAAATGGGCTCGGAAGATGGCGGCAACGAGCGGGGACGATTGAGTTACGGAAATGTTGCAATGTGGTCGAGTACATCTCATCTCAGTGTAGGGGGGCTTATTGTGCTGATGGTAAATTATGGTACTTCACGTGACGTATGGTTGGTCTTAAATCAGAAGACATATAGAAATGAAATGCTGCAATGTTATTCTTGAACGTTTACTTTCAACAAGGTAGGGCAACAAGTTTTGAAGACCTTAATAAGCTATTGGTTCTCAATGGTTCATCATTACTGTATTAGCTGGTCCTTCTACGCAGAACACAGATATATGTCTATTATAAATAGACGAAGTCAGGCATCATACATGGAGGCCCAGTTTTAACGTGAACATCGAATGAATTCAAGCCAAATTTGCTTAATATCTGCTTGTAGGAAAGTTACTTTACGAATCACAGTCAGGTTATAATTACAGACCAAATATTCAAACCAGGTATATAGTGGATGCCAATCCACCTCCAATGCCAATTGATCTATTTTCATGTCAAACTCAAGTGACAGCACCGTTATGTGATCATGAAAACGATATAGACGACCGTATTCCAAACTGTGACGCCGCAGAAATTGAAATAAATAAAGAAAATTATGATTAAGGCAGAATAACATGCGGTGGATTTTAAAAGATAGAGGGGATCTGGTAACAGGAACAAGACATTTGGTAATAGTGATGCAAAATGGTTGCTTCCGATTCCCCTGTGAATTTCCATGCCTCCCACACGAAGCACCACAATTCCCTTTACTTCACCAAACCCATTGGTACATAGCACAATATTAAATAATTTTATTGTGAAGATTTAAAAGTATATAACAACTAACAAGAATATAAAATATATAAAATATTTATCAAACAAGAAAGAGTCAAGTATAAAGAAGGAATGAAAACTCACTGGTCAGAAAATATATAGAGCTTTGGAATGACTATGAATGCTACAGGTGTAGGCCGATATCCTTGCTAAATCATTATCAGAAATGTGATAATAGATTAAATGAGTGTGGCATTCAAATAAATAATAATCAAACGCAACGGAAAAATAAGTAATGGTGAATTTGTGGTTTTGTGCCTAGTTGAAGGAATAAGGAGAAATTATTCTCCATGTAAGTAAGTTGAAAATATACTCTTTAATCAGCTGAATATATTGGTTCCTCAAGTTGTAATCATACTCTACCACACCCTAAGAGGACCCGTTCCAATGTTCAGCATCTTAAGTTGAAAAGGAACAAAATTAGTTACAGAGCTCACGCAACTGAATGAGCTTCTCGAAGTTGTAATCATACTCTACCACGCCCAAAGGGGTCCCGTGAAAATAGTTGCAGGGCTCTCCCAGCAAAATAGAGTGGTTCTTCAAGTTCTAGTTATAGGTACGCTTCCACATTCAAAGAGGACCCGTTCCAATGTTCTGCATGATACGTTCAATCGGAACAATTGGAACAAAAATTGACAAAGCTGACTCAGCTGATAAGATTGGTTCCCTAAGTTGTAATAAATTATACTCTACCACTCCCAACGAGGCCCCATTCCAATGTTCAGCATCTCAAGTTGAAAAAGGAACAAAATTAGCTACAGAACTGATTGCAAGTGGGAGCGGTTCTTCCTTTTGCAATTATACACTCAGAGAAGCTTTGTTTCAAATTCCAGGTTCTCAAGAAAATTTGAACTAAATTATCAGTAGCGCTCATTCACTATGTTCGCAGTCAATTTGTTATTTGCTATATTATGAAAAACGAAAGTTAGTGAAAAAACGTTGCCTATTTCCACGTAAAATAAGGAGTTACAATGTTGAATCGATTTCGACGCTTAGGCCATCATCAGTAACAAATAATAACTGAACACACATTAGAAAGGATACAGCTTATATAGTCACAGAATATCATTGGTCGAGAGAAAGGAAAGGGGGCTGGAGGTAGAACCAATTAAGTGCAAGCAAAGTGAAGGGAGATTATAGCTAATGAAGTGAAAGGAGGGTAAGAATTACTGGCTTCAACAGTTTGAAGGGATAATTCCAAGATTTATCCTTTAAATGGGTTTCCACAACTTCGTCGGTAGTGATTTCGATTGTGCTTTATTATGATTTGCACACTGACTCGAGTTTTCGAAATAAGCGTTCTGGTAAAACAGACTGAAAAATATTCCAATCGTTTCGAGTATTTTGTTTTCTATGGAGTGATATAAAAACGTGAATCAACTAAATGGAACCGTTCGGTATATTCTGCAGCTTTCTCAACCCAACACAACTCGCCAGGACCCCGGATTTTTTCGTCGCTCTTCCTTAAATTTATTACTGCCTTCACTTCCTGCTCGACCTCTAGATATTTACGCCCATCAAAAAAGGAAAAGGAAAAAAAGTAAAAAATCCACCCCCCAACTCTATAGTCCAAACGGCTCTGAAAAAAGTGGTGAGTTTAACAATGACGGCATTTTTTCTCCCTGGGCGACCGGATGACATTCTTCACCTCCTGTAAAGACATAAATCCTAGATTAACTCTAATTTTGCGCCTCCATAAATGCGAGCACTGAGTCGAAAAAAAAAAAAGTGTGAAGAAACAAAGAGAACGGATATTGACACCATTAAGCAACAAGCTAGAAAGGGAAACTTTTTTCTGCGGGGTTGCCTTTGTTGGTTCTGACATATCAATATATTCTTGAATTCCCGTGGCTCTTGCACCTAATCAACCAAGATTCTGATTTTGATCGGGTCTGATTATCCAATTAGGATGGTCTATGAACAGGAAAATTACGCAGCCATTTCGGAAAACGATCGTACTTTCTATCATGTTCGCGCTAGGAGTGCGGTGTTTCAAGATAACTGATAGTAGGATGTCGTACGAACCGGTCGCCTTTAATACTGCGATTCCAGTTATGTAGTCGTCACAGTGCTTTTTTTTTTTTGACACAGAATGTGTTTTAGCCATGGACTAACTAGGCAAAAAAGCTAACGAAATCTGGGACGAAATGTGGGACGAAATCTGTGACGACAACATTCTGATGATTTCCGCTTACAACCAAGTCGTTGCTAGGGAAATGGTACTTCGTCGTTTTTCTACCATTCGTTAACCATTCGTTCGAAAGCTCTCGATTTATCCAACCATATTATGCTAACTACTGCGAAGTGCGTGGCCAACAAGCTGAGTTATGAGCATGGTTATTTGAATAATTGTGTACACTCAGGTGATCATTCTCAATAATTGATATTGTGAACATGATTGCAACCGCTTGTTAATTTCTGATGATTTCATTGAGCTGGTGTTTCGATGATTTGATTCATAGCAGGTGATCCGAATATTGCGAGAACGGTTTGATTTGTGAAGCGGTGGTTAAATAAGCTAAGGATCGTGTAACCTGGTGTAACCTATGTAACCGAAGCTGAAATTTGGGAGGGAGGCTCAAGGGAGAATGCTGAAGACGCCTGGGTGATCACTGATCAGCTGAGTGAGCTCCTAAGCCATTTTCTTTCCTATTCAACGCAGGAAGCTGAAATTTGAGAGGGATGGTGAAGGGAGAATGCTGAAGACGCCTGGGTGATCACTGATCAGCTGACTAAGCTCCAAAGCCATTTTCTTTCCTATTCAACGCAGGATGCTGAAATTTGAGAGGGATGGTCAAGGGAGAATGCTGAAGACGCCTGGGTGATCACTGATCAGCTGAATAAGCTCCACAGGTATTTTCTTTCGTATTCAACGCAGGAACCTGAAATTTGGGAGGGAGGCTCAAGGGAGAATGCTGAAGACGCCTGGGTGATCACTGATCAGCTGACTAAGCTCCAAAGCCATTTTCATTCCTATTCAACGCAGGATGCTGAAATTTGAGAGGGATGGTCAAGGGAGAATGCTGAAGACGCCTGGGTGATCACTGATCAGCTGAATAAGCTCCACAGGTATTTTCTTTCGTATTCAACGCAGGAACCTGAAATTTGGGAGGGAGGCTCAAGGGATAATGCTGAAGACGCCAGGGTGATCACTGATCAGCTGAGTGAGCTCCTAAGCCATTTTCTTTCCTGTTCAACGCGAGATGCTGGAATTTGATAGGGAGGGTCAAGGGAGAATGCTGAAGACGCAATGGTGATCACTGATCAACTGAGTGAGCTCCAAAGCCATTTTCTTTCCTATTCAACGCAGGAAGCTGAAATTTGAGAGGGAGGGTCAAGGGAGGATGCTGAAGATGCTGGACGATCACTGATCAGCTGACTGAGCTCCAAAGCCATGGAATGTGTTTTAGCCATGGACTAACTAGCCAAAAAAGCTAACGAAATTTCGTAACAAAATCTGGGACGACAGCATGGATACCGATGATACGGAACTAAGGATCGTGTAACCTTGTGTAACCTAAGCGATATTTTGTTATGACGCGGTTCATGAGTTATAAATATTTTAAGTTATTATCTCACTATTGGAAGTTAACCAATCTTCAACCTAAGATTGAAGACGGGTTTATGTGAAACGCGTGAGCTAAAACACATTCTGTGTTTCAATAATTTCGTCCGAAGTATGTAAATAGAAGTAACTGGGGGTCCAGGGGGCTTGCCCCCTGGCGAGGCGTGGAGCGCCGTTTTTTTTTTTTTTTTTTTTTTTGAATTTGGTATTTGATTTTTCCATACAGTCATATTAACAACTACAAATGTGTAAATTAATATACACGTGATGCATATAATTCAATAACTTAACTACATTCTTAACTACCTACTCTTAAAATGATCGTAAATTCTCTTATATATTATGATTAATGTCATTTAAGAATTCCAGTACTATGAAATACACGTCAGGTCTAACCATTATCGATGTATAATTTATTGGGCGGTCTATAAGTTCCCCCAGTTCATCAAAAAAGGTTTTCCGTGATCCTTCGTACTTTTTACACGTTAGGAGCACATGTTCTACGTCATCCACTTCACCACACACATCACATTGATCCGTCACTTCCTGATGGATTTTGTGCAGATACGCTCGGAAAACTCCGTGGCCCGTTCTCAGTCTTTCCAAGCTCGAATAAAACTTCTTTTGTTGCCCTGTCATTTCTGTGCGGCAATGGTCTCAGTTTGATGTTAGGAAACATGAATTTATACCTATCATGGTACTCCTGCCATATCCTCGCGCTCGTCTTTTTAAATTGTGAGTACATGTCCTTGTATGGGATCAAAGTATTGGCATCTTCCTCGCAGTAGCAGCCCAGTTTCGCAGCCCAATCCGCTTTCTCATTGCCCTTTACTCCTATGTGCACCTTTACCCATACAAATTTCACTGCTATTTCCGAGTTGCATAGCTCGAAGACGCGTCGCTTGAGCTTCATCAATAGGTAGGAGCATTTCGAAATAGAATTGGGATTTTTAAGGTTCTGCATTGCCGTGCCGTGCCATTTAATTCATATCCTGCGACCATCCATTCATTATATGTGGACAACATGTATTTGATTCGATACTCAGAAGTTTTAGTAGGTAACCGCCAAGTTTCGTAGGACAGAAGTGTAATGTCCACGGAAAATGAGGATAACTGCGTGATTTTCTCGATGGGTATCGCTTCACGTTAATTATGCCGCCGTGGAATATCGATGCAGCAACGATAACATTATTAAGCGGTGGTGCCTCGGTGGGATGTAGCGACTCGCGTGAACCCTCGTATTTCTTCGCCCCTGCGCCAGGGGGTGTGGGAAAGGTGATTCTCCGCTACCTAATGGTATCAAATTACTCTTATACATCACAGGAACCCAAAGAAAAAAAACTACGGGCCTCGCAAGCCCCTTGACCCCGCCATGGGGGCTTCGCCCCCCTGGGCCCCCCCGGATGTTATTACTTTGAGCCTGACTGCTAAAATGTAAAAAACATGGAATCATGTTTTAGCTCCTCGCTCTCACTTTATTACAGAAATGATCACGACGATTGAGCTCTTGTGAGATGATGATCTCCTAATAGAAACTCGCGAGTAAGCATTCACTTTATTATAGAAATGATCACGACGATTGAGCTCTTGTGAGATGATGATCTCCTAATAGAAACTCGCGAGTAAACATTCACTTTATTATAGAAAGAGGCTAAAGAGGCTACATACGAAATTACAGCTTCCTATAGTGTAAAGTATAGAAATTACCTATTAAAATGATTTAACCACCGCTTCACAAATCAAACCGCTCTCGCAATATTCGGATCACCTGCTATGAATCACATAATCGAAACACCAGCTCAATGAAATCATCAGAAATTAACAAGCGGTTGCAATCATGTTCATAATATCAATAATTGAGAATGATCACCTGTGTGTAAACAATTATTCATATAACCATGCTCACAACTCAGCTTGTTGGCCACGCACTTCGCAGTAGTTAATATAGTAGGGTTGGATAAATCGAGAGCTTTCGAACGAATGGTCAACGAATTTTGTGGGATGAAAAACGACGAAGTATCATATCCATAGCAACGACTCGGTTGTAAGCGGAAATCATCACAATTATTGGCGCTACTTTCATCTAACTTTTCGGCGGGGGATCCATCGCTAAAACATGATTCCATGTTAAAATTTAAACTAAACTAGATTGTCATATCGAAAGAAATATTTGTTTTAGGAAATCCATGTTCGCGCAGGTTTTGATAGCAATGGTTTTGACAGGAGGTCGTCAAGGAGCTTATTAATTGAAAAATTTCATGTGAATAAAAAATAAAGAATTGACTGGAAGTCACACAATTAACGTTGTTCGGAAAACATTTTACGAGTGATAGCATGCTTGTTGCAGGAAATATGGTTTCCCCACTGTATATTTACTGAAAATGTGAAATTTATTGTAGAGTCGATGAACGTTCGACTATATAATCCATTCAGAAGTTTCATACGGTGAAAGTAAATTAGGTTGACGACGGAAAATGAGGATCACTGCGTGATTTTCTCGCTGAGTATCGCTTCACGTTAATCATGTCGCCGTAGAATATCGATGCAGCGACGATAACATTATTAAGCGTTGGTGCCTCGGTGGGATGTAGCGACTCGCGTGAACCCTCGTATCTCTTCGCCCCTGCGCCAGGGGGTGTGGGAAAGGTGAGTCACCGCTATGGTATCAAAATACTCGAAATAGTCTGATGAAGTCAAATGAACAATTTTAACTGAATGTTCATTATTTTTCTCGTTTATATCTGGAGAGATTAGTGTTTAAGGAAATCCAAGATCACTTCAATAGCAATAGTTTTTACCGGAGGCCATCTGGAAGCTTTTTGCCTTATCCGTTGTAAACAAGTTTTAGTATATAAAAGTGTTAGTGTAGGTCGTTTTGTTCGGCACAGTGAATTGGCAGAATCTCAAGCAATTAACATTGTTTGGAAAAAATATGATAGTGTGTTTTTATTCCTTTGTTGAAGGAAATTAGGCTTCCCAACTGCATATTTAATGAAGAAGTTAAATGTATTGTTGTGAAAATTTCGACTACATAAATACCCAATCCGCTCAGAAGTTCTAGTTTAAGTTTCATAGGATAGAAGTCTAATGTCTACGGAAAATGAGGATTACTGCGTGATTTTCTCGAAGGGTATCGCTTTACGTTAATTATGTCGCCGTGGAATATCGATGCAGCGAGATAACATTATTAAGCGTTGGTGCCTCGGTGGGATGTAGCGACTCGCGTGAACCCTCGTATCTCTTCGCCCCTGCGCCAGGGGGTGTGGGAAAGGTGATTCTCCGCAATCTAATGGTACCAAAATACTCGTAATGGTCCGAGGAAGCCGAAGGGAAAAAGCCGTCGCAAACAATAGCTCTCACGATCCCACCCCCCGCCCGGACCTGATTGTTTCCGGGGTTCGCGTCACGACGCGTCGGCAGAGTGGGGAGAAGCCCGTCACGTGCCCGAGTCATTAATATCACTTACCCAGGAAAACTCACCCTTATCCCGCCGTACTTGCCGTAGAAAGCGTATCATATTTTAGTGGGGATCTCGGCGTTTCCTATTTTCCGTGGATGCTCTTCCCCTGGGGGAAGGTGTTCAGTACCTTGTTGTAGATCACTTAACTTCTTCCAGGGTTTTCGGCGCTCGCCTTCACCCCCCTGTCGTTTTAGATCTCTCGGGTCTGCACCCCCTAACCCCCCCACTGCCAGGGGCTTCTTAAACCTGTGGAGGTGCCTCTCCTAGCTACCACCCCCGTTCGGATCGATAAACCCAACTACCTCCCATGTCATAGTAGAGTTGGTCGAGATGGTAGCTCCCCGTCCAGGATTCAATTTAGAACAATCCAGCATGACAATACTTAGCGAATTTTCAAAATTCTTCTCGTATCATATAAATTCGGAAACGGAAGAAACAAAAGAACTAATAACATGGTTTATTAACAAACGCGACACGCTCCTAGCTGTTGTAACGGTATATTGAAGGATTCGAACTATGGTAAAAGTCACAAATAAAATTGTACAGATAACTGGTTTTGAGCGCAGCAATTGAAGAAGAATTAGAATTTCTTGAACCGAGCGAAAATTCCTACGAAGTGTTGCCATCATCTGGAGGGCAGTAACGTCCATAACTATATGGGATATTGCACCGGCTCGAAAGAGATCGATGATGGCATGTACATATTGTATTGATATTATTGGTTTTTTATGGTCGATTACAAAGGTTCATTATTGAAAATAATATACCAAAACTTTACCTACTATTACCCAAAAAGTTTTCGATACCTCGAGTTTTTAATATTTTCGCTTTTAAGTAAAAGATATCCTTTAGGGTTGATCAAAATCGGTGCCGAGCTTCTGGCACCTGGCACGAACGAAAAGCTGGCGATTATAAGGAAACTCCTCATCCACACCACAAAAGAACAATAAAATTTAAAAATTTAGCAATTTCAGCCTTTTACATCAATGGTGTTTCATAATAGGTGCGATGCAAATTTTAATAATGAATGTGTAAAAATACTGAATTATTCCATTAGCCAAAACTACTTATTTAAATTTTTTGTAAATACATATAGGCAGGTTAAGAGCGGAAAGGTACAGAGCCATCCTCATCAATTGAGTGGACTCTGAAGTTTATATCTATCTGAATAATGCTCTGTAATTGGAAATGGAGCCTCTTCGGGATTGCTGGGTTACAATGACAAGGTACAAGCTACCATGATAAGCTAATGTAGGCTCTGAGCCTAATGTCTTCCTTATTCTACCAACGACGATGAAAATGTAAACGGTATTTTCTACGAGTATTAGGGTGTCCACATTCTTGCGCCCTTTGTATTTTATTTAGTTAAAAGTTCATTAGTTTGAAGTAATCTGAGGATCGGCTCTTCAATTTTTGACCCAAAAGAGGTAACTGTGACCTCTAATTTATTTACCTTTTCTATCTTTTTGTACTCTGAAGGGTATTAGTTGGAATGACCAATATAAGCAGTGACCTGGCTTAATTTATGATGAATATTTAGCTTTAAACGACTATGAACCGCTGTTTTTTGTGTGAGAAACTGACAAGGGGAACCAGACAAGATACTGACAGTAAGGCGTGTTGTGCCATTTCGTGTTGGGGGTACTCACCATCATCTCTTTAGCTTTCAGAGTACAACGGCAGTTTTGGGACTTCCATGCAGAGGCAATTGTAAAATACCGTTTTCCGACCTTAGAATACTGACTATTCCAGCGTATTATATTTGTAAATGCTTAGTCTATGGTGTTGATCACATGGATAAGTTTGGGGCAGACGAACGATTTTATAACGCAAGAAGCCCCTCGGCTCTACCTCTTCCCTTTTGTCGCTTAAATACCCTAAGGAATAGTACCTACCTATTTTCAAGTATTTCAACCATTTATCACTGTTGAAAATTGCTATGCATTTCATGTGAAGGCAAATAAAACCATTGATTGATTGATTTAAACAACGGGCTTTCGTTGAAACAACTACTAGTTGAAAATAACAAACCAAAAGTGATCTAAGACAGTCAAAATCTTCGAAAACATGTCTTCAGGTGCCTTCTGTCAGAAGAGTTTCGAAAATATGCTGAGCACCGTTTTATTGTCACAATACAGGAAAACAGCATTTGGTCCTTTTCTGTTATATCCCCGCATATTTCCGTTAATTCTCTACTATTCATTCATTCTGACCTGTATGTCCAACTAATCTGTATTTTTACTACGGGATTGACTACTTGATGTTATGTATTGTCGAGATGCGAGCTTGCGAGCATCCAGACTACCAAACTATACACAGCATTCTGATCTATTTTACCACAGTGGACGTAAAAATGACTGGGAATCATCAATCCGATCAATCCCCATTTTATAGAAAATAGTTTGTAAATGCGGGGATGTAACAGAAAAGCCCCCTGCATTCTAGGTCCAGGGAACACACAAGATAGCCTGACGTTCCGATCCTGAATCTCTGGCCAAGACCGGTGGTGAGGAAGTCCGTATGACTGGTCGCCGGAAAACATGTCTCGCCTCATTTACTTCATTCTCGTCGTCTTCAGACCAAAGTCTCCTTTTATGCGCGAGCTTGACGACAGTCCGTCAAACTCCGTTGCCCGCCACCACCGTAGGTGGGCAAATACGATTGTCACCTTCGGGTGAGGGCCGTCAATGGATGAAATCGCCCAGAAACTGGACTAGTGTAGCGGTTTATTCTACTGTGATAATTTCTACCAAACACGAAGTTCCTTCCATTGTATAGTTTTCATGAATGAGTGTAGAACATGAATTAACATCTTCGATGTACAGCCTTTGTCATTCTTTCATCGCATGTCGTACTTAGACTTACATGAATATATACTTTGTATACTTCAACGACACTGTGAGATAATAAATTATTTATCAAAAATTAATTATTTTATTCAATTTATTTTACTTTATATTTTATTTATTTTATTCAATTTATGTTTATAATTTAATATTAATCAATAATTTCTACCTAACACGGAGTTCCTTCCATTGTATCGTTTTCATGAATGAGTGTAGAACATGAATGAACATCTTCGTTGTACAGCCTCTATCATTCTTTCGTTGCATGTCGTACTTAGACTTACAAGAATATACTTTGTACACTTGAACAACACTGTAAGACAATCAATTATTTATCATTAACCAATTATTTCATTTGATTCAATTTATTTTATATTTTATTTATTTATTTTATTCAATAATATTCAATTTATGTTTACAATTTATTATTAATCAATAATTTCTTACAAACACGGAGTTCCTTCCATTGCATCGTTTACATGAATGAGTATGGAACATGAATGATCATCTTCGTTGTACAGCCTCTGTCATTTTTTCATCGCATGTCATAGTAATTTAGGCTTACATGAACATACTTTGTATACTTCAACAACACTGTAAGACAAATCAATTATTTATAAACGCGCATTTTTTCGTTAAAAAATGAAGAATCCTTTATGTTTGCTTGCACTTTTGTCTTATACTTAGGAGACTTCAGTTAGCAGCGCCGCCGCAATAGGGAGGTTTGTGGAGTGCCCCCCCCCCCCCCCCCCCCTCAGAAACAGAAAAATCGGCGGCAAAAAAATAAATAAATAGAATAAAATACAAAAATAAATAATCATAACAACTTGCCATCTTTGAACGTATCTTACATGTAGTTTAAATTGTTTAACTTTCAATTTTCGGTCCATCAAATTATCCATTTTCCAATTCTGTTTCCCAATCCCCCTATTTTCCAACTTGGAATATTTTCCACTCGTTCGTTTGTTTGGTTGGAATTCTTCGTATGATTTTCAAATTGGTTCAGTTCCCTACTTGCCAGTTTGTGAACTACTGCTTTTCCGTTCTACAAGTTCTTAACTTCCCTCATTCCTCCTATTTTTCTATCGCCCTCGTCAGTTTTCCACTTGGAAAACGTCTAACTAGCCAACTTTTTAGGAGGCGAAATTAAGAAAAATTGACAATTGGTTACGTAGGAAATTTTTGTAGAACTTGTCAAATGCTGAATCAACCGATTTGGATGAAATAGTGTTTGTTAGCTCTCTGTGCAGGTTAGGGGAGTCTCCTTTACCTTAGATGGTGAATGCTGTTGGATTGATGATAAGGTGTGCTCATACGTGTATATCAGACAGCCAAATTTCGCATATTAGCATATATACACATATGTGACCGTGCAAGGTTCAACTTCCAGTTAAAAAGTTCAGAAGTACTTTGAAGCGGGCCTTGATTGAGACTGAACTTAATGAAGTCTCAAGTTTTTTTAATGTGAATTGGAGGAAATATGTACCTAACTGATTGAATTACCTACTATATAAGTGTTACCTACAGATTTGCCTAATATTTTTATTCCTATCATGACTTAATTATCTGTATCTGTATTGTTATATTTATTTTGTATTTCTATTTTTTGTGTGCATGACTTTTGTATTGCCTCGTTTAGGCCCTCACAAAGAAAATATACATCCTTCCTTCTATTTTGCATGAAATATTGTTGACTCACAAATTTTCCTCGAACTAATTATGCACGCCCAAGCTAAAATCAGTATGGAACCTATTCTGAACTCCCATGTTTGTCTATCTAGAGGTCAAAGTATCTGTTATTATTCTATGAGATCAGCTCATTCATGTAATTTGCATCGTTAAACCTTACTCACTGCTATAGCAATACGTTCACTTTAAAAAATCCAGGAAAAAAAAGAATTAAATCATTTCCTAAGAAACGGGCAAATTCAGGTTGGGCCTTACCCGCGATAAGACCTTCACTTAGCCGCCGAAAACGGAGATAAATTCGTAGGGGGACCGTGAATCACGTTTTTACCGAAAAACGATATCAGGGCCCGGAGAAACATATCTTTTACTTCCAAAAGATATTTTGGTGCGGTCCAGCACGGGAGTGCTCCGTCAGCAAGCACATTGATGGGCAGTCGGCCGAGAGAGATAAGCGATGCCACGGGCCACTGGGCAATATGCCTCTACACTTCCTCCAATCCTCCCATCTCAATCGTAGCCCTTCCGTTACTTCTTTTGATTTGGCCGTTCGCGTTCGACTCCCTTTGTCTTCCTTGTTTTTTGTTTTGAGGTGGTTTTATTTGATACGGCTGAAATAAATTGGGTCAACTATTCGTAACGCATTACGTTGCGGAGGATAGATAAGAAAGTTCCTGAGCCTAACAGTCATTAGAGAGTTTTTTTTATTCCCATAATTGTCTACCCGTGTACGCAAAAAGACTGAAATACCAACTGCGCATGCGCAAATTTACGCGTCAACGCGTAGAACTGAGTACGGGAAAATGGCCTACCTACACGTAGGCGGGAAAAATGCTTTCGTTGGAATCCCGTCCTACGTGTAGTCGTCATAACCTGACGCAAAGGTGACCACAGTTTTAAGAATAGGTTAGGTATTCGGTCTCCCTCTGACTGTCGTCTAATAACGTTTCCCTTCCACAATTACCCACCTAGTTGAAAAAAGTAAGAACCTGTGATAAATGTAATTGTATTATTAAATCAATTCCGTTGATTATGTGAACAAAGTATCTACTTCGTCCGACAGCCAGATATCCTGTTCACCTACTTGGGACTGAATGCAGTCGTTGATACTATTCTGATTTTAATGTAGATACCTATTCTTCGTAAGCATTCGCAAGTACATTTCGTACTACAAAGTTTTATCTACCAACATAAAGATTCAGACAACGAGCAGGTTTGTGTTTAAATAATACGTTTGTATACAAAAGCTGTTGTCAGTCCAATAACAAATTGAGTAGGTTGGTAGTAGAATTTGTGCTAGGTACCATCTCAGATCATAGAAATTACCATCTGATAAAGCAGGGAACGCACTCAAAACGAACTATTCCACGAGGCCTGATTACGTAAACTTACATCAAGCTAGATGAAAAATTGAATAATTAGACAAAAAAGATGCCATAATCGCGGCGCTCCCGGACGATCACCCATCCAAGTATACTAATCAAGCCCGATGTTGCTTAACTTCGGTGATCTGACGAGTACCGATGTTTTCGACAAAATATGCTTTGGCGAATACTATGTTTTCTTGGGTCGAACCCATTCGATGCCTGTGAAGATAGCTGATAAAGCAGAGTGTAAAATGATTTCAAACTTTTTCAACTCGATCTCGAATTCAACAGAATCGTTGGCTTTGAAATACTAAAGAGACTTTAGCTTGACGATAGCGTTTGGTTAGTCGTGTACATACGTGTAAAAAAACGTGTAGAAATACGCGAAGAGCTAGCATCTGCAGTTGCTTGCTCTAGACGCTGCTCTACACGTTAAAGTGGGAAAATCGTAAGGGGAGAACTAAAACTCTCTATTGTAGATACAGACCCGTATCGTACAATACATACGGAGGTTAAACTGATCCGTTTCAGTCGTATTTCATTCAACCGGATTGTAATATAACCTGTCATATAACAGTTTTTCTTCTGTCGAGCGTTTACACCGTTGCCGCCGTTTGACAGATGAGCATAGCATATTTCTTCTAATAAATTATTAAAGGTCATCTACACGTTTTTCCATTACTAAAGTATGAGATGAGGGTGGAAGTTGGTCGGCTTCATCAAAAACTAGAGATATTTATTTGTCAATATTCGATATCATTATAATAAGTGTCGCCGTCATGGGCCATATCAGTTTCAATAGGGCGGTTCAAGTAGCACCAGTTCACAATTCCCGGGTCAGGGTACATAACCACTTCCAGTTCCTTAACATAAAGACATTGTTTGGTATTTTTACATTCTATACGTATATTTGGCTGCCGATTCTCGTTTCGTCATTCCCTTGTCAAGAAAAATGGCCTGGAATCCACTGTATCCATATCTCACAATCTTCGTTATCCGCTAACAGTTTGGCCGCTTCAACAGTTACAGTATGCAGAACCGCCCTAATCGGGAAGATCAGAGGCTAATTTCTATTTGATCTACGAGTCATGTTGCTTCACATCCTTATTTTTTATTATCATTTTTTTAATTACAAAAGGTCAATTATACGAATTTTTGGATCTTTTAGATATGTGTCAAATTCAGACTTTTCAGACATATCATAAAACTTGGTATTATAAAAGAAACAATGAAATACCTACTAGCTACATGCACGAAAAAAGCATTAATGATAATTCCCCAAACGCAAAAACCGCCAAATTTGTGCAAGTAGCTACCATTTTATGGCTTTTTTTATAATACCAAGTTTTATATGTCTGAAAATTCTGAATCTGACACCTATCTGAAAGATATGCAAATTTATATAATTGGCTTTTTGAAATCCAGAAAAAGGGTGGGAAGATACATGAATCGTAGGTCGAATAGAAATTCTGAAATAGAAATCTGATCTCACTCTCTCGATATGGGCAGTTCTACACACTGTAACTGTTGAAGTGGCCAAACTGTAAACGGATAACGAATGGACACTATTGTTGGGAACCTGAGCATAATAATTGGCGATGCTTCGGTTAAATTAAACTGATTAGTGAATGGCAAACGCACTACTTTCAACTTAATATCCCGGGAGAAAGGAAGGTTTCACTATGATGTTAGTCTAGTGGTAAACGCCAAAGCTTGGTTCTATAAGCGGAAACTAACACGGACTTTAATTGACTTGTGCCTTGAGTATGGAAGGTCTGGATGATGTCCCTCTTCAAAAGAGCAAATAACGAATTGTGCAAGCTATACAAAGTCTTGGACGACAAGGACCGATCTGCATCACTCCCTGCTGAAAATATGCAACTGAGAGAAGGTGATAAATAAATGTATTTTAAGAGGATTCCATAAGCGCACTCTGACGAAAAGACAATTTAAAACGTTATTGGACTTTATGGAAGAAGCTAGTATTGTGTTATAGGTCACTTACTTAATAACTAATTTGTTAACTTTAATGTACAATATTTTCTGTATGAGGCAATGATGTATTTCAACTACTGATGGCATATAGGTGTAACTTTGTTTTACTTTGGTGAATTAAGCATTGAAAAAACTGCAATCTACCTACCCCAGAAAGGCTCCATTCCAAATTTCACTGTCTTGGAGCAATTTGGGCAAAAAATTAATGTCATGGCTGATTCAGTCGGTCAAGATGGTTCCAAAAATTGTAATTACCCACAGGAATTATTCTACCTGACCTATATAGAGGCTCCGTTCCAAACTTATCACTTAAGGTCGTATAGGGAAGAAACCTCATCAAAGTTTACTCAGCTGATCAGACACGGTTTTAACTTAGCCTATGCCACACTCCGTTGAATTATCCATGTACATGCCAAGTTTCAAGTTTCTGACATGTACGGTTGGTCGCCCGTATATCAACGAACCAACAAACATTGATGTTCATGTACAAGTTAAGGGGAGTAGTCTTGTGGAAATCATAACGAAATTGGTTCAACTGTTACCGAGAAAAAGAACATTTGTTTGCAGGAAACTGATTTTTCAGGAGAGCGGTTTTCCTGACAACTGCCGCTTGGCAGGTCAGAACGTGTTGTTCTTTTTCTCATTTCATTTTTAGGAAATTCCATGATGGTAATATGGATTCTTTAGTACTTATGCATGAATTGTACCACTTCTGAATGCATCAATACAACCGATGACTTGTATAACTTCTGAATGTAATTGATGAAGGTTATCAATGACAGGTTCCATGCTCCTGGAGCCCATTAGACACTTGTGGACAATAAGATTTGTATCATTTAATAATGATTAACAGGACGTTTCTATTAGTTTTCGTCAGGTCACGAGCGTCACTTCACGGTGGGATTTTCTATTGATTTTCACGTACAACCAATGCGTTACTAGGGAAGTGTAACTCCGTTAGTTTTCATAGCAGGAAAATCGTTAGCCACTTTTTGGAATGCTCTCATTTTATCAAAGCATCTCATAATCCCTAAGCCTCTGTAGTGTCAAGGAAAGCTGATTTATTACGCTCAGTTATAAACTAATATTGCTAAGTAACCACAATGAACTAATAATGTGTAAAATTAATCATTTTTAAATGACCTGACTGTAGAACCGTAGGTCTACCGTCCGTTTTTTTAAACCGTAACTCTGGTTTGGATCATCAGATTTTCATTTTGTTTGTGCCCAACATGTCAGAATTTAACATAAAATAATAAAAATATACATATTGGATTTTTGATTTTTTGATGGACTACTCCCATTAAGTCATTTTGAAAATCCCCTATGTTGGAAAACCTGAGAACCACACACTTCTCAATACTCTCTTGCTACAATGGAATACAGCGAGCCGTTTCGTCATCCAGTATCCCAGATGACCAGTGCCCTTGTTATTTCCATTGAGGAAGGAAACGCAAAAAAAGCCGGGGAACTCCCTGACAAGGGGGAGGACGAGAAATAGAGTGAAATGAAAAGAAAAGTGAACGGAGGGCAGAAGGACATATTGCCGGAAAACAATCCTGACTAATCCTATTTAGGAAGACGTAAAAGGAAGTCGTGTGTAGGAGCGGCAAAGAAGAGTGGAGACACATGTTTTTTTATTTTATTTTTTGCGTCCGATCCTTTAGGGTTCGGGTGATGAGGGTGATTGTGCGAACAAGCGGAATAGGAGGGTAGGATATCTAACCGTCAATTAGCTTAAGAGGGCAATGGAAGGGGTTTTTTGGGGGTGTTTCTGGGAGATTGAATTTTTGGTTTTTTTGACAGAAGTACGATTCGATTTAAGCGTACAGGTACCAAACTGTATGGTTTGGCACATAGCTTCCTCTTTTCCATTTCATGAATGTATAGACCATTGGAAAGTTCTAAAAGATTTCGAAAAATTCCATAGCGGAATAGAGAAACCAAAAAGGAGCGTGAAACGTCATAATTTGTCAATTAAGAAACAAAAAAAATTAGGTATACTCAATGTAATTTACGTTCCTGCATGTGCAGAATGAACTGATGAGTAGAACAATGAAATAGCTAAGGGACCATCTACCACCTAACTCGCGGATTCACTGGCAATTTCATCAATGTCGGATGAAAACTATGGAAATTATGGTCGTTACAAGAATTTCAAATTGGCGCATACGCAGTAGCTATTAATGATACAATTATGTTGAAATTTAAATGGGGTAATGAAATCGTCTTTTCCAAACTATCATCCAAATTTAAGCAAAATCGAACAACTAGAGTGTCAAATATAGAGCATAATGGAAATTACTTTTGCGCATGCGCATAGTGAAGTATTGATTTGGCGGCAATGAAACTGAGAGGGAGTCATCTGCAACCTAACACGCGCATCGCTTGACAATTTCATCACAATCGGATGAAAACTGTAAAAATTAAGATCGTTACAAGGATTTCTCATTAGCGCATGCACACTAGCTGTTAATGATACCTTCATGTTGGAATAGATAAGGGATGATCAAATCGTTATTCCTCAACTATCATCCAAATTTGAAACTCAGTTATAACGGAATAGTAGAGATCTACAAGTATTACTATTCGATTCTGCGTGAAAAAATACATAGAACCCGACCCCGAACCCCGAATTGTTTGAAAACTAGTGCAACAACCAGGTAGGTAAGTGCCTAATATTTTTGTCGTAGGTATTCGTTGATTGAGTATCTCTCCAGAAAGTTGGCACATATTCAACATGCTCGCTTCTCTTAATGCGATCCCTGGCACTTTGCCACTTAACATAATGAGGAAAAAATCTTGTTGCTCATTAATATTATCAATATTAATTATTAATATACGTTGTATAATAGAACAATACGACAAGCTCTAGATTGAAGTAGAAACAGCCTCAATACATACACTACCATTAAGCAGCCAAGCACGAGGATAAGAGGAAAATTATGTAGGTATATTATTTGATACACATGATGTGGTGGCCCATTATGATAAGATGATGAATAGTATGCTTTTATAGAGTCCCTACAATATTGATTAGAAATTATATAAAACTTCCTAATTTTGTCCATAAATGTCTGAAATCAGTTATTATTTGGTTATTTAAATGGAAGCAGGACGATAACAGGTGGTTGTGTTGTTGTGGCGGATTCATAATCCCGGCTTCAGAGTCTAAATGTTTAATGAACAGAATGTCTAAACTCCGTTATGGAAACTTCGTTGTTCCAAATGAGTTTTGGGATGGTGAAAGACGCCAAGGTTTTGTCCTTGGCCAAACCCCATTATATAAGTTGTTGGTGAAAGTGTCCCTTATTTATTTATTTATATATATATTTTTTTAAATTCATTCATTAAGGTTTAAGTCGCATCTATACCAGTAGGGTCATTAGCGGCATTGAACCATGTTGCCATTCTTGACTAAAAAGGAGCGCCACCTTGGACTCCACTGGCAACTCCGCGGGGGGTGGGGGCTAAAGTGCCCCTAAAGTGGATTAAAAAAAAACCCAAAAATAAAGTAATACAATTAAGACTAGATGTAAGATAGGGAAATAACTACATACATGCTATTATATACAATCATCAAAGTGAAATAAAACTACGACTAGATGTATATAAATAAATCACAGATCAGATATCACAGTTCGTAGTAGAGCTCAGCGGCTCTCAGGTACAACAACAGGGATCGGACCTTGTCTGGTCCGGATAAAACTTCAACCCACTTAGGGGGCTGATGCTGGACTGGGAGGTCCGTCAAACTTTGTTGAAATTAATTTTGAGGATTACACCTTGGCACCTTTCACTAACCCATAACTCGTTTAACCTTATTTGGAACAATGAAAATTACCTAATAGAGTTTAGATTGACGCGTCTGGACATTGCTTGAACATTCTTTGGACATGAAATCGTCATTGCAACCACTACCCCTCACCTGTTGACATCCCTCCGTTCATTTTCAATGACTAGAAAATTTCTCAATGAAATTGAGAATTTTCGTATAGTTCCTAATCAATATCGTAGATACCTTATACGGAATGCTGTTCTTCATCGTATCGTAGTGTGTTATCATCATTATCATAATCTATTACACATAATTTTCCACTTATCCTTGTTCTTAGCTGCTGAACCGTACCAGGGTGTGTAACTGTGTATGTGAGGCTATTTCTACTTCATCTAGAGATCGTTGTATTGTTCAATTATAGGACGACGCGAGTTCCTCATTATGTAAAGTGATAAAATGCCTGGGACCTCATTATTGCCATCTTTCTGGTAAGATATCATCTATCAACGAATACCTAACCATTTTATGGATTATTCTAAAATGCCAACTTGAACGATTTAACTTTTTTAAGTAGAAATAACCACAAATAATAAATCAAAAACTACACAAAAAAGCTGTGCGAGAATTTCTAATATAAAATGCAACGTTTTTTAAACATTTCTATTGATTTTCACGTATAACCAATGCGTTAGTAGCGACGTGTAACTCCCTTAGTTTTCATAGCAGGAAAATCGTTCGCCACTTTTTGGAATGCTCTCATTTTATCACAACATCTCATGATCCCTAAGCCATTGTAGTGTCAAGGAAAGCTGATTTATTACGCTAAGTTATACACTAATATTGCTAAGTAACCACAATGAACTAATAATCTGAAAAGAAGGCACTCGGTACATGGTAGGTATACTATTGAGTAGCAGGTACTTGTACGCAGTAGGAAGAGACTATGCATAGACCACTGATCAGCTGATTGGCTCCTGAAGCTGATGGGCCCCTAAAGCTGATGATTTCTATCGTATTTAATATCTGAAGCTGAAATTAAGATACGATTGAAATGACTGGCTCATTCCTACTAAGCTGAATAAGCTAAATTGTCTCCTGTTCATCCTAGTAGGTTGAGATTTGATAGGGAGACTCTCAGGGACACTAAGTGGCGATTGAACTTATTGGCTCTTTCCCTATTAGCTGAGTGAGTAAAATTCCCTAATGTTACCGCTAGAAAGTTGAAATTCAATAGGGATACTCTCTTGGACACTAAGAGACGATTGCAATTATCGGTTCTTTCATAATCAGGAGAGTGATCCCTCCTGTTCATCCAAGGAAGCTGAGAATCGATAGGGGCACTCCCCAGGACACTAAAAAATGATTGGGTCATTCCTAATCAGCTGAGTAAGCTAAATTATTTCCTGTTCATCCGAGAAAGTTGATATTAGATATGGCGACTCTCTGAGACACTAGGAGACGATTGAATTGAAAGTGTCTTTTCTGATTAGCAGGCTGAGCTAATTTAATTGAGACATTTTTAACTTGACACACAAAACACATATTTCACAAGGGAAAAAAATAAGACATATCCGATATGCCGATGTATCTGCATGTAGGGTAGATACTCAACATCAGTTTACTGATTTCCTTAGGGTTCGTTTAACAATAAAGTGGTCTGAATGTAATGGGTAGCTTTTGCCTTGAAAACCCTCACTGCAAATTCCCGGCTCTGAACTCCAAATTGTTTGCATGATCAAATTGGCCTAATCACACAATTCGTTATTCACTAGATCTGATATCCAATATAGCTTTATTTATGCACTATTGGAGAGTTTTTGTATTTCTCGTATTGGTATTTTTCGTAAACACGAAAACAAGCTGTTAGAGCGAGCACGATGAATGCTGACCTTTTCGCATTGATTTCTCGTAGCGTTTTCGTAAACCCGAGAGAAAGAGAACTCTTATAGAGACGTTAACGTGACTCTTGTAGTGAATCACTGCTCAATTGTCACATTTTACAATTTCCGATATATAACATGAAGTAAGAAACTACGACCACTTACCTCTACATCATATAAAAAAGGTTCAACCGTGAAGAACACGAATCTTTAAAACGTGTAAAATGAACATTGAAGAAATCTTGAGAGTGAAAAAGCTGAAATCGTCGATAAAACGTCGAAAGCAAGAACAAAATGCCGCTAATGACCCTTCTGGTTGAGGTGTGGGGAAAAAGCACGAAAGAAAGAAAAATAAAAAGGTTCAACCAACAACAAAAGACAGCAAGGGAAAAGTCAGGCAATTTGTTAGTATGTGTGTGCCCATGCCAACTGCATGATACTTGCTCTAGAGTGTTATCCTAGAGAAAGGTCAAGTTGTCGTCTCGTAATTACGATTCCGAAAAAGCTGAGCACGAGTTCTTCTCGTTCCGAAAAGCGATTCCACGTTACGAAAACCTCTTCTCATTTTGGAAAGGCCATTTTCGTATACGAGAAAATGAATACGAGAAGTACGAAAACTCTCTAATAAGGCAGAAATTCCCGAATCGGCAGCACTGGTTAGACTCAAAATCAGTTGGCCTCATCCCAGCGGTGAAGGAGGATAAATTACAGGCCATTAACCTCAGGGAGCAGAAGTGTTTTGTCCTGCTTGTCCTTTTGATCGTTTTAGTGAGTGAGTACAAACTCCACGCATGTGTGAGTAAGTGTGGGCCGCTGAGGGTGTTTTACGTGCCCCAAGGACCATCAATCAGCGACCGCCCGGAGCCTACTGGTCCAGAAATAAAGATAAGTCTAATGTCCTTAGCTGCCCTGAAATCTCTCCTTTAAGGCCTTTTATGGGTGATTACCTTTCAACTTAAATATACGACGAGTCCCTTGAAGAGTTTAGCGTCTTTCTTGGTTTCGCATATTATACAACCTCCTATATGGACATTTGAAGTTTTAGGTTTATCAACTTAGGTGTTGTATTAATTAAATCATTGATGGCTAGGTTCTTTCCAGTCGTAACTTTTGGGTTTAGTGCGGTAGTGAACACGATGGGTTTTAAAAACATTCCATATGTTTTATTTTTCAGATGCTTTCTGGCATTTTCAGCAATCTACAAGAAGAGTGATACCGTAGTAACTAAAGAAAGTTAAAAAAATTTGCTATCAATTAATAGATTTTGAGTTATTACAGTTATATTGCTTTTAGGTATATGATACACGTAGCTATAAAATGGAGTGTAACTACATAATAAATTCCTGTGGCTACATAAGCAGGATTTCGCAGTGTCTCTGCGGGTGAATGTACTATGTGACTACCCTTGAAAACTATGGGGTCATAAAAAGTTAAATAGATTAAGATGGATCACTCATACATAAGCTCCCAATGGCAGATATTGATGGGTAGATACGTATAACTTTTATCCCAGTGTATGGAAGTATGCCTTGAAAATATACTGGTCCAGAAATAGAGATAAGTCCAATGTCCTTAGCTGCCCTGAAATCTCTCCTTTAAGGCCTTTTATGGGTGATTACCTTTCAACTTAAATATACGACGAGTCCCTTGAAGAGTTTAGCGTCTTTCTTGGTTTCGCATATTATACAACCTCCTATTTGGACATTTGAAGTTTTAGGTTTATCAACTTAGGTGTTATATTAATTAAATCACTGGTGGCTACGTTCCTTTCAGTCGTAACTTGTGTGTTTAGTGCGGTAGTGAACACGATGGGTTTTAAAAATATTCCATATGTTTTATTTTTCAGATGCTTTCTGGCATTTTCAGCAATCTACAAGAAGAGTGACACCGTAGTAACTAAAGGAAGTTGAAAAAAATTTGCTATCAATTGATAGATCTTGAGTTATTACAGTAATATTGTTTTTAGGTATATGATACACTTGGTTATAAAATGGAGTGTAATTACATAATAAATTCCTGTGGCTACATAAGCAGGATTTCGCAGTGTCTCTGCGGGTGAATGTACTATGTGACTACCCTTGAAAACTATGGGCTCATAAAAAGTTGAATAGGTTATGATGGATCACTCGTACATAAGCTCCCAATGGCAGATATTGATGGGTAGATATAACTTCTATTCCACAGTATGGAAGTATGGCTTGAAAATATAAAATATGTCCAGAAATAAAGATAAGTCTAATGCCCTTAGCTGCCCTGAAATCTCTCCTTTAAGGCCTTTTATGGGTGATTACCTTTCAACTTAAATATACGACGAGTCCCTTGAAGAGTTTAGCTTCTTTCTTGGTTTCGCATATTATACAACCTTCTGTATGAACATCTAAAGTTTTAGGTTTATCGAATTAGGTGCTGTATTATTTAAATCATTGGTGGCTAGGTTCTTTTCAGTCGTAACTTGTGGGTTTAGTGCGGTAGTAACACAATGGGTTTTAGAAGCCTTCCTCATGTTTTATTTATCAGATACTTTCTGGCATCTTCAGCAAATATACAGCAAGAGTTTCACCGCAGTTATTAAAGGAAGTGAAAAAAATAAGCTATCAATTAATAGATCTTGAGTTATTACAGTTATATTGCTTTTAGGTATATGCTACACGTAGCTATAAAATGGAGTGTAACTACATAATAAATTCCTGTGGCTACATACGCAGGATTTCGCAGTGTCTCTGCGGGTGAATGTACTATATGACTACCCTTGAAAACTATAGGCTCATAAAAAGTTAAATAGGTTAAGATGGATCACTCGTACATAAGCTCCCAATGGCAGATATTGATGGGTAGATATGTATAACTTTTATCCCAGTGTATGGAAGTATGGCTTGAAAATATACTGGTCCAGAAATAAAGATAAGTCTAATGTCCTTAGCTGCCCTGAAATCTCTCCTTTGAGGCCTTTTATGGGTGATTACCTTTCAACTTAAATATACGACGAGTCCCTTGAAGAGTTTAGCGTCTTTCTTGGTTTCGCATATTATACAACCTTCTGTATGAACATTTGAAGTTTTAGGTTTATCGACTTAGGTGTTATATTAATTAAATCATTGGTGGCTGAATTCCTTTCAGTCGTAACTTGTGGGTTTAGCGCGGCAGTGAACACGATGGGTTTTAGAAATCTTCCACATGTTTTATTTTTCAGATAATTTCTGGCATATTCAGCAAATCTACGGGAAGAGTTACGCCGCAGTAATTAAAGGAAGTTAAAAAATAAACTATCAATTAATAGATCTAGAGTTATTACAGTTATATTGTTTTTAGGTATATGATACACTTAGTTATAAAATGGAGTGTAATTCCATAATAAATACTTGTGGCTATATAAGCAGGATTTCGCAGTGCCTACGAGGGTGAATGTACTATGTAACTACCCTTGAAAACCATGGGCTCATAATAAGTTAAATAGGTTAAGCTGGATCACTCATACTTAAGCTCCCAATGGCAGATGCTGATGGGTAGATAACTTTTATCTCATTGTATGGAAGTACGGCCTGAAAATATCTAATACCTAGCCAATCTTCTTCGTAATGATTATATATTACATAACCCACTCTAATAATTGGGGAGATATAAAAACGCTGCAAATTCCGCTTACTTATTCCTTGAATAGTTCGTTTAGGTCATAATGGAAAACGTTGGTGTCGTGAACAAGACAAATCTAAACGAACAAAATCACTCGCAACAAAGTTGTGGAAACCCATTTCAAAACGGAAGTTAGTGGAAAACGTTGTCTACTTCCACAAAAAACTAAGGGGTGCAATGTCAAATCGGTTTCGACGGTTAGGACATCATCAGTAACGAACAATAACTGAACTGCAGTTCTAGAATTTATTTTTCGTGGAAACAGACAACGCTTTTCATTATATTCCGTTTTTTACAAATCAAAAGATACCAAACACTTAATTTCGGAAATTTTGTGGCTTACCTGATGATTGCATAATGCCGTCCAATTCTTCTTTTACCAGATAAAAATACCTAACTTCTGCGCATGCGGAAATGTAAAATCCGTCATAAACTTTGCTTTTAAAATACAAGAAAATTACTATCGAATCATATTTAGGCATGGAACGTGCTTTAGCCTTGACCTAACTACCCAAGAAACAACAAAATAGTACCTACTGCAACAAATTACCTGGAATACAACTACCGTTTTATTCGCAAAAAAATGGCAATTAATAATTTCTTTGAGCTCAAGGTGTTCAGATTTCTTGACAATGCAACATTAAACATGAATCATTGAAGAGATAGATCATTGAAAAGTTTGAAATGATTTTGGAAAATTCCAAATCGGAAAAGAGTAGTAAAATAAAGATGTAGTGTGAAAGGTCAAAATCGGTCATTTAAGTAACGAAAGAGTGATGCTTGAAGTAACTTATGTTTGCGCATGAAGTAATGATTTGAGAACAATGAAATTGGTATGGGACCATCTAGCTTAACCCGCACATTCCCTGACAATATCATCAAAACCGGATGACAAATGTAGAAATTAGGGACGTTACTAGGATTGCGCATTGGCACGTGCGCAGCAGCTGTTAATGATACAATGTTGAAATTGATTTGGGATGATCAAATCGTCTTCCCCCAACTATCAACCAAATTTGAGCGAAATCGAACGACTAGGGTGTGAGAAAATGCTTGGTGGAATTCACGTTTGCGCATGCACACAGTAAAGTATGGACTTGGGAACAATAACTGATATTTACAGCTTGAATCGCGCATTCCTTGGAAATTTCTTCGAATTCAGATGTAAACTGTGTAAATTAAGCTTGTCACAAAGATTTCACATTCGCACACGGGCAATTCCTACTAATGATACAATCTTGTTGAGATTTATATCGGATGATCAAATTATCTTTTCTCAACTATCCACCGAATTTGATCGAGACCGGACTGCTAAGACGTGAAAAAATAAATTCAAATGGAATTTATGTTTGCGAATGCTCAGAGTGAAGTATTGATTTTGAAATGAATAGGGGGCCATCTACTACCTAACCCGTAAATTCCCTAAAAATTTCATCACAATCGGATAATAACTGTAAAAATTATTCTTGTTACTGGGATTTCATGCTCCCGTATGCGCAGAATCAATAGGTTCTAAACAGAATAATCGGTAGGGGGGGGGGGGGGTCCAAAGGAGTTTTCCCCCATAGCGAGGCCCGATGTTTTTTTAGACGAATCCATTATTTGTATTTTGCCAATTTAATCCAGCCAAATTAATTCAACTCTAATCAAAGAATCAAATCAATTTCCAATCTCATGAGCTCGATCTCCCATATGATGTACCATTCCGAAACATATTGGTAAGTACTGAGCATGTCATCATAACGAGACGAAACGCGTTGCCAGCTTTGGTTGTACTTCAGCTGACGGAGGCTCTCACTTCACTTACCGCTGAGGTCACTTCAGAAAAATCTCTTCTCGTCGGTAAGAGACAATGACAAGGTGGTGCGGCCACCCAAGAACCCCCAGGGGCAATTAGAGTCAATAAATTGGAACAAGAAGAGCTTCCAACCGCAGCTGCGGCGGGACGGGCCCAGTGTTTGCAAACAGGACCACAATACTTCAGCGGGGGCCCACCCACACAATGACAACTTTTGAATGGGCATTTCGAAAGAGCCCTCTGGTTTTGGTATCTCTTCAGAGCCTATTTACCACAATGAGCCAACCTATAAGGACCATGCCCTTCATTCAAGTCCGAGCCTACCCTCCAACACCTCTGTTGACACCTGAAGGCTTTGTGCACCACTCACGTGTGGTTTATGAATGAAACAGTTTTTCGAGAAAAATGCTCACTTTATAGTGATTTCCTCTCAAAACCATTCCTCCTCAATGTCAAAAACGAGAAAAAAATCGGTGGTGAATAATAGTTGTAGTATCTGAAAAAACTACAATGATTTCTAGGGGTGCTTTTACAATTCACAGGAAACTATTAATCCTTGCACCCATTCAATAGTTACTGTTTAAACTCAAGATACCATTCTTAAAGTTGAGAACGCCTTTCTCGCCTTGCCCATGTTATTTCGTCTGTTCATCGATGATTTGAAAAATTGAGGGTGAGTTTCGAAACTCTTACAAATAATTTACCCTTTTGGTTTCCATATTCAAGGACCATCGGCTAGAAACTACTTCTAGAAATATCGATTTTCTGTACAGCAAAGTGGATTATCTACTTCTATTTTATTATGTTTATTCTTAATAGAGCATTATATTATGCAGCTATCGGAGATTACCCTCTTCGGATGTCCGAGTTGGAATTGTCCTCAACCGCCGCATGAAATAATCGGGATGAGCGCGCTCGGCCCCACGGTAATTCACTGGGTGGACTTACTCTACCGTTTGAAACACGAACCGTCACGATTTTCAAAATGTAGAGTATCTTGAAAGTGAAACAAAAACAAATTTAGAGGAGATTGTTTATGGTTTTCTTCTCTGTGAGTTCATCGATCGTCGTCAAAACAACCAAAAATCGATTTTGGTATCGTTTTCAATAGTTTTTGCCTCACAGAATCGGCTGAAACCACTATAAAAGCTTTAAAAGTTATTCTTAACGACAATCTGACGTCGTCGGCGTGGTCACTGACGTCATTCATTGTCAAATCATCAAAAATCGAGTTTGGTAGAACAAAAAGTGCACATTACCTCAAAAATCGTGTGGCTTCTTGCTCAGTGGACCCACTAGTTTAAGTTTTTAACTTTATACCATAGAGGATATGATAGAAAGTCTAAGTTGAGCAATTAATTGGCACATTGAAAAGAATAAGGAATCTCTAGGATAGTGGTTGCATGACCATTTCCCGTGGTAAGAATATAAGGTGAATACGTGGTGAGGATCGAATACACCAGGCTAAAAGTGCTTGAAATCATCTTTCCTAAGACAATTTCTCTTACACGCATTAGAAAAAGTTTCACATCACCCTTATTGAATCAAAAATATGCACGGGAATAATTTGGGTTTCGGATTTTAAAAAGTGTCTCTTATCACGAAATAGAAAAAACTTTATTTCGATTAATTTCTCCATTTGAAAATTTTTTTCATAAAAAACAGCAAAAAAACGGAAAAATTCACTTTTTTTAAATTGTCAAAATCATAAAAAATCACTTTAGTAGTCTGTACTACCTCCTCTGGCTGTAAGTAAAGCTCGCACGGGAACAGGCATGCGCAATATGAGGTGATTAATTGCGCTTTGGTCCAAGTTGCGCCATTCTTGAATAGCAGCTTCCCTGAGTTCCTCGACGGTGGTAGGAACATTTAGTCAACTTTGAGCTGCTCTGTGGAGCATATCCCAAACGTGTTCAATGGGATTCATATTCGGAGAGAACGGTGAACTGTTGATATTCACGGTCTGTAGGTAGTTTTGGACGATTCTAGCTCTGTGAGGACGACGTTGTCGTCGGCTAACACAAAATTTTCTCCATAATTTTCGGCCATTGGTGTCACTATATGCTCGATATCCCTAAGGTACAAATTTGCATACATCGTACCTTCTATGGGTACTAGCTCGGTTCTGGCGTTGTGCATAACAACAGCTCATAACATGACTTGCTCCTGTACCAGACAACCACAGAGTGAGAGTTTGAAGAGTTCCAGGGAGGTCAAGTCGCTTTAAATACTCCACAAGCCGCGCTCAGCAACATGGTGGAAATGTTGCTTGTTCTGTTATTGTTTGGGCTGAACCGAGCTAGTACCCATAAAAGGTAGGTACGTTGAATGCAAATTCGTACCTTAGGGATATTCTCAAGCTGGCCAAAAATTATGGAGAAAATTTTGCTTTAGTCGACGACAACCTCGTCCTCACAGGGATTGAATCGTCCAAAACTACCTACAGACCGTGAATATCAACAGAATGGAATAGTCACCGTTCTTTCCGGATATGAATCCCATTGAACGTGTTTGGGATATGCTCCACAGAGCAGAGCAAAGTCAACCAAATGTTCCTCCCACTGTCCAGGAACTCAGGGAAGCTGCTGTTCAATAATGGCACAACTTGGTCCTTCTGCGCATTTAATCACCTCATATTGCGCATGCCTGTTCACCTGCGAGCTTTAATTACAACCAGAAAAGGTACACTACTAAAGCAATTTTTTTTTTTTTTACAATATTTAGAAAAGTTAATTTTGTTTTTTCATTTTTTGCCGTTTTCTAAGAAAACAAATTTCAAATGGAGAAATGATTAGAAATAAAGTTTTTTTGTTGTTTCCATTTCGTAATAAGAGACACTTTTCAAAAATCCAAAACCCATATTTTTCCCGTGCATATTTTTAACTGAATAAGGGTGACGCAAAACTTTTTTTGATGTTTGTGGTTTATTATTATATTTTCCTGCGATATTCTCAATCCTCCCTTTCAGTTAAGTGAAATCTCCTTCTTGGACAGTTATCAAGGTTTATTATTAAAAATATTAAACCGGTATAAACCGGTATTGGATCAAATTGTTAAAGAGCGGAATCGTACGCAAACTAGACTGGGTTTGAAGAAACATTGTATTGATTGGCGTACACAGGAAGTTGAGCAATACAAGTGAATATCCCTGTGAGAAAAATCTTCCAGCCCATATGATTAGTTCAGATTTGTAAGAACTTTTCGGAGTCCATTGCGCATTGTACGAACTTTCACTAAATAGAATTATTTGACCATGGTAATTTTGAATAACTAAGTAACTAAGTAGGTTCGCACGTAACTTATTATCTCAGTAACTCAGTTTTGGAGCATGGTCTTGGGGTTCCCCATTTTCTCAATAGAGTGGTCATTATTGACCATAAATTGATGTTTCGTAATGATTGCCTGGTCAGTCAACTTAGCAACTTAATTATTAACATTTCTTTCTTCTAAAATGTGACGATAATGCTGAAAATTACAAAATTTCCAGGTTTTCATAGTACGAACTTACTTTGTAGTGTATGAGCTGAAGGTGTAATCATTCACATACCAGACTAAATGAATAAATAAACTTTTGTATTTTCATAGTTGAGTTTGAAGAATAGAGGGGAATGAATAGAAGAAGGTCTGCACGAGAAGCACTTGGAATTCCCATTGGAGAGGCAGCTGGGAGGGTCAAATGTTGTTTGGACGGAAACTCAAAAGCAATGTGTCACTTTCCCACAACAACAATGATTCCGGTCTCCAGACAAAGTTTCTTCCCAGTTGGAGGCTTGGAAGTATCCTCTATTTCCGATTTCAGTGGACAATTCGTCTGATTTGTGGCTGGATTAAGAACGGGAGCTGAGCAATTTATTTATTTAAATATACGGGCGGGTCCAAATACGAGTACATGAATTAAGATAATATACTACGGTAGTTGCCAAGGAACAGTAATAGTAAAATATAATATAGTATTTTTCATTGTTTATGGCCATAACGAAAATGTTAACGTCAAAATTGGCTTGGAGTAAGAGATACTGCAAGTAAGTATCGATCTGGCAAGTAAGTCCCAAGAATCCTACATTCGGTGCTGACATTTTTGCCGAACACACTTCAACATTTTCTCTGCGAACATTCATTGCAGATAGAGAATAATTAGCATACCCCTTGGAGTAATTTGCATTCTAGCTATTAAACTTCCTTGGAAGGGGTAACATCTGAGGTGTTGGGGCTCCCAAACCATGTCAGGGTATTCCGAACTGCCCAGAAAATAGTTTCGTCGACACATAACAACTTTTAATGTGACTAGCAGCGGCTCAATTAGACACAAGAACTTGTCACTCAATGTTAAGGGGCCTAGACACTATCAGTTTATCTGCGCAATTTTCATGAAGACAAAACTTCAGCACCTGTCAGTTTTTGCTGTTTTCCCCTCGATTTTGGCTCAGTTCGCTCAGTTTTATCTAGTACTGAGGCTATCCGCTCTCCGTTCTGAATTTGAGCGTGAACACTTCTGGAATGTTTTTGTCCATATAACGAGATACTGTCTAGTAACTGTGATGGACCGGAAAAGAAGAAAAGCCTTATGCTGTCTCCTTGCTGCTGGGATTGAGCAGCTGCGAGAGAATAAGAGAAGGCGCCGTGAACGCTGGAGCTAGGAGTGGTATCTTCAAAGAAGTTTCTTGCCAAGAGATATAAATATGCTCGACGATTTGCTAATTTTGGCTGAATTCAACTTTATTTACATAAATACAAGGGACGGGTGATAAGCGACTGGTACCAAGACGTCTCGAGTGGAAAACTGACCGAACTGAGCGATTAACTGAGGAAACTACGCAGTTTATCGGAAGAAAGTATAAACTTATATGTAAAAAATTGTCTAGGTACCAACTTGGAGGTTCCTTAAGCCTTGGTGGTCTTAAGGTTGAGTGTTGGTGATGCGGGAAGAATAAAGAATTACTCCTTTTTTTCTCCTGTCTTGCTATGCATTTCGAGTCTAATTTTGCTTAACTCTTCATCAGGCATTTCAAAACTAGGGTGACATTGCACCTTCGTTTTATTTGAGGTTTGTTTAGGTATATGTAGGTTAAACAATAGCTTATCCTTGCATAGGAAGGGTTTCCTTTGCTCAAATCCCATCTCAGGGGAAACGTTTGGGGTCCATTTATGGTTTTTTGACGGGGTTTGAAATATTGAAAATGTGCTTCTTTTCCTGGAGGAGTGATGATTGTACTAATCCAGTTCTATTAGCGTTAGGTGACAGGGTATGTGGGACTTTCTTGCATCCTTTTCAGAAAGAATACTAAAAGGAGTTTTCGTCTGGAATGAAGTTATTTCAAGTTTATCACTATTAGGCGAGAAGAAAAGATTCAAATGTCTTGGTAAAAGGAAATGGTTCTGGACCATGCTTCTCTTCGTATAATACATACGATGATGATTATACATATCTAGGTGCTCGCTTATTATAAGTAAAAATGAATTAGTTAATTGATATGTTATAGTATTTAGTAGGTAGTTATGAATGGAGTCGTATAGATACTCTGCTCGTCCTCCTATGTAGGACTGCCTTCACTTCATCCTCTCATCCTTTAAACAGGAAAAGCTATCCTATGGATGTGTCTTATACAATAAATGAGGAAGCTCTACTACACAGCAGGGTTGCCAACTCATGTATATACATTTCCGTACCACTCACTTCCAAATTACCGTACATTCTTACATCAGTCCTCAAACCTACCGTAGGTACCTTCACCGTACGCACATTTCAACAAAACTTAGATGTTCATCAAATGAAACGAAACTCAGTATATTTTTTAAGCAACTGGCAGAACAATATTACTTCACTCGAAAAACAAAATAACCCTGTTACACACACTACTTTGCAGTCATTTTTTAAACAAGAATATCGATTAGCATCCAAGGAGAAAAATGAAGAGACATGTTAAACGGTAAATTAACCAGGAGAGTTGAAGGGATGGCATGAAGTGATTACGCTGAGCATCGGAGGGGTCCGTAAAACAAGGATGAGCTTCACGGTTATTAACTCCCACCTACCTGATAAGTCCAGCTGCACGACTATGATTCAGTATGCAGGTGCGTTCACGATTACGCAGACGGTAGGTAATTGGCTAAAAGTAACACCGGGCTAAAATATAAAAATCTGAGTTTAAAAAAAATAAAATAAAACTCTGCCAAATTATTACACAAAGGTGTATTATTTATGTACTAGATACCCCTACTACGCAAATCATTGATATATAATTATTAATCCCGTAAATAGTATATCATCGGCTATGTATGTACATTGTTTATGACAGATATAAAAATCTCGCTCTCACATCAAAACTTGGCGCTTCGCGCCTTAACCACAGAGGTCCCTCAGTTGATCATGCGGAGCGCGATTTTGTCACCGTAACTTAATAGAGAGATTTTGTTCTTCCCGTACGATTTTCCCCCGTTAACACGTATAGCAGCGTCTACAGCAAGCAACTGCAGATGCTAGCTCTTCGCATATTTCTACACGTATGTACACGACTAACCAAATGCTATCGTCACGCTAAAATCTCTTTAGTATTTCAATGTAAACGATTCTCTTGAATTCGAGATCGGATAGATGAAGTTTGAAATCATTTTACACTGCTTTATCTGCTTTGTCTTCACAGGCATCAAATAACTAGGTCCGAGTAATTTACAGACCTACGACCTAAAAAAAAAAACCAAAATAAATAAATAAATAAAATAAAAAAAAAGTATGTATTTGCTAACTCATATTTCGTTGAAAACATGTTCTCGTCAGGTCACCAAATTTGTAAGCAACATCGGGCTTGGTTAGTACCTACTAGAATGAGTGACCGTCCGGGAGCGCCGCGACTACGGCATCTTTATTATATTTTGTCAATTATTCAATTTTTCGTACATTTTTTTAGCTACATCATGTTTACTTAATCAGGCCTTGTGGAATAGTTCGTTTTGAGTTTATCAAATGTTCATATCCAAGATCTGAGAAGGTACCTAGCATAAAAATTTTACTACCAACCTACTCAATTTACAATATATACAACAGCTTTTGCATGGAAACTTACCTATTATTTAAACACAAACCTGCTCGTTGTCTGAATCTTTATGTTGGTAGATACAACTTTGCAGTACGAAATGTGCTTACGAAGAATAGGTATCTACCTACTTGAAAATCGGAAAAGTATCAACGACTGCATTTACTCCCAAGTAGGTAGGTGAACAGGATATCTGAATGTCGGACGAAGTAGGTAGGTACTTTTTTCACATAATCAACGGAATTAGATTTAATAATACAATTATTACATTTATCACAGGTTTTTATTTTTTTCGACTAGGTAGGTACTTGTGGAAGGGAAACATAATTAGACGACAGTCGGAGGGAGAACGACCCAATTACCTAACCTATACTCTTAAAACTGTGGTCACCTTTGAGTCAGATTATGGTGACTACGCGTAGGACGGGATCCCAACGAAAGCATTTTTCCCGCCAACGTGTAGGTAAGCCTCTTTCCCGTACACGCGTAGTTCTACGCATTGACGCGTAAATTCGCGAATGCGCAGTTGGTATTTCAGTTTTTTTGCGTACACGGGTCGAAAATTACGTAAAGAACAAAAACTCTCTAATGTTGCAGCCGAATCACGGTTACTCAATTTTTTAGAGGTCAGGCGAAAGGATGATTGTTATCAATAACTTGTGTGAGCTGGTTCCCAATTTTATTAAATTTGTCGTTTGTTGGTCACTGTAAAACAAGCATTCTTTACATTACTTTTATTTGTTAATTGTTGATAATTGTTGTGTGTTATTTTTTGGGGAGAAGTTACTACCATGATTGTAGGTAAGTCCTGTCCTATCTTTTCTATAATGCGTGAATTTTAGTAGCCATTAAAGTTGAGGTATTGGTAAAACAATGGAATGTTTTCCCCGTGGTAAATTCTGATTAGTTAATCAGCAGTCATTTCAAGATTGATAAACGGTATCTGAAAGTCCAACACATTTTAACCTCTGGATAATTGTAATCAGTGGTTAGTTAGTCAGAGATTTGACTCAGCATTGATAAACTGGCCCTAAGTTTGAAGTTTTTTTCTGATTCAAGTCTTGTAAAACGAAATCCGTTCTGCTAGTCAGAAAATGACCAAACCTCCAGCCGGAACTCCCACAGGGCCCTCTAGAAAACAGTTTCATTATTCCTCACAACTTTTGAGTAGCCATTTGAAGGGAGGTACCCGTCGTTTGGATTTAGATTGCTGCAATCAGACGTCGGTCCTCTTCTTTGAAAGGGGCCCCAAAGCTTTCAGAAACGAAGGTCGTGTAATAGGTAATTTCCTACCGGCCCACTCACCTTTCAAAGTTTCTAAAAGTGGACAAAAACGAGGATTCGGAAGGTTTTTTAAACGACTTTAATTGTTCGGCGTCGAAATAATTCGTTTGCCAACTTTTTTTGTTTACCTTTTTTTAGCGACACAGCTTTGGTCAAGAAGCAAACGAGGGTTCATGCTTATTAGAGCAAGGACGTTATAGTTCTTTGTTTCGGAGAATGTCTCCTCTGTCAAGTCTAAGCCCGAATGTGTTTGGGCAGACAATATTTTTCAGAACTTAACAATGAAATTTCTAACAGATACTATGACTTAGATACTTTGATTCACATAAACTTCACTAACCAAAAAATTACACCTTTTTCGGTTGAGAATGGAGAGTTTTTGATATAAACGGAAATTGACCGTACGTGGATGTAAGGCGTTGTCAGCTGATCCGATGAGAACCGAAAACCTGACGAACTAACTCGAATCGGCTCCCATTCTGTAAACAAATGAAGGCGGACCTTCAAACTCGAAGCGTCATACGTTGCTGCCCCAACCCCGTTGTTGCTCTGGCACCTTATACGCAAATGGAATTCACTCGTCCAACGTGAATCCTGTAAGCTTCGTTCTCAGTGTGCGTTCTGCTAGTTCGGAACGGTTCTGGGCAAGCGCAGTCGAGTTTTGTCGTTCGCAGTGCCAGGACGCCCAGTTCCGGAACGCCAAAAACGCCGAGTTGGGCGTTCGCACTGTTTTGCGAACCCAGTTCCGAACGGGGTTCTGATAGTCCCCGTTTTTTTTTTTTTTGGAACTGTCAGAACTCGAACGCAATGAAGTAGTTTACGCATGCGCATTTCACAATTTTTCGGATCTCGTGGAGTAAACAACTCTCTTCTTCTTCATCGAAATCATATTAATCATAATTTAGTCTCCATAAGTTAGTATAAGTACCTATTCTATGATCGAAATGTCAATTAGCTCGTCAAATTCGGAAAGCGATAGTTTCGACGATGGTGTTTGGTTTGTAGACGATGAGGACGAGATTGAAGTTATAGTTGGATCTCGTCTACATCCATGAAACTCAAAATTCTTTCGAGTATACTCCTCAGTCATAGTGGATTTTTTTATTTTTTTATTTTTATTTTTTTATTGCTGTGGGGTAATAGTTAAGTAATAGGTATTCACGGGCATAATTAGTAATATATTCAAGGGCACTAAAAATATTCTGAAAAGGAGCACCAGAAGTTAACACGAGTTGAGTGAGGTTACAAACAACAACACAGGTTATTCCACTTTCAAGTTCTGAAATCGTTCGCAGTGCCAGAACGCCCAGATCCGGAACACCGAGTTCTGTGTTCGCAGTGTTTTGCGAACCCAGTCCAACGGTTCTAACAGTCCCCGATTTTTTTCGGAACTGTCAGAACTCGAACGCAAGGACGTAGTTAACGCATGCGCATTTCACAATTTTTCGGAGTTCTTGGAGTAAACAATACGCTCTCTTCGGCTTTGGTTGCAGCGTGTTCCCTGTAATTTTCCCTGTAAAATTTCGCTTTGTTCTGTTATTCGCTGTTCTTCATTTGAATTTCTTCATCGAAATGTCAACTAGCAGCTCGTCAAGTAAGGAAAGCGATCGTTTCGACGATGGTGGTGAAGTTCCATGGTTTGTAGACGATGAGGATGAAATTGAAGTTGTAGTTGAATCTCGTCTACATGCACGAAACTCGAATTTTTTCGACGAAATTGTGCCAAGGGTCGAGGACGAAGACTTTGTTACAAGCAACAACACAGGTTACTCCACTTCCAAGTTCTGAAATCATTTGCAGTGCAGAACGCAGTTCCACAAGATCCGGAACGCCCTGGGACTTTCCGTCCCAGTTCTGATGTGATTGAGAAGTGTCAGAACGCACACTGCGAACGAAGATTTTAGGTTTGTTCGAACAGACAGTACTGGACCGTTCTACTCAAGCCACGCCCCCTTTTGTGCGTTCGGAGAGTGTCGGAACTAGTCCTGTACCAACAGTTCGCTGTTCAATGAGACGGTCCGGGACAGTCCAGGACTAATCCTAACAGTTCTGGATTTTCTCTGGGACTGTTGTTCCCGCACATGCGCACTCGATGTGACCCGTTCCCCTCTCCTGCTTCTCCATTATCTTTTTTTACCTGTACCTATTCTTTTGTGCTTCTGACAATATTTTATCTCGCATCTGCATCGTTTACTACCTAAAGTTGTAGAGATACCGGTAATAGGTAACTTTTTTGGCGTTTTACTTGCATACATCGTAAAATGAACCAGGATTTGCTTCGATGGAATGCTAGAGACAAGAAGGTTCTAACAAGGTCATGTAAAATTTACTGAAAAGTACTTTACCATCGTTTGATAAACCAACTCCCCATTTCCGCTCGACTTGCAGAACTCTAAATCACTCACGACGAAGTTGTGGAAATCCATTTCAACGATTAAAACGGAAGTTAGATGAACGTTGTCTATTTCTATGAAAAATAAAGAGTTTCAATGTACCAGCATTGATCATTACCACAAGAGATGGGAATAGGAAGACAGAAAAACATTTGAATTCAAAATTGAGGACCGGAAGGCCTATATTTCGTTACGTTAAATTTAAACTGTCCAAGAAAACAAAAGTTGGTGACCGATGGTTCATTCAAAGCATTGATGAAAAACGCTAAGTCCCGAATCTAAGGGAGAAGGATTTCATCGCTTTCTCAAGAAGGATCGCTTTCTGCCGGAGAAAATGTTACACACCACAGGTTCTTCTTGAAAAGAAATTGAGAGAGGCTTTTAGTGAAGATGGATTAGGGGCTGGCTTTTGGGTCTTCAAAAGTTGACAGCAATTTATCCTGCAGAATCTTCTTTTTTGCCTATCTCTTCTGCTATGCGGCCTTGACCGCATGTTGCCCGAAAACTTCCCACTCACAAGAGGTGTAGCGGGTTGTGAGCTGTACAAATATTGTACAAAATATATTGCGACATATTTCGTAGGTTGGAATATCTCTATTGTTGAAACATGTAGTTAAGTTTTTCCCGGGCAGTATCACATACACTATACCATCGATGCACAGTGGGCTGAAAAGTGACTGTGGGTAGAAAAAATTATTTTATAAGCTATTATTGTAGGAAATTTAGTGCTGATTCCGAATATACACCTTGTTTTTCTACCTAAAACGGCTCCTTAATTCATTTTTCGTGAAAAATCCACGTTTTTCAACATATTTTTCAACTTTTTTCCTACAAATAGGATTCAAAACAATTTTTGTTCCATGAAAAGTTATAGAGGATAAAATTTTGCTTCGATTGACCGCCAGAAATTCTTAAATTAATTTATTCATAAGAGAGTTATTGATTTTAATGGTTGTAGTTAGTACTCGGAAAACACCCGGTTTAGATAATTGAATAAGGGGTATATTCAGGACCAGAGCAAAATTTCCAATAAGAATAGCTTAAAATAATTTTTGACCTCCAAGAATTGCGTTTCGACTCACTGTGAGTTGTTGCGATTCTTTCAATAGCAGCATCACGCGTCAGATGTTGTTGGGGAATAAGTTTTACGTTATGGTACCGGAATCCCCTTTGAAAAATCAACATTACGCCTCATCGTGTGGTGCTAACGGCCCGTTTATTTTTCATTTCTCTAATAGAACTCTAGTAGAACAACTATTTTTCAGTTGGATTTGCAACTATCTAGTAGAACTTTTATATATATATATATATTTTTTTAAATTGAATATCCTCTGATTAATGTGTTCACGCCCGTTTCTGGACCCTGTCCTGGTCACCTTGGAACAAGATTGGAGTTTCACCTAGATCGAGAACCAACTAAATTAGTTAGTTGGTTCCCCAACTACAACTAATTTAGGTGGTTTTCTCAACTACAATTAATTTAGTTGGAGGAAATTAGTTAAACCTTCAACTAACAACTAATTTAGTTGGAAAAATAGTTGTTGCCAACTAAGAACGAAAGTTGTTAGTTAAAAATTTAGTTCCCCCATCTCTGCCGGAGGCCCGGGTCGGCCTGCTCTTTTGCTGTCTCGAAAAAGAGTTCCCAAATTAGTTTCGTTTCGACAACGCATTTGTCGAATCGATGTGCGCTTTTCAAATCAATGATTCGATTCTAAAATACGCTGTTCCTCATTAATTTTTGCAAAATATACACAACGTAAGTTACATATACACAGCGTACGATATGAATACATGTTCGTGAATATACAATTAACTACTGAAAACTCCTCTTTTAGCTATAATCATGAAAGAAACACTTGGGAACCCTAAGATGGCAAGCGGAAGTTGTCCTTCCCACTGCTTCATATTGAATAGGTAGGTACATTCCTGACCCAGGAGGTTATTAATCACTCAACGTGAATGCTGCGCTACCGTAGTGCGCTTCACAATACCCCACAATAGTGAACCGGCTTCCATCTGATGGGCCTCTCAAATTCTTTCATACTTTTTTCCGCTCTCACCCTCTCTACTCTCGGCTCAGAACGCTTTCTGAAAAAATGTATAGGAACTCTGGGACGTTGCGGCTGACGGAAAGTGGTTTTAATGAACCAAGAATGAAACTAATAATGCTACATTTTAAATGATAAATCACCTGCTCACTCCAGATGTTAGTACATTGGGCTTATGTAGGTGAAATCGGCACTTAATAGGTAAATACTCATTTAAATTTTTTTATAGTTATTTTTGATTAATAAATATTTGCAATGAACCAAGACAAAATCTTCTCAAATTTTGTTGGTGCTGTTCCAAACGTATGTAGAAAAAAAATAGTCCGTTCAAAGCTTTATACTCGTATCTATACCACATGACCATACTTTACAATCAGGAGGTGAGGGGGGGGGGGGATACAAAGGGGGGCTGAAATTATCTAATTGACTAATGTCGATATAGTGGAGTTGTTTTTTTCCCCTTTTTCGTTTATTTTGATGACATGATATCCATGATAATGAATAGAATGAGACCATTTGGAGTACTGTAGGACAAATAATTCGATCGCTGGGGGCTTAAATGGGGAAAGGGGGAAAAAAAAAACTTTGAAATCCAGATTTAGCATTTTGAATGGTGCCGTAGCGTTAACAAAACATGTTTATTACAAGTACATATCCAGTGACTTACTCAAACATTTTGGCTGGATCCGTTTGAGTTGTCGGTCTCATCTTTTCGCTTCGGCAAAGTTGCTGCTTATTTAGTGTATAAAGAAACGCTTGCATACGAGTCTGCAACACGTTGGGACATTTTATGTGTTTAGTTGCAGACTCGTATGCAAGCTCTAAGAGCCACTCAGCTGATCCGGACCCCGGGCATCGTCAAGTAAATGTCCTAAAGAGGCTACATACGAAATTACAGCTTCCTAGAGTGTAAAGCATAGAAATTAGCTTTAAGAGCCACTCAGCTGATCCGGACCCCGGGCATCGTCAAGTAAATGTCCTAAAGAGTCTACATACGAAATTACAGCTTCCTAGAGTGTAAAGCATAGAAATTAGCTTTATGAGCCACTCATCTGATCCGGACCCTGGGAATCGTTAAGTAAATATCCTAAAGAGGCTACATACGAAATTACAGCTTCCTAGAGTGTAAAGTATAGAAATTACCAATTAAAATTATTTAACCACCGCTTCACAAATCAAACCGTTCTCGCAATATTCGGATCACCTGCTATGAATCACATCATCGAAACACCAGCTCAATGAAATCATCAGAAATTAACAAGCGGTTGCAATCATGCTCACAGTATCAATTATTGAGAATGATCACCTGTGTGTAAACAATTATTCATATAACCATGCTCATAACTCAGCTTGTTGGCCACGCACTTCGCAGTAGTTAACATAATATGGTTGGATAAATCGAGAGCTTTCGAACGAATGGTCAACGAATTTTGTGGGATGAAAAACGTCGAAGTACCATTTCCCAAGCAACGACTCGGTTGTAAGCGGAATTCATCAGAATATTTGGTAACAAATTTGGTAACGGTTTTCGAGTTATGTGCCAGAGCAAAGACATAAAATGTCAAAAGTTTGGTGTGGCACATAGCTTCCTCGTTTCCGAAACATGAATTATAGATCAAACTCATTCATACATAGTCTTTACTTTAGCACATAAACGAAAAAAGCGTTACGGTTGGTTTTTTGACGATTTCCGCTTACAACCGAGTCGTTGCTAGGGAAATGGTACTTCGTCGTTTTTTCATCCACAAAATTTGTTGACCATTCGTTCGAAAGCTCTCGATTTATCCAACCATATTATGTTAACTACTGCGAAGTGCGTGGCCAACAAGCTGAGTTATGAGCATGGTTATATGAATAATTGTTTACACACAGGTGATCATTCTCAATAATTGATACTGTGAGCATGATTGCAACCGCTTGTTAATTTCTGATGATTTCATTGAGCTGGTGTTTCGATGATTTGATTCATAGCAGGTGACCCGAATATTGCGAGAACGGTTTGATTTGTGGAGCGGTGGTTAAATCATTTTAATAGGTAATTTCTATACTTCACACTCTAGGAACCTGTAATTACGTATGTAGCCTCTTTAGGACATTTACTTGACGATGCCCAGGGTCCGGATCAGATGAGTGGCTCAGAGCTAATTTCTATGCTTTACACTCTAGGAAGCTTTACTTTCGTATGTAGCCTGTTTAGGACTTTTACTTGACGATGCCCAGGGTCCGGATCAGCTGAGTGGCTCTTAGAGCTTGCATACGATTCTGCAACACATACGAGTCTGCAACTAAAGTCATGAAATGTCCCAATGTGTTGCAGACTCGCATTTAAGCGTTTTAGTTTCTTAATTGGTTGAAAGAGCAGTTCTGAAAACTGGATAATCCACAACTTTTTTCTCCCTAAAGCGAAAATGCTTCCGCTACCTATAGGCAGACTATTAAGCAAAATTATGGTTAATACGAGAATGAATCGTAAAGAACTATAGGCTGAATTTCAGCTATTCCAGATCCATTAGATTCCGCTTTCTCTTTCAAACTGTCCACGCTTGTGTGATTTATGACTAAATATGCTGAATAAGAAACATGTTTGTGAATTACGTAAATTCTTCCTTTCATTTATGGTCCACGAGGCCTTCCAAGTTCGTTCGACAGGAGTTTAAAAAAAAAATAAAAAAGTACGTAGATATGGCTCATCAGAATCTTGATGTAGGAATACAGATTCCCAATTTTTGATGTGGAGTCAAAATGCTTTTAAAAATATGTCCCTACCAACATTTTTGGTGGGTGAATTTTATGGATGGGTTCCTGGAACATACAATATTTATTAATTTCATAGTTATTTGTAACGGCAAAATGAATAGGAGTTCAGATGGGTCAAAATAATGAAATAATTCAATTAATACAGTTTGTTGGATCATAACGCAGTTATATATTTTACTGTTGCTACATCATTTACTTTATAAATTTATTTCTGTGTTATTTAGGTTGTTACGGCCTGCAAACTCGTTTTACTGGGTGCCTTCAGGTCAAGAAAATGTTCCTAGAAAATTACCAATACCTGTATTTAGACTAGCACGTAATGACTTTTCAGACATGTACGTTGTAGGGCCTAGAGATTTGAAGATTTTCGGCTCCAAGAGGATATTGAGAAGTAGAATGGTTATATAGAACATATGAAAGAAAAACGTCTACTTTACAATATACCAGAAGAACATGGAAGTTGCAGGAATCCATACTTGTAAATCCAACTTTTAGGGATCCATAAATTGCATCTGCCAACAAATTTACTATCAGGGATGAAGTGGAGGTTCCTTCTTCGGCAGAGGGGTTGAAACAGTAGTCATGCATCATACACATCCAAATCATCCAAAGTCATGAATGTACCCATGCTATTGAAAAAAACCGTACGACCTACTCAGTAAACGGTTTTAATACTTCATCAAGAATTACAGCATTGACAATACTTATTGCAGTTTACATCTGGAATGCTCCTTAACTGCAATTAATTTCAACAATCGAGAATTGGGTCGGAACTAATAAAGCGCCTCTATCGCCAAGCTTTCGAAAAATATATTTTCTTCATCAGGGCTCAAGGGCTCCTAGTGCTGATGAGAAGCGCCACCCCTCATCTTCACAGTCACAACAGAAGAAGGAAACCAAAAGAAGAAGAATAATCCAGGCTATTGCAGGTAATGTGAAAATGAAAATGAGCACCAGCTATCAACAATTATTCAATAAATAAAACAACTATTATTATAATTCACAAAACATATCATTATCACTAGACACAGGCTTAAATAAATAAATATATATATATATATATAGACTAGAGAAGATAAAGACTTATATATATATATATATAAATATATATATATATATATATATATATATATATATATAGGCAGGAACTAACTATTTAACAAAATATATATTGCTTATAAACTGCAACTTGTAATCAAGGAAGAAGTTTGAAGTATGTTTCTTCATCCATTCGTAAATAGTGTCTGAAGTATGCTGGCTAAAGGGATAGTTCTTTGAGTAGATTCGCACAAGAAAATGTTTACCGGTTCCATTAACACTACTTCATTCATTTCTTCTTCAGATGTTTGCTTTCAAGATAGAGGCAGATGGCCTTTGAAAGGTGAAGAGACTATTCTCCCTTATTCCGATTTCTGTAACAGGATTCAAATTTCCGAACACTGTAAAGTGGTTGATTGAAATGATTGAATGGAATAGTTGTCTGTGATTTGGAGTGACCTTTTGTGGAAGGTTTAAAAAAGATGCATGCTTCGAGGTCAACTTCTCAACTTACTGTATATCCATTGAGTGCCCTCAAGTAAGTCAGGTAGATTTCATAGTGGTGTTCTACGTGTGCGGAAGGTGGTAAGGTTCAGTTTCCTTCAATGGGTGGTTTTTGAAGAGCCGAATAGCGGAAGGTAAAAAGCAGGTAAGCATAATTGGCCTCAAAAGCCCTTGGAGACCGGACATACAGGGTGGGCCACCCACAATAGATGGGACGCCCTCAGACAGTATGTCGCCTCTTCTAGGGCCTTTCCAGACTTCAGGGCTCCGCTACCTGTCGACAGGCTTACGGCACTAACCTGCCCATCTAGCCCATCCGGTCCTAAACGGGAGGGAGACACCGTCTAAATCCTTTGATGACAATGACTTTTCGTAAAAAGACCCTCGTCACCTTCACTATCAACCAGGTTTCACATCAAACGGGAATCGAAGAAGGATATGAAGGCTGTTGAAATCAGTAATCTTGGGATTTACGGTAGTTTTAAAGTATACTCCTGGTGCACTCGTTGAACTCCATTTACTTCGTTTTTCAGTTGATCAACATCATCAAGGAAGCTAATCAACATTATCAGGTTCGTAGATCCAGCTAAAATCTAATGGCTAAGATGGTAAGAGAAATGGAAAGGGAGGGGTGGGCACGCAGTTTGCATCAGTAGAACCAACTTTTCGAATAGAGAAAGGTGACATAAGTAGGTGAACAGTTTTTAGAACAATTTTATTTTATATGAATCAGAAGAGAGGAAATATACCTAACTGATGAATAAAGAATAGCTAAAATTGAGTTTCGTAATTTAAGTGCGAAGAGTCCGACAGACGACATAACTTTTAGATCACTAGCAGATCAGGATAGAGCCTGTAAGGTCATTCATCTCTTGATGTCTCAGGGAGGCTCCCTATCAATTTTCAACGTCCTACGGTGAACAGGACAGATTGTAGCACACTCAGCTGATCAGGATGGCGCCCCTCACTTTGCTCGACTCTTGTTGTCCCGCTGTCCCAGACAGGCTCCCTATCAAATTTCGACATCCTACGGTGAATAGGAGAGATTTGAGCACGATTTTGCCATCATTATGATTGATATTACGGCTTGTGGTCAGCAGATCCTCATCAAAGTCAGCGAGCCACAAGTTCCGACATGGTACTATCAACATGTGGTCCAAAACGGACCAGTGGTTTTAGAGGATTAGTGAGTACAAAATTTTGTCCATATATTAATTGCTATGCAATTCTTACCCCGACCCCCAACAACTTTTTTTGTAACGTCCGTGACGAAATTAACGATGATTTTCACGTACAACCGAGTAGTTGAGCAGTTGCTATAGATCACATGGCTTCCAATCGTCCAACCATAGCAAACGACTCATTATATCACCTGGTTACCCCACGCAAAAAAAAAAAAAAAATCCTCTCTTGAAAAGTTGAAGTGGTTTTTCGCTGAAGCGAGTGATATAACATACTACATTTTTCATGATGTACAATTGCCCTGGACCTCGTTGCCCGCCTACGACATCAGGCTAAGAATTGCATAGCAAATTATCCTCGTTTTCTACGCAGTACAAAAGAGAAAATATCCGGGGGGTCCAGGGGGGCGAAGCCCCTCGGCGAGGAGCGAAGCGCCGAGTATATATATATACACACACACACTCATATATATATATATATATATGTATATATATATATATATATATATATATATATATATATATATATATATATATATATATATATATATATATATATATATATATATATAAAGAATTCTGAAAATAATTGACTATTGTAAACGTGTTCTACACTCTCTAGCAAAGAAAATGCATGCCCACCCCCAAGTGCCACCGTGCTGACAGCGACGGCTGTAATACCCAACTTTTTGTAGAAAAGCAAAAGAAACGAGGCCAAACTGGGACTTACTGTGTGCTTTCCAAAACATCCAGTCCTAAAGGGTAGCATTAAAGGGCTAAACATTCAAAAATTGAGATATCAAAAACTTGCAAGGTAACAGTAATGATTTTTCTCCAGTCAATGATAAATATGATCCCAAAGAATCGAATAAAACCATCCGCAACGCTGTACGTTAAACGGTTTGTTTTCCCTAAGGGCTCGAACATCAAAAACACCTTCGAATTTTTAAGCGCGATTTTTAAAGCGCTGCTAGCGAATCTATTGATTAGACTGTCAAGCACTAAATTCCATCAAATATCGCTAAATAGTAATACCTACTGGAATAAACAAAACTTGTCTTCTAAATATCAGCTGATATTATGTCAATCTTGGAATTATGAGGTGATAACGTTCCAATGGAATTTATTCTAACGTTGCAAAATCGATTTCATTAACTATTGTCCGTGCGGATGTACCTACCTACCTACTAGTGAAGTAAGTATTGGTTCCTAAATGAGTCTCCGAAGTTACATCATATTGCCAGATGATTTGCTAGGGAACTTCAGCGATTATCAGAAAGTTTTTTGACATTTTATGTCTTTACTATGGCACATAACTCGAAAAGTGTGACGAAGAAAGCGTTATGAAAAATTTCTGATGATTTCCGCTTACAACCGAGTCGTTGCTAGGGAAATGGTACTTCGTCGTTTTTCTTCCACAAAATTCGTTGACCATTCGTTCGAAAGCTCTCGATTTATCCAATCATATTATGTTAACTACTGCGAAGTGCGTGGCCAGCAAGCTGAGTTATGAGCATGGTTATATGAATAATTGTTTACACACAGGTGATCATTCTCAAAAATTAATACTGTGAACATGATTGCATCCGCTTGTTAATTTCTGATGATTTCATTGAGCTGGTGTTTCGATGATTTGATTCATAGCAGGTGATCCGAATATTGCGAGAACGGTTTGATTTGTAAAGCGGTGGTTGAATCATTTTAATAGGAAATTTCTATGCTTTACACTCTAGGAAGCTGTAATTTCGTATGTAGCCTCTTTAGGACATTTACTTGACGATGCCCAGGGTCCGGGTCAGCTGAGTGGCTCTTAAAGCTTGCATACGAGTCTGCAACACATACGAGTCTACAACTAAAGACATAAAATGTCCCAATGTGTTGCAGACTCGTATGCAAGCGTTTCTGATGATTATCGAATAAAACCTTATCGTCTTTGGTCGATCCTTTAAATGGTTACAATGATTTGAACGTACAACCAAGTCGTTTTGTGTCCTCCCTTTTTGTTTGTATTTCTACAATAACCTAATTAGAACAAAATCTCAACGAATATAAGGTCTTTGCGATTGATCTTGATCTTTCTTTAAAATACGTGTTGTAAATTAAAATCATCATTTTATTGAAAATTTGAAACACGTTATATCTGGTTGCTTGCAAGCTCGCATCTCAAACCACTGCCTACTTTACAAGCAGATACCATGTTACATGGATATGTCTGTGGTTGGGGATGTCATAATAACGACTCTCCTCGAGAGTTGTGAACAAACACTCTTGCTTATAGCTTTAGCAATAGTCAACTGTTAACAGCAACTCATTGTAGTGGCTTCTCTTCACAGTTATTTTTAACATTTCTACAAGCCGTTAACAATATTCTTACCGTAAAGAAATGAATAAGTATGCACATATTACAGGTTTCGGTGGTGGTACTGAGTATTACTGGTTTATGGTACGTATGGGAAATGCTTCAGGAAAGCAAAGCTCGGCAACTACTCGAATTTAGAACAGCTGACAGTTCCTGCGGTTAGAGATCACACGGTGCACGTGAACCATGATCAGCTGATCTGGTAACTACTGACCGCTGACAAATTACTACAATCGCGCGACGTGAATAGGAGGCTGCTTGATTGACAACGCAAGATCGAGTTAAGTAGGTAGTAAGTACGTGAGTACGTCCTCGTTACCACGTCTTCAACACTACACCCGTAAATGATGAATTGAAGCGTGTTCAATTCATATTTTGACATGGATATGTCTTTACTCTGGGGGGGGTCAACCAAAAATTTTCGTCACGCAAAAGTTGATGTCACAATTTCTTATGATGTTCACGTACAACCCAGCCGTTGCTAGGGAATGGAACTTCCGCAGTTTTCATCGCACAGAAATCGTTCGCCACTCGTTGGAAAGCGCTTGATTTATGTGATAAATGTTCACATCTCAAGCTACCAATGTCCCCCTCCTTACGTACCAGGCTACATTCCTCAACTAAGTTGATTGGACAATTTTAATAAGCCGGTTACAATATTCTTATCGCAAAGCAATAGCATCATTTACTCCACTCCATAGGAAACATTTTCACCCTCTTGGCAACAGTCGACTGTTAACAACAACTCATTGTTGTAGTGGCTTCTCTCCACAGTCCACAGTAAACCGTTGTTTTGTTGGAACTAGACGGGATGCGGCCCAGGGAAAATAAATGAAATTATTTCATTTATTGTTTTATTTGATAACGTTTCGTCCTCTTACTGAGGAAATCTTCAAATGGTGTGTCCAGGAAAAAATTCCCCCAATCGAAGACATATCCATGTAACATGGTAACTGCTTGTAAAGCAGATAGTGGAACTCGTTTACGAGTTCTCTTCCTACTTCTTTCTTCCTACTCCTCACTTTAAATTATTCTTTAATGACACAGTGTGCGTAGATGGCTGTTTTCATTGAAATGGGAGATTCAAACATAAAAATACCAAGTATTGCAACTTGGCCATAATTTTTTTTTTTTTTTACTAAATATATTGATTATATGATTTAAATTATGAATTTAATAAATAAGTATTAAAATATACTAAATTTATTTATATAATTCTTATTTTCACTCGAAGCAGTCCGTTCTTCGAGTCGCCGAAGGCAACTAACAACGCGATGGAGGATTTTTTTTGACACCTCGTAGTCTATACTTTTGCTAAATTTCATGGTTCTCTGAACACCCTAAATCGTAAAATCAAAATTATCAGAAAGTTTTTTGTTTGTATTTCTACAATAACCTAATCAGAACAAAATCTCAATGAATATAAGGTCTTTGTGATATTTCTCTTTAAAATAGGTACGTGTTGTACATTAAAATCATCGTTTTATTGAAAATTTGAAACACGTTATATCTGGAAGCTTGCAAGCTCATATCTCAAACCACTGCCTACTTTTACTTTACAAGCAGATACAATGTTACATGGATATGTCTGTGGTTGGGGATCTCATAATAACTACTCTCCTCGAGAGTTGTAAACAAACTCTCTTGCTTATAGCTGTAGCAATAGTCAACTGTTAACAGCAACTCATTGTAGTGGCTTCTCTTCACAGTTATTTTTAACATTTCTACAAGCCGTTAACAATATTCTTACCGAAAAGAAATGAATAAGTATGCACCAATATTCTTACCGTAAAGCAATGAATGTGCACATAGGTAATTTTTTTTTTTTTTTTTTTTTTTTTTTTTACGTAGGCAGGTGAGGAAATCTTTAAGATCCTAAGGTGGTAATCGGATCTCGTAAGATACCCAAAAGGGACCGCACTCCGGGTTATGTATGATTCAAACACACTAAAACCTCACCTTCCTTTTCCCACGTTGGAACTCAGGCTGGAACTGTTTAACACATTACTTCAGGCCGAGTCCTTGAGAAATTTCTTCAGTCCTCTCGGTCCATGTGCTCCCTCCTCCTCTGTCTCTCCCGTTCCAAGATGATCTTTTTCTGGAGGGTGTCTTCAACGTAGGCAGCTACAAAATTCCATTTTTGCTCTCGTTCAATCATTTTGGATAATACCACCTCCGGTGTCACGTCTTGATTTGGTAATTCCAGAGCATCCTGCAGCCTTCTTCTTTCTGTAGCCCATCGCTTGCATACAAAGAAAGTATGGAGCACATCATCGTCCATTTCCTGGCAGTATGGACATATTGGGGAGTCTACTTTTCCCATTTTATAGAGATATGCGTAAAACAGCCCATGACCAGAAAGGAACTGAGTCAGGAAAAAGTTTACTTCTCCATGTTTTCTATCTAGCCATACCTTGATCTGAGGAATCAAGCGTGCTGTCCATCTCCCTCTCTGCTCTACAGTCCACATTTCCTGCCATCTTGCCATTGTATATTCTCTCTCTTCAGCGGCTAAATGAGCTCTTTCTCCTTCCTCTCTTCTATCAAAGATTCGTTTTCGTTCTGCAGCCAATAGATGGATCGGGATGCTGCTTGTAAGTACGAGTATGGCTGGCTCTGACACTGTTCTGTAGGCACATGCAATCCTCAGCGCTCCTCTTCGTTGCACTGCAATAATTCTCTTGCGATAGTAGGCAATGTTTAGAGCATCTGCCCATACTGTTAATGTGCACATATTACAGTTTTCGGTAGTGGTACTGAGTTTACGGTACAACTGGTTTATGGTACGTATGGGAAATGCTTCAGGAAAGCAAAGCTCGGCAACTACTCGAATTTAGAACAGCTGACAGTTCCTGCGGTTAGAGATCACACGGTGCACGTGAACCATGATCAGCTGATCTGGTAACTACTGACAGCTGACAAATTATTACAATCGCGCGACGTGAATAGGAGGCTGCTCGATTGATAACGCAAGATCGAGTTTAAGTAGATAAATACGTCCTCGTTACCACGTCTTCAACACTACACCCGTAAATGATGAATTGGAGCGTGTTCAATTCATATGTTTATACTAAATTTGTTAATTATATGATTTAAAATATGAATTTAATATGTAAGTATTGAAATATACTAAATTTATTTATATTAATCTTGTTTTCACTCGAAGCAGTCCGTCCTTCGAGTCGCCAAAGGCAACTAACAACGCAATGGAGGATAGACGAAAGAGGGTTGCCCGTTGCTGATACGGATGAACTCTTTTCACTTTTCATAGTTTTCATTCAATTCACATCTTCATTTATATGCATGCAAATCTTCCACACCCCCTATCCAGCTGAACCCAATGATCGAGGACAACTTAGATAGGGGGCATTCAAAAATTAATCGGATTTCGTGAAATCACGGAGAACCCCGATATGTTGAGAACAGGTGTATGCTTGATGCTGACAATATGGTGGTACCGAATATCGGTGGGTATAACAATGCACGCGGTCAGTCCCCTCACTATCCGCCTGTTGCCCACTCTGTGGTGCGCTCTTCGTACCTACTCAAGGAAGAATGGGCCAGGAGTGTCTCGAGCCTGCCCATTGCGGCCGCGCGACACTAGCACTCGTTGCGGATACTGAGGAAATCACAGTCTGACCGGCTTGTAATCGTTACTTGCGTATTATAGATTAGTTGGACAAATAGATCAGAATGATTTGTGTAGATTGGTCGCATCATGTATTATTTTACTGAGTTTCTCCACAAAATGTAAAATCTGTATACTTATACCAACCTCTATATCTGCATACCCAAAATTACTACTAACAAAGTTTAGCAATAACTTACTTGAACGATCGCCAGTGTTCCTGAATGATGTTTCTTCAAGATAGGAAAACCTGGAACACATCGTCGGGCTCGTCTCTGCTCAATAAACTAGCGTGATAATATATAGGCCTACGAAGCCTAATACTTCACGCTGAAATTCATAGCACAAATAAAACGCCGCACGAACGGACGACGGACTGATTCGATTTTTGATATCTACGTGTCTTGAAACGTAACCAACGAATTTTGAGCGAGGAGATAAAAAAATTTCTTGGCCGATTACAAAGGTTCACTTTACAATTATCTCTACCAATCGAAACAAAATAAAACAACACGAAAATGGATGATGGAAACTGAGATCAGGGTGAAGGAAAACAGATTCGGAGAAATACAAGATGCCGGAATCAGTGTCGGGTTACAAAACATTTGATAAGAGACGACGTGTGTAGTCGCGTGAAACACCGAGCTCTCACCGCAGTAACAGCCAGAGTGTTAGCAAAAATTTGATTTTCCCTAGATTCACGTACACCGTTTTAGGACACCGTAGTAACCAGAAACTATCTAGTAAGGTACACTGCAAAACGTATGAATTATCTACTTCCGCAAGTTTAGTCAAAAATGGAAAAGTGTACCCCTGCTAAAAAGCAGGGACGGATTAAAGGGGGGCGCTGCCCCCCCCCCCCCCCCCCCCCCCCCCCCCCCCCCCCCCCCCCCGAGAGGCAGAAAAAAAAATGTTTGCGAGGGAACGTCAGAATAGAATCATGCCATCGCGCTTTTATGTTGACAAAAATACGAGTATAGATGAAGGAGCTTTACACCGTGGGGAAACTGGGATGATAGGTACCTACTGGTTTTACTAATCTGTCACGGAAAATTTACTAATTTGTTCGTTTGAATTTTATAAGGCTTAAAAACTGCTTAGGTGGCGGTATCAATCGGAGATTTACGTGGTTAGTGTCAGAATTTTTGTCGGTAAACTCTGAGATTTCCAGAAGTGCTTGAGGGAAAAATCATCAAAGCAGGTTGGCAACGGTCGTGCTGTCGTCCATCGTCGCCCTTTTGTGAGTAGAAGAGCAGTAGAAACCAAACTTCATGTTAAATGCGAACTAAAGTTTTTTTTTTTTTTTAGTGTTTGAGTTTAGCTCCGTCAAGAAACGAGCATGGAAGATAACATATTTCTTCTTTAAAAAACATTCGGCAGCAGGCAAGCAGTATAATTTTAATTAATAGGGATAAGTTTGTGTTCATCAGTTTATTTAACAAGTTAATGTAGGAACCTACTGTATTTGTCCCTCATTTACCGCTTTTGTTAACGGTAACAATACATAATCAATAGCCATATTACATAATCAACCTACCTACTGTTTCGGCGAAGAAAGATACGAATCGTGTTTTCTTAACTGGTTGCAACCAGCGTTTTTCGATTGAATTATTCGCTGTTTCACATTTACCAGTAATAGAAAGTTTAACAAGGTGATATTTTATTTGTATTTTCATCTTTAATCAAAAATGAACTTTGTTCATTTAATTTCATCGTGAGTATTTATTAAATGGTTGTTTACTTCTAAAGTAAATTGAAAAAATAAAGAGTGTATTATTATTTAATCCTGTGTTTACAATATAAATATACAATTTATAAATAATATTACATCACAAGGACTGAAGTTCTCCAGCGTTTTATGTTTCATTCCCTGCCTTTTTCGATATAATTTTGCCAAAAAAAATTACTTACCTATAATCATTTTATTTTTTTATTTTTTGTGTGTACATGGATGTTTGGTAACCATGCTAAAATTTGTGCAAATAAAAATTATGTTTTTCATGTTAATTTTTACATGCCTGATATAAAGTGTGGGTCTATAACCTCTAAAATTGGAAAGTGTGACATTTTTTTGGTTTCTTTTTTCTGTCTGACTAAAACCCCTAGAGCTAAAACATATCCATGAATAAATGTGTGGAGGAGTTTTGACAACTCCAGTTCATTACCTACTTAAATATCCACTGGCATTTTACGTTTTAGACCACATTGGACTACTTTGGTTCCGTGTCTGTCTGCCTGTCGTGTGTGTGTCCGCAAATCCTTGTAACAAGCTTATTTTTCACAGTTTTCATCCGATTCGGATGCCATTTTTAGGGAATATGCGGGCTAAAGGACAGACTGTCCCCTATCAGTTTTATTATTGCCAAATCAATACTTCATTCTGCGCTTGCGCATACGTAAATTCCATTATGTTCCTTTTTTACGCTAAATTTGGATGATAGTTGGAAGAAGACGACTTGATCACACCATATCAATGTCAACATGATTGCATCATTAATAGCTACTGCGCATGCGCCAATTTGAAATACTCATAACTACCCTAATTTCCACCGTTTTCATCCGTCATTTCGTCACGGACGTTACATAAAAAATTATTGGGGGTCGGCCTAAGAATTGCATAGCAATTAATATAAAGAATTCTGAAAATAATTTACTGTTGTAAACTTGTAAACGTGTTCTACACTCTCTAGCAAAGAAAATGCATGCCCACCCCCAAGTGCCACCGTGCTGACAGCGACGGCTGTAATACCCAACTTTTCGTAGAAAAGCAAGAGAAACGAGGCCAAACTGGGACTTACTGTGTGCTTTCCAAAACATCCAGTCCTAAAGGGTAGCATCAAAGGGCTAAACATTCAAAAATTGAGATATCAAAAACTTGCAAGGTAACAGTAATGATTTTTCGCTAGTCAATGATAAATATGATCCCAAAGAATCGAATAAAACCATTGTGGTGAAAACCACCCCCTCTTTTCAACAGCCCTTTTCAGGGCTACCAAAAAGAGGTAGACATGGCACACAAATGTTTATAAGACGTCGAGTTATAACTCCGTCAAACAAAAATATTTCACCAGAGAGAAAATGCGAAATTCTCTCTCAAAAGTGAAATATTATCAAATAACATACAAGGCGACCTCCCTAAACACTTACTGGGCGAGAGAGACGCGACAAGTATCTCGAACCAAGTCGCCTTGAATGAGAAAACTCAAACAGACAATCAAATGTCCTCTAGAACTAACAAGGACGGTTCTAGCAAGCCTACACGCCAATCAGAAACTCTGATTGCGCGAGAGACAATAGACGAACCAACCAGGAGGCGGCAAGCAACCACCTCTGGTTCAGAAGCCACCCCGGGGACCCTGTCTCAGCGACGGACGCAGAGAAGCCACCCCCGGGGACCCCGTCTAAACAACGGACGCAGAGAAGCCACCCGAGGACCCCGTCTAAACAACGGACGCAGAGAAGCCACCCCGGGGACCCTGTCTCAGCGACGGACGCAGAGAAGCCACCCCCGGGGACCCCGTCTCAGAGACGGACGCGGGGAAGCCACCCCCAAAAAACCAACTCAGCTATCATATTCACAGATTCTGAGAAAACAATGTGCGAGCCAATAAGGAAACACATGGTGAACTAATGAAATTAAGCGGACCAATCAGGGGGCGGCAGGAGGCGGCCACCTCCCTATAATTACCCCGCACGGAGCCCTCCGACATTCATTCCACTCACCGCTCTCGACGACTACACTCTACAGTACGAAGCTTCTACACGCTCTACGCTGACGACCCTTCTGCTCACGAGTTCTTCTCAGAACGGCATTTTATTGCTCACAAGGCATATCTTCTCTCCTCACAGATCTCGCTTTGGCATCTACGAGTCCAGTGATCCTTTATCCTGCTCATTGCCCAACGTAGTTCTTCTGTCAGAACGCCACCCGGTACATCTATTGATATCCTCATTAGATCGTACGCCCGCTGGGACGTTCGAGATGTGTCGCCCGGGTTTCGTAGCACTAAGCTCGTCACCGACCGCTGGGGCACGCCGATAAATTACTCAGCTCATCCGCTCTAATTTATCGTCCAAGGAAGCCTTTTTCAAGGCTACAAGGTAGGACCCTGACATCCGAGCAAAGGAAAGAAGCTCTGTCAAGCGAGTCCACCTTCCAAATCCTACATCCTATACGGAGAGGTATTAAAAACGAGTTAATCAACTCGGGTACATCGATGGAGCGCCGCCCGTCCTACTTCCTCATGCAAGAGGAAGCAGAGCACGGCGCGGTCGGGAGCTCTAGCCCACGAAGCGCTCCCTACCCGATACTCGACTCGTCCGCTGGTCCTAGCGACGGACAGGGGCTCGATTCTCGCGAAGAGATCGCCTTACTACCTAGCATATCCGTGAAGGAAACGTTAGGTCAAGCCTCACACACACAAAAGTTCGAGGATCCCTTCCAGACTCGCTCTGAAGTCAATCATCGTGATTCGACAAAGATATCTGAATATCCACGATATTCTACGCAAGGCTACCCGGCCGATCCGAGTGTCAAACTCACTCCCAACTTGCTCAAAACACAGGATACTTTTCAGTACCTCAACCAAGCCCGGTATATTCCCCCTACAGATATAAATCTTAGGCCGGAATATTACACAACGGCTCAGCACCAAACAGATCGGACCCAGCACGCACTAAGCGAGCCCAGTGCTCCACGCGGCCAATACACGAACTATCCTCAGGTTCCGCCCGCCAAGCAAGCTGACCTTGGCGATTTCGCTCACCTTCCTTTCGGAAATATCACGGGAACTAACCTGCGTAACCAGAACATAAACGTCCCACTTGGTCTACCTACACCAAGTCAGACGTATATAAATCCACTACAAATGGTGACCCCGCCTTTGAACAGGCTTAACACGGAGCATTTCGTTCCCTCTTATGAAGCTAGTGGATTTCAGGGAACCACTGCGGGCGTGCGACCCCCGCCGGGCTTATACGCCCCACATCTCACGCAACAACCCTCTACACAAAGTGGCTTTCGAGCACTTTTAGAGGAAATGGGAGATTACCAAAAACCTATCTTCCAAAAGAAGAATATCGATCGTGCACTCGCCGAGTTCGATCAATACTGCGTGCGAAAAAACCTGAGAACGCAGAACGAATGTTTCTCAGCTATCTACAAGTGGGTACCTGAAGAAATGCGGGAAGCTATTGACTCAGCTTACCTCACGGCACCCCACGCACCTTACGAAGAGGCCAAACAGCGCCTACAACGAGAATACGGGCTGTCCTTGCAGGACAGGCTCCTCGCGCTCGAGGACCCCGCATCTCTCGCCAAAAAACCCAGCACCAAGTACCATGAAATGTACTCTAAGGCTGTTGGGTACTTCTCAGAGGCTCTGATCACTCAAAAGTGGATCGAAACTCTGCCCATCGAAGCCCGGGGCATGGTCGCAGCACAGCTTACCACGAATGCCCGGCTCGACCTAGCTGATACGCTACACGCGTACAAAACAGAAAATCCTCCTCTCAACATAAGAGGAGTAGAATCTACTTCAAAACCTACCAAGACTGGTTTCAAAAAGGCCCTCTCACAAAAAGCTGAGTCCAAACCTCAGCAAGCAGAGAGTAAGCCTCACAAACCAACGGCCTACTTCTGCCGGAACCACGCCCGTTTCGGTAACGAAACTCGCAAGTGTGCAGACCCAGAGTACTGCACTTGGAAGGCAAATACCGCCTCCAAATCTACCAAAAAGGCAGCGCCTATCAGCCAGCCTAAAAACTTGGTTTCAAGCGAAAAAACTCACAGACCGGTACAAGAAAGTACCGTTCCAACCTCAGACGCAGAGAGTTCAGAAAACGAATAACTGCCAGTGTATCTGAGCATATACACCGGCAGACTAAAGAGTATAAAAGGCTCTTTTTCAAGTGCAAACTAAATGGCACTGACTTTCTCATTGACACGGGAGCAGAAGTGAACATTCTGCCCCACAATGTCACCAAAAAATTGGGCTTAAAAATTTTCAAGTCCAATGTCAAGCTCACAGCAGCTAACGGCGCCCCTATAGACACACTAGGGCGTGCTGACACGACAATTAACATCGGCCTCGGAGACATGACCACCGATTTCATGATCACTAAAGTTGATCTAGCGATCCTCGGTATACCATTCCTAGAGTCTTGGGATATCGGAATACGGGTCAAACACAAATATATCTACAAAGATAAAGTAAAGAGCTATGCCGATCAAAAAATCGCTACAGTCATGAGCAGAAAATTTACTGACGAACAAATAGCAGCTGCTATTCCTCATCGTGACAACAGTCCTAAACCAGAGGACACACAGCTCACAGAGGACGAAAACATACGCTCTATCATTGAAAAATACAATGATAAAATGAACAAACTTCAAGGAAAGTGGAAAAACAACGGCGTTTACCACCGTATAACCACGGAAGGAACACCAGTACACTTCCGTGCAAGGCCCATGGCAGGCGAAAAACGGGCTCAGGTTAAAAATACTTTCGACAAAATGCTCACAGAGGGCATCATCGCTCCCTCCGACTCCGAATGGGCTTCTCCGCTACATTGCGTGCCCAAAAAAGATGGAACATGGAGAATCACGGGCGATTACCGATTCCTCAATGCAAAAACTAAGAAAGACGCCTACCCGCCGCCTCACATTCGCTCTTTCCAAGCGAATTTACATAATACACAAATCTATTCGACAATAGATTTAAAATCGGCATATTACCATATCCCGATGCACCCAGATGACGCTCATAAAACGGCAATTATTACCCCTTTCGGTCTCTATGAGTTTAAAAAAATGAGCATGGGTTTGGCCGGAGCGGCTCAAACATGGCAAAGGTACATGGACAGCGTCATGCGGAAATTCGATTTCGCATTTGTCTACCTAGACGACATATTGGTGGCTTCTAAAAATTACAAAGAACACATGAACCACCTCAAACAAATTTTCGACAAACTAGGAGAACACGGACTTCGAGTAGGTTTTGACAAATGCATTTTTTCAAAACCTACCGTCGATTTCCTAGGTTTCACTATCTCAAAAGAAGGGATAATTCCTAAACGAGATAAAATAGAGGCCATAGAGCAATTCCCTCGGCCGATAGACGTACGAAGCCTACGCAGATTCCTAGGTATGTGTGGTTTCTACCGAGCTTGCTCAAGTAAATTCGCTCACACAGCGCAACCTCTGTATGACTCCATTCAGTCAAACAAAAAAAATGACAAAACCCCTATCGAATGGACAGCAGAGAGAGAAAAAGCTTTCAACAGTTTAAAACACGCAATGATAAAAGCTACATTGCACAATATTGCTCATCCCCACCCTACAGCGGAATGGAGAATAGTTTGCGATGCATCCGATACACACATCGGAGCAGCACTGGAGCAAGAAATTACAGACAAACACGGCTCAAAATCTTACCAACCATTGGGATTTTTCAGTAAAGAAATTCCGGAACAATGGAAGAATAAAGCCTCGTTCGACAAAGAGATGTTCGCCGCTTACCAAGCTTGCATTCATTGGCACAATGACTTGGACGGCCGCTCTTTTCATATTTGCTCAGATCACAAGCCTCTGCTAGGCACAATGCTAAAGAAAAACGCACATTTTTCTAAAATGCGATTGAGATGGCTAACATACATCTCCCAAATGACAAGTGACATACGACACATACCCGGAGAAGACAACGTCGTAGCCGACGCACTCTCCAGACCTTTCGATCCAGTTGAAATTCAAACAAAGTCAATTTCAACCCAAACTGACGAGGGTCCGTCCGTAGCCGAAATTTCACAAATTACGGCCGCAATAGAGTGCAATCTTTTACTGCACATCTCAAATGCACAGATTCATTCTCCTCCTAACGCAGAGGACAAACTAAAACTCACACGAGTTGAATTCCCTCAAGGAGAGATTTGGTGTAACCTGGACTTAGGACACCCAAGACCTTATATTCCAAACGAAATAAGGCACGAAATAATCAGCCAAATTCACAATTTGGGACACCCGGGCATACACTCTACAGTGTATAAGGTAAAACAGAGATATTTTTGGCACGGCCTTCGTGCGGACGTCTCCAACTGGGTCCGGGCATGCGAGACTTGCCAACGAGCAAAAATCACTCGCTCCGTGAAGCTCCCTTACTCCGAATTTGAAACGGCTACCAAATTCTCCCATGTACACGTTGACATTACCGGACCCTTACCTTTAGCTAAAGGAGGGAAGCGTTACATCCTAATGATGGTCGATAGAGCAACGGGTTGGCTAGAGGCAGTCCCTCTTAACAACATCGAAACGTCCACTATCACAAACGCCTTTATAAATATTTGGGTAGCCTCAAAAGGCGTACCTAAATACATTACAAGTGACCAGGGCACACAATTCGAATCAGACCTATTTCATTCCATTATGGAACGTCTCGGAGTAAAACATACTCACACGTTACCATACAAACCGTCAACAAACGGAATGGTGGAACGCAGAAATAGATCCTTGAAAGAGGCTCTCAAAGCACAGGACGAACATTGGCTCGACGCCCTCCCGAAAGTACTACTCGCCATGCGTACGGCAGTAGACCCAGCAACGGAAACTACACCCTTCCAAAAAGTTTATGGAATTGACGTGCCGCTCCCAGGCGACATATTCGTAACTTCTACGAACATTTCCGAGCCTCTCTTTTTCCGATCTACGCATATCAGGCATAATAATACGAAATATGCCGTCAACATGCCCAAAAATTTAGATACATGTACACATGTCTATATAAGAGTGCCCACACAGCTCTCCTCTTTGCAATGTCCTTACACAGGACCATTCAAAGTTGTTAAAAGAGATAAGTTTTCGGTTACAGTGCAAATTGGCAAACACACAAAAAAGGTTCCCAAACAGCAAATCAAACCAGCTTACACTCTAAACACAGACGAAGCTGTTTCACTAAGCACAAATCAGGCAGAAAATAAGGAGGAGACTCCCCGAAAATCCGCCAGAGGGCGCGTCCCCTCTACCAAATTCGACGAGAAATGGGTGACTGCGCTCGAAGCAGACCACGCCCACTTTTCTCGGGTAGGAGCAGTGGGAGATATAAATAAGGAGCACCCCGGGCCCGGAGCTCATACCAATCTTGACCATGGCAGCTTCCACTGCGAATCATCAAGAAGACATGTTGACGGAAGAAGTAGAGAATTTACTCCTTGCGGAGGAAATTCCTACGCCCATCGGCCCGCTCCCGCCTTCACCCGAGAAGAAGGGACCGGCGGACGCCAGCGCTCCAAGAGAGGTGGTTTGGAGAACGCCGGCCGCGTTCGCATAGCCGGCTCCACCCGCTCAGCAGCTGCCCAGGGCTCCACCCGCTCACCAGCTGCCCACGGCACCACGCAAGTGGATCAGCTCAGGCGACGTCCCCGTGCCTCGTTGGGACGAGATGAGCGCAGCAGGGTGGATGTCACCGGAACCAGCGTCTCCGCAACAACCCAGCCGCGGCCGCGGGCCAAACCCTCGCGGGTTTGGTACCCGTCGGCAGAGCTCGGGCCGGCCACGGACGCCCCGTGGCGCTCGCCGAAACCGGCGAGGCCGGGGCTCACACCAGGCGCGGGACGAGAGGCCTGCACCTCCGCCTCCGCCCCAACTGGTGAGGGTTTCATACGGAGAATTCCGTATGGACCTCCCAGTTCTCCCCAACCGGCGTCGTCGTTGATAACACGACGTCTTGGGGGGGCGCCTGTGGTGAAAACCACCCCCTCTTTTCAACAGCCCTTTTCAGGGCTACCAAAAAGAGGTAGACATGGCACACAAATGTTTATAAGACGTCGAGTTATAACTCCGTCAAACAAAATATTTCACCAGAGAGAAAATGCGAAATTCTCTCTCAAAAGTGAAATATTATCAAATAACATACAAGGCGACCTCCCTAGACACTTACTGGGGGAGAGAGACGCGACAAGTATCTCGAACCAAGTCGCCTTGAATGAGAAAACTCAAACAGAAAATCAAACGTCCTCTAGAACTAACAAGGACGGTTCTAGCAAGCCTACACGCCAATCAGAAACTTCGATTGCGCGAGAGACAATAGACGAACCAACCAGGAGGCGGCAAGCAACCACCTCTGGTTCAGAAGCCACCCCGGGGACCCTGTCTCAGCGACGGACGCAGAGAAGCCACCCCCGGGGACCCCGTCTAAACAACGGACGCAGAGAAGCCACCCGAGGACCCCGTCTAAACAACGGACGCAGAGAAGCCACCCCGGGGACCCTGTCTCAGCGACGGACGCAGAGAAGCCACCCCCGGGGACCCCGTCTCAGAGACGGACGCGGGGAAGCCACCCCCAAAAAACCAACTCAGCTATCATATTCACAGATTCTGAGAAAACAATGTGCGAGCCAATAAGGAAACACATGGTGAACTAATGAAATTAAGCGGACCAATCAGGGGGCGGCAGGAGGCGGCCACCTCCCTATAATTACCCCGCACGGAGCCCTCCGACATTCATTCCACTCACCGCTCTCGACGACTACACTCTACAGTACGAAGCTTCTACACGCTCTACGCTGACGACCCTTCTGCTCACGAGTTCTTCTCAGAACGGCATTTTATTGCTCACAAGGCATATCTTCTCTCCTCACAGATCTCGCTTTGGCATCTACGAGTCCAGTGATCCTTTATCCTGCTCATTGCCCAACGTAGTTCTTCTGTCAGAACGCCACCCGGTACATCTATTGATATCCTCATTAGATCGTACGCCCGCTGGGACGTTCGAGACGTGTCGCCCGGGTTTCGTAGCACTAAGCTCGTCACCGACCGCTGGGGCACGCCGATAAATTACTCAGCTCATCCGCTCTAATTTATCGTCCAAGGACGCCTTTTTCAAGGCTACAAGGTAGGACCCTGACATCCGAGCAAAGGAAAGAAGCTCTGTCAAGCGAGTCCACCTTCCAAATCCTACATCCTATACGGAGAGGTATTAAAAACGAGTTAATCAACTCGGGTACATCGATGGAGCGCCGCCCGTCCTACTTCCTCATGCAAGAGGAAGCAGAGCACGGCGCGGTCGGGAGCTCTAGCCCACGAAGCGCTCCCTACCCGATACTCGACTCGTCCGCTGGTCCTAGCGACGGACAGGGGCTCGATTCTCGCGAAGAGATCGCCTTACTACCTAGCATATCCGTGAAGGAAACGTTAGGTCAAGCCTCACACACACAAAAGTTCGAGGATCCCTTCCAGACTCGCTCTGAAGTCAATCATCGTGATTCGACAAAGATATCTGAATATCCACGATATTCTACGCAAGGCTACCCGGCCGATCCGAGTGTCAAACTCACTCCCAACTTGCTCAAAACACAGGATACTTTTCAGTACCTCAACCAAGCCCGGTATATTCCCCCTACAGATATAAATCTTAGGCCGGAATATTACACAACGGCTCAGCACCAAACAGATCGGACCCAGCACGCACTAAGCGAGCCCAGTGCTCCACGCGGCCAATACACGAACTATCCTCAGGTTCCGCCCGCCAAGCAAGCTGACCTTGGCGATTTCGCTCACCTTCCTTTCGGAAATATCACGGGAACTAACCTGCGTAACCAGAACATAAACGTCCCACTTGGTCTACCTACACCAAGTCAGACGTATATAAATCCACTACAACCATCCGCAACGCTGTACGTTAAACGGTTTGTTTTCCCTAAGGGCTAGAACATCAAAAACACCTTTGAATTTTTATGCGCGATTTTTAATGCGCTGCTAGCGAATCTATTGATTAGACTGTCAAGCACTAAATTCCATCAAATATCGCTAGATAGTGATACTGGAATAAACAAAAATTGTCTTCTAAATATCAGCTGATATTATGTCAATCTTGGAATTATCAGGTGATAATGTCCCAATGGAATTTATTCTAACGTTGCAAAATCGATTTCATTAACTATTGACCGTGCGGATGTACCTACCTACCTACTAGTGAAGTAAATATTGGTAAGCATCTTAAGTAAGTAAGTAAGTGAGCATCTTCGACGTCTCTCGGGCTGAGAATATAAAAAAATGAATTTTGTTTATAAGTAAAAACCAGTCATGCATTATGATCGTATCAGCGAATTTTCGTTAATCATCGTACTGAATACTGTTATATACTGTTGTTTTGAAATTCGAGCTTTTTGGGTGTCAGGAAATTGTCGACTATTAATTTTATGGCAAAAAACGTATTCTAAATTATAATCTCTTATTCAAATAGACGTTCTGAGTTTTTAATGTTTTAGCTGTTTTCATCGACTTTTTAGCAAATTTCAATCAATTTTAAGTTCATTTTTCAGCATAATTTTGTTCATAAATTTTTGAATGTTCTATTTTATATATTTGAGCAATATTCTGCCTGGAAATATAAATTCAACGTTTTTTAGCCGTTTTTAATGATTTTTTTTGTAAATTTTTTGAAATTTGACCAATTTAATGTGCTCAAAAAGTTTTGGAATTTCGCTTGGAAAGCTTGATTTTTCGGCGCAAGAACGGAATTTTTATTATTTCAATCTTAAGGATTATCGTCTGGAATGACTCATCTCTATCTCTATCTCTATCTATATCTATACTATTAATAAAAATGAAACTCCGTCTGTCTGTCTGTCTGTCGTGTCTATGCACGGCCAAACGGCTGAGTGGGGGGAGTATACGAGTGGGGGGATCTTCTTGGGATTTTCCGAAAGGTGGAACGAGCGAATTTAAAATTTTCTAATCCCACCCGAACCATGGGCCGTAGGGCGGGAGGGGGGTCGAAGTAAGAATTAATGTGCGCTTTTTCCACTTCCCCGCTTCCCCTACCCCTCTAAACGGCCGTTGAAAATTCCGAAAAAATACGGGTTTCGTAGGTTTTCCTACGAGGAAGACGACGGCGCGATCGGATCGCGAAAAAAGTATCGGGAAATGCGTCAAAAAAATGCGAGAGTACGGACCCGTTTTCTCGAAACGTCCGCCGAAAAACTTGGTTTTTTCCGATTAAAATATACCCCATAAAGGTACGTTTTTCGGAACGGTTTTCGCGGGCGAAATACAGCTTTGGGTCCGCCGAATCTGAATCCGAAATCGGATATCGAAAAAAGTCATGTTAAGTTGGTCAAATCGCGAGCGGAAGCGAGGAGAAGCGTTTAACATCAGAAATTAATTTTGCCGTGTTCGCGAGAAGGCTCTGGGAAGACGTGTTTGGGGCACTTAGCCTACGCAGTCAAGGGGTTTGCGAGGCGAGCAGGTATACATAGGTACCTACCTTGCGAGCGAAGCGAGAACCATTTCAACAGAATAAATACGGACTTTGTCCTACACATATACAGGTATACCTTGCGAGCGAAGCGAGCAACATCCCCGAATAAACTTTTTGTGGTTCCACGTAGTTTCATAAGATTTAATTTGTTTGTAAGAATTTCCAACAGAAAAAACGTCTACCAAGTTGGGTGGGCAGTATAACTTCCTCAAGCGAGCGAAGCGAGCAGCATCCCTTACAGAAGTTAAACCTACCCTTAGGGACCTACCGTTTGCGAGCGAAGCGAGCAACATCCCCTACATGTTTCAATTGTAATACATCGCATCCGCACAGCCACACCTTGCGAGTGAAGGGACGCGATGACTCACAGGGGACTCACTACGCACTTGACTCATTTCAACGGAATTTCATACGGGTATTTAACAACACCTATGCAGCAATACCTTGCGAGCGAAGCGAGCAACATTCCCTAATAAACTTTTTGTGGTTCCACGTAGTTTTATAAGATTTAATTTGTTTGTAAGAATTTCCAACAGAAAAAAACGTCTGCCAAGTTGGGTGGGCAGTATAACTTCCTCAAGCGAGCAAAGCGAGCAGCATCCCCTACAGAAGTTAAACCTACCCTTAGGGATCTACCGTTTGTGAGCAAAGCGAGCATCATTCCCTACATGTTGGGTGGGCAGTATAACTTCCTCAAGCGAGCGACCAACCCTTAGAGATCTACCGTTTGCGAGCGAAGCAAGCAACATCCCCTACATGATTCAATTGCGAGCGAAGCGAGCAACATTCCCTACATACCACACTTTGCGAGCGAAGCGAGCAACATACCCTACATGCCACACTTCGCGAGCGAAGCGAGCAACTTAATGGGGGGTCCGGGGGGCTTGCCCCCCGGCTGGACGTGGAGGCGAGCGTAGCGAGCCGGAGCGGCTTGTTATTAATAAGAATGAAACTCCGTCTGTCTGTCCTTCGTGTCTATGCACGGCCAAACGGCTGAGTGGGGGGAGTCTACGAGTGGGGGGATCTTCTTGGGATTTTCCGAAAGGTGGAACGAGCGAATATAAAATTTTCTAATCCCACCCGAACCATGGGCCGTAGGGCGGGAGGGGGGTCGAAGTAAGAATTAATGTGCGCTTTTTCCACTTCCCCGCTTCCCCTACCCCTCTAAACGGCCGTTGAAAATTCCGGAAAAATACGAGTTTCGTAGGTTTTTGAACGAGGAAGACGACGGCGCGATCGGATCGCGAAAAAAGTATCGGGAAATGCGTTAAAAAAATGCGAGAGTACGGACCCATTTTCTCGAAAAGTCCGCCGAAAAACTTGGTTTTTTCCGATTAATATATACCCCATAAAGGTACGTTTTTCGGAACGGTTTTCGCGGGCGAAATACAGCTTTGGGTCCTCCGAATCTGAATCCGTAGTCGGATATCGAAAAAAGTGACGGAAAGTAGGTCAAATTGCGAGTGGAATTGCGAGGGAAGCGTTTAACATCAGAAATTAATCGACCACGGGCTGCCGTTACACAACGTTGCTTACCTGAAGGGACCCTCACAGGGAGGTTCCCATTTGCACTTCTACGCAATACCTTGCGAGCGAAGCGAGAGCCATTTCAAATAATAAATACGGACTTTGTCCTACACATATACAGGTATACCTTGCGAGCGAAGCGAGCAACATCCCCGAATAAACTTTTCGTGGTTCCACGTAGTTTTATAAGATTTAATTTGTTTGTAAGAATTCCCAACTGAAAAAAACGTCTGCCAAGTTGGGTGGGCAGTACAACATTCCCTAATAAACTTTTCGTGGTTCCACGTAGTTTTATAAGAATTAATTTGTTTGTAAGAATTTCCAACAGAAAAAAACGTCTGCCAAGTTGGGTGGGCAGTATAACTTCTTCAAGCGAGCGAAGCGAGCAGCATCCCCTACAGAATAAATACGGACTTTGTCCTACACATATACAGGTATACCTTGCGAGCGAAGCGAGCAACATCCCCTAATAAACTTTTCGTGGTTCCACGTAGTTTTATAAGATTTAATTTGTTAGTAAGAATTCCCCAACAGAAAAAAACGTCTGCCATGTTGGGTGGGCAGTATAACTTCCTCAAGCGAGCGTAGCGAGCAGCATCCCCTACAGAAGTTAAACCTACCCTTAGGGATCTACCGTTTGCGAGCAAAGCGAGTAAAATTCCCTACATGCCACATTTTGCGAGCGAAGCGAGCAATTTAATGGGGGGTCCGGGGGCAGTATAACTTCCTCAAGTGAGCGAAGCGAGCAGCATCCCCTACAGAAGTTAAACCTACCCATAGAGACCTACCGTTAACGAGCGAACCGCGCAACATCCCCTAAATGCCATACTTTGCGAGCGAAGCGAGCAACATTTTCTACATGCCAGACTTTGCGAGCGAAGCGAGCAACATATCCTACATGCCAGACTTTGCGAGCGAAGCGAGCAATATTCCCTACACGCCACAATTTGCGAGCGAAGCGAGCAACTTAATGGGGGGTCCGGGGGGCTTGCCCCCGGCTGGACGTGGAGGCGAGCGTAGCGAGCTGGAGCGGCTAGTAACTACATAAATCTCTATTATTTATAAGATTCATAAGAATGAAACTCCGTTTGTTTGTCTGTTTGTTTGTTGTGTCTATGCACGGCCAAACGGCTGAGTGGGTGGAGTCTACGAGTGGGGGGATCTTCTTGGGATTTTCCGATAGGGTGTATAAGCGAATTTAAAATTTTCTAATCCCACCCGAACCATGGGCCGTAGGGCGGCAAGTTTTAATGTGCGCTTTTTCCACTTCCCCGCTTCCTCTACCCCTCTAAACGGACGTTGAAAATTCCGGAAAAATACCGGTTTCGTAGGTTTTTGTACGAGGAAGACGTCGGCGCAATCGGATCGCGAAAAAAGTATCGGGAAATACGTCAAAAAAATGCAAGAGTACGGACCCGTTTTCTCGAAAATTCCGACGAAAAACTTGGTTTTTTCCGATTAAAATATACCCCATTAACATACGTTTTTCGGGACAGTTTTCGCGGGCGAAATAAAGGTTTGATTCCGCCGAATCTGAATCCGTAATCGAATATCGAAAAAGTGACGGGAAGTCGGTCAAAATACGAGGGGAAGCGAGGCGAAGCGATTAAAATGAGAAGTTAATCGAGCCCGCCGCCGTTTCACAATGTTGCGAGCAGGCCTACGCACTTGCGCGTTGGAGGATGGAACTTTTCCGTTCGACATTTCAACAGAAAAAATACGGGGTTTTTCCTACACATATACAGTAATTCCTTGCGAGCGAAGCGAGCAACATCCCTAAATAAACTTTTTTGTGGTTCCACGTAGTTTTATAAGATTTATTTTGGTTGTAAGAATTTCACACACACACAAAAAAACGTCTGCCAAGTTGGGTGGGCAGTATAACTTCCTCAAGCGAGCGAAGCGAGCAACATCCCCTACATGTTTCAATTGTAGTACATCGCATGTGTATACAGCCACACCTTGCGAGCGACGCGAGCAACTTAATGGGGGGGTCCAGGGTTTTTCCTACACATATACAGCCGCACCGAACGAGCGAAGCGAGCAACATACCCTACACACGTTAAACCTACCCTTAGGGATCTACCGTTTGCGAGCGAAGCGAGCAACATCCCCTACACACGTTAAACCTACCCTTAGGGATCTACCGTTTGCGAGCGAAGCGTGCAACATCCCCTTCATGTTTCAATTGTAATACATCACATGTATACAGTTTTGTAAGATTTAATTTGTTTGTAACAATTTACAACAGAAAAAAAGTCTGCCAAGTTGGGTGGGCAGTATAACTTCCTCAAGCTAGTAACATCCCCTGCAGAGGTTAAACCTACCCTCAGGGACCTACCGTTTGCGAGCGAAGCGAGCAACATCCCCTACATGTTTCAATTGTAATACATCGCATGTATACAGCCACACCTTGCGAGCGAAGCGAGCAACTGAATGGGGGGGTCCAGGGTTTTTCCTACACATATACAGCAATACCTTGCGAGCGAAGCGAGCAACATCCCCAAATAAACTTTTCGTGGTTCCACGTAGTTTAATAAGATTTAATTTGTTTGTAAGAATTTCCAACAGAAAAAAACGTCTGCCAAGTTGGGTGGGTAGTATAACTTCCTCAAGCTCGCGAAGCGAGCAGCATCCCCTACAGACATTAAACCTACCCATAGGCTGATTTCACACTGCCCGCGATGCGATGCGATGCGAAGCGAAGCGAATGGAGGCGCGAACTTCCAAGCGATGCGATGCGATGATGTGTTCACACTGCTATCGATTACAGGCGAGCCCAGTCGAGTATTTGGTGTCCCGGAAAGATGTTCCCGAAGATGATAATTTACAATGCACAACAAACTGGAGAGCGCGAAATCTATTAACTCGCACGAATCGCTCGCTTCAATCGCAACGTTCCTTGCGATTGCGAGAGGCCACTCGCACGTAATCGCTCGCAACCGCCCTCTACCGCTCGCAGTGTGAACACCCGTCGCCTCCTCCCATTTAAAAACCTTACTCGCGCGGTGTTTTGTCTTTTTCGCGCGTAATCGCATCGCTTCGCTTCGCTCAAATCGCGGGCAGTGTGAAAGCCGCCTTAGGCTGAATTCACACTGCCCGCGATGCGATGCGATGCGAAGCGAAGCGAATGGAGGCGCGAACTTCCAAGCGATGCGATGCGATGATGTGTTCACACTGCTAGCGATTACAGGCGAGCGAGTAGACCAGTCGAGTATTTGGTGTCCCGGAAAGATGTTCCCATTTAACTCTGTTAATTCCTTTTTATTAGAGTCTAGTACGATGAAAATTAAAAGAAAGCGTAAAAGAAAGTGGGTTCATGAAGTGAATCAGCCAAGATGTGCGTTAGGTGAATATCACCATTTGTACCCTCAACTGCGAGAGGATGAAGAGCGGTTTTGGAGGTATTTCAGGATGAGCTCAAACACTTTTGACTATATTTTATCCCAGATTTCAAATGCAGTGCAGAAGCATGACACTACTTTCAGGATGGCCATACCGGCAGAAGAAAAGCTTATGGTCACAATTAGGTGAGTAAGAAATTTTTAATTATAAAGTTTAGTCAATGTATTTTTAAGAGCGGAAATGCAACAAGTTCAACAAAAAAAACTCGGCGCATTGCGCCCTCAACCCTTTCTACACCCCCTAGTTGATTCTTTCTCCATACTCTGTACGAAATTACAAAAAGTCCATTCATGCAGCATGAATATTAATGAGCGAATTTTCAAAGAAATCTTCCAGTTAAAACTATGGTTAAGGGAAGAAAAAATTGTGTTAACGATTTATTTTAGATACCTAGGTTTTTTAGTTTTAAATCAAACCAAATGCGCCCCCATTTATTTTTTTTTTTGTTTGAGAAATATGTTTTTTTAAATAAGTACCTATATGATTTTTAGAAAAACTTAAGGAATTGTTTCAGGATGTGCCAAAATGGATTTCAGCGAAGAAAATGTTCAAAAATGTTGAACAAGATAATTTACAATGCACAACAAACTGGAGAGCGCGAAATCAATTACTCGCACGAATCGCTCGCTTCAAATCGCAACGTTCCTTGCGATTGCGAGAGGCCACTCGCACGAAATCGCTCGCAACCGCCCTCTACCGCTCGCAGTGTGAACACCCGTCGCCTCCTCCCATTTAAAAACCTTACTCGCGCGGCGTTTTGTCTTTTTCGCGCGTAATCGCATCGCTTCGCTTCGCTCAAATCGCGGGCAGTGTGAAAGCCGCCTTAGGGATCTACCTTTTGCGAGCGAAGCGAGGAACATCCCCTACATGTTTCAATTGTAATACATCGCATGTATACAGCCACACCTTGCGATCGAAGCGAGCAACTTATGTGTGGGGGGGTCCAGGGTTTTTCCTACACATATACAGCCATACCGAGCGAGCGAAGCGAGCAACATTCCCTACATACATCGGATTTCAACGAGTGTTTTCCTACACATATACAGCCATACCGAGCGAGCGAAGTGAGCAAAATCCCCTACACGAGTTAAACCTACCCTTAAGGATCTACCGTTTGCGAGCGAAGCGAGCACCATCCCGTACACACTATAAACCTACCCTCAGGGATCTACCGTTTGCGAGCGACGTGAGCAACATCCCCTACATGTTTCAATTGTAATACATCGCATGTACACAGCCACACTTTGCGAGCGAAGCGAGCAATCTAATGGGGGTCCGGGGGGCTTGCCCCCTGGCTGGACGTTGAGGCGAGCGAAGCGAGCCGGAGCGGCTAGTAAATCAATAAATATATAGGTATGTATATATATATATTATGTTACATATATATATATATATATATATATATATATATATATATATAATGAAAAATCGTTGAACTCTAGGATTTGTTTCAGAATGCCTCAAAACGGATTTCTACGAAGAAATCTTTCAAACATTTTGATTTTAAAATTCTACCACAAAAGTATCCGAATCCGATCACAGTTTCAATTTTGATTTGACAGAATACAGTTTGTAGAATTTCTTCATTTTTTGTTCAAAGGGAGGTAACATACATGAGTGTACCTACCAACTTGAAAAATTCGAAATTATCAAAAGTGACAGATCTGGTAAATATTTAAATGAGGATATCCCTCAATATATTTCACCGCTGATAAGTCCACTTCTATAAAGCTTGGAACTATCCGTTCACACTGTTGAAACCATATTGAGTAATTCTTCCCCTTCTCTCACTTCATTTGATTAGCTGTAATCCCTTCACTTTGCTCGCACTTAATTGGTTGTACCTTCTGCCCCTTTCCTTTCTCTTGACCAATGGGTTTCAATCTCCCCTCACTGTGGCTATATAAGCTTTGACCTCTCTAATCTGAGTTCAGCTATTCGACAGTCGAAATCGATTCAACATTATAACTCTTTATCTTTCGTGGAAATGGACAACGTTTTTTCAATAAATTCCGTCAAAAGTGGCCTTAAATTTGGACTCATAACACGAGTAAGTAAGGGGAGTAAGTTGGTACTATGAAAGATTAAGATCAAACTTTAATACAGTCTCATCAATTTAGGTCACGGCAAGGGACGTGAGGACTGAGGAAGAGTGGGCGCTCGAAATAGACGTAATAAAGCTGAAGAAGGGAGGGAAGCGAGGGGTTGAGCGGAGGGTTGTTTTTGATATTATTGCCGCGTGGTGCCGACGGATGTAATATGTTTATAGTGGGCCCCTGGTATGAGTTACTAAGTGTATTGCTGTTCCTGGGCTATATTGCTTGTCCCAAAGCTAAGTGGATTACTCCCTGCCCTCCTCGTTTCTACGAAATTTCTCTGCTCGCTCGTTCACTGAATCTTTCAGACGAGAAAATCCTGAGCTTCTCTTCTCCATTGGAACTGTGATTTCAAAAATTACTATGTAAGGGAGAGACATATTGTATGTCTATCAATATCTCCATAACGTTTTGATTCATACAGAGAACGGTTGTATTTCTATCGAGAATTTGGCGGTTGGGCTGATATTGGGTACACATCAACGGAGTTGATCAGAATTTTGCTCGGAACTGTGGGTAAGGAGGAGGTGGTGATACATTGAATTTATATCAATATCTCATAGCTTCGTTATTCATACTGACAAATACACCTATTAAGAAGTTGACGGTTGGGCCGATATTACATTTGACTGGAGTTCATCAGAATTTCGCACAGAACGGTCTGCTTGAATTGATACGAGGGTGGTTGGGGGGGGGGGGGGGGTAAATTGTATTTCTATTATTAACTCCATTTAACGTTTTGATTCATATTGAGAATCGTTATATCTCAATCATGAATTTGGCGGTTAGCGGATATTACATTGGATCTGAGTTCATCAGAATATTGCACTGATCTGACCTCTTGAATTCATACAAAGGGAGGTAGAGGTGATACATTGATACATGGGGCATGTGGATTCCATGTCATTTGTATAAATGGGAATGTAAATAAATGTCTGTACGCCCGAGCGATGAGAGTGGAATCGTAGCAACCCTCAAGCAAGCTCAATTTCCACCATAACAAGTACAGTCATCAACTGCAATTCCACGATATGTAGTTTTCTTCGTACGATTTTTCACAGCTTTGGCAACAAACTACGTCATTACACCACTGCTTATTGTAACGTCATGATTTCCTGACACTTTGAAACATCATAAAAAGCAAATCAAGTAAAAAACCTAGTAAAAAAGTGCGGAGGTGTTGAAATGGGATCCGACCAACCAATCTTTGCAGAATCGTGACTTAAAACCTAGACCATAACGAAACGTACTGTAATAAATTGCAGCGGTTTTTAAAAGAATTGTTACATTAACTCTCTTAAATGGCTACCCCCTAACGATCGTAATATCAATAAATGAGTCGCTAAATATTGAACTTCTCACCACAGTTGATTTTGTTTCATAGATGTAGCAGCATGTAGTTATTTTCTGTTATTTTCAGAAACCGAGTAATAGGTAATTTCCCTCCAGGGGGCGTTTGGATGACCTAATGGCTTCATAACTTTGCACGCGTTGCGTAAATCCCATTCGTTTTCTCACGCTCTCCCTTACTGTCCGATATTAAAACATTAAGCGCCATTCCAATTCGCTGGATGTGACATTTAGACCGGCCTAGCTGTTTGTTTAGATGATGTCACTGTCTGGTTATTGAGCTGTGACAGGGCGCGTGTAGAGCGATTGGTGGTATCGCTGTGATTGACCCAGGGGAGGAAGAAATGGACCTGGTTTCATTCGAAATCTAAATCGTGGAATGGGGTTCCTTTATTGAAAGGTCGACGTAAAACACAAAACCCCCCGTCAGTAAGGATCTAGCTACCTACGTAATGAAAATAGCTACATTGATTACGTATTCATCATTTCGCCAGCACACTTCCTCCTCTCTTTACAAAATTGGCTACAAAATTATAGATATCACAAGGCTGTAGATACCAAGAAACGTGAAATAGGTTTTTGGTTTATTAAAGCCAATAGCCAACATTTACAATCGACCAGAAAAAATTGCTTAAACTCCCACCTCAATACTTGTCTCAAGTTAACTTTTCAAGATGTGTAAAATCCAAAAGACAAATTGGAACAAAATTAAAAAATAAATAAATAAAAATGAAATATTTTTAAAAATTAGTATCCCGAAAACTGTCAAATAAGAGCAGTTTTTTAGTTTGATTAATAACGTAGAAATAAGCTCAATGCATCGAATGAGACCACCTGGAGCATTGTACGACCGTCCGCTTACGCTCTAGGAGGGAATAATTGACAGAAGGAGAAAAGAATCATTAGCGCGGCTGCGGATTGCGAAGCAACTTTGACATGCAGGAGTACCTGGCTGAAGTTCTTGTATTGGATGATTGGAAGTGTCAAAACGTCAATAGCGTAAAGAAAGTGAATGACGTCATTAGGTAACAGCCTCAACCCCACCTCTGCTTGTGAATAGTGGGAGGAGGGGAGGACCACAGCTCCGACACCAATTCATTGTTTTTCTATAGCTTTTTTTTCAATTTTTTCCACATCATTTGGAGTTTTCAGATGGAAATTTACTTTTGAGGGTTTTCTAGGGCGCAAAACCTAGTTTATTTGAATAAACACTAAACATTTCGACAAATGTTTTATCCCATTGGGGATGAAATTTCGAATATAGAAGGGAAAGAGCTTGAAGAAGGAATACGTTTATTAATTAGGGCGACTTCTCCAGTGTGTAAACGATTAAGGACCTGGTAAAAACGGCTTACAATTATCGCATTAAGTACGTTTTGGTTCGAATTACTGATGAAAATCCCGTAACTAGCCATTTCTAGAGCAAAAACCCGCATCTAGGCGTTAGATAAGACTATTTTATTAGTATTCAGATACATAGAATTGCGGCACTGTTGAAAGTCCTGATAAGAATTTATTTCTTAGTATTTTAGGACTCGTGGCGTCTGATACGATTTCGTAATCAGTGGCAGATACGATTTTTCTTCCCAGTATTTTGATCATATGAATGTATTTTCTCTTGTCAGATCAGATACGGTTTTCGGTGGGTTGGTAACCACGATTATTTCTCCTAATAATCTGCATATACGATAAAATAATTTGTTTCCGCAACGTAGGTACCTACTGATTTCGTCTTATTGCAAAACAAAATCTCGTATGTGCAATAGATACGAGGAAATCGCCTAGTACCTACATAATTATGTTCTATACATTTTTTGCCATTTTCTGACCAAAATAATGTTTTTTTAGCCACACCACTCGATTCAGAGGAAATGTTTTTTGAAATTAGTGCTTTTGAAGGTCGAGACAACCTAAAATAGAGCTAATATCAGGGTATTTCGACGTATTAAGATTAAGAGACGCATTTTCACAAAAGTAGGTTTTGGACTGATGCGGGATCTATTCCTCTCTGATTCCGGGATCTATTCTATCTAGGGACGTCCTATTGAAATAGATTTGAGACAAACAGGCTGGTCTCCAATCGTTGAATTCGCTTAAAGGACGTCCCTCTGAAGCTAGGTAATATTAGTAAGTCTTCGCATATTATAGGAGGGACGCCCTATTGAAATTGATGACCGTGATACAATTTTATGGGTTGTATTCGTGTAATCGCCGACAGACGAATACCATTACACGAATACGAATATAGTCACAGTTGACTCAGAATCAACGAATAATTATCGCGATTACAATCTTATTCGTATTCGACGATAAGATTATGCCCAACACTGCCTTTAGTACATCCTAAAAACGGACCAGAAGATAAACTGCGGTGCGCCATGTTTGCATACAAAAGTCCTCTCAGGTGCTGGACTACATGTAATATTACGGTTTTCTGTTCACTTACCGAATTGGATCAATGATTTCACCGTAGTTGATTTTGAAGAAATGTAACGAAAACGATGATTTAATGGTGAAAGCCAGTCTATTGATGGCGATAGATAACCAGGGAATGACTTCAGAGACGCCTCAATAGGGTATTATTAAGTGACAAAGACGGGTATTTCAGGTTGATAGAGATCTACTCAGGGGCGCCCCATTAAGGGTGGAAGGAAGTGTGATAAGGGAAACAGGTTGTTTGAGATAGATCACAGGGTAAAAGGTTGCAGAGGTCGTGGGAGGAAGGTTTCTTCCGGTGGAGGCGGCCGGCCGCCGCACGCTACCCCGGATCGTGTTCACACGCACGGACTCGTGCTCCCGGGGGTGCGCCGCGTCGAAGCATCACATTACAAAAGGTGAGTCCTGATATTTACTAAGATGTTACGAAGCTAATGGATGTGTAATTACTCTTTTATCGCGAGATGACATTCCGAAAATGAGGTTTTGGAACTCGTTTTCATATATTATTTTCGATAGTGAACCTTAGTGATCGACCAAGAAAAGGAACATTTTAAACCCCCTTCAAAATTCGTTGGTTTACGATTCAACAAAGATTTTAAAAATCAAATTTTAAAACAAAATTCGGTGCTCCGCGGCTCGCCAGGGGGCAGGCCCCCTGGACCACCGGTTACCTCTATTTACATACTTCGGACGAAATTATTGAAACACAGAATGTGTTTTAGCTCACGCGTTTTACATAAACCTGTCTTCAATCTTCGATTGAAGATTGGTTAACTTCCTCCCACTAAATCCAGGCGTTCAAGGTCGAGTAATGATTCACTAATACCGGAGATGATTTACTAATCAAAAGTGATATGTAACAGAATATCGCATTGGTTAAACCAGGTTACACGATCCTTAGTTCCGTACCATCAAAACATATGATCAATGGTGTCATTGGTTAACTGCCTCCCACTAAATCAGAATTTCGCTACTTTCTTCCCACTAAATCAGAATCTTATATAATTACCGCGTCATAACAAAATATCGCATAGGTTACACCAGGTTACACGATCCTTAGTTCCGTATCATCGGTATCCATGTTGTCGTCCCAGATTTTGTTACGAAATTTCGTTAGCTTTTTTGGCTAGTTAGTCCATGACTAAAACGTATTCTGTGTTAAAAGAAGGAGAAGAAGAAGGTTCCAGCTAGGTAGCCGAGCCGAGCGCACGTGTTTTTTTTCTTTCCAAGCTCCGTATTAAGTATTGATTTAGCAGGGTTGTATTGTGAATTTCGTTTCAGTTTTTGTTTTTTGTGGTTGCTCTTTGATCAATTTTGAATTGAAAATGTTGAAATTTGATCAAGCAATAACAATTTTCATACATTTTCAACAGGTAGATTTCCGGAAAAAGGTCATTTTTGCGAGTTTGGTTGGTGATTTGTTGTTTACCGAAGGGAAAGGACTATTCACTCGACCGAATACCGTATGCCTTACGCCGTGTCCTACGTGGACGACCAAAGAGCGCGAGCGAGCGACCAGCGCGTGCGAGCGACCTCAAGTCGCTCGCGCGCGCCGCTATAGTGTCCACAGTAGGCGTCCACAGTACGCGTCTAGAATCCTTACGAGGTTACCAGTGGAAAATTTGTTTCTATTTTTGCGATGTTATGAACAACTTATTTCTTTCTAATAGTGCAGCAATGCTTTATTGATTGAGTTTTATTGAAGCCTATAGAGACCAGCATTGAAAATGATGTGCGCATTGTTAAAGCGATTACTTTATTACACAACATTATAATAGACAGGAAAGGTAGGCAGAGGAAGCAGACGACTTTAGAAATAACCCTTTTTCCCGGACTAGTAAAAATTTACAGAATTTCCGACCTTCCCGCAATAATAATAGGTGCTCAGCTTCTGCAATTCAAATAAGGAAAATATTTAGTGAATATTTTACGCAAAGATAATTAAACTATACCTAGGTACCTAGCACTGTAAATAGATTTGTTGAATAAATCAATTAAATAAATTATAATTATTTTCTTCTATTACACCAAACCTAATACCTACCTAAATAAATTATTCCTATCTAATTATTCTACTTAATTGATGCTAGCAACACAGTCAATGTTTTTACCCACTTACCAGCTTATTTTAATAATAAAAGTTCATAATAAGAAGTAAATAATACCACTAACTTGGCAACTTCAATAGATTCGCGACCTCTTTCCACAATGCTTCTACCAAAAATCTGTTTTTATACGATTTACTGCGCTTGTTCCACAACGCTTCTCTTTTTTGAATTTCACTAATAAGCAGATCGCAGTCAATACCTGCCATTTCCAGGGAAAAAATTATAAAAATACGGGAACACAAACAAAACTTGAAAACACAAATATAACCTCCCGGCAGCGCGACCAGGCGAGCGCGCGACCAAAATCAAACCGGTTTGAAAATCAAACCCGAGCGTGCGACCTCATCGCGAATCGCGGCGTCGGGCGGTGGCACGTAGGACACTTCGTTTGTTTTACCTTGTTTGAAATCAGCTGGTCGCTCGCTCGCACGCGCGGGTCGCTCGCTCGCGCGCTTTGGTCGTCCACGTAGGACACGGCCTTACGCCGTGTCCTACGTGGACGACCAACGAGCGCGAGCGAGCGACCTTCGCGTGCGAGCGACCTCAAGTCGCTCGCGCGCGCCGCTACAGTGTCCACAGTGGGCGTCCACAGTATGCGTCTAGAATCCTCAAGAGGTTACCCTTTTTCCCGGACTATCCAACATTTACCGAATTTCCGACCTTCCCGCGATAATAATAGGTACTCAGCTTCTGCAATTCAAATCAGGAAAATATTTAGTGAATATTTTATGCAAAGAGATTAAAACTATACCTAGCACTGTAAATAGATTTGTTGACTGAATCAATTAAATAAATTATATTTTCTTCTATTACACCTAACCTAATACCTACCTAAATAAATTATTCCTTTCTAATTATTCTACTTAATTGATGCTAGCAACACAGTCAATGTTTTTACCCTTTTACCAGCTTATTTTGATAATAAAAGTTCATAATAAGAAGTAAATAATACCACTAACTTGGCAACTTCAATAGATTCGCGACCTCTTTCCACAATGCTTCTACCAAAAATCTGTTTTTATACGATTTACTGCGCTTGTTCCACAACGCTTCTCTTTTTTGAATTTCACTAATAAGCAGATCGCAGTCAATACCAGCCATTTCCAGGGAAAAAATTATAAAAATACGGGAACACAAACAAAACTTGAAAACACAAATATAACCTCCCGGCAGCGCGACCAGGCGAGCGCGCGACCAAAATCAAACCGGTTTGAAAATCAAACCCGAGCGTGCGACCTCATCGCGAATCGCGGCGTCCGGCGGTGGCACGTAGGACACTTCGTTTGTTTTACCTTGTTTGAAATCAGCTGGTCGCTCGCTCGCACGCGCGGGTCGCTCGCTCGCGCGCTTTGGTCGTCCACGTAGGACACGGCCTTAGTCAGCAGTACTCGGAGAGCCGACCGGAGTCGCGTCAAATAATTGCAACTAGGAGAATGTCGACCTCCGAGTTACATCAGGTAATTCAATGCCTTGCCGTAATCACGACCAAACTTCAAAACTGCGACTGCATTTTGAAAGAACATACAAATGTTTTGAATACACAGGTTCATGCTCTGTCGCAAGAAATTGCTAACAGCCAAGAAACTATCTTGCTCATAAAAAAAATTAATAAGAGTACAGAAAATGAATTGACAGTATAGAAGATAATCTAGCATTATCTGAAAAAAATAGTACGAAACAGAACAGGCACACGGACACAGAAACGATCTTATTCTTCATAACGTTCTAGAAGGGAAAGAAAACATGAATATTCTCAAGAGGAAGGCGATGGACATTTTTAGAACGGAATTAAATTGCGTTCTTGAGGATTTCAATTCAATTCAATTTTGGGGTGAATAGATTTTCTAAAACTACATCATTTTCTGAACAAAATGAATATATTTTCAAAATTATTTTACAAAGATGAAAGCGTATCGTAATAACCCACTGAAGTACAGCTTCGCGAACAGCTTACAGTCAGCTTTATCAAAATAAAGCTAATGTAAGGTGAGGATATCTTATTCCTCTTCTACTTGTGTTGATCATTTTTATTTGTCCTCGCCTGCGTCTGTGTCAGACAGTGTTTCAATAGTTTCTTGAGAGAGAAGTAGAAGTTTGCAGAGATGTTTCCACCGAACGAAAGGAGCGAGTGCTTCGGCCGGAGTCGCGGCGAGTCCGCGAGAGCCGACTTTTTTCAATCGCGTTTTCCTCAAAACGACGTTTTCCGCTCTTCGGGAACATTTTTTGTCCGGCCTGTTAGTCGTATCGGATCGAATTTTTTTCCTAAATTACAGTGAGAAGTGTGGGAATTGAATGACTGAAAAAAATACTGGAAATTTCCTGGGGGCATGCGCTGGTAGATGAAGGAACAACATGATAAAACCTCCAATTTTGCCAACTCGTGCACAGCATCATGTAGTACCGTATACAAGAAAATTTTCCAATCAATCGAAAGATGACAACATGAAGAGTGAATTTAAAAAAATCAGCTCAATTGATCGAAAAATGGGTGCAGGGCAAGTTCTGTAAGTACGCCCTTTTTTACGTTAAATTGATATCACCCCGACGCCTCCCGTTAAGTAGGTAATTGTGGATTTGTTTGATCTTTGACTGCTGTTTAACTGATTATTCAAGGAAATGATTCTATTAATATTAGCTAGTTCTAAGTAAGAATAATATAACTCAGCAACTCAAGAGACAATTCTGAATTGTGTGGGTTTTTGCGACGGGAGCGGTCGGGCACCTGGTGGCTGCGGATCAAATCGCTTAGGTATTGCGCCTCAAAACGGTTGAAATGTTTGAAGACACTACGCTCTTGGCATCCTTCGAAGGCCTTACAAAAATACACTTTACAATGTCAATCAATGTTACGATTGTCAAACAGAATACCTTTCGAAACGAGCCGTTTTCCTTTTGTGAATGACCGAACTCCCAGTTTTTAAAGGCCCACAATTTCTACCTCTCCGACTTCTTTAACCAGATTTTATGCTTGTCCCGATTACGTCACTTGTCATTTCTGTCATATTAGAGGAGAGCTCTACCTTTTTTCTACTCTTAAATTTGACTGTTAGCCACATAGTTCCACCGACCTTAACCTTTTGATGTGAAAAAGTTGGATACCTTGTTGTTAAAGGACAAAATTCACAGTTCTTAAAGATAGCATGTAATCCTCTGATTATTCTCATTCACACTCGTGTTAACGTTATCTTTTTCCAAGATTATACAAAAAACGCCTTGCTGTCCTTAAAATAGTAGACCAAACTGTACGTAGTACAGTTTAAAGAAACACTCAAAACAGTATACCGTCAACTCAACAACAACAACAACCAGTCCACTATTATTCAATGCCTTACCTATGTGAAAGAGGTGGCAGAACAGATGACAAAGATTTTCGAGCCTTACAAGCACGTAAAAATTGCATTTCGAACACTTAATACGAACAGGCCACTATTTTCCAAAGATTTCACTCCAAAAGAACAACGTCCAGACTTGGTCTACTAGATCCCTTGAGGTGGTGGTGAGTATGGAAAAGTGTATCTGGGGGAAACGCCTCAGTCCGTTGGGCATCGTTTTTCAAAACATAAATTGTATCTACTACAAGAAGATGTGAATAACGCATAGAACACTTAATACGAACAGGCCACTTCAACAATTTCGAAATTATAGGAAGAGAATTTAATTTGCTAAACAGGATATTTCTAGAAATGGTTAACATAAAAAATTCAAATTCAATCAACTTCCGAAAAGACACTTAAAACTTGAGCAAAATTCACTCGTATTTGATTGAGGGACTCCAAGTTCATAATTCCTGTCACCAGCGAACTAGGTAAAACATACGGAAAAACATCACCTACATAAGTTTAAACAATTTTAAATTTGATTTCCTTAAACTGATAGCTTTGGATTCGATTTTTATCACACAAAAAAACGACAAGTATTTATTTTACAAATTTTGAATTTAATATTTTGAATTTTGTCTCCCTGAAGAAGCCCCAGTTCCTGGGGAGAAACCTTGGAGATTAATTTAAAATACCAATTTAAGGACAGAAAGGCATTTTTTGTAAAGCCTTGTTATAATTTGAACTGTCCAAATAAAGAAACGTTATCTTTTTCCTTCATAAATATAGCAAAATTTAATAATTAATTGCAGCGCTAGGCACAGTAAATAATGAAAATAAGGTTGTTAACCATGCTTCATATCGTGCTTCTGTGAAGCAGTCTTGCCTCACTCAGTTCAATGAGCCGGAGATATATTGTATTTTCTCACATTTATATTATCAATAATTGTTCAAATTGGTTCAAATTTTGAAAATTACAACTCTTGAATTTCACATTTTGGAATAAATAAGCAGAAACTCGAGGTCATAATTTTTAATAAGATAAATAAGTACGTGATTATAGTGCCAAATTTAACCGACTTTGAATCCGAAACTTGTGTGGAAAGTAGAGGATTGAGGATGGCGTGTAAGAGTCGGATCTTGTAGTTTTTTTTTGGAAAAAAAGACGAAAACCTCCAAAATTTATAATAACGCGAATTGAAGTGTTTCTGCTGACAGGAATAAAACCAATGTATCACGATCTCGACCACTTGTAATGAAACTATGTTTTGGGGGTTTTCGAGGGTTGGTCAGAATCGATATGACTCCTTTACGCCAAAGTTTCAAACAATTTATTGTTCATCATCAGGGCTGTAAGAACCCCAAAGAGATTAACTCGGTATTACAAATATTATACCGTATTGTACCGAGCTAATCTCTTTGGTGTTCTTACAGCCCTGATGATGAACAGTAAATTGTTTGAAACGTTGGCGTATAGGAGTCATATCAATTCTGACCAACCCTCGAAAACCCCCAAAACATAGACTGAAATAAACGCCGTTGAATGAAGTTATTCAGGCTCAAAATTAGTTAACCAAAGCAGTGTTAGATAAGTACTGCAAGGGAAAAATATCTGCCACGTTGGGTGTGGCCCTCGTTTACGTATAATGAATGTAGAGATCATTGAAAAGCTTTCAACGACCTTGAATAATTCCATAGCGGAAAAGAGTAATCAAGAAGTAGCGTACAACGTCATAATTGCTCAATTAAGAAACGAAAAATGACGATGTAATTTATGTTTGCGCATGCACAGAATGAACTGATGAGTTGAGAACAATGAATTTGGTACGGGACCGAACCTACCTACAACCGAACCCACGTTTTCACTGACAATTTCATCAAAATCGGATGAAAACTGTGAAAATTAAAGTAGTTAGAAGGATTTTTCATTGGCGCATGAGCAGTAGCTATTAATAGTACAATAATGTTGAAATTGATATGAGGTAATCAAATCGATTTCTCCCAACTATCTTCCAACTTTAAGTTCAACTTAAGTTCAACTTTAAGTTTAACTTCAAGTGACTGGGGTGTGAAAAAATGGAGCATAATGGAATTTACGTGTGCACATGCGCAGGGAGAAGTATTTAAATTGGCAAAAATAAAACTGATAGGGGACCATCTACAACCTAACCCACGCATTCCCTGACCAATTCATCAACATCTGATGAAAACTGTGGAAATTATGGTCGTTACAAGTATTTAACATTGGCGCATGCGCAGTAGCTATTGATGATACAATTACACTAAACTTGATATGGGATAACCGAATCGTCATCCCTCAACTATCATCAAAATTTGAGCGAGATCGGACTACTAGGGCGTGAGAAAATGCTTGGCGGAACTTACGTTTGCGCATGCGCAGAGTGAATTTTTGAGTCTGGAAAGATGAAACTGATAGGAGACCATCTACACCCTAGCCGGCACATTCCCTGTAAATTTCATTCAAATGGGATGAAAACTGTGGAAAATAAGCTTGTAATAAGGATTTGCGGACACACGACAGACACATACACACAGACACACAAACACACACAGATGCATACAGACAAACCATAGACACGGAACAAAATTTGATCAGAATGGTCTAAAACGTAACATGCGAGTGGAAATTTTGATTTTGGAGACCAAATTTTTTTTCTCCCGAAAGTGAAAAAAATGCTTCCTATGGGTAGACTCGGAAGCAATACAATTGAAATTTCACGAATGAAAAATACAAGAATCAAGCTATAAGTCATAGAAATAAAATTATGACATAATGTATCACGTTGTCATGTTTTATTTGATCTTGTTCGTTCAAAGCTTTCAATACGGGTAGAAGAAGATGGAAAAGCTTCGGATATATCCTCTCAGTTTGAACCTTCAGATGACGGGAGCCACTCTAATCCCCAGTTTCAAACGATTTCGGATGTCGCATCTCCCAAAAGCTTCCGAGGAGTGGCAAAATCCAACAAAAGGTTCACGAGAAAATATCACAGCCGCCTTATACCCCCCCCCCCCTCGAGAGAAAAGTTGAAAAAAGTTCGGAACGCGATGAAAAGGAGAGGCGTGTTTACAAGATGTCCACCATTGTAAGCCGGTGGGCTCACATCTGCTCTTAAACTTTGATTAAGTAGAATTTGAAGAGACTGTCCGACTTTTCGGCTGTCCCGAGCCGGCCGGATGCGGAGGACATGGCCGGTTGTAAAGGAAGTTCCCTCAAGGTTTCTCTCCTTTGCTATCGAGACGCTCATGAATACTACCTATGACTTATGAATGGCTTCGTCTTCAAATGCTCCTTTTTGCCCTACCTGCGGATTTTTTTCTTCTTTTTTTCTCCTTTGATGTTGTCCTTTGACCGGCGAAATCACGCAAGACAGAAAAGTGTGAACATCCGGAATCATTGTAGTTTGATTATCTTGGAAAAAGATATTGTCCAACGTTCGGCCTCGCCCTTTGAGTATTAATAAGATGGAGGGCTATTGCTCTGAATTCAACGCTGTTTCCCTGTCAAGGCATACGTGCCACTACAGTCGAGTTGGCTTTGCAATTGACCCGTTCCCGCCACGTTTTTGGTTTATTATTTTCAATAATAAGCCTATGTGATCGTGTAGCAAAAAATGTTTATAACCCCCCCTCAAACTTTGTCATTTTACGTTTCAAAGTGCGTAGAATCCAAATTTGCAATGCCCGTCCGCCGTTCGCCGTCCGCCGTCCGCCGTCCGGGCCATAAAAGGCCTTAGAATTGACTTAAAAAATCTGTTCTTTCGCACATAGACTCCACTTGAGGTCTAGTTGGCCCTAACTTCTCGCCAGCTCTATCGCTCCACACCCATGGGTGCTATGAGCCAAAAATAGGTGAAAAAGTGTCTTTTGGTTTATTATTTCCAATAATAAGCCTATGTGATCGTATAGCAAAACATTTTTATAACCCCCCCCCCCCCCCCCCCCCCCCCCCTCAAACTTCGTCACGTTACGTTTCAAGGTGCGTAGAATCCAAATTTGGAAGGTCCGTCCGCCGTCCGCCGTCCGGGCCATAAAAGGCCTTAGAATTGACTTAAAAAATCTGTTCTTTCGCACATAGACTCCACTTGGGGTCTAGTTGGTCCTAACTTCTCGCCAGCTCGATCGCTCCACTCTCATGGGTGCTATGAGCCAAAAATAGGCGAAAAAGTGTCTTTTTTTGTTGTATATTTCAAGTTGTATAGAAATTGGAGATTTATGAGTGAAAAGAAAATGTTAGCTATTAATTTTATGGAAAAAAAAAGTATTCTAAATGATACTCTTCTATTCAAAAAGAGATTTTGGATTTTAGGCTAATTTTTGCAATTTTATAGATTTTTTAAAACTAAATTTAATGAAGTTCAAGTTTTTAGCATAATTTCGTACATAAATTTTTGAATGTTCTATTTCATAGTTGATAAACTTTATTTGACCAATCTTACGCTAAAAAATATTAATTTAACAATTCTTAGCCATTTTCAGTGATTTTGTCAGCACATTTTTTGAAATTTGACCAATTAGATGATATCAATATACAGTATAGGTAACACTTTTATGTGTTGGAAAGATGACTTGGTAATAAATTGTTTTGTTTATCAACTATATTAAAAAGCGTAAAATTGTGAGATTCCGCTGCTGTAATGGATTGAACCCATTTGTCAGGTCCGAACCTCCGAGTTCCAATACTAAATATACTATAAGCGGCTTTTGATAATTATGGACCAGAGATCTACGTAGAAGGGCTGTCTAATTCATAAATAATAAACTTTTGTGTAATAATTTGCAGCGTTTTTTCAGATTCAAATGACAAAGCAGTTTATTGTACCTTAGAAGTAAAGCATCATTGTTGCAATCACAGGCAGTGCAAACGACAAAGATGCTGCATTGTAACGTATTGCATGAGTAAAATTGCCCATAGTAATTGCGTTTACAGCACAAAAACACTATACAGATTAGCCAGGGATGGGATTTATATGTCACTAATGAGGCTGTTTTATGCACCTAAAATGTGTTGTTAAAACTCGAAATATGCTATTAAAATCGTAAAATATGCAATTCAAAGTGCGAATGCGTTCGAAATTTCCAAACATTTCGTGAAACACAATGTAAAAAATATAGTTATACTTTTAACGGCAAAATAGTTTAATAACAAACAATAACAAATCAACTTATTGGACATCCATCCAAACGATTTCTCCATCTATACAAAACGACGGTAGTTAGATACTCGAAGAAACCTCAAAAATCACGAACGAATTACAAGATGATACAAAAAGGCGCCTCAAAAATCACGAACGAATTACAAGATGATACAAAAAGGCGCCTCAAAAATCACGAACAAATTACTTTTAAAAAAAGAAATAAATAAACAAATCTGCAGAAAAATTCCTGAACTGCTTTCAATTTACTAGGCGCATTACAAAAAACTTCACAAATCGTTTTAATCAATGTCAATCGACGACTTCTACTGCGGTTTCGGTCACCGAATGAAAAAAGTTAGTGACAACGACCATTTCCAGACAATCCGAAGTAAAACGTCAACGATTTTCCTCCAGGATTTTTGAATTTTTGAATTTTTAATCTTAAGAAACTTCTCTCAAATTCCACTGACAAGGGGGGGCAATACTCATGCAGGCGACTTCTTCGGGCGTCAGTGGATCAATGACCTCTAGTTGGCCTAACGTTTTCCCCTATTGTTTTTAGTTTTACAATCTCCTTGATGTTCTCGATAATGCGGAGTCCTCTCTTCTCCAGAGCTTCAATCGCTTTGAGTAAATCACCATAATGGGAATTGACGAAAAACGAATCGCACTGGAGCTGGCCAAACCATGTAGAGCCGAGCATTCTCATGGCAGCCGACTTATCAAGATCAAATGTATCCACCACATTCTTGATTTTTTCATTGTTTTCCCAGTTGTACAAAACGGCTTTCAGCCACGTTCACCATCTAGTAATAACAAGTGACGGTGAGAGAGGTAAATCTGGATATACATCGCCTTGATTATAATATTATCCTACTAGAGGCTTTCAAGAACGCAGCTTTTCCACAGAAAATCGTTGACGTTTTACTTCGGATTGTCTGGAAATGGTCGTTGTCACTAACTTTTTTCATTCGGTGACCGAAACCGCAGTAGAAGTCGTCGATTGACATTGATTAAAACGATTTGTGAAGTTTTTTGTAATGCGCCTAGAAAATTGAAAGCAGTTCAGGAATTTTTCTGCAGATTTGTTTATTTATTTCTTTTTTAAAAAGTCATTTGTTCGTGATTTTTGAGGCGCCTTTTTGTATCATCTTGTAATTCGTTCGTGATTTTAGAGGTTCCTTCGAGTATCTAACTACCGTCGTTTTGTATAGATGGAGAAATCGTTTGGATGGATGTCCACTAAGCTGATTTGTTATTGTTTGTTATTAAACTATTTTGCCGTTAAAAGTATAACTATATTTTTTACATTGTGTTTCACGAAATGTTTGGAAATTTCGAACGCATTCGCACTTTGAATTGCATATTTTACGATTTTAATAGCATATTTCGAGTTTTAACAACACATTTTAGGTGCATAAAACAGCCTCATTAGTGACATATAAATCCCATCCCTGGCTAATCATGTATAGTGTTTTTGTGCTGTAAACGCAATTACTAAGGGCAATTTTACTCATGCAATACGTTACAATGCAGCATCTTTGTCGTTTGCACTGCCTGTGATTGCAACAATGATGCTTTACTTCTAAGGGAATCATTGTAGTTTGATTATCTTGGAAAAATGTATTGTCCGGCGTGCGGCCTCGACTGACCCTTGTGCGTCCACAAGTTTGGTTTATTATACCTTCCTCACTTTTCCATAGAGTGAATTTGAAAATCTTGCAACGTAGTGCTAAGAAATAAACTTCTGTGTAATAATGTGAATGTATTTTCGTCCTGTTAACACAATTATACTGTGGGCAATTTTACACAATGCAGCGTCTTTGTCGTTCGCCCTGCCTGTGATTGCAACGATGATGTTTTACTTCTAAGGGAATCATTGTAGTTTGATTATCTTGAGAAAAATGTATTGTCCAGCGTTCGGCCTCACCTAATCCTTACGCGTCCTCAAATTTGGTTTATTACAAATTCTTCACTTCCCCCTAGAGTGAATTTGAAAATCTTGCAACGTGGTACTAAATAATAAACTTCTGTGTAATAATGTAAATGGACGTTTGTCCGGTAAACGCAATTACTATGGGCAATTTTACACATGCAATACGTTACAATGAAGCATCTTTGTCGTTTGCCCTGCCTGTGATTGCAACAATGATGCTTTACTTCTAAGGGACCATAGTTCCTGAATCACAAGAGTTATAGCATTTCTCCCCTCATTTCGAAGGTCTCAAATGCCTATTGTCGATCTCCTGATGAAATGAGGATGCTCGCCTATTTATTGCTTCAATAAGTCCAAGAGCAGAAACTCGGGTCGTGAGGGGTGCCGGGGGGCAGGGGGCGCCGTCCCCGGGGGTTGAATGCACCAGAAAATGAGGGTTCGCACCGAAATGCTCTAAGGGGTTGAAAGTTTCCTTTTCCTGTATGACGTCACGCCAGGGCCCCGCCGACCGCGGTGCGGCCCGTTTTTAATTGATATGTAAACAAGAGTCAGCGACGCTTCGACCCTTCAAGGTTCCGGCCTCTTTTCGGGCCATTTCGCTTCGATGATTCCCTCGAGAAGGGCGATTATTGATGAGGGCGAACCCCACTTGACGACCAAGAGTGGCATCGCACTCATCACCCCAGATATCATTGAGAAAATCTGTTCAGAACAAGTTTAATAACTTGTGATGGCCAGAAGAGATGATATGGAGAGGTGGGGGTGGGGAAACTAGGTTGGAATGGCAGTTAAAACGGTATTTTGAGTGAATTTGTGATTTACTATTGTAATAATTCTAGCTAGGATGAAAGTTCGAATGAGAAGGCAGATAGTCGCTTGATTGAATGATGTATTTGATGGCCACTCCTGGCACTTTTATACAGGTCGGCCTGGATGGGGGTGGGGGTACCCCCACCAAGCCGAAATAACAAGGATTACAGTCCACGGGTCAGAAGCTCACTACAACTATATATTCTCAATCGTTCTTATTGACATCATATTGACGTTATTATTTTTCTTCCTGCAAAACGTTCTAACCCTTAGGAAGAGCGAACGGATGAACGTACGGTGAACCGCTTAAAACTGTTTTAGATCTCGATTTTTCAATACTTCAGCCCTACAATTTTTCTCTTTGATTAAAAGTTACATCGAAAATTCAAGACCAACCAGATCCGAATTGTGATTTTTCACCCGAGTTTCATAAACGTTGGTCCAGTAAGTAGTTTCGGAGAAAAACGGGAAAACTGTTTTTAAAATACTTATTTTGTTTATTTATTTATATTTTTTTACTTTATTTTATTTTTTTATTCTACGCATCTTGAAACGTTAAACAAAATAAACGAGTTCCACTATCCGCTTTATAAGCAGATACCATGTTACATGGTCTTTGATTGGGGATTTCATAAAGGTTGTCCTCGACTATTGTCAAGAGGATGAAAATGTTTCCTATGGAGTGGAGTAATGATGCTATTGCTTTACGTTAAGAATATTGTAACCGGCTTATTAAAATTGTTTATAGTCCAATCAACTTAGTTTTGGAATGTAGCCAGGTACGTAAGGAGGGGGAAATTGGTAGCTTGAGATGTGAACATTTATCACATAAAGCAAGCGCTTTCCAACGAGTGGCGAACGATTTTGGTGCGATGAAAGCTGCGGAAGCTCCATTCCCCTAGCAACGGATGGGTTGTACGTGAAAAACACTGAAATTGTGACACAAATTTTGCGTCACGGAAATTTTTGGTTGACCCCCAGAGCAAAGACATATCCATGTCAAAATTTTGAGGCGGTTTTAAAATTTGTTTCCTTGGCCGAACCAAACATCTAACTTTGTCAGTTGTTATGTACCTGACACCTAACAAAATTTCCCCCTGGCCGCGGGTCATAAGATATAGCCTTCTCAAACTTAATTAAACCTTTCATAAACTGAATTAAACTTTGCGTAATTAGAATGAAACCTTTCGCACTTTCAATTAAACTTCTTGTAAACAGTCCACCAAACTATGTACATATCATTCTGACCTTTATTTCCAACTAATCTAAATTTTTACTAAGGGATTGACTACTTGATGTTATGTATTTTTGAGATGCGAGCTTGCGAGCATCCCAACCACCAAAAAAATGTTTTGACTTAACAGATTACCCTCACCACCTGTCAAAACCAGATTCCTGGTGTAGGTACGCTAATTTCGCTGTACGCATCTTTCGTGGGTACTTTAGAAGTCTATAAGTTCGTCGGGAACGCAGTATGATGGTTTCTCAGTACATCGTTAATAAACGATGTTTGAAACCCATTCTTTACCAAAACGTCGCCTTTATACACGATTTGGCTGTTATAATCGCTATCGTTAATATAAGCGATAAAAGTTATCGTTTTTACATAGCGGGCCAAGTTGTCCAGGATTCCGCCTTTATACTCGTAGACGGTTTGTCGTTATAACCAGTGTCGTTATAATCGATTTCCACTGTAGTTTCAAATTGTGCTGGAAATAGGCTAAACGGCAGCAATCCTATTGCTTTTTTTCTTTCTTTTTAAATATATATACACAGCTGAGGCGTGAATGAAACCGTAAACTGAAAAAGGTACCGATACATCGAATCCTCTTACTGCACAAGCCGCCTGGCCTAGTCCATTCTAACGAGTGAATCCATTCTTCCCTCGTTTCTACCTGGGGACCTTTGACACCACCAATTTTCCAGTAAGTTGCCTCCTCCATCCGCCCACAGCAAACGCAAAATCTTTTGTTGAATTGTTCTCGTTGGAGGCACAACCAAACACAAGGTTACACCGAAACACGTATAATAAAGAGGATTGGCCCAGGTAATCCTGATCCAATCATTGCTACCCATCCTCTGACAATATTGACAAAGGTAACTATCGACGCCCGGACATCTATTTTTCTTTGCTCAGAACGTTGGATATCTGGTGGAAAAATGGTATTACCCATTATTTATTTGTCGATTCAAAGTCGTGCTTTGGAACTCACCACACAACAATACAGTTCAATCAATCTTTGTACGCTAACCGTCTAATGAGTCATACGTTGTAAAATAGATAAAAAGATGATTCTGTCGCAATGCCCCACTAAAAACGGTTCCACAATTTACATCACTAATATGGATGCCAAGAAAATGATGCGAGTTCAGCAGGGCGACACGGCCCGACCCAGACCCATCCACCACGGAAGCTCCCGGTTCTTCTATTTCTAAGACTATTTCTAAGACTGAAAAGTTCCAGTCATGCAGCATGATCTTATGAACGAATTTTCGTAGATTATCGTATCATATTACGTTATTTTGTTTTGAAATTTGAGTCCTTTGAGTGCAAAGAGATTGTTAACATCAAATTTTATGGCAAATAAACTCGTTCTTAATCATAATCGACGATTCAAAACAGATGACGGATGTTTAGCAATATTTCAGTTTTTTAATAATTTTTCAGCAAATATTACTGAAATTGAAGTCTATGTTTTACCATAATTTATTGAACAATTTTTTTAAATGTTCTAGTTCATCTTTGACAAACATCTTATGACTAAACTTCTAATGAAAATATAAATTCAACCATTTTTAGACGTTTTTAGTCATTTTTAGTGATTTTATTAGCACGTTTTTTGAAAATTGACCAATTTAACGTGCTCAAAATGTGTTGGCCAACGGACTCATCCTTTCGTTTAGAAAATTTGATGTTTGGAGCAAGAACGGAATTTTTATCTCAATCCTAAGGAGAGTTATCGTCTGGAATTACACACACACACACACACACACACACACACACACACATGTGTATATATGTATATATATACAGGGTGTGGCAGAGAGGACGGACGGTTTTAAAAAAATCATAAATAGTTAATTTTTACTCAAAAACAAATTTATTGATGCAATCAGGTTCGCAAGGAAATAGCATTTGAGACAGTCAAGTGTGAAAAATCCGGTGGCCAAAATAGTTGATGCAGTGATGGAGGCGTTCTTGGGCGTTATTTATTGATTTATTTTACAAACGGGCGAGCCCAATTACAATGTAAAAAAGAATAAGTATTTGATCGGAAGCAATAATACAAAATAAGAAGAGAACAAAAAAAGATAGTATATCATCTTAAGTTGGCAGGAAGGTAAATTGGCAGGTCACTTTTACAGGAAAGTAAATTAGAAAAGGGGTGAGAGAATACAGGCTTTGAATTCATAAAACGGGCTAGAGAAAATATCGAGGTCTTGAAAAATGCTTACAATGTGATTAACGGATCGTGGTATTCTGTACAAAGGACGGTTTTGAAGATAATTGTAAGGGGAAAATGAGACGAAAAAAGGGTGAGAGAGGCGAGTGGAGACTTGAGGTACTTTGAGGTTCAACTTGGAGAGCAGGTCCAGTGAAGAAATCTGGTTATGGAGCAACTTATGAAGGAAGGATACATCCGATAATAGTCGGCGCTTTTCCAAGGTTCGAAGGCGGCATCTGCTTAGCAGAGAATCGTAGTCTATCTCAGGAGACGGGACACCAAGCTTGTAGGCTACGTAGCGGAGAAATCTCCGCTAAACTCTTTCCAGAGTATACTTGTGGGAGGCATAAAAGGGAGACCACACTTGGGAACCGTACTCCAATTTTGGTAGCACCAGGGCCTTGTACAAAAGTATGATTGGCTCAACTTTGGTGAATTCTCTGGTATTTCTTTTAAGGAAACCCAAGGTTTTCATTGCACCTGCTGCCGCAACCTCTACATGTTTATTGAAGTTGAGCTGCTCATCGCAGATAATTCCCAGATCCCTAATCTCCTTGACTCTCATAAGAGGAGCACCACAGAGGCTGTAGTCATGAGTCAGATGATCATCTGTTCTATGGAACGAAATTACCGAGCACTTGGAAGGGTTCAGAAACAGGTGGTTATTAGTACACCAAGCTTCCAGAAGACGGACAGACTCCTGCAAGGCATTGCAATCATCCAACGAATTCACGTGACAGAAAAGCTTCATGTCGTCGGCGAACAACAGGCACCTGACCCCTGGGCGGAGAACCTGGACGACACTATTTATTCCCAAGAGGAAGCATAGAGGGCCGAGGTGACTTCCCTGGGGAATACCAGAGGTGGCACAGAAGGGAGCTGAAAGTGCCCCTGTGTTATCTCCAACATACTCTCTCAACTTGGGCGATTTCCACGTGAACTGCGTCCTTCAATTCGTCCAGAGTACGGGGCTTGTTCTCGTATACTCTAAGCCTTGAGGTGTCCCCATAAGAAAAAATCGCATATGGATAAATCTGAGGACCGAGGAGGCCAATGAACATCGCTAAACCTGGAAATAAGGCGACCAGGGAAGAGAGGGCGAATATCGTCCATTGATGCTCTGGCTGTGTGGGCGGTCGCCCCATCCTGCTGGAACAACACACGTCGGGTTGGAACACGTCGCCGTCGTAATTCAGGGAAAAAGAAGTTGGTGATCATTACGACGTAGTGTTACGTTGGAGAGAGTCCACGCGAACTTCCAAGAACGCCTCCAGCACTGCATCAACAATTTCGGCCACCACATACCTGATGTGATTTTTCACACTTGACTGTCTCAAATACTATTTCCTTGCGAACCTGATTGCATCAATAAATTTGTTTTTGAGTAAAAATTAACTATTTTATGATTTTTTTTTAAACCATCCGTCCTCTCTGCCGCACCCTGTATATATATATATATATATATATATATATATATATATATATATATATATGTGTATATATATATATATATATATGTGTGTGTGTGAAAAAGCTTTAAAATCTAGGATTCGTTTCAGAATGCCTCAAAACGGATTTCAATGAAGAAATTTTTCAAAAATTTTGATTTTAAAAATTTCCGAGCCATTGCAATAGCTAGGAGCGGCGAGGGTAGAGTGAAGCGGAGGGTGTAGCTAAGCGTTTTTAAAAGAATACATGCAAGTAGACGCGCTAAGACATATTGGAGCGGGTAGTGGCGCTGCTTCCCGCAAAGTCACGCTAGCCTCTCCGCTCAGATATTCCTCCCTGATTTCTTTACCAAGAGGATTCAGTCGAGCCTTGTTGGTAGCTTCGGGGGTAAAAAAAAACTCTCAGCTACGCTCTCCGCTAGACTCTACCCTCGCCGCTCCACTGTTTTTTACCCTCAGGATTCTTTAAGACATCAGACGCTACCATATACAATATTTGGATTTTCGGGGATTTAGTAAAACACTTCTTCTAGGTTGGCCAGATTCTTTGGTTCGACCTCCAGCTCCTTTTGTTCTTATCGTAGTCATGTCATCAAATTATACAAGGACAAGGTGCGTTAGTGCAAATTTATTTTTTAAAAAGAAACGTCAAGCACACAAACCTGCAATCACCAGAGAGAATTTTCAAGTCTCAGCGCATGCCACTGAACGCTTTGGTGCCGTTAAGTAGTCCCTATTATTTTTCAACTCCCTACGGTATTCAGGAGAAAATTTAGCTCACGAAGCTGATCAGGGTGGAGCCCATCATTTCATTTGTTCCTTGATACCATATAGAGAGGCTCAACATTAACTTTATAGGGTAAGCAACTTCCTTGGGTGAACAGGAGAGAGTTTAGCGCACAAAGCTAATCTGGGTGGAGCCCGTTATTTCATTCATCCCTGGATACCATGGAGAGGCTCAACATCAACTTCATAGGGTAAGCAACTTCCTTGAGTGAACAGGAGAAAATTTAGCTCACGAAGCTGATCAGGGTGGTGACCGTCATTTCATTTGTTCTTTGATACCATATACAGAGGCTCAACATTAACTTCATAGGGTAAGTAACTTCCTTGAGTGAACAGGAGAAAATTTAGCTCACGAAGCTGATCAGGGTGGTGACCGTCATTTCATTTGTTCCTTGATACCATATACAGAGGCTCAACATCAACTTCCTTGGGCAAGCAAGAAATAATTTAACTCACTCAGCTGGTCGGGATAGAGCGCGTGATTTCAATTGCCTTTTGGTGTTCCAGAGGGAATTCCTCTCAGATTTCAACTTCCTTGTGTGAACATGAGAAAAGTTGGCTCGTTCAGCCGATTAGGATGGGACCCATAATTCCATTTACCTATAAATGCCTAAATGGGTCCCTTATCAAATTTCAATTTCATAGTGTGAACAGGAGAGAAGTTAGCTTAACAAGCTGATCTGGATGGAGCCCTTCATTTCATTTCCCTCTAGATGTCCACACTAATCAATCAGCAACATATATCGATTAATCGGTATATATCAATAATAGATATCGAAAAATCTCATTAAAATATGTATTTTTGTAATATTAGTTTTTGCCTGGTTCGGAAGCCAGGTCTGGCCATATCTTGAGTTACCGGCAGAGACCGGACTGTATCTCAAATGCCCAATGAGAGCGCAAGAGCGGCATACAACAACACAGGTCGAAGATCGCCCAACTGGAGGCGGGAACTGATTCCGTGTCCCTTGACAACGAAACCCTCCCACCGCGGGATGACGGGGGTCTCTTTCTCCCTGCTAACAAGTGAGAATGAACGGTAAATAGTCGACTTAGGGAGCAAAGTGACTCTTATTGGACTCGACTCGTCACACCCTAATCCTCAGGGTGGAAACGCTCCCTGAATTTCTATGCTCCTTGAAGGCCTCCTAACGACCCCCTTCTTTTTGCTTTATCACTTTCGGGAGTTACCAGGAAACGGAGTGATGTCGAGGAAATTGGCTCTTTTTTGGGGCTTTTAATCAAATTGCCAACGACCGTTGTATTGGCGCACAATTGTGTTTTTACATTTCTGTCTTCTAAAGAAATTAGTATAGAATGGTTGAATAGCATGCATGGTAGGATATTCCGCAAAACGCTTGTATTTTCGATCAATATACGTATCTTCAAGAAAACGTAAAATCAAGTTTTTGCTATTTACGGATGATGTCAAAATTTTTACTGCGGAGTCTGACTGCCTACTATTACAAACCAATCTGAATAGATTTAGTGCTTGGGGTTCAGCAAATGGTTTGACATTGAACATCTCCAAGTGTCAGACATTGACGTTCTCCCAGCGCGAACCTTTACAGTTCTTATATATCATATCGATGAACACGTTCTTGATCGTCAGATGGTGGTGCGGGTCCTGGGTGTACTATTTGATGTTCAGTTGAGCTTTTTGAATCATATGCTTCTTGAAGAGAACGACATCAGATTTTACCAATGCCTTGGCCCTGACTCTTCTATATACCGCACTTGTCCGATCCACGATTGAATATTGCGCTATAGTTTGATCTCCTTTTTATAATATAGCTAGAGTTAGATTGGAGAAGATCCAGAATAAATATCCAAGATTTTTAGCATTTAGAGTGGGAGTGCCGATCATTGGTGACGCGTTACTTATGGGCATAAGTGGTCTGACTCCGTTAGAGACAAGACGAAGGTGGATAGATGCAGCATTCGTTGTCAAGCTGTTCAATGGTGGAATCGACTGTCCCTCACTCTTATCCGTCCCACAGGCCGGCCACAATCCATCCAACGTGATCAATGCATGGGAACCGAAGCGCATGTGGGTAATTCAGCAAACAGCGTGGAACAGTGTTAACCCGAAAATCAACCAAAGCTAAGGGCCGGAGGAATATAGATAGTAATTTCAAGAGAAGGATTTAGTTTAAGGTCAATCTAAGAGATTATCGTGATTAAATTTCTTATTTTCTATAGTATACAATTATATTTATTGAGTTTAGGGGTTATAAAATGAGATATGAAATTCAAAAACTGGTAAATTTAATACTAGTTTCATTATATGGCGCTCCAAGAAAGGTATAAAGGGAGGGTTCTCTGGCTAGTCTGAAGTCAAGATATGCTTAATGTAATTCAATTTGAGATAGGTAAGAAAATCCCTCAGGGGGTGAGGGGTAGGTAGGGATAGCAATTGGAAGATAAATATGGTGTTTGAATAATAGACTCATATTCTGATGATCCCCAAAATGCAAAGCCTGCGTGTATCGCTAAACCAAGCCACAACATTGGGCTCAACCATAACTTTTATGTGGGTGCCGAGCCATGTGGGTATTCATGGCAATGTGTGCAGATGCCCTTGCAAGGAGAGTCATTGGTGATAGCTCCATCGATATGTTGCCGATAAGCATTGAGGATCAAATCTCCTACATGAAACATAAAGCCAATTCCATCTGGCATGAGCAATAGCAGGGTGAGTTCACTGGTCTGCGTGGTGTCCTTAAGGGCCTGTGCCCGGTGAGCCCTTTTGTAACCCAACTTCCAAGGAGGGATCGAATAGGAGTCAACCGGGTTGCCACTGGCCATACCTGTCTCACTTTCAGACACCTGCTTGTGCAGAAGATCGAGATGTTGTGTGTAGGAAGTGTGGGAGTGATCTGTCCATCCACCACTTTCTGGGGGACTGCCCAGCACTTGTGGACCTCCGAATCCAGCATCAGCCCCCTCAGTGGGTTGATGTATTAGCCGGACCAGACAAGGTCCGATCCCTGTTGTTGTACTTGAGAACCACTGAGCTCTACTACGAACTGTGATACCTGATCTTTGATATATTTATATACATCTAGTCGTAGTTTTATTTCACTTTGCTGATCGTATATAATAGCATGTATATGGTTAGTTCCCTACCTTACATCTAGTCGTAGTTGTATCATTTTATTTTTGGTTTTTTTTCTTTATTCACTTGAGGGGCTAAACAGTGGTTATTACTCTCTCATCCCCCCCCCCCCCCCCCCCTCCTTCGATATGCCAGTGGAGTCCACGATGGCGCTCCTTTTCGGTCAGGGATTGCAATATGGCTCCCCTTAGTTAGAACCGTGTCACTTGCAGTGTCCCTTTGGAAACCTTGCTCAATGCCGCTAATGACCCTTCTGGTTGAGGTGTGGCTTAAACCTTTGAAAAAAAAAAAAAAAAAAAAAAAAAAAAAAAAAAAAAAAAAACAGCTGCACTGACTCCACGGTGTTATATTCTAGAAAGCCCTACACTTGAGCTGCATACGTCAGTATCTATCTTGAGACTGCATAAAATGCTTGTGGAATGTAGACTTGCCACGACTTTTCCTCATATATAGTTCATGGCGAACTTGGCCGAATTCGCCTTCCGCTGCAGGTATTTAGTAAAGAAGAGTCTAGGTGTTCGGATCACTCCGAGATAAGTTCACTCTCGTTCACTGGCTACATTACTTTTCGGTAGAACAATTGGTTAGCGCACAATGCGTGCCACCCCGCATCTGCATTCATAATGTACGAACTTTGAGTTAGCTATTGTCAAAATGTCTAAATTGATTAGCAAATAAAGGCATTCATTCTATCACATAAAAATATCGACTTGAGAGCTTCCACCACTTTTCCATATCATAGGATTGATAAGGTTCTCTTTAAAAAAAGAGGGGGGTATATTTTCTTCCACTATTAATTCTCCCTGATTATATTGCCATGTTGATTCAATCAACAACAACTACATCACCAACTTTCATTTTAAGACTCATGGAAACAAGCAAGCTCTACGATTAGGTAAATAAATGTACTAGCAGATTATATCATAATCTTGACGTGATCTTGGTTTTTCTCTAATGAAAATATTAATGAAACAGAATGATTGATCACGGCGAAGATTGTACCACTTTATTACTCTCATGTGTTGAGAAAAGTGCCTCATTGTCGACCCATCACGGGGATGTAAGGGGGAAGAAGGAAGGCGCGAAAGTATTAAGTTTATTAGGAACAAACCGGGTAAACAGGGGGTGCAAAGATTATGAAGGGGAGCCAGCCTGTAAATGACCTTATAAACCAAGAGCTGAATATTAAAAAAAAGAAAGTTGGTTAGGATTTATAGAGGCATCAGGGTGAAAATCCCCGTCCGGATTTAGATCATGGCGAGGGGTGTGGGGAAGGCGCAAAGTTGCTACTTCTCGTCATCTCCACACATTAGTGGGTGTTGAATTTATTTGAAGTTATTATTTACCCCTACATGCCTGCCCTTAGTAGGGGACAAAACTCAGGGAGTGAACATTCAAGGGATACGTATTAAGGTTTTAATGGAAAGGTAAAAATTCGGATTGACAACGAATTGGTTGATGGAAAAAAACATGCATATGTTATTCACAAAGGGCTAGCTTAGTCTTGCGAAAAGAGCTCAATGGCATTCTGAAATAAATTGAAGAGATTAAACTTCATTTATTAACGTGGCTTGTAAAAATAGGGCAGCAAGACGTGAAACTGTGTTCAAAAAGATGCATGAACCATGATTTATCAATAAATATCTACTTTCAAGTAGGGATGGGCCGTTCCACCAGGGCGAGATCGGGTATTTATTCCGTTACGATCAGATATCGATCCCGAGTCAGGTTTTTTCCCTAAAGGTATCACGCAGTGGCCATAGAAGAAGGCAATTTTACTATTAAACTTCGGGAATCGTTCCAGAATCGGATTTCAATGACGAAATTTTTCAAAAATTTGACTTTAAATTTTTCCGAGCCATTGATATATCCTAATTTTCTATGAAATTTCGCTAAAAATGTGGGTGAATCGCCATGAGGACCCAACAACAGGCTAATTACATACTAAATTGGCATTTCACGAAATATACTTTAGCGCATGCGCATTTGGATGTACATATGCAACTTATGTACTGTCTGTTAAGGGTATAATTTGCACGATCACTGAATGTTTAATAAAAATTGGCAAACAGTGTAGACGTTTCATTTCTGTCGGGAAGAAGACCTTTCCGCATCTGCACGATTTCTTCCTACCTATCTATTTAATCAATCAAACCTTCAAGTTGATGAACCTAAGCTCATGCGTGACCATCCAGATATCTCCTGTTTTCAGTAGCCAGGATTTCCTGACAAGCCTGGATGTTCAAGAAATCTCTCACTCATTCATTTCGTCAACACAAGACACCAGCTCTAAGTAAAATTTAAAATATAAAATTAACAGAACATATCGTTTTCCCACTTAACATCAAGTATCAAGGATGTGATGTTTCCAATGGACATATTTATAGTCTGGTACAGGATACTCGTAGGCCCATGGCTTCACTGTAAGTAGCGTTACGTATATTTTACTGAAGCAGTCATGTTTGATGAGTATCAGCTCTGAAAATTATTAATGGAGTACGCAGCAGTTTCAAACAGATAATTTTAAGATACAAAGTAAGTAGCCATAACACATTGTGACGAAACTTGTTGCCATCAGCATCGTTAACACCATTCTCCAACTGTCCAAATTCAAGCGAATATTAGATTGCGAGAAATAGCTGTTTCGTGAAATTTGTGTTCGCTCACGTACACAACTACTAGTAATTCAACGAATGGATATAAACTCAGATAAAATTATATTTTAAACTCGTTTAAAACTCGTAGGATATTTTCCAATACTTAGAAATTCCTTTGCCATACCTACAATATTCAGGTAGGTATAATGAAAACCCATTCTATATTGTAGTTATATATCAGTTCATAACACGCCGAGAGTATCAATCTTATCAATGTAGTAAACAAGTTAGGTACCTAGATACAATATTCTAAAGTATGTTCACGTGTACGTGCAAATGTCCATAATGATAATGTGTGATAGCAGCAACAATTATCATATACTATTTTGTTTTTTCTATTATTAACAATTGAATCGTTTAGGTAATCATTTATATTCAAGAGTTCTTAATGATGTATAGATCTCAGCTGTTGATGTATCGTCTACAGATTACCAATAAAAATTCTCTGTATGGGAATGCATGTTGGTTGGCGAAGCAGATTCGTCATGAAATATTTCTTCTGCGTTATTGAAAATTTCGATGCACTTTTACAAACTTGGAAAAATATTTTCATTTACCTACCCGAGACTGAATTAGGAGTTGGTGTAGGCAAGCCCGCCTTGCACGCATGTATTGCCAACAGTTTCATCAGGGGCGGTAGGGCTCCTTCATACATACCAACTAATGGTGGGTCGCAAGGAGGTTTCAGCTGGGTCGCAATGTCTTTGAGAGGAGAAAAAACATAAATAAATAGATGAATAAATAAAATAATTACCTTTTACAATAGAATACAAACTTTGTGATTTAAAGTGTAAAACTCAGTCATAACGGAGTTGGGGAGATCTGCGTTACCATAAGACTCAGTGTAAAAAAATACGTAGAAATCGACCCCAAACTCGTCAGTTAATAATGGAGGGTCATTAAAAAAAATCACGATTTCATTAAAGAAAAAAAAAACGTGTTTTTCAACATAAAATTAAAAATTTCCTAACAATTGGTTATAACGGAATCGGATAAATCTGCAACTGTTACTAAAAATACGTAACCGATCCCCGAACCCGTGGATCAATAGAGGGTCATTTTTCCCGAAAACCTACAATTTCATTGCAAAAAACACGTTGTTCAACATTTAAACATTATTTTCTCTCCTCAAAGTAAAAATAAATTTGACTATAACGTTGGAAAGAGTATTTAATGAAGCAGGTTTTGTGAAGGTTGGCAGTCTCGAAGAATAAATTTAAGGGAGTGGCTAATTCTTAATCATTTTTTAAAATTCCCAAATTGGTTTTAGCGTTGGTTTTTTAATGAATGAGTCTGAATGACGTTAAATAAATGTGAAAATCGTTATTTGTTCGTAAAGGCAATTTAACGCTGATCCAGAAAATGTGCTCAATAGTTGGGAAAAGTCGATTTGAAGGGGAAAAATGTGAGTGTTTATGTAAAAAAAAAATGTGGTTTTCTTGAAAAAAAGAAGAAAACTGTAAATAATAATCATATCTCAGCATCGGATTATGATATAAAGTAGTATTTGGTGGCATTATACTCCCTTTTCTTTCACGTGTTCGAACTGTGATCTTTATGAGGTCGTATAAGATTCGATCTGAATGAGATCATATAAGCTGTGATCTGAATGAGATCGGACGAGCTGTGATCTGTATGAGATCATATAAGCTGTTATTTGTATGAGACCATATAATATATAATCTGTATGAGATCATAAATATGCTGCGATCTGTTTGAGAACGTGTAAGCAGTGATCATTTTGAGATCGTGTAAGATGCGATTTGTATGAGATCATATAATCTGTGATCTTTATGAGATCATATAACCTGTGATCTTTATGAGATCATATAACCTGTGATCTTTATGAGATCATAATTATAACCTGTGGACTGTATTAGATCCTGATACCTACTAAGAAAGGACTCTTGATGTCAATGTCAAACTCTTCTAAGAAGAAATATTGCGATTCATATACGAGGTATAGCTTTCGTTGGATTGTGATAGTTTCAAGATCTTGTACTGAACCAAAAAATGAGATTTTAATAATAATTACTTTGGATGAGCTGTTGAAATTTTATTCTGCCCCTTTCATCTACGTATTGAACTCTATTTTAAGCATAAAAATTATTTTTCTCCCTAAACTCTTGTTGCGAATAGAGGGAGAGGAAAGGGTGTTAGAGGCTGAATAGGCAAACCAGCAATGCATCACTGTTCTGCTGGACACAATTAGGGGCTACAACAAACCGTATACGTCCCAGAATGGACCAGAAATATGCGTACCTACTAAATTAATTACAGACACCGCCGGATTTGGTTCTTCATCATTGGTTCTGATTTATTGTCTAAATTTAAGTTCAATAGAAGTAAATGATTCAATTTTTTGTTGTTGTTGTTGTAATATTTGTTCAACTGAACTAAATAAATGAATAAAGTTGATCACTCTTAACAGAAGAGGTGATCTGTTCTATTACTTTCATAGGTCATAGTGTGGTGTAAACACGCCAAACACGGTCCCGTGGAAACCCGTACCCTTATCTGGCCTGGGGAGGTACCCTCACCAAGCCCGCATGTATAAAAGAGCCAAGAGGCCACCTGAATAAAACACCTCTACTCGAGACTTCTTGAGTCATCATTTCACTCTATCCTGCATCCCACAAGAAGCAATCATTATACAGGGTGCGGCAGAGAGGACGGATGGTTTTAAAAAAATCATAAAATAGTTCATTTTTACTCAAAAACAAATTTATTGATGCAATCAGGTTCGCAAGGAAATAGCATTTGAGACAGTCAAGTGTGAAAAATCACATCAGGTATGTGGTGGCCGAAATTGTTGATGCAGTGCTGGAGGCGTTCTTGGAAGTTCGCGTGGACTCTCTCCAACATAACACTACGTCGTAATGATCACCAACTTCTTTTTCCCTGAATTACGACGGCGACGTGTTCCAACCCGACGTGTGTGGTTCCAGCAGGATGGGGCGACCGCCCACACAGCCAGAGCATCAATGGACGATATTCGCCCTCTCTTCCCTGGTCGCCCTATTTCCAGGTTTAGCGATGTTCATTGGCCTCCTCGGTCCTCAGATTTATCCATATGCGATTTTTTCTTATGGGGACACCTCAAGGCTTAGAGTATACGAGAACAAGCCCCGAACTCTGGACGAATTGAAGGACGCAGTTCACGTGGAAGTCGCCCAAGTTGAGAGAGTATGTTGGAGATAACGCCCAAGAACGCCTCCATCACTGCATCAACAATTTTGGCCACCGGATTTGGCAACCCGTGATTTTCAATGTTTTTATTTATTTATTTATTTTCCTAATTGCTTAATTTTCTTTTCGCTGAATGCAATGGTATTCAGTTAAGAATAAACTTAATTTAACATATTATGGAAACGTTCAGTATTATCAAAGTATAAATCATTTTTGTGAAGACTGCCTATATAATTCTCGTAGTTTTCCTTCACCGATCAGTCTATATTCTGGACGAAGTGTCTCCATAAGCGCCGGTTTATCAATCACATTTATCCTATGGATAAGGGGGGTTTACCTGACGGATAGAATTATCCTCCATATAACACAATAGGGGGTGTTTATCCATCCCTCGTTAAACCCTACCTGGCGTTTTAATTTATCTGGTCCCTGGATGGCTGGATAACAATTGTAACTGGAGGTTAATGATATATCTAGAGCTCTCTAACCTCAAACAAGTTTATTTATTTACAAAAATCTTATTTGAATCTCGTATTTGATTGTCTTTATTTGTGTACCTTCAATAAAATAATATACTACCTGTATAAGGTTTTGTTATCTTATATTACGTAATTCACATCAAAACTCAGAACCAATATCCGTACGTACCAACGCTTACTAAGCGCTGCATACTTGCCGAACAGCCTTCGGCTATTTAGCCAGTCCCATCGCAGTCATCGTGTTTGAGAATTAGCATCCATCTCGCAGTATAATATCGATCTATAGATAATTTTCATATTGATAATTTGTAAGCAGACAACTACGTCACAATTTTCGTTATTCTGTAATAATTTAATTTTGAGGTATGTTGGCTGCGATGGGGCAACCATAAAAGGTGTAGGTATATATGTCTAGTATGTTTTAAATCGCATCGCACAGTTCGAGCGTCGCACAGTGGGCTGAAGTGTTCAAAAACCCCAAAAAAAATATATATATATTTTCAATCCAGCTGGGTTCGTTATTTTTTCATAGCTAGATACCTAGTGATTAGTTGTACGTAGTAGATTTTAAAATATTCCAACGACTTAGGTTAATAGTGGCCTTTTTTCTGTCAGTTTCGCACGACTCCGTCATGTCAGTAGGTACCGATGATACCTATACCTATGATCATGATATGGTGTATTAAATATTTTAATAATGAAATTACGAATAAATTATTAAATTAAATTATTATTAAACGGTTAATGGAGGTTATATATATTTTTTAAATATTAATCATACGAGAAATTTACAGTTTTCGTAATTTAAGCTGAAAAATCACGTATTTTTATTAATGAGAAGGGCCGGGAAAAAAAGTGTTACCGGCATTTATTGAGACAGTGAAACATTAGAAAGGTGAGATATTAAAGTGCATTCTCCATCGCCGACTTCCGCCGACTCTTTTCACAGTTCATTTAAGAGTAAACAAACAATTGAAAGCTTGCGAATAAGTAAACACTCTTTGGACTGATAATGTATATGACCTTTTGTCACACTGGCATTCATCTTATCCTGTAATATTAAGTCAAATTGTAGGCTGTTAAACAATTTATTCAAAATGTCATGAGTTAGTACAATCAATCCAATACAAATCCAGTCAAAACTACACTGCTCTAATCCTACTCCTAAACCCGCGATTTCCAATCATTCAAACTAGAATCGGAAGACGGGATACATGGAACCTAGTATGGATGTAGGTATGTACATGGAACATTAAAGATGCCAATATACAGCATATCCTATTCGAATAAGAAGAAAAAACAGCTTCCGCTCAGTGATACTGCATTGGGATCGGTATTGAAAAAAAAAAGTTCTTATGAAAGATATGTGGTTCTTTAATTTTAGAAAGTTGATTTCTTTTCGAGTGTCGGCTAAATGTTATTTTGAAAGAAGCATAATTTTCGTTTTTTTCTTTCATATTTTAATGTTTTTTAACACGCACCATTTGTTATACTATTGACAAAATACAGCAATATGAAAGGATGTGTTACCGTTTCAACTTTTCTCTCATTTCCCCTTCTCAATTTCTAAGACAGCAACAACAATAATTAAATAAATAAACTAATATTAATTGATGAATACTGTATCAAGTTTTCGAAACCGGAAAGAGTGACTTACTAGTAATACTTTGATTATTTCACTTTTTCAGTTCAGCACGGTCGCTGAAATTGCCTCAAAACTGAAATATCTTGAAAACGACTGTGTGCATTGAACTGAAACTAGTCTTATTCGATTAAAAAAATGAAAAAAACCATGGGAATGCATTTCAATTTTGATAGATTACCTTGAAATCAGGTTTTTGAACAAAATATGCCATTTCAGCACACTGTGCGTCGCCCCGTGTGCGAACGGCCTAATCCCTCACTACAGAGAGACGTCTCAAAAACGGCATTCGATCAAAAAAGCTCAATACCGGAAGACTTTCAAGAAAACACCCCGGAACCCTCAACAAAAGCTGTTCAGAGCTTACAAGTTTCAGAACCAACTCGGATAGAAGCCTGCCCAGAATCAACCAACAACCGCTCACCCAACTTGTGAAGTGAAACTGTAGTTCCCCTCGAGCAGTAGCTTTTTCTCCACGGACGGCTCAAACCGCTAAAACTTTGAGTTAAATTACGTAGGTTTTTCTTTCCTTCGCCCCCTTCTGCGACTTGAAAACTTTTTACCGGGTTGATTTCAATCGGGCTGCTTCGTAGATTACCTCTCTGCGTACCTACTCGTGTTTTCAATCGCTTCGTATCTCCGTCCTTTATACAGTTGTAATGGAAATACTTTGTTTTTTGTTGGAAACCTGCAGTTGAGTGCTTGGAACGAACATCGAGTGAAGATGTAGCAAAATCAGCTTCCGGGAGAAAACGGAAGTTAGTGAAAAAACGTTGTCTATTTCCACGAAAAACTAAGGGTAACAATGTTAAATCGGTTTCGACGGTTAGGAATCTTTCTAGCATAACAGCTTTGTGGCTAACAGTCAGGAACACCTTACCTTTCTGTTGGTGCCAACGCTGACAATCCTTCCTCTAGGTGAACCTTTAAAAGTTATACGGAACCAGCTTAATGGACACTATTCTTTCCACTGGAAATTCGTAGTTGGAACATTTGCTGCCCATTCCAACTTCGGTTTTTCAAGCAAGGCAATGCATCTAGTATCGTGTCCCAGGTAGGCAAAGTTCAATCATACAAATAGCATCTTGAAAAGATGTGTTGCACGCGCGAAAGTCTTTTAACTCTTGACAAGCTCGGTCATGATTCTGGGAGGATACAGAACTGCCGGAAAAACTCACTCTGGTGACATCCGACAGTTCATTCTGTAGCATTTAACATTTCAATATTCTTACATTTCACACTTCCCTCGTGTAAACTTTGAAACTCCATGTGGTTTGGGTGACTTTTCCTTTTGCCAACAGGAATATCACAACATATCACCTAAGATGACGAGAAATTGTCGCTTCATCATACATTTTTGAATTTTACCAGTTTTCTTCTTCGATAAGGGAAAATGGTACTTTCTAGCAACCCCTGTAATAGTACCTACAATCCGCACCCATTCATGTAGTTGTGATCAACACTCATCAGCAGTAATGTTGGACAATATGCAAAGATTACCACAGTAGCACTCCTTCGTGCAAATACTCTAGTAAATCATCCCTAATTTCATATATTATTGCTATTCTTTCACGCTCTCATTGCGACTCAAGATGATCAACTAAATTCAATATGACCAAGTAAAATACTAATAAATCGTTTTTTCTTCTTCTGTTATGCTAGGAATCTAAAGATACCAAACACTTAACTTAGGAAATTTTGTCGCTTACCTGATGATTACATAATGCCGTCCAATTCTTCTATTACCAGATTAAAATACCTAACTTCTGCGTATGCGCAAATGTAAAATCCTTCATAAATTTTGCTTTTAAAATTCAAGAAAATTACGATCGAATCATATTTAAGCAAAGAACGCGCTTTGGCCTTGACCAAACTACCCAAGAAACAACAAAGTAGCACCTACTGAAACAAGTTACCTCGAATACAACTATCGTTTCATTCACAAAAAATTGGCAATTAACAATTTCTTTGAACTCAAGGTGTTCAAATTTCTTGACAATGACACATAAAACATGAATATATTACAGATCATTGAAAAGTTTAAAATGATATTGAAAAATTCCAAAGCGGAAAAGAGTAGTAAATAAAGATGTAGTGTGAAATAACTTTTTGTTTGTTACTGATGATTGTTACGATTTAACATTGTAACTCTTCATTTTTCGTGGAAATGATATAGTTTTTTCACTAACTTCCGTTTTGAAATGGGTTTCCACAACTTCGCCGCGAGTGATTTAGTTCGTTCCGGGAGAAAGTTAGAAAATTCCTCACAATGAGAGTGCACGGTAAGTCTGTCGCCGATTGCAATGAGATATAGAGTCTCATTTACTGGAGTTTTTACTTCGAAAGTCGACACGTATTTTACCGTTCGACAGAATGGGCCCTTGAAGCTTCGAAAAAATCAAAAAAGTCAAAAAACTGGTAGAAGACTTCTCATTACTTTCATATGGTGTAGCAGCACCTGCCTCTCGAACTTTCAAGGGTGCTTTTCGTGTCTTCTAAAGTAAAGTTCCAGTCATGCAGCATGATCGCATGAGCGAATTTTCGTAAATGATCGTACTATATTATGCCACATTATTTTGAAAATTAAGGGCTTTGAGGGAAAAGAAATTGTGCAACCAATTTTATGGCAAAAAACTCGATTCGCGATTCGAAAACAGATTTTGGATTATTAACTTTGTTGCAGTTTTTATAGATTTTTCAGCACATTTTAACGAAATTTAAGTACATTTTTCATCATAGTTTTGTACATAACTTTTTAAATATTCTATTTTATAGTTAATAAACTTTTTTTGAGAAATATTCTGCAAAAAAAAAAAAAAAATAAATAAATAAAAAAATAAAAAATAAATTAAACGATTTTAACCGTTTTTTGCTATTTTTATTGATTTTTTAAGCACTTTTCATGAAATTAGACCAATTTAATGGGCTCAAAAATTCTGGCCGACAGACTCGTGCTTTCGTTTGAAAAGCTCGATTTTTTGGCGCAAGAACGGAATTTTTATCTCAATCCTAGGGAGAGTTATCGTCTGGAGGGGCACACACACACACATATACTTTTATATATATATATATATATATATATATATATATATATATATATATATATATACATATATGTACTCCACCGCTTTTTGAAAGCCCCAGGAGTGTGATGGATATAAGTAGTTCCTACTTCTTGATTCTTATAACTGCCGCATCTTAGGATAATTCGATCAGTTTATGGATAATTAGCTCATAATAATGAGCTTTTCAGCTTTCTGGAGATCCTCTGGGTGTAGCTGGCTAATCACCTCTACCGTAAAGGGGTAACTACTCCATTCCCATCATCTCCTTGTCACATGGTAGCAGAGTGTGGTTCCACACTCACCCCCCCCCCCCCTTACAACCTAGCCATCCGCACCCTTCCATATACAGAATGGGCAACATACGTTAAACTTCTACCACTTAAAAACCTTGTAACTGATGCATCTTATGATAATTCCTGGGCTTTTCATCTTTCAGTCGATCCTCTGGGAGGAGCAGGCTAATCACCTCTACCGTTTGAGGGGTAACTACTCCATTTCCATTTTCTCCTTGTCATATGGTAGCAGAGTGTGTATCCACACTCAACCATCCCCCCCCCCCCCCACTCGACCCCTCTATATTGACTGTCCTGAACCACCCTCCCATATACAAAATGGGCAAAAAAAACGGAAGTTAGTAAAAAATGTCTATTTTTTTAGAAAAATAGAAATCTACTTTAGTTACACTGTTAAATCGATTTCGACGGTTAAGCCATCATCAGTAACAAACAATAACTTATTGTTGTATAAGTTAACAATAATTTTCAGGTTGTTATTGTTTGTTACTGATGATGGCCTAACCGTCGAAATCGATATAACAGTGTAACTCTTTATTTTTCGTGGAAATAGACAACATTTTTCACTAACTTCCGTTTTTAAATGGGTTTCCACAACTTCGTCGCGAGTGATTTAGTTCGTATACAAAATGGGCAATATACATTAAACTTTTACTACCCTCCCATATACAAAATGGGCAATATACATTAAACTTCTACCATTTAAAAATCTTGGAACTGACGCATTCCTGGGCTTTTCAGCTTTCAGGAGATCCTCTGGGTGGTGCAGGCTAATCGCCTCTACCTTCTGAAGGGGTATCTACACCTTGACATAAGTCCCATGGAAAGATTTATCATTTCACTATATCCAAGTTTGAGTTTTCATTATAATCAAGCTACAGCCGAAATTTCATGGAAGTAAATTGACCAGCTAAGTATCAATATTGTTGATGAAGATGTAGAAAATATTAAAATAAATTATTTATTAGTGTTCATTAGAGTATTATAACCATTAATCCACGCTTTAAATTGGGCAAAAGAAACAATGTCTAATAGGACCCCAAACAATACATCGATCACTATTGATGTAATAACATAAATGAAAATAATAACAATAAAATCTTGAAAATTTGGACAGAACGCATCTATTCTCGCTCGAAAAAATAAGAACATATAATACATAGCCTATAGAATTACAATGTTATTAAATTTCTGTTGAGTGATCCTCATTGTGTTTCTAAATATACGCACACAATCTTAAATATTATTTCAAAAATTCGGGATAAAATAATTTATTTATACTATTATAATTAACAATAACATTAAATGATTAAAATTAACGATAAAATGGAATTTTCGATCAATTCAGAACAAAAAAGAACTTAAGTAATAAATGGTATCCACGATGGAAGTTCCGACAGAATTATCTCCGTACTGCGGTACCTGAAATAAAAGAATATTACTCGTATAAATACAAAATGAAAATAATACAATGGAATAATAACAACTAGAATTACTTCTTTAATTGGTTGGGAGAGTGAACAGATGAATAGAAGGAAACCCATTTAGGAAAGTTGGGAAGAGGAGAAGTTGGGTTGTTTAGAATGTGGTTGGAGTTCAGCTTGCAATCTTAATTTACCACGGTCATATTTAGATTTAATAGGTGAAAAAATAGTAAAAACAATAAAAAATAGAAAAAACTTCAGCCAAGTCGGATGTGGCACATAGCTGCCTCGTATCCGTGACATGAATGTATAAATAATTGAAATGTTTTAAATTGACTTGAAAAATTCCATAGCGGAAAATAGTTAAAACGTCAAAATAGGTCAATCAATAAACTAGAACATGATGCTTGCCACAATTATTGATCTGAGAATAACGAAATTGGTAGGGGACCATCTTGAGCCTAATCCTCCTAATTTCATCAAAATCGGATGAAAAATGTGGAAATTTGGCTCGCAAATTTAGGATTATAAATTCGTCTATACGCAGCAACTAGTAATGATACAATCATGCTGATATTGATGATGGGATGATCATCTTCTCCCAATTATACTCCGAAATTGAGCAAGATCGGACGACTGGGGCGTGAAAAAATAATGCTTAGTAGAATATACGTTTGCGCATGCGCAGAGTAAGTACTAATTTGGAAACAATTAAACTGATAGGGGCCATCTAATGCCTAACGCGCATAGTCCCTGAAAATTTCATCAAAATCGGATGAAAACTGTGAAAGTTAAACTTGTTACGAGGATATCCCATTTGCGCATGGGCAGGAGCTACTAATTATACGGCTATGTTGAAATTGATATGGAGTACTCAGGTTGCCAGTTACGATCCAAATTTGAGCGAGATCTGATGACTAGGGCGTGAGAAAATGATGTTTAATGGAATTTAAGTTTGCGCATGCGCAGAGTGAAGTATTGATTTGGGAATATTGAAATCATAAAGAACCATCTAAATCCTAAGTCACGCGTTCTCTGAAAATTTCGTCAAATTGAAATTAAAACTGTGATAACTAAGCTTGCTACAAGAATTTGCGGACACACGGCAGACAGACTCGGTACGAAAGTTGTTCATAATGATATTTATAAAACGTAAAATGCGAGTGAAAATTTTGATTTTGGAGGCAAACAAACTTCCTCCTTCTGGAAGTGAAAACAATGCTTCCGCTTCCTGCAAATAGTCTCCGAAGCAATATAATATTAATACAATTAAAATAAATAAAAAATGAAATAATATTAATCTGTCAATTTGGGTGTAGCACATAGCTTTCTCGTTATGAATGTATATGAGACATACATTGAAATGTTTTAAACAATTTTAAAAGTTTCCATAGTCGGTTCCCATAGTTGAGGTCTAAAAGGAGACCATTCACAGCCCAAACCGTTCGATGTTCAATCCCTGAAAATTTCATCGAAATCGGATGAAAAATGTTGAAGTCATGCTTATTACAAGGATAATATTAAAGTAAACAGATGATAAAATCTTGTAACAATTGATATTAATTTATTAAATCTTCTTCCAACGACCCTCCGAATTTGAGCGGCATCAGACTACTTGGTTCGTGAGAAAAAGATGCTTGAAGAATTTGACATTAGCGCATGAGTACAGTGAAGAATCGACTTGTGAACAACGAAACTGATAAGTTACCATAATATGCTGTACAGCATAACCCGCACATTCCCTGAAAATCTTCAGGAATCTTAATCAGTTCAGGAATGAGGCGTGAATCAGAAATATAGCTTGATTCTGAGCCACCATGTGGGGCAAGATGTTGGGTAGAGACACTAGTTTTACGACCATTTGGGAATCGAATCGATACGTAATCATGAGTGCCATCAAGAAGTGTAATTGTGTGTAACAAGAAGGTCAAATTTAGAACTTCGATCAAACTTCCTCAAAAGCAGCACTTGACCCAGATTCAGGAACCAGGTTGGTGTAGAGCTCAGCATAGAAATGGGCCTATAATTTGCCAAATTAGATTTATTTCCTCCTTTATGCAAGGCTACAACTTTGCCGATCTTAAATACATCAGGAAAAGGCTTAGCGCGTACACTGAGCATTCGTTCATTCTGGTGACGAATGCCCTCGCACTCTATCTCCATCAATCTATATACTATTTTATAAGAATGAAACTCCGTCTGTTCGTGTTCGCCTGTTTGTCGTCTCTATGCACGAGAGGTGGGGAACTTTCTGGATTTCTCTTAAAGGGACACATGCGATTTTAAAAATTTCTACTCCCACCCGAACCATGGGCTGGTTGACGGGAGGGGGGTGGGAGCCCCTTTTAATTCACGTTTTTTCGCCGAGCGCTAGATCTTCTATGGGCTGCCAAATTGAAAGCGCTACATATGTCAGCAAGGAAGTTACGTTCCTGTACCCTTAGAACACGATGGTACTGTCGAAATTGCCAAAAGATGCTGTCTTGCCGGGGAAATCGGCGAGAATATGCGGGAAATGACAAAAAATTCGTTCTCCGCTATGGTTTTTTCCGCCTAAGACCGAGTGAATTTCGACGGTCTTTGCTCGGGTTGGTCTTAGAATGCTCGTTGGTGTTCCCATTTGGTCCCATGCGAGTTTCGAGACAAGAAATTCTTTTTTCCGATTGTAGTGAACGAAAACGTAGACGGAAACTTTGGTTCCAACTCTGACATTTGTATTGGAAACCTCTTGATTTCTTGAAGGTCTCCCGGTTGCCCTTCTACGCCCAGAAAATAATGGCCTATCTTTATTGAACCTAATAAACTTTTCGTGGTTCCTCATAGTTTTATAAGATTTAATTTGTTTGTATTTTCCAACTGAAAAAAAAAAGAAAAAAGTCTGCCAAGTTGGGTGGGCAGTATAACTGCCTCACATATTGTAAAATGGACGTATAGAATTAGTAGAAGAACAAAAAGGTAACATCCGACAGTTCTGCAGGTACTGAAATGTTATAAAACTCAACTGTTGAGGTTCCACATGATCTTTATTGGATAGCCCTTCTACGCAGATAAATGGGCTATCTTTATTAAACCTGGTAATTTCGTGGTTCCACATAGTTTTATAATTTTTTTTTTTTTTTTTTTTTTTTTTTGACATGGATATGTCTTTGCTCTGGGGGGTCAACCAAAAATTTTCGTCACGCAAAAGTTGATGTCACAATTGTTAATGATTTTTACGTACAACCCAGCCGTTGCTAGGGGAATGGAACTTCCGCAGTTTTTATAGCACAGAAATCGTTAGCCACTCGTTGGAAAGCGCTTGATTCATGTGATAAATGGTCACATCTCAAGCTACCAATTTCCCCCTCCTTACCTACCTGGCTACATTCCTAAACTTAGTTGATTGGACTATAAACAATTTTCGTTTGGCGGAAACTAAATAGCGTCTGTATTGAAGAAATAACTTTAACAGTATTTATAGTATGCTTTTTGTGCCTCCAAGAATAATAAAATAAATTCTTTATCCTACATTTTGTCGCCTACAGTCCAAAGTTAAAGGATTTGTTTACAACTCTCGATGATAACCGTTATGAAATCCCCAATCAAAGACATATCCATGTAACATGGTATCTGCTTGTAACGCACGTTTACGAGTTTTTTTTTTTTTTTTTTTTTTTTTTTTTTTTTTTTTTTTTTTTTTTGCCGTTCCGTTGGGATTGTAATTGAAAGGGAATGGAAGCAATTTTCAAATTTTCCCCGAACCACGGGCTGTAGGTAATCTTTATTTAATATTTTTTTCCATTCTCTTGGGATTGTCAATAGAAATGGATTGCAAGCAATTTTCAAATTTTCCACCCCCACAGGAACCATGGGCTGTAGGTCTCGATGGCATGGGGACTAGATCCCATTGCATTTATACATCCCGTACCAAGTGATTCATCCCCTACACACGACGGATTTCATCGAGATTTTTCCTACGAACTGGGGATGGAAAATATATCCCATCCCATCTATTCATCCCACAGAGAGCGAGCGAAGCGAGCAACATCCCCTACGCATTTCAAATCACCCTTAGTGATCCACCGTTTCCAATCATTCTACATGTACCACTCAACAGTAAGTCCTATCGGATCTATACAGCCATATCGAGCGAGAGAACCGAGGGAGTAAACTAGTTTTAAGTAGACAATGATGCCTACCTCAATTTCCCTGTCCTTCTTCGTCTTCTTATTCTTCTTTTTCTTCCTTTTCAATTCTTCATTTTCTTGCTTCTTCTTTTCAAAGATAGTTGCTAAACTAGGTGGAGTTGCGTCTTCAGCTGGAGTTGCGTCTTCAGCTAGAGTTGCGTCTTCAGCTAGAGTTGCGTCTTCAGCTGAAGTTGCGTCTTCAGCTGGGGGTGAAACCACCTTTATTTCCTAAAATATCGGATTAATGAAGTGTATGGGTGAAAAGCACCAATAATATAAAATAGGATTCAAATTTTATTTTTTATTTTTTCATTTAATAATTTAAGCAGCATTTCAACCAGATGGGTCATTGGTGGTTTTGAGCGAGGTGTGCAAGGGGACACTGCAAGGATCACATTTTTAAGGAGAGAGGTGGGGGGTATCTAAACAGAGTTCCATCATGTACTCAACTAGCAAATCGGAGGGGTAAAAGTGAACGATAATGAATGAATGAATGATCGCCGAACTCTGCCACAAGGGATACAGCAGATACAGCTCTGTAGCCCTTCCTGCGGAAATAGCCCAAATAAACCAAAAACTACCACGAAAATTAGATTATGCGTATACTCGTATGCTTATAGGCTGGAGGCTTTTAACTAAATATATATCACTGATAAACTATTTACAGTACAGCGAAGTGATATAAAAGATACAAACACACACACACACACACACACACACAAATATATGTATATATATATATATATATATATATATATATATATATATATATATATAAGTAGTAAGTGGGTACGTTGGGAACAACTGAGAGAAAACTAACAGTAAAATATTTAAAGTGAAAACTAACAGTAAAATATTTAAAGTGAAAACTAACAGTAAAATATTTAAAGTGAAAACTAACAGTAAAATATTTAAAGTGAAAACTAACAGTAAATATTTAAAGTGACACCAAACAGTAAATATTTAAAGTGAAAACTAACAGTAAAAACTTTTCAACACAAAACATCAGAACCAGTGACTTTTTCTTTTTGGGCGGTAAGTTAAAAGAATATTTTTTTCCCATTAGAAACTTTAGTGAAACTCTAAAAAATTACAGTAGGTTTTAATTTTTAATGACATGTATCACTAAAAATTGTATATATTAATTATACCATCAGCTCATTCTGTAAACTCTATACTGATAGAATACATGAACCATCCCATGCTATCTAGGAGTTAACAGTGGGAACTAAACGGGAAATTATGTAACTTCTATCTCAGACTCTTTGATACTGGTTGACCTTGTTTGAACGCAGATAATGCAGTCCTCATTTCAGTACGCTTCCCCAGTATATATTCAACTCTCAAGATGGCTCAACCTTCAAGTTTTTTGAAGCTTACGTATTGTGATACAGCAGAATTTCAAGATCAAATCGTGGAACTGGAAACATATCATCAGGAATGTATGAACTTCATTGAAAAGATCAAGAACTGTGAAAGTGTTAGTGATGCTAGAGAGTTGATTATTAGAGAAAAAATTAGAACGCCAGTGAGTAAAAACTATGATTTTTATAAAATGTTTAACTTGTCAAGTAATAAACAAAAAATCAGTCGCAATCCAGAACAAATGCATCAATATTTGTTGAAGCTTCTAGTACTTAATCATGAATTGGAAAAGGTAATATTTCCTGATCACAATGACATTATAGAAGTGGAGAACTACTTAATAAAATCATATCAAGTAATAAAAAAACAAGCTTCGAAGCTCTTCTATTCAACAGCTGCTTATGGATTCTACTTGGAAGTGTATTTCCAACATATCAAGACTACAGGGGGAGATTGGAATCGTTGCTTGAAAGAAAAGCTGCAAGTTTCTTTAAGTTATAGTAAAAAACTAAGAAAAGTTGGAACAATTGTGAAAAAATATCAAAAATTTAAAACTGTTAAATATACCATTTAAGTCATTCTGTGTCCATTTAAAAGATATTGAAAGAATGATAAATGAAGAAACATATAAACAGTTTTGGAGTTGATATGAGGAGTAGAGGTTTCTTTTAACCTTGGAGGGGCTCCCCGGGGAGCCTCTCCAAGGACGTATGAGGACGTATGAGAAGCGGATACGATAACCACTACACCAAGCGACCAGTTGAGGACAAAATACCTCCAAACGCCATCTAACGACCGCTCGGTGAATTTACAGCTTTTTCTCTCGTTATTCTTTTATAAAACTACTCAATGTAAAATAAAATGTTTATTATCGTTTATTGTTATTTCCTTTTCCTGTATATTACGTTTAATTCCAGTTTCCTTTGTAATATAGATGAAAACTAGAGTTATTAAAAATATTATAATTACGAATATCTTATCGAAACATGCTGAAAAATGCAAACAGTACATATTTATTATAAAAAATTTTAAAATTTCGTGAGTTGTAATTCCTTGGGGTTCCTTGGATATTTTTTTTTTTTTTTGCTTTAGTTTTTATTGAGAATTTCTCAATAAAAATATATTTATTCACCCTATTCCCTAAATAAGTTTTAGAATTCCTCTTTTATCATAGATTTTAGAGGAGAATAGTTCAGAGTTACTTCCGACATTAAAATTATATAACCCGTAGTATCTTCTGGTACTTTTTTATCAAACTCTACACGTAAAACGATATTACTTTTTTGACCAGAAATAGTTTGTGGTTGTCTGGTCAAGTTTACACTATAAATTGGGTAGCTCTCTTTGAAAAACTGAAGATCAAAGTATGGAATAGATGAGTCTTGACATATTATTCTTTTGAAATCTTCGTACATGGTGTGAGCTATATAAAAATCGTTTGATTCAAAATCTAAATTCAAATTTTGTTGAGGATAAATTTGCCCTCCTACTTCAAAACTAATATTTTTAACATTCAAATGATCAAACTGTGAGTTATTTTTCTTTTGGTTCTGTTTTCTACCTGTCTGAAAAACTACAAACCCCCAGATCGGATTCTGTACATTTCTATAAATATTTGTAATGTTGTAAGTCCAGTTTTTTCCAGCAAGAACTTTCTCTTCAATACATTGTAGCTTTTTAAAACGGAATAAGTAAGGAGTGGTACTAAGTTCGGCTATTAATTGTGTTTTTGATAGACTTTCAAACTTAATTATGGGAACCCTAAGGTAAAAATTTTCGATTACTACTTTTCCTTCCACAGCTTCAGTAGAAGTTGGAACGGAAGGATCCTTGTAACGAAAGAGTACATCATCGTTATAATTTCTGTAGAACACAATTTCAAATCCTCCCTTGTAAATTGGGTAGCTCTCTTTGAAAAAACCAAGACCTAAATCACCTAAATCCCCAGTTGCACTAAATTTTCCCCCTCCCGAAACTCTCGAATTAAAACCACTTCTGACAACTTTTGCATTGTAATTTTGAGGTCCAGAGAAAGAAGCTAGTCCTAGAACTGTACTTGCAATTCCAGGATTATCAATTTCATCAATAACCGTATCATGCTTTTTTACTTCAATGTTGGAAAATAAGTGGGCAACAAAATTATCAACCATCATTATTCCATCATTAACTCCATAGGTTTTTGTGGCATCTTTAGGAACGTATTTCCCAGAAATGTAATATTGAATATTACTACCTATAAAATCATCTTCCAGTGGTAATTTGAAAACCGTTCTATTATTCTCAGTGTTCAATTCAACTTTGGATTCGGGACTATAGTTACTATACTGAATCCTTGTGATTTCAGAATCGTATTTCGAGTAAATTGCTTTAATTTCATTCATACTTATTTATTATAGGAAAAAAAGTTTTTTTATAGAATCGAAATTCTATAAAAAAATTAATCATAATACCTAGTATACACCCATCCCAAAGTGTCTTTTGATTTTCATACCACCTACCACAGTAGCAGCTCCCAATTTTTCACCGATATTTGTTGAACTTTTCATAATTTTATAAGCTTCTGTTTCTAGTTGTTTATCAGCAATATGTCTATCACTTGTTTTTTCATGATCCTTGTAAAAAATGTCGTGTTGTTTACAAGCTTTATCGAGACTATTTATACCTTCATCCCCTCTATTTAATCTCTTATCCAATTTAGTAAACGGTCCACAATATTGATAACCGCCTGGGAGATGCATTTCAGGTACGAAACCATCTAGTTTGTTCAACAAAGTATTGAAAATACCAGAACCGTTTTTTATCATATTTTTAGGTAAATTATTAATAATTTTAATCAAGTATTCAGTTCCCTTGGGATTATCAATGTATTTCTCCAGTTGATCTTTGATTAAATTTATAACCCCCAATTTTTCATTGTGAAAATTATTATTTCCTGCCTGCTCTTGCGCATGCAAATAGTATAGTCTTTGTTGAATTTGATTCAAATTATCTATATATTTAAATTCTACGGGATTTTCATTATATTTAATCAACCCGGTACCGATCTTTTTCTTTTAGCGAATTTTTGAAGAAAATTAAGCTATTGCTCTCGCCTCAAAATTTGTAGAATGTGAATTTTTGAAAAATTTTTATGCAGAAATCCGTTTCAGGCTATTCTGAAACATATTCTGAAGTTTAACGCATTTTTTTATGTATGTATATATGTATATATGTATGTATATATGTATGTATGTATATATGTATGTATGTGTCATTCCAGACGATAACTGTCCGTAGAATTGTGCTAGAAACTTCAAACAAATTTTAAAATGTTAAGGACACAAAACGAAAGTTCAAGTTCGTTGGCCAGCATGATCGGATTTCATCTTCGGGTTGAAATTTTCAAAAATGTAGTCAAAAATTTCAAAATAGCCCGTTTTTTGCGATTTGTTGTGCGAAATAATTTTTTCAGCATACTAACATGTGGTATATTCGGAATCAGCGTAAAATTTCCTATAAGAATATGTATCAAGTTTTCAAAAATTTCAAAGTTGAAAAATCAGTCAAAAATTGAAATAATGCCGTTCGCTAGTTGTAAAAATCGGTAATATTTGCATGAAACATTGTCCAAATTCAGATTGAACTACTCTTATGGAAGTATCCCTGTATAACCAATCCTAGAACCATGCTGTTTAAAACGCAGGTAGTAGGTGCTTGTTAAAAAAAAAAAAGAAAAAAAAAAGTAATCACAACTGATGAGTTTACTCTGAAATATTCCGTCCTTCGATTCTCCCGGTCGCTCTCTTTAATGTTTTACGCTCAACTGTTTTAGGACTTGATGTAGCTTTAATACTGACTGTGGCTTAGAAAATATCAGCCATGAAATTATGAAGAAGTTCTATTTATGTACATACTGGAACGCAGACCCAAGGCCTCGCTCCGCTAAAAATGTCAAAGATTTCTTCAAAAATTCGCTCATGGGGTCATGCTGCATGACTGGACTTTATTTACTATACTCCCAGATTGGTTTTATGATTTCTTTCCATTTTTTACTAACACTTGATTTTGGTTGTTTAGATTCAGGATTATTATTTTGAAACATGCTATTTGTTTGAATGAGGATTCTTGTATAAGCTTTAAAGTCTTCATTAGTGTATTCATCTTTGGATGGAATATCAGAAGCTATGGGTTTTGTTAAGAGCTTCCATAAGCCTTCAGTACCGGAATATTTCATTTTTTCTATTTCAATATCATTGCCATTTACCCGTATCTGTTTATTTCCAATAAATATATGATTTTTTAAAGGATATATTCCAAATTGCCTATCAGGATGAAGAATATATAATTCTGCAATTGGTCCAATACCTAAAGGGCCTACAGAAGAGTTTGGTAATTTAAAACTTTTTTGTAATATTAATTCCATTTCATCATCCCTATCTGCATTGTCACTTGAAAAGCTTTGATTTAATGTATCTTCAGTATCATTATCAATACCTTGAACCTCGCCATCAACATCTTGAAAAGAAACTTTTTTAGGTGAACTGATAGCCAAGGGGTTAGATTTTTTTGTTGCAGGAAGGAGATCTAATTTTCTACCAAGATCTTCATCAGTTTGTTTCACTGCTTTTTCTACCTTATCTAATCGTGAAGTTATAGGTTCATAAGCCTTTTCTTTTGTCTCCTTATCAGATGCTTGGTTAATCCTTTCTTGTCTCGCTAATTTTTGTAAATATTTTTTAAGTTTGATTCCTTCATCAGCTTCAGCTACAGTCATGGGTTTACGGTTTGGTTTTGTGAAAAATATTTGTTCATCTTCAGAGGGTTGATCAATCTTTTTGATTTCTCTAAGTTTGGCTTGTTTTTCCTTCATAACTTCAAGTTGCGCGTCTTTGAATTTCTGTCTAAGCGCTTGTAATAAAGTATTTTTTGTTGTCATGTTTTTATTATAGGAAAAAAAGTTTCTAAAAAATCAAACGCTCAAACGCTCAAACGCTCAAACGCTCAAACGCTCAAACGCTCAAACGCTTAGGAACACTATTTTTACGTTTTTGAGCGTTTCCCAATGCGATTTTTGAAGCGTTTTCCAATGCGTTTTCTTTAAATTTGTTTAGGTAGCGTCCGTCATTGCGTTTCTTTGTTATGTCAATCGTTAGAAAACCAAAGTCCTCATCCCAACAAGAATTGCATAATTCTTTGAATTGTTCATAAGTTAAATCAGTTCCAACATACTCATTAAAAATATCATTCATATATCTCGGACTTTGACGAAATACACACAAGAAATTAATATTGTTTCTAATAAGTTGCCGATCAACTTTTGACCAAGATTGTGTTAAATAAACACAGGAAATTTTCTTATGGCGACCTCTCACAAAATAATCTTTGATTTCTCTTTGCTGTTGAATGTTTACACAATCATCAAAAATTATTAAACTATTTTCTTTACAATCATCTAAGGGTATAAGCTCACCACAATTACTAAAGAACTGTGCTATTTCTACTCCATCTTTTATAGCAATTTTATCATAAGTTTCTCTCAAAACTCTATACACATTTTGATCTAGGGACTTTGAAAAAATGTAAAGATTATGGAAAGGAATACCCCAAGGTTTTGTGATTAAATTGTAAAGTAGAGTCGTTTTTCCACATCCAGAAGTTCCTACTATTAATAATCTTAAAGGTAATGGTAAAATTCCTTTCCTAACCTCTTTTTTATCAAACGGTATTGGGTCAATCTCGTATTCGTATTTACTCATCTTTATTATACGAAAAAACTTTTTTTCCTATAATAAAAGCATGACTCTAATAAAAATTTCTGATAAGCACAAAGATCTAAAAATAACTTTTACTCAAAAAATTGTTCTAAATCCCAATAAAAATTATAAACTCGGATTAGTAAAGTTATTATTTACTTCACCTTCTCTTTCATTTCAAGTAAAAAATGTATTGATATCATTAAAAATGTTTATTATAGATGGATGGTATCATACCGAGCATGTGTTAGATGGCGCATTTACTGTTGAGACGTTTAAAAGAGAATTATATTTAAAAATAAAAAATTATATAACTGAACTCATGAAGAAATTTGAGGAGAATAAAACACTTTATAAATCACAAATTGACGCATTAAAAAAAATAAAACCTGAAAATTTGGTTTTTAAAGTAGACTACGCTACAAATCGTAATAGATTTTTTCTTAAATCTCCCGTTGTAATTGAATTTTTTACGTCTCGGAAATTTCTGTTACCTATTTGATTTTGAACAATGTAAAATACCTGGGGATTATTTTGATGTTAATAAGGACTACTATTCTGAAGACAATCCAAAGTTAATCAAGCCTATTTCGTTAATTGAATGGTATTGTAATATTATTGATTATAGTTTTGCTAATCATGATGAGCATTCCGATCTTCATAGTGAACATAAATTACTCCATGTATCTTTGATAGAGAAAACGATTCTCCCAAATACTACTTATATGGAAACGAATAAGAAAATTCTCTACAGTTCTCTACAAAAAGGAATTAGAGAAATTAAAGAAATTAAACTATCATGTAGAAATGAAAATGGAGATGAGCTGAAATTTGAAAATGTTACAGTTTATTTGCATTTGATTGAAGAGTGAGTGAGGAGTTTCTTTTTTATGAGAAATATCTCATAAAAAAACTTTTTTCCTATAATAAAATAAATAATGTACAACGAAATTTATTGCTGTAAGTGTAAGAAAAAAACGAAAAATATAAACGTGAAAATTGTACAAACTGTGAACGGAAGGTGGAGAATTTCAGCTAAATGTGTTAAATGCAGAACTCATAAGAGCAAATTCATTCAAGATCCTAACGGAGAAAAAGCACCAATTCGTGCCATTTTTGATTGGGCTATAGAAGGCAAGGTACCGGACACATTAAAAAAACCTTTTTTCCTATAATAAAAATGGATAATGATTTAACTGATCCTATTTACTGTCACAAGTGTAAGAAGAGAACCAATAATATTGATGCAGAAAAAATACAAACGGTAAACGGGAGATGGAGAGTGGCTGCAAAATGTACAAAATGTAAAACTAATAAGAGTAAGTTTATCACTTCCCCCGAGAGAGAAAATTCTGAAGAACCAACTGTAGTAGAAGATCTGAATGTTGATGAAAAATTATCTCTCGCTAAAGAATTACACAAGCCGATAAGAAATAAATTTCAAAAAAGGACAATATTTACTAAAGGTATTGATGATTTGTGGGCTGCTGATTTGATAATCATGAAAAATTATGAAAAAGAGAATGATGGATACGGTTATATGCTTAATGTTATCGATACATTTTCAAAATTTGCATGGGCCTTACCCTTGAAGAAAAAGGATGGAAAAAACGTAACAAAAGCTTTTGAGAAAATCATAGAAAAGGCCAAATCACAAAATCATAATGCTCCGAATTTACTACATACCGATAAAGGTTTAGAGTTTGAAAATAAAATGTTTAAAGAATTTCTGAAAAGTCACCAAATAAAAATGTATCATACACAGAATGAAGAAAAATCGGCAATCATAGAAAGATTTAATAGAACTTTAAACGAAAAAATGAAAATCCGTTTTGAAGTACGAAATAATAAGAAATGGATCGATATTCTAGAGGATTTGATTCATGAATACAATTTTAAAGATTTCCATAGATCGATTGGTATGATACCTGTACAAGTTAATAAAAATAACGAAGATGAAGTGTTAGTTAGATTGTTTAGGAACCAAAAAGCCTCACAAAAAGTAAAGTTTTCTCTTGGAGATCGAGTTCGAATAACAAGATTTAAGAAAACATTTGGGAATAAATATGATGCTAAATGGACTAGAGAAATTTTTGTGGTTTCTGGAATTCTACCAACAAATCCAATTACTTACAAAATAAAAGATTTAAACGACAAAGAGATTGAAGGATCTTTCTATGCTCAAGAACTACAAAAAACAGAATTCTAGAAAAAACTTATTGGTTCAGGCTCGAAAGAACCAAACAATTGTTAACCGAGATCAAAATTTGCGGCTCACATGTGAGCCATAAAATTTCGTATGAAATGAAAAAGCCGCAGTCGGGTTTCCGACCGCGGCTTTTTCGTATGAAATGAAAAAGCCGCGGCTCACATGTGAGCGTCGGCTTTTTTAGTCAATTGACTTGTATTCGACTTTAACGTTAAAGAGGGTGACCAAATTGGTCACCCACTTTAAGAGTTTTCAAAACTCTTCTTTAAATGTTCTCGACTTGTATTCGACTTTAACGTTAAAGGGGGGGGCCAAATTGGCCCCCCCTTTAAGAGTTTTGAAAACTCTTCTTTAAATGTTCTCGACTTGTATTCGACTTTACATAGGACCCCCCGTCGAATCGACGGGTACGAGGTATTTACTGTTAAAAATCAAATTGACTTGTATTCGACTTTAACGTTAAAGAGGGGGAGCGATTTGCTCCCCCTCTTTAAGAATTTTAAAATCTTTTTTAAATGTTCTCGACTTGTATTCGACTTTAACGTTAAAGGTGGCGGCGATTCGACGCCACCTTTAAGAGTTTTCAAAAATTGAGTAATTTGACTAGAACATTTTTTTATCATAAAAACATCAGACTCAGTGACTTATTCATTTGGAGGGTTAGTTAAAAGAACATCGATATAAAATTAAAGATAAATGAATTTAATTGACGTAGATAATTTTATATCAATGTTTTTACGTAAGAACATCGATATGTACAACTATTCAAAAAACAGAAAAAATATATTAAGCTCCATAGATTACACTAAACTAGGCGGTAGGATATACAACGACGTAAAAAAAGATTTGGCAATCATCGACGAATTACAATTTAGCGAACTTATATTCTCTGTGTATAAAAAAAGAACTGCGTCTTTGATAAAAAAATTTTTATCCATTTTACAAACGCCTATACGCAAAAAGGAAAAAGACAAATGTAAAATATTAAATAACTATTTAAACGTCGTAAAAACTTGTATTCCGTATAATATTTTTGTAAAGTTAAACATTACTGATAAAACGTGTAACAAACTAAATTTAAATTACAGTAGAAATTTCTGCGAAAATTGTGAAAACGACGAGGATTTTATAAAAGAAAACGATATTTTAATTTGTAAAGTATGTTTTTCAGAAGTTATAGAAAAGATGTATTTTAATAATAGATCTTATAATGTCGCAGTAAAAAAATATAATTATGATCGTATTAGTTACTTTAAAAAATGTATTAAACAATATCAAGGAAAACAAAATACTTTTATAAATCCCACAATTTATTCAGACCTTGAACACGCATTGATAGTTCATAGAATAATTACAGACGATCCGAATAAATCTCGGTGTGAGAAATTTGCTAACGTAAAAAAATCTCACATTATTTATTTACTAAAAGAATTGGGATATACTAAACATTATAACGATTATGTACTTATACACGCAAATTTAACTGGACAAAAACTAAACGATATAAGACATCTGGAAAACATTCTAGTCGACGATTTCAAAAAAATATCTAAAAAATACTCTGAAATTTTTTCAAATTCTGAAAGAAAAAATTTTATAAATTTGCAGTTTATTTTATATAGACTATTATTGAGACATAATCATAAAATAGACGAAGGAGATTTTCTTACATTAAAATCTCTTGATCGTAAAAATGAAACAGACAGAATTTGTAAAGCTATATTCGACTCTTTAGGGTGGGAATACAAAACTAAGTAATTTTTTAATGAACACTGCTCATTAAAAAATAAAATCTCCTTCCCCCCCAGCATTCTGAGCTTTTAGCAATCGTTGGTGGCAGTACGTCGAAGTATCAGTGGAAGGGGCGCGATAACTGATCCTCAAACTGATCCTTCAGTTTGTCTTTAACATCATTATAAACCATTTTTCTAATTTGACGTTCAGTAGCATTTTTAGGAACCTTAATCTTATTTTCATTAAGGTATGCCAAAACTTGCTCCTTTGTATGGAGTGGTGGTTTACCATTGACACCTAAGAAGCGTTCTCTGTTCAACCGTTTACAAAATCTATACTCATTCAATTCATATAAAATAGCATCTAGTGCGTCAAGGTTTTTATCATAAAATTGAAATTTAGGTGTCTTTACCAACTTCCAGAAACCTCCATGTTTTTCACATAAATATAATGCTTCGTCGTTTAAACCCATATCTCTTTATTTATTATAGAAAAAAACTTTTTTTCTATAATATAAAATGGAACACTTTAAATCGTTAAGAGAACTTGAAGATGGAAATTGTCTTTCCAAGACTGAGTGGAGGGAAGTGTCTGAATCTGGAGAACTGACTGATTATTTTGTGAGGAAGTACCATCAGTTTTTAGATTTACCAACTGTGAAATGTAACTTTCTCAATGGAAAAAATAAACTAACTGAAAACATTCTAAATTTTACTCCTTTCAAAAATATTAACGTTTGCAAAAATTGTGGTGTTAGAGTACAAAATGGTAATATTTGTTTTGAATGCACAGAATATTTTAAACAGTAAATATTGTTTTAAACAGTAAATATTGTTTTAATGGAAATTTTCCATTAAAAAAGTTTTTTCTATTATAAAAATGAACGATACGAAAAAAAATGAAGGGTTAGTTAAAAGAACCCCTACTATAATAAAAATGCAAGATACTATTAAAAAACGATATGCAGATAAAATCTGTGAAAAATGTGATCGAAAAATCACATATAAAAACTGGGCTCGTCATTTAAAAACACCATTCCATCTAAAAAACGACCCTAACCAAACTCTTAAACCTCAACAAAGAGCCGTTGAGAAAGGATTCAGAGTTAAAGATTTGAGAAATGAAGCGAAAGATTACAATTTAAAAGGTGGTTATAAAATGAAGAAAAATAATCTTATTACAGCTTTAAATGATATTAAAAATGTATACTTTAAGAAAAGTGATCTAGAAAAACTAACTGTTAAAAAACTACGCGAAATAGCTAAAGAAAAACATATTAAAATAAAAAAATCGAATAAAAAAATCAATATCATCGAACATCTAATGCACCCACAAGGGCATGCATTTAAAGTAAAAACAGGAAAAATGTTCAATTTCGACGATGACTTGGTTAATGAAAACAAAGAAAAACGAAAATCTCCTTTTACTATTATAGAAACTAAATCTCGATACATTAAAAAATTTAAAACTACAGAAATCGATTATTGTATAAAATTATCTAATATCATACAAGTCGAAAAAGCTGTATTTGCTATGTTAAATTTGGCTAAAGAAAAATCTAATTTCCAAACCGGGGATAAAATTATGATCGTTGCCCAAAACCCTCATTTTCACCATGATATATCGAAAGATTTAAGTAGTAAATCAAACGTTTTATCTCGTATACAAGCTAAAGAATTTATCCAACACGTAAGCAACATTATTAGTTCAAACGAACACGTTGACATAACAAATACTACGTTTCACATTAAAATCATCAATTTACCGAGAGGAGCAAAAGGTGTCAAAATATTAAATTTGGCTGAGAGTAAACACACAAAACAATGTATCACTCAAATTAAAAATGTCGATAACTTATGCTGTCCAAGAGCCATAATTACCGCGTTAACTTATCATACTAAGGATATTTTCAATCGAAAACTCTCAGAAATTGATGTAAAACAAATCAGAATGGGCCGCCCAATTCAACTAGATTTAGCTAAAGAACTTTGCGAAAAAATGGGTTCATACACCGAGGAAGGTTTCACATTGCAAGATATCAAAGTTGTTGAAGAATTATTAGACATTCAAGTTAAAGTTATCTGCGCCGAAAATTTCAATACCGTTATTTACGAAGGAGAAAAGAAAGATACTATAATTTATCTTTATAAAGATGGGAATCATTTTGATGTTATTAATAGTGTAGCAGCCTTTTACGCCTCCTCATATTACTGTAAAAATTGTGATACTCCCTATAATAATAAAGAGAAACATGAATGCAAAAAGACTAGAAATAAAGATGTCTGTACACTCTGTAAACAAATACAACACGATGAAAAAGATAAAAATAAAATATTCTGTAACGATTGTAACCGTTATTGTTATAATGATAATTGCTTTAAAAATCATAAAGAAGTTTGTAAAATAATCTATAAATGTTTAAACTGCGGGAAAATTTGCAAAAGAACCGACGAACATAGATGTGGTTCTGGAAAATGTCGAAACTGTCAAGAAATATTCGACGATATAGGTGGTCATGAATGTTTTATGTTAGCAAGACGATCAAACGGTGGGTATTGTACAGTACCTTGTACTTGTAATAATCGTTCTGATATCACAGCAGAAAAATGTACTTACACCGAAAAATACATAACATTTGATTATGAAGCAATGCAGGAAACAGGAACCCATGAAGCAAATCTTGTTATAGCTCACTACCACGATGGTACTAAATTCGTATTCAAAACTAATGAGGAATTTTGCGAGTGGTTGATTTCAAGTAAACACAAAGGGTACACTGCCATAGCACATTATGCAAAAGGATATGATTCTCAATTCATTCTGAAATACTGCGTCGAAAATACTCTGAAACCTTACACTATTTATAATGGAACTAAACTAATGTTATTAGAAATTAAAGGAATAATAAGAATAATCGATAGTTCTAACTTCGTTGCATCTCCGTTATCTGCTTTTCCAAAAACGTTCGGATTAACAGAACTAAAAAAAGGATATTTCCCCCATTATTTCAATACTCGAGATAATCAAAATTACGTTGGTCCAATTCCTGATACTAAATTTTATGGGGCTGATTCAATGAAACCCGAAGTAAGAAAAGCATTTTTGAAATGGCACTCTGAAAAAGTAAAGGAAAATTATATATTCGACTTTCAGAAAGAAATATTAGAATATTGTGAATCAGATGTCGATATTTTGCAAAGGGGTTGTATTGAATTTAGGAAGCAATTTTTAGACATAGCTAATATCGATCCTTTCCAATATTTAACTATAGCGAGTGTTTGCATGGCCATTTTTCGGTCCTTATATTTACAGGAAAATACGATAGCAAGTATCAAAGAGGACAGAAAGGAAATGTTTAGCAAAGGATCTATCACTTGGCTGAATACTTTTAAAAATGTACAGCACGCATTGAATGGAGGGGAAGTAACTGTTTGTGGTGCCAAAGTTGATGGTTTTGATCAAATTACTAACACGGTTTATCAGTATCACGGGTGTTTTTGGCACGGCTGTCCTACATGTTTTCATGAAAATACTCCCAATAATGTAAATCATCTATCTATGGGAGACTTGTATGAAAAAACGAAGGAAAGGAGTAAACAAATCATTGACGCTGGATACCAATTAGTAGAAATGTGGGAATGTAACTGGATTAAATCGAAAGAGGGTAAAGCAGCAGTAAAAAGTAGTGGAAACGTAATAGTGGAACCATTAAATCCTAGAGACGCATTTTTTGGTGGCAGAACCAATGCTAGTAAATTGAAAGTCGTAAATAAAAAATTAAGATATATCGATGTTTGTAGTTTGTATCCAACAGTTCAATATTTCGATTATTATCCCTTAGGTCATCCAACAAAAATTCATAAACCTGAGAAATATGATGAAAATTGGTACGGTTTAATCAAATGTAAGATATTACCTCCTAAAAAATTATATCACCCAGTTCTACCGATCAAAAGAGATAAACTTCTATTTATTTTATGCGAAAAATGTTTTGTAGATAAATGTAATACTTGTTCACACGATGAAAATGAAAGAGCTCTGGTTGATACTTGGACTACAGATGAAGTAAATAAAGCTATTGAAAAAGGTTATAAGATTCAAGAAATTTACGAAGTATGGCATTTCAAAGAAAAAAGTAATGAATTGTTCAAAGAATATGTAAAAACATTTATGAAAATAAAACTAGAGACTAGTCCGTGGGAAAGCGACTTTGAAACTATTGAAGAATATATAAAAAGCGTTAAAGGAAGTCTCGATATAGATTTAGAAAAAGAAAGTATTAAACCAAATCCTGGACGAAGAGCAGTAGCAAAGATTTGTTTGAATTCTTTGTGGGGAAAGTTTGGGCAAAGATTGAACATGTCACAATCTGAATATGTTGTTGATATAACAAGATGGTACGATATACTTTTAGATGACAGACTAGAAATTGGTTCATGCCAATTTCTGAATGACAATATCGTGCAAATATCTTATAAATTTTTGAATCAATACATCGAAGATAGTTTTTCAACTAACGTTTTTGTAGCTGCTTTTACCACTTCCAATGCAAGATTAAGATTATATGATATGCTTGATAAAATAGGAAAGAATGTTGTTTATTATGATACAGATAGTATTGTTTATATTGATGATGGGAAAAATTCTGTAAAAACTGGCTGTATGTTGGGTGAGTGGACTGATGAATTGGGAAAAAATAATCCCATTGTAGAATGGATTAGTACGGGCCCCAAGAGTTACGCTTATATAACCAATCAAGGAAAAGAAACTATGAAAGTTAAAGGATTTACTTTGAATTATCAAAACGGTAAATCATTAAATAGAGAAGCTATGAATAAAATGTTAATAAAAGAAATAAACAGCGTTAAGCTAAAATATAACATGATTACTCGAAATATAAAAGATAAAACATTAGTAAACAAAGAAGTGGAAAAAGAGTTTAAATTTCAATATGATAAACGAAATATAATGGAAAACAAAGAAACCGATATTATCGATACTTTACCTTGGGGATATTAAACGTAAACATTTAAGAAACTCTTTATATAAAAATCAGTAGTAAGTGGGTACGTTTGGAACATTAACAGGGATTCAAGTCGTTAAATGAAAAAAGTCACTTGGTCTGATGTTTTTGTGGCAACTTTTAAAATTGAAACGATGAGTTAAAGGAATGGGGTTTTATAATAAAAGATGGCCGATAACTTTTTGGATAGAATCAACGCTAGGAGTCAAGCTAAATTTAGTACGTTTAATGATTTGAAACGTAACAAACCTTATGTGATCCTTAAAGCGGAAAAGGTGGACGCTAATTTTGGTGAAACTATAGCGGTAGACTTGGAGGGTGGCTTTACCAACATATTGCTACCGAGTCATTTTTTAAAAAATAGGTTTAACCAAGAGGGTGATTTGGAAACTCTAGTGAAAGGCAAATATAAATTGATTTATAAAGGTAAAGTGGCACTTAAAAGTGGTAACAAAATGCATAGTATCGAGTTTACAAAATGAGCCTATAATTAATAATTTTTAATGATACCCGTCATTAAAAATTAAAACCTACTGTAATTTTTTAGAGTTTCACTAAAGTTTCTAATGGGAAAAAAATATTCTTTTAACTTACCGCCCAAAAAGAAAAAGTCACTGGTTCTGATGTTTTGTGTTGAAAAGTTTTTACTGTTAGTTTTCACTTTAAATATTTACTGTTTGGTGTCACTTTAAATATTTACTGTTAGTTTTCACTTTAAATATTTTACTGTTAGTTTTCACTTTAAATATTTTACTGTTAGTTTTCACTTTAAATATTTTACTGTTAGTTTTCACTTTAAATATTTTACTGTTAGTTTTCTCTCAGTTGGTCCAAACGTGCCCACTTACTACTTATATATATATATATATATATATATATATATATATATATATATATATATATCATATTAGATATCACAGTTCGTAAAAGGTACTATAGCTGCGATAGACCTTGTCTGTCCTAAACAGAATATCATCATCGTGAGAGGGTCACCACAAACCATAACTACTGGAATGATATTACGCCTAGGTAAAAGCAACCCCCCACCGGCCCGGGCGAGGAGTGGAGGCTCACTGCCTCACCCTACCTCCCTAGTTTTCTTGCAAATTTCTCAATTGTTTATCATCTGCCGTTCGAAGTCCATATTGAGCTTTCGATGATTGATGCTTTCAAATGTTTCGAATGAGTCGAAATTGTTTAGTAAAGCTAAAAGCTTGGTTTGGTATTGGTATGGATGTACAAGTAGCACAGAATAAGGAGATAAGTTGATTATTTATTACGTAGGTATTATCTTGAAATACCTCTTGCACCAGAAAAATCTTGAATTAATGTTATTATGTTATCTTCTTTGAATAATGCAGGTTTACAAATTTTTTTTTTTTTTTTTTTTTTTTTGCTGAATGAACTTGAACTGTTTTTTCGTTGTCGTCAAATTTTGAAGGTATATTTTCCGTTATTTCGAGTTTTGGGATTTGAATTCTTCCTGCAATCACTGGCAATTCCCAAAGGACCCCAAAATTGTTTCAGTCATGCAGGATGACCATGCAGGATGACCATATCAGCTTATTTTCCATTATATTTATATTCAATTTTTTTAAGCTTCAGAAATACTTGTACTTAGATACATATTTATCCAAATAATAATCTACTTTTTTTTTTTTAAAGCCTGTGTACATAAAAGATGTTACCTGCTTATATATCCACTACAAAGGTATCATCTTGAAATACTTCTGTGGTCTTGAGTTTTGTTTTATTTTATGGGCATGGCTAGAACTTTCTGCTCCATTCCAGATTTCCGAAAGATCCCAAAATTTGCCAAAATGGTTGATATATTTTTAATAAAAGACTTTACTCATCCGAATAAAATATAGGAGACCACCTAGGATCTAACCTTCACAATTCCTGAAAGTAATCGTCCGATTTGTGTCAAAGTCTCATGTGTATCAATTTTGTTTTGCACATGCGCAATATTCATTACTCATAATTAGTGTAAAATGCATAGGAAGCCTTCCTCAAACCTCCACTCAATCCAACTCAACTACCCTCCAAGTGTGAACAAAATCGGACCAATAGATCGTAAGAAACCACGCTGTTACAATCTGACGTTTGCGCATACGTACATCCTACTACTGATCCGACACTCATGACGTTTATAGCGAACCATCTAGAAGCTAACCCAAACAGAACCTGAAAATTCCATCAAGATCGGTTCATTTGTCTCGGAGTTTCACGTGTGTCAACCATTCAGTTTTGCGCATGCGCAATAGTCATTACTGAATCAATTGCAATAGAACTCATAGGGCATCTCCCTGATAAGTATAACCCAACAACTCTTCAAGCTTGAACAAAATCGGACCTGTAGATCGTATGAAATCAACGTTATGAGGAATCCAAGTTTGAGCTTGCCCACACATCATTATTGATTGGATTGCAATAAAATTTATAAGGTACCATTAAGAAGCTAACTCACATGATCCCTGAAAATTTCATTAAAATCGAACTAAAATTGAGAATTCCCAGTGCTTTTGAGTAGCAGTTGTGTGGGTGTCCCACACGGGGGCTAAGAGCCTCCCCCCCCCCCCCCCCCCAAACACGCTCATCGCTGCAACAGCGTTTCAGTTCCTTGGGTGGTCCAAGGGAGGTCCATAAGGGTTGGGCGATTCTCCAAGAAGTGGCTGATGGACAGATCAACCACTCGTCTCCCACACACAACTTCACAAGACCCTGCACTAAGCAGGTGTCTGTGAATAAGACAAGTAGGGCCATTAGTTTTTCGATTAACCACTTGACCCATTGACTATTTGTTGCCTCTTTGACTATTGAACCTCCTTGAAAGTTGCGTCCCAAAAAAGCAAACTGGGCTTAGCTCCGAGAGTGCTCAAAAGGTTACTGATTAAAACACGTAACCACAATATTCTAGTTGTACATGATATTAAATACGTTTTTTGTTGGATAGAAACCCTGTGAAGTAAAATCCTAAATTTGGTTAATTGCGATCTAAATTTCCGTTGGTGAAGGTACAATACAACTATACTACAATGTGTACTGATTAATTGCAAAATATATAATGTGAAATGAAAATCATAGGTTCCAATACCTCAGATGCATTTATCTTTGAGCTTGGGGTGATGGATGCTGAGCTTTGAGATGAAGGGTTCTCTTGACTGAGTCTTCCTGGAGACATCGTCTTCTGTAAATTGAAGAACAAAATATGTTACCAAGGTATACAGTCACTATTGAACTTACATTACTTACAACCAGTTATAAATCATGAATAAAATAGTGTTCAAATCATTTATTCTACGAAAGCACTCAACTGCTGCAAACTCAGTTGCTAAAGAGTCAATACTTGTTAAGACCTAAACAATAGAAGGCTGTCCAAGAACTACTTAACCCTCCAGCGCCCAAAGATGACCTGCCAGAGAAATTTCAAAATTTTCATATTTTTCCATCTACTTAGGCTCTAAATAGAACATTAAATGTGTTTTTACCACCTCCGCCCCTCCCCCCCTCCCCTTATGACACCGTCACCTGTAGGTGACATTGGGCACCCGAGCAACTAAGAAGGCAAATGAAGTAAACAGGTGGTTTCTGATCTGAAAACGTTTTATTTTTATGAATGTACACAATATCAATTAAAATACGTATTCGAAAATGAAACAATATGTAGAAAATGGTATGGAGTATAAAAAGTCACTTCAAGGGTTGGTCAATTTGCGATGATAGTCATGCCAACAATGGATATATGCAAATCTACTGCACATTTTTCACACATAAAACGGGTTCGCTTATGGCATTGCTTGCACATAGTGACCATCAATTCGATAACTCCATCAGAATACATTTTTTCGAAACAATCCATGATAGACATGTCGGGTCCATCGTAGGCAGTAAGTAGTATGTTCAGGGTTGTCTCCTCTTCCAGCTCTTTTTATGAACAAATCTTCATTGTTCAGCCAATTGATTTCACGTTCGGTCTTCTTCTCTTTTGGTCCTTTCTTGTAAGCCACCGTCCGAGTCTGCTTTTTGGTCAGTTTTGGTTGAGAAGTATGCTGCTCTTCCGGGCTGGAAGGGGACCTCGGAGGAAACCTGCGAGAGTTTTCATCCTCCAAATAGTCAGCATCACATTCATTCCTCTTCGCATTTTTTCAATTATTGGGAAAATACGTATAATTGTTGGGAAAATCGTATAATAAAGGATTCTGATCTGCTGTATGCTATCGCGGCAAGTTAGGGTTTTCACTATGGTGAGATACACATGAAACTCCACAAAACAGGTAGGTACATATGAAATGAAACGTAGGTACACATAAAACACATGAAAATCCTACTTGTCATACCAACAAAATGAGAATAGCGAGCTGAACATTGAAAACAGTAACCCAAAACACGTAAAATGAATGTGAATTGCCAATACCGAGCCCCTGCAACAGATGAACGTCTAAGTTGCTACAGTGCCCAACGTCACCTGCGGGTGACACTCCATTTTTACAGCTCATTTTCCCTTCCAACCCAGGTATATTCACGAATATTTTAACAGATCTCGTTCACATAACTATCTAACTACACAAAAATGTGAAAGCAGTTGGGTTACAAACCGTTTTTCGGGCATGGTGAACGAAAAACGAGGGCTAACTCAGCAGGCGCCAGAAAATGGTGATAAGTCAAACTTAGGAAGGTCATAACCTGATCCATAGGTTTCAAAACGAACTTTTTGTTGGTTTTATGTGTTCATGGATACTTGAAGGAGGTGAAAATATGCTAATCAAGCAGCCAAACCATTACCAGCAGTATTTAAACGTCATCAAAAAAGCGTCACCTGTAGGTGACATTGGGCGCTGGGGGGTTAAAAGTGAACAAAGTAAGGTAGATCTTTTAGGGCCTAAATTAGAATTTGAAACTAGCATGTTCCAATTGTCTAAAAATTTCAGCGTGATATGAATTACAAAACTTGAAAAGTGACCTATTATAGTCTCAACCCGCCCTCCCTCATTTGTTTCTATGACAATTATTCAGACTTGATTAAACATTATTGAATGGGCGCAAATAGGGGAAAACATTGGTTAATGTTACGTGATGGTTAACTGTGTGTTACGCAGGATAAATTGATTTGGATTCAGGCAACTTATTTCAACACAGGTACTAAGCTCGCTCGCTCGGTTTGGCTGTATAGATGCTACAATGGTCTTTTACTGTCGAGTGAGACTCGTAGAATGATTGGAAACGGTAAATCACTAAGGGTAGGTTTAACGTGTGTAGGGGATGTTGCTCGATTCGCACGTTTGAGTTGGGTTGTCTCGCTCCCTTCGCACGCTCTTTGTGGAATGTATAGATGCAATGGGATAAAGTCCATTCCTAGTCCGTTGGAAAAACCTCGTTGAAATCTGACATGTGTAAGGAATGTTGCTCGCTTCGCTCTTTCGGTATGTCTGTATATGAGAGGAAGTTATACTACCCACCCAACTTGGCAGACGTTTTTTCTGTTGGAAATTACCATCAAACGCGGCACCTTATGTGGAACCACGATTAGTATGGTTTTCAGAACATTTCAGTTCTAACAAAACAGTCAGACGTGGAATGTTTTTACGTATTTGTTTTCCGGTTCTATTTTTCTAAAGGTAGGCCATTATTTTATGTGTGTAGATAGGCAAACGGGGAAACTTCCCGAGATCTAGAGGTTCGAAGGCAAAGATCAGAATAACTAAGTTTCGACGGAATAAGCTCGACAACCAACGTTTTAATCTACATTTTCGTTTACTAAAATCGGAAAAAAGAATTTCATGTCTCGAAACTCGCATGGGATCAAATTGGAACTTCAACGAACATTTTAAGACCAACCAGAGCAAAAACCGTCGAAATTTACTGGGTCTAAGGCGGAAAAAATCATAGCGGAGAACGAATTTTTTTCGTCATTTTCCGCATTCTTTTGCTGATTTCTACGGGAAGACAGCATCTTTCAGCGATTTTGACGGTACCATCGTGTTCTATAGGTCCTGAAACGTAACTTTGTCGCTGACATTCGAAGTGCTATCGATCAAATTTTAATGTGGTAGCGGATAGAAGATCGGTCGCATTAAAAGGTCCTCCCACCCGCCGTCCAGTCCATAGTTCGGGTGGAAGTAGAAAATATTAAAATCGCTTATGACCCCTTCAAAAAATCCAAGAAGATCCCCCACTCGTAGACTCCCCCTATTCAACCTTTTGGCCGTGCATAGCATGAACAGATACACAGACAAAAAGACGGAGTTTCATTGTTATATGTAGTACAGATAGAGATGTTTGAACTGCAGTCGCAGTCCTTATGAGTTCGTTTTGGATGTGCACGTGACGTATTGGAAATTTAACGGTGAATCCAAAAATGTGGTCAAAAGTTAAAAAAGTAGTTTTAAAACGTAGGAACGTGGGTTTTTATGGCAAATACTGTGGTTTTCTAAAAAAAAAAAAAAAAAAAAAACGGCGCTCCGCGCCTCGCCAGGGGGCAAGCCCCCTGGACCCCCGGTTACCTCTATTTACATACTTCGGACGAAATTATTGAAACACAGAATGTGTTTGCGTTGTCGCGCAACCAAGTGACAACCAAATAAGCGTCATTGTTTACTATTCATTTATAACATCAATTTATATAGTTATAGTATGAAACTACGAAAAAAAATACGAAATAAATTCGTGATAAATCAAGAGCGATTTATCAAGTAAATGTCCTAAAGAGGCTACAAACGAAATTACAGCTTCCTAGAGTGTAAAGTATAGAAATTAGCTTTAAAAGCCACTCATCTGATCCGGACCCTGGACATCGTCAAGTAAATGTCCTAAAGAGGCTACATACGAAATTACAGCTTCCTAGAATGTAAAGCATAGAAATTAGCTTTAAGAGCCACACATCTGATCCGGACCCTGAGCATGGTCAAGTAAATGTCCTAAAGAGGCTACATACGAAATTACAGCTTCCTAGAGTGTAAAGCATAGAAATTAGCTTTAAGAGCCACACATCTGATCCGGACCCTGAGCATCGTCAAGTAAATGTCCTAAAGAGGTTACAAACGAAATTACAGCTTCCTAGAGTGTAAAGTATAGAAATTACCTATTCAAATTATTTAACCTCCGCTTCACAAATCAAACCGTTTTCGTAATACTCAGATCACCTGCTATGAATCAAATCATCGAAACACAAGCTCAATGAAATCATCAGAAATTAACAAGCGGTTGCAATCATGTTCACAATATCAATTATTGAGAATGATCACCTGTGTGTAAACAATTATTTATATAACCATGCTCATAACTCAGTTTGTTGGACACGCACTTCGCAGTAGTTAACATAATATTGTTGGATAAATCGAGAGCTTTCGAACGAATGGTCAACGAATTTTGTGGGATGAAAAACGACGAAGTACCATATCCCTAGCAACGACTCGGTTGTACGTGAAAATCATCCGTCACACATTTCGTTACCATCCCGCGTTCCATTTTCGGCTAGTTAGTCCATGGCTAAAACACATTCTGTGTTAAAAAAAAAAAAAAAAATCTCGGGAACGGATGGAGATAGAAAGGTGCGGTTGGCGGCATTCCACTCCATTTTCAGTCGTTTTACCCAATTTTTTGATACACCAAGTTCGAAACACCATACAATTACTCCCTTAAAATACGGCGTAAAAAATGCATTCCAACGCAGATAAATCCGTCTTGGCATAAGACAGGTCGAGTTCGTTAGCAGGCCCGATCGCTCCAGAATTTCAGGTTCAAATTTACAATTTAGCGGCTCAAAAAATACTTTTTGACAATATGACATTGGGGGTGTCACAGTCGAACAATTTTTTAGCGCTGAGTCAATTACGACCACTCCAGATCTCTAAGATTAATAATAATTGAAAAAATGATTAATTTGGTCAGAGATTATGTACCTTCCTCCTCGAACGGTTTACTTATTTCCACTTCATAACAGCTTGCAATGGAACCGGCGAAATCTACGTTAATTAGGTAGGTACCTACTCCTCTACCCAACTCATTTTTCCTTTTCTGAGATTCCAGTGGCATCTACGAACTTCAGGTTTGACACATGAAGGCGAAATCGTGTTACTATCGTCATACCTATTATACAGTACCTATTCTAGTGATTTATTAATGAGTTGGTTAGTGTGTTGTGGAACCAATTGGAAGAGGAAACTTTCATGTTTTATAGTTTATATTGCTACGTAGCAGCATCATGAACGTCTCTAGGAGAATCATTAGACTGAGGGGTCGCAGACATCCAAGCAATTCTGGAGTTGACAAGGATTGTGAATACGAGTCGGAATGAAATAAAAACTATTTCTGTTCTAGAACCAAAAATTTCAACCATGTATCATGTTTTCTCCTCGATCGAAACACCAGCTCAATGAAATCATCAGAAATTAACAAGCGGTTGCAATCATGTTCACAATATCAATTATTGAGAATGATCACCTGTGTGTAAACAATTATTTATATAACCATGCTCATAACTCAGTTTGTTGGACACGCACTTCGCAGTAGTTAACATAATATTGTTGGATAAATCGAGAGCTTTCGAACGAATGGTCAACGAATTTTGTGGGATGAAAAACGACGAAGTACCATTTCCCTAGCAACGACTCGGTTGTAGGCGGAAATCAATGTAACACTATATCGTGCGCGGAAAAAAATTGACTCGCAAAATTCGCTAGGACCCCAGGGCTAAAACATGATACATGTTAAAACATTATAGGTGAAAAATGCTCATAATTAACATTCCAATGATACCACATGACGAGCATAAACGTTCGTGTATACACACACACACAACACACACACACACACACACACACACACAACACACACACACACACACACACACACACACACACACACACACACACACTTATATATACATATATACACATAATTAACTACAGCCCTCATTTTTCGCAGAATACATAATCAATTATAGCAAAAAACAGTGATTTCCCCCCAGAATTCTCGATATTGAGAGATTTTGGTTGTTGACCCTCATTTTCATGGCGTTCTAAGGGCTGAACAGCTGGTCATAGAAAAAACTTTAAGTACATGAAATGTAGGAAATTCAATCCAATTTAATTTTATTTATCACATTTTTTTACGGGAAACGCATAGTTTTGGAGTTATTTGCAAAAAAAAAAAAAAAAAAAAAAACGTGGAAAAAACTGTTTTGTCCTCTTTTTTGCAAAAAAAAAAAGAAAAAATTTTCCGGTCAAAATTTTTGTTGTCAAACCTCAGATTCGAGTTCAGCAGTCCAAAATATCCCATAGAACCAAAAATGAAACTACACCAAAACTTTCTGCTGTAAGGCTTTTTTTACACAAGCTGCCTCGACAACTAATGGATGGGAATTTATGGTAGAAAAATCTGAGTATAGGCCCTCATTTTCGTTGCCGATTTAGTTTGTATCATTATAGCAAAAATAGAGATTACAGAGTGAAGTATTGAGGCTTCAGCAAAGAAATGATGGGAGACCATCTAAAGCCTAGCTGGCACAGTCCGTATTAAGCTTGAACAAGAATTTCCGGACACACAAATATACAGATTCGAAACCAAAGTTTCGCCCTTCTGTAAAGTTCTCTGAGTTGCATGAAAACTAAATATAACAATGTATCCAAGTAATTGATAACTTACTTCTCTTTCTCCATTAATGAAATCTGAGACTCTCTTTGGTGTGACCCATTCTTTATCCCGTTGATCGCCGTCATGATGGAACAATCCAAACAGGGATGTTCCAGAACTTTGGGAAGTTCCTGATGACCTAAGCAATAAAAAAAGAAGATCATAGCTATATTATAGATTTTGAAATCATAGATTAGATCTAAAAGGACTATAGATTTTGGAGGAGGCTATACCTAGTTTTCGCATTTGGTGACGGTAATAATGGTCCATTTTTATAATACTGGTCACTTTTGTACTAACTATCACAGGACGGCAAATCATCAGTGGTGACTGTAGTATTACGAAGCAAGACGTATATTGGCTGGTCAGCAGCTGATAGAAAAATACTGCAGTAGTAGTAGAATATAAATTCATTAAATATACGAAATATAAATTAACTCAAATCGAATTCAGCTCTTAAACTCATAGTTTCAAGTGAATGTGCTAACAGCTATTTAACGGCACGGAATTACGAGTATATTTGCCAATTACGTTTGCCACTTGTGATAATGATTACGATTTTGATTACATTCGTGATCACAATTATTTTTTGTAATTATATTCATAAGCACAACCATTTTTTTGCAATTACGACTGTAATCACAAGTTTTTAATGTGATTTTGGCCGTAATAACTGATGCTCTCTATAAATAAGCCCGTTACCACATTTTTTCCCTTGTAGTTACAGTCATTATAGAAAAAGGAGAGTGTGGCCTCACTTTGCCGTTCAAGCCCTTCAAAAGGGCTGAAATTCGGGACTTGATTAGAGGATGCCCTTCTTCATCTGTGTAAATACAAATTAGCCCTGTCCGACAAATAGGGTAGGCGTGGGAGGGCTTTGAAAAGTGTGGTTATTACCTACACAACGGCAAATTGCGGTAGGGAAGGGGTTAGGCAGGGACTGTGTGAGTGAGGGGTTGGGTAGAGGACGATCAGAAAAGGGTTCGACCAAAATTTGGAGGCGCTGGGCCAAATAGGTAACGTTGAGGTGGAGGTGGTAAAATAGGTAATTTTGCAGAAATTGTTAGTTAGGAGAGAACGAGTGGTGGAAATGTTAGAGGGGATAAATTTAGAGTTCTTCTCGAAATTCGGAAGAGAACGGAGGGATAGGTACGGGTGAGAAGGGCGGGGAAGTCGAAATGGAGTCTTTTAATTTAGGGAGAAAAATGGCGCTACAACCTGGTATGTACTCGTAGGTATACCAATGTTCGAACGTGCAGAAACAGACGCACCTCAATGTGAGCTCTGAAATTCAGAAGGGGAAGCATACTGGGTATATAGCCCTTCGAGCCCTGAGGTGTGGAAAAATTCAACAAGGCAATAGCCTGTGCCACTAGGTTTTCCGATTTTAGCGTCGATTCGGTCTCGAGTCCCGTAATTCCACCCTAAGTGATCTGTTCAATGGTCCAGGTGTATGTTGAAATTATCCTCAGCACTGAGGAGTGGGTTGCCAGGCGTGTTAATACAACAAAAAATCACGTCTGAGGTTGTAATTATGACTGAAATTACAGAAAAAATTAAGGTAACGATTGTAATAACAGGAAATTCTAAGATCAACGCACTAATCACAGAAGCAACTAAGATTACGGCTGTAATCACAGAAGAAATGTGATTGTACTGTAACTACAGAGAAAAATTTGCAGTAAAGGGCTTATTTATAGGGGAAATCGGTTAGTATTCCAAAAACACGTTAAACAAAAAACCTGGGGACACAGCCGCTATAGCAAAAAAATAGTCCCAGTCATGCAGCATGATCGTATGAGCGAATTTTCTTAAATTATCGTACTACATTACGTTAAATTCTAAGGAGAGTTATCGTTCGGTTCTGTTCTTGCGAGCTTTTGTCGAATTCTGATCGTTTTAAAATCATGGACCGTGCCAAAAAATGCAGTTGGTATTTTTTTTCATTTTATTTATTTATTCATTTTTTATTATTATTACTATTAATATTATTATTATTTTTATTATTATTATTATTATTATTATTATTATATATATATATATATATATATATATATATATATATTTTTTTTTTTTTTTTTTTTTTTTTTTTTTTTTTTGAGCTGTGAATTGTATATAAGTGGTCATAAAAGCTGTGATCTATATGGGATCATGATGTTTACTAAGATGGAAACTTTATGTTAATGTCCACCTCTTCAATGAAGAAATCTTGCGATTCATATGACATAGCTGTTATTGAATTCTGATTGTTTCAAAATCATGAACCGTGTCCAACAGCTTGTTGAATTGGACTAGATAAACTGCGTTGCATTTCTAGGGTTAAAAATCGTCTGTTCTAGGGTTAAATCGACTACCCTCCAACATTGAGTGAGATCGAACGACAAGGTCGTCAAAAAAGATTGATGGATTAATGTCAAGATGATTGTGGACTTTACATTTGCTCATGTGCAGAGTGTATTATAGTTTTGTGATTAATGAAACCGGTAGAGGGCCGTCTACAGCTTATCCCACACATTCCCTGGATATTTCATCAAAATCTTATTGCAATTCTAGAAATTATGCTTCATACAATGATTTGAGAACATGCAGAATGACGGATAGGCAGACAAACACACACGAAACCAAAGCTGTTTAGGATGGTCTAAAATGTAAAATTCAAGTGGAACGCTTGATTATAGTGAGGAAACAATCACAAGGTACTGCAAAAGCCAGGAAAATAAGGAATTAAAAATCAAGGAGGCACATTACGTCACAAATTATTTGCAGAATTCTTAAAGCGCGGTAGATATATTTCGTAACATCTAGATTCCTGCATTACCTACATAAACTGTGTATGGAAGAGCTAGCGATTTGGAGGATCAGGGTTGCCAACAATCCTAAAATCCTAAACAGAACACGGACATGGGACACCTGAGTATTTATATGAACCACAATGCTGCATTTCATCATTTCTTTATAGCCACAACTGTATCATTTAGGAAGTCCACTTCAGATTTTTTTTAAATCACACATGAGTAAACGTTAGGGTCAATCATTCCCGATTTTGATAAGCGATTTGTTCAACTGATGGCAGCACCGTCGGGTCAATAACATTTCTCATATTCTCCACTCCATTTGAACCGATTTTGATGCGGTAAACGAGAATGAACTGCACTTCTGTCCAAATGACACTACGCTACAATTTTGAATTTTAAATTAAAATTTCAATAAAAATTTCAGATTTTCAATACACAATTTTTTTCTTTACCTTAGGGTTGTAGAGGGCGAGAGTAATCAGCTTCTCGTATTTTGTAGTTTTTTATTCCAGCTAAGCGCTTTCGCCACATCATAAGGCCTCGTCAGAGCTGCATATAAGTCATATTATAGTGATTCTTTGTTAGGGGGACCCATCCTCTTATCATGGTTAGCAGGCGGTGTACCTTTTACATGAGGGAGGCTAATTTTATTGTTAAAATTAGCGAAATATTAAAATTGTTAGCAGGAGCACTTATACTTTCAATGATTTTTTCTAAATTGTGAGATTATAGCTTAAATCATCGGTTTTTAACTGAGCACAAAGCTCTTCTCAGAATTAAAATCAGATGATTATAATGAGAGTGAAACGTCTGGGGACTTACCCATTGTCGTTAGTCGTCCCCTCATTGGTTCTCCATATTATTCTCCTGATCCAATTGGGTCGCCTACAATTTTTTTCTTAAGTTTGTTATATGCATTGTTTATTTTTCTAAACTGTAAGTAAAAGCAATAAACCACCTATTTATTCGATGATTATTACAGAAAAAGAAACTTTGGTGTCACACAGCTTCACTTTGCATTCACGCAAAATTCATTCCGAACTTGAACCAGTCAAACATGTATTACAATAAGAGGGTTTCCACTTGGTTCGCCACCGGCCAGTAAGATGCTCGCGGACGTTTTACATTTCCAAAACTAAATTATATAAGAACTCTATACACCTTTTTTTTTCTGTTGAATGGGCTTTTAGCGGGGCTTAAAAGTGAGTAATATGAGAAAACATTGTAAAAAACGAGAAAGTTGCGTCCTATTTATTTTCTATTCAACCTATGAAGCTGAAATTTGGAATGAAGAACCCAGAGACGTCTAAAAACGAATCATGAAGACTAGAGCCCCCCAGATCAGCTGAGTGAGATCGGAGCTAAGTTCTTTGCTATTCAACTTATGAAACTGAAATTCGGAATGGAGACCTCTTGGGACATCTAAAAACGACATCTATGAAACTGAAATTGGAATAGAGAACCCATGGGACGTTTACAAACGAATCATTAAGTCTGGATCCCCCCAGATCAGCAGAGATAGATCTGGAGCTAAGTTCTTTGTTATTCAACTTATGAAACTGAAATTCGGAATGGAGGCCTCTTGGGACATGTTGAAACGACATCTATGAAACTGAAATCGGAATGGAGAACCCATGGGACGTCTACAAAGAATCATAAAGTCTAGCGCCCCCCAGATTAGTTGACTTGGATCCGGAGCTAAGTTCTTTGCTGTTCAACTTTTGAAGCTGAAATTTGGAATGGAGGCCACTTGGAACATTTATAAATCTATATCAATAAAATAGTAAGTATGTCTGTCTGTACATTGATTAGAATCATGGAATATTGCGTTTCTTTTCCGTTTCATGCTATTTGTAGACGATTGGTACCATTTTCTCAAATTTTCTCTGTCAGTCTGTCTGTCCGTATGTATGTCCGCTTTTCACGGTTACAGGGGTCATTGGACAACTGATATGAGTGATGGGAAATGTCTGTATCATTCCAACTCAAATTATAGGCTACTTGAAGTTTTTAAAATTTGAGCCAGAAGGGGGTGTTTTAGGGAAGGGGGAGGGGGTGAAATGGGGTATCTTGGAAACCATTGAACGAACTAGAGATCTGAGTGGGCGAATATGTTTTGATTATTCTAACTTAAATCACAGGCTACATGAAAATTTTCAAATCTGCCCCATAGGGGGTGTTTAAGGGGTGGGGGGGGGGGAGTATCTTAGTCATCACTGAATAAACTGGGGATTTGATTGTCGAATATGTTTTATCAGTCCAACTTAAATTAAGTATAGGCTATTTGAAGTTTTTAAAATGTGAGCCAGAGGGGGTGTTTTAGGGGATGGGGGGGGGGGGGGGGGTATGAAATGGGGTATCTTGGACACCATTGAACGAACTTGGGATCTGATTGGGCTAAATGGGGTATCACTACTTGGTAGGGACTACTTGAAATTTTTCAAATCTGTCCCATAGGGGGTGTTTTAGGAGAGGGGGGAATGGGGGTATCTTGAACATCACTGAATAAACACATGATGTTTTCTAGCCTCAACCATAGTGAGGTGTTTGGGGTGAGGAACGAAAGGGAGGGGGGAGGGGGTGTTTAAACAGAATAATTTGGCCATCACCGAACGAGCTGATGATCTGATGTTCGGATGAATGAAATTGGATTAGTCTGAACGTTTTTTTGCGTTATCTATGAAGAATGTTTTAAATCTATATTTATAAAATCGTAAGTATGTCTGTTAGTAAATTAATTAGAATCATGAAATTTTTCGTTTCTTTTCCGTTTTATGCTATTTGTAGACGATTTGTACCATTTTCTCAACTTTTCTCTGTCTGTCTGTCTGTTCGTATGTTTGTCCGCTTTTCACAGCTTCAGGGGTCATTGTACAACTGATATGAGTGGTTTACGGGAGGGGGAGGGGGTGAAATGAGGTATCTTGGACACCATTGAACAAAGTGGGGATCTGATTGGCTGAATATGTTTGGATTATTCTAATTTAAATCACAGGCTACTTGAAATTTTTGAAATCTGCCCCATAGGGGATGTTTTAGGGGAGGAGGGGGGATAAGGGTATCTTGAACCTCACTGAATAAACTGAGGACCTGATTGATAAAATAAGTCTGGATAACGCTAGAAAACCAAAGTCTACTTAGAAATTTTGAGTTCCGACCCATAGGGGTGTTTTTGGGGGAGGGGGTTTGGAAGGCGTATCTTTGACATCACTGAATAAACTAGGGATCTGATTGGGCGAATAGGTATGTTTAGATTACGTCAACCGCAATCACAGGCTATTTAAATTTTTTCTAGCCTCAGCCTTGTTTGTGGTAAAGAACAAAATGGAAAGGGGTGGTGAAATGGAATAATTTGGTCATCACCGAACGAACTGGCGGTCTGATGTTCGGACGAATGAAATTTGATTAGTCTGAACGTTCTTTTGGGTTACCTATCAAGAATATCTTTAATCTGAAATATGGGGGTGTTGATGGAGAGGGAGTGGGCGTTGATGTCAGTAGTTTGGTCCTAAAGTTAATTTATAAGTAAGTACTTTTAAGTAAGGACATTTTTGAATCAGATCGGTAGGGCTTGCGTATATTCAAGTCAACCTATATATTCAAGGGCAACGCACTGGTGAACGAGCTAGTTAATTATAAAGTCTGAAGCCCTTAGATCAGCTGAGTGAGCGCCTCAGTTAATTTATTTGCTATTCAACCTATGAAGCTGAAATTTAAAATGGATCGTATTCCACGTTCCTGCAATGTTTAGCCGAGGCTCAAGATGAAAGCGAAAGGGAATTTGGGATCCCAACATCCGGATCAAAGGGCGGTGCTCTTTGCGAGGCGTGCAGCGCCGAGTTTTTTAAAATTCTTTCTACATTAAAAAACCTACAAATTCAATATTAAATTATTTTTCACTAAATTTGGAAATTCACATTTTGAATTCAGAAACTAAGCGTTCCTTTATTCTTTCGTATACACTGGGCCCTAATACTTTCAAATCAAAAATGTGGTGTCATAAGTATAACACGGTGGCCGTTTTTAGAACCATTACTGGGATGATTGGCCTGAATACCCAACCAGAACCTTGAAAAATCGTATCACATTCGGATGTCTGCTCCAGGTACTAGAAAATAGTATCTCAATTGGGTGTCTACTTCAGGATAATTTGTGGGTTTCCAATACCGCAGAAACTGTTAAACAGCAATAAATTTGGGTGATCCTAGGAATTGATAATGCTATTGAATTTGGGAGTCTGCTCCAGGAACAATTTAATAATCGAGTGAGGATGTTTACGTAGGGAATAAAATTTTAATGGTCCTAACAATCCGCGAAACCAGGGCAATTTTTTCAAAGTCAGGAACTTTCTTGATGAAACTAACATGTGGCAACCTTGCGAAGGATCGTTGCTACACGGCCAAATGCCTAGCAGATTAATTTTGGTTATACATGTAATTATTTGAATCGACTAAGAATAACCTTACCGCCTTCGTTCCATTTGATGATGTGGTGCAGAAAAAATGAGACAGCGAGCAGAAAATTCAGCGTTGGTTTCTGGTAAGAATGGGAGTTCTCCTCTGGGAACGGATGTAGGTACTGACTGGAAGAGCTGTCGTTTCTGAAACTTTTGAAATAATTGAAAGCAAATTAGGACCCGATGTCTTATCGTGACAACCGAATGCAGATAACTATTAACTTATCTCCTTAACACAACAGAGAGTTTGTATCTTTGCATAAGTTTAGTCATATGCTAACAATAGAACGATGAGTTATTAGAATCGTTGTATTATTAAATATGTTGTGATAAGAACCCTTAATAGTTTGCAGTTCAACGACTTTGAAAGTTGTATTTATAAGATATAGATTGAAACTATGCTTTCCGCCGTTTTTTAGGACGTCCTTCTGAAGTTAGGTCGAATAGACAAGGCTTTGTTTATAAGAGGGACCTATTGGAATTGATCCAGGGGGGTAGGGAACAATCCAAGCATGAGAAAAAAATAACCAAATACAAATCCGTAACTATATACAGGGTGTCTCAACTTAAGTAGGCAAGACTTCAGGGATCAATTCTACAAGTAATTTGCAACAAAAGGTGTCTCATAAAGTGTTATTTTTTAGAGGCTTCGTTTTCGAGTTATTGACGATCTAAGATTGTTTTCGTGTTTTCGACCTTATCTCCTAAAAATTGCTGTGACCCCATCATTCTTTGAGTATTCTCAAACCTGAGGATACCGTTGGAAAGAACGTTAAATTTCCTATCTTTTTGATGCCAAATCATAATTATTCAAGAGAGTTAAGATACCAAAAAAAGAGGTCAAAGTACAAACTTTGTAAAATTCTAAAAATTTGGGTTTTTTCAATCTGATTCCCCCCTCCATAAAAAAAATGAACAGTCGTTTGCAAGTACAGTAAAAACTTCAAAATCTTATCAGCTTTCTAACGGTATAGCCAAAAAATTGATAAAAGTAACAACAAGGAGACAAAACGGCTTTTGAATGTGAAAAAACGTGGTATTTTTAACGAAAATCGATGGATTTCAGGAAAAAACGATCTCCCACAACTTTATGATTTAAATGTCGAATTCTACGTAATTTTTCACGCTGAATCGAATGGTGACACTTGGAGACCTCTACGACTAACGATTAAGGGCGAAAGTGCCCTTCTCTGAGTTTCAAGGGTCAAAGGGCACTTTCGCCCTTATTCGTTAGTCGTAGAGGTCTGCAAGTGTCACCATTCGATTCAGCGTGCAAAATTACGTAGAATTCGACATTGAAATCATAAAGTTGTGGGAGATCATTTTTCCTGAAATCCATCCATTTTTGTTAAAAATACCACGTTTTTTCGCATTCAAAAGCCGTTTTTTCTCCTTGTTGTTACTTTTATCAACTTTTTGGCTATACCGTTAGAAAGCTGATAAGATTTTGAAGTTTTTACCGTACTTGCAAACGACTGTTCATTTTTTTATGGAGGGAGGAATCAGATTGAAAAAACCCAAATTTTTAGAATTTTACAAAGTTTGTACTTTGACCTCTTTTTTCGGTATCTTAACTCTCTTGAATAATTATGATTTGGCATCAAAAAGATGGGAAATTTAACGTTCTTTCCAATGGTATCCTCAGGTTTGAGAATACTCAAAGAATGATGGGGTCACAGCCATTTTTAGGAGATAAGGTCGAAAACACGAAAACAATCTTAGATTGTCAATAACTCGAAAACGAAGCCTCTAAAAAATAACACTTTAAGAGACACCTTTTGTTGCAAATTACTTGTAGAATTGATCCCTGAAGTCTTGCCCACTTAAGTTGAGACACCCTGTATAAGACCTAATAACTAAGACTATAATATAACTATAATAACTAAGACCTAATCCGTGGAAAAAACCAAAGGTGTATGTCTGCGTGTAGGATGCATGTGACAAATTTTGTCGAAGCTGCTTAGGTCACAATTCTCAACTAATTTTCGAGATTCTTTCTTTGTTCTTTCCCAATTTTAGTTTAATTGTGAAACGAACCCCGAACATTTCGAATTTTATGATAAAGGGGGAAAATGAAGGGGTTAAAGAAACATAAAGAAACAAAATGTATTTTTTTTTTTTTTTTTTTTCTTCTTCTTTTTCCGACAAATATTTTCAACGCTCTGGGTATTTACAATTCTCAACCGATTTTCGTGATTCCTATTTTGTTCAATCCCAATTCAAGTCTAGTTGTTCAAGAAACCTCCTGAATTAACCATCAGGGGAGAAGGGAGTGGAGGGAGTAATTACCGATTCTTTCAAGCGCTGCCAACGCAACAAATCTCGGCCTGTATTCCTGATTCTTTTTTGTTCCATTAAGAATTAGGCCTAATAGTTTTGGAACTTAAATGTCAGGAGTTTCAAATTTCATTATGGAATGGGATGAATGGATGGGGTAATAGTAACATATCGTGGTGTTTTCACTATTCTCGTCAGATTTTTGGTTTATTATTTCCAATAATAAGCAAACCTATGTGATCGTATAGCAAAAAATGTTTATAACCCCCCCTCAAACTTTGTCACTTTACGTTTCAAGGTGCGTAGAATCCAAATTTGAAATATCCGTCCGCCGTTCGCCGTTTGCCGTCCGCCGTCCGGGCCATAAAAGGCCTAAGAATTGACTTAAAAACCCCGTTTTTTCGCACATAGACTCCATTTGGGGTCTAGTTGGTCCTAACGTTTAACCATCCCGATCGCTTTACTCGCATAGATGCTATGGGCCAAAAACGGGCGAAAAAGTGTCTTTTTCGAGGCTTTGAGTGTTAGACTGACGTGTTAAAACTCCAACCTGCTCAACCACAACTGCGCAAGCTAATATTCCACGGTTAGGATAACAATGGGCAGTAGGACTTCGTAACAGAACGCTTTAGGACCAGATCATGCACGACCACAACTGCGCGACCTAATATTATTCTCATGTTAGGACGAAATTCACTCATCTCAAAATGCACAACTTTCAAATGAATGTTGATGGAAAAATATGAGTGATATGATAGTGTAAGCGTAATAGGGCGGTGAACCTCCGGTTGTGAGGTAACGAGACCTAGGGAGTACCTCCAGGGTGGCGTGGAAAACTTCCTACACTTGTATTGCTTTCGAATTTCATGTCCCTTCGAGGCATGAATATACGTTTTTTTCTAAATCATATTTGTGTGTTAATACCAATGCTTTGCCTACACATATTTAATAACAAATCCTCTCGACTTTTCGTACGTACGTAGAAAATGATATTATTAAGGCAACGATTATTTGAATAGATAGGAGCTCAAATCGAGAAATATAAACATATGTATATAATTAAAGAAGTATAGGTTGTGGCAACTCGAAATAGGACACGCCGAGGAGTCTGCACGGGCCTTATGACGTACGCAAGCCAACTAAAACTACGATCATACTCAATTGAAAAAATAATAAACCTTTTTGAAATAATTTGCAGCGTTTTTTTTCTTTTCTTCACAATCATGATTCCGGTAAGTTTCAGAACACGTGTCAAGAGTATTAAATTTCAAGAGTACGCAACTCCCTTCTATGGTTTTCAATGTTTCAACCCTTCTATTTTGCCCCTTAGGGTAAAAGCTTTAGTTGGCGCTGAGTATTGAGTATTCCAGTCAAATAAGACCTAAAAATTGTGTTTTGGTAACAAAATTCGTCCATAAATGAAACTTTGGTTATAAAATCTTTTAAGCAGTAGAATTTGAATCTGAAGAGTCTCCAGAAAAAGTGGTGGAAGATAGTTTTAGAGAGGGAGAGTGGGGGGAAATGTCAGAAATAAGCCAAAAAAAGTGTCTTTTCCTTTGTATTTTTTAATGCTGAATCGGAAAAAACTCTTGTCAACCCGATCGGAGCACTTAATTATGATATATGATGAGTTTTTAGGGAAAAAATATAAAATTGTGTATACAAAAGTAAGTAGGCAAGTACCTATTCTTTGAAGGGACACACTTAATGAAATGGTGGTTTAAGTTAATGCAATAGTAATGTTGATGTTTGTGACAAACAACCATAGTTTCTCACATTTTTAAGTACAAAAGGGGGGGAGTTGGATTATCAGCATTCCAGGTCCAAAGTTCAAACACGGAGGAAAGGGCTTTTCAAGACAGTAAAACTCATGGTTCCGTACTTTATTGCATGTGGGCACATTCACTATGCAAAAGCAAGCCTCATCTATCTTCAACAGATATCCAAATTGCAAATGCACAGTTCGAATTTCAACGGTTTGCAGAGGAATTCTTCACAATTAGAAGAACAAACAAATTGTGCAGTGGTACCTCACCAGATATGGTGATAGAGCGAACCGAGAATTCAAAGAGAAAGGAGGAGTTATTCACAGAGGATTTACTGACGATGTATTAAGTAATTATGTTTCAAAAAAACCCGCAATGGCACACATTACTGAAGCTCTTGAAGATTATTCAGGCCTTATTTTCCTTACGTCTGAGCAATATGTATGTGCTCGTGAAAGTCGTATAAATAGGGACAATAATGACATTGCAAAACTTCAGAAGCGCCTGGAATTGAATAATGCATTTCATAAATCGTCATCAATTGTAGTGTCTCTTGGGATAGGTATCATTGGTAGGTAACAAGTTTAGTAATAAATACAATATTGGCTATCCTACTGCCTGTGTCCTTAGGATTGGGGCTGGGTTCGTCATGACAGTAAACTTCAGCCTATTAAAACTACGTCGCAACCTGCCCCTGATGAAGTCCTTAAGCTAATTTTCTGCTCGTGCAAAGGAAATTGTTCAACTCAACTGTGCAGTTGTTGTTGCTGTTGTGCAGAAATTGATTCTGAAGAAGAAATTATATGTGAGGAAGAGAAATTTACAAATTAAATAAGTAAGAACTAACTAGAAAAGATTTAAAAAATATAAATACTTACTTGGTGCAACTTTGTAATACAAATTAATTCAACCGACAAATGGTGTGAATTTTATATTTTTTCATGAAAAATCCTTCACATATATTTTATACATGACCTCTAATCGTGTTAAAAGTTGTTTTATACTAAGGAAAAGACCCCTCACTCGACTTTTTTCGTAAAGTTATGATTTCTGACATTTTCCCACACTCCCCCCTCTCTAAAACCCTGTTCCACCACTTTAATTTCTGGAGACTCATCAGATATCAAATTATACCTTCTGCTAAAATGAAGTTATAATCAAAGTTTCATCGATGGACGAATTTTGTTGCCAAAAATCCGAATTTGACTGTACTAGAGTGAGAGAGAGAGAAGAGAGAGGGAGGGGGGAGATAAAGAAAGGAAGGGAGGGAGAGAGAGAGTTATTTATTTATTCCACCGTACAAGTGACAAACTATACAAACTGTGTAAGTTCATGTAACCCAGCAGTAAGCTTAACCCGTGGGGCTGGGTTGGAGCAGAATATCCTGTTCATAAGTCAAATAAAAAACAACGAACTATATCAAGTATTGAATTACTAGCAAGTATTACGATTATATTAAACAGCAAAAGAGATTATGCTAATATATAAAAAGAGAGCGAGAAATGATACTACAGATTAATACAATTAAAATTAAACTGCCGTTACGCCTTTCTTTTCTTGGTTGATCACAGAGGTTAATTATTGAAAATACTGAACCAATCAAATCAAAATCTGCATGTTAAAATAAGAGAAGTTGGAAATTATCATTTTCAATCGCATTTTACGTTTTAGACCGACCTGAACATTCTTGATTTAATGTCTGTGTTCGCTAATCATTATTGCAGTCAAAACCATACAAACTACCGTCAGGTTATAATTATATTCCAATAGATACTTACTGCTGTGGCTGGTGAATAATGATAGAATTTCTGATCATTCGGTTACTTATAAACCACTAACGATGGTTACATAAATCTTGTGAGGGCACGGGAACTGTTGACGAACTGTATCGACGGATCCCCATGTAACGACGCAAATTTTTCCTATGGACTTTGAAAATAGAAAGTTGACGTTATCTTGAAATTAAGATGACCAGAATTGACATTCATTCGTTGGCGACCTTGAGTTTGGACTTTGATTCGTAAATGCTGATACGACGACTATTTACTGAAGTTATCTTCCGCTCGCTTCCACTAACAATCCAACGTAAGTTGTTCCACCAACTCGATATGTTTTGATGTAGGTACGTTTCAAAAGAAATTTGTCTCCATAAATTGATTAAAACCCCCTTATTTTCCAATTATTTTTCATACCTATCCATCTTCTCTAACCATAATGAAAAGCTGGGGATTTGCGAGTGCTCGTACCGCCGAATTCAAAAATATGCTGCTCGAAATTCCAGACTTACATCAGACCAAAGAAATCACGTCCTTAAAGTGAATTCAACGATTAGAGCCCAGCCTATTTGTCTGATCTATTTCAATAGGACGTCCCTCTGAAGCTTGGTAATATTACGAAGGTTATAACGAATATTACGACACTTTACAAAGGTTTAAGAATTTCACTCCTCCTGGTTTAAAATTAATCTTAGCAAAATCATTATTAATACCACATTTCACTTACTGCTGTGAATTCTTTTCTCAAAGTTTATCATCCAAAGAGCTCCATAGATTGCAAGTCTGCTACAATTCAATAGCCAGATATGTATTTGACAAAGGCCGATATAGCCACATTACTGAATTTTCAGAAAAATTAGTAGGTTGTTCTTTAGTAAACTATTTTAAATTTCGAATTTGTATATTCATATTTAAGCTTTTGTATGGTGAGGGCCCTGCTACACCAGAATACCTAGAGGGCATGTTTGCCTATGGGCGTTCTGGGAGGCTCCATGTCTTGAATGTGTCACCCCATCGAACGGTCTCCTTGGGTAATTCCCTTCGTATCGCTGGTGCAAGGATATGGAATTGCCATCCGTCGTTGCCCTGACTTTTCTGCCTTCCTTTTGCTAGCTGAGAAACATTTTGCAGCTTGAATTATTAATTCTAACCCACCACAATATTTTTATTATTATGTTTTAGCATACTTTATTTTTGTTTTAATTATCTATTTTTTTCAACTACAAATACCTAACTATCTTATTGCCTAATTAGTCTAAAAAAGAGCTGATTTTTATGTTATTGTAATTTTACTTTTAACATGTTTAATGTTTTAGGGCTGGGGGTCGTTCTGTGAATTCCGACACGCAAATCTGCAACGTTTTTTTTCTGATGATTTCCGCTTACAACCGAGTCGTTGCTAGGGAAATGGTACTTCGTCGTTTTTCATCCTACAAAATTCGTTGACCATTCGTTCGAAAGCTCTCGATTTATCCAACCATATTATGTTAACTACTGCGAAGTGCGTGGCCAACAAGCTGAGTTATGAGCATGGTTATTTGAATAATTGTGTACACTCAGGTGATCATTCTCAATAATTGATATTGTGAACATGATTGCAACCGCTTGTTAATTTCATTGAGTTGGTGTTTCGATGATTTGATTCATAGCAGGTGATCCGAATATTGCGAGAACGGTTTGATTTGTGAAGCGGTGGTTAAATCATTTTAATAGGTAATTTCTATACTTTACACTCTAGGAAGCTGTAATTTTGTATGTAGCCTCTTCAGGACATTTACTTGACGATGCCCAGGGTCCGGATCAGATGAGTGGCTCTTAAAGCTATTTTTTATGCTTTACACTCTAGGAAGCTGTAATTTCGTATGTAGCCTCTTTAGGACATTTACTTGACGATGCCCAGGGTCCGGATCAGATGAGTGGCTCTTAGAGCTTGCATACGAGTCTGCAACTAAAGACATAAAAATGTCCCAATGTGTTGCAGACTCGTATGCAAGCGTACTTTGGTATGAGTCCCATCGGAAATATCTAATGGTAAAATAAAAATGTATATAAATATAATAAATTGTTTTGGTTAATTAGAATCTTTCCTTTTTTCTTGACCTTAAAAAAACTATATCTAATATCTCCCTTGCGAGGGAAAAACATTAAACATGATTTAATGTTTTTCACTCTCAAGGGAGAAATTATGAAATCGTTGTAGTTTAGTTTATGCGCCATAGCAAAGACATAAAATGTCAAATTTACACAACTGAAAGGCCCACGAGGCTTATGTGTATGCATTTCGTTTGCCAAATAAATCTTCTTCTTCTTATTAGCAAGGCTTCGCATACTATAGGAGGGACGCCCTATTGAAATTGATGACTGTGACGCATTTTTATGGGTTGTATTCGTGTAATTGCCGTCAGACGAATACGATTACACGAATACGAATATAATCGCAGTTGACTCAGAATCAACGAATACCTAATTATCGCGATTACAATCGTATTTGTATTCGACGATAAGATTATGCCCAACACTGAATCAAACCATTTATGTAGTTTTTTCTCTAAAAGTAAACATGCTATGATTTGAAGGTTGAATAGAGGTTTATTAACAGCGTGCAACAGATGTTTCCCGAAGAAACTATTTCTGTTTTCAAATCAGCCAAGAGAAGATGCGGCTGCCAACAAATACGGGGTTTTTACACGAGGCAAATGAATCAGAGCCCATTATAATCCATGTTTCGAGGGTTTGATGAAATTCAAGGGCCCGAACAGTTGGTGCTCTCGAGGTTTACTCGCAACTCGAAACCCGTTTTGCGTCTGTTTCTTCAAAAATAGAACAGAGAGTGAAATAGGGCTTGACCCCAAAGGCTCTTTTGCGAGGCGGTTCTCCACATTAGCGAAGTGAAATGTTCTTCAAATAGTCGGCAGTCGGACCCATCAATATTATCTTAGGCTGCCAGAATATGAGTTAATCCGTGCTAACAGGATTTATTTTGAACATGCGGGCATGCCCAATCGCCCAGTAAATCAGTGTGGTGGAGTTAAAATTGGGCGATTAGTTGAAAAAATTGTATAGAAACAGAAATTGATAGAGAACAAAACTGATGATGCAAAACAAATATCATTTGTGTCACAAGTATGACGATTTGAGACATTCTGAAACGGTTCGTGAAGTTAGCGCTTTTTCATAATAGAGAGTTTTTGGTGACCACTAAAGTGCCCTTAACGTCACCCTAACGTACCTACCTACCCAAGAGTACGTGACCTTGAGTGGACGTTAGCAACGTCGTACGTTAGAATAGCTCATTTAACGTCACCCGTTAGGGGATCTAAAGGCACTAGACACCAGCCTAACCTTTCTGTAAATGTAACACTACTGGTCTCCTCAAAATTACTCGAAAACTGGTGATGTAAATAATAATAGTTTTAGCGAATTTTTGAAGAAAATTAAGCTATTGCTCTCGCCTCAAAATTTGTAGAATGTGAATTTTTGAAAAAATTTTATGCAGAAATCCGTTTCAGGCTATTCTGAATCATATTCTGAAGTTTAACGCATTTTTTTATGAATGTATGTATGTATATATGTATGTATGTATGTGTCATTCCCGACGATAACTGTCCGTAGAATTGTGCTAGAAACTACAAACAAATTTTAAAATGTTAAGGACACAAAACGAAAGTTCAAGTTAGTTGGCCAGCATGATCGGATTACATTTTCGGGTTGAAATTTTCAAAAATGTAGTCAACAATTTCAAAATAGCCTGTTTTTTTGCGATTTGTTGTGCGAAATAATTTTTTCAGCATACTAACATGTGGTGTATTCGGAATCAGCGTAAAATTTCCTATAAGAATATGTATCAAGTTTTAAAAAACTTCAAAGATGAAAAATCAGTCAAAAATCGAAATAATGCCGTTCGCTAGTTGTAAAAATCGGTAATATTTGCATGAAACATTGTCCAAATTCAGATTGAACTACTCTTATGGATAGAACCATGCTGTTTAAAACGTAGGTAGTAGGTGCTTGTAAAAAAAAGCCAGTTGCCATTTGGATTAGCATCTTCATTTGCTCTCTCAAGACTATAGTAGCGGGTGACGTTGAGTTGAAATCGCCAAAAACTCTCTAATATGTGATTCCAGACGATAACTCTCCTCAGGATTAAAATAAACATCCCGTTCTTGCGCCAAAAAATCAAGCTTTCCAAATTAAAGGATGAGTTCGTTGGCCATCAATTTTTGAGTACATTAAATTGGTAAAATTTCAAAAAAATGTACTAAATATTCGACAATTTATTGATTGCTATCCACACAGTGTATTCAATTCGATTTTGTAGTATCGATCGGTTCAATGAATAGTGAATTGTATTTTGAGCTAACAAGAAAAAATTGAAGAAAGAATAAATTAACAAAACACTACAAAACGCTTGCATACGCGTCTGCAACACATTGGGACATTTTATGTCTTTAGTTGCAGACTCGTATGTGTTGCAGACTCGTATGCAAGCTCTAAGAGCCACTCACCTGATCCGGACCCTGGGCATCATCAAGTAAATGTCCTAAAGAGGCTACATACGAAATGACAGCTTCCTAGAGTGTTAAGTATAGAAACTACCTATTAAAATGATTTAACCACCTCTTCACAAATCAAATGGTTCTCGCAATATTCGGATTACCTGCTATGGATCAAATCATCGAAACACCAGCTCAATGAAATCATCAGAAATTAACAAGCGGTTGCAATCATGTTCACAGTATCAATTATTGAGAATGATCACTTGTGTGTAAACAATTATTCATATAACCATGATCATAACTCAGCTTGTTGGTCACGCACTTCGCAGTAGTTAACATAATATGGTTGGATAAATCGATAGCTTTCGAACGAATGGTCAACGAATTTTGTGGGATGAAAAACGACGAAGTACCATTTCCCTAGCAACGACTCGGTTGTAAGCAGAAATCATCAGAAAACCAACCGTAACGCTTTTTTTAACGCTTTTTGTTAACGCTTTTTTCGTTTATGTGCCAAAGTAAAGACATAAAATGTCAAAAAATCCAGCTTTCCAAATGAAAGAATGAGTTCGTTAGCCATCAATTTTCGGGTACATTAAATTGGTCAAATTTCAAAAAATTGTACTGAAAAAAATACTAAAAATGCCTTAAAACAGCCAAAAATCGCTTATCGTTTTTAGGGCAGTTTCAGACAAAACAATATTATCATCAAACCAACTAGCACATTAAAGAATTGTTGCACAAAATTATGCCAAAAAACGTACATAAATTCCATTAATATTTGCGAAAAAATCTATAAAAACTGCAAAAAAAGCTAATGATTCAAAATCTTCGTTTGAATTACCAAATTTTATTTAGTATGAGTTTTTTGCCATAAAATTGTTTTTCAACAATTTCTTTCTACTAAAGTTGCCAAATTTCAATACAATTTAACCAATTATAATACGTTATGTAATTTAAGAAAATTCGCTCAACGATCATGCTGCAAATTAGAACTTTTTTATTAGTCAAGGAGATGCAGTCACTCACTCAAGCTCAAATCTCACGCTCAAAGTCAGATTCACAACATAACAATTTCGTACTAGTAAATTTTCTGAATAAACGATGTTCTATAGTATTCTATTTCTATTGTAGGTAACTTGTAGACGAGAAAGGTGGAAAACTTCTGACATGAAACAGTAGACGTGTAGGCACACATCCGAGGAACCAAAAGCCAAACTACGGAAAGCAAGAAGGGCTTCGTCTGTTAGAATTTCTGGTACCAGTTGTATATGCGATCTCAGCGCACTTTCGACCTCTAATATGCGATCTCAAAGATCTGGATGCGATCTCAACACAAAACGCCAAACTTCGGCCTTTCACCTTCCTTTTCTCTCGATTTGTCCTCTTTCATGTTGCCAGTAAGTGTCTAGTCAGTGTCCAGTCTCCGGGTCTGGCACTCAGACCTTAGAATCCTTGTGGAGGCACGTAAAAGTGCGTTATGGTATAAAAGCAAGTGGAGCTGGGAGTATGTTGGATAGGCAGTTGATCAAAGATTGGTGGCGCTTGCTTTTGGAGGATTTTGGATTTGAAGCGAACAACGACCTGACGGAACTCATTTTAGCACGAACGACCTCCTTCCACGGAGCGAATCACTACGGCGATCTTCATTTTTGGAGCGAAAGTTAAGATTGCCCCCTTTTCCCTATTTCGTTAAGCAAGTCATCGATTTTCCAAGTGAGATTGCATACTGAGTCCAGACAACGTGTCGCGTCGATCGCAGGTCGAACTGAGATCGCATGTACAACTGGTGCCGAATTTTTCACTTTTGATCTAAGAATTGGAATCCGCGCCCTTGAAACCCCAGGTCTGAAAATTTTCAGATCAAAAATTATAATGGTTTAGACTAAAAACGGATAGAACGTAAATTGATTTACGTGATAGGGGGATGCGCTGTGATGGACACTGGGGTAAGGTCATTCACCTATGACTTCTTTTAGCCTTCTTTACACGGTTGTGGCCTCTTCCATTCACCGATTGCTCACATCGAGATCTTTCAGTTGATGGGATTGGGCTATCAAGATGTGCAATCAACAATTTGTGGAGAAGGGATAAACTAGCCGTACATGACAAGCCTAATGGCTTAAATGAACGAACTCACTTGCGATGAAAGAAAAACTATTCTGTCTGAAGCTTTTCTCCCAAACTGCTGATCAACCTTAAGGAAATTTGGAACAATATCCATACTTATCATGGCCAAGATTGGCCCTGACTCGGTAATTCTTCCATCCAACCCCAGATGGTAAAATTAAGGGTTGTAAATTTTAAAAATCAGGATTCTGAATACGTAAGTTAGGTATAAGAATAAGTGAACTTGAATTCTGTAAAGTTTTGCCTGGAACAACAATAGACCAGTACCTAACAGGCAGAAAGACGAACCGAAATTGTTTGGTAAGCTGTGAAATGCAAAAAGCAAGTTGAAATTTTCATTCTGGGGGACTAACATCTTCTTAAACTTCTGCACAAAAACGTATTTTCTCTGCCTTACGAACTAAATCACTTCTTCTGATTTGCGTCAATCCCCCTTCCACTTTGTTTGCACTTGACTGGTTGCACCTCCCAGCCCCTTACTTTCTCTCGATCACTTTCACTTGTGGCTCTATATAAGCTGTGCCCTTTATACCTTATGTTCATTTATTGTTAATTACTGATGATATTCTAAGCGTTGTAATTGGTTTAACATTTTAACTCTTTAATTTTGTGGAAATAGACAACGTTCTTCATCAACTTCCGTTTTCTTCATTTTCCTACCTAGTGAGTAAAGAACCTATCAAGTTTGACAACAAACATTAGCTGTTTGCGATCCATTAAGATTGAATTCGTCCTTCGATGGTGTTGGCACATATATCTGAATGGACGAAATATGAGAGCATCTCTGCACTTGTAAAAAACCAAGCGATCTCTCCCCTCCTGTTTGACATTGGCTGAACGCCTGATGGTAGGAAAGTATTTTTAGGTTTGAGGCAACTACCAGACCCAGTCGACCTGATATTTTCGAAGCTCGTAAGTCCCTTAGACTTAAGTTTGTATGTATTTCATAACAAACACTTACGCATAGTTGCCTAAAGTAACGGTTGCGAATGGTAAAGTATAGGACAGAACATGTATAAAAAGTAAAATACCCTTCTTAGTCGGCGATATTCAGAGCATTTTAGGTTCTACGGGAGGTGATTCATGCAGTTGTTGGTGAACATTCAGTTTTTTCCAAAGTATGAGCACCGAAAATTTTGTTCTGCTCTGATCTCAGTCCTTTTAAAATCAACTTATTAAGTTAAAATGGATTACAACTCTTAGATGAAATTCATGGCCTTGACATCATTCAACAACAAACTATAATGCCCGAGATCTTCTCGGTGCATGGCCGAAAATTGGCTCCGCCCATTGTCGAGCACCCTTTCGACTGTGGGGACACACTATGGCAAAGTGGAGGGATTTTAGTAACAGCATAATTTCCCCGTTCCCTCTCGGGTCGTGTGCCAAGGAAAATGTTAGATATCGCAGCACAACTCAAAAACTACATAATTTTAGTCAATTATGGGCATTTTTCACCTACAAATCTTTATTTATTTATTAATCTTAGAGATCAGGGAATGATCGCAATCGTGTTCCTGCCTCACTCAATGGAGCCTTCATTTTATGAGGATGTCGTACCTCATTTTACGACCTTCCGTTCTCATTCCTATATAAAAGTTAGGGCAAAGTACAGATACGGAGTTCGAAAGGATAGTACTCACGCGCCATCCTGATCGAACTATAACACACCTTGTAGAGGTGTGGATACAATGTGCTCGATGGGGGGGTACAATGTAGAAGGAAAAGAATAACATCCTTTACACAGTGTACTATGTACAGTGTTGTGCTCTGGCAAATATGTAAGGAGAGAGGTCAACTATTGGCCGCCACAAGTCAAGTACTACGACAGTGAGACAATAATCACTGATATCAAATACATCAAACAGTAGCAGCAAGTGTAAAGTAAATAATATGTATTATTTGAAAACACTGTAATATGGTTTTCTCCTAAACTACTGTAAAAGGTTTATGAAACATGAGTTAAAACTAACTCTTGAGGTCTAGTTAAGATTGAGTCCTCGGCATCATTTTCGAACCCAAAAGGTTGATTTCACTTCAATGAATCGAATGAGACCACCCGGATCGCTGTGCGCCCATCCGTTCGATCGTTCTGAAGGCAGGAACTTAGACAGGGGAAAAAACATGAGTGCGAATGAGAATTGGTGTGAATATAATAAAAATTGCCTTACAAACTACGACGATTGTATAAACTGATAAAATTCATATAATTCCAAAGAAAATGTCGCTTCATAAAAACGGCATTATAACTTCTGACTCCTATACATGTACTTATTGAAGCGTAGATTTGATCTCATTAACCTTCATTATCTCGGGGCTTTGATCTGTGGCGTCCCACTACACAATGTTCGTATCGCCTTAAGTAACTGTGAAAATAGTGTTTCAACCCGATTTTCGGCAGTACACGAGAAACCCCTCGGTGTACCGAAGTGGGTCACGAACACGAGTATTTTTAGACATTCAGGCCTGAAGCCCTTGATTTAATGCTGTCCTCTTTCACAAGATCGAGAATAGCCATATAAACACCCCGAAAGTGAGACACTGAGACTCTTTTCTGTATATTTATAATTTGGGAGAAAGACTGATGTCAATTATAAGTTATGAATTTTTATCCTGCTTCAAGGCCTCTTGAAATAATTTTTCATTTGTATACTTGTCACGTTCAATTCAAAATGTAATTTCAACCAAAAGACTTTATTTAAATACTCTTGATTAAAATAAATTTAGTGTCTTGTGAATTTATGTTATTCAAACGGACGCTGTCTAAGTAGATACAATAACACCTGCCAACATATATTGGGGAGAAAAGACCGTTGATATCCTACAATTTTTTCACGCCTAAAGAAATAATTAGATGGATTTTTTAGAAAGTTTGTATTCAATTCCAAGGCGCGACGGACAGGTACATAGTATTGTACGCAGCGTGTAAGAATGCCAATTTGGCATGTTGTAGGGACTATTATTATTAGATCGTGACCTCTAAACCTAACTTTTATTCTCTTAGCTTGCAGGTAGCCTAGTTTACCTTAGTCTAGAGAATCCTTGTACCGTTGCTAGATTTAAAAGCGTTTGAAAATCAATATTTTACTGATTTATCAACTTTCCAAAAAATTGGCGTATCAAACTATGATTAAACCTATGTTTTCGATAATTCTTTCGTTTGCATATTTGTTAACTTCGTGATCTGCGGATTTTTTAGTCGATTTTAATATTAGAAGATGGGAAACGTTTTTTGGAGACGTGAATCCTTACATTTTCAATGAAGGGGCAGTTCTTACGTATACCTACCTATTCTTGGAATGTATCAGATGGCACATGACTGCAAATGATGCAATGTGTTGCCGGAAATGCTATCCAATAAAATCACCGCATCTAGAATAACTAATCTTACCATGTGAAAGTCATGATGTAGATATCTACCTATTTTTACATCGGAAGAGGCGTTCCTGTTCACACGGTTGGGGTGGGCGAGATTTGCGAAAATCGTGTGTTCATTGAGACACATCTGTGGAAAATAGGTTGGATCCAGTCCCATTTGGCTTGCTGCCTTTATATGGTTTTGGGTGGGGTTGTTCAACGTCATTATGAGGTAAAGCTACCGAATAGACACAAACAACAATTTACCACCACCACCTACCAAGCAAAGATTTATATTTGCGACAACGAAAATGCTTTCAATATGTTTTTTATTTACTTGTATGATATTTCCAATAACGAATCTTTTATAATTAACAAAAATTCTTAACCTAAAACATTTTCCCCTAAAATTTTTTGGTTTACTTTTCAAGACACGTTCACTCCAAAGTTTTAAATAAAACCGACAGCGCAATTATTGGTTGTAGCCAGCGGTACCGATATAATGGTGAACTAGTTTTCATTTGGACAAGGTAGGTACTAACTATTATATTTAAGAAGATTAAGCACCAGTTCCAGTCTTGGTTAAAAGTTTTTTATTGGCGACGTTTCGGCCTCCGACTGCAGGCCCTATTCATGCATATTACAAGTGTTTACATGGTATACTTATAATATAGTGGTCGTAGTCTAGTATTATCTAGGTAGTTTTTAACCAAAGAATGAATGAACAGTTTATAGTATACTAATAGTCTTATAAGGTAGTTTTTGACATGAGTTGACTTATGTATCTAATTTACTTACCAAATTATATGCACAGATACTACACAGGTATGTATAATAGAAACCACATCTGTTGGGTAGCCATTTTGTTTTTGAAGAATGATAGTTATTTGTATGGAGAACATGAAATGGAGTAGGTAACAAGGAATGGACAAGACTGGACAAGACAAAAAACTTTTAACCAAGATCGGAACTGGTGCTTAATCTTCCTAAATTGTTTACATCCAGTCATGGAGACACAAACTTCGCCCACCTTTACTAACTATTATAGTTCATCAGTGTCCGAAAGCTGAAGAACTCCATTCGTTTAGGTTTAGAGAATAAATAACCTGAAAAATAATGAAGGAAAATAAACTCAACATCTGCGCATGTATAGTGTCTGTCTGTCTTTGGTAAATCCTTGTCACAAGTTTTAGTCCGATTTTGATGAAATTTCCAGGGATTGTGCGGAAATTCTAGACGGTCACCTATAACTTTCATCGACGTTGGATTAATAGTAGCCTGTGCGCAATTGCGATCGTGAATTTTTTATAACGTCGAATTCTCATCATCTATTAGTCCGATTTTGTGAAACTTGAGGGGTAGTGCGCTTTACGATCAAGGATTACGCCATATGAATTATATAGCATATTCAGGTTGATTAATAACTACTGTGCATGCGCCAGACCAAAATTGATTCACACAGACAAAATTCCGTGACTAATTGAGAGATTTTTATGAAATATTTGGGGATCGTGCGGGTTACCTTCTAGATGATGTCCTACAGATTGATGCCATTGGCATTGGATCAATAGTAGTCTGTACGCATGCGCAAACGCGAATTTCTCATAACGTCGATTTATCATCGTCTAGCGGTCCAATTTCGTTCAAACTGTGGTGGGGAGGGCGGGGGGTGGTTATACGTTCCAGGGATATGCCCTATGGATTATAATGTGATTGATTATTATCTACTGTGCGAGCTGAAGACTAAATTTGATTGAGGAATGCAAAACTACGGGACTAATAAAATAATTTTTAGAATATTTTCTTTAAAAAAAAAAAAAAAAGCGCTATTGTATTCAATTTGTTTGTTTATGTATGTACGTATATCCTCATTAAAGCGCTTTAATTGAGAACAGCTGGACCGAATCAGAAAGGATGGGTCGCAAAATCATCAGCTAGTTAAAGTGGTTGTAAACATTGTCAGTAATATTCACCAGCGTGAGCTGATTTGTGATTCAAAAAATCCAGTTTCTATTATATTTATCCTAAAAAGCTGAAATTTGGAACAGAGACTCTGTGAGCCAAGTAGGATAGGATTTTAACATGGGGAACCAAACAATTAGCTGATTGAGCTCTTAACGCTAATTTCTATGCTTTTTATCCTACGAGCTGAAATTTGGAACGAAACCACTGTGATACAGTTAGAATAGGATTTTAACTTGCCGAACCACCCCAATCAGCTGAGTGAGCTCATATCGTCAATTTGTATAGTATTTTTGAATGCTCCAAAATGAATTTAGATTATGAAAGTTTCTAACATTCAATTTTCTACAATAAATCGCATTAGCTATTTTTAGTTTCTAACATTTAATGTTCAACAATAATTCGCATTGGCTATTTTCTGCGTAAATTCGCTGGATATGTTCTTAGAAATTAAATTTTCCACTCACATTTCCAACGTCTTAAGACTCCCTAAACAATATTATTTCTTGAGTCGGTGTGAGTGTGTGTATCTACGTGTGCAATGTTTCCTAATCTCCAAAAAGCTTGACGTCAATATCCCCAACAGCTCCTTGTTAAGAGATAACAGACGCACTAGAGCCCTTGCTCAAACACTAATAATATTCAAAGTCTGTATTTTCCTTTTGCCTCAAGGCCGGGTCGGCAGAACGCTGGCGGGACCCGTGTTAATGAGCCTCTTGGCAGTGTAGGCGGTCTCAGGTTTTAAAACACCCCTTACAAAAATACATCAGGCAAGTCACACGTTCGCATATTTTAGAGTTTCAACGCTTGCTATAGTTGGAGAGGACTTTCCCGAAACTACAGGATCTTCGCTGTTTAGTTTAGGTAAATGTTGGTAGAATGGTCGTGAATGAAGATATCATGTAAATTGACAAATAAATTGCTACTGAATATAAATTGCAACATATTGGTAAGTAATGCATGCATTCCAGGAAAATCTCTATTTCGGGTTTGTATATGATTTTAGTGAGAATAGCAAATCTATCATGATTTTACTGGATGTAACCCAGTTTATAAGCTAATTTCGGTAGCAAATAAAGCTGCTGCATAAATGAATTTTTCTCAAAATTTTCTTCATGAAAATATGTTTTGCGACGTTCTGAAAAGATTTCTTAAGTTTGCGTTTTTTCACATACCTTTTTCTCTTTTTCCCTTTTTTTTACGAAAACTCCCCTCAAAGGCGAAGTGGGCATTAACTTGAAAAAATGTAAATAAGTAGGGAGGACGCCCAGGATTACCCGACGTTGGCTCTAGGAATCAGGGAAGTTGCAGAAGGATGAGGACGAAAAGTGAGACGAAAGGAAGTGCCCTTATAAAACTACTACAGTTCAAGAAACATCCCCTCAGGATGCGGGTGGTGATTCCACGGAGCACTCCTGCCAATATGCCCAACCCGAGTAACTCTGTGGCATTTTTCCCGTACCACACCCCGCGCCATGACAGGGTCGCGGCTATGACCTTGATGTTATTGGTCGCCACTCCTTTTAGCTTGGAAATTGGTTGCCGCTTGTCATTTCTGTCATACTCATTTATTTTAGCTCGCCAGGTCTGCTCCATGTCCACACTGCCACTGACAATTTGCACATCCAGGATTATGGCAGACCCACCGGGCTTGATGACAACGATATCTGTCTTCTTACCCCGGTCACTCGGCATGTGATATAGTATCTCCCTATCAACATCCCAACCGCTGGATGACAAAGCACTGCTATCTGCTTGGCAACCGCATCGTGACTTAAAATGCGGACACCGTGAGTACGAGGACACAGCTGCACCACATGATACAGATTCTCATTTTTACGCCGACAGGCACAGCAAAGGGTGTCCACTGTTCCGCAACTACTCCTTGAATACCTCACCTTTAGCCGTCTCTTGGACGTCGTGAAAATGAGGATAGTCCTCACCCCTCACCCAATTCCTTCTGAAGCTCATTCCACTCACTGGGAAGAAATGGGGGATTCAGAACACGGTCAGGATTCTTTATCATCTAGTGACTCATGGGTGCAGCAGCGAACTTAGTAGATGAGCTGGGTTTTGGAGCAGTTGGTGTTGCTCAGTCACACAACAACAACTGCTGCCTGACAAATTCCAGGTCAGCAGCAGTGCAAGTGACCTCCCAGCTCGAGCCTCTAAGAATTTGCAGCGGCTAGCAGCGTAAAAATGAGAGATGGGCGTTGAAGAAAAAAAAAAAAAAATTGTAAGTCATGTCAATAAGTAGGTCAAATTCCAAAAAATGTGCTGAAAAAAATACCTGAAAATGGTTTGAAATATAACGGGTACGAGCACTGAAAAGAAGTTCATAAACTATCAACTAAAACATTAAAAAATGTAGGCACAAATTTATGCCGAAAAATGCACTTAAATGTTATTAATGTGTGCTATAAGTCGATAAAAACTGCTAAATTTCAGAATCTTTGTTTGAACAGCAGATTGTTGTGTGGAACAAGATTTTATCAATTAAATTGATAGTTAACCATTCCTATGGCTTCAAAGTGATCACATTTCTAATTAATTATTTCATTATATTTATGTTTATCTCCGAAAATTCGCTTTATGACTGGAACTTTACATTGTAAAATTGAAAGAACAAAGGATTCATTGAAATAGGTTGAAAATAATATAACCTTTCTACGCTATGCAATTTAAATTATCTCATTATGGTTTCATAGAGATATCTGGTCTCTAGCATCTACCAGATCTCTGGTTAAGCAAAATAATAAGATAATCGGACAAAAAAAACAATCGCGTAAACCAGTTGAGAATAGTTAAAACATCTCGATTTATCAACCCCCCCCCCCCCCTTCCCCACCTCACTCTACCCTTAGTTTTATTTTCATCAAAATCATCGTACTCGAACCAACCGAATGCATATATTGCACGTTAACGCGAAAATGTACCCCTTGAGTGAGCGACCAAAGTGCCGCTTTTTACTGTTGTGCTGCAGCGACAACTTTTACTACGAAACTAAGCAACCACCGTAATGATTTTCCAGGTTTTTGGCGCTTTTACCCTACAACATATTTAAGAGAAATTAATACAGTGGATGGGCCCAGGTTTTTAAAGACCTGACTGTATTATACATCCTGTTCCTGTTCATACTTTACTACTTCTTTTGTATACTTTGAGCCTATTAATTCAAGATTTCATTGTAAAACATTAAAAGCCACTAAACCGCCTTTATAACTCAGCTATTGTCATTCCTCTCAACTCGATGTAGACCAACAGGTCATTTACGAACCTTCCCGAATTTATATTTCTTCAACCCAGAAACCAAGGATGAAAATATTGTATCAGCTATAATCGTTAAAAGGATTTGTTTGCGTATACATACGCAGAGATTAGTTACGATTGGTACAGCAGACTTAAGTTTCATAATGAAACTATCATACCTCCACGATCGCTGAAATTGTATCAAATGCGGACTGTAATATAGTATATGTTTTATCGTGGTTGAAATGATTAAACGATTATTCTCAATTCAACTTTTATTCCAAACTGCACTTCAATCAAGTCCCAAAACAATACAATAGTTGTATCCTAGCAACGGCTAGAAACACATGTTATAAACTGGAGTCAACTACTACAACATTCCCCCTGAAGATGGGACATCTTCATTAGTCTTGGTAGCGGAGAGGTTTCTTGATTTGTCTGCCGGAACGGGTAGTTGAGGTATCCCCCAACATTGGGCTTGAAACCCGATGACTTGTGTGGGGAATGGCAGGTATTCCGGCATTCGCCTCGTCGCTACAGGTTGGCTGTTGAGTTGGGCAATGAGTGGGTTGAGGAGAGGTTGGATCAAAACATAAGCTGAAGCCATTCTGGAGACGTCCATTAAGATAGGGCGCAGGAACCAGATGGAACCGATTGCGTCTGATGGTCCTTCTGTCTGTTTCGACTAGGTAAGAGCGTGGTTGATCCACTCTTCCGTGTCGTCGGAGATCTGTGATCCATACCATTTCACCAACCTCGAGTTGCCTCATCTCTTTTGCCCTGCTTTGCTTATCAAAGTAGTCTTTGTATTTTCGCTGATATTTCATCTCTCTCGAACGAAAGTTTGACTCATCAGATGTTTTGCCCGTGAGAGTGGAAGGAAGGTTATTCCTTAAATTCCTCTTGAACATAAGTTCGGCAGGACTAAAACCAGTCTCCAGGGGGGTGGTGTGGTAAGATAGGAGTGCAAGCTCAAAGTTTCCTTTGTTTTTATTCATGAGCCCTTTCACTATCTTAACAGCAGCCTCCGCTGCTCCATTAGCCTGATGGTGGTGGGGACTACTCCTTGATGTGGAAAATCCCCATTCCGATGCAAATGCTCTGAACTCGCTTGACTCAAGATCATTGAATTGCGTTCCACTGTCTGAAAACAGCCTCTCAGGGATTCCATAACGGGAAAATGAAGATTTGCAAGCCCGAATGACATCTGATGATCTCATGCGCTGCAATTCTTCTACTTCCAAAAACCTTGAATAATGGTCAACTAAAACTATATACCACTTGTCCCATTGCTTAAATAAGTCCATGGATACGCTCTGCCAAGGGTAATCAGGCAACTTTCTTGGTATCAATGGCTCCTTATGGTTTGTGCTGTGCTGGATGCACACAGGGCACGTTTTAATCTTCTCCTCGATCTCACGAGAAATCCCAGGCCACCACATTGTACAGTGAGCACGTTTTCTTGTTTTCGTGATACCTTGATGTCCACTATGGAGCTTTTCAAGCATTTCTGGTCGAAGTTCTGAGGGTATAACCAAGCGAGTACCACGCAACAACAATCCTTCAATGCAACATAGCTCGTCTTTTATGCTGAAGTAGTCACGAAGTTCAACAGGCAGGTTGCATTTGTTTGGCCATTCATGGACGATAAGCTGCTTCAATTGCTCACAAATAGGATCTTTCATTTGTGAATTAAGAACTTTTGTTACATTTTCATCCGAGGTACTAATACTTGTGAGAGTAACTTCATGGACAAAAGCCTCGACTTCCTCAGTAAGTTCATTATCATGATCAGCAGGTATAGGGTTTCTCGATAGTAAATCTGCAATGAACATGTTCTTTCCCGGGGTCCAGATCATCTGATAATCATACCTCATCATGCGTAAGCGGAAACGCTGCAGTCTTGGTGATAAGTCATCTAGATTTTTCTTCTTGAAGATTGATGGGAGGGGCTTATGATCGGTTTCTATAGTGTACTGTTTACCCAAAAGGAAACATTGTAGACGGTCGCTTGCCCATGTACAAGCAAGTGCCTCACGCTCAATGTTAGAATAATTTAACTCTGCAGATGTGAGGGTACGAGAGATGTAGGCCACAGGTTTCCTATCTTTCCCTTCCATTTGTAGTAGGACAGCACCCAGGCCTTCTTTAGATGCGTCACATGACAAGATGATGGACTTTGTAGGGTCATACACAGTCAAACACGGTTCAGAAGCCAATACTTCCTTGATTTTCCTGAAAGCCTCTTCTTGGGTAGGTCCCCAGACAAAGTCGTTACCCGATTTCAGCAGGCTTGTGATTGGCTCCAGAATTCGGCTTCTATTCGGGATGAACTTGGCAAGGTACGTAACCATACCCATCAGTCTCTGGATTTCCGCTCTGTTTTTGGGTGGTTTTAAGTCCACAATCGCTCTTACCTTGCTTGGATCAGGTCGAATTCCATCTTTTGATAGCAAAAACCCCAGAAAGGTAATCGTTTTCTTGCAAAACTCACTTTTTTGCTTGTTCAGAGTGATCCCAGCTTCCTGAATCCTCTCTAGAACCGATCGAAGACACACATCATGCTCCTCCTTTGTTCGTCCCCAAATAAGGCAATCGTCGATATGAACAATGCAGTTTTTTGTTCCTTCAAGGGCTTTTGACATTCGGCGCTGGAATTCCTCTGGTGCAGACGTAATTCCAAAAGGAAGCTTACAGAACTTGTATCTCCCGAACGGAGTGATAAATGTGGTGTAATCCTGCGATTCCTTGGCCAGATTCAGTTGCCAAAACCCTGAATTGGCATCAATTTTGCTGAAATACTCAGCTCCAGCGATCTCAGCTAACGAGAGTTCAATCCTGGGAATAGGGTGAAATTGACGCTTCACACTCTCATTCAATTTTGAGAGATCTACACAAATCCTTATGCCGCCTCCCTTTTTCACACTGACAACCATTGGTGAACACCAATCTGTTGCATGTTCGACCGGAACAATCACACCTTTGCGAAGCATATCGTCTAGTTCCTCTTTCACTTTTGCTTTTAGCGGAAGTGGCACAGCTCGAGGTGCTGAAATGGCGTAAGGAACTGCTTTTCCCTTAATTTCTATCCGATATGCCCCTTTCATATTTCCCAGTCCTCGAAATAAATGGGGAAACTCAGAGCACCAATCGATTTCTGAGTTCACGGCGAAAACTCTCTTGACGAGATTCAACTTTTCGCACGCTTTTCTGCTTAGGAGAGGTACGGTCACATCTTCAGAAACGTAAGCGTTTTCGTGAATTAGCGTTCCCTTATGTCCTAGCCTCAGTTTTAGTGTACCTAGAATGGTAAGACGGTCCATTTTTTTCGCACTGAAAACTTTGGACGCGGATTTTTCTAGTGGAAGGAACTGAAGGGAAGCCCCAATGGAATCAACTGGAACCATGGTTACGTCTGCAGCCGTATCTAGCTTGAAAGTCAAGTGCCCCAAGTCATGATCTCCGCAGCTAACTTTTAGTTCCTGTGTCCAGGCTCTGTCCCCAGTGCTTACGTCCCTTACAAAGATTTCCGGTACGTACACAGACTCGCTACCCGAATCTGAATGCTCAACTTGTCTCACAACCCTCCTTCGGGACGGACAGCATCGAATAAAATGCCCTACTTCAGAACATTGGTCGCATTTGGCTCTCCGCGCAGGGCATTCAGATAGACTCTCGTGCCAGTTATAGCCGCATCTATTGCACTTTTTCTCATTCCTTATCTCAACACCATCTTTCTCCCGTTTTCTCCTTTCCCCTACAGGCCTGCTGGTTTTTTTCCCTGGTTTTTCATTAATGGCAGAAACAAATTCTCCCTGAAGGTCCTTTTTTTGCCGCTGAAGGTCCTCATGTTGCCGCAAGGCCATCGTAGCCTTTACAAGTGTGAGCTGAGAGTCCAGCTGAAGTCTGTCACTTACCGTAACGTCCCTCATACCTATGATAAGCACTAACAACAGCATCTCGTCGTGAAGTTCTCCCCACTCGCAGTTTTTTGCAAGGCTATGTAAATCGGTTATAAACTTTTCAGCTGTATCACCTCCTTGCTTGTGTTTGAGGAACTTGGCCCTTTCATAAATTATATTACGTCGGGGAATAAAATAATTGTCAAATGCCATAAGGGCTTCCTCGAAAGTTGTTGGATTTGGTGAAAAAGATTCGAATATATCCTCTCCTCGACTGTCCATCGTGAAAAGTAGCACATCTATCTGACGTGTCTCCGGTGTACAGTCGAGTCCACTACCTCTTCTATATCGCTGGAACCGATTTCTCCAAGTTCCCCACTCATTCGAAACAAAAGAAAATGAATCAGGAGGTGATAATGTCAAATTAATCATTTGAACTCACGCTTACAGCTGCTTGCTGTCTTCTCGTCATTGTCGACTGTCTTGGTTTGGAATCCAACCCGCAGTCACCGCCGTCGTCATTACTCGCCAAATCTTCTGCTTCATCATCCGTAGTTGGCTTGCGCGAATTTCGCAACTTCCGACCTTTACCCATTGCCGTATTTGAAACTCCAACTATTTTGATTCCGCTGCCACCATGTTTTATCGTGGTTGAAATGGTTAAACGATTATTCTCAATTCAACCTTTATTCCAAACTGCACTTCAATCAAGTCCCAAAACAATACAATAGTTATATCCTAGCAACGGCTAGAAACACATGTTATAAACTGGAGTCAACTACTACAACAGTATAGCTTGGTCCACTACAAGGTTTAGCGTTCACATGGACACCACAAAATCAAAATTAGGCTGCAACCATACCAGCAAGTATTAAGACGCATATACGAGACCCTCTCGAACGAGCAAGTTTGTCCCCCACCCCGGCAACTACTTGGAACCGTTCCCTACAAGAAGAACTGTGAGTTCTTCAATTCCGTTCAACCTGTTTAGTGGACATGTAGGTTAGAATGAAGTGTATAGTTTGGTGGTCTGGATGCTCGCAAGCTCGCATCTCAAAAATACATAACATCAAGTAGTCAATCCCTTAGTAAAAATGCAGATTAGTTGGATATGTAGATCAGAATGATGTGTATAGTTTCGTGGTCTCATAACACGATCACATAACAGTTTAGAAACGTAAATGTGACTTTTCATTTGTGACTCATGAGCTGCTCCGCGTTGAACGGAATTGAAGAACTCATAGTTCTTCTTGTAGGGAACGGTTCCAAGTAGTTGCCGGGGTGGGGGACAAACTTGCTCGTTCGAGAGGGTCTCGTAGACGCATATTTGACGAAAATTCATCACAGCAGTAGCTCACAGTGTTCCCAACTTTTGCGGATGGTTATGACCTGTCAGCTAACCAGTTCAGGGATGCACTGACTCTTAGATACGGTCGAACATCTCTTGGTCTACCAAGTACTTGTGACGGATGTGGTGCCATTTTCAATATGTCTTATGCCCTGAACTGCAAAAAAGGAGGATTGGTGAAGTGGGATCATGGTAGTGTGCGGGATGACACAGTAAGGCTTGCGGCGCTGGACTCGGGAGGAGTTGCCACAGAACCAGTGCTACGTGAGGCCAGTGGTGAAAATTCGGCTCTGATTGCCGATATTATTGTAGAAGGAGTCTGGGAGGGTGGGAGGCCGGCGTCTTTACTAATGCGTCTTTACGAAGGCTTGGTTTTGTCTCACTATTACCAAGACTGAAAGAGTGTGGCTCAGACAGCAGCCAGAGAGAAACACAGGAAATTACGACCTAAGAGGCTCATTCTCGCCTCTCATATATGCTCGTGTAATGGAGTCTTGCACAAAGAATACAGAGTATTCGCAAATAAAGTCGCCCCCACCCTGGCCGAAAAATGGAAAAAGGCGTCCTCCTGTCCATGGCTGGTTGAGGGTGAAGCTTCGATTCTCCATCAAACAAGTAGTTTCACTCTGGGCACGTGGAGCTCGTCGGAAAGTGAGGTCACTTGGTTTGGAAGATGGAGCTGCCTACCACAACATACCAAAACCCCAACAATATCTTCAAGAATTGCTCAAAATATAACATATTGTTGAAGATTGGAGAAAAATTATCCAGGTCAGACTATAACGATGGCTATTGCGAGTGGAAATTTTATTTTTGAAGGCAAAGTTGTTTCACCTCCCGAATGTGATCACAATGCAATCAAGCAGTTTTCTTAATATGTCTACACTATTATACATAAGATTAAACTAACTGGAGAGTGTGGTGTTGATGAAGATACTTGTTACAAGTAACGTTAATCTGGAGCGTTTATTGAACCATTGACAAAGACCTGATGTCATTATACTTCTTGTGTTTACTTGGAACCGGTTAATTAACATAAACTATTACATAATTTTCAATACACGTCGATATCCCAAGTAAGCCACAAGACAGACTTTCAATTCAGCGATTTTTACTTCTCCTCTCTCCTCCAATTGCCAACATTGTTCATTTACGAACCGCCCCAAATGCAAATTGTTTCTGTTATGATCTTGACAATGATTTTACATTCAGGTCGCAGACCACTGTATATTAATATGTGTAACAAGAATAAAAATTTTTGTTTTGAAACATTTTTGTTTTCTCTTCTGAAAAATGATCAGAATGCTCGCAAGCAATGAGCATTGAAGCGATTTCCTGATTGTGTCCACTATTGGTGCTTCTACTTCCAGACGTATGCAAAAATATTTATTAGTACAAGTAACTACCGGCCGATAATCTGAGGCGAACATTGAGCTATTAATGATGTTCTGAAGCCTTTGTGCTTTTAGTGTTTAGTTAAAATCTGTTGATTGGCTTACATAGTTCTATCATATTCCTTTCACCGATATTGTCCAGCTACAATACATTCGTACAACTCAGCGATTTTCATTTCTCCTTTCTCCTCCTTGATGAAGACCTGGCTTCTTAATGGTTCTTTTGTATATTTGAAACCTGTCGAGTAAAATATTATAGGATTCCATGGAAGTCCACGTTAGTATTGCATGTAAAGGCCGCAAGACATCCGTGCAACTCAGCGGATAGCGATTTGCAATCCTCATCTCTCCTCTATGAGGCTTCTTTGTGCTTCTTCTCCATACCTTAAACCCATTAATTGACATATTTTACGATTCCATCAATATTCATGATGTTGGCATAAAAGTTTAGAAGACGGTAGCGATTATAAATTTCCCTCTCTCCTCGTTGATAAATATCTATGTAGCTTGTTTATGCTTCTTGTGTAAATTTAGAACCTGTTGATTGGCATACAGGATTCCATCATTTTCAAGACATGTCGACATTGCATGTCTAGCCACAGGACAGCCGTACAACTCAGCTGATTCAACGATTTTCAATCCTCATATAGCCTGCATGAGGCTACTTTTTGCTTCTTCTGTATACCTTAAACCTATTGATTGATTTATTTTAGGATTCCATTAATGTTCATGTTGGTATAGCATGCAATGTTTACAAGACAGTGGCGATTATGAATTTTCCTCTCCCCTCGTTTATAAATAGCTAGCTTATTTGAGCGTTTTGTGTATATGACCTGTTGATTGACATGCAGGATTCCACCATTTTCATGACCCGTTGATATTACATGGCGAGCCACAAGACAGCCGTACAACTCAGCGATTTTCATTCTTCCTCTCTCCTCGTTGGAGACCTGACTTTCTAATGGTCCTTATGTAGTTGAAACCTATCTATTGGCATATTATAGGATTCCATCAAATTCCATGACACGTTGGTATAGCATGTCTAGGCAATAGACGGTCGTACACTCAGCAATTACCAATGCTCTTCTCTCCTCTATGAGAAAGACTTGGCTTCTTTGTGCTTCTTCTGTATACTTAAAACCTATTGATTGACATATCGGATTCCATCAAAGTCCATGACGCGTTGGTATAGCATATAAATCCCACAAGACTGCCTTATAAAGAACTCTGTGATGATCATTCCTCCTCACCTCTCGCTGATAAAGACCTGTCTTCTTTGAACTTCTTCTGTTCGAAACCTATTGATTGACATATTATAGGATTCCATCAATGCCCATGACAGTTGGAATACCATGTTAAGGCCTCAAGAACGCCTTTAGAACTGTGCGATGTTCACTCCTCCTCATTGAAAAAGACCTCCCTTCTTTTGTACTTCTTCTGTTCTCTCGAAACCTATAGATTGACATTATAGGTTTTCATCTAAGTCCATGACAGTTGGTATTCCGTGTAAAAGCCACAAGACCGCCTTTAGAACTCTGCGATGTTCACTCCTCCTCACCTCTCATTGATAAAGACCTGCCTCCTTTTGTACTTCTTCTGTACACTCGAAACCTATTGATTGTCATTATAGATTTCATTAAAGTCCATGACAGTTTAAAGCCACAAGACAACCTATAGAACTCTGCGATGTTCACTCCTCCTCACCTCTCATTGATAAAGACCTGCCTTCCTTTTCACTTCTTCTATACGTTCGAAACCTATTGATTGACATTATAGGTTTCATCAAAGTCCACGACAGTTGGTATACCATGTAAAAGCCACAAGACAACTTATATAACTCTGCGATGTTCACTCCTCCTCACCTCTCATTGATAAAGACCTGCCTTCTTTTTTATTTCTTCTATACGTTCGAAACCTATTGATTGACATTATACGATTCCATCAATACCCATGACAGTTTATATACCGTGTAAAAGCCACAAGACAGCCTATGGAACTCTGCGATGTTCACTCTTCCTCACCTTTCGTTGATAAAGACCTGGCTTCTTTGTACTTCTTCTGTACACTCGAAACCTATTGATTGACATATTATCGGATTCCACCAAAGCCCATGACGCGTTGGTATTGCATATAAAGCCCACAAGACCGCCTTTAGAAGTCCGCTATGCTCACTCCTCCTCTCTCCTCGAAATAGGCCAACATCGTTTATTTACGAGCCGCCCCGAATTTATTTCTCTTTAACCCAGAACCTCGGCAAAAATGTAAACAAAACAAGATCGACAGAAGCGCTTCGTCTGGAGGGGGGAAGCTCCTCGTATTCTGTTTACCCGCGAGCCAGCCTCCGCGATCTCTTTTTTCGTCCCCCCCTTCGTCACTTTTTGGCTCACGCGGGTGGGGAGGACCTCGTTCCATAGATAGAGAGGGACATCCAAATCTCTCAGTAGTCGGGTAGTAATACTGTGCAGTGTGGGGATCATCCGATCATCACTTATTCGGTGAGTTGGCTGTAATTTTTGTGTTGATTTTCAAATACATGAATCCGAAACGCTGTGGTGACGAGAAATGAAACTTTATCCAGAATAAATATTCAAAAACCACTATTACCAAAAAAACTAAAAATTGAATAAAATATAACTATTAATCAGTTATTAAAATAGTTGCTATGTAAGCGTCTCTGTCCACCTAGTTCTACTCAATCTTCTCAAAGATACGGGCAATTCACTGGACCAATGGAAGTGAAACGATATGTGTGAATGGAAACGATATGAAGCAATCCAATAACTCATTACGTATCCAAAACATGGTATGGAAGAGCGTACATCATGTACTTAATACAAATATCTCGGTTAGAAATGTATCCAAGTTGAATATGGTTTGCCAAAAACTCCAGCTCCGAAGAATAATTTGCCACGGATATTGCATTTCGGCAAGATCATGATTTTATTGCTTTCTTGAAATGAAAATTTTGTTTTTAAAATATATAAATCAAGTTTTAATAAATATAATCATTTAGTAACGCAATACCATCCATAAATCTTTGAGACTTCTGTAATTACGTGGACAATCCTTTCGATTAGCAACATACTTTACAAAGTCGTTTACATCAGTTTAATTACTATTTTAAAAAGTTCTTAATTCAAATGTCTATTGTTCCCAAATTCACACCTTCCATATCTTAACTAATGTATGATGTATATAGTTTGATTGTAATATTCAAATTGGCTCTACATTACTTTGGATGCTCTTTGGTGAACAAAATATATAAATACATATATTTTTTTTCTGAAATATTGTCTAACTCAAACGATATATCTGAAAACTCCAAAGATTTCTTTCTCTTAAATCTTTCATGCTGCATAACACATCGCTCTTAAAACATACTGGACCAGCATTCATTGCTTATCATTAGTTTTCTCATTGAAAATCTATTTTTATTGTCTTTGCTGTGAAATAATTCAAGGTGGGTCTTCTAGTTTCAACTTCCAAGTGATGTTCACAACGGACTAACGTGTGACTCAGTGAGAATCTGTATTATATATAGAACGGCCGGAATCCTGTATCCAAGTCCTATAAATACAACTTTTGGCATGATGGCGGCTTATATTATATCTCAAGATCAATCTTAGTGACCCAGTAAAAATTAACCCGCACCTCCCCTCATCTTCTGTTTCTTGTGGCATTCCATTTGATTCAGATGGGCAGGATGTTCGCTTGAAGTATACTGTAAATTGGGTTTCGAGATGTTAAGTTCATTACCTCAGTTGATAATATGGTAGATTATGAATGTACATGTATTTACGCCTTATGTACAACAGAAATTGTGCATTATTATGGCAATTCTTATTGGCCCCATTTCAAAAGCAATTTGTATCGATCCCGAATTCTTTTGGCTCAAAATGTTGAGGTTTGGAATGCTATGAATTGATTGATAGTTTACTCGGCACATTTACTCAATGTCGATCATCAAATCGTGAATATAATCATCACTTATAACTCCTGGAATCTTGAGAGTTGACTTAATTAATATCAGAAAGAATTTATTAATTGCTCAATAACAACGCAACAATGGGAGAGAATGACGACAGGATGATTAAGTATGAATATACTTACTTATTCATGTACAACCACAGTAGTTTAGATAATCTAATTCATGAATTTAACTTTTAGACTTTCGTTATTCATTAATATTTGAGGTTTTGTGGTGATTTGAGCCATTTTGCGCATGTGCCACAGTCAATTATAGCAGCACCCGACATTGTTATGGCCCCGAGGACTGGTATAGGTCGGCTCGAATTTCCAAGACAATACTCCACCCTCTGGCGCAACAGAAATCTTCTTCTTCAAGTGCCTTATCCTCGAAAGATGTCGGCGATCAATTGCGGGATTTGCTACTTGCCCTCAGCGATAAGGATCAGATAATCAGGAAAGCCCAAACCATTACCGCAATGATATCTACGTCTGCAAGGATCACGTCTTCACTCTGTTAAACACTACATTTTGAGGTGTAGCAACCTATACTCCTCGCGGTGCATATCGCGACCAAAACATTCTAAATTACCCTTCTCGATATTGTTTAACACTCCTCTTTCTTTATTTAGGCGGAGTAGAACTTCCATTCTGGTCACTTTTACTTTCCAAGGAATTTTAAGATCCAGTAGGTGGTCGATATCTCGGGCAGTTAGATTTTCTGGCTAAAAGTTTCCTCAATCGTAAATACGTAAATACCACATGTAGTACAGAATGCTAAAGATGTAGCAGCTTCATGTGACGGCTCAGCAACACTCTCCTCATTTCAGTCAAAGAACTCCTTGCCTTATTCGATTCGGCAGCTTAATTCTTGAGCATAGTCAACACCAGATATGAACTCGCGTATTACGCCCGCCCTATGGGAACGCCCCATAAAAATAAAACGGCCGAAGCATGTAGACCGGACTATAATAGGAGTGTTGAATGACCAATGGATGGTTTCCCAACGGTCCTAATAATAAAGAAGCTCCGGCTTGCCCGCCGGTCTCCCCTTTAAATAGAGCGCTCGGGCGAAGGGGGTGTTGGGTCAGCTTTTATCCGAACCTCGCCGATAACCGCGGAATTCCCTCCTTTTTCCACCACTGCTTATTTTCGGAGAAACGCTGCCAATAAACGCGCGAGATCTCGAAAACGCTGAGAGCTGAATGGGTTAAAATGGTTTTCAAACGCCGGCAGTGTTAGCTATGTGGTAACATCTATCAAACGCTGTATCTACTGTTTTTACCTAAGTGGTCTCAAGCCTTGGCATTTCAGTGTTAAAAATCAACAAACGATACAATACAATATCACTGGCATGGATGCTCACACAATTTCTTGCAAGGCATAACAGTAACACGAGTTTCAAAATGGGAGCACAAAGTCAAAATCCGCTCTAGTACCCCCTCTCCCACCACCACCTCACACAACCCCGAGTGATCCGACGAATAGGGAGGGCCACGTCACCATATCCAAAAGCAATAAATGTAGAGGGGTTGACAGCTTCGTCAAATGTAATAGTGCGTGATGTGCAGCATTCAGAAGTTCCTTTCATTTGTTATTCAAGGTTAAGATGTCCTCCATTACTGCATATAGAAGGCTTGAGAGAAAATGTTAAACCTCGCGATTTGGCGATTGTTCGTGAGTTTCGCCAATGCTTTTGATTTTGAATTCTACGTATTTTGAAACGTAAACCAATAAATTTTGGGGGTTAACATAATTTTTTCTTGGTCGATTACAAAGGTTCATTATGGAAGAAAAAAATAAACTAAAATTAGTTGAGAAGCAAAAATCCACGATTCTGATGAAATTCTGAGGCTTTCTCTGAGTTATTTGTATTTATGCTGCTTGTGGTAGCAAACAAAAGAATTTAAGTTGAGGCGAATAAATGAAGGCTTTTTTTTTTTTTTTTATTGCCAAGAAAGTTTAAGATGGGAAAACCCATGATTCATAATGGTTTTTGCTATAAATTTATTCAGCCTAGTGAAGCAGCTTGAATAATTTTTTCGAGTCCATTGGTATCAATAGAACTGGAAAACTCTGCGTTACGCTTTTCCACATGTGGTTTCAAAATGTTTTTTGTAACTAATTTATCAACTTTTACCGCCTTCCTGAATTTCAAAATGCATGAAAGTACGAGTATCTTGTACAAACATGAATGAAATTCCCACAATTCCGTTGCCAGACCTAATTTTATTCATATTAAAAGGCTCCGCAATGAGGCATGGGGCATTGCAGACACTATATGATGAAATGACGGTGGTCATTTGCTTGAGACCGAAACCGTCAAACAAGATCATGTAATTTTCAACCTGCCGATGACGCCCTCAGAGCGCTCGACAACTTTCAACGTTCAATTCAATGGGAAGCAAACATTTCACAATAATATTCGGTAATAGTGATATTTTAATTCTGATTTTAACCATCCTCCGCCATTTGAAAAAGGAGGTACGAAAACATTATTCGTCAGGAGGGGAGGAATAGTCCATGTGTCAAAGTAGCTTTTATAAACCTAAAGTTGTTTAAGTTGTCCAGGGATGATGCAAATTCCATTGGCCAAACTACTGATTGGCAAATCATGCCAATTCTATCATACATGATTCACAGGAATTTAGCAGCATCATACAAACATGCATCAAAGCCGCGGAGAAGTGAATGGTCTCGAGTGAAAACTTTAAAAGAAAATGCTTACAAACAAAGGAAAGAAGGGACACAATAAGAGTTGACCACGATAACTCTCGGGTACAAATCACTCAAGTTAACAAATTTTGGGAAACATGAGAAAACAAACTTTAAGTTAACAAGACGAAGGAAGAGCTACGACAAATCAAAAGCATCATGCAAATCTAGCACATTGGCAGAATCTCGATTGCATCCCTCAAATCCCCCATCACAAATGGTCAAAGAACAATTTTGGAGTAGCGGTTTTACGGCCAGATTGAAATAGGAAACTTTTTTCTCCCCTCAATAATTAAATTATTGAAACTTCTTCCAATCATTTTAGTCAGTGCTACTCAATGCGTTTCTGACCTCAGGCAATATCGTGATCCCAATGTCAGGAAGCTGAGATATCACTTGAACATCGGATGCCCAAAGCTTATTACTCTTACTGCTTGACAATCTACTAATGAATACCTAATACAGAAACCTGACCTTGCCCATAGACAATGAACACCAGAAAGACCTGTATTTAGTAATAAATGTTTCGATTTTTCCTTCCGACTTTACCCTCTAGGTGAACGGCTCTGATCATAGTTGCCTGAGTTTCACTCCCATCTCTTGAGGAACAGTTCCGGCATATCTCGTCAAGAATACGTTGTAACCCGTGTGAACTGCACAGATGGAAACATTCCAGGTTCCTTTCTGTCTGCTGACTCTAGTTTAGAGTCTCATAAATCCTAGTAGCATCGACAGTTGTTGTCCAAAACCAATTGAAAATACACTAACTATTGATGATACAGCCCATCTGCAGAGTTTGTTGCCAGGGAGTAAAATACTCAAAACAATGCTTCCTTTGTGTCAACAATAATTCAAATCAATCTTCGTCGAATTATGGCGTATCCTTCAGGCGTACAACACGTTCAGAAGGATCATTTTTCCTTTCACAAGTTACATTTAATTCGCTAAATTTGAGTTAGGATGATGTTCGGGAAATAAGTTGATCCTTGTTGTCTCTTCTTACCCATCCCCTTCCTCTACGCTTTTGGTGGGGTTACTGGTCACTGGTAACTTTGGAAGTTGACTACAAGAAGTACCTCAAAGTTTTCACTGACTTTCTCTTTTTCGCAGTGAGGCAGCTCGAATAATGGCTATTATCCTGGAGTACTACCCGGACTCAGGCAGCAATTTGTGAATGTGGTTTGATCCACTTTTCTGCCAAAGACTCCGTTATTCATTTATGCAATCTGGCTAACTCTCTCTATTAGACTGCGTCGCAAGAACAAGCAAGTGGGGAGAAGGATCCTCTGAGGTCCTGATCCTCTGCAGCGTTGTATTTTCCATGTTTGTTACGACCTGCTTCATCTGCTACAGTGGACGGGAGTACGAGAGGGCGACCGCGTTGATTTTACGATTGTCGAAAAACGCCACCCTCGCTCTCCCTGACCCCTTGTGCTCGTATAACTGCAACTAGTCCTGGAAATTAATCACTGCTTCTCTCATGTTTGGCTCAGTGGAGACTCCATTCCACACAAGATTAGCGATAGGAACCTGTTCGTATCCTAATTGATATTTCACGAATCTTTAGGGGCTTACAAAAGAGCCAGCAAAACTGCACAGATTGATCCCTTAATACATCGGTATCTACAACAGATAAAATACTCTCTCTCAAATAGTGCTATACTGTATGATTCCATTAGGCAATTGTTTCTTTGGTCTAATTTCGGAAGCTTCATGTAGTATGTTATTGTGTTAGAGAAGTTCTTCATTTCACCTCAAGATTTCTTGTATACCATAGTACTCGTTTGATAGAAAGGCTCTTGGATAGTCATACACTTTTGATGTAGTAAAGAAACGTTTGCCATAATCAAACTTCACCACATGCTCTTGAGAATCAGCTTGTATTTTGATATAACATTGAAAATAAAAAGTGCACCTGTTTGCCAGCTACGCGTGGAGAAATGTAAATCACTCAATACCCATCAGAAAAAGGTTTTCGTACTACATTTGGAACCTCAATACAGGGGGTTAAACGGTGGAAAGGGGGGGGGGGGGTTATAGGTGGTTTATTGGAGGTTAGAGGGTATTAATCCCTATTAATCTTATATACTCGTATGTGATGTTACCAAAAGATACGCCAGAAGCTATGAACAGTGACTCCTTTTACATACCAATCCAGATAACTCACAAATAAATCGACGTCTGAAAGGAACCAAGCCATTTGAATTAGATGCTCAGGTGCGGCAGTAGTGTGTGTATGTTAATGAACTTACGCTTAGTTGAATAATGCGTAATTTATGTGAACGAAGTATCTAGATAGAAACCTATATAATATTTCAGATATAACTAGTTGATATACTAACGAATAACCGCTTTGAAAAATTTATCTTAGTGGAGATTTCTAAGATTTCTTTATAATCAGATCATTGAAGATCATCAAATATTTGTTTAGGTATATTATAACCCAAGTCAAGTTCGTTCTCATCCTATTCATAGTTTAGGTACTTGTTCTCATCCTATTCATTATGTAGACTAAAATTATCAATAGAGTCAATTAGCATTATGTAGTAAAATTTAGCATTAAATATCCTTCCCTCGCATACTATTTTTTCAAATACAATAGTTTTTCATCCTCTAAACGCGATTTACTAATTAACATACCAAACACCTTGACAGTTCACAGCTTTTGGACAAACCTCTAATCCAAGTTGAGTTCAACAGGGAAAGCAAATATACCTTCTGTCAGCTTTCCAAGTTCCTTTCACTATTTTCGGAACCCCAAGTCTGCCAAAAAAAAAAAGAAAAAAACATTCTGTTCTACTTTAGTACTGACATTTTTTCCTTTTTTCCCCCCATCTCCCTTTCAACTCTAAAAGATCTGTTTTCACTCGAAAAATATGTTGAGGTTGCCGTCACACTCTCAACTAATGGTTCCCATGACACACTCCAGAATCTTTTTCTGGATATGTGCGCTTGACATTTCACCCTTCGTAACTTCCAAGTTGAGTCCGTTATTAAAGACGGCAGAAGATAATTTAACTTTTTAAAGATATGGCACTGCCTTTACTACGAGCTAACAATCTTAATTAATATCAATATTTGCTTCATAATCTGAAATAGTGTGAGTTGAAAGTGAGTGAAATTCATGCAAAACTGTTTTTCTATATTTATTTGTTACAAAACAATAAGTCGATAAATGGGTTGCATGAAGACAGTTTTGCTGTCAGAAGTTCTTTGTTCAGATCTGTAGAAGCTGTATTTCGTTCGCAAGTTTTTCTTGCAAATTTGTAAATTGGACAGATACAAGTACGGCGAGAAGAATTTACAGATGCATACAGAAAATTTCTCTCAATCTTGGGAAAAGTCTTACATGGTGCGATCAGTTCTACGTTATTATGAATTATTTTGGCATAATTTGATAAGACACACCTAGAGAGTATACTGATATTCGGTTGAAAACATCTTCCAAGTGTATTTCCTCCTCGAAGCCTCAAATTCGTTATGATGAAGTAAATCATTGTATTATAACACTAACAGTACAAGGATATCTATAGAATAAAATAGGTGATTGTGAGATAATAGGTACCTTTGCAATTATGGCGGGAGTTAAGATCATAACTATAGACTAAGATCATAAGATCATAGACTTTTAGATGTTAATTCGGTCCTGTTCATTCACTCTAGGCTTTATAGTTAACTAGCCGCTCCGGCTCGCTTCGCTCGACTCCACGTCCATTTGTTTTCCCCGTATATTTTTCTTGTGGGTAGGCCATTATTTTAGGTGCGTAGAAGGGCGAAAGGGAAGACGGCATCGGGAATCGTCATTGGAACCCCTCAGGTAAAAAGGGCCGGTGTCACAGATTCCTGAATCGCCGGGCTCACTGAACTTCTCGTTTTAATCGTTTCGCCTCCCTTCCCCTCGGATTTCGTCCAACTTCCCGTCACTTTTTTCGATATCCGATTTCGGATTCAGATTCCGTCCAGAAAAACGTCTCTTTATAGGGTCAATTTTAATGAGAAAAAACGAAGTTTTTCGTCGGAATTTTCGAGAAAATGGGTCCGTACTCTTTCATTTTTTGACGCATTTCACGATACTTTTTTCGCAATCCGATCGCGCCGTCGTCTTCCTCGTACGAAAACTTACAAAATCTTTTACGGCCGTTTAGAGGGGTAGGGGAAGCGGGGAAGTCGAAAATAACGGGGGAAAAAGAGCCCGACAAACGTTAAAATTTAGGTTAAAACCCGAATTTTAAGGTCAAAAGAGTGGGGGAAAACGAATAAAGCATAGCCTATATCTAACTGGGAGATTTCTGACCACGATTTAAAAAATCGTTCTGATCCCTTCGTCCGTTTTGCCGTGAAAGCGACACAGACAGACTCACAGAGTTTCATTCTTATAAAATAGTATAGATGGAGATGGAGGCAGAGCTTCGCTCGCCTCCACGTCCAGTAAAACAATTGAAACATGTAGGGGATGTAGCTCGCTTCGCTCGCTCGGTATGGCTGTATATGTATAGGAGAAACCTCGTTGAAATCCGACGTGGGTAGTGGATGTTGCTCCCTTAGCTCGCTCGGTATGGGATGAATAGATGCGATGGGATATAGTTGGATACCATCGAGACCTACAGTCCATGTTACAATATGTCAAGAAGTTATACTGCCCACCCAACTCGGCAGATGTTTTTTCTGTAGGAAATTACTTAGAAACAAATTAGATCTTATAAAACTAAGTGGAACCACGAAAGGTTTATTAGATTTCATAAAGGTAGGCCATTATTTATTGCTGTGTAATAATTTGCTGCGTTTTCTATGTGGGACCATGAAAAGTTTAGTTTTAAGGAGATTTCAATTCTTCAACTAATTCTATATGTCCATGTTACAATATGTGAGAAAGTTATACTGCCCACCCAACATGGCAAACGTGTTTTTCTGTTGGAAATTACTTACAAACAAATTACATCTTATAAACTACGTGGAACCACGAAAAGTTTATTAGATTTAATGAAGATTGGCCATTATTTTATCTGCGTAGAAGGGCTCTCCTTTTCCCCGTCTATTATTCTCTTGAAGTGTCTTTCAGACGGAGAGGTTCCTTCCTTCAATAGGTTCCGAAGGCAAAGTTCAGAGCAACTACGTTTCGACGGAATAAGGTATAAAAACTAAAAACCAACGTTTTCGTCTACATTTTCGTTCACTACAATCGGAAAAAAAATTTTTTGAAAAAAAAAAAAAAAAAAAAAAAACCGTTGAAATTTACTCGGTCTAAGGCGGAAATAACCATAGCGGGGAACGCAAATGGTGAAAGTGGCCCTAAGTTTCGTAGCTACAATTTCGTCTACCAGCCTTATAATCCATAATTATCTATGGAGTATTCAAGTATATGAAAAAGTTTCAACGTGCACTTGGTTATCAAGGAAAAAGACTCAGAATCATGAATTCGTCTTTCAGTTTGGGTAAAACATTACCATGATTCAATATTTTGCTGTGATAGCGGCGACAATATTGTTATTCTTGAACGACATGGACGAGTTCACCCGCGGAGCTACATGAAATGTTCCTCTTGTTGCTGACATGTCTTCGCATTTCCTTTTTCGGACTTGTAAGCTAAGCATTTTATAATGCTTTTCAGGTACAACCAATTATTACTAGGGAGTTGTAACTTGAAAATCCAGACTTCAGATCCCTCTTTGTTTCCACCTAGAGCCAAACGGCTGAAGATTTAAGTACATGGAATGTTTGCATGTATGTTTGCTCAGGTTTCGGTAGTAGGGGCTCCCAACAAAACGTCAACATCTCAGAGGGAAAAGGAGGATAATATTGAGCCTACTCAGCCGATCAGGATTGAGTCCGTCATTTCATTTGATTTCTGTTGTCCCAGATAGACTTCCCTTACAATTCAAATTTCCAAGAGTGAACAGGAGAGTATTTTTCTCACTCCGCTGATCAGGAAAGAATCCATGATTTCAATCGTTTCCGAAAGTCCCAGAGAGTCACCCTATCAAATTTTAACCTTTCTGAGGTGATGAGGGGAATCATGTTGACAACATTGTTTGTTTATAGGTATTTTTGACTCATTTTCCGGATAATTTTTGCCAGTTAGGTCCCGGTAAAAACGGATTCCACGCCACAAAAAGTACCAGTCATGCAGTATGACCATATGAACAAGTGTTAAAGCAATTTTCTTATTGTTGAAAGTCCATTAAAATTGAACACACAGTAATTTTCAAACATAAATAAAACTCATAAACAACAAAACCCCCTACCATCATTTAATTTCAGTTTTCCATGGTCACAGTGGATATCATAAATCTTTCTCAAGTAATATCAATTCTCAACAATCACTACTTAGGTACAAATTTTCAGCTCTTTTCAGATTTTTTTTTTTTAAATTGAGGTCTTTATTCCGCCTAAAAAGTTTAGTCTTACTTTTTGATAGACCTATTATTCGTTTAGCAAATCCAAAAATTCCTTTCACAATGCCCCCTTACGGATTCCCTTGAATTTTCGAAAATTTTATTTTTCAATTTGAATTTTTTGAAAACCCGCTAAAATGCTGTGGTTTATATTTTTACAGGCTTTTTCCGCAGATCATTGATCAGTAGGTGTACGAATATATAAAGCCTCGTTAAGTCGAATCAATAAATTATGCCCTGCCAAATTTACTTCAGCGTACTTATACAATGATTCCGAAATTGCATTAAATACGTCTGTCAAATCAAGCGTGGTTCATCTTTCTTCTTTCATCTTTCATAACCATAACGTGACAAACAGAGCATTAAACTATATTAGAGAGGGTTTGGAAAATATTAGTTTATAGACTGTTATTCGTCCACAACAATGCCTGAAGAAAGTGTGATGAGATTATTGAAAATTTTCATCTTGGAAGTCTGGATTCTTGAAGCTTTTCAAGGATTCTGGAAGAAGAATCAGAGCTTTTAGAGTTTTTTACGTTCGCGCATACGCAAATGCAATCTTAGATCTAGAAGGATGGAATTAATGGAAAACCCATGTTGACCCTATCCCGCACAATTGCTGAGAACACTATCGGATTCGGATGAAATGCTTGTTAAAGACTTTAACGTTGTTGCTTGCGTAGAGACGAATATATACTCGTAGATCAGGAAATAAGGAAATTCACTGCTTTCATCTACGGTCAAACCCGCATAATTCCAAAGAATTTCATCGAAATTGGTTGCAAACTATGAAGAAGTACTGACTGTAACAAGGGTTTTAAGTTTCCTTTGCGATGATTTCATCCGATATCGATAAAACACTTAGGGTACCGTCTAGCCCCAACCCGAGTAACCTCAGAAAACTTCATTAAAATCGGACTGTGACTCCATATAGCACGGACAGGGCATAGCACAAAAACAAGTCTTCAGGAACACGTAAAACGTAAAATTCGAATGGAAAGTTTGATAATGAACGAGATTATTTGTCACTATCCAACAGTGATCACAGTAATTCCACTTCCTAATAGAAGACTCATAAGCAATAACATCTCTACAAATAATCAAATCCTATAAAACACCTATGTGACGAATTGGTAGGCCATTCCTAGTCGTGTTAAAATCCTTTTGGACCTTTGTAGTCGACCAAGAAAGACATTTTTTTACCCTCCTTCAAAATTTGTTGGTTTGCGTTGCAAAATTCACAGAGTCAAAAAATCGAATAAGAAAAATCCGTCCGCCCGCCGAACGCCGCCCAGAGCTTTTCTCCAAAACTGCCTACTGTAACATAGTTTATGAAATTTGCCTGAAAAATCAAACATTGGCCAGGAATGTACCAGTAACATCGGCATCAATTTTGATCAATCCTAAATGGTAGTAATTAAGGGCTGAAATATTGAGAAATTGAGAGCTCGAAAACTTTTAAGATAACAGTAATGTTTTTTTGCTTGCCATTTACATAATTTATTTGCCCAAAGAATTGAATGAAATCATCAAAGCCCTACATTTTTCTGTTCGCTCTCTACAAGGTATAAAGAAGCAGCGACCCTATATGATTATGCGCGTGATCCCCTTAGTTTCATCAATAACCGCTAGATAGTGTTAGGCTTGCAGCAAACGAGTAGCATTATGCGCCAAGTCACGGCACCACACCAGCTTGTGTTCAATAGTCACGAAGAATGTGTAGGTGTGTTATTTAATTTGATTAATTTAACTTCAGTAGACCCACACACCTATGCTGATATATATTAGATAACTATGTACTTAATCCAGCAGCTTACTACTAATCCAGCAGCTAACTGCCTAATGTAGCAGCGGCTACACTGCCGAATTGGTAGGAGTACTGAAGGCATTAGAATATAATATATTACACATAATTATGGGGAAACCATTAGTAGTCGATATCCAGAAAAGTATCGTAATTATTTAGTATGTGAGATTATTGAAGCTATAGCAATATGTAACTATCTTAATGTATCTGTTGATGTTGCATGGATACGGGCCCATTCCGGCATTACAACGAATGAAATTGTTGACAAAACAGAAAAGCAAGGAGAATTGTCTGGTTTATATCACGATTTGATGTTACCGAAAGAAGAATTTTATACTTTTCTAAAGTATGAATACATTCTAAAATGAAAAAAAAAAGTTATAAGATATCACAAAAGGGAAGATTTTATAAAGCGATCCTACCAATACTTGAAACAATTCCCTGGTTCAGTAGCTTAAATAGTGACCGAAAATTCAGTAGAATAATGTGCAAATTAAGATCTAATCACATGATATTCAACATGTTAACGTTCATGAAACAGAGAGAAGACTGCGATTATTGTGGAGATGTAATAGGAATTATTGGACATATCATATTCATATGCCCTCATTTTGTTCAATCAAGAGACCGATTATTTGATGAACTATACAAAACCATAGCATGTCCATTCGATTATAAATTTCTACTATTATTTGAGAACCATCATGTATGGAAATATATTTATAATTTCGTTGTGTCAAACTCAATTGACGTATAATAGAATATTGTTATAATTTAAAGAATTGCTCAGTTGCAAATCTTAATAAAATAAATAACTAATGACTGATGGGACATCCCAATGCCAAAAAAACTACCTAATGATTCGTTTAATAGGCAGGTGTTCTTCGTAGAAGAGCTATACAATACAGAAATAATTATCCTTTGTGTAATAATTTGCAGCGTTTTTGGTGTGTACTTAATTCAAGTTTAAGTGTGATAATCAATACTCAAAATATTCCAAAATTTATTCTACGTTGCAGTTTGTCTATTCAAGAATAAAAATTGCTCTACTGAACGAATTACAACATTGTTTAAAATGTCGTGCGGTTTGTTCTGTTCCAGAACATAAAAAGAGGGGCCGAACAAACAAACGAAAATGCTGCTCCACAACCATCTTGATATGATCGGGAGAAACGAGCCCATCCAAAGGAAAGCGAAATTCTGGCAGTCCTACGTCAGAGCACTGAAAGGTAAGTAATGGATTACTATGTTATTATTCATTAGGTAGTAACTAGTAAATCAAGTAAAAATCAATTAAAAAGTATAAACATCTATGTGTAATGTTCATAAATTTCACTGTTTCGCATTAATTTAGAAAATGTCGACATTGCTGATTTTCAGGGAATAACTATGCAGACAACAATCGAACAGTAAATTTCAGCCACTCCAAATTCCATTCAGTTGGTAATAAATTTTGTCGATGTTTGTACCGAGACGCATGGAGAATGCGAGGTGCATCGGGCATTATAAGAAATTATGTAACTTGATTGATAGTTTCGTCAATGTCTGTTTATGTAAACTTGCATTTTTTATCCTCAAAATTCCAATGCACGGTTACTTTTGGATATTTTGTGATGTCAGTCAAAAATGTCTGTCCTCTGTTTGTTATGTTGTTTACCTGGTGTGGGGGGGGGGGGGGGATTGAAGTTATGGAAATTACATTTTGATTTTCCAGACATAGGTATGCCACTTTTCACGGTTCATGATACGCCGCACATCTTTCGTCCATTGGTCGGTATATTTTCCTACTTTTTCCCTGCCTAGGACCCAATTCGACAGTGTCCGTCATACCTAGGGCATTCTAGAATGACGTGTGTCATACTTTCTGTTTCTCCAGGGCAGTGTGGGGGAATTTTAGGGTTGAGGAGATGCAAACGAGAGTTGGTATTCCCATGTCCAGTTCTCATCTGTATTCTGTTACAGTAGAATCTTTTGGGTTTCTGACCCGGGACTGACATGAACCAAGAATAGGAATAGATGTTTATACCTATTGTCTGGGTATGCAGCAAATTGGTCAACCCAGTTTTCTAGCAATTTTTCAGATATTTTATTTTTTAGTTCTGTAGGTGGGTAGTCAGGGGTGGCAATGGCAGTGGGCGAGCGATAGCTTGCGTCGCAAAATGATCTGCAATCTCATTCCCTTTGATTCCACTGTGACCCTTTATCCATCCAAGGACAACTCTGTTTCGTTGTGACTTTAGCGTGTCTCAAAATGTCTCAAAATCTTCTCTCCGAAAGGAGCGATTTGGGAAGAAATGGTGATTGATTGCAGCTTATTTAAAATACTTTGAGAATCACTCTGTACCACAACTACTGTTCTGTTCCGAGCTCCTATAGCAATAGCATGGTGTAAGCTATTTGATATGGCTGCAGCTTCGGCTGTATAGATATTTGAGCTATTCAGAGGTGGAAAAGGCTTGATTGCCCATGTGTGTCATCATAATATGTACAACCCGCACCCGCCCCCTGCACCGATCCATCGGTGAAGATGTAAATCCCCTCAGGCCCACTGAGAGGTTGAACTGGTGGCATATCAGCTTCAAATCGCCATGGAGGTAGGTAGCAGTTTCGTGCGTTGGAAAGGAGAAACTGTCGATGAACATAGGCAACGGTGTGACCACAGACCTGTAAGGAGGCCTGCTTGCAAATGTATTTAAGTCCCAATTTAACAAAACAGCATTATTATGAATCACTTGATTTAGCTCTAACTAAGTCTGTTGGTTGCCATAGGCTACAGTTTCGAGAAAATAGAGACCAGTCCAGATCAGTTTTGAAGTTAAACGGATATAGCCCACATCGACTATATACATAGATTGTTTGATTACTCGGCTGTCAAATTGTATACGAGTTGTTTCATCTTCTAGTTACTGTCATTCTTCTCTAAACATATCTCAGCGACATGTGTTTCCGCTTGATAGATGATAGCCGTCTGACCCTAAGGCTTGTTTAAGTTCTAGCCTTGACCTTCTAGGCCTGCTGTACCGTTCACCTCAGTTAGAGGTCTGATATTAAATTTGATAGGTTAATGCTTGTATGATCGGACTAAAGCTACTATATTGTTTCAGCTTTAGAGACCTACCTAGTTTTTAGAGAAATATTTTGGCCGGTGTTCGTAAAAACGATGATTATTCTTCAGGGATGTCATCTTCTACCACAATGCTTGCTCAGCGGCTTACGATACCCCCAGCTAGAAACTGACTAACTAAAAACTCCTTCGATTATCACCATTCAAACTTTTAACTAGAAAAAAACTTCACACTTGTGCGCAATAGGTATAATTCGGTTCAAGATTAGAGCGCCATTCACTTGGAAATGGATTGTTTTCGATAATTACGGAAGTACATATTAATTTGAATCCGCAATGCCATCACAACTGCTGGTATTTTTTTGGGAGGTTTTAGCAAGTTTTACCCGTTTCGCATGAAGGAATCCCTTCAGCTATGTTTTGTCCGGAGTACTATATAAACAACTTGAAAATTATTGTATTTTTCTCGTATATTTAGTCAAATTGTGATGTTACATGGGAATTGGGGATTTCACTCTACTTGTGATAGAATGTCCATGCATGATTAATAAATATTTCACTGGTGTTCATGTCCGTACTTTTTTTTTTTTTTTTACTTTGTCACAAAAAATATTGTAATATGTATAGTTGACTAGGATGCTACTACAAGGTTGATAGATTACTTGGATTAATTACGTCGATATCCTAACAAACAGCATATCACATATTTAAAATAGCCTCTCTTGGGCGTGTTCGAACTGGGGTAATGGGGTACAGGGGGAGCTAGTGGAGGGCAGCGGAACTGGGTGAAAGGTAAGCGCAGAGGGCGCAATCTGTCTGGGCAATTCAATCAACTGTAACCAGCTCAGACATACTGGCGATAAGTGCTTACTTAAGCATTTCGCCTAGAAGACAGAAGCCGGTATGTGGTGCAAAATGTTTTTTTGATAGCCATTCCTTCCACCAGAAGCTGTGTACATTTCCTTCACCACCCTCATGGATGACGCTGAAGTTTCCATGCAGATTATAACAGGCAGCTCTACACGCCTTCCCCAACTCAAATATTTATTTCAGCGATACGAAAAATCTGGGCAGAAGCTACACTAAAGATAGCTAGCATTAACATAGTTATGTACGCGTATTGTCGAGTGTTGTGCTTTTCCAATTAGTTTCCCTAATAAATCCCCTTTCCAAATGCGAGAAGGAAAAGGATATATAACCACATACCTCACTAACGTCACAGCCCGTGGTAATTATTATGTACCTCGAGCTGAATAAACTGATAGAAATAAAATTATGTAAGTGATACTAAGTAGTCACTTCAATATTGACGAAAATTGACTTTTCTTCATTCCCCCAGTTGCGTCGTCTTCATTGAATTATCGTTCCCCCAGTTCAATGCAGGAGCTTAAACCAGTTAGATTGTCTTTCCGCTCCTATTCCCCCAGTTGAAATTCACCCTCTCTCTTCACAGTGCGGCAATGCCTTGCTCTGAGGGCTTTCATAATTTGTTTTTCCCTCTTATCGTACTCGAGGATAGAGCAGTGGCTATTGCTAAACCAATGAGAATATAGTTCAGTGAGAGATACCCCGAAACTTGTCAGTAACTGTCGTTGTGGTATTGTGTCCTTTTTTCTTCAAGCAATTTTAGTTTGTGCATGCGCACACTCTATTCTTTCTGAATATCATAAAAACTATCTATTCAGGACCATACGATCCCTGACGGGCTGGAAGAGACTGCTATGGTGTTCGTGATATTGGCCTAAGACCACGTGTTGTCTTAAAGGTATAGGAACAAAATCTTGGAGTGTATGGAGTTGAGTGCATCATGATTACTGGACAAGTTGTGCGGATTTTGCCAATGCACAAAGGAGAACGATTGATCCTCAGTAAATTAGCAGTTACTGTACTTGTTCTATACTCTCACTATATACATGACTCATAGTGTGGATTAAAGTGGTCTATCAATACTATCAGGTCGAATCCAACCTCCAGTTTGGTGAGGGTTCGCGGTTCTTCTGTGCAGAACATTCCTTCGGTAGAATCGAATTTTCCTCAAATTCCTTTTGCATGGAGTAGGAATTATGTGTTCACTTACCAGAATTAGAATAAAGGCTCTGGAGTCTGAAGGATCAGAAAAAGCAGTTCATCAACATAAGATGGATGATTCGCACCATCTACCAAAGCAGACCGCCTTCACAATGTCGCTTCTGGTCGTGCAAATTTTCCCACCGTTGAGTCGGCATTCGACTCCTCATTGAGCAGAGTCCACAATGAGCAACAGTTGTGACCTCTCGCGTACTGGGTTGGATTTGAGGGAAAGCAAGTTGTGGCGAAGGTAAGAATGACCCTGTACACTGACCTATGAAACTCAAGACTTGGAATTTTTGGTTTGGTTTGAGTTTGTGGTCTGGAAGTAAGGTGGTTGACTAAGCCGTTAAGGCAGTGAGCGAGCATTGCAGGCTTCCCTGTCAACTATTCTATTCCCAGGTATGCATTAAGGTATAGATAGTGTGCATTAAATCTTGTTCTTAGCTGTAATTCATTCCAATGTTTCTCTCGGCTTCTGTTGCAGGGACGGATGACATCCGGGCACCTGAAGCATCTCACTACTCCCGCTACCCGTCCTCCAGAGGCATCTTCCGCCCCATCCTGGACACGTTCCCCTCGTGGCCGGCATCCAAGTCCATCTACGACGACCCGATCGCTGCCTGCGACAGGATGTCAGTCCCTGGCTACCGCTACCTGCCCATCTCCAGGGAGACCTACGGACTCAGCCCTCGCAACATTTACCCCCACAATTACTCCAGCCTGAGCAGGGCACCTCGCTTAGGTAGGTACTAAAACCAACAACCCCAATTTTAGTACAAACATCTCAAACTTATCCACCGAAAACTCACGAAAAAATCCGAGGTCTGGGCCCCTCTTTTAAGAATCTCGGTTTTTTCTCAATAGGTATACCTATCTAATATCTTATTGGTGGATAATTCGATTTAACTTCATTCGATTTGATTACCCAGATATAATCAGAGACCACGAAATGTTTTTTGAGTTAGGTGGCGTTTATTTTGAGCTTTATTATAACCTCTGAGCTCTATGTACCGTATAAATAACACTTATTTTATATATTGTATTAAAACTAGTCCAAACGGTCACATTAAAATATAAAAAAACTGAACATCACAATGTTATCGACCTTAATATTTATTATAAGAAACCGATTTGTATTGTAACACATTATTCTCGTTGAAGTTACGATCTTTGATGGAAACTTTTATTTTCCTGACACATAAACTTTCAATTTACTTTGTAAATTTTATAAAAACAATTATTTTTTCGATTTTCTATAGTCAATAAAATCTACCATTCTAAGACTGTGAATCGAAGTGTGCGTTTTTATTTCCGAGCTAACCTTAACCTCTAACCTTGGCATGGTCAAATAATGGATGTTCAAATTAATGTCACTTCATGGAAAATACCATTGTCATTTGAATCTTGTCCCGTTTGTAAGAAGTTCGAGCATGAATGTAAATGTTGACACCCCGACGTTTCGTGATATCCTGTTTCTTCATTACCTGCACAGAGTCATTTGTCTTTATGCTCATTTTTGTAACAATGTCCAAGACAATTTGTACATCAATCATCCAAGAACATATCATATTGACCACGTCAAAGCCATTCTCAGCGTATCGCATTAATAGCCAGTCATATATGCTTGGCGGGATATATATTATATACTCATTTCTGTATGAGTAAATGCTTATTATTCAGCAATCTGAACAGCATACCTATAAAGAAGCTGTTCTGTTATAAAATCAGTATCTACCACGAAAATTTAATATCTCATCAAGCATGCTCATGTATATAGTGTGGTGCTTGAGCAATGCTTATTGTTTTAAATTATTTTTTGAAGGATCAATCACGCTCATTATAGAGTCATTAGTCATTCGTCATCAGGAAAGCATCTTACATTTTTGCCAAGTACAACCGAATCCCTAGAGAAATAACTCAATAATCAGTCTAGCGCCATTTTGAAAAGAAAGTCGGTATTGCTCTCTCAATCCAGTAAGTATTGAAAATTAGCCTCTCGAGCCTATAAGTTCTTAAAGCTTCACAGGGAGCATATTGTCTCTTAGTATTTAGATATAATTTAATTAAGGATTTTTACCAACTAAGCTATAAGGTTATGAAAAGTCAGCTAGACTTTTCGGCTTTACACTTCAGGACACCGGGGTTATTAGCATTCAATTTAAGAATTTTATAGGTGATATTGATTTTTTTCGGTTACTGATCAAAAATGATTGAATCGAAATCATCCAACTTGGGCATTTAAGGTTCATGAAACAGTTGAACAGCATTTTAGTAAGAATAAAGTGGCATTACATTTTCTTGACTCTAGAGTTACCATATCTAAAAACTATATAGAATCTACCTCACGTGGCTGCTGACGATGCTTTTCCAAAAAAGCTGTTGTTTTAAAATAAAATTTCAAAAAATGCAATTCAATTCAACGCAATTCACAAATATCTCGTGAATTGTTGGCTGGACAGAAAATAGAGAATCTGAGGATTTGTGCCTCAATAAATTTATAATATTATAAGAAAGGAACATGATCTACCATAACCAATACTCCTGTGGTAACTGGAAATATTTTTAAAAAATTGGATCTAATTGCTAGTTTTATAGACTCCATTATATTTTCAAGTGTAACAATAGACAATAATTGGTAGGCATATGAAGCTGAAACAGTATGATAGAGACATTAGACCCTGTTAATCATTCAAAATAGGATAAGATATGATGGTTTAGATATGATTTTAGTTTACTTTTTTTAATTAAGTTTTAATAGAAATCGCTATTACAATGGCTTCGAAATTTGATCAAATAAAATTTCTGAAATCTGTTCTGTACCACTCAAAACTGACTCCTGAATTAATACCGTTTTTCTTATGAATACAAAAAGTGTTATTACGCCACAGATTGCGTGACCATAATGCCTCAAATGATCGATGTCCTTCCTGGGTTCACATCTCAGTATGGCTAAATTTTTAAACAGTGATTTGTCAATGATCCTATTCTTTCGTGACTATACAAATAACATGAATTTCACCACAAAAAAAAGCATACTTTTCTACAAATCATACTTTTCAAATTCATTTTTTATTCAACCGGGTGAAGACATTTCAAGCGCGGTTTCCTAAACACCTAAGTGACCAATTTATTCAATGCAGTGTGAATGTAGGTAGGTAAATAAGTTGAGATTAAATCTATGCGCAGTGTTAATTTTAGTAATGGAGTAGGTAAATGGCCACCTTCCCTTCAGAAAAAGCCGCTTCCTTCTCATTCTAGTCTGCTTCCAACAATATTTCTTCTAAGTCTTGCGAGTCGATTGAGATCAGGATCTCTCAAAGCATGTCGCAGCTGTTACAGAGCGGCGAGCGGTGGAGGCCAGACCTTCTACAGCCCTAAGAGTAGCCAAAGCTTTGCTTTGCATTTGCAAGCGATGTAGGTTAAGATGACATTGGTACTCTTGGCCTGCCAGCAGATTCTTCGAATATGCCACCCGTTCCTTTTCAGTGACGATGAGACTCGTTGAAAATCCCAAGGAATGGGGTTGGACGAAGTCCAAGGACTGCTTGGTTCCAAATACTGAGCTATAGGTACCTACCTCGATCGCTCAGTGTCATCTTGACCTATATCGCATCCAAATGCAAAACTGTGTACCATGGTCACTTATAGCTGAAGAAAGCTAGGCCTTTAATTGCACGAAGCTCTGCAACAACTGCGATTCAGTTTGTGAGATTCTGATCCCCTTTTGAAATGCAAGACTTGAAAAACCTTGTTGGAAGCAGATGAGTAGCTGGAAACAGAAACTCCGACTGCTAAAGACTAAGGGAAAAACATCTCATTTCTATAACATACACGGAGCATCAGTTTCACTCCAAAAATTCTCTTATGTACCTTATTAAGAGGTATGGCTTGAAATTTGTCAATATCTTAGGTCGAAGAAACAATTTTTTTGAAAACGCAGCTACTAAAATTTTAAAGTCAAATAGCAATGCATTCATACCCTGAAACTATTCTCTAATATAATATTAAGGGGGGAAATTGTATTACTGGTTAGGCAAAGGTTAGACATAATTAATGTGAATTCAGACCTGGCAGTTCATAAATCAGGTGAGGCTAGGGGTGGATGGATGATGATTGTGAAAAAATATAATGATAGTGTTCACATGATATACTTACAGTATGGTTATAATATGACGTGGGCTCTGGATAATCTTTGGGCTTTGATCTCGTCGGTTCTTGCATGATTATCATGTGCAAGCTGAAATGTTGTTTACTATGTGATTATTAAGTGTGAGATGTGGACGTCTTTTGATTTATATTCTGTGATGCGAGGTCAGTGCCTACCAACTTTCTCATATCGAGTTCATCATAATTATAAATTCTGATCTAAATTTAGGGTGTTGGTTTTGTGGTTCATGGAATTTCATTTCAAGCAGAAATGAGAAAGAAGGTAGGGAGCTGAATTCATATCAAATTTTAGGTTATGCTATCTCAATCGATATAGAAGCGTAAATATTCAATATAGAGTTTACGGAATCCGGTTATGTCCTACTTAAATACTCTCAAGTTACCAATCACTAGGATGTTACAACATTCAGTTCATTGATTCTATTTCTTGAAGTATAGCTGAAAAAGACCTAGGTTACACGGAATGGAATAACCTTGAATAACCATATTATGGAATAACCATTTTGAATAATATGGAATAACCATACTAGTACAAAATAGTTGAACAGCAAAACAGACCTTAAACTAATTACCTACATACTCGTACATAATTGCTCACAAACTTGATCACCCCACCAATTACGTTAAAATGGAATATCTTCCAGAGATAACAATCTACGCATTTTATGTAAATTCAATAACCACACCAAACAGTTAGGTTTTCAAATTTTAAACAATGAAAACATTAATTATTGATTAAATAGTTACATTAAAATAATGACCGATTTGTTCGTTTCATCCTGAGTATTTATTAACTGCTTCCAAGTCTACCAATGTAGGTAATGGAAGCACCCTTTTCTTATTTTGAAAGTAACTTCTTCTTTTACTCCCGATTTGAAATTTTCTCTGATGTGCGCAAACGCTGAAACTTTTCAAACGACTCCGTAAAAATTCTGTCTGTGTCTGTCACCTGTCGATCAGTCTTTCTGTCGTAATACCGAGTATCCGGCAATACTAAACTAATAATAGTCAGAATTTGACTAAGTTTCCCGAGGTTATGTCTTTGGACTATTAGTGAATTTCATGAGACACCAATTTATCAGGAACTATTTCGCTATCCCCTCAAATTCAGTGAGTTTTCGCTCAAGGGGTGGTTTTATGGTGATTGATCACAAATTTCATTGCTTTTCGATTGGATTAGGTCGTTGCTCATGTACAAAAGACAAAATGGTATCTTACTATTTGGTTTATTTTCATAATGTTTCGGAATTTAACTCTTAGGTTGTCCCCAGTTAGTTTCATTCCAGTTTCACTACAAGTTTCAGTTTCAAGTAGTGCGTGCGCATGCACTAACGTGGAAACACCTGTTTTTCAGGATTCTCAGATGACCGGAATCATTTTATAATTATTAGAAGGTAGTTATCGAAGGGCACTCGTTATTCTTCAATCAGAATGAACTAGTAAATGTAATTAATCAATCATTATTTTTTAACAATGAAGACAAATGTTCAGAAGCAGTAAACTGTTTCCCCCTTTTCGCTCAATTGTCCATACAGTAGGTATACACTCCGTTTATACAATGAAGAACTAATTAGGCCTATATCATTATGTCCATGTAAACAGCAAAATTGTATAGAAATAAGTGAATCAAACATATAAAGCTTTTAGGCGAAAGTTAATACGGCAGTTATTACCAATAATTTACGATACGTTAAGGCGAGGTTTTATATTTAAATATTTTAGCAATACAGGTACCTATCTAGACATTAAGTTTTGATCTGCTTGTATTCCTTCGTCATGTGGAGCTGTGTTCGTGAGCGTCTCCAGGTTACTGTCCAGCGCACTGCTGCCGACCCCCGTGCTTTTTGCTGCATTTTGTTGATCGTGATGTTTCTGAACTTTTCCCCTCGTATTTGAGTCGATTAACTCATTTATATTGATCTTGAAACGTCTAACGATTCTCTTTGTCGGCAATTTGTCGCCAGCTGACACCGACTACGCCACCACGATAAGAGGAGAGTTCAAACACGATAACGAAGGGCATTTCCAGTACGGTAAGTTGAGGCTTTTCTGTACATAGTAGCTTTTTCGGCCAAGTTAAGAAATTTGGTCTGCTATTTTGAGCGCTCATTTGCTTTTTGAAGCCTAATTATGTATCATATATCTTTTAAAATTTGTCACTAATCAAACATTTAAAATCAAGTATGATAACATCAATAGGTACTCAATCGTACGTCCATTAAGTAGGGTTCATTCAATCATTTGTACATAAAATCTCGTAAAGATCATGGAACTAAATTCCTTTTATAGATCAATTATGATAATATGGTTTCAAATATTCATTCCCAGGCAATATACTAGCAATACCAAGCGCTAACTATATAGGTACCGTCAAATTTGGGAAATGAATAAATCGAGCTGAATAACTGGCTCACCCTATCCCTACAGAGTTGTATGATACAAGGCAGTTTTATTACGGGAACGCATTTTTGTACCTACGTAATACAAGAGGACGCAGCTAAATTATGATAGATGTCTGGAAATATGGAATCTCATAGTACCTAACACTAAAATATTCCTAAAGACACCAACTTTCCAACAGCAACCAAGGAGATCATCTCACTTTTTTTTTTTTTTTTTTTGCTAGAGCTGGTACCTACCGAAAGACGGAAATGAACCATCTTTAGTATCAATGAATAGGTACCTACTCTATATGTCAAGTAACGATGAGCACCAGTTGACGAGCTTTTTTGGCCAAGCAGCCAAATTTTTTTTACTTTTTTTTTAAATCTTCAACGTTTCTCCCCAGAAACTGGGGCTTCTTCAGGGAGGCAAAATTCAAAATATCAAATTCAACATTTGTAAAATACTTACCGTTCTCTTTTTTGTGATAAAATATTGAATTCAGAGTTATCAGTATAAGCTTAAACTGAATCCTGAATTTGATTTTTTGAATTTGAACTAGCCAAAAAAAGAAGCGTTGCGTAATTACTAGTAGCAGTACAAAAAGAGTTGGAAAGTTGCAAAAAACTCTAATCCAGTTTACTTTAACATGGAACATGTCTTAGCTTGAAGAACTATTCCAAAATTGACGTCAAAAACGTTATTGGTTTTCCGATTATTATTGAGAATAGAGCTCAACATATTTTCATTTCATTTTCAGTCCTTTAGAGACTGCTGGTTAACATGACACTGATCAGTTGAATGAGACGTAAAGCCAGTTTCATTTCTAATCGTGAAATTTATTTGGCCTATTCGTTCGATGATTCAACGAGTTTTTGGCACAAACCGTCAGAATTCCGAGTTGAAAAATTTGCTTGAAATCTTGTTTTATTGAAATAAAATAGGTATCTTAAAGCTCGATCTACAAATATTTTACGATCAATTTTCCTAGCCCATTTTCTATACCTAGTTTCCAAACCTAGAGAACCATATAATTCACGGAATAGCCTAGAAATTCAGTTTAGTTACGACTAATAGTTAACTCAGCTATTCGCAATGCCCATTTTAGAATACTACACTCCTCCCTGCACGTGGGACCCCACTGAAGGGCGACAACACGATCAGAAGTACCTGAACCCCCAAGACAGGAGGCGCGGGCTCCGACCTTTCGTCAAGGAGTACACCATCGGCCCAGACGGCACCAAGGTTCCCCTGTACACCTACACAGGTAAATGATATGACTGTCGAATAGAAACCTACTTATAATCAATTAACGTATTCTATTAACTAATTGACGGATAGAATACTCCAGTAGTGACCCTCATTTATGTGTTTATTTATTATGGTAGAGCCTACAATACATCGTTATTTATAATCAACAACACGTAGGTAGAGTTCTCGACCACTTCTTCTTACAACAAAGTTCTCGAGGATTGGTCAATAAATCATTGAATTCCTTACACCGACAATTCGTCCCATTTATTGGACATCTTCAGGCTGAATAACATTATTGTTAAATAGTGATGATGCTGTGGAATTGTGTGTGGATGAGTGTGAGGAAAACAGACTATAAAACTATGACAACTGACAACATGTTAATGAGAAGATTCTTATTTTAATGTATATCATAAACTTACAAGTATATGCATAATTATATATGATATGTTTATGTATAATTTTATAATACCTACTTCTATAATACCTTAATATATAATACCTTCAGCCCTGAAGATTTTTTATATATTGGACGAAAGGTCGGCGTAAGGGATACAATGATTTATTGACCAACCCTCAAGAACCGTAACACCTTGTTATTTATGTATATAACAAGGCTAAATCGCACGTAGATAGCAAAACCAAGAGAGCGTTGCGGCTTGCGATGCGGTCGTGCGAATTCTGGGATCAAATGTGCGTTCGTAGAGAAAGCGTCCTACGTATGTAGACTATGCTATTTCCAAACTTACGTGAGACTCGAACCAACAAGGGGAGGAGGTGAAGGGGTCAGAAATCTTACCTGGCTCTCATCTCACTTGTAAAGTTGTAGCACTGAATGAACATGTATATAATCCACATTTTTACATTGATAGAACTGCAACTCACAAACCATGAACGTTTTTGCAGGCTTGGCCAACTACCCGATCAAAAGTGTCTATCTGAAATCCATGGTTTCGTGTCTTGCTCCTGATTATTACAACAGATTTCGTTCGTACCACAAATTTCGCACTTATTTCATTAAAACAACTGAGTGACTGAATTTTGCCGAGGGATTTCCGCATTAACAAGTTTTCAGCTTATCGGCTGTATTTCCCCTTATTTGGCATCCATTGATTAATTCAACCAATAAAAATGTTGATCGACGATGAGTTATCTTCAACTTGTGGTTCAAATTTTATTTAAACCAATTTCGTCTTATTAGACAATCATCAATATGTTAGGTTGGCAAAATTATGAAGTTCGTATCGACCTTATCACAAAAACTGATTACATGGTAAAGTTAGATGGATTTCGTATTTTCTAATCAGTAGAACAGGCTAAAGATTTGATAACCACAATTTAACGTCAACGTCAAAATGTATATATAATTTTTCCACTACAAACGTAATGTAGACCTGCAGTCATATTCCATAATCGACAAAAGCAATATCAAATAATCAATTTCTCATTTTTTATATTATTAAAATCATTATTAAATCTTAACTCTGGCAATGAGGTCACCCGTGGGTGCCTACTTTACTACCTAATTTTAAAAGGAAGAAGATTCCAGTCTCAGAAATTTGACACCATCTGCACTCTCCTTAGACGATTACTTATCTTTCTACGATTTTTTCCAAGTTTTGCAAACTAGTGACATCAAAGTAAGCCTCCCGGCTGGTCAGGACCAAATTAAAATTTTGATGCTCACTGGGCGGTACCCCCCTGTCCCGTGTGACGTCACCAGTGCAGGAAACTGAAAAATCGAAGAAAGAATACCTACTACCTAACTACTTAGTGCGGATGGTGTCAAATTTCTTAAATGGAATCTATTTTCATTTAAAAACATAAAATGGATAGGTAAGTGAGTAACACTCCATAGATACAACTACAGCTTGCTTAAGAAAACCACGGAACATAAAATGAATCTATTTGTGAAAGGAACTGTGAGTAATAAATTTTAAATGGATAAGGAACCAATGGCTTGTGTTTATGCTAGTTGCAATCTCAGAATTAATATAACTCACAGAAAACCGCGTTTACAAATGATGCAAGAATAGTAGCAGTCATAGCTTATATATTTGTATGATATACCTATATAATATATAACGCACTAGCCAATAAAAATGCAATCAGAACATATAATTATGTTTTATAGAAGAACATAATATTTTAAAGTTGTCAATGTATCAACTTGAATGTACAGTACCGTATGAATTAATGGAAAAAAGACTGACAGACACGCAATTTTCCATTTTCCCTAAAATTTTGATGAAAGGGGTTACCTACAGCAATTGCTTCATTCAGAGCAACGTATAAGGCAATGTTCATTTTTACTGAAGTGAAAGAAGGGGTTTTTTGAACGTTTCATAGGTGCAGGTTATCAAAAATGTATTGCATCATTCTGGCAATTTTACCTGATTTCTTCGCATTTATTGCGACCGTTTCACAATTAAAGTGGATATTTTCTTAATAAAATGAAGTAAGACAGTCACTTTGCGGGAACATACGAATATGACACTTCGTGAGATCGCCAGAACTTCTGAAGTCAGCTTGAAGGGAGTCTTCAACATTGTGGCTTTGAAGATGAAAGCAGGGTCTGTCATCCCTATGAGAGTTGGAAAGTGTGGAAGGAAAAAGAAAACTTCTAAAAGGGATGAAGCATGGCTAATGAGAAATTGTATGTACCATTGTTAACATTGTTACATGTTCAGCTAAGGCATTGTCTATCAATGAACGCATGATTAGTTAGAAATGTTGACATAGTTGACCACCAGAACACTCCAGTTGGATCAGTCAGGAACCTTTTCCACATTAGCAACATTTCCTGTTCATCTTCCAGGCAAAACCAGAACGTTTTTCTTCGAAATAATGGAAAGTGAGAGAATGCTAACTTGTAGAGTGAGTTGGAAGCCAACACATTTATTTTTCAAGGTAGAGAAGAGATTTATTGTTCTAACAAATTCATTTAGTTATTTACCCAGAAGGGTAGACAAAGTTAAGGAATGAAGGTGGGTTTTGAATGAAGAGAAGATGGTGGATCTTACAAAAGATGGTGATTCCTTGCGTAAGCATGGAAGATGGATGATAACAGCAATAAGAACTAAACTAACGAAATGGTCATAGTGAGCCTTCTAAAAAACAATCACTAAGAGTTTTGTGCCTTACAGTATTGATTTTCCATATTATAATACTAGATTCCGAGAATCACAATAGTCTTTGATACTGATGATGAATTTTGTGAATGCAGGTAACCCCATTTACAGCCGAGGTGGCTTCACGAAGAAGCACATCCCTGACCTCTACGAGCCCAAGAACTGGATCCCTCTGTCCAGGTTCGAGAGAGACCCCTGGTGGTGGGCTTACCCCTCACCCAAGCCCTTCGAGGCTCCTTACATCCCCATGTCTCACAGCCCGTTCTACCTGAGGGACAGCTACCTTTCCCCAGTCAAGAACACTTATCTCTGGCGTGACCACCCAATCCGGCCTTTCTGTAAGTATCTTAGCTACAGTATAAATATCAATTAATGGAGCGAAAAATAAGCACTATAGGAATTGTTTAATAAGTTGCCTCATGTATTTTGAAAGTTGTCAACTTTTTCAACCTTCTAATCACTGTAATCTTCCACTTCCCCACCTATATAACAGTCTTGAGTATTTCCAATAGTACCGCTCTAGTCTGCATTAGTGTCCAAAGCGAAACTGCAAGTGGCACGATTATAAGGGGAGCCATGTTGCGCTCCATTTAGTGACGTCACTAAATGGGTCGCCATCATGGACTCTACAGGCAAATCGTAGGGGGAAAACGAAGGGTACGAATAAAAACCCCAAAAATGAAATGATACAACTAAGACTAGATGATGAATAGGCTGAATACAAGTTACTACATATCAAATCAGCAAAGTGAAAAAAGACTATGACTAGATGCACATAAATATATTGCAGATCTGATATCACAGAACGTAGTAGAGCCCAGCGGCTCTCAGGTACAACAACAGGGACTGGCCCTGGTCTGGTCCAGATAGGACGTTGGGCGCACTCAAAATGGGTACCAGCCAAGAATGGCTCGCTAATCCTTACCTTATCTGAGCACCGGCTTACGTTAGGTAGTGGTCCGTCATCAAGCAGTCAATCTCTTAGTAAAAATTCAGACCAGTTGGACATATAGGTCAGAATGATGTGTATATTTTGCAGGCCTGGATGCTCACAAGCTCGCATCTCAAAACTACATAACATCAAGTACCTAATCAATCCCTTAGTAAAAATTCAGATTAGTTGGACATACCTATAAAATGTAATGACCAGTTCGGGCAGCTTTCTACCTGGAGCAGGTCTACGGAAGATTAGGAAAGTGCCCAATTCAGGTGGTTTAGTTGCTGCCACTTCAGGTGAGCCCAGAACGTCAACCCACTGAGAGGGCGTATGCTGGACTTTGGAGGTGCATAAGATCTGAGCCATCTTACAGGAAGTGGCGGATGAACAGATCACCCCCACACGCAATATCTCGAGCTTCTGAGCTAATTAGGTGTCTGTGTGTAAGACGGGTATGGCCAGTGGAAACCCGAATGACCACTATTCGGTCCCGCCTTCAAAGAAGGGTTACGAAAGGGCCTACCGAGCACAAGCCCTCTGCAATATCATGTATTTCTTGTATCCAAATCACTTGGAAAATTATTCCCTGGTTTTCCTGTTTCGATACCACGAAAATCATTTACTTCTGAAAAAGCTCTTGATTTGCTCAATTTCCAAAATCGAAATTTCAGCTACTTGTTTGCTCAGTCCAAAAAAATCATCTTTTGTAGTACAGATTTGTTTATCCATCATAAACATCAAGATAGTTGTATTTTCATTCCTATTCTACCCATTGACGCTGAACGCACTAAATCGCTCAAGATTTAAATATCCAGAGTAGATCGAGTAAAAACAGAGTATATTTCCATAAGGTAAAAGATTTTTAATGTTTAAAGATTTCTACAGTAAATTGTATACCACCATCCATAAGAAGAAAGGTTTGATACTTAATTATTCAATGCTTATATAGGTTTGATAGTTAATGCTTGATGTATTGTATCACTTATTTGGTGTACAAACCTATAACTATTTGAACTTTTTTTTTTTTTTTTTTTTTTTTTTTTTTTTTTTTTTTTTTTTTTTTTTTTTACCAACCTATGAACATTTTAACGGCTTACTTATTTTGTTTCAGCAACCACTCCAAGGCTGACCTTCTAATCGTCACACCTGGGGGTTTCATTACATCACCGAAGAAACCTTAACTTACACATTTCTAGCTATCTCACTCCGCCTTGTTTCATTTCATATACATAATTTTTTAAAAAATCTGGTTTAAATCCTAAGTTTTATCAAAGACTGTACAAATTTTATTTATTTATTGCTTTAGTTATAAGACCGGTGTCATCACAAAATTCATCAATGTGAACTTTTGTAAATAATGTATAATTTATTTATTCGAACTCCAAATGAAACAGTGTACCTAATTCACGGAATGTGATTGTTTACAAATGCCTGTGTAATAAACTCCAACCTCTTTTAACAAGTTGCATTATAGTTTTCATTCTCATTCTTTGTGTACGTACCTACACTTGGAAAATCAAGACAGGTAGCCTATTATTTATTTTCAGCTGTTTATCCTGCCAATTCCTCTGAAGAATTTGTATAGTCAGCAGAAATGAAAAATCCAGATTAGGTAGCAAATATATGGAATATGAAACACGACGAAATCAAAAAAAAAAAATTATTAACATATCCTACCATACAGAAATTTTTAGGGGATTATTTGTCATTACTCAGCGCATTTAAGGAAAGTCAGGCTATTAAGTTGCAAAAATTAGCAATTTGAGCAAGTAAGTTTGCTCTGGAAAACGGCTGCTACTGATCCGCAAGTAATATATTCATTACATAGGGGACCATCAAAAGCATTAGCTTCGTAACCCCAAATGATTTCATCAAGAGCGGATGGCAAATTTTGGAAAGCAGTGTTCAGCTTTGCACCAGATGTGTTACAACCTTGAAGTAGGTAAGTACCTACCTCAAAAATCTCAACAGGTTTTTGAAACAGAAGTAAAAGGAACAAATTCATCTTTAGGGAAACGTTTTTGATGCGGTCATTAAGTAAATGAAGTTGTATACGATGGCTCGTGTAAGACGTTTTACAAATATGAATTAAACGTGAATTCCCATAAAAGAAAACTAAAATAGGTATGGTTGAATATAACAGTAAGCAATAATGTATTGATTAGTCGTTAACTACCCTGGTTGTAACATGAGACAAATAGCTACATAAAATTACAGAACGCATGTGCCACAAGGAACGGATGGAACGAAAAGGTAGGAACTTGTAGGAAAGACTGGCTGCCTGATACTGGTATATATCTGGTTTTAACGTTTCGATTTGAATTTGAAAAGAACTTGATGGACCTAAAAAGTTAGACAAATACAAACACATCCCCCCTCTCAGAATTGACTTCCAATGATCTCTGTAGGTGTGATAAATGACATAGGCATATAAATATAAATGGCCGATGGATACAGGAAAATTTAGCTGACGTTGATAATTTTCAGAAAACTCAAATCGAAGTGAGTAAACACGTAGATAATCTCATGTTTTCGAACGGAGTACGCACAGATGAAATTACAATTTTATCAACACTGAGTGATATGGGTTGTGAATTCGGAGAATCATCCTACTTACCTTGATGTTTACGGGTTGATAGCGTTGGGTTGAATGCTAGTGGGCACACAACACTATAGATACAATAATAGATATCCAAGCAGGTAAATATGCAGAACGGAAGATGGGAGCGAATTACCGATTCAACGGGAAATTGGTGTGGCCCTTTTCCCCTGCGACTGGAGGATGTTTACATACAACTCCTGCAAGGCTTGCTATTTTTTATAAGAATTTATTATTAAGCTTGCTAATTGTTGCTTTTCAAACAAATTATATATAGTCCATTATTTAAAATAAATCAAAGTTCATACTGTCTATGAAACACTCGAATTCCTTCACACATATCTGGATACCAAGTCCTCAAGGGATGGAGGCCGCCTCCTCCTCCTCCTCCCTCCAGAACCACCCTTCTAATGAGAGCAGAGTGCAGAGACCCAAACATTGGGCAGAAAAACAGCAAATGGTCCCATGATTGCACTCTCATCCCACACGGATATCCATCATCATCTAGGTTTCTTGAGCTCTTCAGGCGGTACATTCCGTGATCGGGTTCTACCTTATTATTTTCTAGTTCATGGCAAGGGATGGAAATAGCCGGGAGCGTACAGATGGGGAAAACTGGAAAGTTCGACATCAGCAGCACTGGACTGCCAGAAATCCTCACAGCGATCCAAAGTAAGTCTTACACTTCTCCTCCTGCTTGAGGTACGAGTGCGGCAACTTGTTGAATGATGTCAGTGAACTAGTCTGCAGGCACCAGCTTTGCCTGAGCATCAGCTTCCTTGTTAACAACTGTACCCACGTAAACGTGAAACCACGATACGCCGGTATCGGGCACCATTATCCTTGATAATTTCAGGTATAACGGCAATGTCAGTCCTTAACACATAACCGCCCCTCCCTCCCGCGCTCTGCACCTGCCCCTCATTCTTCCTCTGCTCCCTCCAGAGGCAGTTTGTGGTGCAGAAGTCAAAGGACGAACAGTACCTACATACGTGCAAGGGTGGGGAAAATCACTCCATGGCCCAAGATTGAAATGTAACTGGAAAGTACAGGGAGCATATAAACTTACTCACTTAGCCCTACAGCAGCCATTGCGGCAGTGGTAGTGAAAGTCGGAGTGAAAGAAGCAGGGAAAGATCCAGGGTCAAGAAGGGCAGAAACCAAAGAAAAGCAGTGTTGCCTGCTTCTTTGATTCATATGGTTAGTCTCATGCTCAGTGCCAGCTGTAGTCCACGTGCTTTGCACGGTTCTGTTGTGGTAGCCTTAGGGATTTTTCTTCATTTTAAGAATACAATGAATTTTCCCCAGTACCTGGTGGCCTGTAATTGATTATTAAATCACAGTAGCTATTGTAATACTTATAAAAAGTAATTTTATGGTCGAATCCTCTCTCTCAAAGGAAAAAAGCGTGATTACATTTATTCGTGTTGCAAATATATTTGGTCTATGAATATTGTAAAACTCCTGATATATTATTCCTAAACCCATTTTTAATTTATCTTAGAGGACACAGAAGACTATGAAAAATCAAACGAATAATTAAGAAGCACAAGGAAACTGATGTACTTAAAATTAAACCTTCTGTCAGCGTGTCCATTGTACTTCGAGGAATGATCACTGGACTCAACTTTGGCTCCAATATAATTACGTAAGATATCTTAATGCCAGATGGTGAGAATGTACAATAAACGTTTGGTTCATCGACATTAGGGATGTCAATAGATTCGACGTCCATGAATAGCCTTGCCAAGCTGGGGGTCCATTCCAAAACAAGGAGCGTACAAAACGATGTTTTTGATTTGAAACCAGGCCAACGTGAGACCTCAAAAGTAGAATTTTGCAATGCATGCGGTATTTTGTCCACGAAAAACTGAAAGGTCCCAACAGCTTGAAAATGGTACAAAAACCCATAAATGTTGGTGATTGGTTCACTGAGATATCCATATTCACATCGCAAGAGATCGTTTTTCAGAAGATTATTCTCAGAGTTGAGTTTTTCTACTCTAAAAATCTGTTTTACTTTGCCAAGTTCCTTCACAGCAACAAATAAATTGATTACGCTTTTGACGCTATCTTCGAGCACAGGCGTCAATTTCGGTTCTCTTAGACCTACGAGAAGCCACCACAATACGTTGATCATGGCCAAAGGCAGCTTAACTGGGTTGGTTTTCAAAGCTTTGTCAATTTTCGTCACGGTAGGGATAGATTTAAGTGTGTGTTTGAACCATGATAAATAGTTTCTATCGAAAAATCCGTCCAACACATCAGGGGTATCCATCCATGAGGAGACGTAATAGTTGATTTTGATCTCAGATTCTAAAGGATAACGAACTAGGTGCAAAAGAATGTCCACCGTTTTATCTTCGAGAGAATGCGAGATCTGACAAGGCTCTTCTAATATTTCCATTCTTCCTCGACCGTGTTCCAAATTTCCGAGCATTATGACGATGGAACCACTCATCAACTCACCACCATCTCTGTCCAAACCATTAGGGAGTATTAAAACCCTGTGATTTCGAAATTTGTGGCCGTTTGCCTGCATCTTGCTTTTTAAAAATTGGAGCAGTGTGGACTTTCTACGAGGTACATTCTTCGGCACTAATGATAATTTAGTCTGGCGAAAAACCTGTAGATAATTTAATACATCTATTCTCTATATAGATACTGCGAATAGTTGACAATGAAGAATAATGTCACGTTGTTGAGGAAATTGCTGCTACGATGCATTGTTTAGTAGATAAGGTTTAAAAACAAGTAGAGAGGGCAGAAAGGTAACCATCAGTTTTCACGTGAGCCATTGATGTACAATATTTTTCCCGACATTTTTCTTGTACCGGATTGGAGCATGCGTCGAAAAATTTTGTAATCATCCGGTACCTATGTTTTTTTAACCACTGCTTTAAAAAACATACTGTGAACGATTACTAAATTTCTCGACGCATGCTTCAATCTGGTGCGAGAAAAATGTCGTGAAAAATATTGTACATCGATGGCTCACGCTTTCTGAGCCCAAATTTCACAAAGAAAACTCAAAAAAATCAAACGTGATCCTGACGGCTAATGGGTACCCCATCAAAATGGTAGACAAAACTATACATAGCATACTTCAAAGAAACAGTCACAACAGTATACCTTCAACTCAACAACAACCAGTCCAATATTATTCAATGCCTTACGTGAAAGGGATGGCAGAACAAACGACAAAGATTTTCGAGCCCTATAAACATGGTTAAATTGCATTGCGAACACTTAATACAAACAGACCACTATTATCCAAACAACTCGTAAAAGATTTCACAACAAAAGAACAACGTTCAGGCTTGGTCTACCAGATCCCTTGTGGTAGTGGTGGGTGTGGAAAAGTGTACGTGGGGGAAACGTGTCAGTCCGTTCGGCGTCGTTTTTCAAAACATGAATCGGATCTACGACAAGAAGATAAAAATACGCGTTGGTTGCCCATTGCAGATCTTCAGGACATACTATGGACTTCAAATATTTCAGGACGAGAATAAAATTTGCAAAAAAGAACGCTCCCAGAAATGGTCAAGATAAAAAAATTGAAATTCAATTAACTTCCGAAAAGACACTCAAAACTTGAGCAAAATGTATAATTACCGTCAACAGCGAACTAGGCAAAGCATACGAAAAAACATCATTACCTACATAAACGTAAACAACTTTAAATTTGATTTAAAAAAAAAAAAAAAAATCATAACTTTAAATTCGATTTTTAACAAAAAAATAAAACTATAAGTAAGTAGATATTTAACACTTTTAAATATTAATCTCCCTGAAAAAGCCCCAGTTCCTGGGAAGAAACGGAGTTTAATAAAAATACCAACTTAAGGACAGAAAGCCTTTGTTATAAAGCTTGTAATTTACTTTAGCGCATGAGCAGAATGGAGTTTTGTTGGTTAGTCAATATGCACCAACCAATCAATAAGTAAAATGTCAAACTTCAAGTACCTAACTAAACAACTCGTAAACGAGTTCCACTATCTGCTTTACAAGCAGATACTTACCATGTTACATTGATATGTCTTTGATTGGGGATTTCATGACGGTTGTCCTCGAGAGTTGTAAACAAATCCTTTAACTTTAAACAAATCCCTGGGCCGCATGGCCGCATCCCGACTAATTCCAAGAAAACAGCGGTTTACTCATAGAAATGTTGAAAATAACTGTGGAGAGAAGCCACTACAATGAGTTGTTGTTAACAGTCGACTGTTGTCAAGAGGATGAAAACGTTTCCCATGGACAGTGGCGGCGCTAGCCGCCGCGGGGCCCTGTGCGAGGTGATATTAGGGGAGGGGCCCTTCCCCGGAAAATTTTGAAAATTTAGGAGCTAAATTATACATTTTAAGCCTCTCTAGAGTACTTTTTGTCAGTGTTATATCTCTATATTTCCTAGAAAAAATTGTCTAAAATAAGAACCTATGTGCTTTACTTATGGTCATCCACAACACTAAATAAAAATGTATTTGTAAAAGTCCAGTTTTATAAAAACAACATCTGTGCTCGCGGCATCACCAAGGACGCGTGGAAACATTCCAATAATTCGTTCCTCAATTAATATTAATTTGTGTTTCAAGAATTTACTTCGCTGAAAGGAAGCTTGTTCGTTTCGATTCGTTTTCAGGTATTCAATCAAAAACTCTCATCTAATTGACGTTATTCATAATATTATCATGATTATTAATTAATAAACGTTTTCAGAACGCATCGCACCTGCTTTCTTTAACTTCCACGCTTATAAATCGAAACGATTCGCTACAATGGAAGACCCTCAACCTAAAAAGGTAAGAATTTGCATTAAAGTAGAGCAAAATCCAAATGATTCTAAATCATCGCTTCACTGTCTTAAGTGGATCCAACCACAAGAGGATGATAATATAATATACGAATTTCCGCCTCAATATCAACTACTAAATGCAAAACACAAGGATCTACTCCAAGTATCCGCAGTCAGGAATGTCCAGAAGTCATTGTGCAAACGTGGCTCGTATCGGATAGTTTCGGTGACTCTACCGGCCGAAATTGTTCCCTTGTACTTTGATTGTGAGGGAAATGTCGTTTTTGAGGATTACTTCCTAGAAGGACTACCAGGCTTGGAGATCGGATATGTTCCCTCCTCCTCCAACAACATCAGACGCTCCAAGTGCAGTAATGTTAGATATTCTACAAAAGCTGACCACACGAACCGATGATCCTCAACAAGCGATAATCCCGAAACGTCTGAATCTTATGAAAGTAAAATCGGACTTTGTTCTTGAAAATTTTGATGGTAGGAATTTTGAGGTGGGACGATGGTTAGATACCTTTAGTCGGGAATGTGAGCGATGCCGAGTTGATGATTCGGAGGATAAGGTTTTAATTTTGCGTTTATTTATGGACGGGATTGCCAAAAATTGGTACTCTTCAACATTGATTGAATTAGGATTGGACAAAGACTTCACGGATTGGGAACTGAAGATGAGGGAAGCATTTAAAGAACAAGGATGGAAAAAAATCAGAGAAGCGTACAACTTTAGGTACTTAGGAGGTCATTATGATGATTATGTTCTGCGAAAACAGAGTCTTTTGTTAGAACAAGAGCATGCAATTGATAACATTACTCAACTAAACCTTATTGTCATCGGATTACCAGTCTATGTACAAGACAAACTTGATCGTTCTAGAATTAATTCAATCGCAGAATTACTAGGAGAGCTGAGGAAAATAGGGCCTTCATCGCCACCAACGCGGACGAAATCTCCCATTAATGTCGCACAAATGAAAAAGCCAACTGAAACAATTGAGACCAAGAAGCCCTGCTCCATCTGTAACAATCTAGGCTATCGAGGGAGGTTTCATCCTGAGGCGGCGTGTCGAAATCGGCTGCTGAAAAACAACAGAAAGGCATAAAGACTGTGAATAACGTCGAAATCCAAGAAACCCTTAATGAATCCATCACTGATCAAAAAAACTAGGTTTGCTGCCACTAATTACTCTCGGGGTCATAATAAATAGAAATAACGAATGCACAGGAATCTACGACCCTGGTGCGAATATCAGTTTTATCACATTAAAATGTGTGAAAAACTTGAAATTACGAATCCAAGATAATAATATGACCTTCCGAACGATTGGTGGCAGGCATGGTTTTGCTGGTTGTGTGAACATAAAATTGAAAGTCATGAATTTGGAGAAAGACGTTCAGTTGTTTGTAGTAAGTGATGAAAACTTTAGATATGACATCTTGTTGGGCTTAGATTTAATTGTCAGTTTTTACTTAAACTTAGACTGTAGATTGCATCTATATCAGACCCTTCCAGAAGAACACAAAACACCTAATGTCGGAAACTTTGTTGAGAAGTTGGATGGCCTTCGAGATGTGTACGTGAATTACAATGAGGGTATAGATGTCAACAATTTTGAGGCAAAAGTAGACCACCTTGATTCTAACAAAAGACAGGAAATCGAAAAATTGATTCACAAATTCAATTGTATCTTCGCAAAAGACAAATTTGATGTGGGACGAGTAAAAGATCACGAGGCCCATATACAATTGTTTGAACATAAGTTTGTTTCAAGAAAGCCATACCGTTGCAGCATTCCAGACCAACAGGAAATCGAAAATCAAATATCTAAACTATTGAAAGCAGACTTAATAGAGGAATCTACTTCACCTTTTGCTTCTCCAGTAACATTGGCATACAAACGCGAGGAGAACAAAAAGAACAGGTTATGTATCGACTTCCGTGAATTGAACCGATTAATAGTGCCGGAACCACAGCCTTTTCCACTAATTGAAGAACTGATCACAAAAACAAGAGGTTGTCGGTGGTTCACAGCACTGGACATAAATTCAGCTTTCTGGTCAATACCTATTCGAATGAAGGATCGATACAAAACTGCATTCGTGACTCAAGACGGGCACTGGCAGTGGAAACGCCTGCCATTTGGATTAAAAACCTCCCCTTCAATTTTCCAACGAGTTTTAAACACTATTTTGAGACGGAATAACTTGAAAGAATTTTCTGTTTGTTACATGGATGACATATTAATTTTTTCTCAAACTTTTGAGGATCATATAAAACACTTGCATAAACTATTGGATGCGATTTGCAAAGAAGGCTTTAGGTTAAAAATTACAAAGTGTAATTTCGCTAAAAATGAAGTTAAATATCTAGGACATATTCTCTCTGAAAATACAGTCCGTCCACTTGGGGGAGATAACTTGACTGCCATACAAGACTTTCCTATTCCAAAAACGAAAAAAAATGTTCGCCAGTTCCTAGGAAAAGTAAACTTCTACCACAAATTCATACCAAACAGTTCGAAATTGTTGGAGCCACTTCACAATCTGTTAAGAAAAAATACAGATCTTAAATGGACGGAACAATGTCAGAAGAGTTTTGAGGAAGTGAAAAAGCACCTTTGCTCCCAACCAATTTTGGCAATTTTCGACCCAAAACTCAAAATAATCATTGAAACTGATGCGAGTGGAGAGGGAGTTGGAGCAGTATTTAAGCAGCTTCAAGAAAACGGCTCAATAAAGCCGGTAGCGTATTTTTCAAAAAAACTAAACGATTATCAGAAAAAAAAAGAAAGCAATTTACTTAGAATGCCTAGCCATGAAAGAAGCCATAAAATTCTGGCAACATTGGTTAGTCGGTCAAACTTTTCAAATAATAACGGACCACAAACCGCTCGAAAATCTGAAAATCAATTCAAGATCGGATGAAGAGTTGGGTGATATGCTGCTATTCCTTTCACAATTTGATTTTCGCGTTACTTATCGCCCAGGAAAGGAAAATACGGAAGCAGATTCATTATCAAGAAACCCAGTTCTCGAAGAATGTGCCAATTCAGAGGAATTGATAAAAACAGTGAATTTCTTGAGTATATCAGATATCACTCGTGACCAAACCCAACATGCGGATGAAATTGAAAAATGTGGAAAAACAAAAAAAAGAAGGCGACTGTGGTGAATTCCACCACAAAGTTTCAACAGCCCTTTTCAGGGCTACCAAAAAGAGGTACTCACGACACAATTACATATAAAAGACGTCGAGTTACAACTCAACAAAATAACATATTTCGCCCGAGAGAATATGCGAAATATTCACTCTCGAACGAAATATTCACAAATAAGCAACAAGCCAAACACCCACTGCAGGAGAAGGGTTCGTCAGGACAACCCACAAAAGTTGTCTTGAAAACAACAGCCCAAGGAAATAATCAATCGACCTCTACGAAATGCAAGGGCGAGGCTGGCAAACCAACTCAGCTATCATATTCACAGATTCTGAGAAAACACTATGCGAGCCAATAAGAAAACACCTGGAGGGCTAGTGAAACTAATTTACATACTAACCACAAAGTGGCCACCCCCTCGGAGGCGGCCACCCACCTATAAATACACGCACGGAGCCCTCCGTCTTCATTCCACCTTCTGCTCTCGCTGACGTCTCTTCTCATCTCTCGACGAAGTTACTACACGCATTCAAGACTCAGAAAGGCATATCTTCCTCTCCTCACAGATTCTCTCGATTTTCTTGGCATCTACAAGTCTAGTCATTGCACTACTCATTGCTCAACGTAGATCTCCAGTCAGGGTACCACCCGGCACGTTTAAGACTTCGTCTAAAACGTCGCGTCCGCAGGGATACCTGAGTCGTGTCACCCGAATCTCGCAGCATTACGCTCTTGATTGTCCGCGGGGCACGCCGGGAAATTGCACAGCTCATACGCTCCAATTTACCGTCCAAGGAAGCCTTTATCAAGGCTCGGAGAGGACCCCGACATCAAGCTGGGAGAGAGCTTTGTCGAGCGAGTCCCTCCTCTTCATAAATCCTTCATCCGAACGGAAAGGTATTTTTTTATCGAGTAAGCACACTCGGATATTTCGATGGAGCGAAGCCCCTCTTACTTCCTCGGGTTTGAGGAAGAAGAGCTTGGCGATGGAACGGGCATCGGCCCCGCTCCAGCTCCTTATCCGAAACTCGATTCTCACTCAAAACGTAGTGACAAGCTACTCTGGCCAGCTCCGCGCCCAAAGCTCGAACCTCTCGACGAGATCGCAGCTTTACCTAATAAACCCACTAAGAGTTTGTTAGCTACTCCCTTACACACACAAGGGATCGAGGATTCTTTTCAGAACCTCTCGGAGGGTAGTTCTTACGATCCTACCCATATACATGAATATACTAAATATTCCTCTCACGATCGCACCGCCGATCCAAGTGTTAAACACACTCCTATCCTGCATACACCGCACGGACCAAAAGGTACTTCCCAGTACCTCAATCAAACACATTCCGTTCCTCCTACAGATGCAAATCTGAGACCGGAATATTACACAACGGTTCAGCACCCGAATACGCATTTCCAAACAGCTCGAACCGAACCTGGCGCCCCTCGCGGCCTACCAATGAACGAACCACGAGGTTCAACCACCCTGCCAAATGTCCTTGACAATTTCGCTCACATTTCCTTCGGAAATAATACAGTGACTAACCCGCATAACCAAGATATGGGTACTTTTCACAATGTCCCACTTGGTCTACCTACACCAAGTAGAACATATATAAATCCACTACAGCGACATTTTTTATAAAATAGGAGATAACAGTAAGAGAATAATAATATCGGAGGAGCTTGCAGATGTTCTCATTGCGAAAATTCATAAAGAATATGGACACATAGGATCAAATCATGTTATAAATAAGTTTCGTAAATTCTACTATACCCGAAATTTAGATTCTAAGGTGAAGAATTACTGCAAGAATTGCGAAATTTGCATAAAAAATAAGACCCGAACACCCTGTACTTATGGTTTTTTATCAAAACTTGGACCAGCAATCGAGATTGTTTCACTTGACACGATAGGAGGATTTGCAGGGAACCGTTCTTCAAAAAGGTACCTTCATTTGTGTAGTGGATTTATATATGTCTGACTTGGTGTAGGTAGACCAAGTGGGACGTTTATGTTCTGATTATGCGGGTTAGTTCCCGTGATATTTCCGAAAGGAATGTGAGCGAAATCGCCAAGGTCAGCTTGCTTGGCGGGCGGAACCTGAGGATAGTTCGTGTATTGGCCGCGTGGAGCACTGGGCTCGCTTAGTGCGTGCTGGGTCCGATCTGTTTGGTGCTGAGCCGTTGTGTAATATTCCGGCCTAAGATTTATATCTGTAGGGGGAATATACCGGGCTTGGTTGAGGTACTGAAAAGTATCCTGTGTTTTGAGCAAGTTGGGAGTGAGTTTGACACTCGGATCGGCCGGGTAGCCTTGCGTAGAATATCGTGGATATTCAGATATCTTTGTCGAATCATGATGATTGACTTCAGAGCGAGTCTGGAAGGGATCCTCGAACTTTTGTGTGGGTGAGGCTTGACCTAACGTTTCCTTCACGGGTATGTTAGGTAGTAAGGTGATCTCTTCGCGAGAATCGAGCCTTTGTCTGTCGCTAGGACCAGCGGGCGAGTCGAGTATCGGGTAGGGAGCGCTTCGTGGGCTAGAGCTCCCGACCGCGCCGTGCTCTGCTTCCTCTCGCATGAGGAAGTAGGACGGGCGGCGCTCCATCGATGTACCCGAGTTGATTAACTCGTTTTTAATACCTCTCCGTATAGGATGCAGGATTTGGAAGGTGGACTCGCTTGACAGAGCTTCTTTCCTTTGCTCGGATGTCAGGGTCCTACCTTGTAGCCTTGAAAAAGGCTTCCTTGGACGATAAATTAGAGCGGATGAGCTGAGTAATTTATCGGCGTGCCCCAGCGGTCGGTGACGAGCTTAGTGCTACGAAACCCGGGCGACACGTCTCGAACGTCCCAGCGGGCGTACGATCTAATGAGGATATCAATAGATGTACCGGGTGGCGTTCTGACAGAAGAACTACGTTGGGCAATGAGCAGGATAAAGGATCACTGGACTCGTAGATGCCAAAGCGAGATCTGTGAGGAGAGAAGATGTGCCTTGTGAGCAGTAAAGTGCCGTTCTGAGAAGAACTCGTGAGCAGAAGGGTCGTCAGCGTAGAGCGTGTAGAAACTTCGTACTGGTAGAGTGTAGTCGTCGAGAGCGGTGAGTGGAATGAATTTCGGAGGGCTCCGTGCGGGGTAATTATAGGGAGGTGGCCGCCTCCTGCCGCCCCCTGATTGGTCCGCTTAATTTCATTAGTCCACCATGTGTTTCCTTATTGGCTCGCACATTGTTTTCTCAGAATCTGTGAATATGATAGCTGAGTTGGTTTTTTGGGGGTGGCTTCCCCGCGTCCGTCTCTGAGACGGGGTTCCCGGGGGTGTCTTCTCTGCGTCCGTCGCTGAGACAGGGTCCCTGGGGTGGCTTCTCTGCGTCTGTTGTTTAGACGGGGTCCTCGGGTGGCTTCTCTGCGTCCGTTGTTTAGACGGGATCCCCGGGGGTGGCTTCTCTGCGTCCGTCGCTGAGACGGGGTCCCCGGGGTGGCTTCTGAACCAGAGGTGGTTGCTTGCCGCCTCCTGGTTGGTTCGTCTATTGTCTCTCGCGCAATCAGAGTTTCTGATTGGCGTGTAGGCTTGCTAGAACCGTCCTTGTTAGTTCTAGAGGACATTTGATTGTCTGTTTGAGTTTTCTCATTCAAGGCGACTTGGTTCGAGATACTTGACGCGTCTCTCTCGCCCAGTAAGTGTTTAGGGAGGTCGCCTTGTATGTTATTTGATAATATTTCACTTTTGGGAGAGAATATCGCATTTTCTCTCTGGTGAAATATTTTGTTTGACGGAGTTATAACTCGACGTCTTATAAACATTTGTGTGCCATGTCTACCTCTTTTTGGTAGCCCTGAAAAGGGCTGTTGAAAAGAGGGGGTGGTTTTCACCACAATTTGTAAGTAGATCATTTCACAAGATACGCGTTTATTTCTACTTCCAAAAACCAGACAGCAAGTGACTTTGTGAAATTACTCAAGAAGGTACATGACAAGCATACAATTCAGACACTTCTCACAGACCAGTACTCTGGAATTAATTCTGCAGAATTCAAGAATTTCCTGAAAAAAGAAAAGATCAACCTCATATTCACTTCAGTCAATAACCCGGCCTCAAATGGATTGAACGAAAGATTGAATCAAACACTAGTAAACAGAATTCGCTGCAAAATAAATGAAACCCGGAGAAGAGCATGGTCGAAGGTAGCAGATGAATGTGTTCAGGAGTACAATTCTACGGATCACTCAGTGACCTCATTTAGCCCAGAATACTTATTATTTGGAAAGACCAGCCCTATAATTCCAGCGCATCTCGAACAAAAAACCGATCTTATACGAGATCGAGAAATAGCCTATGAAAATACAGTTAAAAATCATACTTATAACAAGCAATTAATCGACAAGAAAAGAAAACATCATGATTTCAAAGAAGGGGATTTTGTTTACGTAGACCATGCTTCGAAGATAAATAGGAACAAATTAGAAAAGATAAGAATTGGACCATTGAAGATAATCAAGAAAATATCAAACTCCATCTTTGAGCTGGATACAGGACATAGGAAGAAGGAGTCAAACATGTTTCACGTCTCCAAGTTGGTGCCTGTCCCCGCGGGTGGGGGGATGTAAAACTCCAGTTTTATAAAAACAACATCTGTGCTCGCGGCATCACCAAGGACGCGTGGAAACATTCCAATAATTCGTTCCTCAATTAATATTAATTTGTGTTTCAAGAATTTACTTCGCTGAAAGGAAGCTTGTTCGTTTCGATTCGTTTTCAGGTATTCAATCAAAAACTCTCATCTAATTGACGTTATTCATAATATTATCATGATTATTAATTAATAAACGTTTTCAGATCGCATCGCACCTGCTTTCTTTAACTTCCACGCTTATAAATCGAAACGATTCGCTACAATGGAAGACCCTCAACCTAAAAAGGTAAGAATTTGCATTAAAGTAGAGCAAAATCCAAATGATTCTAAATCATCGCTTCACTGTCTTAAGTGGATCCAACCACAAGAGGATGATAATATAATATACGAATTTCCGCCTCAATATCAACTACTAAATGCAAAACACAAGGATCTACTCCAAGTATCCGCAGTCAGGAATGTCCAGAAGTCATTGTGCAAACGTGGCTCGTATCGGATAGTTTCGGTGACTCTACCGGCCGAAATTGTTCCCTTGTACTTTGATTGTGAGGGAAATGTCGTTTTTTAGGATTACTTCCTAGAAGAGAAGGACTACCAGGCTTGGAGATCGGATATGTTCCCTCCTCCTCCAACAACATCAGACGCTCCAAGTGCAGTAATGTTAGATATTCTACAAAAGCTGACCACACGAACCGATGATCCTCAACAAGCGATAATCCCGAAACGTCTGAATCTTATGAAAGTAAAATCGGACTTTGTTCTTGAAAATTTTGATGGTAGGAATTTTGAGGTGGGACGATGGTTAGATACCTTTAGTCGGGAATGTGAGCGATGCCGAATTGATGATTCGGAGGATAAGGTTTTAATTTTGCGTTTATTTATGGACGGGATTGCCAAAAATTGGTACTCTTCAACATTGATTGAATTAGGATTGGACAAAGACTTCACGGATTGGGAACTGAAGATCATGATTATTAATTAATAAACGTTTTCAGAACGCATCGCACCTGCTTTCTTTAACTTCCACGCTTATATATTTAATTAATTGGATAAACACTAGTGAAAGGCTGAAATCTAAGTAGGGTAACCAGGTATACCCAGGGCCTGGTGTACCCAGGGCCGATCAAAAGTTGAAGCAGAAAAAAAGATCATAACAGAGATGTGTCTACCATGCTGCATAGCCTTTTCCAGGCACATGTAAAAATTCCATATTAAGTTTCCATGATAACAGGTGATAACTCGTGAGGACTGTCAAAAGTTTTTGTATGGTGTTCTCGACCCCTGTTGTAAAAAGTTTGAGTGTTTTTGAGGTGCAAGTGAACAAGGTAAGAATAAATATTCAGGTTTCTATGGTAGTACTATATGGTTAACATCTTATTGAAGAGTTCTGAATGACTTTGCAGGATTTAATCAAGAATTATAGCAGATATGCAATTTTTTAATTTTTGATACATCTTTGTACCCAGGGCCGATTTTTCGTTGTACCCAGGGCCGGCCCTGGGTACAATATCTGAAACAATATTGTATAAAATGAGATTAGGAGTATAAAATTAACCCAATCCGGTCAATTTCGTTATTACTACAAGTGAACGAATCTTTTTCAGATGCCACCAAGTTCTGTGGGCATAAAAAAACCGCCCCCCTTTGAAGCTACAATAGTTGTTGCTGTGCATAAAGTGTTAGCAGGAACAAGCAAAAATAAAGCAGCTGAGGCCCATAATATTGCGCGTTCTACTCTATAGTGACAAATCAAAAAATTCAAAGTGGTGATGGAGAAGTGAACTATGATCATGATCGTGACCACAAAAACGTTTTTTCGGCATTTGAAGAACACCTTCCGATTTTTTAAGGTTTTACCAGATCCAGTTTTTCAAAGAACGGGGCAAATGAAGTTTTTTGTCAACTTCCAAGGTTTGAACGTAATGCGATTTACGTTTTTTTGATAGACCATGTGACCACTCTCAGGGTTCCATTCATTTCGTATGTTAGTATTTTCATTTTCGTGGTTATATATTGTAGGCGAATTCTCCCGTTTTTTTTTTGCTCCATTCCAAGAGCAGTCCACAATTTATCGCCATATTCTGTTTGATTACAAAGGTTCATTATTGAAAATTAAACCTAAACCATAGAAGTTAAGAAGATATAACTGAAGTGCAATTCTACGATATGCGCTCTCTGGTTATCTTAACTAAGTACCGAGCTTTTTAGCTCTCTAAAATTTCTTTGTAGTCCTATTCTTGTCGTTCCCAAGTCAAGCTTCGATTTTATGTGATTGTGAACTAGTTACATAGGACTTGAGAGTTCCCTATTTGAGAATTCCCTATATCTTAACATCATAATGCCTTTGTATGATTTAGCATATTCTAGTTGTCTCTAAGTCTAAGTTGTGACTAACAAGATCTTGGATTTCAATCGTGATTGGATGTGATTTTGACCAATCAATAGCCCTAAGATTTCAATTTTATGGTTTTCTATAAACTCTAATCAAAATCTATTCATCCTTAAGTCAGGCTGAGTTTTAAATACCAATGTGATTTTGATTTAGGACCTACAAAGTTATTTTAAGAAATTTCAAAATTTAAGGAAGATCTTCTGTAATCTAATCAATGTGATATTAAATTTGTCATTTTAAGGTATAAATCAAGCGGCTATTTGAGTTATTGGCACATTTTCTTCTAATTTTAAACATCAACTGTGGTGGCCCTGGGTTCAACACCCTCTGGCCCTGAGTACAACGGGGTGTTGTACCCAGGGCCACTTTCCCATTTTTTGAAAAACATGCTGCTGTACAAAAATTGCGTCTTGATGAATGATTAAGCCAATGAGAATTGTTACTAAGGAGTCGCTTCAACGATAAATTGTAAAAATAGTATGAAATATGGGTACTTTGATACTCAAATTACGATTGGAAGAAAAAGTGGCCCTGGGTACAACAGGTTACCCTACATTTTTTTTTTTTTTTTTTTTTTTAACGGCGATCATCTGTAGGTCTAATTAAAGCGACTCCCATTCTTGTCCTTCAACATGATTTTTCAGAGCGTAGCTGTAGTTATTATTTATGGATTTCACTTTACTCATCTAATTAGGTAGTTTTCTACTTATTGTACTGGAAGATTGTTAATTATTTTATATCCTTGGCTACTTAGTGAACGACTCGTTACGTTAGGCCGTGAAGACACCTCAATTTAAATGAGTTAATATTAACATAATATGCACATATTGCTTTTGAACTGAAGATCTGTTTTTATAGTTTGTAGGTATTTATGATAGTTAAAACAGAGTTACATATTTTAAAATATTTATTTCATTTTACGAGTATTTACATATTTTTATATTACATATTTTGACATAAGTAACGAGGGATGGGTAGTGTACAAATAAGACAGCAAATAATCAGATGTCAGAAATTATAATATCATGAAAAAACTAACAGATATTAATATTATATTTACAGTTGAGTGAGAGAACCATCATTTCACAGGACGGTTAGTAGCGTCAGAGCCGCGCGCCCAGACTATTTGTCCTACTCACGGCGTCACAGACTTTTCATGCTCATGCTCGAAAGCACTTATCTTTCCGCAAACACTAGTTGCCCGACTGTTTATGTTTCGGTCACCGTGTACCAAGTTTGATTGAAAAAATGTAGTTTATAACATTTAATTTTATTTTTAATAATACTGTATTTGTTCAAATTCAATCTATATAACTAATACAAAAGCCTGCGGGGCCTTTTTATATGCATGTATGCACTCTGTCACCCAGGAACCAGGAAGACTGGTGTAATAATCAAATACATAAATAATAATACAAATGTTTAAAATGCGGACTCGTAGATATTTCTTGAAAGGCCCCAAATTACTTCTGGATGTGTTGTCTGTCTAGTTGCAGTAGCATAGCAGTTTCGCGATTTAAAAAGTTTGATTTCATACTTCAATACTTGCGGGGCCCCAGACTTAAAAACTTAAAAATCCATGTCAAAACTAAATAATCCAAAACTAATCTGATAATAATACCTACCTGAAAGCAAGTGGTCCCTATACATATCAAACTCCATTTCCGATTAAATAGGTTACACATGATTTTATCAAGACAAACAGCATAAAAACATAACATTTTCATGAAGAAAATTTAATCTCACCCTCCCGCCAAGACCACGAAGTAATGTAGGAGTTAAGACGCACAGAAGGCAGAAGCAGTTTCAACACCTTTGGCCACACACCCAGTTAGCGCTAGGAAGAAGAACCAACAACAACAAGCAGGCAACAACAACCTGGGTCTGATAAGTGCGATAAGAAGTTCTTATCTTATCCAACGGAGTCCGGTCTCCATTTGAAGAAATTTCATTGGGACTCTCATTCTCTCATTTCATTCGTCTATGAACATTCAGTTTCTCCCTCAGAGTAAAACAAGAGTTTCCCAAGTTTTACGGATTTCCAGGTTTCCCAGGTTCACCAACTCATCATCAGTTCATTGAGTCGTCGGCTGATATTTCACTTCGTTGTTTGAAGGTAAACAGAATTTGCTTTTCAATGATTATATTTTCGACAGTAAATAAATTAATGAACTTAGGTATAGGCCGCTAAATGTTCCTATAAGTACTTATTTTCAATTTTTCCTGGTTCAGTTCTGGGAATGTCTGCGCAGACTTCGGTATTTTCAGCATTCAACGAATTTTCTATAATACTTGAATATAATTTAAAACTAATTGCACCATATTGTTAAACCCCATATTACCTAAGTAATTAATTGGTACGATAATTAATCCGTGCTACTTATTGCACAACGAACCTTTCCTATGTCCCTCTATCGAAGTAGCGCTACCGTTCACTTGGAACAAAAAATGTTTAATATTATTTTTTTGTGAAGTAACCAAAAATTATTATTATTATTATCATCCTGTTTCCCAGCAACAAACCGATGTTACGGTTTTGACCTAAAAATATTGCCGTCATGTTATCAATGAAGTTGTAGAAACGTTATTACATTTTGGGGCAGGTCGTTAGGTACCAAATTACTAGTGATCACAATCTGAGGTCGATGGTCCAACTGGCCGGGTTGTGAATTTTAAAGATATTCGAACCTTGAATTTCAGAAGTCGTCATCGGTTGGAAAGACAATCTATTTTCCAATATGGAGATTCTAATACGGACCTTTCGATCCACATCTGGATGAAAATGCAGCTGGTTGACTTGGTTGAGCGAATTTGAAATTTTTTAGTGGCGGCTGATGTTACCGTTGATATCCACAAACGTGCACTAATGTTGAATTTTTCGGTCCGTGAGGATCAAGAAATTTGCAGGATGTAGGGAAGTCTTTTTTATGGGGAAGCGAAAGAGAAGTTAAGCAACCACTTCCCTCCTGGAAAGAATGTATTATATGAAATATATAAATTCCGGAAAACCCAACAAGAATCGTCTGAGTCAATTATGGAGTTTTATATTCATTCGTTTAAGGGCCCGTTTATCAAATACAGCGATAACTTCCAGACAAACCTCAGGCAGTTCTCTAGAGGTTACAGCAACCAATCGAACAAATTTGGTAGGGCGTTTATCAATCAACTTCATGCCCTCAGGTAGCTACCTACAGATAGCTAACTGCTCAGATAACTTCGTCTGTGGGGAAAAGGGGTACCACCAACAATGATTTCCCCACAAACCAGCCTCACTACATTGGCATTTTTAGTTCTTCGTGAAGTCCATGGGTAAAAAGTAGATAGGTATAGCACAACAGAACAACTACACTCCTGTCCTTTCGGTTTCATCTCTGACGCCAAGGGATCTCGATTGTAATTTATGCCACATTACGGCACATTAGGTAGGAATTAGAACTACTCACCAAGACCATAGAATCAAAGCGTAAGGAGAAGTTTTGTGATCGGTGATATGGAGTAGTTGTTTCTATCACTGCGGAATTTTAATTTCCTTTCAATCAACTCCAGCACAAACATCGTCGTTTCTTCCTATTGTCGGAAACGAGTGTGAAAATCTACATCATCGAGTAAATTAAAATAATCCGGACGTGGACGAACCGTATCAGGTCTTCGTTTGTATTCTAGGAATTAAACGATTTCCTCATCCGAAAAATCGGAATCAATCAAGACAATCAATCGTACATTATGTCTTTATGTAATATGACTTTGTATTATTATAACATATATTATATTATTATTAATAGTACACGTTATAACCTCTCTACAAAACCTTATCCACCAGATAATTCGCTAACTGAGGGAGATGAGTCTCATGTAAGGATACCAAGCAAATAGCGGTATCTTGCAGGTAAATGTGTTGATAAATAGCCAACGAGAAGTTATCAGGGACCGCTAGTTACCTAGATTTTGCGGAAAGGACTGATTTTGAGATTAAGGTCCAAATTATGCTCGGCACCACTTCGGAAAATTTGAGGACAGAAATGTTGAAAAATGAAAATTTTTAACTTCAAAATGCTTTGGATTTTGGCGAGACGGAAGAGATTGTGAAATCTCAAATTTCCTCATTTTTGGGGCTGGTTCTGACTTGGTGCAAAACGTTGCTCGTTCTTGTTTCAATTGCGGGGATTCTTGGCCACTCAACAGAGGGCAACAATGCCCAGCACTGGATTCTTATTTTAAGGTCTGCGGCGAGTACAATCACTTGCCTTACACGAAAAACTGTGCATCATCTCAGAACATGAAACAGGAAAGGTTTAGAAAACGAAAAAAATCATACATTAAAACGTATAGTAAATCAAGCAGTAGATGAAAGTTCCGAATCATCTACCGATTCTAATGCTGAATTGTCCCTAAATTTGATCGATTTGGCCAAGAATAGGGGCATTCCAACAAAGATACTTAAAATTTGTTGTTAGTTGATTGATTTTATTGTAGACACTGGAGTGAACATAATTAATCGAGTAAGTAGTGAATCGTTGATTGATCCGCCTCCTTTGAAACACACTCGTTGGTCTCTCAAAGCTTATCAGGGCCGGGCTGTGAAATTGCTCGGTGAATTTGAGTGTAATTTTCCCGTCGAAACCGACCGAAAATTTGTGAGAGCTAAAGAGGGCGTTGTTGAGGAAGGGGACTCATTATTAGGCTGTGATACGACAAGAGATTTGGGGGTTGTATCGCTAGACCTTTGAATAGCTGAAAGTAAGGACTTAATCAAAAGAAAATTCCCAAGGATTTTTTATGAGATCGGCAAATTGGAAAAATTTTCCGTCAAATTGCACATAAATCCTGATATTTTTCCGTCTGCTATATTGTACCGTCGTACTCCTTTCCACCTCAGGGAGAAATTAGAGGGGAAATTTATTACTTGATTGAAAACATCATTGAGAAGGCCGAGGGACCTACATCCTGGGTGTCACCAAAAAGCTAAGTAGGATTTCTACAATAATATATTTATGTTGCGAAGATTTTGACAATAATTAGTGAACAAATTAAGTGCGAGACAAATAAAATTAGAGAACTACGAGGGGTTTGTATCAATTCGTTAAAATAGGTATATAAAACTTGGGTTGAACGCCTCGAAAGCAGCAGATGCTTGTGACAACCTGTTGTGATGCTTGTGAATGATTGTTGTGATTAAATTTCTTATTTCTCTACAATACATAAATTATTTATAATAAAAATTAATTAATTAATAGTATTTATTTATTTCAAAGTTGAAAAAAAGCAAATTAATCGGATTTTTTCAAAATTTAAATTGGATTTATTTTATTTAAATGAGATTTTTTTTCATTGAAATACCATATTTTCATTTTTAATGTTCGCATAAGGGTCTCTTTGAGTAAACGATGGTACGCGAAAATGAATAACTTCCAGTAATACTGTATGACCGCATGAGCGAATTTTCGTAAATTATCGTACAACTCCTCCTCCTTTGAAGTTTTTTTTTCATTTGTTCCCCCACCAGATGGTATTTTTAAAATTTTTTAAAGGAAAAAATTTTAAAAATACCATCTGGTATGTTTAAAATTTAAAAATACCCAGCCCGGTTGAGAAAGGAGGAGGGAAAGGGAATGGAAATTATGAAATTTCATGTGCAAACACACGCCTGAAAAGATTTTTATTTATTTTGTTTTATTTATTTATTTTATTTTATTTTATTTTTTTTTCACGCAAAATTACCAAATTTTGGCCATTATTCCGCTAAAATTGAATCAAATCAAGAAACGGATAGCGCCATCCGAATAAGCGTTGAAAAACAATGAAAATTCATATAGCACATTTGGGGTTTACCAGAATCCATGTTTTGCGCCGTTTTGGTAGTTACGCAACTTTGAGCGTTCTCGGAACGGGTTGCGCGCGGTCAAAAAAATCGTGTGAGGGGTCGTAAATTTTATGAAATTTTGCGTAGAATCCAAGTCTGCAATAAAAAAAGTGGGTTCCCATTAAAAAAAAAAAAAAAAAAGTTAGTGTTGAAAGTCACGCAACGTGGTCATATTTGCGATCGATCCTTAAAGAAAATCATAAGGAATCAAAAAAACATTTTTTGGAGGAAACAACTCGTGGGACACCCTGTATATCCTTCTCTAGAATAGTATGATGCGCCATCCCTCATCCTAGAAGGTAAAACAGCTAAATAAGTCTCACGTGCGGTCTTAGTAATGGAAGGTCATTTGCCCCTCTCAAGTCTATTTGCAGTTGGAGTTGGGTAAGTAGTGATCTGCAATGAAATCACTGATAGCAGTCTTTCCTGCGTTCCGTGACTCTTCGCAATGACGTAAGCCCGTGCTTTGTTAGCCATCGCCATCGAATTAAAACGCCAGTCGATAACCATTACTGGGCAGGTAACTTATTTCTTTATTTTAACGAATTTTCTTAGAAAATGAAGCTACTGCAAAGGCTCCAAAGATTTTAGAAAATTGTCTTCATTGAAATCCGTTTTGTGGAACTCTGAAACGATTCCTGGATTTTAACACTTTTTCGTGTATATAGCATTTCCGAATTGAGTTAAACTTTTTCCATTTAGGTTTAGTTCTTTTCCATTTAGGTTTAAACCTTTTCCACTTAGGTTTAGACCTTTTCCATTTAGATTTAAACCTTTTCCATTTGGATTTAGACCTTTTTCATTTAGATTTAAACCTTTTCCATTTAGATTTAAACCTTTTCCATTTAGATATAAACCTTTTCCATTTGGATTTAAACTCCATCAAAACGTCAGTAGTTAGCCCCATCATAGTAAGTAAGTGCCTATCTACTAAAATTTCATTAGGCTAGAAGTAAAAAAAAAAAGGAAACGGATAGTTTTAACTTAATTTATAACTTCCGTTCATGAGAAATTCTTGTGTTCAAAAAACATTTGTTCATTATTATATTATATTACATTTCTGTGCATAAAAAAACACTTGCATGATTTAATTTTCAAGTTGTGGCATAATAACGTCGGGTTAGAGGTAAAAGTACCGAAGAGGTAAATTCATATTGTGCAAAAATCAAATTAAAATTTCAAAAGTTAGTTTGGTAAATATGATTATTTTCTTAGGTTGGATACATAGTTTGATGATATTGATCACCAATAATAACAACAGTTAAATAATCATAATATTCTGCATTTGATTTTCCCACGTGTTGAATTTGTGACTTGGGTACTTTTACCTCTAACTCCACGATAATTTCCTGAGTTTAAATCCAAATGGAAAAGGTTTAAATCCAAATGGAAAAGGTTTAAATCTAAGTGGAAATTGTTTAATATAAATGGAAAAGGTTTAAATCTAAATGGAAAAGGTCTAAACCTAAATGGAAAAGGTTTAAACCAAAATGAAAAAGGACTAAACCTAAATGGAAAAGGACTAAACCTAAATGGAAAAAGTTTAACTCAATTGGGAAATGCTATATATATATATATATATATATATATATATATATATATGAAGAAAAAGTGTTATATATATATATATATATATATATAAGACTTTTTATTGAATAATTTGGGGGGAGGACGTAGTGATTTCTGCCAAGTTTCTAAAGGATGGCTAACAATTGTTAAATGCATATTTATTAGCAGAATTTTAGTCAAAAAAATTTAAAATTGAAATTTTCGAAAATTTTCTTCATTGAGGCATTCTGAAACGAATCGTAGAGTTTAACGCTTTTTCATATGTGAGTGTATGTGTATGTATGTGTCATTCCAGACGGTAGGTAACTCTCGTTAGGATTGAGATAAAAATGCTGTTCTTGCGCCAAAAAATCAAGCTTTCCAAACGAAAGGATGAGTTCGTTAATAAACACTTTTTGAGCACATTAAATTGGCTACATTTCAAAAAATTAACTCAAAAATCACTCAAAATGGCCTAAAACGGCTACAAACGGCTTAATAACACCATAAAATTTGGAGAAAAATATGCAGATAAATGTACTTAAATTTCATTAATATTTGCTGAAAAATCTATTTAAAAAAACTGTTAGTTGCTAATAATCTAATATCTGTTTTGAGTCGCAGAATATTATTTACAACGATTTTATTTGCCATAAAGTTGGTGGTGTGGTTAACAATTATTTTCCCTCAACGTGCTCGAATTTAAAAACAATGAAACATAATGTAATACTATAATCTACAAAAATTCTCTCATACGATCATGCTGCATGAGTGGAACTTTTATCAATTTTTTTAGCTCATTTTAATGAAATTTAAGTACCTACATTCTTCTAATGCAAATTTCAGCAATATTCTGCTAACAAATATAAATTTAACGATCTTTAGCCGTTTTTTGATATTTTTAGTGATTTTTTCAGCACTTTTTTTTTTAATTTGTCACTTAGCACGAATTCATTTTCGCGAGAGTCACTTGGTCCATTTTTCGCACCCACAAATCACAACAATCCTCTCCACAGTCGGTACCTTATCAGGTTTTGTGGTATTTATTTATTCTTTGATTTATTAATGTATCTTCTGTCAGTAGGTGACATCGTCCATGTAGTTATATTTCGGTAATGCTCCAAATTCTCCGTTTAATAAGTAATTTTCTATGGGCCAGTGATCTGTTTAGAAGGGCTATCTAATACAGAAATAATATGCCTTTGTGTAATAATGTACAGCTTCTTTCATGAAGTTTTGCGTAAATCAGAATTCGCAATAATATATGGGGGGTCTGATTGAGAAAAAACTATGTTAGTACACATTGTGCGAGTGCGCAAAAAAGGAAACACATTGGCGCATGGTAGCAATTAATGATAGAATTGTGTTGAAATTGATATGTGGTAATCAAGTCATCTTCTTCCCACTATCATCCAAATTTAAGCGAAATCGAACGACTAGAGTGTAAAAAAATGGACCATAATGGAATTTACGCTTGCGGATTCGCAGAATGAAGTATTGATTTGGCTACAATGTAACTGATAGGAGACTACCTACAATCTAACCCGCCCATTCTCTGACAATTAACATCGAAATCGGATGAAAACAGTGGAATTTAAGGTCGTTACATGGATTTCACATAGGCGCATGGGCAATAGCTATTAATAATACAATCATGTTGAAATTGATATAAGATGATCAAATTGTCATCCCCCAACTATCATCAAAATTTGAGCGAGATCGGACAACTAGGGCGTGAGAAAAATGATGCTTGGTAAAATTTACGTTTGCGCATGCGCAGAGTAAGGTATTGAATCAAGAACGATGAAACTGACAGGGGACCGTCTGTCCCCTAACCCGCACATCCCCTGAAAATTTCTTCCAAATTGGATGAAAACTGTGGAAAATAAGCTTGTTACAAGGATTTGCGGACACACGACAGACACACAGACACGGATCCAAAGTTGTTAAGAATGGTCTAAATCGTAAAATGCGAGTGAAAATTTTGATTTTGGACCAACAATTTATTTTCTCCCGAAAGTGAAAACAATGCTTCGACTGCTTTTAGGTAGACTCGGAAGCAAAAGTGATTTTTGAATTCTAACAAATCATAAGGCGGGTTATTACATCTCTATCTCCAGTAATAGAGGGTAGGTATGGAGTGGTGTGACCCCTTCCACCGGAGGAGTAAGCTAGGTATAAGGTATAATATCTAGGTATAATACCTATGTTGTATTTTCTATGTAGTAACTGACGATATTTGAGTTACATCCTTACATCTTAAGAATGATTATGTTCAGTGAAGTAAATAAAACGTTGGGACCATCACGGGAAAATAGCAATCACTTCAACTCACTTCCGCTTCCCGTCGAAGCGAAGTATATTAACCGAACCAAAGTGTGGTTCTTTCACTATGGATTATTCACGGACGTTGAATTGAGAAGGCAAGACTGTTGACAAAGGATAGGTAGGCAGTGAGGTAGGGTAGGTAACGAGGCAGCCTGTCGTGGATGAGACCGCGCGACGCGACATTGGGTCCCGCCAGGACGTTCCGGTGCTGAGCACCTTGCGCGGGTCAATGCCGAGTCCAGAGACAACAAGCGAGGATCTCCAGGGGGGCCAGATAACCGAGCAGTCAGTCTGACTTGCGTTCGTCTTCAGATCACATCCCACCTTCAGGACTATGGTGAGTTCTGTCATGAATAGGTAGTCCTCACTTTCAATACGAACCTTCCTGCATTAATTCTCAAGCGGTCAAATGGTAGGGTAGCCTTAGGTTATAATATAACCTTTATAAAATAAAAAAAAAAACTAAAACTATTCAACTAAGCTATTGAGCATTATTTGATATATATATATATATATATATATATATATATATGCATATGATTGTTCTTGTTCTACTGAACTATTTATATAATAAACTTAATTAGATATGAATTTCACAGATAAAAAGAAAAAAGAATGATTTGATATTTCGAAAATAATCTTTGTCAAAAATAGAAGAGTGATTAGTTTTTCTGAATAATTGGACGAGTAGTGTCTTGGAAGCCTGCAACCATGTAACCATCCATATATTATGGCTTCGCAACTTCTAATGTAGACTCAATCGTTGAGGTTGAGGCCGGGAGGTCGCATTGATCCCAATACCCAGCGATGAGCGCGTTCGGACTGCTGCAACAATCTATCATTTGTTGGTGGTGGCATCTTCTTCAAAACCTTCACTCCGAAGCATTCATTGAACGTGACTGTGGCGTCGTGGGACCTCGCATGCAGCTTCAATGGCAGTGGCCGATCCTGGTTTAAAGAAGCTCTATGGAAGTGCAGCAGCCTGGATTGCATCAATGTGGGCGCCCAAGGTGCAAACTGTGTGAGATAGTAATAGAAGGCTCTCACTTCACCTCCCCAAATACCACTCATTCCTACAAATGTAAAGGAACCGCAGAGTGTCAATCACAGATGTGTGTTTATCAGCTTATTTGTAAACAGTGTGCGGAAGATCAGAGCAGAGGCTTCTATGTAGGAAAAGCCACCCAGTTGAATTTACGAATAAACAACCATAGAGCTTCTTTAAACCAGGATCGACCACTGCCATTGAAGCTGCATGCGAGGTCCCACGACGCCACAGTCACGTTCAATGAATGCTTCGGAGTGAAGGTTTTGAAGAAGATGCCACCACCAACAAATGATAGATTGTTGCAGCAGTCCGAACGCGCTCATCGCTGGGTATTGGGATCAATGCGACCTCCCGGCCTCAACCTCAACGATTGAGTCTACATTAGAAGTTGCGAAGCCATAATATATGGATGGTTACACAATGTTGTTTATGTTTCCTAGTTGATGGTAACCAGTGTTTCTGCATAGCTATTTGCAATGTATGGTCTGATAATAACACCTACCAGATCATAAGCCGAAACGTCGTGAATGTGGAACAATAAAATACTTCATTTAACCATAAGACTAGGTTGGTCACTACCTCAAAAAACTCTCGTTTTCATCGAATTTTCCCACTAGTCAAGAAGATTTTCCTGGATTATATATACAGGGTGTCCCAACTAAACGGGCCCATCGGGAAATTACAGCCTTACGGTGCGAGCTATCGAAAAATTGAACTGGACCTCTTTTATAGTATTTCAACTCAGCTTCACGATGCGGAAGTCCGATTTTTATTTTTCCATGTTTTAGGAGGGTCTAAAAACTGACGGTTGATTGAAAACTTGATTGAAACTGACGGTTTCCTCTTGACCCCCCTTTTTTATTGCTTTTTCCGATTCTAGGTTGAATTTGGAACAGAAAAGGCCTCCTTGAAATTTTCTTTTTGGGGCTTCGTTTCTGAGTTATTCCACTTTTTGCGAAATACAGAAAATCGCCGATTTCTTTCAGACATTACCAACACTTTCTTACTATTTTTATCTTCAATTTTTGAGATGTTCACCACACTTTTGAAATCAGCATTAAACTATCTATCATCAGACCCCAGCGTCCATAATCAACAATCACCATCAGGGGGATGACATTACACTTGAACCGCTTACGATTTAAAAAAAGTTTTCCAAATGGTCGTTAAAAAAAAAAACCCCATCAAACTGTTCAGTACACACAGAATCACTGTTCAGAATACAGTTTAAAAAATGTACCACAAGGAGACAGAGGTCCCGTTCTCAATTTCAGCGTCGTAGAATAAATTGCATAGAAATTAGCGTTACGAGCTTAATCAGCTGATTGTGGTGATTCAGCAGGTGAAAATCATTTTCTACCTGTCACACAGAGGTTCCGTTCCAAATTTCATCTTGTCAAGATTTTCTGTGTGATCATCATATTCTGGAATTAGGAAGAGGAAACACAGACTGCTTTCAGTTTTTTGCGAGCGCTTTCGGGAGATACGATGCCCCCTTCCTCAGGCTCTGTAATTTATTTCACCACAGTATGAGATACATTATAATAGAACATGACTTCTGAAAAAACAATTTTTTAAAATCACAAACAACCCCCCAGTCACTTTATTCTCCAAACAATCAACATTAGTAGGCAAATAATCTGCCCATCAATAAAAATCTTACAAATCTAACAAATTTTGAACTAAATTCCAACAAATATACATAATGACAAATAAAAATATAACGATGGGCCCTATAATCAAATCTATACTATTAATAAGAATGAAACTCCGTCTGTCTGTCTGTCTGTCGTGTCTATGCACGGCCAAACGGCTGAGTGGGGGGAGTATACGAGTGGGGGGATCTTCTTGGGATTTTCCGAAAGGTGGAACGAGCGAATTTAAAATTTTCTAATCCCACCCGAACCATGGGCCGTAGGGCGGGAGGGGGGTCGAAGTAAGAATTAATGTGCGCTTTTTCCACTTCCCCGCTTCCCCTACCCCTCTAAACGGCCGTTGACAATTCCGGAAAAATACGGGTTTCGTAGGTTTTTGAACGAGGAAGACGACGGCGCGATCGGATCGCGAAAAAAGTATCGGGAAATGCGTTAAAAAAATGCGAGAGTACGGACCCGTTTTCTCGAAATAATAAATATAACAAACTTACAACAAAATATCTCTTTCTGCCTCTCTATTCCTTCCATCATACAACTCAATACTGCAAGCCAACTCCAGCTACTAACCACATCAACTGAAAACATACTAATGTTGATCGTTTCGAGAATGAGTGTGATTTAAAAAAAAAAATTTTTTTTTTCAGAAGTCATGTTCTATTATCATGTATCTCATTCTTACTGTGGCGAAATAAATTACAGAGCCTGAGGAAGGGGGCATCGTATCTCCCGAAAGCGCTCGCAAAAATCTGAAAGCAGTCTGTGTTTCCTCTTCCAAATTCCAGAATAAAATTTCATCTCTGTAAGATAAATAGCGTAGAAATTAGCGTTATGAGCTAGCTCAGCTGATTGGGGTGGTTTGGGAAGTTGAAATCCTAATCTACATGCTTCACAGAGGTTCCGTTTCAAATTTTAGCTTCTTATAGCATAAAACGCATAGAGATTAGCGTTAAGCCAAAATCGGAGATTTTGAACAATCCTTTCTCGAAATCATGATGAGATAGAAACAAACAGGCTTCGGATTCTTGTTCAGCACATTCAAAACCCCTAGATTTGATTATAAGTTCTCCGTCACGGTTCGACTTTTTTTGTAAACCTGTGTATTTACCTACCTGATACCTAATTGTTGTGTTGTTCTTCCCCACGTCCATTGGTTGGTTCATCGTTAATTTGCTGGTACATTTTCAAAGCGGCGATGACGCATTGTTATGCGCGATAAGTGCTCTTGAGTTATGCAAATACATCAGGGCCAAGGCCGACCGACCGGGAGCTGCAGGTGACGCTTCCCCAGAGCGAAAAAGGCTGACCTGCGGAGCACAAGCAATACGCGTTCGTTTGGCGAGACTTGTAAAACCTGAAACGTAAGTGATGATGAGGAGAGTCTAAAAACATCTGCAAGTTGAGTGGGTATGGCGCATAGCTTCCTCGTATCCGTAACATGAATGTATAGATCATTCAAATGTACTAGATGATCTTGAACAACTCCATAGCCGGTTCCTATGGTTGAGGAAATCGGATCGGTGTGTTGACTGACATCCATTTACTATGGTAGGTGTGGTTTGAGGAGATGAGATATATGTTTGGCTATATTAGATAAAAAGGAAATATGGGAATAAGTATAAGTGAAAATATAGACCTCATGGGATGAGATATATAGAGCTCATCCCATGAGGTCTATCTTTTTATCTTATATTCTGGTTTTTTTCACTATTTCCCACTATATAATGAATAATTATATAAAGTTTATAATAAATTTAACTTTTGAAAACTTCCACATAATGTAACCCCAACCAGAAACGAACTGAATTTCATATAACCAACTTGTACTGACAAGATGCAACCTGATGAATCCATGTTTTTAGATAATGCAAGACTCAATAGCAAACCAAACAGTATTAGTATCCCTGATGAGGCCTATACACAGGCGAAAATACTTGGAACTGCAATAAATCATAATGAGTTATAGCCATATCATATCTCATCCCATCAAACCAGCCCTACCATAGTTGAGGAAATCGTGAATCAAGATGTAGCATCAAAGTTGGTCATTTGGCAATGAAAACACCTAGTTATTATTCAACCAAATCAATGATCTACAAAGGGCATCATCCTGGACCCCCCAGTTAGAACGAAATCGGACTGATAGATCCGACGGGCAATGAAATTTATACGGGACCGTCCAGGAACTAATCCGTACAATTGAGTACTAATCCGTACGAATGAAAGAGAAGATTAACTTGTCAATAAATTAAATAAAAAAAAGTGAACTTTAAAAAAAAACTAATCCGTACAATCCCTGAAAATTTCATAAAACCCGGTCCATTAGTCTCGGGGTTTATTCTGTGTAAATCAGTTTTCGTTTTGCGAATGAGCAATAGTAATTAGTACTCCAATCGCGATATAATTCTTAGGGAACTTTCCTGGGACATATACCTAACTACTCCCCGAGTTTGATTGGGATCGGCCCGATTAATGATGAGGGATCGACAATATAAGAAATTCACCTTTGTGCGTGCGCACAGACTGCTATTGATCCGACGGCAATGAAAGTTATAGGAGGCCTTCTAAAAGCTAACCTGCACAAAACCTGAAAATTTCGTCAAAATCGGTCCACAGGACTCGGAGTTGTGCTTCTGTCAATCAATAGTATTTTTTGCGGATGCGCAATGGTTGTTGTTACTCTACCATTCGCGATATAATTCATATGGCATATTTCAGGAACATGTACCCAATTATCCCCGAGTTTGAACAAAATCTTACCAGTAGATTATGAGAAATCGACGATATGAGATATTCACGTCTGCGCATGTGTACATGTTATTGTTAATATCACGGTGATGAAAGTTATAGCTGACTGTCTAGGACCGAACACGCACAATCCCTTAAAACTTCATCAAAACTGACCCAAAACTTGGTATAGTTTTGTGCGTGACAAGGATTTACCACAGACAGGCGAACATCACACAGACAGACTGACACGAAACAAAAATTGATCTGCAAACTTTGAAACTCGAAAAGCAAGTGGAAATTTTGATTTTGGTAGTGAGGAAGCAAAATGGGTTGTTCAATATTGTGCATGCGCACGTGCAAATGCTACCAATGGGTGGGTGCGATGGAGTTCATTGGGAACCATCTACAGCCTAACACGTACATTCCCTGAAATTTGGCTGAAAAATCATAGATTGGTGGGGGATGTGGCAGTACCATCAACATCAATTTTGATCAACCCTAAAGGATACTTAGTAAATTAAAAAAAAAAGATATTTATAAATTGAAAAATTGAGATTTTGAAAACTTTTAAGGCATTATAATGTTTTTTGGCTGTCATTTACATACATTTTCCCAGCAAATCATCTGAAAAGCCATACGATTTTCCGTTCTCTCACTACTAGTTATAATGGAGTAGCAGCCCTATCTAAGTTTCTTCAATGACCGCTAGATAGTGTTATGCTTGCAGCAAGTGGCACTGCATCATCAGCTCGGAAAGTTTAGGTGTGTTATTTAATTTCTCTTCAGTAGTCTACACCTATGCAGACACACTAGATACCTGCCTAATGATTCGTTTAATAGTGTAGACAGATGTTCTGCGTAGAAGGGCTATACAATAAAAGAGAAATAATAATCCTCTGTGCAATAATTTGCAGCGTTTTGAGGTTTATAATTCAATATACCAGCATTGCCAGAAGAATGAATTAGAATATTTTTCGCCCTTCAATTTTTTTTCCCAGGGCTCCTTAATAATATTTAGCTTTTATCGTAGAACCGTACAGGCATCCAGACATCTTAAGAAAGAAGCGAACATTAATTTGTTCATACCAATGCTTGAGAAGAGAATTGACACAAATGGCACATCATGAACCATACCGCCTCAATCAATATACCTACAAGAATTAACTCGAATATTCATTAACGAATCATTACGATAAAACAAAATCAATTCGAATATTTAATTTGGGGCTTTACTATGAACAAATTTACCATCCTATGTCACATGCTAAAAATTGAGGGATATTTTTAGAATGTTCTATAAATAACGGAGTTTGCAACACCTTCATTTTTAACCGATACCAACAAAAACAGTTCCAGTCATGCTGTATGATCGTATGAGCGAATTTTCGTTAATTATCGTATTGAATAGTGTTAAATTGTTTTGAAATTTGAGTTTTAAGAGTGCAAGGAAATTATTAAATATTAATGTTATGGCAAAAAACGTATTCTAAGTAATAATTTCCTATTCAAATAAAGGTTTTGAATTTTTAGCTTTTTTGCAGTGTTTAGCAAATTTTATAGAATTTTAAGTACATTTTTCAGCATAATTTTGTACATACATTTTTTTAATGTTCTATTTTATAGTTAATAAAATTTATTTGAGCAATATTCAACCAAAAAATATAAATTCAACGATTTTTAGCCATTTTTAGTGATTTTTTTATGAAACTTTTCCAATTTAATGTGCTTAAAAAGTGTTGAAAACGAACTCATCCTTTCGTGTAGAAAGCTTGACTTTTTGGCGCAAGAACGGAATTTTTATCCCAATCCTAAGGAGAGTTTTCGTCCGGAATGACACATGAATATATACATATATATGAAAAAGCGTTAAACTCTAGGATTCGTTTCAGAATTCCTCAAAACGGATTTCAATGAAGAAAAGTTTCGAAAATTTGTATTTTAAATTTTTCCGAGCCATATCAATTAGCTTCATTTTCAACGAAAATTCGTCAATGAGTCACCTATCTGAGTATATTTTTTGAGAAATCCGGTGAATTGGAATTTTCCTGGTGGCGAGAGGCATTGCGCTGGATGTTTTCATGATAGGTAGACAGTCGCTGGTTGTTTATATCATGATTTCAAGATCTGACTTTGTTTGGATGAATGTCTAGTAGAACGATTCAAACCCAGAAAAAAATTAATGGAGTTAAAACCTAGTTTTAGTATTACTGCAATTCCTAACTAATTGACTGATGTTTGCTGGTCTGTTTGATTTATTTTAAGCAATATTTCTTCCCCAATCCGCTTGCCAGACATTTTCTCTTTCAGATCTGGTTTGTTATCGAAATAATGACAGATGCCTTTTTTCTGTTCGCAGAGAAACCGATATCCTTTTATCTTCAATATGGGAGTGGACGAAGAATTCCAAGAATGGAAAGTGAGTCATTTTAATCAGTCAGCTTGTCGCCCACGGCTGATAATTATCACAGTCATGTTTCTCATTATAGAAGTTAACTCATAGCTTTAGACTTATGAAGGTTAACTCGATTGAGCATGCATGATAAGATAATATTATATGTTTTAAAATCTTCCTTTCTCTTCGTTTTGAACAAAGAGCAATAGTGGTAAAAGCTCGTTCGAGTTCGTTGTTATCACTGCTATTTGATTTATTATGCTGTTTTGACGTGACCAAGTATTCCTTGGTTCACAGATTTTTCCGTGGATTCTCGAAATGAGAAACCGACAGAGACGTTTTTTCCGAATGAAAATTGTTTTTTAATGTGCTCGCGTATTGACGAGTAGATAATGAAGAACGTTTAATTTATAGTTTCGGAATAATAACTACCTTGTGTCAGTTATCCCCGGATATCCTGTTGGCATGTAAATTAATACCTGTATGGTTATTAAATATTTCAGAAACCAGATAAAATATTTGTGTCAATTCAATGAACCTGTTGAATTTGGTTTGGCTTGCATAAAGATGTAGAGATACGATTTCTGCTGTACAAAAATAATTAATGTTTCTGTATAAATCTAGATAAATACGAGATAATTGAACAAACAGGATTAAGAAAAATGAGGTGTCACTTGGCGAAAAATATAACACTTTTTTTTTTTTTTTTTAAGTGCCCAATATCTCCAATAAGTACTCACCCCTTAAGGTACCTAGTTCAAAAACGTTTGAATTTTTTTTCCTGATTTCATTTGCTTAAAACTTAGCCTATAAACACTAAACAAAAACACACGTTTCACTTCGATATCTCAAAAATGGTTGGGGTAAGTTCGGGGGTGGGGGTTACTTTTGGGACGCGCTGTTTTCGTTTTTCCGTGTAACGAAATTTCTCATGACCTCCAGGGGTAAGACATATCCATGTCAAAATATATGTGAGAAAAACCTTTACGCACTCACTTTTTTGTAGTTATAATTCACGGCTAAAATTAAGTAATGCACTAGAACACATGCACTATTAAAACAACAAGTAAGTAAGTTATTAAGTAATTCACTAGTAAAACATGTTATTTTTGGCTTCTCTAAGATACTGATCAAACCAAATCTCTCCACTTGATGGGAAAAAATTGAATCATGGATGTTTGTGAATTTTATTTACTATATCCATACCTGTATTCATCTTAATTGAGACCTTTATCAAGTTTTTGGACATGCATAAATACAAAGATACCCATAGAAAACTTTTAACACAGAATGTGTTTTAGCCTTCGCAACTCCAACTGAAAACTAAACTTTTATGTGTAACGAAAATGTGTTGCATCAATTTCTGATGATTTCTTACTACAACCGAGTCGTTGCTAGGGAAATGGTTCTCCCTCATTTTTCATCCCACACAATTCGTTGACCATTCGAACGAAAACTCTCGATTTATCCATCCGTATTATGTTAACTACTGCGAAGTGCGTGGCCAACAAGCTGAGTTATGGCATGGTTATTTGTATAATTGTTTACACACAAGTGATCATTATCAATAATTGATATTGTGAACATGTTTGCAACCGCTTGTTAATTTCTGATGATTTCATTGAGCTGGGGCCTATTTCATAAAGCAACAAGTGACAAGTTACAAGCCGATTTTATGTACAAGTTGTAAAAAATGAGTGTCCAAACGTTTTATAAAGGTACAAGTGTAGACTTGTAATGCACTGTGAAAATTAACAAGTGTGCAGGCAAATTTTAGCCAAAATTAGGACACACAAAAATCATTCACCACTTGTTAGAAACTTGTTATTCATCACATAGTATTCCATGGCTGGAATTTATCTTTATATCCCCCCCCCCCCTCCTCCTACCCCATAAAATAATTTTTTCAATTGTCAGATTTGTTTTTCATGATTATTGTAGTTTGATCCCTTTCATAGAGATCCTAAATTTCGAAACATCGCCTCCTTTGGACTTGTGGATAGGTAAGTATTGAAGTATGGGATCAATCTCAACAGCTGATTAAATTTTGAGACTAAAGCTTGTTCCATGTTTTATTATTTTAGCCATGAGAGTCTAATACTTTTTGTAATCACTTCACTATGATTACATTAGTAAAATAGTATCTACCCACTACTACGAGCCTGTTTAGTATATTCAAGATCCATGACTTTATGATATAGGGGATGGAAATATTTTGACTGACTCAACCCAAAATCATAATCCATGTTCGTTAAGCGAATGAATAGTTGGTAATAGAACCAATCTTATACAACCCAAATCCAACCAAATTAAATTCCCAGAGGTAGTGATATCTAATTGTATTGTATGATTAGATAAACGTCAAATATTAGTACCTACATTTATTAAATCAAATTTCAGGCCAAGCACAACAAAGTATACAAAACTCAAGAAGAGGAAGAACGGAGGAAAAAGCTGTGGTTGAAAACGAAGGAGATGGTCGAAAGTCACAATGAAAAGTTTGCCAGAGGTGAAACGACATTTTCAATGGGCTTGAATCATTTTGCTGATTTGGTAAGAACACGATTTTGTTTTGCATTCTATTTATTTCTGTTTTATTTTAGATTCAGGTACAATGAATGAGTGGTGTAACAATATATCATAATAGTGTAGATGTAGATATATAATGGGTAGAGGCGATTAACCTTCTATACGTAGAGAATGTCCTGATAGCTGAAAATCCCAGGAACTATCCCAAGATGAGGCAGCTGCAAGTAATCGAGAAGGAGAAACTACCCATATCCATCACAGAGCTGAATGAGATTTGAAAATGTATTTTCTCAAAATCTACATTGGAAACTCGCATCATACCATGCAATTCCCTCTTCTGTCTTTAACGTACCTGAGGTACCATGCATTCAATAATTAACTAGGTCGTGCTGATAGTAAAAGTTGCCTGGAAGAAAGATTCGAAATAGGCTCAAACTGTCAGTCGCCTATGTGGACATGCTCTCAAACTAAATCTCAAACGTTTGAACCATCCTCACTGTTACCTATTTCTAGTTTCACTGATGCATTTACCTTATTTCGACTTCCCAAAAACTAAGCGTGAGTTCGCCAGTAACATAAGTATGTATTAGCTAATATGTTCGCTGAATCAGCAAACTTGTTAATGGAAATGACAGATAATTATCAAAAATGAAGGTATTGGCGTCTACCTGGTCAGGAGGCATCCTCTTAGACCTACCTGGACTCAATAGGCCTGATAAAGTTCCCCTTATTATGGGAAACGAACGGATGAACATAAAGCAACCCGGATGGTCTCATTCAATTATTGGAACCTAATGGTAGATAAATCGAACTAAAAATACCCTTTCATTTCGAAAGTTTTTGAGAACTCGGTTTTTTAATATTTGAACCCTTAAATGTCACCCCTTGGGGTTGATTGAGCCGAAATCACAGCCACATACCAGACTGATGTATGATTTTGAGCCGAATTCCATAAACTTTGGTCTAGTAGTCTTAGAGAAAAGCGTATTCATTTTCATGAGAAAGAAAATGAAGGAATAAATGAAGTCTCCCTGACCTGGGTCACGCCGGTAAAATGACTTTTTTCAGTTTTTTTCATTATACCATATTTGAGAACGATTACCAATCCTATCAGGAGATTGACAATTTAAATTGGATAGTTTCAGAAGCGATCTGTGTACTTAGCAACAATTCATGTTCATTAGTTAAGTGAGCCGGGCAACCCCAGTCTCCCCTAATATGAACTTACAAACGGAGTATATTGGATAGTGACAGAGAGAGATAGTTACTGCTTTGTCATCTGGATTTGAAACTAGCTAGCGCGGTGAAACCGTACTTTCCAAAGTGATAACGACGCTACTGGCACGTTTGCATGTGACAAGTAAGCAGCATTGAAATCGAAGCTGTTACCGCTAGATCACTCTAAGTCTAGAGCAGACCTTGTGATGTCAATTGAACTTTTTTCATTGGTCTTTGCAGCTTCAACATCTGTTTAGAAACCAATCAGATTCGTTTGTATACTCCCACTCTTTTTTACCTAGGTATTCTTGCACTATTGTAGCATGGATGTACGATTCCCTGGAATCCGTTCTTCCGCCGCTATGCACATCTTCATGAGAGAGTGTTGGTGGGACCCATTGAGGTTGGCGCGCTTTTTCAAATGAGCCTCTCATACCTTTTTTGTCGTTAGTTCATTGACGGTGGTGCTAAAATACTGACCCCCTCCCCCCCCAGGTCTTGAGGCCTGGCTCCTGTGTATTTTTGGTGGGTGGTCCCTTTCATTTATCATTCAGTAAGTAGAAGGTGGACGTAAATTGCTTCTATTTTCTTTCTGGTTGCATGGTAGGTGGTAACGAATAGCTTAAAATAGGAATCAGGAAGCGTGATCTGTCATGCCAGAGGGAGCTCATGACGCTACTTTTCCGTTTTAGACAGAGCCTACAATCGTTGCAAATCTTATAAATATTCAAATTAAATGTCAGCAAAATGTACAATACATATATTCTTGCACCAAAGCTATGCATAAATACGAATTGGGTTTATTATTTAAAATAATAAATCTTGTAATCATCCAAAACAAATTTTTCCCAATTCCCTTAAATGTGGTAATAATTCATAGCTCATCTCACTCACATCTTCATCACTCGTATCTTTTACTAAGCTGTTCCTACGTGGATTTAGTTACTTTCTGGAACGGAGCAGCCGATGGAAGCCACAGAGTCCATGTTTTGGATTTAACAAACCTAATCTAGGACTTGTGTGACTGTTAGTACCATAAGGGTGCCCACCCATGTTGGCAGACTTTTTTATATATAAAGAATAGGTACAGCCACAGGTCTCCATGGATGAGTGGTTGGGGCGGACTGAGAGGACTTGCAAACAGTCGCCTTCCAGTTCTGGATACTGGCCATTTTGCGTGGAAATTTTTAGTTTCTAACTAATGTTAGAAGACCAATATAATAACTGTACGATTCCCTTGAACAACAGCTTGCTAAGAACTGCTTTACATGTCTGTCTTTGTTTAATGGGAGACTTTGAATATCGGTGGGAAGGGGGGATGCGAGTGTGGTACCCTCCTGACATAAACACCTTCTTGTCATTGGATACAGTCGTGGGCTAATAATGCTACTATTCACGTATACTTTGGGGGAGGGAGGGGGTCATCCTGAAACATTCGGAGAAGGAAAAATTGGTTGAGAAACTGTATAACCACTTGCTCTCTTTAGATCAGTGTTGCCAGACGTCACTATTTGGGGGTATGTACATGTCCCCTTTTTCACTCAAGACTTTGGGGGGGACACTGAAAAATACCCCTTTTTGGTTTGAAGTCCCTTTTAGTCTCCCTTTCCCTGACCCCACACTCTTTTCCACCATTTTCAGTCGTACTAATACATGCTTGGATAAAATTTAGTTCCGTACCTACATCAGGAGTCGAGACTTTTTTGGCTGGATCTATTTTTCTGTCTGCTGACTTGTATGTCCCTTGTAGACATAGGTTTAAAGTTGAGACTTGAGAAAGGTAAAAAAAGTGGGGGACATTTTTCAAATCTTTGAAAGAATAATTTACATCATATGGGAGGTCCTCCTTGTGGAATTTCTGAAGAGAGATTACTTTTTCTATTTCGGTCAATTTACTACTAGAATCTGGGAAAACTCTCAATCTCTAACTTCCAAACGTGTTGGTTTTAAAAGAATTCAGAAAACAACGTAAAAAAATACTACGTATTTTGTTAATATTTTAAAAATATAATTATTGGTTCCATGTAGACCTTGGAAAGTTTCAATTTCGTTAATCAGCGCTATAAAAAAATTAAGTATCAAAGCCTGAATTATCTCAGGAACTTAATATAATTTACTTTCTTTGATTCTTCCATACATCAAGCACCAAATAAAATCACTTATTAAAATTCAACTACAAATTTATACATGTGAGCATAGTGTGATTAGCCGAAAAACATGTACCCCTAAATGTAACCCTTTTGGAATCCTCAGGTTCCCCCTTTATACCCCTTTTTAAGATCTACAATGCCCCTTTTTGTTGTAGTGGGTCTGGCAACTGCTTTAGATTCTCCTTTGTACCGCCTTGTTACCTCTTCATAGCTGTCCTCACTAGACAAATGAACTAGTGCACCTATATTGCTTATCTAGTAACAACTTAAAACGAAAGAAATGAAGCAATTGTCGAATATTCAGTTGAACAAAATTGGAAATCCGTAAAGGAAGATTGGGTTTGAGAATCTGCAAAAATATTGCAGACCCTGCGTTATCAATGAAGAGTGCCAGATAAATCAAAATTGGAGAAACACTAATGCAAGTCCGCAACTCTTCACTCTGCCTCTACAAAAAAAATTGCATTTCTCGAAACACAAAAATTATTGCAGTGTACATAGTGAGAGTTGAAATTCGATACTTCATGGACCACAAAATAATGTTGCAATGGAGGAACTCTTTTACTCTGCACTCTGCAGTTTTTGCGGAGTGAAGGGTGCAGAATGGCAGAACTGCATGGTGAAGTAGGACCCCCCAGGTATTGTGTAACATCATCCAGACCCAGATGTTGTGTAACGATTTTAGCATCCATAATAGAGTTGTAACGAGCAGGAAGACTAACAAACTTATAAACGAATAGCATATATTTTATAATTTATTTATTGTGTAATTGGAATTTATTCTTTCCTTAATAATTTCACATTCAAGCTAGGAAAGTAGTGCGAGAGTCTGCTCGTATTTTTATTGATCTCAATTCCATTCCACATGTGTCATTTCATGTTCAGATTTACGTATTTTAATTTTCTTACAGGAACCACACGAAATGCCTTGCGGTGGAGTTCTGCGCAACAATTAATCAATCTTTGCATTAAGTACTGGATTGTAACTAGTTCCTTGAAATTTTGTACCAAAAATGGATGTTTTACCGTGGACTAATTCAATATCTTATTTATTGTATCTTACTAAACTATTACGATGATGTAAACTTGGTGCCTTAACATAAATTTTATTTAAATTCTTTAGCTTAGACGTTTAAGAACTCTCTTGTGTATAAAGCTATGCTTTCATGAATAACAGTTCCATGATTCTCATAGACTATTGAAAAATTATTGTTCTGATAAAATGCTAAAACAACAATTTATTGTTGGAAGATTTGCTAGCATTAAACTGACAAAAATCCATATGGGTCATTCTCATTCAAAAGCTTCAAAAGCTACACTACTATTGGGCTACACTACAGAGATGGCTGTCTGGTCAATTACCAAACTCATTTTGTACACCAGACGCTTTTTTTCTAGTTCCATCCTTATCTCAAGTATGCTGCATCACTGTGATCTTGTCAGTTCATTCAATGTTATTTCTTTAAATTAATGAAATGTGCAGAATTTCGGGCTCCTAATCTCAAGTGTGTTACCATAATTGATAATTCGATTTTAAGCTCCCCAGTACAAATTTATGCTTCATAGAAACTACCAAGGCTATTTCAAATTTGGTCCTATGAAGTTTTATGACCAAGTATTCACAAAAAGCGTTATTTCATGCCATAAATCTCATGTAAGTTACCCAAAAAACGTTTCCTGGTGTTAAATTTTATTATTTGTATTGTTATAATCATTCTGATTATTTCAAAACCTATCAATACTGACAATAAGCTATTATTCCTTCTATAATTTGGGTATGGTGGTATAAAAAATCCCTTCCAGAATTGGTAATATCACATTTTTTGGGATGGAGGGCAATACACGTGATAACACACATACGCTTCGTGTTTTTAAGAAAACCATACCTTTTACTGGGCATTTCTTAGGAGTTTTCTTGTGGTCAACACCAATAAAAATTATTAACTTTGAAAAGTCGCATTTTTGAAAAAGATAGGTACTATTATAAGAATATTAGGTAGACAGAGCATTAAAAATATCCATTAAGTACTCATGTGTCTTACCAGTGGTTCATGTGTTACATTAGTTAGAGTTAGTAACACTCATGAGTGGTAACGCACATGAGAAACCAAGTTCAACACTAACCGTTGTATGTAACCTGGCTAAGCCAGATCACCAAATCAAACCTAAAACACTAGTAGTTTTCAGTAATTATTGAAGAGAAGTCAGCAAAATAATTAACTATCTATTATGAAGCTAGTAATTACTACTCGTAGTTACTAGATAGTAGCTAGTAACACACACGAGGAGGATTAAAAAAACGCACCACATTGTGAATAAAAACTGCGTGCCTCATGCATACAACACATTGTTCTTGCATAAACAAAACAGGAGGACATCTGGTTCTACAAAATGGAAGCATTCCCGCGTAAAAATTTTCAGCACTACCAAAATTAACGTTGGAGACGTACTTCAGATCACTTCATTATGGAAAGCGATGGACGAACTTTTATGATGACGTCACAACAAAAGTGATGGTCTGAAAAATTTATTAGTACCTATTATTTTTCCGGAGCCGATATTACCTTCTTTACGTTGAATGCATTCAGTAACGCATTGGAAATTCATGCTCACTCAAACAGAATGAAGTAGCCAACGGCTTGTAGCTGTGGACAGTAACGCACATGAGGTTTTCTGATGTTTTCATGTATTAAAAGTTTTATAAATCCTCGAATTTATGTATTTTTTTAATGTTTTACGTCTCACGAGGCTTGTAGTTGATAACGAAAATTGGATAGCTCAATAGTAGGGAAATACATGAGAAAAGTGAGGACACGAAATGTACCTTTCATATGAGAATGACCCATATATATCTCTTGAATTACCATTTCTTAGTTTGTGTGTAAGGAATTTCATTGTTATGCGGTGTATTTACTTCGAAGTTACCTTATTTATAGACGAATTCACTAGTCTGTTTGATTTCATTTAATGGCTGGTACATTCCTTTTAAAATTCTTGGGTGAAAATAATATTGTACGAGAATCATAGTTGTAAGAATTGATAAATAGTTTAGTTATGATAAGAAGTAAAAGAGGTACCACGTATTGAGGTCAACATGTATACCAAATAATTACCTATTTATTTGGTAAAACATCTTCTGGCATTATTTTTGGCGGATAGACAAATAGAAGTGTTTCATTTTCCCATCAGGTAGTATACCTAGGTGGAGAATTACACCGATGTATTTTGTCAATAATATTAATGATTTCTTCAAGGTTTTGCTTTCTCATCTGTTTTGGAAAATTTCTTGCGAGTCTTAGTGTAAAAAGACGGTCTATATTCAATAGTTGCAACATTTAATATTCACAAGTTCTCAATTTTTATCTGAGTATACCTATCTACCAAAGTTTGTGGATGTTAGTGTTTATACTTTAATTTTAGAGTATCACATGATCATGACATATGCATGGTGATGTGTAATGCATCAAGATCTATTATAAGCAACAAGACCATTACGTATTATTATATTATTTGAACCCTGTTCTTTTGAATTTCTTGATTGTCATGTTTGGTAAAAATTTCATCGTGACTAATTTTATCTGAAAATACATGTTATCCTGATCGAATAGGTATTGAAAATACGATTGTCTCTTACCTAAACGTAATAGGCAGCTGGTTAGGGTAATTGATACCTCGAACTTTGTTTTAATAAATCAAATTCAAAAACTATTTCTGTGTACTTCATCATCTTACTTGCTCTCTGGAACTTGTTTTTCAAGAGCACAGTCATACCCCCTACCACCGGCCTCCTTATAAACCATAATCGGCCTCCGTATAATGAAACAGGCCTACGTAATAGATAAGACTGATTTTTATAGTTTGGTGGTCTGGATGCTCGCAAAGCTCGCATCTCTAAATAAAATAAAATATATATCATAAATCAATCCTTTTAGCAAAATACAGATTAGTTGGGCAAACAGATCAGATTTACGCCTAAAGGCCGTATCACACTAGCATTTTTTCCGCATTTTGTTCTGCGTTTTTAACGCAAAAACGTGAAGAAGAAGAAGTGCGTTTTTCCAAGGTCAGCTTTTTCGACCATTGCGCATCCTGGCGGAGCGTTTTTAAACTCACTTGGGAAAATTAGAACACGTTCTAATTTTTACCTTGACGCAAGAAAAATGCTAAACATAACCCTTGGGGAGGTTACAATTCAATGAAAAACCCCTAGGAGCCCTAACCTGACAGATTTAATAAAAATGCATTCCGCCAGAATGCGCTGTTTTTGCAGTTATTCCTCTTCAACATTCACTACTGAACTTGAAAAAACGCAGTTTGCCTTCTTCACGTTTCAGCGTTTAAAACGCAGAAAAAATGCGAAAAAAATGCAAGTGTGATACGGCCTTAAAATGATGTTACGGAGGTCGAATATGAATAAGAATTGAATCTAGATGGCACTGGTGATGGGGGGTTGGACGTTGCTGTTGAACGTCTAGTCTCTCTGGAATAGTATGTGGTTGTGGAAAACATATTAGTTACAATATTGTTCATTTATTTATTTATTGAATAATACGGGCAAGCCCAATACATAAAATGGTATACAAAAGAAAATTTAATTTTCCACAGAGTTATAAAATAGTAACGTCCACGTTAAAAAATGTTACCAGATTCAAACAATGACCTCAGTTGAATAGTAAGAAAGGCAATGATGGGCATAATCTTATCGTCAAATACGAATATGATTGTAATCGCGATAATTATTTGTTGATTCTGAGTCAACTGCGATTATATTCGTATTCGTCTGTCGGCGATTACACGAATACAACCCATAAAAATGCGTCACGGTCATCAATTTCAACAGGGCGTCCCTCCTGTAATATGCGAAGTCTTACTAATATTACCTAGCTTCAGAGGGATGTCCTTAAAGCGAATTCAACGATTTGAGCCCAGCCTAATTTGTCTCAAATCTATTTCAATAGGACGTCCCTCTGAAGCTAGGTAATATTAGCAAGGCTTCCCATATTATAGGAGGGACGCCTTATTGAAATTGATGACGGTGACGCATTTTTATGGGTTGTATTCGTGTAATCGCCGACAAACGAATACGAATATAATCGCTGTTGACTCAGAATCAACGAATAATTATTGCGATTTGTAACAGAGTTACCTCCTGAGAGGCCAATCAAGCTCCCGTCAGAGCACCAGAGATAGCGCTGTCGGCGTCCCGTTGAGGAATCAATGGGAACCACGTGCTGTTCACGATCATTTTCGGCAGCTGGTTTGGCGTTGGATGGAATTCCTGGTGACAGGAAAATCAACCTTCCCCGAACATGACTCATTAAAAGCTATTAGTAGGGGTGGTATCTCTCTGATGGGATGCCTGTTACTCTCCTCTACCTGATTTATGAGGATTTAGGCCCCCATTGCACCTCTGGGGGGGGGGGGCACCTCAATTCCTTATATGGTAGCAGAGCGTGGTTTGGATTATGCACGGCTGACCCCTGGTAGTCCAATCCACTATTTTTTGGGGCGTTAATGTTTCAGAAGAAACATGGCCCGGGGTTCCAGAAGGAATTCCCATTATCACCCTTTGGTATATAAATAGTTTCATTGGTCTTTGCCTTATAATTTCTCTCTTTTATTCCCCATTTATATTTTATATTATTTAAATTTCATGCCACCTGAGTATTGCTATATGTCAATTGCCAGGTTAGTGCACATTTTAAGTCCCCATAGTTGGGCAATTTAATCTTACTGTGCCTAGTCAGCCAGTGTCTGTGCCTAATAAGCCAGTCGTCATTTATTGATTTTCATTCATTCAATTTCTATATATATTTTAATTTCCTAAGGTATAAGTCTCCATCGTTGAGCATCCGTTTTGTCCCGATTGTTCAATGAAGATACTTCTTATGAAGCTTCATTGACAATCCAGTTTTAATTTGTATTTCCCCATCCAAAACGCCAATGCAGCTATTTATGAACGAATGAGCATCAGTTCTCAGCTATTCACTATTCCACCCAATTACCATACTTCATCTTCAATCAAGTATGTCTTTAAGTTGAGGAGTGTAACAGAGTTACCTCCTGAGAGGCCCATCAAGCTCCCGTCAGAGCACCAGAGATAGAGCTGTCGGCGTCCCGTTGAGGAATCAATGGGAACCACGCGCAGTTCTCGATCATTTTTGGCAGCTGGTTTGGCGTTGGATGGAATTCCTGGTGACAGGAAAATCAACCTTCCCCGAACATGGCTCACTAAAAGCTATTAGTAGGGGTGGTATCTCTCTGACGGGATGTCTGTTACTCTCCTCTACCTTTTTATGAGGATTTAGGCCCCCATTGCACCTCGGGGGGACCTAAATTCCTTATAGATTACAATCGTATTCGTATTCAACGATAAGATTATGCCAACACTGAAGAAAGGCACTAGTTGGTAGATGTCTGACTGACTGCATAGGGCTTCCGTAGAAAGAAATCCTAGGCCTAATGGCTTATATTTCCCCAAAAAGGGCCCCTTTTGTAATTGGGGATTCTACGGCTGCGCTATGTCCCTAAACTTGTTGCTCAATTCAACGAACTTCTCAATCTGTTCCCAATCTAGCTCTCTGAGTGAGGCCCTTTCGATTTTATTGTGTCCTAGGGCTTCTTGCCTAGATCTCCAGAATCTGTCACAGTCGCAAAGAAAGTGTTCAGCTGTGTCCTCTCCGCTTCCACACTCGCAGAGTGCTGAAGATACCTTGGACATGATAAAAAGGGTCCTCTTAAAGCTGAAATGCCCTGTGGGGACCCCTATTAGTTTCCTCATTTGCATTCTAGGCTGTGTTTAATCCAGTCTGATCTACTCTTTTCGTAGCTAGATATACACAACCTAGATTGTCTATATCTATTGTCCTCTTTTCTCCATAACTCATTTAGATCTTTGTTGGTCCAGGTGTTTGCCCTGGCTTTACACGTGTTGCGCATTATGCCTAAGGCTGGGGTCGGTCCATAATAGTTTCTAGTCGACCCCTGCCTGGCCAGGCGATCTGCCTCTTCATTCTCTGTATGACCTTCGTGACCTGGCACCCAATTTACATACACTTTGTTGTCTAATTGGGTGCCTAGCTTGGTCAGTTTATCTTTAGACTCTTTGATCATTGTTGAGGTGGTGACCGGGTTCATCAGCGCTTTGATGCAAGCCTGGCTATCTGTATGTATGACTATTTGTCTTCTTCTCGTATTGTTTTCTATTAAACTGTCAACACACCTAATAATGGAATATAGCTCACTCTGGAACAAAGTGGTGTGTGCATCCAGAGTGAAGCACTCAGCTATATCCAAATCAGGTATGTATACACCAGCACCTGTTCTGCTCATGTTTTCAGATACGACTCTGGAGCCGTCCATGAAGCATGATAGACGAGTTCTTTGAGTTCTAGGGACTAACTTGTCCCAATTTCCTCTGTCACCTATGACGTATGTGGTGGGATCCTTCCATAACTAGGTTTTCCCAAGCTTGTCATGTGGCATTTTCATTTCTGGGATATACCCTAGTGTAGCTGGTGCTATAAGGGTATGGCTTTATTGTATATTATGAGTTAGTGTGTGGTAGTTCTCAACAATGTGGTTCAAAGAGCTGCAGGTGATCGAGTAAATATGTCGATGGCTTGGCATTCATACATCCCTTGATTCATCAGACGAGGCAGTATGCATAATGGCCGGTAGTACAAATAATTTTGGGAGAAAATGGGACATGAAAGAGGCTTGCAGAATGGGAACCTGGGAGGGTAATAGAAAATCAACCTCAGCTAAGAGTGTGGGTGAATCTATCATGCCCAAGACCAACTTATGATAGAAAATTATATCGCCAACTGGCGTCGATCCAAAGGATTTAGATTTGTGCAGGATTGGTTGAGTACGGTGTAATTTATTGGGGTGGGATGTGAAGCTTGAATGCAACATATCGCAAAAACCAACGGTGAACTCGTCATAACTCGGTGAATATTGTTAGCCTATAAGTAGCACTTTCCTTTAAGTATTGGATTGCCTCTTCACGATCCAGTGAGGATCTTTGAAATAGTGGCACACACTTACCAATTAAAAGGTGAAATGACCTCAATGATCTCTCACCATTGTGAATATACCTACCCGTAATACCCATAGTGAGAACCATCAACAGTTAAATGTTACTAATTGTTGGAAATCTCTCAATTCCTGAATACCGAAACCACGCAATGAAATCGTCTATTAACAATCCTTTAATCAACACAGGAAATTCTAGAAGACACTAATTCTCCTAAGAAAACTAGGGCGCTGAGAGACAAGCCGATTAAGAGTTCGAAAAACGCCACTTCGAAGTCGACGATACTGAGGACTTTGACGTGGTTGTCTTCTTCGATGTATTGATTCCTCGCGTTGAGAGTTTTGCTGAACCAAGCTTCTGGGAGTCCAGCTTCAAAGGCTGCTCGAACGAAAAGGTTGATGTGCTGCTCCATCACCGACCCGTAATTGAGGATGTACGAGAATCGACGAGAGTAGCCAGGACACTGTTTTCAAAAAGAAAATGTACTTTATTATATAGGTACCTACCAAACTATGGTAATAAATGCATAGTTCAGACTATAATTGAAAGTGAAAAGGTGATGCGTGTGATAGATAGGAGGTGTTCCTCTTTCTCGATTCTTAAAATTGCTACCCCTTGGCATATTCCTGAGGTTATTCAACCCTTCAGGATATCCTCTGTGTGTAGCAGGTTAATCGCCTCACCTCTTTAAAGTGGGAACTACTACATTTCCATCACCTCCCTTGTTATATGTTAGAGCTCGGTTTTGCAACCCCCTCCTCTCAACTCCTCGATTATTGACTGTCTCCCCCCACCCCCTGCTTTTTGAAAGCCATGGGAGTGTGATGGATAGGAGGAGTTCCTCCTTCTCGATTCATGAAAATGCTACTGAGGTTATTCAACCTTCAGGACATCCTTTGGGCACAGCAGGTTAATCGCCTCACTCCTTTGAAGGGGAAACTACTACATTTCCATCACCTCCATTGCCGTAATCTGCTGTGCTCATACAGACTAGGGATTCTGCCGTTAACACTGTTGTGATAATATAGGTTGTGGCTGCGTGTAATGTGAAATATCATTGACTCCAAATTGCGAAGTTTGAATGTAAGTGAGTCATGTGAACTAATTATGCCCTGACAGGAAGAGGCATTAGTTTCATTTTTTACGAAAATTCACACAGATAGGTACCGTAGGTAGCTCAAAGGAATAAGAACAAACTTGGTTTGAAATTAGGGAGATTGTAAAGAGAAGGCAAGCTGCTGGTAAGAGCTAGAGTGATATGAATAATTTTGATGATCTTGTTAACTCCCAAGTCGTCTGATGCCTAATATGTAACAGTAATCGATTCCAGACGAGGCGTCAAACTGCATGTTTTCGGACTTTTTTTCTTGTTCTCGTCTTATCTGATTCTTTACTAACCCACTTCTACCAGTTCTTCTAAGCCGATTTTGATGACAATTGAATCGTAGGCTACGTAAGACCATTCGAAGTGCCTTTCGGAGTTTTGAGCCGTGACGACTTAGTGGAAGGGGGTGTTGCGAGGGAGCGGGTAAATATGAAATAGCAATCTTATTCATCCTGTACCTACATTCCAACCTTTTCCTCCTAGATCACCAAAAACGTGTGACATCCCCTCAAAAAGACTCTCCGCATACAAAATATGCCAAGCCACAAATTGCATGTTGTCTTCAAACTTCAAGAAGCGTCTCACTCCCACACGCAGTCGAAAAGAATGAGAGATTGAATGCAGTTTACTAGCATATGGCGATCCGACTACTGATTTGGCCCAAATTGAATCATGTGCATTTTGTGGGCATCTTTTGTACGCGGAGCGACTTTGGGGGGGATACAATAGTATATAGATACGGGTTTCTACTAGTAAGGTACTACACCAAACAAGTTGTTGTTATTCGTTGGCATCGTAAAATCACAGCTGCCAGCTGCCACTAAAAAGCGCTATCCCTACAGACGTTTCTAATAAAATGCCATAGGCACCTAGATTTTCCATACTGTCATCATTGCAGCTTCCTTACACCCATGGAATTGTATTACACTGTATAGCTCATTAAAAAGTGTTAATACTGAGTTTTCAGGATATTTTCATCGTACTATAGGATAACTCCTGCCATTTAGGATTTTTAAAGGCACTCCCGCATGTCCAGAGCGCCAACTGTACCTTGACTGTTAATACCTTTTACTGGCGTTAAAGAGTAAATAGGTACCGACAGTTAAAGTATAACTATACAGCAGGTAGTGCCATTTAGGATTTTAAAATTCTGATACAGGATCATGAAGAAAAGAAAATGAATATTATGTATCTTAAAAGTAGTAGGCAGTAGTAGGGTAACTCTATATATCGAGGATTATTTACCTATGTATACATTAGCACAAGTGCGGAGGCCATTGATCCACGGGCAATGACTGTCATAGAATTAGGTAGGTTCCTACCTATATATACCTATACTGCCTAGCACGTGTGATCCCCGAAAATCTCATCAAAATAATATCAAGGTAAAGCATCAATTTCATATGTGCACTGTTGCTATTATTGATCTGGCAATGTTGAAAGTCATTGGGAATTAGTTGACGTTCTTCAACTAGGTGTACCTGTCTTCTAAATTTGGGCAAAATCTAACTATTGGGCCGGGAAAAAATGTGGTTTGAAGTGTGAACGTTTGCTCAAGCTCAGAAGAAGCTAATTATCCAGATGCTGGATTTTATTAAGAAAATTTTATGATTCGGTAGGTAGGTACCTACCTATTAGGCATTTATATTTTAAACAAAATAGTTGGGGAAGACTTGGAGCTAAAAACAAACAAATTTGTGGACAAATTTCGTTACTACAATTAATAAACAGCTTCTCTACGTTCATTTGTTAGCACATAGGATTAGGTACCTACATGGTAATTCCAGAGGACTTACCTTGACACTATAATCTTGAGATTTGATGAGTCCTTGTTTCAAAGACACCGTGTACTCCTTCTTCCTCATGATCGTGGAGGATCCGTTGTAGGGGTCGCCCTTCATGACGTGGACGAATTTGTAGATATCCGTTGGGAACTCAACAGGAGGTTTCGTCCTTACAATTTTAAACAGCATCGCTTGTACGTAGGAAATGAAAATTATGCTGAAGAGGAAACAGCTTCCTGAAAAAGAAATTTGACTACGTTATGTAGCAATTAGATTTAAGACAGCAGTTTTCCAAGCCTAATCATGTACCCAGTGACATTCGTTTTACGATGGAAATGCACAAAATTGGAACAAAAATCATATTGTTACATAGGCAGAGCACATGACCTCAAAAGCCAGTTTTTTAGTGTTTCCTTTTTGTTCATTTATTCACACAGAATGTGTTTTTGCGATCACCAACCTGTTAAAAACTGAAACGAAATTATGTAACGAAAAAACGACATACCGATAAACTTTGTAGCTAACCTTCGCTTATTAACGACAGTCCCTACGCGCAGGATTACTAGACTCGCAAGTTATTTCTTACACATAATTACAATGAATTATTATAATAAAATGTAAAATTAACATTAAAAACGCAAAAAAACACATTCTGTGTTTTTGTAATTTCATACGGAGTATGAAAAAAGAATCAACCGGGGGGGTTTAGGGGGGCGGAGCCCCCACCGAGGCGCAAAGCGCCGAGTTTGAATTAACATTTTCTGAGATTCGCATTTTAATTTGCGTTCTATGCCAAATGATTGTCAAATTTTCGGCGTAAAAGTTCGTTTCTAAGTATAATATTCTTCTCTAAATACCTATTTTACACAACTTTGGGCACCTAAGCCATAACGTTCATATTTTTTATTCCAAATTGTTTACAAGTCATACCAACCTAATCTGGAAAAAATCGAAATCATCTATAGTGATTAGAATTTGAGCACATTCATCTGCACAATTCTGTACACTTTGCTGACGCTCAACTTATTAACATTGCTACCTGAAAGCTTTGGTTACCAACGTGATGCTATGCATTTTACCTATAGATGATAAGTTATCACAGGCCTGCGAAATTTAATTTAACTATTGCTAAATACGAAATGAATTTCGCGTTTTGTAGGAAAATGGAGGGTGATGGAGCAAAATGGGTCTCATTTTTGGTATCATCGAACCAAGAGACATGAGATTTAGTTGGAATGGCGCAAAAAGTTTTTTGGTCGCAGGCCTGTGTTATTTTTAGCAACTTTTCGCCATTTTTATGTTCAAAAACATCTGCCCTCCGGGCTCATCCTCTTGGTGAATTTCCGTAGAAATGAATATTTTAGCGGGTCCAAGAATTAATAAATGAAAATTTTCCGAAATCTTCTCCATGGGAATCTATTTTGCATTCTGAAACGATTTCTGAATTTGAATGCTTTTTTGAATGTTCGTTATTTCAGCATTCTACCCGATAACTTTCCTTAGAACCATAAAAAAACCTTCGTTTTTTAGCAACAACAAAAATCCAAATAATGGTTGAGTTAGTTGCACAGCACTTTTTGAGCACAATAAATGGCTTACATTTTAAAAAATGTGCCAAAAAATCACTAAAAAGTTTAAAAAATAGCTTAAACCGTCAAGTTTATGTATTTTCAGCAGAATAACTAGTCATAATAAGCATATCAATTGTGAAGTGGAATATTCAACAATTCATGCACAAAATTATGCTGAAAAAATGACTCAAATTTCTTTAAAATATGGGAAAACCCCGATAAAAACTCAAAAATTGTAAATAAACCCTTTTGTTGTAAAGCTGAATATTATTCAGAAAAAGTTGGATTTTTTCAGTTATTTATTTTATTATAATATATTTTCTGCCATTAACTTCACAGCAAACAATTTCTTAGCACACAAAGAGCTCAAATTAATGTATAATACAAAAATTCGCCCATTCGTTCATGCTTATGACTGGAACGTCATTTATTACGTTTGATTTGTTGCCGAAGACGCAGTATTTTATCACACAACGATTTATTATTTCAGTACCTATTTGACGTCTCTTACGGATAGATCTCATATACCCTGCAGTACCTACTACTGGTGTACCTACCCTCAGAACAATCAAATCACACCCCAACAAAACAACTTGCGGACAAGTGGTCTCCCCATATTCGCAAATTTGTTCTTGGGTGAGGGTGAAAACCCAGTTTTCCATCATCCGAGCAGTGAACCTTCGGCTCAGGGGAACAAGGAGGGCTGTAAGAAGCCTGGGCTTGGAGGATGGGGCAGCCACTCTACCACTGACGGAGTAGCCCTACAAGAAGTTCAGCGTTTAGAGGAAAGGTCGGAAGAACTTCTAAACCGAGAAGCTAAAACAGCCAATAGCCTCAAATAAACTCTTCCAAAATCCCCATTTTCAGAAAATTTCCCACAGTAATGTTACATTAATTATAGTAGGTATAGTTATTGTAGTGGATTTACATACATTTGGCTAGGAGTTGGAACTCCTAGCGGAATATCACGAGCCGTGTTATTTAGATGGTCGTGTGGGCTTGATCCTTGAAAGTGTTCAGGTGAGAGGTACGAGAAAGTACCGTTATTATCTCGTGTATTGTTATATTTCATTTGGTAGGATGTATGTGAGTCATGAAACGAGACTGCTGCAGATCGGTCCTTGCGACGCTGATCTGAGTGAGATTTTTTTATCGGGGAATATTGGTATTCCGACTCTAGCCGAGTGTCCTCATTATGATATGAGGTGTTATTTTGTGGGTACTGAAAAGTACCTTTGTTTTCGTGCATGTTATGCACTTGGTGAGTTTGATGAGTACTCGCATCGGCCGTGTACCCGATAGGTAAAGGCGCAGAGGTTTCTACTTTTGAGTTGAAATCGCCGGAGTTTCCCTTTAAAGGAGTCGGATGTTGGTTTATTATGTAGCTTACATCCTCTGGAGATGTGTATGAACGTGTCATACCAAAAGCTCGATCTTGCCGTGTTTCAGGAAGATGAGAGAAGCCCGTGTCTCGCACGGGATTGGCCATTGTCGCGCCCGAGAGTTCGTTGGTATGCGAATTGGTGCTAGGCCTTGCGTTTCCGTGGGCGATGCCACGTGTCGGGCGAGGAAGGTGATTAGCGGTCGCGTGCCCACTCGCCCCTTGATCACCGGCGCCTGGCCGTCTGTCTGTCGCTTCCGACTGTCTTATTTCGCTCAGAAGGCGGAATGACGGGATTCGCTCCATCTGGGAAATATTTTTATCTATGTTCTGAAAAGAACAAGATTTAGCGGGGACTCGCTTCTGAACGGATGTCAGAGGGTCCTCCGGGCGGAACAGCCAAACTTTTTCTGGTTGAGTGAAGCTCGTCAGAGAGAGATGGGTCCAGCCGTGTCAATTGATCAACCCGTGTGAGGGCTTTCTTGATGATCAATTGGCTAGCCCCAGCGGATGGCTTACGAATAAATTCGGAAGCCCGGGCGACTAGACTTAGGACTCGTCCCAGCGGACGTTCAGTGGATTTCTCCTCTGAACCGGGTGGCGAGTTATTGAAGATAGACGGTGTCGCCACGTCGGGGTACGGTCTAGAGGGTAGTGAGTAATACAGAGCGTAATTATCTCGAGCTACCCGGAGTCTGGTAGAAGGCAGAATCTCTCGTCGCAGAATCGTGTAGAAAACTTCGTCCTCAATCGTAGTAGGTTGGAAGAGAAGGTGTCGTCAGATCGGAGGTTGAGATTTGTATGAGCGGACGGCCCATCAAATGCTATATTTATATCCGTCCGGAAGTCGGATTCTGCATTTGATTGGCTGTATCGGTCGATCTCTAGCGCTCGCGTGTGCGGAAGTAGAAATCGCTTCCGATTTGGTTGATTGCGCCCGGTGAGCGGAAGTTGAAACATCTTCTTCCGCCTTTCCTCCGTAGAGTGCGTCTGGCTTTGTTCGCCCTTGATCGGACTTGAAAGTCATTTGTTTCAAGGCAATTTTTATGTGTTACGCTTGCCGGCTCGTCAAGCTTAGCTCGTGCAGTGAGCGTTTAGCTTGTCGTGTTTTAACTTTCGACGAGTTAATTTCTTTTTGTGATTATGAATTTCGCATAATCTTTTCGGCGATTTCTTTTGTTTCGTTTAGACGTAGCCTGACGTCTTTTTTTTATAGGTAGTTCTAAAGTGTGAACTTCTTTTTGGTGGCCCTGAAAAGGGCCGGTGATAAGTGGTGAGTTCACCACAGTTATCAGTTTAAAAATAAAATAAAATAAATTAAACACAGAATACCTAGGTAAGTATATATTGGTCATTTCCCTCACCCACGATCATCCGCTCTTTCGTCTCAACGATCTCATCGAGGACAGGAAGGGTGAACAATGAGCGGAAAGTTACTTCCAGCCATTTCCACCATTTGCGCTGCCGGCAAACGATCGAAAGGACGGCGTTGGTGACGAAGAGAATGACCGGGAGAGTGAGCCAGACTTCAACGTGGAACAGGGCTTGGACGACCTCCCAACCTCGGAAGTTGGCCTTTCTCCGGGCCACGAAGCAAATGTCGTCCCCGTAGATCACTGAAGACATCGTGTACTGTAATTTTACAATAAGGCGTTGTTGTTAGTTTTTAATTGAACTGAGTTGGTACTTTCCTCATAACATGTAGATATGTAGCACAAATATGAGGAGCCTGAGTTTGAAGGCATGGTAAAATGAAAGACATTTGTTCGAACTAAACCAGGGTGGGAGAGGAGTTGATGATGAGGATGAAAACTATGAACTTCTTCGTAGTGGTACTTTTTTCGTATAGGCCTACTCAATACTCTTCGATACTTATGAATTTACCTCTCCTCTTCACAGAAGAATAACACTTACCTACTTGTCATTGTGTAAATCTAAAGTGTTATTTCTGCTAGTAGTAATAGTCAAATTATCATTTACATACCTTTAGGGGGGGGTCTGTTGTCACTAGCATGTCAATTACCGGGGGCGAGCACTTTCGACGTAAGGAGATCATCATCAGTACTGTCAACAGCCCAATGATAATGTCTCTACAGAGAACTGTTTCGAGGGCCTGATGATGTTGTCTTTCCAGAGTACCGTTTCAGCGGCCTGATGATGATAGCTTTACAGAGTACTGATTCAACAGCTTGATGATTACCTATGTCTTTACAGAATACTGTACGACGGCCTGATGATAATGTCTTTACAGAGTACTGTTTCGATGCCCTGATGATAATGTGTTTACAGAGTACCTACTGTTTTGAAAGCTCGATGATGATGACTTTACAGAGTACAGTTTCGATGGCTTGATGATAATGTCTCTCCAGAGTACTGTTTGGACAGCCCGATGATGATGCCTTTACAGAGTACTGTTTGGATGATGATGTCTTTACAGGGTACTGTTTCGACGCCCTGATGATGATGTCTTTACAGAGTACTGTTTCGATGGCCTGATGATAATGTCTTTCCAGAGTACCGTTTCAGCGGCCTGATGATGATAGCTTTACAGAGTACTGATTCAACAGCTTGATGATTACCTATGTCTTTACAGAATACTGTACGACGGCCTGATGATAATGTCTTTACAGAGTACTGTTTCGATGCCCTGATGATAATGTGTTTACAGAGTACCTACTGTTTTGAAAGCTCGATGATGATGACTTTACAGAGTACAGTTTCGATGGCTTGATGATAATGTCTCTCCAGAGTACTGTTTGGACAGCCCGATGATGATGCCTTTACAGAGTACTGTTTGGATGATGATGTCTTTACAGGGTACTGTTTCGACGCCCTGATGATGATGTCTTTACAGAGTACTGTTTCGATGGCCTGATGATAATGTCTCTCCAGGGTTCTGTTACGACAGCCGGATGATAATGTCTTTACAGAGTATACCTACTGTTTCGAGGGCCTGATGATAATGTCTTTACAGAGTGTACTGTTCGATGGCATGATGATGATGTCTTTATAGAGTACTGTTTCGGCCTGATAATAATGTCTTTACGGAGTACCTTGGTACTGTTCGACGGCCTGATGATGTCCTTACACAGTTCTGTTTCAACTGCCTGGTGATAATGTCTTTACAGAGCACTGTTTTGATGGCCTGATGATAATGCCTTTACAGAGTACTGTTTCTACTGCCTGATGATGATTTATTTACATCGAAAGCGCTCGTCCCCAGTAATCGAGTTGCTAAAGGTTACGGACCCCTCCGAAGGTATGTAAACGATAATTTTACTTGTCATTGAGTAGTATAGTACCTTTTTTTTTTTTTAAGGGTAAAACTTTTAAGTTAAAGTGTAAATTTCGGTTGTAACGGAGTTGGACGTTTTGAGAGACAAACTTTTAAAAAAGTGAAAATTTTCGGAATTTTACAAATTTTTTACTTACAGATTATTTTTTAGCTGTTCATTTCATTTAAAAAAAAAAAAAATTAAGAAGTCATTAGGGAGATAGGAAATCTTACCCTCTTTTCAACGGCATAATCAGATTTGTGTTTTGACAGAAAATTAAGGGAGTTATGACACAAAGTCGAAAACACGGAAAAAATCTTAAAAGTGAAAAAAGTGGTAATTAGGGTGAATAAAAAAATACCTATATGTTATAGGACAAAAAAAGTCCAACACAAAAAATTAGTAGTACAATCGAACCCTAGCCGGTGGTGTACCTGAAAGTACGACACCCTGTACACCTACCATACCACTGTGCTTGTCTGTAAATATAATAAAAACTATACTAATATTGAAATTTGAGTAATTACTCGGGTAAATCGCTCGGAGTATTTTACCTTCTGTTCATAAATATCGTGAAATCGTGTATTTACGCCGAATTCCGCTTGGTGAGTCCACACTTGCAAGTTGGAGTATTTGTAGTGTCTCCCGTTGAGCAGGACGGGGACGAAGTTCAGATGCTTCGAAAACTCGTAAAGGAAGGAAGAGTCCAGACCTCCTCCTAAAAAGTAGATCAACCAACAATGTTCAGTCCGTAAATAGGTTGCGTCGATACGACAACTGTTGAAACTACGTTAATATGGACTTACTCGTATACACTCGATGTCACGATGTGCTATTACATACATTTATATATTTATTTATCAGTAAATAAAAAAAGAAAATAAACAGTCGCCAGAGAATATGCATCATAAAATAATAATTATCAAACAAATTCAATCATCCAAAAAATAAAATATTTAATTAGCAACTAGTTACACAATACCAGAAAAGTAATTCAAATTACTTGAATGATCAAAAAAGTCCAGTCATGCAGCATGACCCCATGAGCGAATTTTTGAAGAAATCTTCGACATTTCAGTCGCTATTGATCGTGTAGAGAAATTTTAGTTTATGATTTTGATAGACAAACATGGAATTAAATTATTAAAAATAATTAGGAGGTATTCATACTTTATTATTATTAAACTAATCTTGTAGATTTAAAGACAAATGTAGGTAAATATTCATAGATTTCGATGTCCAATGTGGTCAGTATTGAAGGCAGTTGGAGGGAGGCCTTGAGATTAACGTTACTGACAGCCGAGCGGAGCGTTACTAGGCCTTGGGTCTGCGTGCTAGTACGTACATAAATAGAACTTCTTCATAATTTCATGGCTGATATTTTCTAAGCCACAGTCAGTATTAAAGCTACATCAAGTCCTAAAACAGTTGAGCGTAAAACATTAAAGAGAGCGACCGAGAGAATCGGAGGACGGAATATTTCACAGAGTAAACTCATCAGTTGTGATTACATTTTTTTTTTTTTTTTTTTTTTTTTTTTTTTTTTTTTTTTTTTTTTTTTTTTTTTTTTAACAAGCACCTACTACCTACGTTTTAAACAGCATAATTGCTGTAGCTGCAACTACGATTTTTTATACAGGGATACTTCCATAAGAGTAGTTCAATCTGAATTTGGACAATGTTTCATGCAAATATTACCGATTTTTACAACTAGCGAACGGCATTATTTCAATTTTTGACTGATTTTTCAACTTTGAAATTTTTGAAAACTTGATACAATACATGTTCTTATAGGAAATTTTACGCTGATTCCGAATATACCACATGTTAGTATGCTGAAAAAATTATTTCGCACAACAAATAGCAAAAAACAGGCTATTTTGAAATTTTTGACTACATTTTTGAAAATTTCAACCCGAAGATGTAATCCGATCATGCTGGCCAACGAACTTGAACTTTCGTTATGTGTCCTTAACATTTTAAAATTTGTTTGAAGTTTCTAGCACAATTCTACGGACAGTTATCGTCTGGAATGACACATACATACATACATACATAAAAAAATGCGTTAAACTTCAGAATATGATTCAGAATAGCCTGAAACGGAAAATTTTTTCAAAAATTCACATTCTACAAATTTTGAGGCGAGAGCATTAGCTTAATTTTCTTCAAAAATTCGCTAAAATGAATGCCCAAAAACTACAGTTTTTTGAAAATGTCTTATACGAATTTCAGCCCAAATCACATATATTTGTCAAAACACAGTGTCGGGCAATAGTCAAAAAACAATTCAAATAAAATGTATAGTAAGTATACTATCTTCTACCTATCTATATTATCTACCTACTTAGCCAACTAATAGAAAGAAAATGGAAAATGGTTATGTAAAAACAAACAAGAGAAAATTAAGGTCTGGCAGAAAACATTTACCTTATTTTATTCACCGCCCGAAGGGCGGCTCGGGCTGGGTGTCCCGTCTGAGCCCGGACCCGACCCACCATGGCGGCCTCCCGAGGGTGCCCACACATTTCTGGATACCTCAGATACGATTAATAAAATCGAACCACAGCCGTGTGACGAGGTCGCCAAGAAAATTTTAGAACACGCAACCGAACTCAAAAAATTAGTCAATTACGGGCATTTTTAACGTAAAAATTTATTTAGGTTATTTGACTTACTCGTATACACTCGATGTTACGATGTGCTATTACATCTTAGAGACCTGGGAGTGGTCGCAATCGACGCAGCGCTGATAAATACTTGACTCCCGAGTCAAAATCCCGATATTTTAGCATTTTTTGGGCCACTAAATTGAAAATTTGAGCCTGAAATTGTGAAGCGATCGGGCTAGCCAACGAACTCAACTTGTCTTTGGCCAAGATGGATTTTCTGCGTGGAACCATTTTTTTACGCAGTATTTTAAGGGAGTTATCGTCTGGAAATACACCCTATACACAAACACACACACACACACACACACACACACACACACACACACACACACACACATATATATATATATATATATATATATATATATATATATATATATATACGACTGTTAAAATCTAGGATTGATTTCTTTGATGTATGAAACAAATTTTTAGGGGAGTAATTTTTTAGCGCTGAGACGATTGCGACCACTCCCAGATTTCTTAGATTCATAAATGAGAGAGAAAAATCGGTTTTACATGAAAAATGTCCATAATTGACCAAATTTTTGAGTTCGGCAGCGTGATCTAAAACTTTCTTAGCGATCTCGTCACAGGCTGTCCCCTCAGTTTTATTTAGGTCATGATTGGCCCCAATGATCAGGATTTCAGTGCTTAATTTAATGTTATCCACAACATTTCTTTGAAAATTCGCTCTATTAGTCATGCTGCATGGCTGAGTACTTTTTTTGTCTTTGCGAATTCGCTAAAATGAGCATTAACAAACATTCGTTCACACACTTATGTAGCCAGTTATTTCGAAAACCATAAATTAGCACAATCACCTAAATGTGGTTTTTTGCCCAAGAAGCTGAGGTTCTCCTGGAAATAGGACACTTTGATGTGAGTGCCCTTCATGTTCGACCATATCTTGACGAACTGATCGAAAAGACCTCGAAACCCTGGGCCCTTGAAAAGGACAATTTTATTCACAAAAGGATTGAAAAGGTAGTAGTTTTCTCTGCAGGAGAGCACGACGTAGTGCATCCTATGGACCCAGAGCGTCGTGAAGATGGAGGTGTTGGGCTTCACACAGTTTGATTTGACGCAGGTTATGGTAGAACTTTTGAAACCTGCTCGTCTCAAGTGCGTTGTCGCTTGTCTCATTAGATCCCTCGAGTCGTTGCGATCCACCAGCAAGAAGGCATCCAACTAGAAATCGAAGCTATTTTTTTAAATTTATTGCATACACAGGGTGATTCAAAAAGACAAATAGTTATATTGTTAATATGCATCGTGGAACATATACCCATCTATTCCTCGAGTTTGAACGAAGTCGGATCAATAGATGATAAGAAATCAACGTTATAATAAATTAACGTTTGCGCATGCGCACAGAATAATATTCAAGTGACAGCAATGAAAGTTATAGGGGACCGACTAGAAGCTATCACGCACAATCCCTCAAAATTTCATCAAAATCGTTCCATTAAACTCGGAGTTTTGCCTGTGTCAATAGATATTAGTTTTGCGCAAGCGCAATGGTTATTACTCTACCAATCGTGACATAATTTATAGGGAACTTTCCTAAAACATACACTCAATTACCTACCGAGTTTGAACGAAATCGGACAAACAGATGATGAGAAATTGAGGTTATGATAAATTCACTCTTGCGCATGCGCACAGGCTACTGTCGATTTGACGGCATTGAAAATTATAGGCAATAGTCTAAGAGCTAACTCGCATACTCCTTGAAAGTTTCATCGGAATCGAACTGAAACTTGTTATAGTTTTGGGCGTAACAAGGATATACCACAGACGGACTGAGACAGAACCAAAATGGAGCACCAAGCTCTGTAACGCAAAAAGCAAGTGGTGTCTGTGTGTGTGTCATTCCAGACGATAACTCTCCTTGGGATTGAGATAAAAATCCTGTTCTTTCGCCAAAAAATCACGATTTCAAAATGAAAGAATGAGTTCGTTGGCCAGCACTTTTTAAACACATCAAGTTGGTCAAATTTCAAAAAATGTGCTTAAAACAATCACTGAAAATGGTTAAAAACGGCCAGAAAATGTTAAATTCGTAATTTTTAGCAGAAACTTACTCAAAACAAAATTTTCAACGATTAAGTAGGACATTGAAACATTTTTTCACAAAATTATGCTCAAAAACGTACTTAAATTTCATTAATATTTGCTGACAAAACTATAAAAACTGCAAAAAAATCTAAAAATCCAAACTCTTTTTTGAATTGCCAAATTTTATTTAGTAGTTTGAGTATTTATTTATTGATATTACTTGTTTATTTTATTTTTTTCATAAATCTGGTTTTTAAAAATGTTTTTGTGCTGAAATTGCTCGAATTTTGATACAATAGGTAATTCAGGAAAATTAATGGATAGTTTCCTCATTTTCTCACTTCTTTTCCGTCACAACTTTATTCATAAACACAAATATTCATAAGCACATCAACAAACAAGCAACAAGGATTCAATTCAACTGTAGCTGCCCTGATTGCTGACTTTCATCTGTCTGATAAGACCTACGTCCAGTCTCCCCAAGGAGCAAGAATAATAGCATAAAAGCAAAAACACAAAGAAATGAGTAACCTTTGAAAACTGTTATGATCAGTGTGGAACGTGAGAGGGAATTTTCCCGTCCCTTTTCCCTTAAACCAGGGAAACTTCTCCACAACATACTATCAGGGCTGCCAACTTAAGATGAAAAAGCGTTGAGTGTCCCCTGAGTGCACTGTCAAACTCATGTAATCTGAGTGTGCCCCCAACTGTTGACCGCCCTTAGAGTATAATCGAGACAGAAGCTCTACCCATTGGAAACACACATTGATGATGTACTCGTAGCTAAAATTTTAGAGACAACAAGAACAGACACCACAGCGTTCTACCTCAGAGCGAGAAATCAAAACTTTCAGGTGCTGCCTACAGACTTGAAACATCCCTGGTTCAGAGGATGTTGAAGATGATACAGTGGGCCCTGTGTTAAGTTGAAATTCATCTAATCAGCTTGTCATTTTTTATTGTTTTTCGAGAAAAATATGTTATGGTTTTAGAAGTTCCAACAAAATACGTGTCCATTTTCTTCATTTCCTTATTTAAAATAACTCCTTCTATTCTCTTTCAATATCATTAACAGCTAAGATTATCAAACCTCGTTCAACTCTTCGGCGTCAGTGTCGAATGGGATTCGTTCCCTCATTAAAGGATGGCCTATGATGTCGTAAGTCACGACCGCCAATTCTTTAGCTTCCACAGCCTCCATCGGCGTGATTCCAACTGTTTGGAAATACGGGTCCTTCAGAATCTGACAAGCTTTACCTGATCCCAAACAATATCATAAATTAGACAAATATTGACAAATCCAAATTGTATAGATTTCAACGGCCAAGTTATATAATTAGAAATTTCGAATTTTCACTTCCCAACCCTCCCGAAGGTATTTAGAAAACTATACTTCATTTAGCCAATGAAATTTTTATAATCTAAAATAATTGAACAATAATCAATAAAGAAAGAAAACTCGTTTGCCAGTAGAAAACGATTAGATAAAGTGTTTTATATTAAATACGAAATAACGACCACCCAAGGTGACCCATTTCCTCTTTTTCCCACGTTTCAATGCTATATAGCCTATCAAGAATTTAGATTATAAGAATTTAAGGGTTTGCAGGATAAACATTAGAATGACATATGTTGAGCTTAACTCTGAACACACACAAAAATTTTCTAAAAACCCAAAATATTTATATTTAAACCTCGTTAAAGAAATAAATACAAATTGTCTGCCATGCTGGGTGTGGCACATGGCTTCCTCGTATCCATACCATGAATGTATGGTTCATTGAAATGGTATAAAAATCTTTAATGGTTGGGGGAAATAGTAGATTGGTCAGTATAGGGCAACGAGAAAACGATTCTCGATAGATGTTACTTTAACGGATGGCCAAAGTGAAGTGTAGATTTGTAAACTATGAAACTGATACAGGACCATCTATAGCCTAATTTCATCAATATTGCCTGAAAAGTGTGTAGATTTCACATTCATGTGCTGCAGCCTGCAGATTCCAATGAAACCATTATTTTGAAATTGATATGGGGGTGATTTAATCGTCTTCTCCCAACTATCCTCAATATTTGAGCGATATCTAACGGATTGAGCCCGAGAAAATGAGTTGATGGAATTTTTCGTTTGCTCATGCACAGATTGAATTATTAATTTGGGAACAATGACCATCCAGAGCCTATCCCGCATATCCCTGAACATTACATCGAAATCGGGTGAAAACTGTATAAATAAAGTTGTTGCATGAATTTGCGGATGCACGACAAACAGACACAAAACGATAATATTGTTCAGAATGGTCTAAAATTTAAAATACGAGAGGAAATTTCGATTTTGGAGAAAGACATTTTTTCATATCCCGAAAATGAAAACAATGCACTCGGAAGCAAAAATATTATAATAAAAAAAAAAAAGTGTAAATATTTGGGAATGCCTTGTTGGAAACGCAGTTTTCTAGATCTTGTCATGCGAACTGTTCTTATATCAAGTTAAGGTACGATTCTGAAAACGCTGTGAATTTTTCTCAAAGATTTAATTGTATATACAACCTCTATACAGGGTGTTTACACGTTTAGTCCAGAACCTCCTAGAAGTAAGTATATTCTACAACTAATTTATTGTTCGAAAGTATAATAGTTAATAAACTCAATTTCTCAACGTTATAATAAATTCCATTGGAGCTAAATCGCCTGATAATTCCAATATTGGCATTATATCAGCTGATATTTAAATGGTAATTTTTATGTATTCCAGTATCACTACTTTACGATTTTTGATGGAATTTAGAGCTTGATCGTCTAATCAATAGATCTGCTACCAGCGCGTGATTTCTCTATCTTCTCGTGCTTAGAAATTCGAAGGGGTTTTTTTTTTTTAAGTGTTCAAGCCCTTAGGGAAAGCGAACTATTCTACGTACAGCGTTGCGGGTGGTGTTAATCGATTCTTTCGGATTAAATTTATCATTGACAAACAACAAATTATAACTGCTGCTTAGAAAGTTTTCGAGATCTCGATTTTTTGAATGTTTAGCCCCTTATGCAACCCTTTAGGGTTGATAAAAATTGATGCCGAGCTTCTACACAAGTTTCATATAGCTTAGTCTAGTATTTTCGGAAAAAAGCCGCGAACGGCGGACGGACGGATTTTTTTTTTAAATTCGATTTTTGGATTCTACTCATCTTGAAACGTAAACCAAAAAATTTGCAGGGGGTGGTAAACATTTTTTTTCTTGGTCGATTACAAAGGTTCATTATGGAAAATAATTAAAAAAAAAAACGAACCGACCCCAAACTCGTATTTTTATTGCAGGCCATTTTTCAAGCACACCCTCGAATGTCACAATGTACAAGATACAATGTTGAGAACTGGGCGCAGTTTTTACCGTTCTTGCATATTGAAGAAAATAAATTTTGTTTCTCATAGTTCAATTTCCAATTGAAAAAACTCGAAGTTTCCTAAACCAGGTTAAATTTACTTTTCAGAGGGCTTTTTTAAGTCTCAAACCTTGATTAAAAAAAAAAATGTCCGGCATCTATCCGATAGGCAATTTAATGATCTTTCCAACGGTATCCTCAAATATGAATTTACACAGAAAATTAAGGGGGCTATGACCGATTTAGTGGCGTAAGGTCGAAATCACGAGAAAAAACTATTTAAAATTGAAAAAAACTCGTTTTTCAAGCGTGTAAAAAACAAAATGGTTAAAAGGGACAAAAGTTGTTGTAAATCAATTGTTGAATCGGCCCCAACTGTTTGGCATATCTGTTTTGTGTACACTTTGTATACGTGGACGGCTTTGTATAAAAGTAGAACATCGATATATGGAATAGAAAATGAGTTGATCTTACTGAACATTTGGAAGGCGAGAAGAATCCAGAAAATCACCCATCTGGGAGACTCCATCACACTAGGCTTACCTACCTGCAGAAGCGCTCGTCTTCGTCTGCAAAAAAATTCACGACAAAACAAGTTCCACTTCTATCAAATTGGAAGTAAACTTACTGACGTGTTTGTCAAGGCACTCTAAAGTCTCGTCATGTCAATCATTGCCGTCGTTCAAAATTCTATAGCAAAAAGTAACGGGAAACAAACACGCCTAATGGGTGAAATAGGTGAGTATTGATCGTTGCGAAGAACTTTGTTCATAACTGGTGATTTTTGTCCAGAATAGTTGTCATCAACCGATCGTATCTCAGGGCAGAAATAAGTAGGTACCTAATGCCACCCACCACCCACCTTTCCACGGGGTGACTCGCCCTCAGTGTCTCCCAAACATAGGGAAGATTAGTAGTAAGTATTGGCTGTAACCCCCTAAGTATTAGATACAAATATATTGCATTAGTTAAAATTAGTATCAAGATCAAGTTGTCACTTCAAAAGAGTTCATTTACATTTACGTGACGATTTACTTGGAAGAAATGTGCCTCCAGACGAGATTATTGTCCAGAAAGCTCAATATTTCCATCGGTTAATTATTTCTAAGTATTAGTCGTGTGGTTTTTAGGACGTCCCTCTGAAGCTCGGCTTCGTCAATAGAGGTATGACCTACTGGAATTGATTCAGGGGGGTAGGGGACAACCCAAGCATGTTTATAAAAATAACCGCATACAAATCCGTTTCAGACCATCCTATGATCGAATCCGTGAAGAAAACCATAGGTGTGTGTGTGTGTCTTTGCCGTGCCTGTCGGGGTAAAAATGAGAATCTGTATCATGTGGTGCAGCAGTGTCCTCGTACTCACGGTGGCCGCATTCTACGTCACAATGCGGTTGCCAAGCAGATAGCAGGCGCTTTGTCATCCAGCTGTTGGGATGCTGAGAGAGATACTATATCACATGCCGAGTGACCGGGGCAAGAAGCCGGATATCGTAGCCGTCAAGCCCGATGGGTCTACCATAATCCTGGATGTCCAGGTTGTCAGTGGTAGCGTGGACATGGAGCAGACCTGGCGGGCTAAAATAAATAAGTATGACAGAAATGATCTGCGTCAAGCGATTTCAGAGCTGAAAGGAGTGGCGACCAATAACATCAAGTTCATAGCTGCAACCGTGTCAATGCGCGGGGTGTGGTGAGGGAAAAGTGCACGGAGTTACTCGAGTTAGGCATCTCCGCGGGAGTGCTCCGTGGTATCACCACCCACGTCCTTAGGGGTTCTTACTTGAACTGGTGGTCGATTTATAGGGGCATTTCCTTTCATCGCACTCTCCCTTCTCTTCCTTCAGCTTCCTTGATCCCAAGAAACTTGACGTCCTCCCCACTTTTTTGTTATTTGTTTATTTTCCAATTTAATGGTGTGCCCCCTCTGCCTTTGAGGGGAGTTTTGAAAAAAAAAAAAAAAAGTGTGTGTGTGTGTTCGTGAGTGCGTGACAAATTTTGTCGACGCTGCCCAGGCCACAATTCCCAACTGATTTTCGAGATTCTATCCTTGTTCGATCCCAATTTCAGTTTAGTTGTGCAAAAAACCTCGAAAATTTTGAATTTGCTTTCATGGTGGTGGGTGGAGGAGATAATTACCGATTTTTTTCAAGCACTGCCCAAGCAACAAATCTCTACCGATTTTCATGATTTATATTTTGTTCCATTACGATTTCGATTTAGTTTTTGAAAGGATTTCAGGAATCTCCAATTTCATCAAGAGAGGGGGTGAATTTAGAGGGTAATACTAAAAAATCATAATTTATTAATTTTTATTTTTATTCATTTTTTAACTAATCATGATTATTGTGATTATTTTTTTGTTCAACTTTGACTTTGGTCCAGTTTTGGAAAATGTAAAAGGAGTTTCAAATTTCATGATGGAAGGGGGTGAATGGAGGGGGTAAAAACGATAAACCGTACTACTTTTATTATATACATCAGCCTTTCCATGACTGTTTTTATTGTTTGTTCGATCCAGATTTTTTTAGTCCAGTTATGCAACCTCGGAAGTTTCAAATTTACTGTCGGTGAAGGATTTAATTAGGGTGGAGGTGGGGGGGATTTCCGAGAAATCATGATACTTATGTTTTTTTTTCTCTTATTGCAATTCTCACCAAAATTAGATACAATCTATTCATAGGGACGTCCCTGTAATGCATTACTTACCAATATGTTTGTCTTCCTGACTTCATTTTAATGTTCTCCGAATTCAAATCGAAACTCAGCACCCTCAACAAAGTGTGTTCCATTGAAATCGAGGTGATAGATATTAGGACATATCGGCCAATGGGAAAAAACTAAAAGCGACCCAGACATAGGATATCAGAGATTCTTGTGACCGAATACGAACTTGAAACTTCCTCGCCTTTAAGGCTTGGAGTTGATTCTCAACATCTCAACTTTTACATTTTCACCAGGCGACAGTTTGATGTATCATAATGGACATGACGAGATCACGGAGAAGATATCAGTGTTCATGGGAAAGTTTTACTTTACGCATAACAGAAGTGTCGGGTAGAGGATCTTCCACAACTTCAGGATTTCCTACCTGTCACTCAATCAAGCCTTCAAGTTGATGAATATATGTGGCCATACAGGGATCCCCTGTTCTTCTTACAAGACTGGTTATTCAATAAACTATTGAATAATGGAAAGATGGAAACATTTGAATGAATCAGTTAAAAGAAGCAAGCCCCCTGGACCCCCGGTTACCTCTATTTACATACTTCGGACGAAATTATTGAAACACAGAATGTGTTTGCGTTGTCGCGCAACCAAACAAGCGTCATTGTTTACTATTCATTTACTATTCATGCTCATAACTCAGGTTGATGGCCACGCACTTCACAGTAGTTAACATAATATGGTTGGATAAATCAGGAGCTTTCCAACGAATGGTGAACGATTTCTGTGCGATTAAAATTGCGGAAGTTCCATTTCCCTACCAACGGCTCGGTTGTACGTGAAAATCATAAGAAAATTTACAAGCGGTTGCAATCATGTTGACAACATCAATTATTGAGAATGATCATCTGTGTGTAAACAATTGATTCAAATAACCATGCTCATAACTCAGGTTGATGGCCACGCACTTCGCAGTAGTTAACATAATATGGTTGGATAAATCAGGAGCTTTCCAACGAATGGTGAACGATTTCTGTGCGATTAAAATTGCGGAAGTTCCATTTCCCTACCAACGGCTCGGTTGTACGTAAAAATCATCACCGTCACACATTTCGTTACATCCCGCGTTCCATTTTCGGCTAGTTAGTCCATGGCTAAAACACATTCTATGTTAAAACATATCCTTCCAATTATTTTTTATCGCCGATACTCAGCTCCTTTAACCAGTCAGTAGGCAAGCTTGCTAAACAGTCACGTGTTGCAAATTGCATAACGTGACTTAATACGGAGCCTCAGGAACGAGTCAACTGCTACCTTTGTATCAGACTTGTGAGTTGACATTTCATATTGATTGAATCATTTTAAAGTTTGATGACTAGAACCATGAATTGAATGATAGCTTCAAGCTAGATGTTGGTACGTTATTGGGCAAAATCGTGAAAGCTTGAATTTGTACTTGAGCACATTAGATTCTAGCTTGAGCGCAGACAGTGGTGGTAGGTATATTCATTTTATAGAACATTCAATTAGGTACATAATTTATACTTACACTATTACTATTTGATATTAAGGTATTTATTATTATTCGTAAATTTATGTTGTTTTTGCAGTGTTTAATATACCTACATGCTCATAGTTAACGAGGGGTCTAAAGAAGGTCCTATGTTTTTCGCTTATATCTGGAATACGGTGCATTTTTTCACATGTTATGCGCGAAACTAATATTGATTGACACAGGCAAAACTCCGAGTCTAAAGGAACGATTTTGATGAAATGTTCAGGGATTGTGCGGGATGGCTTCTGGACGGTCCCCTATAACTTTCATGGCCGTCACGTGAATAGTAGTCTGTGCGCATGCGCAAACGTATATTTATTATAACGCCAAATTTCTTGTCATCTATTGGTCCGATTTTCGTTCAAATCCGGGGAGTAGATGAGTGAACGAATGAATGAAAGAAAGATTTATTCCAGCGTAGGTCAAAATAAACAAGCATGAACATTGTGGCGTGTACAGAATAAATGCCTTCAATAATCTATAAGTGGAGGTTGTACGGAATTACCCCAGCACCAAGAAACAGGCTCTGTGTGGTGTGGGGGAGTAGACAATTCAAGTATTAAATACAAAATCCAACTCGTAAACAGACAAATAAATAACTTCACCAGTTCAATAAATTCAATAACAATACATAAAAATACAGATCGTAAAACCTACAAAACCTAAATTAGTCCTCTATGTGTAGATACTGCACATAATGTCTTTGCAAGTGTCTGGCCCAAGGGCGTACGCAGGGGTGGGGCAACTGGGGCAGTTGCCCCAGTAGACTACCTACTCCGCAATTATCTCGTCACACTAATTGAGATACGCAATTTCTTCTACAATGAACAACTGGGGTTAGTTCCTACCTAAACTTCTTGCAATACCTAACCTTTTATTACTTTAGATAGGTACTTTGTGTACCTACCTATCCTATGAGCGCAAAAACGATAGTAGCTGAGATTAAAAACTTCGCTGAGATTTAAAAACCATGGCTGGCCATATCAATGGTGTACAGACAATCATTCGTGAGCATTTAAAAAAAGCAGTTTTTGTCCACTACACAAGCTACAGACTGAACTTAGTCGTTAATGATCTCAATCAGGTCCCTGAAATTCGCAACACAGTTTCAGTTATCAAGGAAATAATCAATTTCTTTCGAGATTCGGCTCTAAGACCAAGATATGCGCCAAAAATTGCTGGATTTTGTGAAACACGTTTTTCACAGAAATACTTATCTATAAGGATTTTCAGAGAACAATACGTGGCGCTTATTGAAGGCCTGGAAACACTATCTAGAGAGGGCAATGCTGCAACAAGAAAAGTTGCTTTTCCACTCCATTGCGCTACAACAAAATTACAATTTATTATTTGTCTGGAAATCATCGCCAAGTATTCCGCCATTTTGAAACCTTTGGTTAATAACCTACAATCGAAGAAGTAGGATTTGGCTCTCAGACTCATCAGAGAGCACCGTGAAAGCTCTGATATATTGATTTTGGACATTCTCGCGGCTTCTGACTCTCTTCCCGAATGTGTGGGGGAAGAAATCTGGCGGCATAGAATAGTAAACGTCAACAACATCGTTCCAACCAAACAAATTCAAGCTCAGCAGAATATTGGAAAGTATCTCTGTACATCCCATATTTGGATTCATTACTAAGTTCATTACAAGACCGATTTTGGGATGATAATGTAACAGCTTTTGGGGGATTGGTACTTCATCGAAAATGTTGGAAATGTCAAAGGAAGAACTCAAACAGCGACTGACCCACTTTTGTAAGTTTTATGGTCTGGATACCCTCATTGAAACCGAGGCTGAGCAATGGCATATGTACATTTTAGATGAAAAAGGGTCTTACTACAGAAAAATTGAATGAATTGGATCTGATCGATGTACTACAAGAGACCAAGGGGTTTTACCCCCAAGTGAAATCGGCGCTTAACGTTCTTCTCGCACAGCCGTTCACAACGTGTCCGATTGAAAGGTCATTCAGCTCGTTGAGAAGGGTTAAAACATGGATGAGGTCAACCATTCCAGAATCCCGTCTCAACGGACTATGCCTATTGAATGTACACAAAAAGTTGGTCCTCGAGAAGAAAAATCAATTTGTTGATGAAGTTTTGAAACTTTTTTGTGAAAACCCCAGGTATTTGATTTTGCAGTAACAATAATTTTCAAGTTGTTCTTAGTTCATTACATTTGATATAAATTATAACTCTGCATTTACCCTCATTTTGTTCATGATTATTTTTGCCTACATCGGTCTTATAAAATTATCGTTGGCCCCAGTAGAGCGAAAAGTCTGCGTACGCCCTTGGTCTGGCCCGAATGAAATGAGCCAAGAGAAACTTTTTGACAAGGATATGTCTTTTGGCTGGGGGTCAAGGAATTTTTTGCGACACTTTTTTTTCCCGACCGACACTTTTTTTTCCCGACCGACACTTTTTTACCCGACCGGCACATTTTCTATTGATTTTCACGTACAACCAAGGCGTTACTAGGGAAGAGTAACTCCCATAGTTTTCATAGTAGGAAAATCGTTCGCCACTTTTTGGAATGGTCTCATTTTACCACGACATTTCATGACCTCCAAGCCATTGTAGTGTCAAGGAATGCTGATTTATTACTCTAAGTTAAAAACTAATATTGTTTTGTAACCATAATGGAATAATCTTGTGAAAAGAAGGCACTACATGGTTGGTATACAATTGAGTAGTAGGTACCTACTGGTAAGCAGTAGGTACTAGACATATCCATTTTGACATGGATATGTCTTTTGGCTGGGGGTCAAGGAATTTTTCGCGACACATTTTTTCCGAACGACACTTTTTTCCCCGACCGGCACATTTTCTATTGATTTTTACGTACAACCAAGGCGTTACTAGGGAAGAGTAACTCCCATAGTTTTCATAGTAGGAAAATCGCTCGCTACTTTTTGGAATGCTCTCATTTTACCACGACATTTCATGACCTCTAAGCCACTGTAGTGTCAAGGAATGCTGATTTATTACTCTAAGTTAAAAACTAATATTGTTTTGTAACCATAATGGAATAATCTTGTGAAAAGAAGGCACTACATCGTTGGTATACAATAAATTGAGTAGTAGGTACCGACTGGTAAGCAGTATTTACTAGACATATCCATGATCTTTTGTTTTTCCCATCAAGGGAGAAATTAAAATGCTTGATTTATAAGTAAAATTCCATTAAAAACCTGATAAATTTGATTCTCCACACAAAATGCAATGCTCCTTTCATTGTCACTTGACTGTGGGTGCGAGGTTTTTTTGACATGGATTTTTTGGGTTTCCCTTTGGGTAAATTATCAACAAGTATGAACAAGTAATTATATCTATGACAATAAACTAGGATTTTATTTGATAATCATCAGTGGAGGCAGCACTTCGCGTAATGTTCACGAGAAAACAGCTGAAGGATCAGGCAAACTAAGAACAGTACTGCGAAGAAGTAGTGTCTTGAAACTCAGGTTTCTCATTTAAAATACTATGTGAAATAAGAATAAAAACAAGGCCTTAATCGGCTGAATGGAGCCTGTGCGCAACAGAACGAATTTTTTTCGATCGAGTTGAATGAAGGCTAGTAAAGCGAAACGGCTGAGGGGGGCTTCAGATGGCACACAGGTTTCTACACGACTTGAAACGAAAAATAACCAAGTTTGAGGGGTGTTCCAAAAACCTACCCGCTACATCAACATAATTAGTAGGTGATCGGGCATTTGAAAGAAAAAAAAAACTATTATTATATATATTAATTATATTGGATAAAAGCAGTGAACAGTGGTTAGTGGAACGATTAGAATAGAGCAAATAAATTGTGAACACAAGTTTGAGATTTTTACGAACGACTAAATTATATTTCGAGAACACATGATAGACAAGTTTTTGGTCTCCAAACAACAGGTGAAAATCATAACGGATTAGCTTCTTCAACACGTCCCCTTAATCCTGGATTTTCAGCGTTTTGGATTTCTCAGCCCCAATCCTTCAACACAAAGATTGTGCTTCTTGATTCCCAAAGCCTTCGTCATCACGTCCGCAACCATTTCTTGTGTAGAAAGATATTCCAGCTTTATGCAGTTTTCTTCGAATTCATTTCGCACAAAATGATAGCGGATATCGATATGTTTAGTGCGACGATGGTACACAGGATTTACAACTAGCTTCTGAGCTCCTTGGTTGTCGTTTAGTAGAAGCACGGGTCCATTTTGAGGCACAAACTCCATCAGAAGTCTTTTCAGATGTTTGGCTTCTTTAGCTGCTTCACTGAGTGCAATATACTCAGCTTCAGTGCTTGAAAAAGCGACACATCTTTGCTTCCTGGCTTCCCACGAAACAACCGAATCACCAATCGTGAAAACATATCCAGTATATGATTTTCTGTCTTTGATGTCTCCACCCCAGTCGGCATCAACATATCCTTTGAGAGTGACATCTGTATCTCTATTGAAGGAAAGACATAAGCCTTTAGTTGTCTTCAAGTATCTCAATACTCTTTTTGCTGCATTCCAATGAGCTATACCATACTTTGTATTAAATTGGCTCAAATAGCTCACTGCATAGCCAATATCAGGCCGCGTTCCAACAGCTAAATACATCAAACAGCCAATAAGCTTTTTGTAAGGTTTGTCTTGAGCTTCTTTCATCTCCTCTTCTGAAGGCATGTAGAACTTGTGGTTGGGCTCCAAGGGTGTTGAAATTGATCGACAATCTTTCATATTAAATGCATTGATAAGTTTGTCAATGTATTCTTCTTGATCAATTGTTATATTATTATTATTTTTGGAAAATTCTCATTCCCAAACACTTTCTTACTGATTTCAAGTCTTTCATTTCAAAATGTTTCATTAGGTTTGTTTTAAGTAGTTTTGCATCACTGTCATTGTTGTAGAAAATCAAAAAATCATCAACGTATAGACCTGCGATTACAAAAGAATCAGGAGAAATTTTATAGTAAACACAACAGTCATTTTTGGATTGAGTGAAACCAATTTTCGCTAAAACTTTGTTTACTTCTTTGTTCCATGCTCTAGACGCTTGTTTTAGGCCATAAATAGCTTTGTTTAGCTTGCACACCATATTTTCTCTCCCTTTTACTACAAAATTCTCTGGTTGTCGCATGTATACTTCCTCATCCAATATTCCATTTAGGAATGCAGTTGTAACATCCATGTGATCGATTTTCATATTCAATTTAGCAGCCAAAGCAAATAATACTCTTAATGTTGAATAACGGATCACTGGTGAAAAAGTTTCAAAAAGTTTTCATAACCTATTAATTATATTGGATAAAAGCAGTGAACAGTGGTTAGTGGAACGATTAGAATAGAGCAAATAAATTGTGAACACAAGTTTGAGATTTTTACGAACGACTAAATTATATTTCGAGAACACATGATAGACAAGTTTTTGGTCTCCAAACAACAGGTGAAAATCATAACGGATTAGCTTCTTCAACAATATACTTCACCAGTTTCGAGTAATTTTGAGGTGACCAGTAATGTTACATTTAAAGGAAGGAACGGCAATGGTGTGTTGAGGGTTGAGAATTTTTCAAGGCATCTCAAATCATATCGTTTATTGCTTACGCTGAGCGTTTTCGCCTTGTAATGGCCTCATCAGAGATTGTAGTTTATTGTTAGATGCTTAATGCCTGCTTTTTGGGTCCTCTTCACCATCTTAGGAGATACCTTCAAAGTTTGTATGTTTCGTCAATTTGTTAGAAGGGGTTTATATGTGAAAATATGGTGTCTGGATCGTGCATTGTCTGGTTGATAGATATCTCTATTGTGTCTGTTAGGTTCTAGTTTTCCTAACATTAAATTATTCCCTCTATAGGGTACTTATTTTTATTAGTCATAAAATTTTGGTTCTACTGTTTATTCATATATGGCCCCGAGACTTAGTGTCCCATCCAATACATAAACGACAATAGAACAAGAAGGGAGCTTGTATTGATAATTCGCGTAAAGCGAATTATATAGATTTTTATTTACTAAGTTCGTAAAATGGCCCCGGGTTGATACCCATCCAATTTTACGAGTTAGTAGGAGAATCGGGCGCTCAGAATTCTGTGCGTGAGTTTTTGATAACTTATAAAAATGGCCCCGGGTCGAGTGACCTATCCAATTTTTACAAGTTAATGGGAGCTAACCAAATTTTTGTATTTTATCACGTAATGGCCCCGGGTAGGTTTACCCATCCAATTACGTAGATAAAGATGTGTAGAGTGATTTTAGTTTGCTGTTGGACGTGATGAAATGGCCCCGAGCGTTAGCCCATCCAATTTCATCAGTTTGAAAGTTTTGAGTTTTTAAGTAAAACGAAAAGGTTTTAGTTTGCTGTTGGACGTGATGAAATGGCCCCGAGCGTTAGCCCATCCAATTTCATCAGTTTGAAAGTTTTGAGTTTTTAAGTAAAACGAAAAGGTTGTTGAATTGTATACACGGAGGTATAAGGAAGTTTACCAAGAGCGATACCCAATACGAGTGAGACTTAGTGTTGTGGGCATAGCCCTTATATAGCCCTCCTTCCCTGTCCCTCGCAGGAAGGAAGGTAGTGCCACCATTAACTTGGGTTTTCCCCGTCCTTTGTATTTCTCTTCCTGGTTTCTTTATTATCTTCACATTCTAATTGTTTACATATTGTGTTGACTTCTGGGAGGTCATAACACATGCCCCCCTAGAATTGGAGATAATAATAGAAAGTGAAAGTACTATAATCCGATATAGGTTAAGGTTGAGAGAATATTTTGGTGTAACAAAGGTTGTGCTAATCTTATACCTGGAGAGTGGAATCGTGTGCCGATGTTGTGACGTGATGCGTCTGAACAATGTTAAATCTGATTTCTGTGACGTGAGGCGTCTGAACAATTTAACTAATTACATCGAGCAACTGTTGTATTTCGACTGAGGCGTCTGACTTTTACAAGCGTTTGTAATTTTGACGTGAGGCGTCTGAACATTTCAAGTTGCGTGAGGCGTCTGATTACATACTAAATGGCGGGCCTGATATGATATGTACACGGTTCTTATACAATGGTCTAACTATGTTAAATGTACTAATGCAATGGTCTTTTACAATGGTCTATGTACACTTACTATGTTATATGTAGTAATGCAATGGTTTTTTTACAATGGTCTATGTACACTTACTATGTTATATGTACTAATAGTATAACTAAACATGTTTTATCATTATTATTATTTTTTATTTTTTTTATTTTATTTTTTTTTTAAATATAACTAACTATTATACAATTGCTGGCTGAATTTTGGCCGTTGTCAGAATCTAATTTCGTTGAGGCCAGATTTCTTCATCCTCTGCAACCTTTTTCTATTTGCGTTGTAGTTGGTTTTAACAGTGGACATCTCCGGGGCTTCCGGGTCGTACTCCTCGTCGAATATTGATGCAATTTGCCGGTTTGTGTTGTGGTATTTCTGGGAGTTGTTTATTTTGTAGGACTCTTCGGAGTTGATCCCTATCATCGATTTTGTGGCGGCGTGCGAGATTATTTCGTCCATAGTTTTCCTTGTTTCCTGCCTCTGGCTGTTTATCAGGCAACGGAGAGACATGGATCGATGGTGTATTTTGCTGTGTGTGCCTGGTTTCACGGGCGTCGATGGGGTGGTCAGGGATCGGCGTGACTGGGTTGGAGAGTACGTATTTAACGTACTTGTGTTCCATCTGGACGTCACATAGGCTGATTGGGAACTCTGACATGGTTGAACACTTGAAATTGACTGTGCAGGTACCGTGAAGGTCACGCGCTTAAGTAGCCGTGGGGACCTGCGGGGCTGGGTGGTGGGACTGTTAATTAATGGTTTAGGTACCTGTTTTTGAACGGATGTTGAAGGCCGCGCTTTACTGTGCCTAGTTGTATCGGCCGTATCAAGTGTGTATGCTGGTTTGCATCTGTCAGTGGAAACTACATGTTTTTCACCATTAATTTTTATGGTAATAGTTTTGTCTGATCGTTTTATTACTTCGTGAGGTCCTGTGTAGTGAGATGTCAATGCCGGAGGTTTAACTGGTTTAAGTAGGTATATATGCTTAGATTTTGATAAATCCTGTGGTATGAGCACTTTTCCCACATTTTTAATACTGTTTTTAATGTGTGAAGCCGGAGTAGTGTGTTCCTTAGGGCCGGGATTTATGAGATCTGTAGGCAATCGTATGTTTGTTTTAAATAGGCGTTGAGCTGGAGATAGGCCATCATTGAGGTTAGGTATGGCTCTGAGGCCCAATAGGACGGTTGGTAGATTTTGTGCGCATTTGGTAGGCTCAGGGTATGCTGATAGTGCTGACTTCAGTCTACGATGCCAGCGTTCCAGTTTCCCGTTTGATTGTGGATGATAAGCCGTTGTCCTGATATGTTTAATACCGAGTCGTTGTACGAGATCTTGGAATAATGCTGATTCAAACTGTCGGCCCTGATCTGAAGTGATAGTGGCTGGTGCGCCGTATCTAGCAACCCAATTGTGTAGAACAATTTGGGCTACATTTTCGGCCGAAATATTAGACGTTGGTATGCACTCCATCCAAGACGTGTTTCTATCAATCATTGTGACGCAGTATGTGTGTCCATTTGAAGCCGGGAGTGGACCAACGATGTCCACATGTAGATTTTGTAGGGGTAGTGAATCAGGAAAGCTTTGTAACGGAGTTTTGGTGTGTCTTGTTATTCCTTTTTTTAACATCATATCAAATTCCGCCTTCACAGCCTGAAGTTTATTGGGGGGCAATCTACGAGCTTTAGCGTGGGTTGGTGCGCCATGGGTATCAATGTGATGAACAACACCTGGATCGATGTATGAATCGGGCGGGTTATATTGGTCAACGAGTTGTTGGGGTGTGCATGAATTGTGCACCGCAGCTGTATGTGCTTGGAGGGATGAACCGCATTCTTGTCGTATGAGGCGTTTGTTCCTAAGATCTGGCAACAAGTTGTAGTGGCATAAGAAGTCTGCACCCAGTATGGCGTGTGAAATGTCAGCTACCGTAAATGTCCACGGGAATTTCTCCTTATCAATTATTAATGTAGTTGATACGGTTCCGTAGGAAGTAAGTGGGGTATTATTAGCGGCTACTAGTGATCCTTGTCGTGGTTGTGTTCGTTTGCATATGGAGTTAGGTATTATTGAAACCTGAGCTCCGCTGTCCACTAAGAAAGTGGTATTTAAATTCGAGCATGAGACGTATAGGCGGATGGAAGGTTTAGAGATAGCTACTCCCGCCGTGGTAGCTACTCTCGTTCGTTTTCCCGCCCAAGAGCAAGGATTCTGACATTTACAGGCTTTCTTTCCCCAATTAGTGTGAAAATAACAAAATCCATTTTTGTTTTTAGGGGTAGGACTGCGATGTCTCGAGGAACGTGTGTTTGGGGATGCAGATCGATTCCGATAATTTGAAGTTTGTCTTCTAGGTGAAGGTGAACGTCCACGAGGTTGATTATCCGTAAGGCGGTTGAGTTGTTGTTGTAAATTGAGAATTTGTCTTGAAATATTTTCCATGGGGTCATCGACTTTGTTGATAGATGGGGATGTTGCTTCAAAAATACGATCGGCAATTGTTGCTAATTTACTTAGCTCAGTTTCTGTGGATGCAGCCAGTAACTCTCGAATACGTTGGGGTAGATTGTTAAACCAGAGAATTTTCAACAAATTGGTAGGAATGTCGGCCGAGGCCTCGTACCTTAAAGCATTGAGTATCAGTGAGGGTTTCTGGCATCCTGCGTGTGCTGATGAGAGGAGGTTGTTTAAACGTTTCGTCTCCGTGTCACCGTATGTAGTGATGAGGCGGTCCTGAAGCTTGGTGTAGGCGTCCGAGTCGGAGGCGGCAAGGTCCGAGACGGTCTTCAGTACTTCCAATGGCAACGAGGCGAGCACTTTGTTGAACTTTGTGGAGTTTGCGGTAATTTGATCGGCCGCGAAAGCTGCATTCACTTGTACGAACCATAAGCTTGGGTCACTGTATGAAAACTCCGGAAGTTTTGTATGAGTTGGTGACACGGAACACGTCGTCTCTGGGGGGGTCGTCATGGTAATTGGAAATTTGTATGCACAATTTTAAGATTACTTTTCGTTATATGAGTTTTTGTTTGGTTGCTAAGTGGGGTCACCAAAAAAGATTTAGTTTTGAATTTTTGTGCGGGAGCTAGTCGCTACATGCCGTACAATTTCTAACGTCGGGGTTACCAGTTGTTAGGTTCTAGTTTTCCTAACATTAAATTATTCCCTCTATAGGGTACTTATTTTTATTAGTCATAAAATTTTGGTTCTACTGTTTATTCATATATGGCCCCAAGACTTAGTGTCCCATCCAATACATAAACGACAATAGAACAAGAAGGGAGCTTGTATTGATAATTCGGTAAAGCGAATTATATAGGTTTTTATTTACTAAGTTCGTAAAATGGCCCCGGGTTGATACCCATCCAATTTTACGAGTTAGTAGGAGAATCGGGCGCTCAGAATTCTGTGCGTGAGTTTTTGATAACTTATAAAAATGGCCCCGGGTCGAGTGACCTATCCAATTTTTACAAGTTAATGGGAGCTAACCAAATTTTTGTATTTTATCACGTAATGGCCCCGGGTAGGTTTACCCATCCAATTACGTAGATAAAGATGTGTAGAGTGATTTTAGTTTGCTGTTGGACGTGATGAAATGGCCCCGAGCGTTAGCCCATCCAATTTCATCAGTTTGAAAGTTTTGAGTTTTTAAGTAAAACGAAAAGGTTTTAGTTTGCTGTTGGACGTGATGAAATGGCCCCGAGCGTTAGCCCATCCAATTTCATCAGTTTGAAAGTTTTGAGTTTTTAAGTAAAACGAAAAGGTTGTTGAATTGAATACACGGAGGTATAAGGAAGTTTACTAAGAGCGATACCCAGGACGAGTGAGACTTAGTGTTGTGGGCATAGCCCTTATATAGCCCTCCTTCCCTGTCCCTCGCCCATCGGGGCAGGTAGGAAGGTAGTGCCACCATTAACTTGGGTTTTCCCCGTCCTTTGTATTTCTCTTCCTGGTTTCTTTATTATCTTCACATTCTAATTGTTTACATATTGTGTTGACTTCTGGGAGGTCATAACATTGTCCTTATACTATAAGGCGGTCTTTGTGGTCAATTTGCATTTTTAAATTGAGAAATAATGAAAAATGTTGGAGAGATGCACAGTTAAATTGATAAAAAAGTATAATGTTAGGTTAGGCTGGTCGTGTGCCTTTATTTCCCCAAACGGGTGACGTTGAATGAGCCATTCTAACGTACGACGCTGCTAACGTCCCCTCAAGGTCACGTAATCTTGGGTACGTTAGGGTGACGTTAAGGGCACGTTAGTGGTCACCAAAAACTCTCTATTATTTTCTTATAACGACGACTTATCAGGCATTTCGACTCGTACTTTCAGTACCCTTTCAGTACCGCATTAATTTCCACTGGCCCTAAAATTTTGAAACTTTCAGGTACTGTTGTATGACGTCTCAGGATGGTACCTGATTTTTTTCAGATTTTTAGTATTAATAGTTTCGGAGATATAAAATGTCCTCCGGAGAGGACGATATGACTACAGTGGGTATTTTGAAGGTAGAATTTTGAATCAATATTAATTAGTAAAGACGTCAGTTTTATTATACTTTTCAGCAATAAAAGTAGAAAAAAAAACGTTTTAAATCATGAAAAACATATAGTAATTTGGTAATACAAAAAAACTGAGCAATTGTATACAAGATATTCACAAAATAATAAATTATTCCAAATTATTTCTCTGTGTGATAGAGTAAAAAACAATTGTTTCTTCTATTCAAGCACAAGTGGATATCACATTTTGTGTACTTCCAGTGTGACTTATACGGACACTTTTCCATGTTACATCGTGTCGTATTTGGTTTATCGTCAAATGTTGGGAAATGGTCATACAAGTTGTGTCGGACTTCTTCATTTTCACGGGTTTCATGGGGGGAGGAGGATGTACTCGGCGTTGGAGATGATGCACTTTCTGCAGAAGGTCGTCCTTGGATATCATTGTCCCTCTCTGAATCAGAGGAAGCAGCTGAATTCGAGTGAAGGACAGCAGAAGCAGATGCAATCACGTGATCTATTTCATCAGGTTCCTCCACCAGCATCCTCTCATAATCTGTTACCCTATCGAACTCACTCTCATCTTCATCTTCCACTCCTATATCAGACAATCCGTCTTCAAGCGCCCTGATTATTTCCTCTGCTGACCAAGCATCTATATCTCTCCAACAGGAAGCCATTCTGAAACACCAGAGTGCATTTTCGTTGATAAATTGTATTCTAAATCTGTCGAAAAAATACGGAAGAATCGGGAAAATATAGGGCCACAAGTTACCATTGAGTAACAATGTCCCCAACGGAGGACACTGGTTGAGTACCAACGTCACCCGCGAGGGACACTGATCTTCTTGCACCCATTTCTTTACTAAATAGGTTCGATTTGACTAAACCAACTATTTTACTGTGAAAAGGAGATATTGTTGTACTTACTCAAGTATTTTTGGTGATATTTCAACTAGGAAACCACAATAACACGAATATAAATACAGCTCCACCAAGAGGTTCACAACACAGCAAGCCGGTCATACAAAGTCCGAAATAAAAGGGCAAAGTTTTGTTTACTTCCGTTAGGCTCATTGCCATTCTGTACATGGATACTGGAAGATAATGTCAACGCACTCTGTTGAGGATTTATACTACTGGAGATGTTGGGAGGAGATCAAAAAGTTGGTGTCCTCTGTAGAGGACGCGGTGACCGAAAGGGCTGGTACGTTAGTGGTCACCAAAAACTCTCTATTATTTTCTTATAACGACGACTTATTAGGCATTTCGACTCGTACTTTGATCTTCAACTTCTATACGTCCATGTTGCAATATGTGAGGAAGCTATACTGCCCACCCAACTTGGCATACTTTCTTTTTTTCTTAATTGGATTCTACATAAATTGGATCTACGACAAGAAAATACAAAAATCGCGTTGGTTGCCCATTGCCGATCTTTAGGTCATACTAAGAACTTCGAAAATTCCAAAGTTGTGGGAATAATTTTCATAAAAATAGAATTTTAGGCAAATAATTGGCAAAAAAAGAACATTTTTAGAAATGGTTAAGATAAAAAATTGAAATATTCAAAATTCAATTGTACATTTTAACAATTTACATTCATAACACGATTATGAAGAAACTATGTACCACACTCGACTTGGCAGAATGTTTTGAAATCGGACATGCTTCTAGTTAATGTTTCATTCTTTTGTAACCGCATAGGAAACTCACACATTCCCTGAAGATTACATTAAAATCTGACTTTGTGGAAATTAAGCTTGTTACAAGAATTTGCGAACAAGCAGTCAGACAGAGTCACAGACAGACTCGAGGCCAAAGTTGTTCAGAATGGTCTTCTACGTACAATGCCAGGATATAAAATCCAAAATTGACAGGTACTTGGGAAGGTACCTAATGCTCATTCTGTCCAGACAAAGCCTGCTCCCTGTCAAGGTGAACGAATGATAAACCTTTAGCGATGGTTGATACCAAATTTTAATACCGCAGTGCGGAATTCACTACCTTAACTGCCGTCCAATTGACCTAGTCAACCAGGATTTGACAAGGCTTCCCATTTGAAGTTCACGACATGACTTTTAGAGGTTTCCCCCAAAGGTTACTGAAATGTCATGTCCCGATTCTGCTTGCTTTATATTCGTCACCGGTGACCGTGAACAATACATTGCTCATCATAGAGAATAATATATATTATAGAATAATTCTCCTATCAAATAAAAACATGGGCAGGAAAAGTCTTTTTAGCGAATTTTTGTAGAAAATGAAGCTATTGTAATAAAACAGCTACCCCTAGTATAGAACAGCTAAAAAAAAGTCTGACAAGTTGGGTGTAGCACCTAGCTTCCTCGTTTACGTTTTATGAATGTACATTCATTGAAAAGTTTTAGATCATCTTGAAAAATTCCATAACGGAAAAGAGTAAATCAAGAAGTACCGTGGAACGTCATAATCGGTCAATTAAGAAACAGAAACAAATATTCAATTTAATTTGAGTTTGCGCATGCGCAGAATGAACTGATGAGTTGAGAACAATGAAATAGGTACGAGACCATAATATACAACATAACCCGCGCATTCACTATTTCATCAAAATCGGATCAAAACTGTAAAAATTGAGGTTGTTTCAAGTATTTTACATTGCCGCATGCTCACTACCTTTTAATGATACAATCATGAAATTGTGATGGGGCAATAAAGTCGTTTTCTCCCACCTGTCATCCAATTTTAAGCGAAATCGAACGACTAGGTTGTGAGAAAATGGAGCATAATGGAATTTACGTTTGCACATGCGAAGTGTGGAGTATTGATTTGGCAACAATGAAGCTGATGGGGGACCATCTACAACCTAACCCAAGCATTCCCTGACAGTTTCATCAAAATCCGGTGAAACCTGTGGAAATTAAGGTCGTTACGAGGATTTCGTATCGGCACATGCGTAGTAGGTATTAATGATACAATTATGTTGAAATTGATATGCCATGAAAAAATCGTCATCCCCCAACTATGATCCAAATTTTAGTGAGATCGGATGACTGGGGTGAGAGAAAATAATGCATGTAAGAAGTTACGTTTGCGCATGCGCAGAGTGAAGTATTGAGTCAAGAACGATGAAACTGATAGAGGACCTTCTGCACCCTCGTCCGTACATTCCCTGAAATTTTCATCCAATCGGATGAAAGCTGTGGAAAATAAACATCGAGCTATGAAGCGTCTATGAATGAAAGAGAAATCTGGCAAAGAAACCTTAAATTCTGAACCCCCTAAAATCAGCTGAGTACGATCCGGAGCTAATTTATCTGCTATGCAACCTATGAAGCTGAAATTTGAAATGGAGGCCTATGGGGACATTTAGAAAGAAACCTTAAATTCTGAACCCCCTAAAATCAGCTGAGTACGATCCGGAGCTAATTAATTTGTCATTCAACCTACGAGTATGAAGCTGAAATTCGAAATGAGAATCTATGAGACATCTTAAAACGAATCTTAAAGTTTAACCCCCCCCCCCCCCCCATTATATTAGCTGAGTGAGATCAAAAAATTAGTTCTTTGCAATACAACATATTTATGATGATGAAATTCGAAATGGGGCCCCTTGGGACATCTAGAAACGAATCATAAGGTCTGAAGTCCTTAGATCAGCTGAGTGTACTCTGTGACAGTTCCTGTCAGATCCAAGAGAATGCGCATCTATCCGCCGGATCGAACGGGTCATGCTCGAGTGTTCTTGGAATGCTGCGTTTGGCAATAGATGAGGATCCGAGAACCGGAAAACCAATCTTCTCCGAACATAGCATATTACGCTATTAGTACGAGTTGTATCTCTTAAGGCACTGTCACACTCCCCTCTCTTTATGTAGTGCGGATTTAAGGCCCCATTGCACCTCTGGGGGGCTACCTAAATCCTTGATATGGTAGCAGAGTGTGGTTAGGATTATGTATAGCTGAAGCCTAGTAATCCGATCCACTATTTTGGTGGGCGTTAATGTTTCAGAAGAAACATGGCCCAGGTCTCCAGAAGGAATACCCATTATAATCTCTTGGATACATAAATAATTTCATTGGTTCTTGGCTTTTAATTTCCCGATTTTTCCCCTCATATAATTTCTATTTTCATACCTATGGTATCAGGCTTTGCCTTTTTTTTAAATATTTATATTATACATACCTATATTCTTTATTCAAGGGCATAGTTCCCAATTCTAATGGGGGCTTAGTTCCCAATTTAAGTCCCCAACGTGGGCACATATTTTTATATCTATTTTATTTTCCTATAGGTATTAGTCTCCATAGTTGAGCAACCGTTTATTCCCAATTGTTTCAATCTTTGATTGGGGGTTAATTACCTAATGAATACTTCATATGAAGATTCATTGACAATCCATCCTGTTTTAATTTCTCTTTTTTCATCCTCAATCACCAATGCAGCTATTTATTAGTGAGCATCAGTTCTCAACCAGTAAATTATACCGCCTGGTTTACATACTTGCTCTTCAATCAAGTATGTTTTTAAGGGGAGGAGTGTGACAGTTCCCGTCAGATCCAAGAGAATGCGCGTCTATCCGTCGCTCTCGCGCCAGGTTGAACGCGTCAATCTCGAGTTCTTGGAATGCTGCGTTTGGCGATAGATGAGGATCCGAGAACCGGAAAATCATCTTCTCCGAATATAGCACATATGCTATTAGTACGAGTTGTATCTCTTGAGGTACTGTCACACCCCCCTCTCTCTAGCGCGGATTTAGGCCCCATTGCACCACTGGGGGGCGACCTAAGTCCGTGATAACTCTGAAGCCGATTTCTTTGCTATTCAACCTATAATTAGCAAATTTTTATGAGGCAGACGTAATAACGTTATTCTATGCTCATCACTCTTTAGCTAAGGTGTTTTGTCTTCTAATAACTTATTGTATAATAGATGCTGCTTATCACAAGTTTATATCCCGCTCGCCTTTTACAAGCCACCTCGTTAAAATTTGTTTTTTGTCTAGTGTATCTTTTTGACCTTATCATATGACTACCTAGCGCTCTGTGGATAAAGTAAGAGTAATACCTACATTATGGACTCCGAGTTGACAACGTTAATTATCTCGGTCTTAGTGCAATTAAATTTCCTGCGACTATACAAAAATATAGTACTCGTATGATGAGTCGTTAAGGAATTGAATAAGTAAATTCTCAACATATAAATGCCGTATGATAATAGATTATAATATTGTGTTACAATGTTATGAAATTTGAGCCATTGAGGGCTTTGAATTTGTTAACCACCGACCATATGGCAAAAAATTCGCACTAAATAACATTCTACGATTAAAAAAGTTATTGGCATTTTAGCGATTTGTGAGTTTTTTTAATCGATTTTTCAGCAAATATTAATGAAATTCAAGTACATTTTTCTTCATATTTCTTTGCATAATTTGTAGTGTCCTAGTTCGTAGTGGATTAACTTTTAGTTACAACATTTTTGGTTAAAAAAATATAAATTTAACGATTTTTAACCGTTGTTAGCCTTTTTTAGTGATTTTTTGAGAACATTTTTTGAAATGTGACCAATTTAATGTGTTCAAAAGTGTAGGCGAACGAACTCATCCTTTCGTATATGGAAAGCTTGATTTTCTGGAGCAAGAACGGAATTTTTATCTCAATCCTAAGGTGAATTATCGTCTGGATATATATGTATATATATATATATATATATATATATATATATATATATATATAATTTGGCGTTATAATAAATATACGTTTGCGCATGCGCACAGACTACTATTTATCTAACTGCAATGAAATCAATAGGGGACCGTCTAGGAGCCAACTAGCACAATCCCTGAAAATGTCATCAAAATCGTTCCTTTAGACTCGAAGTTTTGCCTGTGTCAATCAATATTAGTTTCGCGCATAACATGTGGTATCTATGAGAATCGGCCAACATCTATTTTTCATCCCCCTAAATGTTAGGGGTAGTCCACCCCTAAATTTTTTTTAAAATAAAATATTAAAAGTAGTTTTATAAGATTTAATTTGTTTGTAAGAATTTCCAACAGAAAAAAACGTCTGCCAAGTTGGGTGGGCAGTATAACTTCCTCAGGCGAGCGAAGCGAGCAGCATCCCCTTCAGACTTTAAACCTACCCTTAGCGACCTACCGTTTGCGAGCGAAGCGAGCAACATCCCCTACATGTTTAAATTCTAATACAACGCATCTACCTCATGACCTTGCGAGCGAAGCGAGCAACATTTCCTACATGCCACACTTTGCGAGCGAAGCGAGCAATATTCCCTACACGTCACACTTTGGCTGGGGGTCAAGGAATTTTTCGCGACACTTTTTTTTCCCGACCGGCACATTTTCTATTGATTTTCACGTACAACCAAGGCGTTAATAGGGAAAGGTAACTCCCATAGTTTTAATAGTAGGGAAATCGTTCACCACTTTTTGGAATGCTCTCATTTTACCACGACATTTCATGACCTCTAAGCCATTGTAGTGTCAAGGAATGCTGATTTATTACTCTAAGTTAAAAATTAATATTGGTTTGTAACCATAATGGAATAATCTTGTGAAAAGAAGTCACTACATGGTTGGTATACAATTGAGTAGTAGGTACCAACTGGTAAGCAGTAGGTACTAGACATATCCATGATCTTTTGTTTTTCCCATCAAGGGAGAAATTTTTGACATGGATATGTCTTTTGGCTGGGGGTCAAGGAATTTTTCGCGACTTTGACATGGATATGTCTTTTGGCTGGGGGTCAAGGAATTTTTCGAGACACTTTTATGTAACGTCCGGGACGAAATTAAAGATGATTTTCACGTACAACCGAGTAGTTGAGTAGTTGCTATAGATTGTGTCACAATTTCAGTGTTTTTCACGTACAACCCAGCCGTTGTTAGGGGAATGAAACTTCCGCAGTTTTCATCGCACAAAAATCGTTCGCCACTCGTTGGAAACCGCTTGATTTATGTGATAAATGTTCACATTTCAAGCTACCAATTTCCTTCTCCTTACGTACCTGGCTACATTCCAAAACTAAGTTGATTCAGGCTAAGAATTGTATAGCAAATTATCCTCGTTTTCTACGCAGTAGAAAAGAGAAAAGATCCGGCGAGGCGCGAAGCGCCGAGTACAGATTAGGAGGGTCCAGGGGGGCGAAGCCCCCCGGCGAGGCGCGAAGCGCCGAGTATATATATATATTTAGAATTCAGGATTTATTAATTATATATTTATTTATTTATTTGGATATGATAGATTAAGTAGAAAGATATAGTGACAAAAACTTCTGATAAAATGAAAAAAATACCTCAATATTTCGGCGACTTGCCGTGAGCACGAGAAGAAAGATAGTGTGAGGATAGGTTGAAATTATGTTTTATAATTGATGTTTTTAAACACTCTTCGGCAAGCTCAATTTTCGAGATCTAAATAGTTGATTTTATGTTCTGAGATTTCATAGGTGATATCAATTGAGTATTGGGTGTTCAAATGATCTAAGAATACCATTAATTCGTCTATACTATGTTCCCATATCATTAAGCTATCATCTAAAAAAGTTTGTAAAAACAAGGTTCAGCGTGTTGACTTAAAAGATCAAACTCAATCCATCCCATAAATAAATTAGAAAAATCGGGATTATATATACATACATACATACATATATATATATATATATATATATATATATTTATATATATATATATATATATATATATATATATATATATATATATATATATATATATACAGGGTGATTCCCTCGCAGATGCAAAAAATTTGGGTGAAACTACATCAAAAATGGAGTAAAATGCCGCCAACTGCATATTTTTATCTCAATCCGTACTCGAGATATGATTTTTTAAAGTTTTTTTCAGGAATACCGTGTTTTTTCATTTTAAACTCGGATTTTTCCACTTTGCCTCATTTAATTTTAACCTTCAATCTCATTTTCGGTATCAGCATTAAATTTCCTATAAGAATAGTGTACTTGGGTTCTTAAGAAATACCATCCGAAGACCCTCACATCAGCTCAAACATTGACGATCTTGAAAAAATAATATTTCAAAAAATCTTTAAAACTTTACTACTCTTTTAAAAAGAATTCTGGAAACTGGCAAATCTCATGAAAACTGCTTCATCTAATATGCTTTCCAACGGTATTATCAATTTTACTTTTATTTTGTTATTTAGGGGAGAAAATAATGTTTTAATGTTAAAAACTGTGGGGTTTTCAATGAAATTGTTGGTTTTCTCGAAAGATGACCCTCCATGAACCAACGAGTATGGGGTTGGTTTCAATGTATTTTTTCTCGCTGGATCAAATGGAAACTCTTGCAGATCTCTTAACTGCGTTATAATCGAGTTTTACACTTTAATTAACTAGTTTTACCCCATAACACACATACATTTAATCGTAACAAACAAACTAAACATTTGTGATTTTAAGTGTAAAACTCGGTTATAACGGAGTTGGAGAGATCTGCTAATGTTACCATTCGATACAGCGTGAAAAAATACATAGAAACCGACCCCATACTCGTAGGTTCATGGAGGGTCATCTTTCGAGAAAACCAACAATTTCATTGAAAAACCCACATTTTTTAACATTAAAACATAATTTTCTCCACTAAATAACAAAATAAAAGTAAACTTGATTATACCGTTGGAAAGAGTATTAGACGAAGCAGTTTTCATGAGATTTGCCAGTTTCCAGGATTCGTTTTGGAAGAGTAGTAAAGTTTTAAAGATTTTCAGAAATATTCTTTTTTCAAAATCGTCAATGTTTGAGCTGATGTGAGGGCCTTTGGATGGTACTTTTTAAGAACCCAAGTACACTATTCTTATAGTAAATTTAATGCTGATTCCGAAAATGTGGTCAAAAGTTAAAATTAAATGTAGTAAAGTGGAGAAGTTTGAGTTTAAACGGAAAAAAACACGGTATTCCTGAAAAAACCTTTAAAAAATCATATCTCGAGAACGGATTGAGATAAAAATATGCAGTTGGCGGCATTTTACTCAATTTTTGATGTAGTTTTACCCAAATTTTTTTTGCATCTGCGAGGGAATCACCCTATATATATACGAGTATATATATAATTCAGGAAAATCTTCTTGACTGGTAGGAAAATTCGATATAAACGAGTTTTTTTTTTGAGGTAGTGACCAAGCTAGTCTTGAGGTTAAATGTAGTTTTTTATTGTTCCATATTCACGACGTTTCGGCTCTGGATCTGATCCCTATTATAGCATTCGCACTTTGAATTAAACCTTTCGCGGATTGAATTAGTCTTTCCGCAAAATGAATTAAACTTTTCCCAAAATGAATTAAACTTTTAGCAAATTGAATTAAACTTTTCGCAAATTGAATTAAACTTTCTCAAATTGAATTAAACTCTCTGCAAATTGACCTTAGGCGAATCTGTTGTTTTAATAATCAAGACAAAATGTAAAACTTCAACAAAATGTATATATTGTAACAAATTGTGCAAGTGATGGAACGAGCACAAAAAATGTAGATTTAAACATAATCCAGCACCTCATGAAGTTAATCTGAAGGCAAATTATTTATTTATTAATAACAAAACTGAGCTCGCAACGTATCCATCTATAGTTGACATTTTATATAACATGAAGACTTCTAAAAGCAAAAGTTAATGAAGAGGTCGTCCAAGAGCAGCAGTTGGGAGCAGCAGAAACATATCCATCACGTAATTTACACAAATGCTGAACCGTCCTATGAGACGTTAACTTTGGTATCTAGCAACAGGGAGGGATCAGTGTTCCTTTCTTGATGTTTTTTCTTTTTTCTTTTAAATTTAAGCCGCGTCTCAACCGGAAGGGTTTTTAATGTTATTGATCTTTTCACGTATGTAGGTTTAATTCAATTTGAGGAAAGTTTAATTCAATTCGCGGAAAGTTTAATTCAATTTGCGAAAAGTTTAATTCATTTTGCAGAAAGTCTAGTTCAATTCGCGGAAAGTTTAATTCAATTCGCGAAAGTTTTAATTCAAAGTGCGGATGCTATATATTATTGCCTTATAGGTATATATTGCCTGGTAGGTAGTTACTGATAATAACTAAATAACTAAAAACTATACATAGGATTCGTATCAAAAAGCCTCATAACGGATTTCGATGAAAATTTTTTCGAAATTTCGAAATTTTTAATTTGAAATTTTTTGGAGCCATTGCAATAAGTAAATGTCTAATCCAAACTCCAAAACTGATTATGTAGCTTCTATTGTTGCTTGGGTGTTGGTTACCACTAGAGCTACACAACATTGAATGTATAAAAATATTCAACTGTTTATTATCCCTAATCATTTGGTTGGTGATGCAGAGTTTGTTGTCATTCCAACGTCCACAACTTCCATCATTCTATCGACTGAGCGAGATTTCCGTGATATCGTGAGTACGAAGGGGATGTTTACGCGGAGCGCAGAGGGGAAGTAGATCGATAGGCGTCCCCCCAGAGGGAAATCTCGAAGGGCGAAGGCACCCGACTCCCCCACCCCGACCCCCAACAACGCGGGGCGACTCTCCGGTGGCGGGGAGTTCAGAAAGGCCTATCTGGGAAGGCGCACCGCGGGACCGGCAGGGGGCTTGAAACGGACAGTAGAGCTCCGAACAGCATGCGTGACACCACAGCGAAAATGGCCGAGCTCCAGTTTGAGGCTCCACTGGCGAAATTGGAAGAGGCCGAGGACTGGGGGCAGGTGCCCGAGATGACGGGGAAGCCCTCCAACGAGAACCTCAACCTCGAGGACGTCAATTTGAACAACTTGAAGAACGTGGCGGACGTCGACAACTCGCCTCCGCTCCTCAAGCAGTGCCTGTGCGCCGTCGAGTCCTCCAACGTCACCGCGGACGCCGACAATTTCACGGAAACGTTTTCGGGCAGTTTGGAGGATTTGGTGAACACGTTCGACGACAAGATCACGCGGTGCTTTTGCAACTACGACGAGAGCGTCGAGAAGTTGGCTCCTGTGCAGGTCCGCAGCCAGGAGGAGATCATGAATGAATGCCAGTAAGTCAAGCACTCACATTATAATTAAACCTATTAAGTATATATGTAACATATCTATATATAGCATTTTTCAGTCAAATGAAACCTTTTAGCGAATTTTCTTAGAAAATAAAGCTATTGCAATGGCTCCAAAAATTTTAAAATACAAATTTTCAAAAATTTTCTTCATCGAAATCTGTTTTGAGGCATTCTGAAATGATCCCTGGATTTTAACGCTTTTTATACGGGTAATTATGTACAATACATGGCGCCACCTCCAATCATTTTCATATTAACATAGTACATTTGTTATGGGTTTACAATAGCAAATAACAATATTTTAAGTACCGGATGATAAGAAAGCAAAGTGCATTTACCTTAAATGTCGTTATCGGATGATCTACATGCCCAACTAATCTGCATTTTTACTAAGGGATTGACTACTTGATGTTATGTCTTTTTGAGATGCGAGCTTGATGAAGAATACTGTGTATAGTTTGGTGGTCTGGATGCTCGCAAGCTCGCATCTCAAAAATACTTAACATCAAGTAGTCAATCCCTTAGGAAAAATGCAGATTAGTTGGGCATGTAGATCATCCGATAACGACATTTAAGGTAAATGCACTATGCTTTCTTATCATCCGGTACTTAAAATACTGTTATTTGCTATTGTAAACCCATAACAAATGTACTATGTTAATATAAAAATGATTGGAGGTGGCGCCATGTATTGTACATAATTACCGAAATGTACCTATATGAAAATATATGAAAATACCTAAGTCGTTCCAGCACTTCGAAGTTCCAGTACCTACCCCAATATAATAGGTATATAATTATGCATGAATAGGACCCAGATCCTGGGTTGAAACGTCGCAATAAAGAACAAAAAACTCAAGACTAGACTGGTCATTCTACAATCCTGAATTTATATATATATAATTATGTCATTCCAGACGATAACTCTCGATAGAAAAAAATCGAGCATTTAAAAAAAAAAGGATGAGTTCGTTGGACAACACTTTTTGAGCACATTAAATTGGAAAAATTTCAAAAAATGTACTAAAAAAAATCACAAAAAAAGGCTAAACATCGGTGTTTTTATTTTTTATTAGCAGAATATTACTCAAATAAAATTTATCAACTATGATGTTGGTTATTTAAAAATTAAAGCTCAAACCTATGCTCAAAATTGTACTTAAATTTCATTAAAATGTGCTACAAAATCGATAGAAAATTTAAAAATTCTAGAAATCCAATATTTTAAACTCAGTATCCTCAATATTTACAGTACGATAATTTACGAAAATTCGCTCATACGATCATGCTGCATGACAGGAACTTTTCTATCAAATGAAACTTTGTACCTACCAAATGAAACCTTGTTTCAATCAAATGAAACCTTGTTTCAATCAAATGAAACCTTGTTTCAATCAAATGTTTTTTGGCTCATTATTACCAATAACGAATTTTTGTTAATACCGACGACCCTTCCCACTTATTGGGTACTTGTTGTGTTCATAATACAAAGATCGGAACAAAAAACGGACGGTAGACCTACGGTTCTACAGTCAGATCATTCAATAATGATTAATTTTACACTTTTCACGTTTCAATAATTAATTTTAATTATTAGTTCATTATGGTTACTTAGCAATATTAGTTTATAACTGAGCGTAATAAATCAGCTTTCCTTGACAGTACAGAGGCTTAGGGATTATGAGATGCTGTGATAAAATGAGAGCATTCCAAAAAGTGGCTAACGATTGTCCTGTTATGAAAACTAAGGGAATTACACTTCCCTAGTAACGAATTGGTTGTACGTGAAAATCAATAGAAAACCCCACCGTGACGTGACGCTCGTGACGTGACGCTCGTGACGTGACAAAACAAATGGAAACGTCCTGTTAATCATTATTAAATGATAAAAGTTCCACTCATGCAGCGTGATTGTGTTTATATTACGTTACATTGTTTTGAAATTGGAGCGATTTGAGTGCAAAAGAATTGATAACTACAATTTTAAAGCAAAACAAAAGTTCTAAATAATAATCTGTAAGTCGAGATAGAAATAATTGGAGGGAAGTAAATTATTATAGACTTGGGATTCTTAGCTTTTTTGACAGATATTTCAGCAAATATTAATGAAAATAAGGTACATTTTTAAGCATAATTTTCTGCATGAATTGTAGACAAAAAAGTTTATCAACAACGACTAGAACATAAAAATTTCAATTTGATTGAAACAAGGTTTCATTTGGTAGGTGCGAAGTTTCATTTGATAGAAAAAAGGTTTCATTTGAGTGAAAAATGCTATATATATATATATATATATATATATATAATGCATTTGATAATTACTTCGCTATGGGGAATAAACAACCATTGCGAAGGCATTCAAAATTCTTGAAAAATCAATTAAATATTTTTGTGTCAGCTGATCCACCAAAACATCTTCTATATATAAGATAGGTAAACTTAAAGAAGGTACGAGTATTTACCGTGTGCAATCGTTCTGACAACAAACACTATCACAGTAGACACGTTTCCATAGCTCCACTAATAACTAGACTTTAATATTCATTCACATTAAGAATGAATTATTTAGACACAGTATGAGGACTGATTTGACATTAGTAGGTTCATGCTTAAAATACACGCCTTACTGCTCAAAATACATAGACTACCATACTCATACCAGAAAAACATTTATTATATATATGACCTTCACTAATTTACCTCCCTCACCTTATATTAGGTAGCTACCTATCTCAATCTTGTAATTATCTAGGTAGACACTTCTTTTGAAATATAACAGCCAACATTGCATTGCAGGTATTTCAAAAACTAACTTCTACTTAACTCTACTTATCTCTAACTCTCTTAACTCTACTTAACTACTCTATCTCCTATCTTGATAATCTACCTATCCGGTGATGGCAAAAAGTTTTATTTTTATTAAATTAGGTAGGTACCTAGATCTCTTACACTATCATTGATAGTTAATTGTCGGGAACCCGTAAGTAACAACCCTCCAGCGAAAATCTCTTCAGGAATTGATGTAGGAAAACAGAGCAAGTCTTCCCTTTCCGTGTGAAATATAAAACCTTCTGTTTTGTTGAAATCTGTGAACGATTTCATTTGGAATTTCTGTAGTAATGCTATACAAGAGTGACTTTGCTTAAATAATTGAGCTTTTCCTCATAATTTTCAAAACGCCAGGTGTCTACTGATACCAACATACAGTAGAAACATAGCTAGTTGACGTAATTTTTGAACTTTACATTCATTACTCTTTATCTGTCGTCTTCGATAATTCCGAATGCTTTCTTGAGATTGCTACAACTACGTTCTGTCAATAGAAGACGGTATATTACGGTATAAAGACGGTGTACTTGGTATATTATACTCGCACTTGATGTTCTAAAGAACTTAATTAAAATTTCGATTTCCTGTCTATTATTTTTTGCAAGATTTGCTGAAATGTTGAATCCGTGGCCTGGAATTAAATTGCGCAGGTGTATCAAACATGGCCGCTCCGGGTGGCTTTGTTGTTATTTAGCCTCCCTCGTCGCCTCCGCTACGTCCGAAATTGATCGCATCTAGTGGGTAAACGGTGTACCTACCCCCCCCCCCCCCCCCCCACCCAGTAACTATACATTTAGATATGTGGGAATGACCCGTCATTTGAAATCGATTTCCGCATTTTCAAAATTGATTTAGATTTGACCTGAATCGGAGAGGAAAACGTCTGCCAAGTTGGGTGGACAGTATAGCTTCTTCACATATTGTAACATGGACGTATAGAAATAGTTGAAGAACAAAGTACGAGTCGAAATGATTGATAAGTAAACGTTTTAAAAAATTAATATTTGCGTATGATCTAGCGACAATGAAATTTATCTACGTCTAGGAGCTAGACCGCACAATCCTTGAAAATGTCATAAAAATCGCTCCATTTTACCTCGGAGTTTTGTCTGTGACGATCAATTTCAGTTTTTCGCATGCGCTGCAGTCAATAGAGAGTTCCTAGTAGATCCGTAAAACACAATACGTCGTGCGGTATTGACAATCCGTAACTCTGACGCAATGAGTTACGGTGACGCATCCTTCCGTACAGATACGTTAACGGATCTCAATCCGGAAAAAATGTAATCGTCTAGAATAACCTCCTTCCATGAACTCAAATCACTTCCTAGGGCTAATTTTCTCCTTCCATGGATTTAGCGTTACAACTAGATCCGTTAAGGACTTGACGTGACTTTAAGGTGCGGTAAATGTTTTTCGTTACCGCACGCCGTATTGAGACCGACGGATCTCTATTAACTCTCTATTAATCCACCAACCGCGATATAATTCATAAGAAATTTTCGTGAAACATATACCAATCTAATACCTGAGTTTGAACGAAATCGGACCAATAGATGATAAGAAATCGATGTTAAAATAAATTAACGTCTGCGCAAGCGACTACAGATTTATGCAACGGCAATGAAAGTTATAGGAGACCGTCTAAAAGCTATCCCACACTATCCCTTGAAATTTCACCAAAATCGTTCCATTAGACTCGGTGTTTTTCTGTGTCAACCAATAGTAGTTTCGCGCACGCGAAATGTTATTACTCTACCATTCGCGATATAATTTATAGGATATTTTTCTGGAACATATGCCCAATTACCTACCGAGTTTGAATGAAATCGGACCAACAGATGATAATAAATCGACGTTTTGGGAAATTCACGTTTCCGCATGCGCACAGGCTACTGTTGATTTGGCGTCTTTTAAAATTATAGGGGACCTTTAGGAGCTAACCCGCACAATCCCTGAAAATGTCATCGGAATCGGACTGACACTTGTTATACTTTTGGGCTTGACAAGGATTTACCATAGATTTTAGACACGGAACCAACATTGATCAGCAATCTCTGAAACGAAAAAAGCAAGTTATTCGAAATTTTGATTTTTGAGGACAAACTTTTTTCGACTTCACTCACGAACTCAGTTTCCTTACCTTCGGTAGTGAGGAAGCCTAATACTGAAAACAACCACCACACTGCGAAGTTTCATTGCGAGTACAATTTGAAATTCGACGCATGCTCTAATTTGCGTTTTCTCTTTGGGACTGAATTCATAATTGAACAAAAAAAGGAACCACGAAAATCTAGCAATATTAGAAAACATCATGATTTAGTATAATTACCCCCTTCATTCACCCCCTAACACAATGAAATTTGAAACTCCTGATAAAATATCTAAAAACCATATCGAATTCGTAATGGAACAAAATAAGAATCACGAAAATCGATCGAGATTTGTGGCTTGGGCAGTGCTTGAAAGAATCGGTTATTATCTCCTCCATACCCCCACAGCTAATCCGTAATTCCCAAGATTTGCTGCACAGCTAGACTAAAATTGAAATCAAACCAACTAATAACAACGAAAATCGGTTGAGGATTGTAACCTGGGCAGCGTCGACTAAATTTGTTGAAAAACAACGGATTTTCGGTTTTACCCTTTTTATCCATTTCTTATATTTCATCATGGAATTCACAACTAGACTAAAATTGGGATCGAACAAAGAAAGAATCTCGAAAATCGGTCGAGAATGTGGCCTGAGCAGCGTCGACAATATTTGTCACACATTTTGCTTCCGAGACTGCAAGGCAGCGGAAGCTTTGCACTTTCGAAATGAAAAAATTTTTTTTGCTCCAAAATCAAAATTTCCACTCGCATTTTGCGTTTCAGAGCCTCCTGAACAAATTTGGTTCCGTGTCTTTCTGTCTGTCTGTCCGTCCACATTTCCTTGTAACAGCCATAACTTCCACAATTTTGATCCGATTTTAACCAAATTTTCAGGGATCGTGCGGATTAAGCTCTAGATGGTCCCCTCTTCATCATGATCGAATCAACGGTAGCTTCTGCGCAGGCGCTAACGTGAATTCCTTGTGACGGTTAAGCTCGGTCAATGTTGAACGGATTTCGGTCAGATTTTCAGGGATGATGTGGGTAAGGTCCCTTGAGGTCCCATAAGACAATCATCATGATTGCATTAGCGGTACGCTCTGCGCATGCGTGAACGAATTATTCTTGTCACGGTCCTTGCAACAGCCGTAATTTCCACAATTTTGATGCGATTTTCTTCAAATTTTTAGGGATCTTGCGGGTATAGCTCTACATGGTCCCCTATCAGTTCCGTCATGATCGAATGAACGGTAGTCTCTGCGCAGGCGCAAACAAAATTTTCTTGTTTCGGTCATAACTCAGGCAATTGTGAACGGATTCCGGTCAGATTTTCAGGGATGATGCGGGCAAGGTTTCTTGAGGTCCCGTATTACATTCTTCGCGATCATCAGCAGCGCTTTGCTAGGCGCATGCGCGAAAGTGATGTTTTTGTTACGGTCACAGCTCTAGGGATAAGGGAAGTTGCAGGACGAGGAGGAAGAATGGGATGAAAGGAAGTGCCCCTATAAAATGACTACAAGTTCAAGTAAGAACCCCTCAGGACACGGGAGGCGATACCACGGAGTACTCCTGCTGGGGTGCCTAGCTCGAGTAACTCCGTGGCGCTTTTCCCGCACCACACCCCACGCCATGACACGGTCGCAGCCATGACCTTGATGTTATTGGCGGCTACTCCTTTTAGCTCGGAAATCGCTTGCCGCAGGTCATTTCTGTCATACTTATTTGTTTTAGCCCGCCAGGTCTGCTCCATGTCCACGATCCCACTGACAACCTGGACATCCACACACACACAGACTATGGTTTTTTTTCTTCACGGATTCGGTCTTAGAATGGTCTCAAACGGATTCGTATTCGGTTTTTTCTCCATGCTTGGGTTGTCCCCCCTCCCCGATCGAGGCGTCTCCCTTGTTATTAGACAGCTTTAGAGGGGCGTCCTAAAAGTGCACTACCAGCTTGAAAAATAAAGTGATGCAAGATTTAAAGCATCATGCCTCTCTGACGGTTACTCGATATTATGCACGACTATGTATTCAATGCACTGAATGTGGAGAAATTCTGGTGAACAACCCAGTTGACAATATACAGAGAAGCTCTCAGTGGAAATGACAACACCAACCAAGAAATGCACCTAGTGGATTGTTGTCATAAAAACATCTCGATTGAGATAGCGTTGATTTGACCTATATGTGACTCCTGACCTAATGAAGAAGGATGTAAACACGGGACCGATGGCCGTAATGCTCATCAGACGTAGAGATTATTAGCCTCCAGTCGTTATCAAGCGCCTCCTATGATGTGTGTAGACTCAAGATAACGATCGTCCGTAATTTCCTAGCAGTTACAAACAACCTATCTCAATTATAACAATCACTGGCACCTTATACATCCTCCTATTCCTCATGAGTAGGTACTACTACCTGCAAATTCTGTTTATCCCCAGGCTTGACCGTGATCATACCGATTGACTTTTTATTGGGATACCTATTATATTTAATACACATTCTTGTTCCTCTTATCAACAGCATTACGTACAACATAAATAGTTCCAGTCATGCAGCATGATCGTATGAGCGAGTTTTTATATCGTACTATATTATGTTACATTATTTCGAAAATTGAGGACTTTGAGTGAAAAGAAATTGTTAACTACCAATTTTATGGAAATACTCGTACTAAATAATAATCTGCTATTCAAAAGGAGACTTCGGATTTTTAACTTTTTTGCAATTTAATAAGTTTGTAAAAGTTAGTCCTAAGCACTAAATCTTGGCAGAACATGGAACATGTTCCTTGAGAGAACAGGAGAGAATTTAGGTCACTCTGCTGATTAGGAAAGAGCTCATCAATCGTCTCTTAATGTCCCAGAGAGTCTCCCCATCAAATTCAACTTCCAAGTTTCTTTCCAGTCTATTAGGTTGCAATCATGCGATTACGCATTCGTATTACGATTTTTGTACGATGATAAATGCCTAAGATACAGTTACGTAGCAACGACTTGGCTGTATGCGATAATCATCAGAAAATAGGAGCGTAACGCACTAAATGTCACGTAAAGGCGAGTCCACACCAACCGAGCATCGACGAACAGGGTTCGCGAGCATTCGCGAACGCTCGCGACCACTTGTTTGTCCACCTGTCCACACCGGACGAGCATTCGTGTTCGCCGATGCTCGCCAGTGTTCCCGCTGACGCCCGTCGAAACGATGGCTCCTGCCTTTTCAAAAACGGCTGTGGCGGCGGCATCGTTTATTTTACTGGCAGAGACGTAGAGGAAAAAACATGAACAAAATAATACGAGTTTTTCTTTCTGGTTCCCCTTGAGGTTTTGTTTCGGATTTTTTTGAATTTGGTTTATTATTTTGAATAACGAATCTTTATAATTATGATTAACCAAGGAAAAAAGGTAACAAAAATCAAGCATTTTAATTTCTCCCTTGATGGGAAAAACAAAAGATCATGGATATGTCTAGTACCTACTGCTTACCAGTTGGTTCCTACTACTCAATTATATACCAACCATGTAGTGCCTTCTTTTCACAAGTTATTCCATTATGGTTACAAAACAATAAATCAGCATTCCTTGACACTACAATGGCTTAGAGGCCATGAAAAGTCGTGGTAAAATGAGAGCATTCCAAAAAGTGGCGAACGATTTTCCTACTATGAAAACTATGCGAGTTACTCTTCCCTAGTAACGCCTTGGTTGTACGTGAAAATCAATAGAAAATGTGCCAGTCGGGAAAAAAAGTGTCGGTCGGGAAAAAAAAGTGTCGCGAAAAATTCCTTGACCCCCAGCCAACAGACATATCCATGTCAAAAAGAAGGTGCTGGTACACGTTTTTTAAAAACTCGAAAAAGTGCAGGACTTCTGGACGATGTCCGTGAAGACGATGGGGAGGGGTTGTTTAGAAACTTCTGCCGAATGAGTCAACAAGACTTCGATTTTTTGTTGAACAAAGTTCACTGATAATGATAATTTGACTTTTAAAGTTAACTGATGATACTGATAATTGTATACAAAACAACGCTTTAAGTTATGTAGCGCTGTGTTTATGTCATTGTAATTAGCTCGTAAGCTATGTGGATGACAAAGGCAGTACCTATCTATTGATAACTAAGAGTATGTAAGTAAAATTAGTCACCGTGAATGATAAACAGGGTGAAACTATCTTCAAAGCATCCAAAATCGTGAATTGTTTCATTACAAACTGAGAATACTGTTCGCAATTGCGTCCACACCGGGCGAGCACGAACGGCGAGCACCCTTTGATGTACTGACTTCAAGCGCGAACGGCCACGAGCCGAGCCGAACGTTCGCAAATGCTCGTAAATGCGTCCACACCGGGCAAGCATTTTTGGGTTCGGGCGTTCGGTGTGGACGCGCCTTAACGGTAATTGTGTCTCATTTTTGGCCGGGTTATGATGGCAAAAACATGTTCCATCTTAAAATAAATAAGTAGGTAGGAACCTATACTGCTGATAAAATTGCTGCGAAGTAGAGAAGGAATGTTCAATTGTTGTGTGAACAAAGCTTTCCCCTCTTTCGAAGGCTCCCAAGATTTCGGTCAAAATATACTAGATCCGTTTACTATATATAGCTCTCAATTGTGCATACTATATTGGTACAAAATATAGTACGTCTGACAACCCTAAATATGTGCCACGCCCATCCTGGCATATGTTATTCGAGATGCTGTTCAATTTTTTTGTAGTCGTAGAATGTGGGATACATTCAACACCAACGATAAATTCCCAATAAAGTTGGCCCACGTCCAATACTCGAAAAGAATTTCGACGACGCCAAAAGAATCCCGAGAAATCAGCAAACTATTTTCCCCCTGGTTTATACTCAGATATTTACATCAAATCCCGCCTGGCGTCAATTCTAATCAGTTTTAAAACTGTGTACAATAGACAAACATAAATTGCATCGTATAAATAGGAGATCCTTTGAATTTCTTTAATGTACCCCATGGAACTTACGTTTTCCGTTTCATCGACTATATTTCAGGGACGATTCTCGGAAGCTCGACCGAATCGTAAAAGGCATTCTAATTTTGGAGAAGCCCCTGACGAAGGCAGTGGCTACTTACAATTTGACGGGAATAAGATTTAAAGAGGACTATCTAGGGCTTCATTCCGCATTACCCCTGAAAATTCCATCGACATCGGATGAAAGTGGTGTAGACACATTGAAAGTGGTCGATTTGCACATGCCAGAAACTATACTTGATCCAAATGGAATAATTAAGGAGAAACAGTCAGTTGAAAAACATTGACGTTTGCCCATGCACAGAGGACACTATTGGTCTTATTCCTATCTTTTTCAGACTACCTAGATACGCTCATTATTAGAAACTTTCATCAAAATCGTATGAAAATTGTGGGAGTTTGATTATTGATATAACTTTCCACAATTTCTACGACTACAATCACGTTGCACAGTTTGTAGGATAATTCATCTTTTTAATGTTTTAGTTCATCGCCAATAAACTTTTTTCGACTAAGATTCGGGTAAAACTATAAATTTAACGATTTTTAGACGTTTTAGCGAATTTTTGAAGAAAATTAAGCTATTGCTCTCGCCTCAAAATTTGTAGAATGTGAATTTTTGAAAAACTTTTATACAGAAATCCGTTTCAGGCTATTCTGAATCATATTCTGAAGTTTAACGCATTTTTTTTATGTATGTATGTATGTATATATGTATGTATGTATGTATGTATATATGTATGTATGTATGTATGTATATATGTATGTATATATGTATGTATATATGTATGTGTCATTCCAGACGATAACTGTCCGTAGAATTGTGCTAGAAACTTCGAACAAATTTTAAAATGTTAAGGACACAAAACGAAAGTTCGTTGGCCAGCATGATCGGATTACATCTTCGGGTTGAAATTTTCAAAAATGTAGTAAAAAATTCCAAAATAGCCTGTTTTTTGCGATTTGTTGTGCGAAATAATTTTTTCAGCACACTAACATGTGGTATATTCGGAATCAGCGTGAAATTTCCTATAAGAATATGTATCAAGTTTTCAAAAATTTCAAAGTTGAAAAATCAGTCAAAAATCGAAATAATGCCGTTCGCTAGTTGTAAAATCGGTAATATTTGCATGAAACATTGTCCAAATTCAGATTGAACTACTCTTATGGAAGTATCCCTGTATAACCAACCCTAGAACCATGCTGTTTAAAACGTAGGTAGTGGGTGCTTGTTGAAAAAAAAAAAAAAAAAAAAAAAAATGTAATCACAACTGATGAGTTTACTCTGTAAAATATTCCGTCCTCCGATTCTCTCGGTCGCTATCTTTAATGTTTTACGCTCAACTGTTTTAGGACTTGATGTAGCTTTAATACTAACTGTGGCTTAGAAAATATCAGCCATGAAATTTTGAAGAAGTTCTATTTATGTACGTACTAGCACGCAATAGCGACTGAAATGTCGAAGATTTCTTCAAAAATTCGCTCATGGGGTCATGTTGCATGACTGGACTTTTTAGTCATTTTTAGTGATTTTTGAGCGCATTTTTTGAATGTTGACCAAATTAATGTGCTCGAAAAGTGTTGGCTAACGAACTCATCCTTTCGTTTGGAAAGCTTGATTTTTTGGCGCAAGGACGAAATTATTATCTCAATCCTAAGGAGAGTTATCGTCTGGAATGACACATATACACATAAATATAAGCGTTAAACTCTAGGATTCGTTTCAGAATGTCTCAAAACGGATTTCATTGGACATTTTTCAAAAAATTGTATTTTCAAATTTTTGGAGCCATTGCAATAGCTTCATATTTTACGAAAATTTGCTAAAAGCTAATAATTCAAAACCTCTATTTGAATAGGCGATTACTATTTAGAATACGTTTTTTCCATAAAATTAATAGTTAACAATATCCTTCCACTCAAAAAGCTTAAATTTCAAAACAGTTTTTAACATTATAATAAAATAATTTATGAAAATTCGCGCATACGACTGGAACTTTTTAATTCTTTAAATCTATGATCTGATAGGTATTCATATTTGGCATCGTTGCTCTCAAAATTCATTAACTTTTATTTTTTTCATAGTTAAATAAATTTTTAAAATAGTACTTATATTTCAATATTATGATAACGTACATTAGCTTGTTACTTATCATGGCTTTAGAGACGAATTCGATCTAACAAGTACATCGTTTTAATGGAGATAGACCTACATGTGTTTGTTATGAATGTGTTTTGTTATTTATCGTACAACCTCGCGCTCAAGAGTCTATTTTATTCATAGAGCAGCAAGCGCGAAAGGTTGCTCAGTAAGGCGGAAACGCGATATACGCTCAAGCGCTCACGTTACATTTCACGTTATGAAAACGGAAATAATATATCACTTTGGGAAAGAGAGAAAAATTGGCGATTAAATATATCTGGATCGGGTGGCGCACTGCAGTACTTCCCGAAGGCGGAGAGAACATCCTTGAACCAGATAGAACCGGGAAGACTTTCTTGGGATAGGACCACTTATCGAGGAAACGAGGAATAGAAATATACGGCAGAGCGTTCGATTCAAACGAAGATATAAAAATACTTGTTTTATGTATGAAACCAGTGGTAGGGATACTACTCTGACTAGAATACATCTATTCAATTCTAAGTATATGCTATGTTATTCTCTCTTCTGCAACTCCTCTGTTTCAAGAATCAGAAAACATTTCCCTCGTTTCTTGTTTGGTTTCTCGAACACAAATTCAAATTAGGTATGAATCTGCAAATTGTAATATTTCAAAGAAGAAAAATATAACCTTCAAGATAAATCAATGAAGTACCGTTTATAAATCCAAAGATACTTCACAAAAATACTATGCTTAAACATGCTATTAGTCAAATAATGTCCTTAGCTGACCATCGCATCAAATGAAGTAGATAGTTTGAACAAAAAGCGATGAATCATCGAATTCTCCTGAATTTCGAATTGAGGACAATGTACACATCAGCAGCGGGAAGTGTTCAGCTGCGGCTCCTTGGGTTGAGTCAACCTATTTGTAGTCTCAATTTTTGGCTTTCCTGGTTTGCTGGCTCCAGCATTTTTGTTAGCTATACGAATCCCACATTTCTGAGAGTTCCCCATCATTCTCTCACAATGGAGCATGTAAATTTGTTCTATTGAAACAGAATAAATTGTCTACAAACATTTCAGTTTTTAAAATGCTTTAAAATCATCTAAGCTGATTGCTTCTAAATCCATGTTTGGAATAAACAAGATTTTTCTCTCTCACCCTTAGTCTGAAGAGCATAGGCGAGGAGGAGGTGGGTCTCATACCGACCACTCTGATTGATCCACCCCTTCCCTTAACCCTTTCTAATCGCCATGTCTTAAAATCCTGCTACTTACTTTGTCATCATCCTTCTTACCAGTCGCTATATGCCAATTACCCCATATTCGCGACTTCCACATTCGAAACGACTTCCCATCAGGTACCTTACCTTCCTACCATTCCTTTGGGGGTTTTTGGGTTGAATGCCCATATTCTTTTGCTCGCTTTTGCGCTAAATCAGCCCTAGGCGGCAGTGGTCCTTCATAAAATCCATTTAGGACGTTTCCTGATGGAGAGGCATTAATATCCTATATTAGTCCCCAGCATCCACGTCATCGTATTTTTCGGCAGAATCCTTTTTGCCCGATTTATAAAACACCCCAAACTATCCAGAAAAAGTCTTAATGTGCAATTTTGCCGACTAGATCCCCTTTGCTTATAAATTAATGTTAAAATAACCTGACTTTTTGAGTAAATGGGGATATGGAACCGTTTGGGGAAGCAATCTCATTTAACTGTTCTAGTTTTCCGTCAAGTTCAAATGGCGCCTTTAAAAGTTTCAAAATCTGAAACATGCAAGTAAAGTGCTGTGTGACTAAACAACATAATAATAATACCCACAGACACCTGCTTACCGTGCGATGTTGTGTATGGGAGGCGGGGAGCTGATCTGTCCATCCGCCACTTCCTGGAGGACTGCCCAGGCCTTATGGACCTTCATGGTGGGTTCACATCCATCCAGAATTGCGGAAATGCGGTAATCAGTAAATGCGTTCGGCCTTCTGATTGGCTAGCGGCAGTCGGAAGAGCGGGGTGAATCTTGCCGGACAAGCACTCTTGAGACGGATTGTCCACATCTGAAAAATTAGATATTTTATCGGATTGTCGCAATTACGTCATCCGTCAGAAGCTGTTGTTGGTTGTATTATCTTATTTTGTGGCTGTGGTCGAGTGCGAGTCCGTATTTTTACGATCCTCGAGTTTTGATTCCATTTATAGAAAACATATTTCTGTAGTGCTTTTGCATAAGAATAACAATAATAAAAAATAAAACACTCAAATTGAACTCGGTTTTATGCAGATGGGGTTATGCAGAGTTGGGTTAAAAATACCTAGGTGTAGGTATTTTGCGATCTCACAATCAACTTAACTTACTAAAGATCCTATTCCATTTGTGTTTTGAGACATTCTTTGATTGGCAATTTTCTACTTTTCGAAAAATAAGGTATTTGAGAAGAGATGACACTTTTGAAAAACGAAGAGGAAGTATAGAAACACTACTTGTCCTTACGAAATGGACAGATTACCTACGTTAATTAAGTACTTCTTATGGTGCATCAATGCATAAATGATTTGTAATGCGCCAACCTACACAGATTGTCGGGTAGAAGTATAATGTTATCTAGGGATAAGCAGTTGATGAAAGGACCGAATAATTACCCAACAGTCTCATTTCAATACGACGTTGCCTTTGCAGTTTAATGTACATACTTAACAATTTCTTCTGTATGGCCTCGTGATTTTTTTATGAGTTTATTATTCAACATTGTTTATGGAGCTATGATGTCCATGAAATGTGTGTTAGGTTGTAGAAAATTCTCGAAGAAATCGGTCTGTTAGGGAAATGCAATGGTAATAGAAGACACAAACAATGATAACACATTCCGCACTTCCCTCCACTAGTTCCAACCGCAGACGCATTTCCGCAATTTCGGATGGATGTGAACCCACCTCAGTCCAGCGTACACCCCTCACATTAGGTCGATGTTCTATCTGTATCAGACAATGTCCAGTCACTGTTATTGGACCTGCTCCAACGGCTGCATACGTCGTACACCCCTCAGGTTGGCCCTGCCTAACTATGATACTTCTGCGATAATGGATGGGTTGTTCTTTTCTCGTGAACAGGAATTGATTCAGATAGTGTGATACTTGGATCAATAAAGCTAGAGGCACCTCTCTCCCCCTCAGCCCCACTTCTATTCAATGGAAAATCAACGGGTCGGAGAACTGAAGGACCGACATAAACAATAGGCGACCATTTCATTACGGCTGAGTCGGGACGTTTACAGAAGCAGGAAACAATCGTAGCCTTTTCTTCTTGGACTTGGAACGATGAAGGGAGGATCTGAGGTTGGAATCAGCCGCTAACAAAGATTCAATAAACCGCCTTCGTCTCCCGGAGTACTCGAGCTAACAGACAAGATCAATTAAGGAACAATGGAAGCCGAGGTCCTGAAGACAATCAATTACTGGGAGAAGGGATGGGCGCTAAAGCTTGTGAGAAGGAAAATAGGTCTGGCTTACCTACCTCCAACGTGAAGTCACGTTCCATGTACTCACGTCACGTAAAATTCAGTCGTGGTCCTGGCAGGTTTGCCAGGTGGTATGAAGGAAAAAACCGGACATGGGGGAATGTATAGACTAAAAATACTTACTCATTAAAGCATCACACAGTCATAAATTCCATGCATTCACAATGTTATTGTTATTCATTTTCTTGATGAAACCATGTTCATGCCAAATGAGACTTGATATTTACCTATATTATCTATAACTAGAGGCCTGTTAGGGCTTGGAAAGCCATAATCTAGTCCGTATAACAGTAGTACTAACAGAAACTTGGCACATTTCAGTTTCAATTTCTTCGTTCAGAAATAACTCTCCTAGATGTTAGTAACTACACAAAGTTTCTTACTTACCGTGAATTGATGGCAACTGTTGTTACCGCCACAGCCTAATAAACAACTCTCGTTGATAAGGACCGCCTAGAACACGATCAAGGCGGGTATAGAGACGAACGGCGACACTTGGGGCCGTGCTGATTCGAATGAGCAGTCTCTAACACTAAAATCGGACCGCGAAGTTCTTCACAATTTCAAAGACCGTTCGGAATTATATATAAAGATATGTTCCAATAAGTACCGTTTGCCGACTATAATGGGTGGATTCAGATAAGCTTTGAACAAATTTTGAGTTGGACTAAGTCACTCAATGGTAATGAAAATGCGGATGAGCTCGCAAGAAGGGGCTCCCAAAATCCCTTTTGTAGGGCCTGAACCAGCAGTTAGCCTACCAAAAACTACCTTTAGAAGGATCATCAACATGTGGGTTGACCAACAGCCCACTAGAAGATGGTCCAATATTGAGGGATATGTCCACAGCAAGCTCATAGTGGCCGAACCCAACACCAAACTTGCTGCGGGACTTCTGTGAAAAAACCGTAGGGAACCTAAAACAATAGTCGGCCTTATAACCGGCTTTGCACCCCTATGTTTCCACCTACACCGCATGGGGGTCACACAAAACTCAACCTTTTGCAGACTATGAAAGGAGACAGACGAAACACTATCCCACATAATCTTCGAGTGCCCTGCACTCACCTATCGCAGATTTGAACTCTTTGGGGCACAAACCCCAATGATGTCTATTCGAAGCGGACAATTAATCAAAGTACTCTCATCCCTCACCAGAGGGCTGAATCTCTTTTATCAAACGCAAAACTCTCAGAAAAGTACAATAAGCCGCCAGGCTTCCGTGCTTGGGGCCCAAAATAACCACACCCTGAGAGTTTTCCTATACATCTTCACCTACATCTACAAGTCACTCAATTCTCATTCATATTCGAGATAGGTATTTATGATATGTAAAAGAGCTCCTCAAAGAAACCACGTTAATTGCATTTAAACCATGTTTCTCCACTTTAACTCAACCAAGTTTGATTTTCGAGCATATTTTAGGAATCAGTGTTAAATTTTCTAAAATAATTATGTCTTTTGATTCTCGAAAGATAACATCAGCATAACCATGGATCTGGTTTGAAAAATAAAAACTTGGTAAATAAATTTTAGCTGGAATGTGAAAAAACGTGGTCTCAGTTGCGGCAAGGTATGAGAGGGTGAATGAAGTTTTATCATACTTGCGATAATTTTCAGCTTGACGAGTCCACACAACGTCCCACGTGAGAAGGCGCGTAGTTTTAAAATAAAAAACTGAACTTTTCCGTTCTTTTTAATGAAAATCGTACGTTAAGCGTCCGGAGTGACTTTCAATTTTCGCCCGGGCGCCTGGGTAAAAAGCCGGACTGTTCGGGCCAAAACCGGACACCCGGCAACCCTGAGCCAGGGCGGAAAAAAGGTAATAGGAGGGGGTCTGTGCTGAACTCGGAGGTCCACAAGGTCTGGGCAATCCTCCAGGAAATGGCAGATGGGCAGATCACCCCTACACCTCCTCCATACTTCTTCACTAAACAGGTGCCTGTGAGTAAGATGGGTAAGGCCAGTGGTGACCTGATAGACTGATAGTCAGCTTAGAAATTTAGTTATGGTTCATCAAATTTGGAATGCTTAAGACTATATTGTGAAAAAGTAATTGTTTACGCCGCTCTTGTATTTTCGACTCACCTGAGGTTTTCCACTTTTCACTCCATAGCACTATTTTCACAAACCACAATTCTTATCACTTAACACCACTAAATTATTCTTATCATTACCTTCTCATTCAAACATCTTTTCTTTCCTGTCCACGGCGTGCCAAGGACGGATGCGCTGGATTGTGTCGAGTGATCCATGCTGGATCGGCACTGCGCATTCCTTCTGTATGTGGTTTTTGTTATTTATTGCATTTTTCTATGTATCTATTTATTGCTGATCAGCTCTTTATATTGTTAAAATTATCTAGTTATTAGAACCTGTTTTTTATTGTTATTAAGCAAATTCAGTGCAAGTGATGTGTGATTGTTGTGCTCCGGCCCCTGTGACGTCACTCGCCAGCCATCTTCCCATCAGCCGGTCTCCTGGAAAATTCATTATTCATTGTTCATGCTATCAACCCGTACACCGTCTCGCCCCCTTTTCTTTTCATTTTACCTCTTGTGGTTTATACAGTTTCAAGTATATCAGAACCTAGTTCCCTTGTGACGCTGCATATTAGTTGGATCCGAGTTTCTCACGATCTGAGGACTCGTGGAATTTATTGGAAAGAGCGATCGCATTTTCTGAAGGAGCTGCTGGCACCGGGAGGTGTCCATTCTTTGTGTTCTGCGCCACGTGCACCCTCGCCGGCACCTTGGGGAGGAAGGCACCACACAATATCAAGTATATCTCTAGAGTACTTGATGGACAGAGGTAAACTTGATAGCTAAACTAAGTAATCGCATATTATTGCCGCCAGTGCTATATCAACTACTGCTTTGTGGATCCACCCGTTCTTACCACATCTCTACCTACCACGTCATCATATCTACCTACCTATTCAAAGACTTTGCTGATCACATAGCTATAAGACCAAATCCTTCTTGTATGCTATATCACAGTAGGTACATACTGCATATCAATCTGGGTGGCCACTCACTAGGTAGGCATTGAAAGAGCATTACTTGATGCAAATATAACTTGTGGAAGCCGTGGTGTACGGTGTTTCCAAACGTATCTCTTGAATTTCATTGCTTACATACCTATAGACACATTAATTTTCTCCCAAATTGGGAGTGGTCCTTCGAGAAGATTATTTATCACTATCCATTAGGTAGGTACTTACTTATTGATCTCATCATCAACTTAGGCTCCCGGTAATTGGTGCATATATCCACACCTATCATCAATTCTGTTCTTTAGTGGAATATACTAGTCACCCCACCGGCCCAAACATTGGTCCTTCGAGCCGGATAGTGATAGGAGCACTAGTAACAACATTACTAAATAAGTCTGCACCGATGAGGAAAGAGATTGGGGCAGGTTTGGTGAAATCAGGATCACTGAGATGATAGGTTAGATAGTCCTGCCACATAGATGAATCCAGACTAGATTGCGGTAAAGGTGGTGTGATGGACGGCACAACAAGTGCTTCCGTGTTAAGGATGGAGGTAGATTTTGGTTGAAACGAGACATGAAGACGCCCAGCGATGTGTTGGAGTGGGGCCCCATTGACTCCAGTAACATTGCCTTGAAAAGGCCTGGTAGCTTTACCAAGTTTGCGAGCACACTTCTCCGTGATAAATGAGAAATGGCTACCTGGATCAAGTATTCCTCTAAATTCATGGGGACGACCACCAGAATCGAGGATTGAAGCCCTAACAGTTCCCAAAAGTACACCACTAACAGATGAGGTACTAGTTCCTGAAAATCCAGGTGAAGGTTGAGAAGAGGTCATATCTGTAGAGGGACTTGGGTGTTGAGGTGAGGTGAGAGATAAAGAAGGTTTTGATCCCAGATGTAGATCACTATGGTGCCTTGCTTTGCAGTGCCTACAGGACCATTTTGACTTGCATTCCTTGGTTCTATGGAATGGATGAAGGCAATTCCTACACCCTGACCACTGTTTTAATGAGTCAAGTCGTTGTGCAGGAGTAGAGGACTTGAAGGTAGGGCATTCAACAAGAATGTGGGTGTTTTTACATAAAGGACATACTATAGGTGATGATTCTGGACGAGACGATTTATCAGATAACGATTTTGATGCATGAGCAAGAAGAGAGTGGCTAGGTTGCTGCTTGGGTGCAAAAGAGTTAGGTTTTTTAGGAACTTTGTTGTGCTGAGGCACCTGGTCCAACCTTGTGACAGGTTCAGTAGTTAAGCGTAATACCTGGAACCTATTTTGTACAAACTCTTTCAAGGTGGCGAAGCTGGGGTAATCAGTCCCTATAATAGATATTTCAAATGCTTGCCGCGTCACAGGATCAAGACTACGGAGCGCTAATTCACAAAGGAGATAGTCCCCAAATTGAGGGATGTCAAGAGCCTTCAGTGATACTATACTCTCAGATACATTAGACAAATACGCCTGGAGTGATTCGGCAGTAGGTTTACCCCCACTATACCTATATGCAAGCAGCTTCTCTATGTATGATGAAGCCAATTTTCTTTTATTATCATACACCAATAAGATAGTGTCCCATGCTTGATTGAAGTTTGCCTCCGTAACAGGAATTGCTTTGATGGTGTCCAAGGCAGGTCCCTCCAAATAGGAAAGTAGGAAGTGAAAACGTTCAGCATCTGTCAATGCAGGGTCATTCTTGACCAATGCACAAAATAATTGTTTAAATGTGGGCCAGTCAGCGAAATCCCCCTTAAAATGCTTGATATTGATCTTTGGCAATATAGTTCTACTAGATGCAGTACAAGTGGAAACTCTAGACTGATTATGTGTAGAATTTGCAGAAGGGGAAGAGAATACATTAACCCGTTTTTGAATTTCCTCATGGTAACCTACAGCTTCGTAATAATAGTGTCGGATCTCAGCATGAGAAGTCTCATCACTCGGAGCAGGAAACGCAGGAGTCATCTCATGACTATCAGAATAATCCAAAGCAGCCAACCACGCAGATTCAAACCTTTCCAGGAGGCGGTCAATAGTACGGATCATTCCTGAAAAGACTATCTAACCTATCATCTCAGTGATCCTGATTTCACCAAACCTGCCCCAATCTCTTTCCTCATCGGTGCAGACTTATTTAGTAATGTTGTTACTAGTGCTCCTATCACTATCCATGCAAATGGACCTCATCTTATTGACACTGTATTTGGGTTTACTGTCATGGGTCGTTACTTGTGTGACTCTGCTTCAAATCACTCAGTGTCGCTCCTATCTCTATCCGATCCATCATTCCAATTTGAGAAGTTCTGGGAAATTGAGGAACCGTCTTCTACCAATACTTACATGTCTGATGACAATCAACAGTGTGAAGATCACTTTGTTCGCACACACACTCGAATTAATGGGGGGAGGTACGTTGTTTCTCTACCATTCAATTCACCCTCACCACCAATTCAACCAAACATCAAAGTTGCTCTTAATAGATTCTATGCTCTTGAATCTAAACTCGCTAAAAATGACCAGTTACGCATTGATTATCATGCCTTTATGTCTGAGTACCTCAATTTGAATCACATGTCTCTCGCTACCTCGCCTCCATCATACCTAATTCCACACCATCCTATCTACAAGTTGGATGGAGAACGTAAGGGAAAACTGCGAGTAGTTTTTGATGCGAGTTTTCGCACCTCAACAGGGTCACTCAACGATTACCTTCACACTGGTCCAAAGTTACAAGCAGACATTGGTACAATTGTTCTGAATTTTCGTAGATTTCCTTTTGTTTTCACATGTGACATTGTGAAAATGTTTCGTCAAATCCTTATCAATCCTGATGATCGAAACTATCAACAAATAGCATGGCGATTTAATCCTGATGATGCTGTTTCATATTACACCTTGAACACTGTGACCTATGGGCTCCGGAGTTCTCCATACCAAGCCCAGAGAGTCCTCAAACAATTGGTCCTTGATGAGGGTGATAATTATCCTGATGCTGCCCGAGCTATTTCTGATTGTATCTATATCGATGATTTGGCAACTGGTTGTGATACATCCTCTGATCTGAAGGTGCTTAAAGAACAGGTCATTGAACTTCTTGCTAAAGGTGGTTTTGAACTGAGCAAGTGGAGCTCAAACCATCCTCCGCTCCTGGATGACCCAGCTGAACAACAACCAGTTGAGCTTTGCAATGATGACTCCGATCACATTATCAAAATTTTGGGAATGACATGGGACCCACATGCAGATATTTTCAAATATAGTGTTCAGCAACCAGACAACGGCTATACCAAACGTAATGTCTTGTCGGTCATAGCTCGACTCTATGACCCCCTTGGTTATCTAGCCCCAGTTGTGTTCTTCGCAAAATGTATCCTCCAAGAGACTTGGAAAAGTGGAATTGCTTGGGATGATGTTGTTCCTGATCATGTGAAGGTTTCCTGGGATAAATTTCTCAGTGACTTCTGTAATCTATCCCACATTGCTATACCTCGACTTTTGGTAAAAACTGACTCCATATATCGTCTTGTATGTTTTTCAGACGCTTCTGAAAAGGGATACTGTGCAATGGCATATCTCCATGGAACTCAGGGAAATACTGCAACCATGTCATTACTCAAAGCCAAAACACGTCTTGCACCACTCAAATCATTGACAGTTCCACGGTTGGAATTGTGTGGAGCATTGTTGCTCTCTCAATTAATTCAATCACTTTCACCACTCATCAACAACCTCAATATAACATCAACCTTCTGCTTCACCGACTCCACCATTGTCTTGGCGTGGTTAAAGACTCCTGCCCACCAACTAAAGACGTTTGTATCTAATCGAACACAACAAATACTAAGTGTTACTCATGTTGGTGATTGGTACCACATCAGTGGAGTGGAAAATCCAGCCGACATTGGATCACGCGGAGTGTTGCCTACTGTTCTACTTCACCATGAGCTTTGGTGGTCTGGCCCTTCATGGTGCTCCCAATCTCTTGACCAGTGGCCAATCACGCAGTCTGTTCAGAATGTTGATCTCCCAGAGTTGAAGTCTGTGATTCATAACACGCTAACAACCATTCAGGACACTAATCACATCCTGAATTACGTTAATCGTTGCTCGTCCTTCCTACGCCTTGTTAGAGTCATGGGCTATGTTCGCAGGTTCATCTCTAATGCTCGTATTCCCAAGAGAAGGAGAAGGAAACGCAAGGCAGGAGCACTCACATCTGTTGAGCTTAACCTTGCTCAAACCAACATATTGAAGCTTCTTCAACGCCAACACTTTCCTGAAGCATTTAGGAGAACTGATCAACCCTTACCTCTTGAGTTGCGTCGATTGTCTATTTTCATTGATCATGAAGGGATTGTTAGAGTTGGAGGAAGGTTATCTAACGCACCTTTGCCTATTACTCAGCGACACCCCATCTTACTACCGAACCGTTCCCACTTCACGAACCTTGTGATTGACCATCTGCACAAGAAAAACCATCATCCTGGACCTACTGCCTTACTTGCCTTCATTAGGCAACAATATTGGATCCCACGCGCAAGGAATTTGGTAAGGTTACATAAAATGAGATGTGTGACTTGTACCAGATATAGTAAAGCATTCGCTCAACCAGTTATGGGTGATTTACCTTTGTCTCGGGTTACAGGAGTTCGTCCCTTTTTGCATTGTGGAGTTGATTTCGCTGGTCCTTTCATCTGCCGCGACTCATCACGTCGTAATGCTAAGACTCACAAGAGCTATCTTTGTGTGTTCATCTGTATGGCGTCCCGTGCTGTCCATCTTGAACTGTGTACATCATTATCGGTGGAAGCTTTCCTCGATGTGTTTGACAGGTTTATCGCAAGGCGTGGTATTCCTGCTAGGATGCACTCAGACTGTGGGACTAATTTCGTTGGAGCAGCTAGATATCTCAAAGAGACCGCAGAATTTATTAATGACCACCATAATCAAGCTTCTATCATGGATCATACCTCCCATTTATCCGTTGAGTGGAGCTTTAACCCTCCTGGATCTCCACATTTCGGTGGGAGCTGGGAATCAGCTGTGAAGTCCGCAAAGTCGCTCTTGCACAAAACCCTTGGGGGTCGACCTTTTACTGAGAATGAACTCCACACCCTATTTGTTAAAATAGAGGGGATTCTGAATTCGCGACCCATCCTCAGATTGCGACTCTCAGATTGCCCAGAGGATGCAGAGGTACTCACGCCCGGACACTTTACCATCGGCCAACCAATCAACGCACTGCCAGAACCTAATCTGCAGGACATCTCATCAAGCCATCTTAATCGTTGGCAGCTCATACAAGAAAGGGTCCAGTATTTTTGGCAGCGGTGGCGAACTGAATATCTCTCTTCACTGCAAGCCCGCAACAAGTGGAACCATCGTACTTCCAACCTTCGCGTTGGTGATTTAGCTTTTCTCAAGGATGTTCAAACATCACCTGCACACTGGCCCATGGCCCGCATCCTGGAGGTCCACCCTGGCAAGGACAACACTGTTCGTGTTGTAACTCTTCGAACTTCCAAAGGCATTTTTAAGCGTTCCACTGTAAATTTGATTCCTTTGCCAATTAATGATCATTCTAATCACTCATAAATTCTTTCTGGTCAGCCTCAGTCGAAAATAGGGGGGAGTATGTTTACGCCGCTCTTGTATTTTCGACTCACCTGAGATTTTCCACTTTTCACTCCATAGCACTATTTTCACAAACCACAATTCTTATCACTTAACACCACTAAATTATTCTTATCATTACCTTCTCATTCAAACATCTTTTCTTTCCTGTCCACGGCGTGCCAAGGACGGATGCGCTGGATTGTGTCGAGTGATCCATGCTGGATCGGCACTGCGCATTCCTTCTGTATGTGTTTTTTGTTATTTATTGCATTTTTCTATGTATCTATTTATTGCTGATCAGCTCTTTATATTGTTAAAATTATCTAGTTATTAGAACCTGTTTTTTATTGTTATTAAGCAAATTCAGTGCAAGTGATGTGTGATTGTTGTGCTCCGGCCCCTGTGACGTCACTCGCCAGCCATCTTCCCATCAGCCGGTCTCCTGGAAAATTCATTATTCATTGTTCATGCTATCAACCCGTACACCGTCTCGCCCCCTTTTCTTTTCATTTTACCTCTTGTGGTTTATACAGTTTCAAGTATATCAGAACCTAGTTCCCTTGTGACGCTGCATATTAGTTGGATCCGAGTTTCTCACGATCTGAGGACTCGTGGAATTTATTGGAAAGAGCGATCGCATTTTCTGAAGGAGCTGCTGGCACCGGGAGGTGTCCATTCTTTGTGTTCTGCGCCACGTGCACCCTCGCCGGCACCTTGGGGAGGAAGGCACCACACAATATCAAGTATATCTCTAGAGTACTTGATGGACAGAGGTAAACTTGATAGCTAAACTAAGTAATCGCATATTATTGCCGCCAGTGCTATATCAACTACTGCTTTGTGGATCCACCCGTTCTTACCACATCTCTACCTACCACGTCATCATATCTACCTACCTATTCAAAGACTTTGCTGATCACATAGCTATAAGACCAAATCCTTCTTGTATGCTATATCACAGTAGGTACATACTGCATATCAATCTGGGTGGCCACTCACTAGGTAGGCATTGAAAGAGCATTACTTGATGCAAATATAACTTGTGGAAGCCGTGGTGTACGGTGTTTCCAAACGTATCTCTTGAATTTCATTGCTTACATACCTATAGACACATTAATTTTCTCCCAAATTGGGAGTGGTCCTTCGAGAAGATTATTTATCACTATCCATTAGGTAGGTACTTACTTATTGATCTCATCATCAACTTAGGCTCCCGGTAATTGGTGCATATATCCACACCTATCATCAATTCTGTTCTTTAGTGGAATATACTAGTCACCCCACCGGCCCAAACAGTAATGCATCTTGACAGAAACGAGTTTTTATCGCTACTGGAAGAACTAGCTCTCTGGTAAGGTTATTTTCTAGAACGAGTTTTTTGTTCACTTTCTGGAATAATGCCGAATGCCACTGTAATTCTGCCATGGGCATTAGGACTGGTCAAAAACACTGCAGGGCTATTGTCGGAACCAATTCCCAGTAATGTCAGTGCAGCTAGCTTTTCGAACATTGGCAATTGTTCCAGCCATTCGTTGATCGAAATCTTCTTGAATAGCTCTGTAGCTTTGAGATAAAAGTTCTGTTGTGGGTAGAATACAACTTCTTTCGCATGATCCAGGTTGATCTGCGAGATTTTATCATCGATGCCGTAGTTGGCTCCTGTGATTCACAATATTTAAAGGCCAGTGCATGTTCCCAAATGCTTGAACAGTTCTATGGAGTTCATGTGCCATATTTTGAATGGCTTGACATGGCTCAGATTGACATCTTTTGCGACAGCGTCGCCAGTTATGTCACAGCTAAAAAATCTAGAGTCGACTATCGACGTATTGCCAGTCAGCATAGGCGCGGCAGGCGATCTAACCCGAGTGATTTCAATTTAATAGTCCTCAGATTTTGAATGCCCTTTACTCTATCCAGAATTGCATCGATGACTTGCCTTACCTTATTATGTTCAGCAGTGTCACATTCACCTCGTTATAAAATAGAGTCATTGATATTGCAAACCAGCTAGATTTCTGAGACAGTGCCAGTTGTTTGGAAAGGCATCCAGTGATATTTTTTTTACGTTGATTAAAATACTTGTTAATGATTCCATATTGTCGCTGCTGCTGTTTGCTATTTTGTATTCCTAACACAAGTTCCCAAGAAGTGTTGTATTTCCATTCGGCCATCAGTATCGACAGTGTCTGATATGTACCGGCCAGTAAGTACTGTGCTACTCAACATAGTGGTGAGGCTGATAACAGTATAAATAGTGTTTCACAGCACCACCAATCATGTATTGCATGTGTCTGTAACAATATTCTTTTGTGGTCGTACCTAATTTCTTCCTGCCACAAGTTCAGATAGGGAGGTAGAGAAAAGTGTTGTTTCGCGAAAACGTACCAAAGAAGGAGTATTATAATATTTATACTCCAAATGTAACGACCTCTGGTGACGTGAACACTGTCATGTGCTACAAACACGCCTTAGCACCCACGCTGATTAATACAGTAGTACGACAGCGGAAAGGAACAAAGGAAGACTAAATGGAGGAACGGTGTAACGCATCAAAAACACCATTAGTAGTATGTGGGTCATCGATCCTGGGAGGCGTACCCGTCATCAGCTCTCAACTAGGAAGCCCCTTGACGGCAACGCAAGGACGATGTGCCCGAGATTACGCTCAGCTGGATGAGAACGTTGACCCGGTTTGTTTCACTGTTTCAGGCCGGATTCGTTCTAAAGCCTAATAAATAAACAAACCTGAAATCACTTTCATTCATTAAAGTTCAACGCCTTGTGTTTGTTTTTTATTTTCCTTAAAAAGCTGACGTTACTGTAAAAATGCTCGTCACTTAAGGTTATTGTTATTTCGCTCTGATTCGGCTGCGTTCAGCCGCATATTTCGGACAAAAGTGATTGCATCAGTGTCGGTAGTTCGGAAGTTCCCAATTATGTTACTTACCAATTCATACTAGCAATTGCATCCGTTGTTGGCACGTGTGCCCGTGTTACGAAACGTAGGTAGGTAACTGATCAATTCAATAGCCAATATAGTTCCAGTCCATTTCTCGCATTATATTCATGTCGAAAAGGTTTTGAGCACTTTGAGCACTTTATATGCCAAGAATTGTTAACAACGCATTATTATTATCGTTTTTTATTTTACAAAAAATTAATTAATAAATACCCAGCTTTGTAAAAAATTTGTCGATATTCACCATTTTTTACTGTTTGTGTCAATTTTTTTAGCACTGGTAATTTTAAGCATAATGAAATTTAAGCAAATTTTTCAGCATAATGGTGAACTTTTGGCATTTTGTGTCTTTACTTTGGCACATAAACGAAAAAAGCGTTAAAAAAAGCGTTAAATAAAAGCGTTACGGTTGGTTTTCTGATGGTTTCCGCTTACAACCGAGTCGTTGCTAGGGAAATGTTACTTCGTCGTTTTTCATCCCACGAAATTCGTTGACCATTCGTTCGAAAGCTTTCGATTTATCCAACCATATTATGTTAACTACTGCTAAGTGCGTGGCCAACAAACTGAGTTATGAGCATGGTTATATAAATAACCATTGCAACCGCTTGTTAATTTCTGATGATTTCATTGAGCTGGTGTTTCGATGATTTGATTCATAGCAGGTGATCCGAATATTGCGAGAACGGTTTGATTTGTGAAGATGTGGTTAAATCATTTTAATAGGTAATTTCTATACTTTACTTTCCAGGAAGCTGTAATTTCGTATGTAGCCTCTTTAGGACATTTACTTGACCATACCCAGGTTCCGGATCAGATGAGAGGCTCTTAAAGCTAATTTCTATGCTTTACACTCTAGGAAGCTGTAATTTCGTATGTAGCCTCTTTAGGACATTTACTTGACCATACCCAGGTTCCGGATCAGATGAGAGGCTCTTAAAGCTAATTTCTATGCTTTACACTCTAGGAAGCTGTAATTTCGTATGTAGCCTCTTTAGGACATTTACTTGACGATGCCGGGGGTCCGGATCAGCTGAGTGGCTCTTAAAGCTAATTTCTATGCTTTACACTCTAGGAAGCTGTAATTTCGTATGTAGCCTCTTTAGGACATTTACCTGACGATGCCCGGGGTCCGGATCAGCTGAGTGGCTCTTAGAGCTTGCATACGAGTCCGCAACTAAAGACATAAAATGTCCCAATGTGTTGCAGACTCGTATGCAAGCGTTTCTTTATACACTAAATAAGCAGCAACATTGCCGAAGCGAAAAGATGAGACCGACAACTTAAACGGTTTTAAAACTTTATCAACTCTAGCTGTATCGCCGAACACACCCGCCACAAATCCTCCCCCGAAAGTGACTTTCGCGTATTATAGGGGGACGCCCTATTGAAATTGATGACCGTGACGCATTTTTATGGGTTGTATTCGAGTGAAAGGAACTGAATTTTATCACGGATTCGGTCTTAGAATGGTCTGAAACGGATTGATATGCGGTCATTTTTTGTCTCATGCTTGGGTTGTCCCCCACCCCCTTGGATCAATTCCAATAGGCTCTTGTTAAACAGTGTTGGGCATAATCTTATCGTCGAATACGAATAGGATTGTAATCGCGATAATTATTCGTTGATTCTGAGTCAACTGCGATTATATTCGTATTCGTGTAATCGTATTCGTCTGTCGTCGATTACACGAATACAACCTATAAAAATGCGGCACGGTCATCAATTTCAATAGGGCGTCCCCCCCCCCCCCTATAATACGCGAAGCCTTGCTAAAATTACCTTCTGGGGGACGTCCTATTGAAATAGATTTGAGACAAATAGGATGGGCTCCAATAGTTGAATTGGCTTTAAAGACGTCCCTCTGAAGCTAGGTAATATTAGCAAAACTTTGCGTATCATAGGAGGGACGCCCTATTGAAATTTATGAACGTGACGCATTTTTATGGGTTGTATTCGTGTAACCGCAGACAGACGAATACGATTACACGAATACGAATATAATCGCAGTTGACTCAGAATCAACGAATAATTATCGCGATTACAATCGTATTCGTATTCGACGATTATGCCCAACACTGTTGTTAACCAAGCGTTGCCTATAAAACACAGGCAAGGCTTTTGGTTAATAAGAGGAACGACCAGAAAACTGACAAGCTAGGATGCAACCGTTCTTGCCTTAGTTTGGGCCAGAAGTACCTACTCCAAATTTGATGAATTCATGATTTGTATATTAAGCTAACTCGAAACAACTTAACCGAATGCCTTCAACTTTATTCCGGGCTGCTAACTACTTGAAAGCCAACTCATAGACAGCCCAACTCTTCACGGATCATTTGAGCCTCTAACTGCCTCTGGTCCTGTGATAAAACGGCGATTTCACGGCCAGAATTTCCTGCTTGTATTGTTCGGCTTCGTCGCATGCTCCGATCCCCAACGGTTTAACATTTGAATTGAATTAATCGCGATTGATTTTTTTTCTTTTTTTTCGAGATGGACAATTGACTTTTTGATGCCTGCGGACACGTGGATCATTAACTTGTCATATTCTTGTCAAAATGCATAAATTTTGGTTCATTATTTCAAATTCCAGTATTGAATCCGAGAAGCAAAAGTAATGAAGGCAAAAATACGTTTTCTTGAATGAAAACACAATTATTTTTCGTTTCATATTTAATCTATTTTTCTTGTAGTAATGGATTTGAACTTAATCCTTTGGAGTTTCAATAATAAAAAATAATAAATAAGACTTTGGAGATTAAAACTGAAGTAACCAAATAAGATACTTAATATAATGTTCAACGTGAAATTAATGAAAATCGAAATGAATAAATAATTAAACTACATAAATAAATTCGCGTTCACGAAAATTCATACTACCTTATTTTCTTACGCCCATCTACCTTTTGTTTACTGATAGTTATTGTTTAGGTGAACCAGAGGTGGGATTTCAAATATGTTAGAAAACCAATTACCTATGGCATAAATGATGTTTTAAAAATGAAGTGAATCATATGCAAAGAAATAAATTAAGGAGCTCCTTTTAAGTTACTGTACAAGAGTGCGTATAATTACTGAAACTGACGAGTACCTGCTATTGATATTGTACTTGGTAATAATGTTCTTTGAGGATGTTGAATGACGAGCAATAATTTATTGATGTTAGGAATTCTGACCATTTGGTGCAGAACGGAGGATTATGTGCCAGTGTAGACGGTTTTAACCAGATTCTGCGGAGAGTCAATACACAGCAAGCGTAGCGATGAAAAGGGAAGAAGAGTGATGCTGCCGAGAACGTCCTTTATTATAGAAATGGCCAAATGTTGTGTCAGCGTCGTCCTGGTAGATGTGAGTCTTGGGTACGGGATGCTGCTGACCCTTCCACAAGAAACTATTCAAAACAGTTCCTAGATGCTGAAGACCACGAGATTTTGAGAAGTCAGCCACGAGGTGGATTTAGTTTGCAGTATCAAATAGCAAGTGGCGTCTTGATGGAGGGAACAGTGGTTGTATTGAAAGATAGTTGCGAGGGAGGGGGGGAGAATTCATGAGAAGAGAAGGATCACTGAATCTGGTTGTGGTATCTTAGTCAAGCACAAGAACATTCCACTTCACCGATAAATACTTGTGGTAATAAAGCGCCGACTGTTTATCATCTTTGGTCGGCAGAATATAAGCTGCCGAGCTATTGATATTGTACTTAGTGTTGTTATATTGTACTTAATGTTCTTTGAGGATGTTGAATGACGAGCAATAATTTATTGATGTTAGGAATTCTAACTATTTAGTGCAGGGCGGAGGATTATGTGCCAGTGTAGACGGTTTTAACCAGATTCTGCGGAGAGTCAATACACAGCATGCGTAGCGATGAATAGGGAAGAAGAGCGGTGCTACCGAGAACATCCTTGATATATAGAAATGGCCAAATGTGTCAGCGTCGTCCTAGGGCCTATTTCATAAAGCAACAAGTGACAAGTTACAAGGTGATTTTATGTACTAGTTGTAAAAAATGAGTGTGCAAGCATTTCATAAAGGTTCAAGTATAGACTTGTGAAGCACTGTGAAAATTAACAAGTGTACAGGCAAATGCGGACAAGTGTTTCCCCATCATTTTGAGCGAATCACTGTTTTACAGTTGTAAAAAAGCCGATTTTTAACCTACGTCCATTCACCTGTAAACTTGTTATTTTCCAGCATTATGAGTTGACAATTTTTCGGTTTAATATGTGGGAACCATCTCCGCTGAAGAATACAGACAAGAAAGAAGCATTCAGCGTAGAAGACGCCAACGATTTTTTTCGGTCACGAATAAACGCTCATTTCGTAGGTATTTTTGAGTTTAACGAGAGATTTAGGATGTCTTCCGAGACCCTTGAGATGGTGCGTGACCCTGTGCAATTTTTCCTGATCGGGTATTGAGGATCTCCCCATCACTGAAGAACAAAGTGAAGTGTGTCATCTCGAAGTTACAGATGACATTCCTAACCCAGCAGCATTAAGACTTGATGAATTGATTAATCATTTCCACTGAATGAAGAGGAAACATCCGATTATGCCAGCCATCAGAATAAGTTGAAATCAGATACACACTTTTTCCACTTTTCAGTTTATAATTTGTCCGTCTTCCAATCATGTCACTCAGTCATGTACGATAAACATCCTATCGTGTACTTGGAATCGTTTTTACATTATGATTCGCTGACAAAACTTCAATTTCGGCATCCCTCTTGACGTTGTTCATTTCGTTAGTTCCCACACGCCGTTTTTCTTTTCTGCTACTCTTGTAAACTTGGCTTCTACAAGTGTAACTGTTCTACACTTGTACTCTTTGTTTTGGTGAAACACTTGTTCTAGTTTACCGTACATTATAAAAGCACCTGTACTTGTTAACTTATAACTTGTGGTTTTATGAAATGGGTCCGTGGTAGATGTGAGTCTTGGGTAGGGGATGCTGCTGACCCTTCCACAAGAAAATATTCAAAACAGTGGATGCTGAAGACTACGAGATTGTGAGAAGTCAGCCACGAGGTGGATTCAGTTTGCAGTCTCAAATAGCAAGTGGCGTCTCGATGGAGTTAACAGTGGTTGAGTTGAGAGATAGTTGCAAGGGGAGGGGGAGGATTCATGGGAAGAGAAGGATCACTGAATCAGGTTGTGGCATCGTAAACTTCGTTCTCAGTGTGCGTTCTGCCAGTTCCGAACGGTTCTAACAGTCCCCGATTTTTGTCGGAACTGTCAGAACTCGAACCTGAGAACGTAGTTAACGCATGCGCATTTCAAAATTTTCGGAGCTCTTGAAGTAAACAAATTGCGCTCCTCGGCTTTGGTTGCCGCTTGTTCCCTATAATTTTCCGGGTGAAATTTCGCTTTGTTCTGTTGTTCGCTGTTCTTCATTGGAATTTCTTCATCGAAATGTCAACTAGTAGCTTGTCAAGTTTGGAAGGCGATAGTTTCGACTATGGTGGTGACGTTTTATGGTTTGTAGACGATGAGGACGAGATTGAAGTTGTAGTTGGATCTCGTCAAACGAGACGAAAAGTTTGTTACAAACAACAACACAGGTTATTCCACTTCCAAGTTCTGAAATCGTTGGCAGTGCAGAACACGGTTCCACAAGTTCCGGAACGCCCCGGGATTTTCCGTCCCAGTTCTGATGAGTTCCAGAACTGTCAGAACGCGCACTGAGAACGAAGCTGATGTCAGGCACAAAGAACACTTCACTTCACTGATAAATACTAGAGGTAATAAAGCGCCGGCTGTTTATCATCTTCGGTCGGCAGAACATAATCAAATATACAAAAAAATAAACGAATTATACTCTTAGGCGTGAGCAGTTATTGTCGCTAAGAAGGAGACGATCCCGTTATTATTCAAGCACTTTTCATTAGGCTTCTGGCATTATTAATGTTCAGTACTGTTAAGTGACGTGACCGCAATTTTCGATCCACTGAGTCACACTGAGGATGCTCTCCCACACGCGTCCTCGCTTCCTACGCGATCTCTCTCTCTCTCTCTCACTCTCTTTCTCTCTTGCTCCTTTACTTATCCCATCTCATCTCGTTGGTTAAAAGGTTTTACTTTCATCATCCCACCAAAAAGGCATTGAGGTATAATACCATACTGGAGTCAAAATCAAAGATAACTATTCATTTCATCAAACCTGAAAATGGATTTCCACAAAACCTTAACTCTGAAAGCTTGGAATAGAATTTTTTTAAAGTATCGTGTTGTATACCATTTTCTGGTTGTGTTTAGAAGGGTAAGGACAGTAATTGGAATTTCTGCATTACAGGCCCAAATCGCACTAAACGTTAATTACCGGGTTCAAAAATCTAATTAGCCAGTAAATAATTGATTTTATCAAAAGCTGATATCCCAGGTGTCCTAAAGTAACCCCCCCACCCAAACTATTTTCCACAATTTTTGAGATATTAAAATGAACATTGGAGAGCGTTTTTGGGGTGCCTGATACCTACCAAGTTTTAAGCAGAAAAAAATTCAAACGTTTTTGGACAACTCAAATGTCCAGCAACAGACAGTTGTCCAACTACCCAAAAGTCCAACAACAAGACAATCCAAGTCCCTACTTGGTAAATTTTTTTCCCATTCTTTGCCGAGTGGCGCCTCATTTTAAAAATTGAAAAAAAAAAAAAAAATCCATGTGCTCAAGTTTTACTTTAATATTTAAAAATATTGGAAAAACTTAATGGGGGATTATTTATTACTCAATACATATCTGCAGGGAATTTTGTTGCACCCAAACCCATATTGACTTTAACCACTCATGGCCCACATTATGTAGTTTATAGCCACTTGAAAATTCCGCAAAACTTTTCGAGATCCAGATACAAAAAATACGTACTAACCTGGTTAATAACTACAGGATTTATGCATATTGAATCAATATAAAATATCTCACATGCTTAACAGAATGATTATAGCTAGTAGTTTTGGTTATAAACAATACAACAGTAATTATAAATCTGTATGTAAAGATTGGTAAAATCATTAAAGTTTATTAAAGGATTGCTATTATTAAAATTCAATTTGTATAATAATTTAGATACCTACCTAGATAGATATACTTCTTTATTTGGTACTTTTTTATATTGATATAATCATTTCATAAAAATTAATGCAAATATACTATTCTATTAGGTATATTTTATTATATTCTGTCTCAAAATTTGTGGAAAAATGTAATGGTGGGGGGGGGGGGGGTTGGAGGTAGAGAGGTGGGTTGGAGACACCCTGTATATAGCTGTGTTGTGCGAAATGCGTTCATTTCCAACTTTCTTCCAATACTTATTTACCGTGTTTTTTCCAAAAACGACCTCCAATAATTATATTTGCCGAGTTTCATCTAAATTATTCCAACCGTTTGCAACATTTGTCATCCTGAGAAGTCGGCTGTTTCCGGTGACGAGCGAACGTCTCTTAAATACGACTAAGAGGAAAAAGAAAACCTGACGTTTCTAAAAATAGTTTCGCGGTAATTCAAGCTGACCTTCCAAGAAATGCGTTTTTCCCAACTATATAAATTTAAAGAGATTGCAGATCTCCATTTTTAAACTCTGAATCATCTGGATTGTCACATTTTTGTCACATACCAGGTTGAACGGATGGTATACAGATATTTACCTAGATACTGAAGCATTTAAGTCCCTTAGAGATACCTTAGGAATTGCGAATGAATGTAAAATACCTCATTGACATTGAGACCCAATATCTCATTGAGTGATTGAGGGAGCGTGGAGCAAACACATAAAAATTGAATGAACGAAACATTATAATTCCTTTGTAGTTGAAATTAAACTGAGTTTGTACATTCGTTCAGTTATCTCTGTTTCTGAAAGTAGGTATTTTATTCCAAATTTCACCATTTTATTCCATTTCTACCGAGTCTTAAGACCTAGATTCATTATTCATTCGAGACTAACTAATAAAAATCCGAAAGAAATAATTTAAAAGTGTCTGACCGTCATTTACCTTCTGTTTCGGCCGTCATTACCTATTTTATATACATCTCGAACATTTTCGTATGTGAGTTAAGTTCCCAAACTAATTCAAAAATCCATGCAAGAAAATGAAGCCATGTAATCACATTAATAGTAATATGGAAGTAGGTTAGAATATGTGAAACACTGCAAATTACGAGTATCACACAAAGGTTTATTATTTCTGTATTAGACTGCCCTTCTACTCAGATCACTATATCATATATATCTATATATCTACTCAGATCACAATACCTATAAAACCCCGTGTAATAATGTATTATTAACGAAACTCGAAGCTTAGCGCCTCGCAAGGGTTCAGCTTCAGCCAAGCGCCTGGAACCCACAGTTTTACGAGTTATTACAAATAACTCTCTTCTATTATTCAGTAAAAAATAGAACATTTGAACATTAATGTACAAAATTACGCTGAAAAATGTACTAAACTGTCATTAAAATGTTCTTAAAAAATAGCAGATTATTATTTATAACGAATTTTGTGCGATGAAATTGGTAATTATCAATTTCTTTCACTCGAAGAGCTCAACTTTCAAAACAATGTAACATAATACTATAATTTACAAAAATTCGCTCATACGATCATGCTGCGTGACTGGAAGTTTTTAAATCAGTTATGAATTTGGTCTAGTTTTGGAAAATATGTCAGTAGTTTCAAATTTCATGTTGGATGTTTATTGATGGAAATTTACTGTCGGTGGATGGTAATAAGGGGTGGGGGGGTGGGAGAGTATTTCCGAGATGTCGTGATATATTTGTTTTTTCTCTTATTGTAACCATCAGAAACATTATATACAAACCATTTATAGTGACGACCCTGTAATGAATGCATTACTTACCAATAAATGTTTTAATTCAGAATGTACCATTACCTACCTATTACGTTATCCTGTGACCGTCATTACCACTTCCTTCACTACCCAAATGAATAACTCGAAACGTATTTGGCATACTACCATGAAAAGGAAAGAGGTTTCATCCTCATTAATGGTGCACATAACATGAATAGGTATTTTTCTGGTAATATAAGGCACCGCCCACTTCTGAGGGTCCGCCTTCAAAACCCTCACAATTCCCACTGAACGTCCGAAAAACGGGCCACGGCGATTCGTTAGGCCCCGGGCCGCGATCCCCCAGGCCATTAACCAATTTTTAGAAAGTTCCACCGGGTCGCCTTGGAACGGAATGGATTAATGAGTGCGTGGCTTCCACCGTCCGTTATGAATATTTTATGAGCAATCTGATCAGACACGGCCTCTTTACAAATCTCACTAGTCTAACTGCATTTCGAATGGTTCGTTTGGAAGGCACGTTGCGCAACGAATATTTCTCCTCGATTGGAAGACCGAAGAGGATCTTACATTACGCTACGGAAGGTATTTGATATGGAAATGAATAGAAAGAAACGAAATTAGTTTGCGCTGCAGGAGATGGGCGGTTACATTTTAGAGATAGCACGCAAGTTAAACTAGAGAATAGAAAAACCCTTACAAATCGTTAAGTAAACTTTTCGAGGGAGATAATTTGGGTCTTGATAAGTTTATCTTGGTTTTCAAACCTTAATGAATTGGGATTGTGTCTAGCAGCATAGTAAATTGTATTCCCTTATTCCTATTAATATAGGATCATACACCGATTCCAAGAAAGATGCGTACAGCGAAATAAGCGTACACTAGGAATCTTGCCAAAGATGCGAACGGGACCAATTTTTTACAGATGGTCAGGGTAAGCTATGCCGTCAAAACATTTTGTTGTTGTTGTCTTGATGCTCGCAATCTCGCATCTCAAAAACACATAACATCAAGTAGGCAACCTCTTAGTAAAAATTCAGATTAGTTGGTCATTGTATAGTTTGATGGTCTGGATGCTCGCAAGCTCGCATCTGAAAAATACATAACATCAAGTAGTCAATACCTTAGTCACAATTCAGATTAGTTACCTCTTAATCTCTTCAATAGCTACTGTTTCCTCATGTACGCATATTTCGCTGTACTCATTTTTCGGCCCACCCGTACAACTTCCTCGACCGGCCTAGACCCCACCCATCATGACTGGTCTCGAGATGTTAAAGGCTTGGGTAGCTGAAGCTCAGAAACACCCTCCTTTGCTAGTGCTTCAGCACTCACGTTTCCTGCAATTCTACCGAGAGCTGTGTAGCACAGAAACTGTAGGTCAGACCCCCGAGTCAGCTGACGCTCAACGAAACACCCATAGCCAGAACCTGAGAGCGACGCCTCTCAGCAAGATACGCTAGCATAGCGAACGGTGAGGAGCATTTAAATGCATTGTTTATAAGCTGCTCCCCCGTTATAGACAGCAATTTTTTGAAAATCGATGCACTTGCACCTTGCACCCTCTGCAATTTAGTAGATATGCAGGATCTTGTACAAATTATTGTTTCGTTACGGTGTGCAGACATTGATTTGAAAATTTGCAGGTTACCAAACGCGCTTTCGCGAGTAGGTATAGGTATACACAGGTCACTAAATGAGAAATTCAAATGATTCATGCATGCAGTGAGACTGAGATATACCGGCAAGGCTAACAGATTTGTTGTACATGCCTTCTCAGATGTATACCGCACTTCTACCTTCACGGAGAAACTGATCTGTCTGCTTCTGGTCAATTCTAGTTTTTACTCAACAAGTTGAACATAGGTGAAGTAGAATAATGTACCTTTATATCATTTTGCAATTCCTTCAAGTTATGCTCCTACATAACAACGCATACATAGATCAATATTCTGCCAGTGATCTATGAAGTTGTTTTACAGATACGAGGAAGCTACATAACTACCGAACTAAACATGCATTTTTATGTTACCTAATTATATTTCTATATTGTTTTTATACATTTCAATGATGCATTTCACACTTGAATAGTTGAAGAAGCTGTTGTACCTGCTCCTTGTAAACTCATGTTTCCACTTAACAAGTTGTATGAAGTAGGTCTGGTCCTTGAACAGTATGAAACGCGATTTCTCATCTCTTGGGTCGACAAATTGAAAGACAATTTCGTAAGGGCTTTTGAGACTTTTCATCTTACAAGTTGAATTCTAAATAAGGTCTGGCAACTAAACGTTGATATATTTAACCAACCTAATCTCTGAATTCTGTTGATGACAGATAAATTTCACCCATGGTTAGCATTTCCATTTCTTGTACTCTGGGTTCACTTTGCTGTTGCTAACTTCGGGGAAGACAAAAGGGCACCATCTGATGCTGAGCGAGACAGCTATGGAAGTGATGTGACATGACGCTACTGTCAGCCCAATTTGTGATAAGAGCAACCTACCTCAACCTGCATCAACGTTCTCCACTTCTCTCGACTTGCAAAACTGGGGCTCACCGCTGGCCCACAAACGTTGTGTGGTTGCGATCACATGCCGCGGTTGGTTGTTGCCAACATTGATTTTCTTCAATCGGAGCCGTGTGCTGAAATAGGCTTTCGATGGAGATAATCAGGTTGTTGCATCGCAACGCTGGATTTTGCACTGTTACGAATTCCTGCACTTGCTGTAAAGATATTAACCGATGTCCTTTTGATTGATTGAAAAAAGTTGAATTTATAGATATACATAAAACCTAAATCAAAACCAATTGCTGGGTTTGTTTCGATTGTCCTAGAAGTGCTGGGTTCCTGATAGTTATTTACATAGTAGTTATACTTTGCTAAGTCGAGTTTCGTTCGGGAGAACTTTAAAAATGTGTTGGGGAGTCCGACACCCCTGTGGTGTGTTCTACGGTTAATCTTGTTACCAAAGTTCTGTTTGTAAATCTCATATCCACTAGTATATGCAATATTATTCATATTATTATTATTGTAACATAAATAATATAATTCATCCAACTGCCATAATATGAATTTTATACAGAATTGAATGAAACTTTAGTTTAGCGGCTTTCCTAATTGTATGGCTACCTGGATCTCATGAACACAACGTAACAATCATCGCGGTGGGGTAGTTTAAACGAGATGTTAGATGTTAGTTCGATTATTTGCGTTGGAGGTTAAAAATAATCAAGGGCACGAGCTTGACCTACCATTCAGTGCAAACATCGAAGGTCGCCTTTCCCTGTGTGACCAGTGGGAAGGTTCATTTGAAATATAATGTGGTGTTAGTTGTCCCTCACATTACAACGTGCAAGGCAACAGGAAGCCATGATTGCGATAAACTGTTATTATTCAGCTGCATCACAATGATGTTCCGATTACGTTTCCATGAATTGAAATTATCCACTTTATAAACTTCATCTATGATCTCCAATCCTCTTATATAAAAGAGAAAGAGATCATAGGCGACTGAGATCCGAATCTATGTTATTCAGCCTCTATCTATGTTATATGCTATTCAGCCTATGAAGCTGAAATTTGGAACAGTGCGCGGTTCCACGTTTTTCTAATGTTTCGCCGAGGCTCAAGGTGAAAGCAAAATGAAAACGAAATGAACTTCTCATTAGATAGGCTCGCTTTCCAATGGAGCTGGAATTTCAGCACAATCAATAATTCTCATTCTTTTCGCCATTTGTTTTGATTTACTCAATACTTCTTTTTGCGATTTGAATAATACCTATTTTGTTCACTTTTATTTAGCGATTCTGTGCACCCCTCGTTTCTCCGAAAATCCTCCTGTCCAGAATAAGAAGGACCTACCAAATCCAATGCTGTTGGTTCAACTGCGTGTTTGGACTGTTAAAATGTGAAAATCAAAAAATCTACATCGAAAATACTTTCATACTTCACACTTATATCGATAATAGGATCGAATGCAAGAACTGATATCAATATTGTTGGAAAACACAAAGAAATCTTGTTGTCAAACGTGAAATCGATACTTACGGTCATGGTTTTCTTGCCACTATCGATGTATTTTCTCGGATCCGAAGGTCATTACTCAGTAATGGAACACTGCCTGAAACCCAACCCACCTTACGGGAAACAATTGAAGACACTCACTCACCTATTCTCAGCCTCTACGCAGAAACCCATTAGAACAAACCTTCCCCCTTGGCTAGCGTCTCTCTGGAAATACGGCCAATACGGTCGGATGATCCTAAAGTATTTCCAGAAAGACGGTCCACACCGAATGGGCTAAGAACTCAACAGTGCCGGAGGCTAGATGGCATAAGCGCTAATGCGCTAATTTCCGGGAAGCATGGGTTGTACAAAAGCGCAAAAACTAAGGTGCGAAAGCGTAAAAATATGTCTTCTAAAAAAATATTCTCCTAGTTTCCTGCATATAATATAATTTTTTTCGCCTCGTAGAGTGGTACTAATATTGTATTAGAAAAAACTTATCAGTCAAGGAAATCGTCTAGTATATTTGTTCTACACCTTTTTTTGTAATTTTCTGACCAAAATAAATTTTTCCAGCCACACCTCGCGATTCAGCGGGAAATTTCCTTTGGAATGTGTGCTACTGGAGCTCAAGATAACGTAAAATAGAGCTAATATCAGGAAATTTCGAGTCAAAACCTAGAGACTCATTTTCCCAAAAGTAGAGTTTGGTTAGATACGAGATCTATTCTTAGTACCTACGACAAAATATCGGCATTACTCATGAACGCGAGATTTTCTTAGTTGTCAGTATGATATGCTTGTCATCGATTGTTGACATCTCCCCCGTCCCACTTCCGTCATCTCCTCCCGCACGTCACATTACTCGGCCGGCCCATCTCTCAGCTCCAAGTATTTGCGCTTATGCAACTGACTCCCTGCCATAAAGTCGCGCTTTTTTTCGCGCTTTTGCAACTCTCACTTGAACGTTCCCAAACGGATTAGCGCTTTCATACTCCTCTGATGCCGGAATGTAGGTACATTCCGTATATTGTTTTCAATAACAAACCTATATGTAATCGACCAACAAAAATATAGTTTTTAACCCCCACTCAAAAAACCTTTACGTTTAAAGATACGTAGATTCCCAAAATCAAACCTTGACCCCCAGCCAAAAGACATATCCATGTCAAATTGAAAATATCCATGTCAAAATTTCTCCCTTGATGGGAAAAACAAAAGATCATGGATATGTCTAGTACCTACTGCTTACCAGTTGGTACCTACTACTTAATTGTATACCAACCATGTAGTGCCTTCTTTTCACAAGATTATTCCATTATGGTTACAAAACAATATTAGTTTTTAACTTAGAGTAATAAATCAGCACTCCTTGACACTACAATGGCTTTGAGGTCATGAAATGTCGTGGTAAAATAAGAGCATTCCAAAAAGTGGCGAACGATTTTCCTACTATGAAAACTATGGGAGTTACTGTTCCCTAATAGCGCCATGGTTGTACGTGAAAATCAATAGAAAATGTGCCGGTCGGGAAAAAAAAAGTGTCGGTCGGGAAAAAAAAGTGTCGCGAAAAATTCCTTGACCCAAAGCCAAAAGACATATCCATGTCAAAAAAAAAAAAAAAAAATCTGTTTGTCCGCCTTCCGATGCTTTTCTTCGAAACTACTGGATCAAACTAGTTTCGAAATTTGACTTAAAAATCAAACATTGGCCGATGATGTTCCAGCAATCTCTGCTACACTTTTATCAACCCTCAAGGGTTAATCAAAAAGGGTGAATTCAAGGGAATGTTTTGGATGGATGACTGAATGATTGAATGGATCAACATGACTTGGGTGTGGTAGGGATGTGTCATGTTTTGCAGCTCTATCTACCTTTTCATTGCCTACCAAACTATTGTGTGATTTTATCCTGCAGAGTAGTGTTGTTGTTCCCAACTCTTTCATTTTCCGAATGAATGGCAAGAAGCTGCCTTCTATGCGGTTTGTGTTGGAAGACTGATTGATATGGGTGAGTGCCATAAGAGCACTCATGCTGCCGGACAGGATCAGTAGCTTGGCGTAACAGCGGATGTTCTGTTTTGCGTACTCCAAAGCTTTTTGGATTGCAAACTTCAGCTGTATATATTGAGGCTTGGTCCCATATTTTGAACATTGTGTGTGGGTCGTTTGAGGTTTCGTAAACGCACAAACAACACTGCTATCAATGGCTGACCCATCAGTGTATATGTGCAGAGCAGCATGATTTTATTGCAGATATTCGCTCAATAAGGCTGCATTTTAACATATTGTGCTCGGCGGGCCCTATGACCTAGAATGGAACTATGTATTTACATGGTTTTGCCGTTATGGCCACCGCGTTCAAAAGATGGATGATAGACGTATAACTGCTGCATAACATTAAAGATCTTTTTTGACCAATATGATTCAGTGAAATCGTCAACGGTTAAGCTTTGAACGGTTCTGAATTGTGATTGATTCTGAAAGTACAATGAACTCAGGTATCGTTTAGCCAACATCGATCTTCTCGTTTTCAAGGGGGTTCTCCGCTTTCTGTGTTTAAAATGTTTATTGCAGTTCGAAGGCTCTGGTTGCTTGGCGGAGTGCCTTATACTGAAATCTATAAGGTTTCAGCAGTTTAGGAACTCACATCAGGGTAAGAATTATGTGTTCACTCACTGGGATAGCACTGTCTACAATTCCATCAGCTTATAGTGTCGTCATAAGCTCGCAAGCTGCAGGCCATCAACATAATTGCAAATATCCATTCTGTACTCCACTCTTCAATTCACGTACAAGTATGTGTTCTATTGATTTGAATGAAGAATCTATACTTGATACGTCCATATTGTCCATTCATTCGTAAGATGTGTTTTCCCTTCGAATGAAGACATATTTTATCTGAAATACAAAATTCCAGTGTCTCTTTCTACATCCTCGATCTCAGATGTCGGAATCTCCGATTTCGCACTTCACGCATCTTCTCATGTCAACGTGTGGTGAGAAACAGATCGTGAGATGATTTATTCTATAGCGAACTAGATATTATTTACCCAGGATGAACATTTTGAACGGTTCCCACTACCGTCATCCTATTATCTTTCTCCTTTCTTAACGTTTGAGAGAACGTTCTGATGGGTCAATTTAGTCTGAAACAACTGAATAATTATAATAAGCCTTTTGTTTCAACATACTGTTGTTAATTGCCGTATGTCTTTCGAAAATGAAGTACCTGAGCACTTGAATTAATTATAACCTCGTGTGGAGAGGGAGTGAGAACATTATCAATAAATTATTGCTATCGTAGTCAGGAAAGTGCGGTTGGTGTTAACACTGAAACACCCCACCGGGGTGTCTGACACCCCAACCCGAATTCAAACTTTTGCTGCATGAAGAAAACATAACCCAGCGAGATGTAGCGGCCATGTAAATAACCATCAGGATCCCAGCTTACCGATACTGCCTCCTGACTAATCAGTAACAGTTTTGATTCCAAGTAGTTCACGTCAGAAACGCCTATGGGGTGTCCGACACCTCAGTGGCGTTTTAACGTCACTATGTTTGAAAGTGTTCCTTCCCATTTTCGATGGTTAAGGAACTTGGTGGGCGCATTTATATAGAAAATTGAATTTTAAATCGAAAGGTACTCAAAGAAATTTTTGTTCAAAGCGACCGTTACGGAGCTATGACGAAATAAGCTACATTTTAGTGAAACTACCTTTCAACTACCTCCGCTCTCTACTGCCTAAATGTCGGCTGACGCATTAGCGACATAGGTAGTGTTCTATTCTTTCCCTAGTTTTCAAATTGTCAAGTCCAACATGGTGAAATCGTCTCACTTAGTATTTTTCCCTAACGGGGAAGTTTTGAATTTTCTTGTATTTTGTATTTCTCCAGTGGAAATGAAGTGTCACTTACTGTTTCTCGGTTTCCCAACAAGCCTTAGGGACGCGAAATGTGATTTTTATAAACTGGTTTTCTTAATTTTTTTGTTTCTATCGTCTAGTCTTGAAACCTATGATTAATTTTTCGAAGAGAGTGTTTATTTATTTATTTTTTGGTAGGAACTATGAAGAAGGCTAAAAAAAATTATGTTTTTTCAGAGATGCAAATGTAAAAAAATAGTATTCAATTATAATTTTGTTTTTGAACGTTTATTTTACATTTTTCCTCATTACCTGGAACCCTTCAATTGATTTTCAAGCGTTTATGTGAAGAAAAAAAAAAACTAATTTGACTATTGTTTAACGACATTCAAGCGTAGGGGTGTCAAGCACCCCAGTGGTGTTGAATCAGTTGTAAAAACTATTGGTGTGTTCTAGGGGTTAAACTTCCTTAGACGGAACGAACTTCTATTTAAAAATAGTAAAAGTACCTTCCTTTTTCACACATATGGGGAGTAGGTATCGCACATCACCTCCTTCGAAACTATGTAGTTGGCCGCTGAATTGATTCCTCATGAAAAAACTATATACGGGTTTTTCAATACAATGTACTCGACTTCGCTTTTTATTCACGATTCTATAAGACGGGAACTATTGAAAACAATACCAAACTCGATTTTTGGTTGATGGCGACAATATTGTCGTTGGCGACGACTAATTCCTGCCTTCGTATCGTCACCAAAAACGTGAAACGTAAACAACAACATTTTGAGAGGATGTTTAAAAAAAAGTCTTGGTCGACTACATACGTTTATTATTGAAAATAATAAACCAAATTCGGAAACAACAACCTTTGTTTCAAGCAAAAAATTAGAAATTGGAATTCCCGCTTCTTGGGGAATCTATGAAGCAAAATGTGGAATGTGGTACAATACATACATCTTTCTCCTATGTTGTGAAAGTATTGTCAGACCTCATAATTGTGTTTGCTTACATAATCAATCATGTTAAAATCATCCTGTAAACGATCCAATCAACGTAACTTCAAATGACGTCCTTAGCCACCGAGTGAGTGATAGAAACCTGTACAAGCGCCTGGCCGAGGTCAGTTCAGATTATAGGAGAGAGCTCGAGTAGTATTGTATGGTAATTTCAGAGAAAGGGTTTTCTAGACGTAAATCTTTGTCTTGCGACTCGCATCTTACAACAATGCGTAGAGACCTGATCGTAGCAATGGGTCTATTGCTACCGACATCGCATCTCAAGCGTGTCTTCCTTGATGCTTGGTTTTGTAAAAGTTCACTCTTACGTACTTACGAACCAACGGACACATTCAATATTATAATGAAAAACTTACATCACGCTATATTGATTTCTCTAGAGGAGTCACGCAAGATCTAATAGATTATTTGACAATGCGCATTACATTATAATTAAATCATGCCCTGTTTAATATGTGTTGTCCATTTTGGCAATACATAATCCGCCCTTAGTGAATGATAATGTCAAGAAACGAGACTATCGTAATCAGTGGTTTCAGTTCAGTAGCTAAATTGGCTTTGTAGTGCAAGGGTACAAGACCGCTGCAAGTACACAGAGATTTATTATTTCTATATTGTATAGCTCTTCAATGCAGAACACCTGTCTATATTATTAAACGAATTATTAGGTAGGTATGTAATGTGTCTGCATAGATGAAGACGCCTACTGAAGAGAAATTAATAAAATTTAATAACACACCTAAACTTTCTTTTTACGGGCTGATGGTGCAGTGCCCAGAATTGGCAAAACTCTGGCAGTGGCGCGTAAGCCGCATAATGCCGATACCTTGCTGCAAGCCAAACACTATCTAGCGGCCATTGATGAAACTTAGTTCCCCCGAAAAATCATAGGGGCGCTGCTCCATTATAGTTTTTAGTGAGAGAACGCTCGGCTTTCCGTATTTCATTCGATTTTTTTGGAAAAATATAAGTAAATGACAAACAAAAAACATTACCGTTGCCTTGAAAGTTTTCGAGATCTCGGTTTTTCAATATTTCAGCCCTTAATTTTATCCCTTTAGGGTTGATCACAATTGATGCTGCTGTTAATGCCAATGTACGATTTTTCATCCAAATTTCATAACTTTGGTTCAGTTGTTTTAAAGAAACGGACGGGTTTTTTTTTTTTAAATTTGATTTTTAGATTCTATGCAACTTGAAATGTAAACCAACAAATTTTGAGGAGGGGTTAACGAATTTTTTGTCTTGGTCGAATACAAAGGTTCATTATTAAAAATGATAAACCGAAAATTGAAAATATAATTCCCCCACAAACACCTTTCCACACCCACCACTACCACAAGGGGTCTGGTAGACCAATAGTCTGAACATTGTTCTTTTGGTCAGAAATCTTTTAGTTTGGAAAATAGTGGTCTGTTCGTATCAAGTGTTCGAAATGAAATCTTTACGTGTATAAGGCTCGAAAATCTTAGTCATTTGTTCTGCCACCCCTTTTGCGTAAGGCATTGAATAATATTGGACTGGTTGTTTTTGTTGTTGAGTTGAAGATATACTGTTCTGGTGTAGTGTTCTAGGAATAGTGTTTCTTTGGAGTGTGCTATGTATAGTTTGGTCTACCATTATGATTTTAGTGAAATTAGTTTTTTGTGAAATTTTGGGTCGGAAACCGTGAGCCATCGATGTACAGTATTTTTCACGATATTTTTCATTCATCATTGTTCCAGCTGTTATTATTGAGGACTATGTGATACGTCCCAAACCACTTTTTGCCTATTTTGTGTAAATTTATTTCCGTACGACTGAGCTGTCATATTTATATCAAAACAAAAGGTTGCCCTTTGCAATTCAGACATTAGGAAAAACCGAAAAGCCTTGTTCCGGCTGTTATTATTGAGGACTAGGGTGGAGGGACCCAGTGATTGACATCTCACCAAGAAGTTTTAATAATAAGGCATTTAAAAGTGTTTTACGGGCTTGATCCATTTGAATTTTGAGGCAAACTACCTTCTCAGTAAATTATAAAGGCTGGAAAAGGTTTTAGGCGGGTTTTTGTGAAATCTGGAGAATGTTACCCAACAGAACTTCGTGTTGTAATTTCTTTGGTGCTGTTTCTTGACATTTTGCTATGGAGGTAAGCGTTTTATTCTGCTTCACCATGCCCTCCACATTTTCAAATTCGATTGTTCCCATGGTTTTTCTCAATCAGTTTTTTGTGTAGCTTTCATTTATGCTATTATTTTTTGGAAATAATCAAAGATAACATGTGAAAATGCAAATGTTAATTACTAGTTCCCCTTAGTGATTGGCAGTGCTGTCGATATGGATCTCTATTCTTTCTTGTCATTCGTTATTTATTTTTTATATTTATATAAATACATAGTAACTCGCAAGCTGCTAGTTTACCATTAGAATCGTACTCTGTCTATGGTATCAAGAAAACATTGTACCTATTTTTTGGTGAAACATCTGGTAGTATTACCTGATAATACTGGTGAATAATACTGGTAGTATTATTCAACTTTGTCTTTACGAATACTATGTATTAATTTTATATTTAAATTAATAAAACTAAGTTCAAATGCTCCATTTATTTGTAAATATTTGAAATAAAAAGTTTTATTGATACACGGAATCATTTATTGCAGAAGAACATAGGGTCAATCATAGGGTGTCAATCACAGGTACAACAAAAAATGTGGCTGTCAAATACTGGGTCAAAAATTGATTTTGAAAAAAACGAATTTATGATGTTTTGTGAATTGAATTAGGTAGTTATTTTTTCAATACCGAGCAGTTTGAGGACATCCTAATGCGGCAATAGGTGTAAGTTTCAAGTTTGAACAAACGAAAAAACATAACTTAATTGCTTGTCAAAGTCAAAATGCCTCTTAAGGTGTCAAACACTGGCCCCACCATCCTATATATTAATTTTATATTTAGATTAATGAAACTAAGTTCAAATGCTCAAGTTATTTGTAATATGTTGAAATGAAATGTTTTGTTGATACAAGTAATCATTTATTGCTAAGAACTATATCATAGGGTCAATCATAGGGTGTCAATCACAGGTACAACAAAAAATGTGGCTGTCAAATACAAAAAATTGATTTCGAGAAAACGAATTTTTGATGTTTTGTGGCTTGAATTAGTGATTTTTTCAATACCGAGCAGTTTGAGGACATCCTAATGCGGCAATAGGTGTAAGTTTCAAGTTTGAACAAACGAAAAAACATAACTTAATTGCTTGTCAAAGTCAAAATGCCTCTTAAGGTGCCAAAAACACTGGCACCACCACCCTATGTGAAACGTCCCAAACCAAATTTTGCCTATTTCTTGTGAATTTATTTCCGTACGGTTGAGCTGTCATATTCATATCAACCGAACGGTTGTTCCTGCAATACATACATTAGGAAAAACCGAAAAGCCATGTTCCAGCTGTTATTATTGAATACTATGTGAAAAGTCCCAAACCACTTTTTGCCTATTTCGTGAGAATTTATTTCCGTACGACTGAGCTGTCATATTTATATCAACCAAACGGCTGCCCTCTGCAATACAGACATTAGGAAACCGAAAAGTCATGTTCCAGTTGTTATTATTGAGGACTACGAAAATATCAAGACAAATACGTCTCAGACCCCATGTATCAATTTGAGAAGAACAAAGTTTGATCTCAAATGTAATTAAAACTATTTTAAATCCTACATTTATCATTAAGATAAAAATGCAATGCACTGGGGTACCGCGCATATTTTCCAAAGTTGGTAGGACTCAAAGATAACAATATAGCCAAAGCCATATTCATATTAGTAGGTATTTATCATATTTTGTACACAATAATTCCAAAAATTTTAGAGATTGAAACTTTCGCCAACTTCATTAAATATTTGAAAATAATTTCTGAATTTTCTTTTTTTTGCTCCATTCTATCTCTCCTTAGAATCAAAATACCAAATCCGTTTTTCTCCCAAAAATTCTTGTATCTAAAAAAAAGGATAAGTTCGGAAGGCAGAATTTTTCTTTTGCACGAAAATATACAGACATTAGGAAAAACCGAAAAGCTATGTTCCAGCTGTTATTATTGAGGACTATGTGAAACGTCCCAAACCACTTTTTGCCTATTTCGTGTGAATTTATTTCCGTACGACTGAGCGGTCATATTTATATCAACCGAACGGTTGTGAGGGTCCCCAGAGTTTGCCGAGGGCAACCAGAAGCGCTCAGCAGGCGAAGGTCGAGTCCCTCAACAATCAATACGCGGCCGCCGCCCCCTGCCGCCTCTTCCCGCCTCCGCTCCGACTACACCTTACATTATTTAGGTCTCATGTCTCCTCCGCTACCCGCAGATACCCCTCATGTCCAACACACTGCACATTTCATGTGACGAATGTTTCCCTCCAGGCCTTGCGGGTCGTTTTATCTAACAAATTTCCCGCTCCAGCGAATCCCAGACGCCTCGGAAGCGTGAGAGTTTGGGAGGTCAGAGCGCAGGCGCTAATTTTCCCTCCGTCTTTCTATTGAATTCCCACCATTCCTTCCGCCTTTACGAAATAAACAATACGTTATTTCTCATGTGCTTCAAAATGAAACACACGTCATTCAACAGTTTCAATGACCGACATACCTACATAGCTGTGTTGGGCATAATCTTATCGTCGAATACTAATACGATTGTAATCGCGATAATTATTCGTTGATTCTGAGTCAACTGCGATTATATTAGTATTCGTGTAATCGTATTCGTCTGTCGGCGTGTTCATTTATTGATATTTGCAACACCGACTTGGGAAAACACCGAAAAACCTACATTCTTAGTACGCTTCGTGCTTTTATTTTATTTTATTTACTAGCCGCTCCGGCTCGCTACGCTCGCCTCCACGTCCAGCCGGGGGGCAAGCCCCCCGGACCCCCCATTAAGTTGCTCGCTTCGCTCGCAACGTGTGGCATGTAGGGAATATTGCTCGCTTCGCTCGCAAAGTCTGGCATGTAGGATATGTTGCTCGCTTCGCTCGCAAAGTCTGGCATGTAGAAAATGTTGCTCGCTTCGCTCGCAAAGTATGGCATTTAGGGGATGTTGCTCTGTTCGCTCGCAAACGGTAGATCTCTAAGGGTAGGTTTAACTTCTGTAGGGGATGCTGCTCGCTTCGCTCGCAAACGGTAGATCTCTAAGGGTAGGCTTAACTTCTGTAGGGGATGCTGCTCGCTTCGCTCGCTTGAGGAAGTTATACTGCCCACCCAACTTGGCAGACGTTTTTTTCAGTTGGGAGTTATTACAAACAAATTAAATCTTATAAAACTACGTGGAACCACGAAAAGTTTATTCGGGGATGTTGCTCGCTTCGCTCGCAAGGTATACCTGTATATGTGTAGGACAAAGTCCGTATTTATTATTTGAAATGGCTCTCGCTTCGCTCGCAAGGTAGGTACCTATGTAGGCATACCTGCTCGCCTCGCAATGTTGTGACATCGAACCCTTCACGTCAATTCTTGAGCCTTCTCTCGTCCACGGCAGAATCATTTTAATCGCTTTGCTCGCTTCTGCTTGCAATTTGACCGAGTTCTCGTCACTTTTTTCGATATCCGATTTCGGATTCAGATTCGGCGGACCCAAAGCTGTATTTCGCCCGCGAAAACCGTTCCGAAAAACGTACGTTTATGGGGTATATTTTAATCGGAAAAAACCAAGTTTTTCGGCGGACTTTTCGAGAAAACGGGTCCGTACTCTCGCATTTTTTTGACGCATTTCCCGATACTTTTTTCGCGATCCGATCGCGCCGTCGTCTTCCTCGTAGGAAAACCTACGAAACCGGTATTTTTCCGGAATTTTCGACGGCCGTTTAGAGGGGTAGGGGAAGCGGGGAAGTCCAAAAAGCGCACATTAATTCTTACTTCGACCCCCCTCCCGCCCTACGGCCCATGGTTCGGGTGGGATTAAACAATTTTAAATTCGCTCGCTCCCACTTTTGGAAAATCCCAAGAAGATCCCCCCACTCGTAGATCCGGCCCACTCAGCCGTTTGGCCGTGCATAGACACGACAGACAGACAAACAAACAGACAAACGGAGTTTCATTCTTATTAATAACTAGCCGCTCCGGCTCGCTACGCTCGCCTCCACGTCCAGCCGGGGGGCAAGCCCCCCGGACCCCCCATTAAGTTGCTCGCTTCGCTCGCAACGTGTGGCGTGTAGGGAATATTGCTCGCTTCGCTCGCAAAGTCTGGCATGTAGGATATGTTGCTCGCTTCGCTCGCAAAGTCTGGCATGTAGAAAATGTTGCTCGCTTCGCTCGCAAAGTATGGCATTTAGGGGATGTTGCTCTGTTCGCTCGCAAACGGTAGATCTCTAAGGGTAGGTTTAACTTCTGTAGGGGATGCTGCTCGCTTCGCTCGCAAACGGTAGATCTCTAAGGGTAGGCTTAACTTCTGTAGGGGATGCTGCTCGCTTCGCTCGCTTGAGGAAGTTATACTGCCCACCCAACTTGGCAGACGTTTTTTTCAGTTGGGAATTATTACAAACAAATTAAATCTTATAAAACTACGTGGAACCACGAAAAGTTTATTCGGGGATGTTGCTCGCTTCGCTCGCAAGGTATACCTGTATATGTGTAGGACAAAGTCCGTATTTATTATTTGAAATGGCTCTCGCTTCGCTCGCAAGGTAGGTACCTATGTAGGCATACCTGCTCGCCTCGCAATGTTGTGACATCGAACCCTTCACGTCAATTCTTGAGCCTTCTCTCGTCCACGGCAGAATCATTTTAATCGCTTTGCTCGCTTCCGCTGGTAATTCGACCGAGTTCTCGTCACTTTTTTCGCTATCCGATTTCGGATTCAGATTCGGCGGACCCAAAGCTGTATTTCGCCCGCGAAAACCGTTCCGAAAAACGTACCTTTATGGGGTATATTTTAATCGGAAAAAACCAAGTTTTTCGGCGGACTTTTCGAGAAAACGGGTCCGTACTCTCGCATTTTTTTGACGCATTTCCCGATACTTTTTTCGCGATCCGATCGCGCCGTCGTCTTCCTCGTAGGAAAACCTACGAAACCCGTATTTTTCCGGAATTGTCAACGGCCGTTTAGAGGGGTAGGGGAAGCGGGGAAGTCCAAAAAGCGCACATTAATTCTTACTTCGACCCCCCTCCCGCCCTACGGCCCATGGTTCGGGTGGGATTAAACAATTTTAAATTCGCTCGCTCCCACTTTTGGAAAATCCCAAGAAGATCCCCCCACTCGTAGATCCGGCCCACTCAGCCGTTTGGCCGTGCATAGACACGACAGACAGACAAACAAACAGACAAACGGAGTTTCATTCTTATTAATAACTAGCCGCTCCGGCTCGCTACGCTCGCCTCCACGTCCAGCCGGGGGGCAAGCCCCCCGGACCCCCCATTAAGTTGCTCGCTTCGCTCGCAACGTGTGGCGTGTAGGGAATATTGCTCGCTTCGCTCGCAAAGTCTGGCATGTAGGATATGTTGCTCGCTTCGCTCGCAAAGTCTGGCATGTATAAAATGTTGCTCGCTTCGCTCGCAAAGTATGGCATTTAGGGAATTTTACTCGCTTTGCTCGCAAACGGTAGATCCCTAAGGGTAGGTTTAACTTCTGTATGGGGATGCTGCTCGCTACGCTCGCTTGAGGAAGTTATACTGCCCACCCAACTTGGCAGACGTTTTTTTCTGTTGGGGAATTCTTACTTACAAATTAAATCTTATAAAACTACGTGGAACCACGAAAAGTTTATTAGGGGATGTTGCTCGCTTCGCTCGCAAGTCCGTATTTATTCTGTAGGGGATGCTGCTCGCTTCGCTCGCTTGAAGAAGTTATACTGCCCACCCAACTTGGCAGACGTTTTTTTCTGTTGGAAATTCTTACAAACAAATTAATTTTTATAAAACTACGTGGAACCACGAAAAGGTTATTAGGGAATGTTGTACTGCCCACCCAACTTGGCAGACGTTTTTTTCAGTTGGGAATTCTTACAAACAAATTAAATCTTAGAAACTACGTGGAACCACGAAAAGTTTAGTGTGGTATGTAGGGAATGTTGCTCGCTTCGCTCGCAAAGTGTGGCTGTATACATGCGATGTATTACAATTGAAACATGTAGGGGATGTTGCTCGCTTCGCTCGCAAATGGTAGATCCCTAAGGGTAGGTTTTACTTCTGTAGGGGATGCTGCTCGCTTCGCTCGCTTGAAGAAGTTTTACTGCCCACCCAACTTGGCAGACGTTTTTTTTCTGTTGGAAATTCTTACATTCAAATTAATTCTTATAAAACTACGTGGAACCACGAAAAGTTTATTAGGGAATGTTGTACTGCCCACCCAACTTGGCAGACGTTTTTTTCTGTTGTGAATTATTACAAACAAATTAAATCTTATAAAACTACGTGGAACCACGAAAAGTTTGCTCGCTTCGCTCGCAAGGTATACCTGTATATGTGTAGGACAAAGTCCGTATTTATTATTTGAAATGGCTCTCGCTTCGCTCGCAAGGTAGGTACCTATGTAGGCATACCTGCTCGCCTCGCAACGTTGTGACATCGAACCCTTCACGTCAATTCTTGAGCCTTCTCTCGTCCACGGCAGAATCATTTTAATCGCTTTGCTCGCTTCCGCTGGTAATTCGACCGAGTTCTCGTCACTTTTTTCGCTATCCGATTTCGGATTCAGATTCGGCGGACCCAAAGCTGTATTTCGCCCGCGAAAACCGTTCCGAAAAACGTACCTTTATGGGGTATATTTTAATCGGAAAAAACCAAGTTTTTCGGCGGACTTTTCGAGAAAACGGGTCCGTACTCTCGCATTTTTTTGACGCATTTCCCGATACTTTTTTCGCGATCCGATCGCGCCGTCGTCTTCCTCGTAGGAAAACCTACGAAACCCGTATTTTTCCGGAATTGTCAACGGCCGTTTAGAGGGGTAGGGGAAGCGGGGAAGTCCAAAAAGCGCACATTAATTCTTACTTCGACCCCCCTCCCGCCCTACGGCCCATGGTTCGGGTGGGATTAAACAATTTTAAATTCGCTCGCTCCCACTTTTGGAAAATCTCAAGAAGATCCCCCCACTCGTACACTCCCCCCACTCAGCCGTTTGGCCGTGCATAGACACGACAGACAGACAAACAAACGGAGTTTCATTCTTATTAATAGTATAGATAGAGATTTATTTACGGACAAGCCCAATTGCACATAGAAAAAAAAAAAAAAAAGAATATACAATAAATGCAATACAGAACACAATACTAACAACAACAAAAATACTAATACAACAACAATACTAATACTGTGCTTTGTGGAAATGTGTAAGAAATGTGCAATTCTGGTCAATTTTTCGGTGTTTTCCCAAGTTGGTGTTGCAAATATCAATAAATGATATTTACCCATTACCACGAAAAAATAATCCAAAATCATGTATTACATGTGTCAATTGAGTATCTTCAAAAACTCAGTATTTCACATTTATTGCACTTTTAGAGCGGAATTGCATACTTTTGAAGCTGAATTGCGTCCGTTTGAGTGCACTTGAAAAATCGAGTGATGGGTCATTTCTTTATGAAATTTTCATGTAGAATTTCACGTAGAATTCAAATCTGCAATAAAATTGGGGGTTCCCATTCAAAATAACAAAGTTTGATGTCAATTGCGCACGTTTGCGCACGAGCGCAATGCGCAATTTTGTCATTTTTGAGATCTTTACAAAAAATTATTAAGATTGATCAAAAAAATTATTTTTTGACCCATTATCAACGGTTTTAAGATTTTAGCAGGGGGGGGGGGGGGGGGGGGGTCACCCGGTATAGAGATATATAAATTCATTGTTTGTATTACTTGCTACCCATTAAAGAGACTTCATACGTGTAAAATTGTACTTTATAGAAATAAACGATCGACTAACAATAACTATGTAGCAGTGTTGTGCATTATCTTATCGTCAAATACTAATACGATTGTAATCGCGATAATTTTTCGTCGATTCTGAGTCAACTGCGATTACATTCGTATTCGTGTTATCGTATTCGTCTGTCGGCGATTACACGAATACAACCCATAAAAATGCGTCACGGTCATCAATTTCAATAGGGCGTCCCTCCTATAATATGCGAAGCCTTGCTAATATTACCTAGCTTCAGAGGGACTTCCTTAAAGCGAATTCCGCGATTAGAGCCTAGCCTATTTGTCTCTAATCTATTTCAATCGGACGTCCGTCGTAAGCTAGGTAATATTAGCAAGGCTTCGCATATTATAGGAGGGACGCCCTATTGAAATTGATGACCGTGCCGTATTTTTATACTTCCGTTTTTGGGGTCGCTGAACTCGAATATGCAGTCAAAACAAGTCGACAGCAACAACTTTTGACAGTTTGAAATCTCAAAATCGTCAAAATCATGTAAAAAATGACGATTTTTCAAAATTCATTGTAAAATTATGAAAATTCGTATTCTTATGTTTTTTGAGTCGCTGAACTCGTATTTGCTGTCAAAAAATAAAGATTCTAACAGAAATACTTGAAAATACAAATTTTTATGATTTTACAATGAATTTTGAAAAATTGTCATTTTTGACATGATTTTGACGATTTTGAGATTCCAAACTATCAAAAGGTGTTGCTGTAGACTTATTTTGACTGCATATTCAAGTTCAGCGACCCCAAAAACTTAAGTATACGAGGTTTCTCAATTTTACAAAGAAGTTTGTAAAAGTTATATAGAAAATTCTGATATTGGCAAAAAAATGTATTTCAAAAACCAAAATCGTGCCACCGGCGTAGGTTTTTGTTATGCAACAAATCTTAAAAAATCAGGGGACATTTTTTGACATTTTAAACCGAATTTCGGGTCGAGGTCATCAAAATTCCACCTTTCTCAAGATAGCGATCACCCTAGTGTACAGTGGGAAGTGATGAAATACCAACAGGAGAAATAAGATGAGAAATTACTATTTTACTTTAAAATTTCTTCTTTTCTCGAAAAACTTTTAATTCAAACTCTGCATCTTCCCGAGTTACTAAAGTAGTCCCCTCCAGTATTCCTCATTATGGACTCGATCGCCTTTCGTCGCCGACGTATAGAATTCCTTCTAATTAAATTCCAGTTCAAATCAAACTCCTATCGCTCGGATCGCTGTGGAGGAGAAGCCGGTCAAAGTATCCGCAGTTGAAGTGCCTCGTTAGGCGAGGTGGAGCTAAACCGCAGATTGAACTCCTTTGAAACGAATCTCCGGTTCCCCACTTCAAATACCGTCGTTGTGTAAAGAAAGTATCTACCTGATGTAATCGGAGCGTACGTGCATTTCAAAGGTTTAGTCGAGGAATTCATGTACACAGTAGGAAGTTAATGAGATGATGTTGATTAAATAGGACAATAGCCGAAAGGGTGAACATCGCGTGGTTATTCTACCCCTCGGATTAGTGCAGCAACTAAATAGCTCTTAAAGCTACAAACGATTCATTTTCTGGACGTCCCTCAGTAGTGGTGTGTTTATCTGAAGTGAGTAAATAGCGACAACGCATAACCGTGAGAAACAATAACCAAATAGAAATTCAGTCTTAAGAAAATTGAGTTTCACAATCCATGAAAATTTAGACGACTCTCTACTGCCGCCTGGATCCGCCTCAGTCCACACCTCGGGGGCACAGAAAAACTAGGAGAAAAACTATTTTTCCCATTCTCTCAGATCGTTAGAGAGTAGGTAGGCAGGCATAGCTATCCTATATAGGAACTAATCGGTCATAGGGAACATTTCTCTTCGTACCGTCCGAAGGCATCCGTCTTCTCTTCGACGTAAATCAATGAGGCTGAGATTTCGTTTGATTTTGACGAGGGTCAGTGACGAGAACGAATGGATTTGTGGTACGAAGCTTCACAAAACTTTCACAACGTGAATTTAATTACACGAGTACCTTTTGTACCTCATGAAAACTGCTGTCATAGATGAGCCTGCCATTCGTACGATAAATTTAATATTTCTATCATTTTCACATTGAAAATACTAAGATGAACCTTTCGCCCGACCGCCATAAAACATATTTACATATTTACACTATATCTTTAGTTTTGAATTCTAGAATGTACATTTCACTTTTTTCGTTTATGTACGTATGGTGTACGTATGTATGTACGAGTATGACCGAATTTGACGGGATGGGTCGCAGAATGATCAGCTAGTCATTCAAAATAAAGTGGTTGCAAAAATTGTCATTGATAATCAGCAGCGTGTGCTGATTTCGTGATTCGAAAAAATCCAGTTTTTATGCTATTTATCCTACGAAGCTGAAATTTGGAACGGAGTCTCAGTGAGCCAAGTAGAATAGGATTTTAGCTTGCCAAATCACCCCAATCAGCTGAGTGAACTCTTAACGCTAATGTCTACGCAATTTATCCTACGTCACTGAAATTTGAAACTGGTACTCAACGGACACTCTGACCCTGTTTGGGTGGGGGCAACTGCAACCCATGCCTCTTCTCCGGTGCGGACTACAGTCACCCCAACAATTCGTGGACATGTGACACCCCCTAGTGGGTGTGTGACCTGGTTGCCGATATGCTATTGATCTATTGAACGCAGATGTCCACAATGTCCTAAATGTTAGTTACTTGCATTTCGTCAAACATGCAGTAAACAAGACAAAACAAAACGTTCCGCGAGTAATGAACCAGGAGGATTGCTTGAAGCTCATCGAGCTTTACGAAACCTACGATTTTTTGTGGAATCCGAAGAACAGGTTCTATTTTAATTGCAACAAAAGAGAAGATGCGTGAATAGAAATTAGTACCAAGTTCTTCCGAGTACCAAGAAGACGAAGTTCTTAATAGTATCTTCAATAGGTTCCAGTGCCATTTCTCTCATGAGGGTGTTACCATATTACATCTTTTTAGAAACAAGTGTTTACTCCACCATCGTCAAGGGCGGCGATACTTCTTCTTCTTCCTCTCTTTGTTGAGCGAAAATACCATCGTCATTTTGGCAAATGCGGCCGCAGCAGCTGGACAACACAAGTTTCCATGATCACTACGAAACCAGAACTGAGGCTTGTCGAGGGCGGCTCACCCTACTCGCGCAACGTCTCACTCTGAGTTGCACTCTGTTTTGGGAGGTGCGAAATTTCTCTCGCAGCGAGGAAGTTTCGCTATGTAAATGCGGCTTCAACATAATGCATCTTGCATCAAAGTGAGGTCGCAGCTTTGGGGAAATACGTGTTATGAAACTGTACATGAAAATTCGCTGGTTTTCGTAACGTTCTATGACCTTCTGCATCCAATTATGTTTTTTCTTCGTTGTAGAACGTCTGTGCAGATAGACCGAAACTGATCGTTATCGGCTTGACGATAACTTGGCTTGAGCCGGCAGCGGACATGCTTCATATTTTCTCAGATGCCTGTTGTCCTAGATATGCGAGCGATCACTTGTACATAAATCAAGCTGGGTCCCTCGTCCATCTATCATCGGTTTTAGTCGCCCGCCACAAAACCGACTTTCACTCCTTGGGGGTCACTTGGGCGTCGCCCGAGATTTAATCAAAATTGGATGGACTCTAGCAATTATTCTTGATACAAGCGTTTGTCGCTCAAGCATGCTTAAATAGCACCGTACTTCTACAGCTATGACATTCATAGGGCACATCTAGGCTATGACATCGAGGACCTAAATTCGAAAATAGAACTGCAGTCGAAGGTAGTTTTGTTCGTTACAAGATTTAATGGATGAACAGACATGCACGAATCCAAAATGGTTCAATAATATTGTTAAGCTGTGCGATGAAAGTTTTCTAAAAAGGTGCAATAAGAAGGTTACTGGGTGATTGGAACTGACATTACCGATGTAAAAAAAGCTAAAGACGTCATAAATATGCCGTGAATCAATTTTCTTTGAATCGGTTTCATGTCCAAACCATGTATACATTGTTGCTCAAGACACATTACAGTGTTGAAGAACTATTTAAATACTTACAACACACGGGGAGGTGGCGTCATTGACTTTCTCCCTATTTGGATATTAAAAATAAATAACAGTTTAAAAAAAACAAATAATTTAACAGTCAGTTATTGGTAAAGCATTTACTAGATTGGATTAATGAGTGAAGTCCAGTGGAGTCAATAAGTAGAATCAACGTTTTGAGGTATGTGACGGAGATTAGTGTGACGCTTTCTTTTTATCGTGTTATTGTTCAAAATTGAGCTATTTCAATAGCTCCAAAAATATAAAATTAGAAATTCCCAGAGATTCCTTCATCGAAATCCGTTTGGGGTCATTCTGAAACGATTTCTGGAGGTGGCGCTTTTTCATGTATTTAACCTTTGATTTTTGAGGTCCTGTGGGTCCGCGTCTAAAACGGCAGTCGTTGGTGGAATAGAGTATAGGAAGCATGAAGATCTTCTAATAGCGTGTCTTAAAAAAGGTTGTTTTAGACATACCATAGCGCGCCGGATAGTACCCTGAGCGCACGATTTTGGAAGGTTTTTATCCTTTTCACTTGCGAGTTGTATGCACCACCCCAGACCTCTGGCTCTTCTTGTACTCCCAGATGGGTCTTAATCGACGATCTAAACATGTTTAAGATCGTTTAAAGCAGGGGTGCTCAAACGGTCGATCGCGAGTGATTTTTGAGTAGATCTCGAGAAGAACAAAATTTTTTAATAAGTAGGTAACTAAACTTTTTCATGTAAAAACATTGAGGAATTAGCTACTGAAGTAGCAAGTCAGTCATGTAGCATGTAGCATGTTCTGTTGAAAATGAGTTGGTGCAGATTATATCAGATATACATCTCAAAGCTACAGCATCTGATACAAATTTCTGGTGTTTTATATCTGAAGATAAATATCCGAATCAAAGGCAAATCGCCCTTCAACTGACGGCAATGTTTGGGTCAACTTACTTGTGCGTGTCTGCATTTTCTGAAATGAAGATAATTAAGTCAAAATATCGCAATCAACTAACTCACGATCATATGTCATCATGCTTGCGATTGGCACTCAGTGGTTACGCACCATCTTATGAAAAGTATGCTGAGGACATGCAGTGCCACGCTATAACATCCAAAGTCACTCCTTAGTTGAGTTTAATACCATATGTAACTCTTTTGTTTTGTAACAACGAATAAACTCGCAATTTTGAATAACTAGGAGTTTTTTCATTGATATTGTAGACTTGAGTAAACCTAACCCAAACCTTGACTAAAATATTGTAAATTGTGCGGAAAGCTAATATCTATATATGCTACGGTACACCCTACCTAGGTCGTGTATGTACGACAACCCTGCATCACACATACTTGCAGCCTCTAGAGTCGATCGTAAGTAGTCTAAAAATATTGAGGTAGATCGCCAGCAGTTCAAGTTTGAGCACCCCTGGTTTAAAGGATGTTTAAGCTCGTTGGTCTTGTCACTGTCAGATAAATCGGCCAGTTGGTATTCAGTGATAATGGTGAGCTGTTTCCAAGAATAAGTGTGAGAATCCAAAAGCGATGACTCCAACCGTCAATCGGGGGTTTCCAAGGGCGCAGAATCCAATTGTTAATTACGAAAACTGCACATCACTGGAACATCCGAGTTTGACCTCACGCCCTTCACAAACCTTCAGTTTTGACGCAGTAATTATAGTTTTATGGTGAGATAAGAAGAGAATTCTATATAAACTAGTTCTATATAAATATGAAGGTTCCGTTGTCTCAGTGGGGGTTCGTACCGCAGTCCGGCGCGTGCGGGAGTCCAAACCCGCATTGCACAGACCGCGAACTCCGCCTCGGATGCCACTGGGTCAAGTATTTTGGCCGCTCGCCAGCTCCACTTCCCGCGGTTATCCCATCCAGGAATCTCCGCCCTTCATCCCCTTTCTTCAGGTCTGGGGCCAGCTAAAGATGAAAGATGAGATTATTCGATGTTGTTTTTATGACCTACCCTATGTCAGTTACGACAAAGGAGGGTGTTGGCAAGCACCAACACGTTTGAAAATACTTCATAACAAGAACTTCTAACCAATAGTTTTATATTTGTGATGAACTTCCCAAGATCATATTATGTCCTATTTTTGCTAAAACTATTTACTTCACTCATTCCCAAATCTTTAGTCGGTTCCCAACGGTTGGTCGATTCCCAAATCGTTAGTTGTTGGTAGTTTGGTCGGCCGTAAGTACTTATTGTTTTGTTGGAATTAGTCGGGATGCGGCCCAGGGATTATTTCATTTATTGTTTTATTTGATAACGTTTCGTCCTCATAATGAGGACATCTTCAGATCTTGGTGTGTTCAGGAAAATGTTTTATAAACATCCGAATATAACGGATTTGTCAAATAAAAACAGTGGTTCACCAAGTCAACTCGATGTCAAGAAAGCAATAAGAGAATGGATGGTTAGTTATTATAAATGTCACCAGAAAAAATAAAGAATGGAAAGATAGAAACGAAAAAAATAGGACTTGGTGAACCACTGTTTTTATTTGACAAATCCGTTATATTCGGATGATTATAAATTTTTTCCCGGGCACACCAAGATCTGAAGATGTCCTCATTAAGAGGACAAAACGTTATAAAATAAAACAATAAATGAAATAATTTCATTTATTTTCCCTGGGCCGCATCTCGACTAATTCCAACAAAACAAATCGTTAGTTGGTTTCGTCATCCTCTTTAAAACTTTAACCCCGGAGCATTCATTTAAAGTGACCGAGGTTCCATGTGATCTTGTGTGGAGCTTTATTGGCCGTGGTTGGAACTGGTTCAGTGACGCTCTATGATTGTTTATCCGCAAGTTCAGTAGCTTGGCCTTTCCTACATAGACTCTGTTCATTTCTGGCAGATCAATCGGTAAACACACATCCGGGATTGACAGTCTGCTTCGCCTTGGCGTCTATGTGGTGGTTGTGAAATTTGGGTTGTCGATTGCAATTTCGTACATCTTACATCTTGGCCGGTGTCACGGTTGTAGGCCTTGGTGTTGCACATTTTGAGACTGAGTAGATGGATGCCGATGCGATAGTACGCCAACCAGATTTAATCCCTCTATGTAAACCATTCGAGGTGTCTCCTTAAATAGATCATGGGTCAGAGGGCTTGCATATATATATATATATATATATATATATATATATATATATATATATATATATATATATATATATATATATATATATATATATATATATATATATACGTGTGTGTCCTTCCGGACGATAACTCACCTTAGGATTGAGATAAAAATTCCGTTCTTGCGCCAAAAAATCAAGCTTTACATACGAAAGGATGAGTTCGTTGGCACATTAAATTGAACAAATTTCAAAGAATGTACGTATTTTTCCAAATTTTTACCTAAAAAACAAGGTTTTTAGCTTTTTTCCATTTACGTTAAAGGACCCTATCATGTGGGTATATTCGGATTCAGCGTGAAATTTCCCATAAGAATCTGTTAAGAACTGAATTGTTCCCAACCCGACTCCAATATCGAAGCACTGTGGATCGGCACCAAAAGTTATGCAGTATATTGAAGGTTTCAAAGGAGTATACCCACCAAATTTCATGTCGATATCTCCAAAATTGCGGATCTATTATAGGTACATTACATCTCTTTTATATATATCTCATGTATCATGAATACAAATAAATTAATTGTCATTTTTTTAAAATAAATATATTTTTCGATTCTGTTTTGTAGATCTCTTTAGATGGACACAAATAAATGCTTTTAATATTAATCTTATAAATTTCCATATTATTTCTAATCATAATCTTCGCTTGCATGCGAATGAAACATTTCTTAGTGACAACAGTAATATAGACTCATGTTAGTGAGATCTGCGGTTTCTGAAGTATGTCGCACCGGCTGTAGCGGTGAGTCACAAAATAAACTGATGTTACGAGAACTGTTTCCTTTCTGAGTCAACTGTGGCTAAACTGATTCGTCTTTTGAATCATCCCGAAAATCTCTCATTCCCTTGCAAACAATAATTATTGACTCATTGATAAATCGACTCTTTAATAATATAATTAATCATTACTTTTGTTTCAGGTAAGTAGCAGAGCCCTACCGGTAGTCGAGTAATCGTAAGTTTTTAATCAAACATGTTAATTTGCAGGTTGACTCTAGGTGGATAAAAGAAAAAATATATAAAAAAGAAATCATGTGAGAATTTACGTTATTTGAAATAAGTACTTACAGGGAAACAGCTTCTAAAGCTGTTTATATACACACACATACACACATATATATATATATATATATATATATATATATATATATATATATATATATATATATATATATATACCTATATTAATTGCTATGCAATTCTTAGGCCGACCCCCAACAATTTTTTTTTGTGACTGTAACAAGTTTTTTATGTGAGTATATATATATAACTCGGCGCTTCGCGCCTCGCCGGGGGGCTTCGCCCCCCTGGACCACCCCGGTTCTTTTCTCTTTTCTACTGTGTAGAACCCGAGGATAATTTGCTATGCAATTCTTAGCCTGAAAACGCTCAAAAAATAAAGTATAAAAAAATTTGGATATAAAAAAAATATTCAAGCCTGGCTGGGATTCGAACCCACGATGCGAAAAAAATGGATATAAAAAAATTTGGATATACAAAAATTTTCAAGCCTGGCTGGGATTCGAACCCACGAACTCGCGCTTCGCGTTACGGACATTTTTCGTTACGGACGTTACAAAAAAAAATTGTTGGGGGTCGGCCTAAGAATTGCATAGCAATTAATATATATATTGGTATTTGGTTGACTAGTGATATATATCTATATTCGGGAGGTTGAATGACCAGTCTAGTCTTGAGTTTTTTAGTTGTTTATTCACGACGTTTCAACCCAGGAGCTGGGTCCTATTCATGTGAATGATTACTGTACTGGATCTTCGAAGTCGGATCATATCATAAGTCTTCACATCTGACTTCGAAGATCCAGGACATCAATCATTCACATGAATAGGACCCAGCTCCTGGGATGAAACGTCGTGAATAAACAATTAAAAAACTCAAGACTAGACTGGTCATTCAACCTCCCGAATATATGTAGGTAGGTAGGTAGGTATATTTATATGAAACAAAAACGGTTAAAATTCAAAAATCGTTTATGAGTGTTCAAAAACCGGAGAGAAAAAATTTCTAAAAACTATTGTAATAAAATTGTTGGGTGCTGCTTGCTGACTAGGCCAATGATGTTCATAACCATTTTAAAAGATAAATTATAGCTCACTTGACAAATATAGACGTTTCATAGCGAATTTCTCGAAGAGCTACAGTATGGCGATTATCTGTCGAACAGATTTGGGGGGAAACGGTTGGTAGAAATATGTAGCTCATTCGTCATTGGTCACCGCGCTGCGGGACGTTCTTTGCGTTCTTCAGACCGTCACGTCACGTCACGCGTAACTTTTCCGGCCGTTTTATGGCGAAATGAGACGGTAGTTGGACTGTAACTCAGTATTCCCAGGAGCGCTGAATATTGATTTCCTCAAATATTCTGTTTCCCTATTGACATTCTCAAAAAGCTCTTATACGAACTTTCAGCTCAAAATCCAAGCAAAATGGTTTATATCTTCCTCGGCACCCGCCTCAAGTGAAAGATGTTCTCATTGACTTGATTTGGGTCGGATGACAACAAAACTCTACTATAAGAAGTTGTTGCACAACTAGACTAAAACAGGAATAAAGCAAAATAAGAATCACGAAAATCGTTGAGAATTAAAACCTGTATGGCGTCGAGTAAATTTCTCCAAAAAAAAAGATTCATTTCCCCAGCAACGGCTTGGTTGTACGTGAAAATCAAAAGAAACTGAACTTGGTATTAGAACCTCTTGAAACTCATACGGTGGATACAGCTTTCGTACAAGTACGCAACCACGAGAGACATTTTATGTCTTTGCGCCCCCTTTCCCCTTCCTATAAAACCCCGTATTGTATTCTAGAGCCACTCAGCTGATCTGGGATCGGTCAGTTGTGTTCAGAAGTCCCTCAAGGGCCCACATACCAAATCTCATTAATCATGGGATCATTAGGGAAAAAACTGGATTCTAGATCCACTCAGCTGATCTGGGATCGGTCAGTTGTGTTCAGAAGTCCCTCAAGGGCCCACATACCAAATCTCAGAGCCGTGGGATCATTAGGGAAAAAACTGGAATCTAGAGCCACTCAGCTGATCTGGGATCGGTCAGTTGTGTTCAGAAGTCCCTCAAGGGCCCACATACCAAATCTCAGAATCGTGGGATCATTAGGGAAAAAACTGGATTCTAGAGCCGCTCAGCTGATCTGGGATCGGTCAGTTGTGTTCAGAAGTCCCTCAAGGGGCTACATACCAAATCTCAGAGTCGTGGGATCATTAGGGAAAAAACTGGATTCTAGAGCCACTCAGCTGATCTGGGATCGGTCAGTTGTGTTCAGAAGTCCCTCAAGGGCCCACATACCAAATCTCAGAGTCGTGGGATCATTAGGGAAAAAACTGGATTCTAGAGCCACTCAGCTGATCTGTAATCGGTCAGTTGTGTTCAGAAGTCCCTCAAGGGCCCACATACCAAATCTCAGAGTCGCGGGATCATTAGGGAAAAAACTGGATTCTAGAGCCACTCAGCTGATCTGGGATCGGTCAGTTGTGTTCAGAAGTCCCTCAAGGGCCCAGATACCAAATCTCAGAATCGTGGGATCATTAGGGAAAAAACTGGATTCTAGAGCCACTCAGCTGATCTGGGATCGGTCAGTTGTGTTCAGAAGTCCCTCAAGGGGCTACATACCAAATCTCAGAGTCGTGGGATCATTAGGGAAAAAACTGGATTCTAGAGCCACTCAGCTGATCTGGGATCGGTCAGTTGTGTTCAGAAGTCCCTCAAGGGGATACATACCAAATCTCAGAATCGTGGGATCATTAGGGAAAAAACTGGATTCTAGAGCCACTCAGCTGATTTGGGATCGGTCAGTTGTGTTCAGAAGTCCCTCAAGGGCCCACATACCAAATCTCAGAGTCGTGGGATCATTAGGGAAAAAACTGGATTCTAGAGCCACTCAGCTGATCTGGGATGGGTGAGTTGTGTTCAGAAGTCCCTCAAGGGACCACATACCAAATCTCAGAATCGTGGGATCATTAGGGAAAAAACTGGATTCTAGAGCCACCCAGCTGATCTGGGATCGGTCAGTTGTGTTCAGAAGTCCCTCAAGGGGCTACATACCAAATCTCAGAATCGTGGGATCATTAGGGAATCTCTGCGTAACGCTCTCCGCGTGACGCTCCCCGCGTGACGCTCCCCCGCGTGACGCTTTTTCATTTATGTGCCATAGTAAAGACATAAAATGTCAAAAAACACGCTTTTTGGGCTTTACCCTCTCCATTCCTCTTTCCATCATGAAATTCAAAATTTCCGGGGTTTGTTGGCGTTTGATCTGGGTCGGATGACACCAAAACTCAGCTAGCTAAAAAACTGGATTCTAGAGCCACTCAGCTGATCTGGGATCGGTCAGTTGTGTTCAGAAGTCCCTCAAGGGCCCAGATACCAAATCTCAGAATCGTGGGATCATTAGGGAAAAAACTGGATTCTAGAGCCACTCAGCTGATCTGGGATCGGTCAGTTGTGTTCAGAAGTCCCTCAAGGGGCTACATACCAAATCTCAGAGTCGTGGGATCATTAGGGAAAAAACTGGATTCTAGAGCCACTCAGCTGATCTGGGATCGGTCAGTTGTGTTCAGAAGTCCCTCAAGGGGCTACATACCAAATCTCAGAATCGTGGGATCATTAGGGAAAAAACTGGATTCTAGAGCCACTCAGCTGATTTGGGATCGGTCAGTTGTGTTCAGAAGTCCCTCAAGGGCCCACATACCAAATCTCAGAGTCGTGGGATCATTAGGGAAAAAACTGGATTCTAGAGCCACTCAGCTGATCTGGGATGGGTCAGTTGTGTTCAGAAGTCCCTCAAGGGCCCACATACCAAATCTCAGAATCGTGGGATCATTAGGGAAAAAACTGGATTCTAGAGCCACTCAGCTGATCTGGGATCGGTCAGTTGTGTTCAGAAGTCCCTCAAGGGGCTACATACCAAATCTCAGAATCGTGGGATCATTAGGGAATCTCTGCGTAACGCTCTCCGCGTGACGCTCCCCGCGTGACGCTCCCCCGCGTGACGCTTTTTCATTTATGTGCCATAGTAAAGACATAAAATGTCAAAAAACACGCTTTTTGGGCTTTACCCTCTCCATTCCTCTTTCCATCATGAAATTCAAAATTTCCGGGGTTTGTTGGCGTTTGATCTGGGTCGGATGACACCAAAACTCAGCTATAAGCCGTTGTTGCACAACTAGACTAAAATTGGAATGGAGCAAAATAAGAATCACGAAAATCGAAAAATCGATCGAACATCGATGGGATTCGATCGTTTGAATCTGTGACAATCTTCCGACTGTCGTGATCAAAGTTCTTGGATTTCTATAGTATTTTTCGATCTTTCGATGTAATTTTGGGATTCAGGTGGAATAATTAGAACAAGATTTCAATCACTGGGATAATTTATTACGCTTTTCTTTTTATGTCGCTCCAAAAGAAAGGTAATAAGGGGGGTTTTTTCTATGTAGCCTGTCGGTTGATTAGTTTCTTATATTCACTTCTTTTAAAGATGAAAGAAATACCGCAGGAGAGAGAGAGGTATGCGGGTAGCAATGGATTGGGTATTAGTATAAACAATAGGAGTTTATATAACATTATTGCTATTAACGCAAAATGTAAGAGAGAGACTTCACCATTCTGAAGGTTCAACAACGATTTAAAGCAAGCGACCGGTTCAAGTTGGGGATAAAAACGGGCACGCCGTTTCTTTGAACGAATCACCGTAGCAGTTTTCGATAGCTGTTACAAATCCCAGCGCCAAGTTTATGTTACCCCACTCAACACAAACTTGAATATCAAAATCTCTATTTCATAATAATGTTATAAACTGTTATACGATAGTTGTGGTTTCCTGAATAAATACAATCTGTAGCCAGAGTCTGACCCAGTTTACCTATCTCAACTGCCTTGCTGTGGTGCTGACATGTGTGTGAAGTGGGGTACACTTATAAGAACGAGGTGAAACTCGGACCACCCATTCCATTCGTTACTCTTATCTTCTTCATTCCCTATCTAGCTCTTAGCTTCTACCTTCCAGATCCATAATCACTTGCCCGGTTATATTCGTCACTGAACTCTAAGTACTCATCCACACAGAGTGCAGTGCACGGTGATATCACGTCTACAAAGTCTGTGACTCCGTACCAACAGGATGTACGGTGATATTCATCGCCGAATCTTGTCTTCCTTATTTTTGTACTGAGAGTGAATGGTGGTACTTTGACTTAAGGTACTTGCCCATCTCGGTCTATGATCATATTACGTCACTAGGGTACTCCACACTTAGTTTCTACCTCGACCCAGTACTTTCACTCTCTTCCTAGTACAAGTTTAAGGTAGGATCAATATTAGCTAGATATTCAGTGCGAACATTAAACCTAAATTCATAACTTTTGGTGGTCCGAAATCTAAAATCTCCACACAAAAAATCAGAAAAATTATTCTAGCCTTCAGAAATATCAAAATGTCTTCCTGTTTCGTCCCGTGAAAATGAGTGCTGAATTTGCAATAGAATTTCTTCCGGCAGGATAGCGTGGTGCAGCGTGATTGAACTCCACAATGGAAATGGGCGGAAGGCTGGCAAAACCCGGTGGCTGGGAGGTCGAGTCGTGAGGATTTGGTATAAATTTACGGATCAATATCAACGCCGGGTTCTTTGACCCGTTACCGTGTCACTGTCATTGCTAGGCCTCAGGTGGGAATGCTGCAAACTTCTATATTACTCTGACCGCTGTAGAATGATAAATATATCAATGTACAATATATGTCAATAAAATATTACGATTTTCAATCGAACAATTAATTCGTCAGAACTAATAACCTCGCTCCCGTCTAATTTTCGACATCACGAATGATAGAAAGTTAACGCGAATTTCGACGTTACTAATAGGTCGAGGGGAGATGCGTTGGACGTAATGCTGATGCGTTACGAGTATGGTACTTAATTGGAATGAGTGAATTTCGTGTACCTATCTGAATTTTTCATCTATTCCTAGTAAAATCCAGTCATCAATCAATTCTAGTCATTAGTCATGCGTACGAGGCCAATGGGGGGTCTAAGGGCGGAACTCATTGATGGGAGTTGAATCTGAGTGAGCCGATAAGGAAATAGTGTACCGATAAGGGAATTCATGCACTCAACGCTAGTCATAGACGTGGTTTTTAGGCGACCCTGAGGGCGGACTGAGTGGGCAATCTAAATGCACACTCAGCGGGATTCATAAACCAAAAATGAGTTGAGTTGAGTGTGACTTAAATGCATCAACTGATAACTTCTATTATTATTACATTCACGTATGTACTGGTAATAGAGAGTTTTTGTATTTCTCGTACAAGTATTTTTCGTAAACACGAAAACAAGCTGTTAGAGCGAGCACGATGAATGCTAACCTTTTTGCATCGATTTCTCGTAGCGTTTTCGTAAGCCCGAGAAGAAGAGAAATCTTACAGAGACGTTAACGTGACTCTTGTAATGAATCACTGTTCAAAACTCAATTGTCACAGTGGACAATTCCCAAAATATAACATGAATTAAGAAACAACGACCACTTAGTTACCTACCTCTACATAATATGAAAACGATTCTGCCGTGAAGAACACGAATCTTCAAAACGTGAAAATGAACCTTGAAATCAACCTTGAAACGAAATCTTGAAACTGAAATGAACCTTGAAAATGTTAAAGCTGAAATCTTCGATAAAACTTAAATACCAAAAACAAAATGCCACTAATGACCTTTCTGGTTGAGTTGCGGGGAAAAAACACAAAAGAGAGACAAATACGAAGGTTATAGACGGCACGGGGAAAATTCAGGCGATTTTGTTGGGTGTGTCTGTGTACATCCATGCCAACTGCATGATAGTATAGTTGCTAAGTTATTCTAGAGTGTTATCCTAGAGGAAGATCAAGTTGTCGTCGTCTCGTAATTACGATTCCGAAAAAGCTGAGCACGAGTAAAGCGGACTCTTCCCGTTCCGAAAAGCGTTTCCACGTAACGAAAACCTCTTATTGTTTCGGACAGGCTATTTTCGAATACGAGAAAATGAATACGAGAAGTATAAAAACTCTCTAATATAATAGTAGAGCATACGTCGTTTATTTTGTTCGAAGTTTATTGAAGTTAATCATCGGATTTCGAAGATTTTAATTTAAATGGTTGGCAATGGACGAAGAATTGTACATTCATTTTCATGAACAGCGGCACATGAGAGTATAGGTACTTAAACGGTTGGAAGGTGGATGTGGAAACTATGTAGGTACTTCACCAAACTTAACAAACATGGCTTTTGTTATTCTTAAAAGTCCCACTCGTGCAATTAACCTCAAGAATGTTTCTTTTTTCTTAGGCAATTGGAATGACTGAATTTCGTGTACCTTTCTGCATTTCTCATCTACTTCTAGTTGAATCCAGTCTACGAGTCCGAATGTGGTCTACGCCGCTAGCATCTCAATAGTATAACATCGTATTTCATCAATATCCTTCTAGCGGCATTCAGATTAGTCGAAGGTCGAATTCTGTGAATGGAATCAAGGGCAAATTGACTCTTCCTTGCCACTTGAATGGATTGGGTTATCGTGCATAATCTGACGTTCCCTCCTGTTCCAACAAAACCTGGCCTTCACCTGCCTGTCGTGAAGACACCCTCACCTCGCGAACGACTTAATTCTCCCCTTTCATAATTTTTTGTGTAAACCACCGTTTGTAAATTGCCTCTTCAGGGTGTCCCGACTTATGTTCATCAAACTCTGAAGTTCAATTCTAGAGCTCATTTCTGATTGAAAGTCCCTCTTAGGGCCGGTTTCAACAACAATCCCTAACCATGGTTAACGCAGATCATTGTTTTACGGAACCAGAGTTTTTGAACGTTGATTTAAAACAAAAGGGTTTCACCAACGTAATCAATGGTTACACTGTCATCAGTAAACATCGATTTACACCATTTCCGTGAAACTTCGATTTAAAGTTAACGTTGATTTAGACGATATCAAGGAGGCATTTGCCCCCAAAACGAGGGTGATAACGAGATAATAGTGAGGAAACAGCTGTTATCTTCTCTGTTAACAGTCTGTTAACAGCTGCAACCTGAAATCTTCAATGCTTCTATATTTTTTAATCCATTCTGATAGCCTAATATTTTACAAACTCGTATGGGTAGTCCTTTACTGCCCTATCATTTCGAAACTAGTGCAGCGATGATAACTATATGGGTTTCTTCCAGAATTCTGGATTTACGTTTGAAGTAAAAACTGCGAGATTTCGAACCACTGTAATTCTCCATCCAATCGCGATTTTGATTCTTTTCCATTGGAAATTTCGGAAGTCGGTCTCCTAAAAAGCAGTGGTTGGTATCCAATGGATTTTATAACTGTAGCCACTGCAGAAGCCGAGATTCCAAAGTTATTTCGACCCAAAAAGCGCAGGGGAAACAGGTGCGGGGGGCGCAGGTTTATTATCAAGTTGCATAACTAGGTATTTTTATGTTTGTATCTCCCATCACTTCAATGACAACAGCCAACGACACCATCTAGGCACATTGTCATTTCGAATGGTGATGAACCGTTGGCTATTTTATAACACTATTTTACAACTGTATTTGTACATTCCATGTATGTACCTATATCTCTACCCGTGACTTGGGTATTCGACGCTATCATCAATTTGTTCAAGGTCTGAAAAAAACAGTAATTTTTGAAAGTCGGTACTTCCTCAGAAAATCGATTTCATTGAGTTTGAAAACCCCCGTACTCTCTCCAAACCAATATTTTTGTATCCGTCTTTATACGTAAAAACTGGGGCTAAAAAGAAAATTTTGAAAGTTTCTCAGAATTCGACTTTTTTCCATTTGTCGTTTTGCTCTTAATACAGAATATTTTAGAAAATCACTACACGGAGAAAACTTTCTCAGGATCTCAGCTTTTTAACGGTATAGTCAATTTTACTTTTACTTAGCTCATTAGGGGAGAAAATTATGTTTTAATGTCGAAAAACATGGGTTTTTCAATGAAATCGAGGGTTTCCGTGAAAAATGACCCAATATGAAAATACGAGTTTTGGCCAGTTTCTAAATATTTTCTTAACGCTGAGTCGAATGGTGACACCTACGGATCTCCCTAAATTAGGTATGAGAGAATTTTACACTATAACTCACGAATTTTTAGTTTGTTAGTTATGCTCAATTTTAAGGGTTTTTCGGTGTTCAACTGGTTAGTTGAAGTGTAAAACTCGGTTATAACTAAGTTGGGGAGACCTGCAAGTTACCATTCGATTCAGCGTTAAAAAATACGTACGAGTAGAAACCGGTCCCAAACTCATTTTTTCAAAGGGGGTCTTTTTTCGCGGAAACCCTCGATTTCATAGAACAACCCATGTTTTTCGACATTAAAACACCATTTTCTCCCCTAATTAGCAAAGTAAAAGTAAAACTGACTTAACCGTTAAAAAGCTGATATCCTGAGAAACTTTTCCCCGTTTAGTGATTTTCCAAAATATTCTGTATCAAGAGCAAAACGACAAATGGAAAAAGTCAAATTCTGGGAGTTTCAAAATTTGCTTTTCAGTCTATTTTCTACGTATAAAGACGTACAAAAATATTGGTTTGGTATCAGGTAGGCAGGAAATTTAACGCTGTTTCCAACGATGCCCTAAATCTCGAGTTTAAAGTGACTCTAAAGGGAGTTCCGGTCGTTTTAAGATACAAAACACACAAAAAATCTTGAAAATTGAATTACTCAAAAACTAAGCGGTTACAAAAAAATCTCTACGAAGAACTTTCGATCAGAAATTAGCTCTAGAATTGAACGTCAGAGTTTGATGAACTTAAGTTGGGATACTCTGTAGAAAACGTATGCTTCATCGTGAGCATAGTTTGATACCTTCGAGCAGTTTTCAATTTTCCCTTTACAAAGAACACGGACGACCACTTCGCCGGGTCCTTCTTCAAGGGATTCTCTAGTGAATAATACAACACTCACGACCCATAGCAAAAGATGTCCCATTATAACCGCGATGATTTCCTTCGTTGAACCCCAGAGTCGGCGCTCTGTCTCCCACTAAAGGCCTTTTGTGCCGTTCTCTGTAATAACATCAATCTTTCACGCCCCAGAAGGCTGCCTTGCGCTTCACCTTTCAAAAGCTTTTGTCACCGCTTCGGTCACATTTTTCTCTTATGTGGAATGTAGAGTTCACATACCTACTTATAAGGCCTTTGCCCTTATCATCACGCTCCACTTGTGAAATTGTTATTACTAATATATAACTTACTCGTTGTACTCTGCCACACTTCACTGTGACAAATTGTGGTTGCATCGCTAGGTAGGAGATCAGGGAACAAAGGAAATCAAAGAGGTCATCTCTCGACCCCAACCATCATAATCCCTATGAGGTCCACACAAATCGGATGAAATGGCAAGTTTTGCTTGTTACATGAATTTTACGTTTGCACATGCACAGAGGCTACCATAAGGGTAAGCATCCAGAGTGTTGCTTGCTCATCTGCATCGGAACTTTTTCAAGCAAAACAGTCTTCATAAATACGATGAGTTTCTGGCCACTGACTTCATAACAGGGCTCCTTATCACTGGAATGAGATAACAACCGGCGACTCAATGACTGTTGAACAATGACATTGTTCAAAACAATGGAATCCCTGAGATTTTCCTCAATTCATATGAAAACTAGAAGTTTATATTTACATGTATTTACCTTTTCCTATTGCGCAGAGACTACAGTATGAAAGTTGTGTATTGTACTATCTAGGGCCTAACCCACACAATCTCTTATCGAAATCAGTGTGCAAATTTGTATAGCATATAGTAGAGTTATATCGATTGTTAGTAATCAAATTGAATGAATTTCTAGATTTTGAGGGATTTTACAGGTGCAAATACCATTCATATGTTACGGGTAATGCCCGCAAGTTCATATACCTACTTATAAGGACTTTGTCCTTATCATCACGTTCCACTTGTGAAATTCTTATTACTAATATATTATTTACTTGTTGTACTTTGCCACACTTCACTGTAACAAATTGTGGTTGCATCGCTAGTCCGCTTAGTTGCAGAGCTCACTCAATGGTGCTCCAAACATGGGAAGCTCGAGATACAGCGCAGCACGTAAACATCAAAGACAAAACGGAAGTTAGTGAAAAACGTTGTCTATTTCCACGAAAAATAAAGAGTTACACTGTTAAATCGATTTCGACGGTCAGGCCATCATCAGTAACAAACAATAACTGGTTATTTATTATAACTGGTTATTGTTGGTTACTGATGATGGCCTGACCGTCGAAATCGATTTAACAGTGTAACTCTTTATTTTTCGTGGAAATAGACAACGTTTTTCACTAACTTCCGTTTTGAAATGGGTTTCCATAACTTCGTCGCGAGTGATTTAGTTCACATCAAAGATCTTACCGATTCGCTCTTCTTTTGTTGCTACAATGGCAGTCGTGACGGACACAAGATGTTTTTGTTTTTTGCTGGTTTCTTTTTCATTTATGTGCGTCTTTATTTCAATAATTTAATAATTATTTAATTCTACTTTTTGACCAGTATTGATTAGATTAATGGTGCACACTCACATCCCAGACGTACAACCATGGTTTTTCCACGGATTCAGTCTTAAAACAATCTGAAACGGATTAGTTTTTATCTTATACTTGGGTTGTCCCCCACCCCCTGGATCAATTCTAATACGATATTCCTCTATTAGTCGAAGCTTGTCTATATATTATGGTCTTGCTTCAGAGGGACATCCTAAATAACAACTGCTTTCAGCTTACGCTGTAATAGTGATTTAAATACATTTTTAGTTGCACAATCCTTATGTTAGGATTTACGTATTACGTACCTGTTTGAAATTTATAATCACGTAATATGAAGAGAATGAACAATGTTACGTACAGATGAAGGTACTCTTTGACATAAAGAATTCACGCATGCTACAGAATTGGAGTAGGCACAAACACATTATATGCACACCTACTCGTTTCTTTGTGCTGCGATGTTTTGGTTTATCTCCACGTGACCTCATTCGAAAAACAACGCCCCAGGCGTCTGTGAACCATATTTTCCCCATATCTCACTTGGTATTCCCCTTGGCAAGCGGGTCACGTTTGCATGCGACCTACACCACCTTTATTACTTTCTAGGACGGCACTTGGAGATCTAATCTCGAGGAAAGCTAACCATTTCTTTTATTTATTAGTATCTTTCTGAACATAACTTTTTAGTATCATCTTTCTGGTAAACCAAGAGCCAGAAACTTCACACAAAAGCACTTTGAAAAAAGCTTGCTGATACCTGGTAAATAATAACTATGATGGGGTGTTGTTAGGAACATCGATTGCCCATTTTATCAGGGAGAAATGCCTACAAATGATTTCTTAAATGATTATACGCAGTATATTTAATAACTATGCGTTCGTTCAGTACGGACACCCATTGTACCTTAGGCACCCAGGTAGTACCTACCTACCTACTAACTTCCCAGTTCCATTGATCAGGACGAAACATAAATCCTTATAGGTATGAACCTATAACCTATCCGCATCGCACGTACCTACCTAATATTCTATGAAGTGAGCAGTACTGCATAAATGTCTTCTCTTCGAACCTGGAATGTTAGTGGCAATTGAGCCCCGGTTCACGAACCAGCACGATCGAGTTAAAGAATAAAAGAGTACCTAAGTGGAATAATCTAGAATAGGCCGATTGACTCGTGCAGTTCCGTAGCTACTTGCGTCAAATAATCAGGCAATTCAAGTGCTTCTCCGCGGTGGCCAATGTAACTTGACTGGTCTCCGAACCTCAACTCCAATTGTATTACTCAATGGCAGCTCGAATGCCAATTGACTCAGGTTAACAGATGCAGTGAGGTACTGAGTTCAAAGTACTTTGTCGCCATCGGCATTGTCTCAGGTTCAATAAGTTCCTTCATGCAACTGTCCTCTTCTCAATAAATAGCGACACTAACAACAAAGAACTGTCCAACTTCTCAGGTGACAATATCAACACCTTCTTGTATTCCCGAGGTTCTACCTACACTTTTTTACCATTGACGCCTTTTTCTCACGATTATCTGTTCCTCCAAAGGGTCTTCCACTCCTTCCAATAGGAGATAAGTTAGATTCATCAAAACTTGTACAATAACCTCGACCTACTTCACAAAGCCTAGACCCAAACTCACATCGTAAACTGAGCCACTTGACTATCGACTTAATTTCTTGAATCGTCTTTACTTAATCGTCTTAACTAAATCGTCTCAATTAGTCGTCGTAACTCGTCCTAATATCTTAGGAAGTTTCACAATGAAACAACAAGTTCTATATGGTTTCTCTCCGCCTCCCAGAATCTATATGACAAAACTGGACTTTTCAAAGTTTCCAGGGCTAATCATCGATACAGGAGGGAAAAGTCTTTTTATCTGATTGATGCATGGCTTCCCCTTCGATTTCATTGTTATTATTTTTAATTAACTATCTTCAATACAATTTAATTTATGCACTTACTCATATCAAAAACTACTGTTTATCTAGTATTAAGCAAATCATTCTCAAATCAGCTTCTTGACATTTTTATAAACTTTTTAAATATTTTTATTGCACTAGTACATTTGTGTAGGCATGTCCGAAATTTGGATTCTCAATGGTTTCTCAACTAACGAGAAGCTTAATAAGCGAATGGGCGTTTGAAAAAACTGAACTGAATCAGTACACCAAGTTCATAGAGCCTTTTAAATTATTATTTTCAATAATGAAGCTTTGCGAAAAATTTATTAACCTCCCCCTCAAAATTCGTTGGTTTACGTTTCAATATGTGTAGAATCCAAAAATTCGAATTTGAAAAAATTCCGTCCGCTGTCCACCGGCCGCCGCCCGAAGCTTTCCCAAAAACTACTGGACCAAATTTTATGATTTGGCTCAAAAATCATACTATGGCCGGGGAGGTGCCAGTAACGTTGACATCACATTTGATCAATCTAAAAGTGTAAAATTTAAGGGCTGAAATATTAATAAATCGAGATCCCGAGAACTAGGTAAGGTAAGAGTTATATTTTTCTGGGTGTAATTTGTAGATATCGTCCCCAAAGAATCAAATGAAACCACCCGGGTTGTAATACGTTATACGTATGCTCTCCCTATGGGCTAGAACATTGACAGGAAAAAATACATCAACACGGTAGAGAATCGCAACTGATGAAACATAGTAAAAATCGCCTTGAAAACTACAGTTATATCGGCTGATATAATTCCAGTGGAATTCTCACTTCATGAAATCGAGTTTATTATAACCTCTGTCACCTATAGATCGGGTTGTGAAGCGAATTTAGATGATTGATTTTACCCTGTCAATTTTCAGTTGGCTGGTCAGCTCTTGTTGAATAAAAAAGGACTAGTAATGTGTAGGTGTTTTAACATGGAACATGTTTTTGCCATCATTACGGCCAAAAATGAAACAAAATTACCGTTACGTCACATTTAGTGTGTTACGCTCCGATGACTATTGCTTACAACCAAATCGTTGCTAGGGAACTGTATCTTAGGCATTTATCATCGCACAAAAAACGTTCGCCAGTCGTTGGAAAGCTCTCGATTTACCTAACAGTATTATGTTAACTACTGCGCAGTGCGTGGCCAACAATCTGAGGTATGACCGTGGTTGTCTGAATAATTTTTTACATAACGGTAATCCTCCTCAGTTTTTTGAAAACATGATTGCAACCACTAATAGACTGGAAAGAAACTTGGAAGTTGAATTTGATAGGGAGACTCTCTGGGACATTAAGAGACGATTGATGGGCTCTTTCCTAATCAGCTGAGTCACCTAATTCTCTACTGTTCCCCCAAGGAACATGTTCCATGTTCTGTCAGGATTTTGTGCTTAGGACTAAATTTGTTGTTTAATTTAATGAATGTTTCCTTGGTAGGCGTCAACAGCTATGCAGTTGCATTTAGATATTGCATAATAGATTTCATTTAATGAATATGTGACAAGAGTGTTCCGCGCAGAAGAGTTATATAACACAGAAATAATAAACCGCAGCGTATTTTCTAATATTAGACCACTTTTCCCCAACTTGATTATTCAATGACTAGATTATAATATTCAGTGGTTTCATGCAGGTTGATCCAGAGTTGGATTAATCTAACCGTTGTTGGACTTGCCGAGTTCTCCAGAAAACAGATATTACTTTTAGTTTGTTGTGGAAGGGCAAGAAACTTAGATGATAGTGGAAGAACAGAATACTAAGCAGGGGGCGTCTACGAGACTAGAGCTCCAACGTGATTCTATAACGACGGCAGAGGCGGAGTTGTGAAAGGACCGATAGAAGGAAGGCATTAGCATGAGTCCACGGAGTGGGGAAGACACAGTTGATTAAGCCAAGGACAGAAGCCCTATTAGCATAAATGATCAGGCCGTCCGGCTACACCTTGAGGGATTCAAATCAGTCTAGCACAGACGAGCTTGGTTATCTATGAGCTACGGCTCAATGTAATGTAGCCAGACACTTCCCATATATTCAACGCGCAGCTTCTCACTGACTTGAGTTTCCAAACACGAAATCAACCCACTCACCTTCCTTAGCACCTATTTGCTGATGCTATTCCAGTAGACACTATACATGCTGATTTATGCTTATTAAGGCAATTTCTGTGGATACAACAGATGAATAGTGAGATACCTGATCCTACTTATAACGGTAGGGACACACTTATCAAATTTTTGGATTCGGGCGGATCGGATTTAAGAATTCGTAATGCTGTTTTGAACGTGAGCGAGCACACCAGTCCGAAGAGGGCACGGATTCCAATGGGTGCTCTCCGAAATTTCGAGAACTCCGGAAGAACGAGTGACGTCTTTCACTAGCATAGTTCCGCTTCTCTCATCTTTGCAATACCTCTGGTTATCTATGCATCTCTAAGTTAATCGCGATTGTTCAACGAAAAGACAACATTTGGGAAGAGATCGCTAGACAGACGAATCAACACGCTAAGTCCAATTGCTATTTATTATCGAAACACTCAACTCACTGCGCAGTCAATTTTACCTCAGCTGTGAGGAACCGGGTTACCAAGATCTTGAATAGTATTTCATTGTGCTTCCATTCTGGATGATTCTTTCCCTTTTGTCCTTTTCTTGGCAAATTAGATATAGAATTGGCCCCACTATTAGTGGCTCCCAGTACCCAGTACCTCGATGAAATCTTGTTTGCGGTTACATTTAATTACCGTTAATGAATCAAGAGATCAATTCTTGCTTATAAAAGTTGCAGAAATAAAAACACTTCTTGCTATCTTTGACGATCAGTCGAATCATTGAGACGAAAAATATGAACTACCGTATATTGAAAACCATTGATAACGAACCGAAGTAGAAAGTACCTAGATCAATTCCATTAACGTAGAGCTGTCAACATTAGCATTTACTATTAAGCACATTCACCTTCATTGATATGTATATAAATATATACTGTCTGTATGTTGAAGTTACTATCTGTGGTGAGCAATATGAGGTGAATGGAAAATAATTCCAGAATATCAGCTAATGAGCAGGTTTAAAGCTAAGCTAAACAAACTACGAGAACAGAAGGAACTAAACTAAAGATGACATAAATTCAGTGAAACTATACGATTATTTGCATGAATTATTTGATTTATAGCTCACTTTACAATATATATTACAGTAGCTCGCGAACATTCAAGGTAGAAACATCGAGCTCCGTGAAACGAAAATATTTGTCTCGGGCCGCGAGGTCTGCTGAACTCGGCTGAAGCGGTACGATGAACTCGGACAGCGGAAGAGTGCTGACGGTAGCGGAGATAATTTCGCAAGTGAAGGCTTCTCTTGCGCAACATCAGACGAATACCAGAGCGATTCAAGATGAGGCCATCCGAAATTCATTCAGTGAGTTATACTCCATAATTAATACCCTCAGTGGTTATTTATCTGGGTGTAATGAACATGTATTGGCAGAAAAGAAAAAAGTCTCAGACCTTCAAGACAAGTTAGAAAAATTAGAACATGAGATGTCTTTTCATACAGACTCAAGTGATCTTGCCAATGAAGTTGGGGACGACGAGGTTCGCTCATACGATGTCTCTGGCATAGACTTTAAACCAGTGAAGGTAATCCGAAAGAAAATTGAAAATACTACATCTCAAAATCAGGTACAAAAACCCCAACCAAAAAAAGAACCAAAACCTCCTCCTTTCATGCTAGAAGCACTTAAAGATGCTGAGGGCTTCAAAAATATTAAAGCACGGCTAACACAGTTAGTACCAAATGTCACCCTTACTCTTCTTGGTGACGGTAAAGTTAAAATTAACACGGAAACCTCAGATGAATTCCGAGCCATTAGATCGGAGCTCATCAATAAAAAATGCAACAAAAAATGAAAGGAATTCCAAGAGGGCTTGCTCCACAAGAGCTCAAAGACGCATTTGCCCACGAATTCCCACACCTACAAGTCCTGAATGTGACACAAAAATTGAAATGGGGAACAAAAGAACCTATTGATATGTATATAGTTGATTTTGCCCCCGGAACTAATCCTGACACTATCCATGGAATCACAAAATTTTATTCGTCGAAGGTAAAATTCGAAAACCTTAAACCGAATAAAATTGTGTCACAATGTAAGAGATGCCAATCATGGGCACACACCAAAAACTACTGCACGAAAATGGAGAGGTGTGTTAAATGTGCTGGCTTCCATGCCACAGAAAAGTGCACCAAACCTCGAGACACCCCAGCCAAATGTGCAAACTGCGGAGACTCGCATACAGCAAACTACCGCAAATGTCCAGTGGCTATTGAAGCTGCCGAGATTCACAAAAAACGATCTCAAGGTCTGAAGGCTGGCTCCCAAAATATCGAAAAAGAAACCAAAAAAATCAATACAACTAGGAAAGTTTTCATCCCGAAAACTCCTATACATGAGAAAAATCAACATTTCGGTCATCAGCCTTCATACGCCCAAGCGGTAAGTGGCAGTGTCATCCAGCCAACACCCTTGCAGCCTGATAACACTATACAATCATTATTGCAAAACATACTTGCAAATCAAAGCCGAATGGAAAACACCCTATCTAATGTTAATCAAAGATTAATTGCCCTAGAAAAAGATCGCAGCCATTCACGAAAGAAAGCCCAATGATGCGCAACCTACGAATTATGTGTTGGAATGCCAATGGACTCCTGTCCCGAAAATTGGACCTGGAGATGGTTCTTAATATAAACAAAATAGACATCTGTCTAATTTCTGAGACCCACTTTACTAAGGAGTCACGCATTAAGATAAAAGGATTCGAGTGCTATCATGCTCTCCATCCCAGCAATAATGCAAGAGGGGGCAGCGCAGTACTTATCAAAGATAATATAAAACATCATGAATGTGTCAAAATAGAGACAGAAAAATTTCAAAGCTGTGCAATCACCATTAGTACGAAATCCTTTGAAGCTAATATTGCCAGTATTTACATTCCTCCAAAGCATATCATAAAAGAAAATGAATTTGCTGAAGTGTTTGCCCTACTTGGAAATCGCTTCATAATCGGCGGTGACTTTAACGCAAAACACACGCATTGGGGTTCACGACTTTGTACACCTCGTGGTACAGAGCTCCTTAAATATGTTCAATCAAATTACTGTACTCCATTGTCAACTGGGAAACCAACGTACTGGCCAGGGGATATCCAGAAGAAGCCTGATCTAATCGATTTCTTTATCATGAAAAATATTTCAGCGAACTATGCACTTGTTGAGGACTGTTTTGACCTCAGCTCTGACCACTCGCCAATACTTCTAACGCTAAGTGAAACCATCATTCGAAAGCCTCATAATCCAGTTTTGGTGAACAAAAAGACAGACTGGGATCAGTTTAAAGTCAACTTAAATCAATATATAGATCTCAGTGTGCCACTAACAACTCCAGCTGAAGTTGATGGAGAGTTAAGTCAACTCGTTCACTCTATCCAAACTGCGGCATGGAAAAACACCCCTGAAGAACAGAAAAAGCTGAAGGGCATCAACTATCCACGTGAAGTTATAAATATGATCAGAGAAAAACGAAAAGCCAGGCGTAAATGGCAAAAACTACGTATCCCCGCTCTTAAAACTGAATGGTACCAACTCGACTACAAATTGAAGAAAATGATGGAGCAGATACAAGAAGAAACCCAAGAAGATTACCTCACATCGCTCACCAATCATCGAGACACTGAATACTCCCTCTGGAAGGCAACAAAGCATCTGAAGAGACCTATCATCCAGGCACCACCTATTAAAGATACAACTAATAGCAAGTGGATAAAAAGCAACCAAGAAAAGGCTGATGCTTTTGCTCGACATCTTGCAGATATTTTCATGCCCAATCCTGGCCGCCCTGACGAAGAATCCCTTGAAGAAATTCCCTTGCTAGAACAAGAAATTGACATCCCACTGATCACTGTCAAAGAAGTTCAAAACACCATCAATACCAAGATCAATCCGAAGAAGGCACCTGGATATGATCTGATCACCGGTCAAGTTCTCAAACACCTACCACGAAAAGCACTTGTAAAGATCACGCAAATCATGAATGCCTCTCTCAAGTTACGTTATGTTCCTCAACTGTGGAAACTCGCTGAAGTCATTATGATATTGAAGCCAGGTAAACCTCCTGAAGAGCTAAAGTCTTATAGACCAATATCACTTTTACCAGTACTGTCAAAACTCTTTGAAAAAGTGCTGTATGCACGTCTAATTAAAATCGTAGAAGAAAGAAACCTCATCCCCAAACATCAGTTTGGGTTCCGCCATAAGCATTCCACTATAGATCAGGTGCACCGTATCACTCATATTATTGAACAAGCCCTAGAAGATAAAAAAGTCTGCTCAGCTGTCTTCCTCGACGTTACTCAAGCGTTCGATAAAGTCTGGCACAAGGGACTTGACCATAAGCTCAGACTAATGCTTCCAGCCAAATATGTTGAACTGCTTCACTCTTATCTATCAAATCGATACTTCCGGATCAAACAAGATGATGCTTACTCGGAAGCAAAAATAATTAATGCTGGCGTACCACAAGGAAGTGTACTCGGCCCACTACTGTACGTCCTTTACACCAGCGATTTGCCTGAACACGAGGGGAACACCCTGGCATCATTTGCAGATGATACTGCTATTCTTGCCATTGGTGAAGACAATCGAGAATCGACCTCAAAACTTGAAAGATCCATCGAGAATCTCCATGATTGGGCAATTAAGTGGAGAATCAAGATGAATGAGGCAAAATCAGTCCATGTTGATTTCACCAACCGCCAAATCAAAAATATACCAATCTATCTGAATGGCAGAGTCATCCCTTATGCCAATGAGGCAAAATATTTGGGTATGACTCTGGATACAAGGCTCCGCTGGAGAGCGCATGTAAAAAACAAAAAAACAGAATTGGACACCAAATTTCGAAAAATGTATTGGTTGATTGGTAGACGATCAAAACTGTCTATCCAAAATAAATTAACTTTATACAATCAGGTCCTTAAGCCAGTCTGGACATATGGTGCACAGCTCTGGGGCTGCACCTCTCAAAGTAATCGTGATATTATACAGCGATTCCAGAACAAAGTACTGCGGTCATGCGTCGATGCGTACCGCTACTCGACCAATAATGATATCCATAACGACCTCAAAATTCCCACAATAAATGAAGTAATAAAAACTCAAGCGATAGCCCATCATCAGAGGCTCCTAGGTCATATTAACGAGGAGGTTGTGAAGCTGCAGGACGTTGATGATCTGCTCAGACTACTGAAAATACGTAAACCTCACGACCTGTGGTAATAGGGAGTGATGTGTTCATGAAAGTTTGTTCAGTGAGTGTAGTGATGTGCGCTCCTGCAAATCGTGTTCATTGAAGACACTAAATAGCTGAAATGATGTATAGGATGTGTTATGTATCACAGTCTTGTTTCAGTCACCGATTATTCATTGTCAAAGAAATGTTGCTAATAAGTTGTATTACTTGGTGCAATAAATATTATGAAAAAAAAAAAAAAAAAAAATCTCTAAGTTAATCGCGATTGTTCAACGAAAAGACAACATTTGGGAAGAGATCGCTAGACAGACGAATCAACACGCTAAGTCCAATTGCTATTTATTATCGAAACACTCCTCACTGCGCAGTCAATTTTACCTCAGCTGTGAGGAACCGGGTTACCAAGATCTTGAATAGTATTTCATTGTGCTTCCATTCTGGATGATTCTTTCCCTTTTGTCCTTTTCTTGGCAAATTAGATACAGAATTGGTCCCACTATTAGTGGCACCCAGTACCCAGTATCTCGATGAAATCTTGTTTGCGGTTACATTTAATTACCATTAATTGATCAAGAGAGCAAGTCTTGCTTATTAAAGTTGCAGAAATAAAAACACTTCTTGCTATCTTTGACGATCAGTCGAATCATTGAGACGAAAAATATGAACTACCGTATATTGAAAACCATTGATAACGAACCGAAGTAGAAAGTACCTAGATCAATTCCATTAAAGTAGAGCTGTCAACATTAGCATTTACTATTAAGCACATTTACCTTCATTGATATGTATATAAATATATACTGTCTGTATGTGAAGTTACTATCTGTGGTGAGCAATATGATGTGAATGAAATATAATGCCAGAACAGCAGCTAATGAGCAGGTTTAAAGCTATGCTAAGCAAACTACGAGAACAGAAGGAGTTGTTACTAAACTAAAAATAGAGACAACTGACATAAATTCAGAGAAACTATACGATTATTTGCGTGAATTATTTGATTTATAGCTCGCTTGACAATAAATTTACCCCTTGATACGACAGTAAACCGTTAACAAACTGTGGTTTCATTATGGAAATCGTAAAGGCTTGAAATTTTGGTTTGTTATTTTCACGAATAAACCTTTGCAATTACAAAATGGTTCACAAATTAAGGCGTGAACATTCATTGTAAGGGAGCGCATGTGAAAAACTACAATTCTATGACAGCGTTAACACCGGTTCTTTTTGCTCAAATTTGAAGATATCAGGAATTAGGTGTAAAAATCATCAACACCCATAATGAAAAATATATTATTATTATTAGCATAAATAAATTTCATTGAAGTTGAACTCTCAATAATTTTGCTGCTTTTCATCTGTTTATCTTGGATTGTTAACAAATCTGTGGTGGTGATGAACGTTCCACAACCAAAAGAGCCTTTTTTGAATAGAAGAAACTTCGAAACTCAAAGAAGAGGCGCAAGAAATAGATTTAAAATTAAACAAAACCATAAATATTATTCTCAACTGCCACCGTTCAACTGCCGTCAATGGGATGAAAGGATGAGAGCCGGGAAGGTCACATTACCAAAGGGATTTTCAGACAGACTAAATTTAGTGTGGCCTTTAGAAGCCAGAAGGACGGAATTCCAGCGCCTGAGCTGCCGAAAGCTTATTATAGCGGGAGCATTAGGCCAAGTTCACATCTCACGAACTTCCAATGAGCTGCCAACTGTGTTATAGCTTCTATTGGTGAGACTCAAAAGATAATTCGACAGCTCATATATTCTCTTCGACGTGGGGGCTTGAAGGTTCTGGTTTAGAGTTAGGTTTCCCGCTGCACCGTAGGAGAGAGGTTGAGCGTTGCATCACTGTTATTAGCGTTGTGTCAATATATGTCATAAAACATTCGCTTTCAAGGAAGAAGTTAGAAAATCCTCCCATTATTCGCTCTTGGAGTTGTCATAAATGTGAGAATATTAGGGTTTTACGAATTTAAAGTGTTTTTATGGGAAACCTTCGAATTCATGTTGATGCAATACAGTTTATCACTAACATTTCAAACAATTTTAGGGTGGAGGGACCAGTGTTTGACAAGGACCCAGTGATTGACATCTCACCCTAAGTTTAAATAATAAGGCATAAAAGTGTTTTAATGGCTTAATCCGTTTGAATTTTGAGATAAATTACCTTCTCAGTGAAGTATAAAAGCGGTCAAAGGTTTCAGACGGGTTTTTGTGAAATCTGGAGAAGTTCACCCAACAGAACCTCGTTCACGTTTTATATATACACGTTTTATATATAGGACGTGAATGATGTTTTTATTTGGCCTATTGATATTGTTAGTTTATTTCTCTTCTTAAGTAGTTCTACGTGTATATGGATTGGACGATGGTTCTGTGAAAACTATCTTACATTGAACACTAAAAAGTCAAAATTAATTATTTATGGAGGAATGAAATCATATGTTTACGATAAAAATTTAAGCATCATACTACATACATGTAGATCAAATAATAGCTGTTCCTGTGGGAAAATAGAACGTGTAGCTGAGCATAAGTATCTTGGGTTAGTCTTGGACGAAGAGCTAAATTGGAAACCCCATATTGACTATACTCACAATAAAATTAATAAATACATGTACATATTCTATAATATTCGACACACACTCCCTAGAAATACGATAAAACTAATTTATTACAGTATGCTACAATCTGTACTTCAATATGGCATAATTGCTTGGGGTGGGACATTCTCAACCCATATAAATAAATTATATGTACGCTAGAAAATCATTGTAAAAATTATGCTGCCTTTACCAATTAGGACTCCATCTGACAATGTATTTAATATCGCTAAGCTATTTACTATAAGGCAATTATATTTATGTTAAAAATTTACTTCTGCAATTCCATAAGGATCCACAAATAATAGGTTCACAACGTAACCCAATGTATATAACAAGGTACGTAGCCGCAGGAAATGTAATTGCACCTAGACCGAGACTAACGTTGTCAACTCACAATCCAAAATTCATTATTTACATTATCCACAGAGCGTAGAGGGCCATCTGAAAAATGCTCAAAGATTCACAAGACAAAACTACAAGAAACATATTTTAACCTGGCTTGTAGAAAAGGGGGAAGCGGGATGTGAAACTGTTTTAAGCAGTATTTATGTACAGTGATTATTTTAGAAAATATCTTCTCTTAAAATTATAAGAACATTATACGCATAACATTATATTTTTAAGTAGGTACCGTTTGTATCATAGAGTAGATAGATTGTAAGACATGAGCGAATCACCAAGACCTTCCCCAACAACACGGGCCAAGCCTATCGTTGGGAAAGAAATCGAAAGTGAGTAGCTTAAGTTGTTCAATTTGTACCATATTTATAAAATGCATTTGTATGATTAAAATAAATAAATAAATAAATATTTTGGTTCAATTGTTTCATTGCGATTTCAAACAACTTGATCTTATCTTCAAAACTCAATATATCTTATTTCGAATGATTTTCAAGGTGCCAAGAAATAGGTCGACTCTGCAGTTCAGCTGGTCGAAGCGTTCAGGAATAAAATTGTTTTCTCCATCTCGCGATTGCGGACTAGCGAACTCGTTTGCTGATCTACGCTGACGCTGCTTTTCGAGGTTAGCGACCGTGGCAGACGATGATGCTTGAGAATTGCGTGTCCCAAGCTTGCGGAAATACACAAATAATACCACTAAAAATCTATTAGAAAATGAAATTTCGGAGAAATTCTTTTCACCAATAAGAATTTTTCACTTTTCTCGCGGGAAATATTAAAATGAAGCTTCAAGAGTCGTACCGTTAATGCTATTCATTCATATGATTACGGAGCGGCTAACAAAAACTACACGGTGGTTACGGCTGAACTCCGAATTTTCATTGTGACGCATGTACACGACTAACCAAATGCTGTCGTCACGCTAACGTCTCTTTAGTATTTCAATAGAGAGTTTTTGTTCTTCCCGTAATTTTCTCTCCGGGTACGCAAAAATACTGAAATACCAATTGCGCATGCGCGAATCTTTGCGTCAACGCGTAGAACTACTTGTGTACAGAAAGAGACTTATCTACGTGTTGGTGGGAAAATTGCTTTCTCCAGGAACTCAGAAAAAAATGAACTCCAGGAACTCAGAATCTCCAGGAACATTGTAGGTAGATAATCGGCATTTTCAATCGCTTCTTGGGTGTGGAAGCCGTACCTGAAGGTATTGCTCTGATCCAAAGAGTGGGCCATGATTCTAATACGAATTCATCCTCAATAAAACCTGTGCGTATACGGTTCGAAAAATTGAGGATGAAAACCCTCGTCTCACAATGCTGTTCCAAAAATCAAGACCGCTCCTTATAACGCACCAGATGGCTATACGAAACAGGTCTATGATATGAGAAAATTATTATACCCTTTCATTTACTAATTCTCATCTTCGTGATTTACTATCCAAATCAGGGTGAATTATTCGTTTACATCGTTAACCCTTCATTTTATCCGGATCGTCGCATTCTATTCATTGAAATAAAATCTATCAAGATCTAATTACGTATATATGTGCTGCAATTAATTTTTGTTGATTATTAAAGCAGATAATCGGAAATCAAATCTGAAGAGCAAATTTTAAGACCTCTTTATGTTGTAATTGAATAGACACATTTTATTTTATAGTTAGGGTGGAGGGGTGTTTGACACCTTAAGAGAAATTTTGTCTTTGACAAGCAATCAAGTTATGTTTTTTCGTTTGTTCAAACTTGAATTTTACATCTACTGCTGCATCAGGATGTCCTCAAACTGCTCAGTATTGGAAAAATCACTAATTCAAGCCAGAAAACATCGTAAATTCGTTTTTTTAAATCAATTTTTCGACCCAGTATTTGACTGCCAAATTTTTGGTTGCACCAGTGATTGACACCCCATGATTGACACAGCAGTTCTTCTGCAATAAATGATTCCGTGTACCAACAAAACATTTTATTGATAAATTGAGCATTCGAAATAAGTTTTATTACTCTAATTATAAAATTAATATGAGTATTCATAAAGACAAAGTTGAAAATATCACAACATTTACAAGGTACAAGGTTTTCTTAATACCATACGTACAGTACGTTTCTAATGGTAAACTAGCCAAATAAAAACATCATTCACGTCCTATATATAAAACGTGTTTGGAAGTGTAACGGTCGATGAGGAACTATAATTGGTTCCTATAACTACTACCAGCGTAATAGATTCTCGGGAACACGCAGAAACAGCTATTACTTTACCCACTAAATTGTTGTTTTGGAAACTGCTACAGAAGTTCTATGGCGTCGCCATTACTCATTTCCATCACAGAAATCTTATATGTAATAGGTATGTTGAGTGTCATACTAAAGGGATAAAGACACGCAGAATCACCAATTAGACTTATGAGCAGATAGAGTTGACGTTTGAACTAAACCAGAGATACATAGATAGATAGATACAACCCAGTATCGCTTCAATAACAAGAAACATCAATTTCGCCAGAACATGTTAGAAGCTGGTGCTAAAACTTACTCAGGATCAGAGTAACTTCTCTTCACTTGGATCAGAAAACGGAGCGTTTGTAGCAGACCCATTGAAAATCCGACTTGAGTTAGCAAATAGAGTTAGAAAACTTTAACCTGATTTTTCACGTCCAAAACAATTTACGTAGGAAATTGGAATAGTAGTGTAATGATACCAATTGGTAGTATTAACAGAACGATGTTACAATGGGGCTCCAAACTAACAAGCGCTAGGGGGCGAAGGACCTAACATGGTCGGTGACATGACTTTCCCCTTGTTGATACCTTGCGTCACTCCTTTTCGCTCTGAAATTCGTTCCCGGAACCATGAATCACATCAAGACCGGTCAACAATGAGAATGAAATTATTAATTAATAAAATATTACAATAAAGAAATGCACAAACGAACAAAAACCGAACATTTTCTTTAAAAAACAGCTTTTATCAGTCACGACTGCCCATATAGGCAACAAAAAAGAGCAAATCCGTAAGGTCCTTTTTTATATGCCAACCTTCTCATGTTAGGAGTCCCATTGTATTATTAATTAAGAAGAGCAGAATTTTCAATATTAAGTTAAATAATAATGTGTTTGAAAAGTTTTATCGTTCGGGATAAATGTTGGCGGAACAAAGCTGCTTTCGTTATACGTATCCGAAAACTTAATCCTCGTTGTTAAATCCTTAATCCTCCTTAATCCTAAAAACTTAGGCCTCGTTGTTAATTACGTCGTTTTGACCTCGCAAATTTCTCCTAGCCTCCCAATTACAAGAAGATAAGAGTTGATGTTGGGAGTTAACAAACCGGAATGTGCAATTTTACCTTCTTTCATTTCATTCCATTTACTAGAAGATCTCTCAGAGAGCTTTTCAAGAAGGGGCGATATGGTGAGGAATAATAAAGAAAGGTGGCTATCTTCTGGTATGACTCATCTGGTTGAGATGCGACTTTTAAATCATTAAATAAAAAAATCTATATAAAAATAAAATAAAGAAACATTAATGACTATAGAGGAACGACTACGGATCACAGAATTATTATGTCATCACGGAGGCGGACTGATCAGCTGAGAGGCATCTGTGCCTATATTCTTTCCTTACCTATACACCTTTTAGCGAATTTTTGAAGAAAATTAAGCTATTGCTCTCGCCTCAAAATTTGTAGGATGTGATTTTTTGAAAAAATTTTATGCAGAAATCCGTTTCAGGCTATTCTGAATCATATTCTGAAGTTTAACGCATTTTTTTTATGTATGTATGTATGTATGTATATATGTATGTATGTATGTATGTATGTATGTATGTATGTATATATGTATGTATGTGTCATTCCAGACGATAACTGTCCGTAGAATTGTGCTAATTTTTTTAAACATTTTTACTGTGAAGCGTGAAATTGCGAGGTCTTGGAACTGTAAAGGTGTTATCCCTTTAGGGAGGCATGATGCACCATGTTCTGATCATATATTAAATACGGGTTTACTAATTATAGACTAATGATCTGCGTAGAAGGGATATCTAACGCAGAAAAATAAACCTTTGTGTAATAATTTGCAGCGTTCGTAAACATTATTGCAACCGCTATTAGACTCAAAAGAAACTTGGAAGTTAAAATTTGATGGGGAGACTCTCTGGGACATTAAGAGACGATTGAAATGATGGGCTCATTCCTAACCAGGTGAGAGACCTGAATTCACTCCTGTTTAAATTTGGAAGCCATCTAAATAGCTCATTTATTCTTTGAAAATTCGCTAAAACGGAATTATAGCATGAATTTAACATAAAGTGTTTATGTATAAAGTGTAAAATAAACATTAATTGATTGGGCTCATTTATGTTGGAATTGTATTGTTAGTTAGAGAGTTGTATCGTTCGAGGAGTGTTGGATGAATTTTGGCTGACAGATCTGCGTTTGTTCTACCTGAATTCTGAGAAAAGGCCTCGATGGGGCAAAAGAAGTAGTTTTGACCATGCGAATTTAACCTAGTTAGCCTCAAAATTATGAGGAGTTGAGAGTTGATGTTGGGAGTAAACATTCCAGAATGGGTAATTTCACCTGCTTTATTGCATTCTTTCAGCTGAAGCTGAAATATCTCGCAGGGCGTTTCAAAAAAGTGCAATATGGAGTGTATAAATAAAGTAATATAAATGACGTCATAGGCTATAGTTTGGTGAGGAGGGGCTTGTCTACTCGTAATCTTTCTATCGGTTCTTTGTCCAAACCATGTAAAGTTTGAGCTGAAAATTTGCAGCCGGAGCGTTTCAAGGACGCTGAATCCGATCCTCGGTTCAAAAACGACTGAATTTCACGTATAAGCTTACATTTATGTTGGAATAGTATCGTTTTTTGGAGAGTTGTATCGTTCGAGGAGTGTTGGATGACTAATGGCCAAACAGATCTGTGTTCGTTAGAGCTGACAAGTGAGAAGGGGCCTCGAGGCGGCAAAAGTAGTTTTGACCTCGCGAATTTCACCTAGTTAGCCTCCCAATTAGACTCCGCGAGTAGATAAGAGTTGAGAGGCGAAAGTAATCCCCCGTTTCAAACTGATAACCGGAAAGGACTGCGTGAGAAACGTTTCTGCTGTTGCGTCACGACAAAATGGTGGCCTCTAATTGAATGAAGTTGCCTCAGAGTAAATAAGTGTAAAATTGAAGGCACTTTTCGAAATTAGAAAGAATAATCCAATCAAATGGTACTCACATACATTGTATGACCTTGTTGTTATAGGAAATTAATTAACCACTGTTTTCCAAATCATTTAGGCATGGAACATGCTTTAGCACATAACTACCCAAAAATTACAAAGGAACGTTACGGTTTACGCTATCTAGGAACAAAAATGCAACCCCAAAGTAGCGTTTCTATAGAAACGGGTGATAGGTGTAATGATTTCCCGCTGGATACGCATATTTTGAAAAACGTCTGTCCACAGTAAATTTATTGAAGTGATATTGATATTGATGTAAAAATAGTTTATTGAAGTAATGCAAACTGAAAATTGAATACAAGCTGGTTCCATATTTTTGCAATTTAGCAGTAGGCTCAAAGCAGGAAGATACCCTATCAAAGCAGAGCGCCTAGCGAGGCTGAATGGTCAGGTAAAGCATTCAGAGCTAAACTAAACTAGCTTTGAGTTTTGTTTAGCTCTGTATTCTTGCCAGCAGTGCTTTTTCAATTTTTCAATTTTAGCCTTTAGTTTTTGAGTCCTTTTTCTGTGCCAACCTTTGTTATACTCAGCCTCAACTGCAACCAGTTTTTGTTTTTGTTATGACATGCCACTCACAATCCATGACCGTGTCCTATATTTTGACACCATAGAAGATTCTTGAGCCCTGATGATGGTTTTATATGAACCGAAAGCTCGGCGATAAGGACTTTTATTCGTTTTGACCCTTATCCTGATAATTTTGGACAACATGCATATTGTGGGTCGATCCTCTCTTTCTCTATTTTCTCTCTAGCCATCTACGACTTAGCTAATTCCAGAAGTACAGGGGTGCGATATTCCTGAGCTCCCTGAGGCGAGAACACGACTGACCAACTAGGTTTCCCCATCAGCCGCATCAGATCGAGACTGTCGCCGCTGCGATCGTGACTTCATCCCGCACGTTCTGTCAACATCAGACAAACTGCTTGACGTTTCCCGACTTCCCCGTCACGTCATAATTTGGAAGCCGCGCCTGACCGCAGGCTGTGGATAATTACAGAGACGAGACTACATTCGCGCTTATATCTGTACAAGGCATCAATTGTATTAATCATTCTTGAAAAAGATGCACAATGGATTGATTACGATGTATTTGGGTTGTTGCATTGTTTGTAGTAGGAAGTTGTGGAGGTGAGGTGCGGAAACTGGCGTCCTCAGTGGCTGATAGACCTGGGTTCCAAACAACCCCAATGTTTTTTCCTACCCTTTTTCAAGTTTTGAAAAGCCTTTTTTCCATTTAATTTCAAGACTTACAACCAGTGTGAGTATACCTAGTCAATGTCACAATTCCTAAATGTACTAAAAATAGACTCCACCATGAATACATATGTGCCCACATGCAGCCAAGGTTCGTACCCAATGAACCTAACTCTTGAAAAGGCTAGAAGAGGCCCGAAGGGCCGAAAGCGCTTGACAAAATAATACGATGAAAAACTGACTGAGGACGCCAGTTCATGCACCATACCTCCACAACCCCCTACGGTGAATTGATTAGGTTTTCTACCCTCCCATTTCATTGGTTTTTATTGTTTCTAACCGTACCGACAAAGATTGGGTCTTAGTCACAATCAGCCAAATTACGTGAATTAAACTGAAATGGTTTCCTGCGAGTACAACGTAACCTTTCACGCGTGACTAACAACGTCTCTACGAAATTAACGTAATGAGTCAATAATTGATTTACATTATTATGAAGATAAAAACTAGTTAGTTACCCACGTATATTATGTCATAGGCCATTCGGCATAGAGTCCTATTGGTACCTTAAGATGGCGTAACTACTGATCAGAAATGGTATAAATGTACACAAAATTGAGATGGCGGAGGGATCCGTTTTTGAGCTGAACTGAATGTACCTAACACCTGTGACTCAGCTGATTCCAGAACTCCCAGTATCAGGGCCTAAGTCGTGATTTTTTTAAGGTGCCTGACGCGAGAACACGACTGACCAACTCGGTTTCCCCGTCAGTCACATCAACTCGATCCGCCGCCGCCGCGATCGTGACTTCATCTCGCACGTTCAGTCGAAGACTTCAGACTAACTACTTGACGTTTCCCGAATACCCCATCACGTCATGATTTGGAAGTGCTAGTTGTGTTGGATATCGCGTGATAGATAATTACCGATTTGAGACCATTCGCGTGTATTAACCCAACGCATGTTTGTAATAGAACACTCGGCAAGAAAATAATGAACGATACATTTCATATCGATCGATTTTTACCCAACTTTTCGTAGAAAAAGGGGTTACACCCCGTCGGCACGGCGGCACTTGGGAGTGGGCATGCATTTTCTTTGCATTTCAGAGGGTGTAGAACACAGTTATAGCCATTCATTTTCAAATTTCTTTATATATATATATATATATATATATATATATATCTATATTCTAATATATATATATATATATATATATTTTTTTTTTATTTTTTTTTTATTGAGTTTATCGTAACTTTTTTCACCTACAGATGATCAGTGAATCTTAGTTAGGTGTCTTATTTTATCTCATTAATTTCAATTCGTGGACGCCTAGATTGATGACGATTTATACCTGTGATATGTATCTACTATTATAGGTACTTAAATTTTACCTCTTGTTATGTTAAAGGGGCGAATAATGTGTATTTATGATTAACTGAATTATATTAATTTCTCCGTGTTTTGCTTGATACTGATAAATATAATCCCAAAGAATCGGCACCCGCAACGCTGTACGTTGAACGGCAATTTTCTCTAATCACCCTACTGAAATAAATTAATTGTAATTAATGTGCAAAGAACAAGCATAGTGTTTCAAAAAAATGGGCAGTGTATGCAAACCTTTTATTTGATGGAAAAATGACTTAGATCATTTTGTTTCTCAACTTTACTAGGTATAAAGCGTAAAATTATGGAGTCCTGGTGCTGTAATGCAGTGATCCCAATTGCGGAGCGCGAAGCTCCGTGTTTCGATAATAAATATACTAGGTATAAATGGGATTTAATAATTACGGACCAGTTTTCTACGTAGAAGGGCTAATACAGAAATAATATACCTTTGTGTAATAATTTGCTTTTTTTTATTTTTTATTTTTTTAATCTCCGAGTCCCTAGTGGCCCGTTCCTCCACGGAGAACTAAGGATTAATCCAGAGTTTATTCAATCAAGTATATACTTCGCTACTGTTTTTGAACCCCCGACTCTGGACTATGTAACCCCTTTTCAGCCCTAAAAATAGGGAAATTTTCCCTAAATTTTCTACCGCATGTACCTACTACACCAGTGACTGACTCGGTTTCCCCATCAGTCACATCACCTCGAGTCGGCTTCTCGTCGCCAAGACGATCATAGAGGACATCAGACAAACTGTGCGACGTTTCCCGACTTCCTCGTCACGTGATCATTCCGGACGTCGCAACCGCCTATGGCGCTGTTATGACGGTTGTCGCGTGATGGATAATTGTAGAGGCAAAACGCCTTTCGCGTGTGTCAACGTAAAACACAACGTATCGATTCTTTTGTATTGACCGTTACTGAGGAAATGAGACAGAACGATATTGATTCGCTATTTCACTCACTTTATTTATCTTCTAAATTATTTCATTCTTTATTCTTTTACCATCATCAGACTATACAGGGTGTCCCATCTAAACGGGCCCATCGGGAAATTACAGCCTTACGGGGCGAGCTATCGAAAAATTGAACTGGACCTTTTTTATAGTATTTCAACTCATCTTTACGATGCGGAAGTCCGATTTTTACATTTCCATGTTTTAGGGTCTCAAATCATTGATTGAAACTGACGGTTTTCTCTTGACCCCCCTTTTTTATTGCTTTTTTCGATTTTAGGTTGAATTTGGAACAGAAAATGCCTCGTTGAAATTTTCTTTTTGGGGCTTCGTTTCTGAGTTATTCCACTTTCGTTTCTGAGGCATTTTCTGTTCAAAATTCAACCTAGAATCGGAAAAAGCAATAAAAAAGGGGGGTCAAGAGGAAACCGTAAGTTTCCATCAATGATTTGAGACATGGAAAAATAAAAATCGGACTTCTGCAAGAAGTGGAATAACTCAGAAACGAAGCCCCAAAAAGAAAATTTCAACGAGGCATTTTCTGTTCCAAATTCAACCTAAAATCAATAAAAAAGGGGGGTCAAGAGAAAACCGTCAGTTTCAATCAATGATTTGAGACCCTGGAAATGTGAAAATCGGACTTCCGCATCGTAAAGATGAGTTGAAATACTATAAAAAAAAGTCCAGTTCAATTTTTCGATAGCTCGCCCCGTAAGGCTGTAATTTCCCGATGGGCCCGTTTAGAAGGGACACCCTGTATAAAGAGGCGCACAGTCGGTATGATGAACCAAATTTTACGATGACAACAGAATTCAAATATTTCAAAGTTCAATAGATCAAGTTAGGTACCTGCTCTTCTAGGAAATAACTGCATTGGTATTTTTTTCCGCTTCCGTACCACCAAACGTAAGGTTTGTATATTCCGGTGTATTGGTGTAGTTTGAAAAATTGTTTTTTGAGTTTGAGTTATTTGTTGTTCTCCAAAATCAAAACTTCGAGTTCTGTTTCAGATCTTTTTGAACTATTGGCGAATTTTCGAGAAAAAATTGCAATGATTCCTAAAATGTTTAAAATTAAATATTCCAATATTTTTCAATTTTGAGGCATTTAAGTGAAAAGAGGAATTTTTATTAATATGTCTGAATTGTAAACTCAAATATTGCCGATTTTCATTGTCGTGAAAAATATTGGACCATCTTGGACATTGGTTCCATCTTTACTTATTTAGTTCTTATTATCCATTTTTAGATTCTTTATCAATACATATGGTGCTGATACAAAATACGGAATTAGTTAGAAGTTCGGGGCCCATGCGGTCCGGCTATTAATTAGTGCAACAGTAACACCCGCAATTAGTTGGCGCAACGGCAACCACCAGCGGTTAGAGCAACTGTATAATCTGACCAATAGCTGCTGTACTACCGGCTATTATATAGAGGAGGTGGCTACGTAGAGGGGAAATCTTCTCGTGTTTTCCCGGAAGGAATTGTAAGCGATTTTGAAATTTTCTACCTCCACCCTTACTATGGATTGAAGGGGGTAGGACCCCCGTTTAATGCGTTTTTTGCGTCTACACATGTCGGATTTCAACGGGGTTTTTCCTACGGACTCGGGGTGGACTCAACAGTAACATATCATCGCATCTATACATCCCACCCCAAACGAGCGAGAAAACTACACTAGTATATTAATAAAAATGAAACTCCCTCTGTCTGTTTGTCTGTCTGTCCACGTATGCACGGCCAAATGGCTGAGTGGGGGGAGTCACGGATTGGAGGGATCTTCTTGGATCTTCTCAAAAGGGATTGTAAGCAATTTTAAAAATTTCTAGCACCACTCGAACCATGGGCTGGAGGTAGGCAATTAACGAAACAACAACAGAACAATTCGAATTTTTAATTTAAGTGATTTCACACCCACTGTTTCTTATCTTACCTACAAGTTAAGTAGCATAATGGGTCCTACGAAAAATAATTGCAGTAAGGAAAACAAAAAATTAAAACGGGATTTGGGATTCAAAGAAGAGCAACATTCCAACTCATCCCATCCAGCGGACCAGGACAACAATTCTGAAAACTGCATAATGGGTCCTACGAAAAATAGAATCATTTCATATTTCAGTACTCATCGACCTTTATTAACTAAAACTATCTGATTTTAATTACATTGTATTATATTGTCAATAAATAATTGCCAAAAGACATATCTATGCATGAGTTTTTTCCATGCAAGCGGTAAAAATTTTCAGTCTGTATCTTCCCCTACGTTTGAGTTTGCCGAAATTAGTCTATTCGCTTGAAAGATTACAATAATTGAAAGTCGGATTGAGATAGATTGATCGCACTGACCACAAAATCACCTCAAACTCCCATACAATTCAAATTTGTCGATTGATTATCACCATATATTGTTGAGAGCATTGTTTATTTTAAATTTTTCGTGGAAAAAACCTTAATGTGGGAAAATTATAGCGGGGACACAGACAGATCTTCCCTGTAAGTACTTTGTTACCGATAATTTGTTGTTACAGAGGAGTTATCTCGATATTTAAAAATGATCGTATGAGCAAATTTTTTTGTTCACTGGGTGTTGAGCGTCCATCCATCTTCCCTGAAACCTCTTTTCGATTATTTCCCCTTTAACCAGATCTGACCGTTTTCGGAGTCTTAAAAAACCAACAAACCCTTTTATCGCGTGATCTACGGAGGTTCCCAGGTCTTTTTTGAACTGTAAAAACCTTGTTTACAACCAGCCATGTGTGAGCTGGAAAACACATTCACGTGTTATTGGGGTATTTTTAAATCTGTTAACGGGTCTTTTGGAAGATCTCTCCTAACTATATTACCTACCCGAACGAGTTTATCGGATTTCACTACCATCATACTGCTTGATCCCAATGTGTTAGCTCATTTTATAACTTTGTAATAATAGAACTGTTACGTAATTATCACATAAACTTCCAAAACCAAATCACATAAAAAGTTATTTGAGGATGAGTGTTTGGAAGGAGTTTACGTCCGTCCGCCATAGGAAGGTTTTTTCGAATCTACTTAACCAAAATTTACGAAATTTGACTAATAAATACATCGGTGGGGATATTTATAACCCCAAGGGGTACAATTCAAGGATTGAAATTTTAGAAATTCGTAATCTCAAAAACTTATTATTGAAGGGTAATTTTTCAGTTTGATTTAGGTTTTGTCACATGTATCGAATAAAAAGACCTGGAGTACTGTACGACCATTACGCTCTCCGCAAGGGTCTAAATGCTGTAATAAAAAAAGTCATCAACACAACTGTGAATCTCAAAACGCTGGAGTAGGATAAATATTTGCTAATTCGGCTGTATATAGCTATATATCACTGCTGCGCAGAAGGGCTATCTATAACGAAGAAATAATAAACCTTTAGGTAATTATTTGCAAGGTTTTTTGAAATTTAGTTTCCATGGTAACCACGATGATGAACACTGGGGTTTTCGAAAAAATCCTTCAAGCCAGAGTTTCCACTGTAGCATATTTTCGAACAACCCTGACTCTATATTTGTGTCGTTGTATGTCGCCACTAATCCTTGTGAGGTGCAACACTATACTGCAGTCTACTGTAACTTTAATTTTCAGAAATTGTGTAGTCTGGGCTTGAGATGGTCTCCCAATGAATTTCATAACTGCATGATTGAGGGCATATTCAGTGCATGCACAAACGTTGAATTCTTGTAACATCACAAACTTAGGCAGTTTTTATACGATTTCCATGAAATTCTCAAGCATTCAGAGGATTGTGCTGATTGGTGCAAACAATATCCTCGACGAATTTTATTGTTCCCAAACTAAAGACACCTTCTACGCATGCGCAAATGTAAAATACTCCTAAAAACTCTGTTTTACTTGCAAGATAATAAAAATAAGGCGTCTTTTTACAAATCCCAATGTTAATTATCTGGAATCCAATTTAAAAATTAATGTATTTCCAATTTTCTCTATAAACACATTTTACTTTAATAATACAATCAACTAAAGGATGGAATTTTGTAACTATTCCATTATAAAAATTTGTTTATAAATTTGGAAGAACACTATGTAATATCCATAACTTACTTTTCAAGGCAGAGAAGACTAGCTTGGAGTAAGTCATCGATTTCGCTGAAGGCAGAATTATGTTGATTTCTTGCAAATGGCAATTTCTTTCACTACTTGATCAAGCAAGTTGTCTCTCTATTTCCACGCAATCGTTTGAGTTCTTGAACGAGTCATTTTTGTTCAAGTAAATTATTTTGTCCGAGTTTTAACAGCAGTCTTTTTGTTCAAGTATTATTTTGTTCGAATCGTAACTATGTTCGGCAGTCATAAATAACTCAACACTATGTATTTAAAATTTCATGTTGATTTACGTGCCCTACTTTCTAGAAGAGGAAGCACGAAACTAACATCTACCGTTGTGCAGCGTTGTCATCAAACACTGCCTGACAAAAGATACTGACATAACATATTTCCATTTTCCGTTTCGATTTTCTCTTCAGGCTTGACGTTTCATTTTGTTTTCGACTCACCCTTTTTGTGTTCTGGAACAAAAAACCATTGTTTTTTCCGACGTTTTGGCTTTGAAACTAGGTCCCCCACCTCCTTTTGTTCCGCGGCACTCGGCACTGTTGGTTCTCGCGTTATGTTAAATGTAGTTGGGGGTCGGACCTTGATTTATCAGCGGTCTTCACTGCCGAGCCGTGACGGGTCTATGTGCCGCGCAGATAAGACCGGATCTCTTTCAATGGAAGCTTAGATGAATAGTTTCGCCTGTTGATTCGTCACAGGTGCTAATGAAGTTTCTTTCTTTGGCAGTAAAACTCCATAGAAATCCGTTTCAGAACTCCCTGAGACCAAATCCCTGGAAGAACTATAATCGCATGCTTTTGTGTGACTGTGTATATACGTACGTATTTTGAATTACTAAAATACGGTTACGGGATGTTGTTATCTCTTCGGAGCACCTCATTTCTCTACCCAAGTCACGGTTATACGTTCACGTGTAACCCGGGCACCCTTTAGGCACTTTTCTCTGCCTAATCCTTGTTATCCTTGGTTTAACCCTAGAACGACACTAATATAAGTATTCATTACCATCAGGCATTTGTGAATCTAGAAAAACTGTTTTTTATCCACTTTATGTTCCTATATTTTGAACATTCTGTATACCGTAAAGTAAGAGGAACCATTAATATTTCATACTGGTATGATTTGTGATAATTAATGTTTTAATAGGCTCACGTAGCATTTATTACCATATTTGGCAAAAGAAGATGGCAGGGAGAGAGATTTCACACTATTCTCTCTCGAATACAAGAAGAAACCTACTCTTTTTCAGCAATAACCTCCCTCGAATGGAAAGAGATAGTTTGCTTTTATATTGAGCTTGTATGCAGGAGAACAGAGAAGACTTGAGTGCAGTAGATGAGTGTATATTTGGGTGGCTCCCTTGTCGTCTTTTATACATGATGACCTGAATTGTACTGAGTTGATAATGCTCCACGGGTTTGGTGTTTACCACAGATTTATTTCATGCATTTTTTTTGCACAACTACACAAAGTCAAAAGTAGTTCCTTGAATATTGTTTACTCAAAATTGAGCTGTAACATGATCATCATATTCTTCAACGTCCAGCTCATTTACAATGCTCATTAAATCCTTCGGGGTTGGAATAAAATAATTTTAATCACAAAATTAGGAGAAATTAGCTGGCAAAATCAAAATTTAGCTTAAGAAAACTCGAACTATGCTTAAAATTATCAGACTAGGAACAATATTGGCTGGTAGAGTTATAGGGAAGTTCTATGGACCCCAGGCCAGCTTCGTGAGCACATGATTCAATGTTCAGCTTCTCTATTGAGTGTCTGTACTGTACATACCTGTAGGGGAAGGTGAGTTAGTGTTTTTAGGGAGAGAGGACATAAAACAAGTGGCATAGAATATAATAATATAGAATAGGAAAATGCGGGTTACATAATGCAATTATATCTACGCTCCTTGTATTTCTGTAATTGACCGATTTGTAGAGGTTATATGGATTGACCTCTGAAAAGTCTCCAGTTATACTAAGGGAGCTTAGCACCCTGCTTTTGCGAGTTATACCAGTGTCAGTCTTTTTCAACAAAAACAGCTTTTCTAATTTAGTTTTCAATGCAAAAGGTTATTATTATATATTAGGCCAAGTATTGGATAGCTTCAATTGGGGCTCAATTTATTAGGAGGAGGGAGCGAGAGAGAGAGAGAGAGATGGCTGATGTGTCCCAATATGTGTATCAAATGGAGAAAATTCTTAAGCAATGGATTTATTTTCTCAACACGTCGAGACTTTGAATGAAAAATATCCATAGAATTCAGAAATTTGTACTGTGAATCATTAGGCTGGAACGGTAGAGTTTTTCATCTCATCTATAATGAAATAATACATAACGACAGTAACATCGTTGCGTGTCAGTTTTCAAAGCAACTCTCATCGTCTGCTTAGTTCCAGGAATTCATTATCGGAGAACTGTTGTCTTACCAGTGCTGCCAACCCGTTTCAGCGACGAAAAAGTCCGCATAATCCCCAGGAAGAACCAGAAAATCCCCAAATTTAGGGTGCCGTTAAAAGCGATTTTGGACATAATATTGATCACAAGTTGAATTATTAATTAGGTAATAAAAGGTCATAAAACAAGGAAAACAATGTGAAAGAAATTAAAGAGCGGATTATTAAAAAAAAAAGAGAAACTCCGTTACCAACTGTAGGCAGGTACTTATGGTGAATCATGTAAATAAAAGAAAAACTTGAAGGGTAAATTTCACATGAGTGATAAATTTTACGAGGTTAACATCAGCATAATATGGATCACCAAAAAATGTAAACCAACAAATATGACCAGTAAGTAAAATAGGAAAAAATACAAGTACACCCTCTGTACATCATGTAGAAAGATGCATTTTTTCTTGGGGTTCAAACTCCTTCCCTTTCCTACATCTTCACTAACTCTCGTCTGATTTGGTTTGGCAAACTGACGTTCGTGAACTGTCTGTTCGTGTCATTTGTCGTTGTTCTGAGAACTCTAGTGATTCATTTGTATTTATAGTGAAATTCACCTTTGATTCATATGTAAGGCAGTAAAAAAATGATAGAATTCAAGGATTGTCGGTGAAGCTCAAAAATCCCCAGAAATCCCCTCCCACACTTCATCCCGCTAGGGCTCTGAGAGCCCTTAAAAATCCCCACGTGGGGATAAATCCCCGGCTTTGGCAGCACTGTGTCTTACTTAAAACTGGATAGGTACTAGACAAATGTGAGGAATGAAATGAAAATACCTCCTGAATATAAACGCTGATTATGGGTGGGAATATGGAAACGGATTGGAGACGACTCCTAGAAACTCGCTGGTCCTAGTTAGGTAGGTACTGTGACTCCACCGAGGCGCGTCGCGTCGTATTAATAGAATCAGAAACTCATTTCATCCGAACACGCGAAGCAAAGTTTCATGGCCCAGACTCCTGTCTATAGGTAGTCGATTCCTCCTCATGGGTTTTCACTCATGCAAGGCGAAGTAGAGACCGAAGATATAGAAATAATGCAATTTATGAGTAAACGGTCACAAAAAAGTACACGCTGATGTATTTCTTTGTTGTCTTTCTGTTGTTCTGACTTTCCGGAACCCCAACCGATATTAACGAAAACTTGGACGTTCATTCAGTAATCCCGACGTAAGGACATAGATGTGTATAGTAAACTCTCGTAAAATAGGAATACTAACCTAAGGTACGGATCTTCATACGAATCTGAATGAAGAGAAATAGGAAATCATTTTTCTTCTTCTTCATTCTAACTGAATGACCATCAAAAAGAAACCTTAAAGTTATATATCATGCATATGTATACACATGGAGTATCCTCACACTTTGGCATCACACTGTTCACAATTGCTGATCACACTGTTCACACTGATCACCCCCCCCCCCCCCCCATCGCCTCGACGGTGTGGATACTGCTACCTAGATATCAGAATCAAATTATATTCATCCATTGGGAATGAGCGGGAAAACAGATTATTAGATAAATTTATAACGTACAAGAAAATCCATTCTAAATGGAAGTATTATGTACCTAGTTTTATTCAATAACATTTGATTCACTTAGTTAGAATTGAATTCGTCTGAAGTTCATATATTTCAACAGTTCGTGTATTTTTGTTTCAGGTAAGTACTTACTTCCTCTGAACCAACACGTTTTCTTGATAAAATAATGACCAGTAAGTGCAATTTAATTATTTTCAATTTTACACCAAGAGATGTCTAAATCATACAGCCCTTAGTTTGGTTTAGATATTGTTTATGGGTTACTTGATAGCATGTTCATCTTTTCCAAGTAATATTCTACTTGACAAAACCAAATCACCCAAGCTTTGTTGTTTGTAGTGATATTTTGAGTAAATATTTCCTAATTTGATTGTAATAAAGTGTTGTATTTTGTTCTCATCCATTGTTATGCTATGCTTGATGTTTTGGCAAAATAGGTACCGAACTTTTACCTCAATGACAATGTCAGAGATCGTCTGGAATGGCTCGTATACGTCGTACACAGTTTTGTCGTTTGTAGTGATATTTTTCGTAAATATTTCCAAATTTGATCAATTTGGTTGTAATAAAGTGCTGTACTTTGTTCTCATCCATTGTTATGCTATGCTTGATGTTTTGGCAAAATAGGTGTACCGAACTTTTACCTCAATGACAATGTCAGAGATCGTCTGGAATGGCTCGTATACGTAGTACACAGTTTTGTCGTTTGTAGTGATATTTTGAGTGAATATTTCCAAACTTGATACTTATGATAAACATGAAAATGTCTTGAAATCTGAGCTTCATTCTCAATGGCACTTCAATTAAGTCGGCAATCTTAAGAACTGAAACGACTTGTCCCTAAGCGTTCTTAAGTATTAGATTTGATGTCAGCACTGCGAACGATCCTAAAACATCAGAAACGCTCATGCGTGAATGACGTATTTGCGTCTGATAGTTCCAGAAGAAACGGGTGCTGTCCGAACCGTTTTGGTTCCAGCACTGCTAATGTCAGAACTAGACTAGTGAACTACATCCTGGATGTAGTTCAGTGGACAAAACCCAACTGCGCTTATGCAGAACCGTACAGAACTGGGAGAACTTCTATTGAGAACGGAGGTCTAGTGATTGATTTCGGATGCGTCAAAAACGGATCAAAGATAAAAACTTTCCAAAAATTAGCTTGGAATATCAGGCCCATTGCAATAGAATTTTTTAAAATTCGTTATACGTGCTAGATTTAGCTGATGACTAATAAACGTGATGACTTGCCCCAGAAACCTTCGAAGTAGGTACCTAAGGCACCTAGCTGATTCAACCATCGTAACAGACATTTGGAGAACTTCCGTGACTCAGAAGCCAAGAAGAGCTCCAAAGTAAGGATTGGGGCGTGGGAGGAGAGAAAGGGCAAGTTATGACCCAAAGCCGCTGATTGAGCGCCAACTCCCGCGTCTGTTGAGTGAAAGTTGCGGGAAGTGACTGCAAACAGCCGCGGGCTCTGAAGGCCCAGACGCCTCTCTTGGGTGTTCGTCACGAGTCGGTACTTCTGGGAGGCTTCACACCTCAAACAAAGTCATCTTGTTTCCGTTTTTCCAGAAATGTCCCCTTTTAAGTACGGGAAATAAGAAGCTTGTGCTGTCTCGTGACGGACTTTTTTCACTTCCGGGAGATTTAACTTTTTTTAGCATGGAACATGCTTTAGCCTTGGACTAACTAGCGAAAAACGTTACGCGGATGTGTCACGAAATTTTTTCTTTTTTCTTATGATTTTAACGTACAACCAAGTCGTTGTTGGGGAAACAAAAACTTTTGATGTCATTGCAGTAACTTCATTTTCTCCAAAAATTCGCTAAAATTGACTGTACTACTACTACCTCTGCTTCTTCTATTACCTATTCCTCCTATAAATCCTTCAGAGGGGACTTCTGAGCCACGATGGCTTGCTGACTTGATGTTCAAATACGTATTTCATTCCAGAAATTTGAACAGTCTATCTCCAATTTTCCCTAATTAGATGATGACCTAAACGTCGAAAATGAACAAAGGTGCAACTATTTATTTCGTAGAAACAACGTTTTCATCAACTCGGTCCTCCGGTCAACCGGTCGTCCATATTATACTAATTTATTAACCAGATGGTAGAAGCATACTTACAAAAAGGGTAGGTAGGACATGATCCATACAACGCTGTATTTAGTCAAATTTTTGCAGAAGATTTAATTCAGTCACCTAGAGTACGTCTATGTGGGCCTGAGAAGGGTCTGGAATGATGAATATTGAGGTGAGATACACAATATGTGACTGAGGTGGAGAGTCTTACCAATCTTGGGGAGATTCATGAAATCCTGCATGGCAGTTAATCTCCCTATAATATATATAGTGAGAAATGATGGCTACCAACACTTTCGACAAGAGGAGGGGGGTGAAATGAACCTAGAGGATGGCGCTCCACTGCCGAAACTTAACCTTGGAGACCCCAAACCTAATCTTTAATATCTAATTTAAAATATATTTTGTTGAACACGAATACCTAAGTTTCACTTAGATTTTGCTGTTTTCAAATGTCGCATTCCGAAAAATGCGGTCTCCAAAGTGCAAAAAATAATTTTTCCAGTGGATTTTCACCAGTTGAACGTTCAGAGTTCATTGTGTATGGTATGATAGTTCCAAAAGGTTAGCCTTTCTATTCTTGTTTTGGCCTTTCTACTCTTGTGAATTTATTCATAGACCACCCGGTCCGTCTGAGGCTGAACTGGGGCGTCCAGAAATATTTACGCTCCTCAAATCAGGCAGAGGGATTGATGTCCCATCGCACTCCCACCTGTTTTTTCGCAGCGAACTGTTTACCGATCCGTGTCAAAATACGCATTAGTCTCGCTAGCTTTGAAGTAACGCACGCACGAGGAAGGATTTAGAGGCAACATTGCCATCCGTTCTGAAAGATGGATTTTCTCGTGGATTAATCTAAAAAAACTACATCAATCTATGCTGGTGCAAATATTAATTCCTGAAAACACACCCTCTGTTTATTTCCCCCGAAATAGCCATTTCATGGCCAATCATCGTGAACAGTTGATTTTTGGGTTGAGTTGAAGGAGACAGCCCGGATTATACACTCGCGACGAAGTGAAACACATTTCATTGAGAGGAACAGAATTTGATGAAAACATTGTTTCCATGAAATAAATAGTTACTGGTCATTTTCGACGTTTAGGTCTTCATATAATGAGGGAAAATTGAAGATAGACTGTTTCCTCTAATCGTCTATGATCCTCCGCTAATACGAAGACAAAGACGCTTGAAATCAATGGCAACTATTTCTTGAGAGAATCCCATTACAGCATTAGAGGTTGGAGGAGGTTAGGAGCTTACTTCTGAGATACCTGATTTTTCGACCCGTTGCGTTTCGGTCAGGGGCGGCTACTGATAGGAGCATAGGCGCATGTGCACCCCCAGTCAAACCAAAATAATAATAATGTTTCAATATTTCTCCACTCTCATTTAAAGTTAGCTGGTGACAGAAGACGGGAAATCTAAATCTACGCGCGAAACAGAGAAGGTTGTGGTAGGGAGGGGCTGAAGGGGGAAGCTCACCCAACCTGACCAATCAGAAAAGAGGGGGAGCAACAATTCCTAAGTGCTCAACCTGGAGACTTGACCGCCTATCTCCGTTTACTATTACAATGTTTTTGCTCCGGACTGAGGATTTTCAGTTTGAATTGAAGCGGGCATGTGAGATTGACCAATCAGAAAGCCCCTAACATTCCCCAGATGAGCATACCTCTTCCGCTAGGTAGCGACCTTCCGTTCTCCTTATCATTTTTATCAGTCACACTTCTATTTTTCCCGGTGTTATTTCATTTAGTGTTACGATTTTTTGAAGTTGTTGAGTGTTGATACTTTTACGATGAATAATTCAGTTGAGTTCATCAAGTTTAACTGGTCCTATTTGTTAATCGAAGAAAAGTGCAGGATTCGCGATGCTGGCCGCCCCTTGCTACTACTGGGACTATTGCAAACTTTGAAAATCAAAAATCGTTCTGATTCGGTCCGTAAGTTCAACCCCTATAATGTGATAGATTCTATTTTTATATTCCCCATTATTTATCTAGATGGTGACTAACCCATTTCTTTCCCCATGAACCTTTCCTCTCCCTTTCCTTCCCCTCCGTGGCAAGATTTGCTTTCACCTCCACGATGGTTCTTGCAGGGCGGGTATACATTTCAGCTATTGCAATCATTCCTTGGGTTAACTCCTTCGATGGTTATTTCAGAATTTCTGTCTTCCATTTGAGAACATTTCTCATGTCTGGTGTACGTATTTAGTATAAAAGGACCTCTACCATCCCCACGAAAGCAATTGCTGATTTCTGTGCGCCCTCTGAGTTCGAAGACAGGAGCCACCACTGGTTTCGGTTAGCTACTGGAATCTTTTCAGGAAGATCTGAGAGCCACTTTCTTGACCTCCCTGTGGGAAAAGGCTGACATCGCCCAGTTCCTCGTAATCTTCGACCACCTTGATTAGATGTAGACTATACATCCCAAAGATTAGCCAATATGACGCCACGGTGACTGCTAAGCTTTGGTATTGGTAGTTTGGTCGGCCGTAAGTACTTATTGTTTTGTACGAATTAGTCGGGATGCGGCCCAAGGAAAAAAATAAATGAAATTACTTCATTTATTATTTTTTTATTAGAGGACGAAACGTCATCTAATAAAATAATAAATGAAGTAATTTCATTTATTTTTTTCCTTGGGCCGCATCCCGACTAATTCGTACAAAACGCTAAGCTTTGAGTATAAATAATATCTTATTCATATTCAAAGCTGCTAAGTGCTGAGGTGATGTTTTGATCCTGAATTGGTAACCATGGATCCGGGATAGGGTCGCCGTTCTATGCTGGCTAGTCTACCTTGGAGAAAACGGATCGATGGAACATTTTATGGTGTTGTTAGGTTGTAGTCTCCTGTTCCAATTAGGATAGCAAGGCTTGAATCTTCCAAGTTAATTGATTTCTTGCTGTCGACCGGTTTCGCCTGTTAGGCCTTATCAGGACACCAGAAAGATACAGATGGGGTTTACATGGAATTTCATCTAATGGTGGTGAGTAGTTCAATTTGGTTAATCCCAATGACTGTCAATTTTAATATAAAAACTAAAAATTTGGAAATATAGGTATAATGATAGCTTCGGAGGTTGCGGGATATGAGGAATAATAACTTCGTGAAGACTTGCTAGAGAATAGTACATTCTAAGAGGCTTCGCCCACGGGTGTCATAACAGTGCTTTGCACAACCTGACTGAAACTCTCCATGAGACCGGTGAGCAAAGCACAGTAACTCGAGGCAGCAGAGACCAAAAACGGTAAGGATTTTCATCCTACGAAATAAAGGTCTGCAGGAAGATCTCCCATCAGCCCTGGCCATAATTCGAAGGGCTCTCTTTTGTGCTAAGAGAATGCGTTGGGCCCCAACAGAGCTACCCCACAGGAGTATGCCATAGCTTATGCGACCATGGAAACAAGCAAAGTACAGGGTTCTCAAAAATGTAGAGGACACAGAGAAAGCTGCTCTACGCAGCATGCAGAGAACAGAGGAGAGCCTTCTTTCCAACTGTTCACAATGGGGAACCCACGTCAATGCCCCGTCATCAGGAGCCCCACATAGTTGACGGTTATGGGAGATGTCCTCGACAAGTCGAAAAATATCTCCTGTGTTTTACCCATGTTCAGGGTTAATCTATTGCTTACGCACCAATCCTGAATCTTATTTAGGACGACCTCAGACCCTACCATAAGAATCTCTGAAGAATCAGCTGCCAGCATGAAGGCCGAGTCATCCGCATAGAAGAAAGCCCTTACTCCCATTGAGTGCCCGGTTTACAATTGGTACAGGTTGTAGCGGCGTGTTGAGTGGAGTAGCGGTGAAGAAGATGTGTGCAGCAAAACTGCAGAAGAAGAGTGTGATGCAGCAGAGGAATTGCGCAGCTGGAGGAGGAGCCGGACCCGTGGAAGTGTGAGCCAAGGGGACAACTGTAAAAGAAAGAGCTATTAGTAGCTGGAAATGGTGTGAGTAGTGCGAAGTACAAAGCAAAGTTTGCTCGAGGTAGCTTTTTTATTTACTAAAAATGAACAAACCCACTGTATTGTAACCCACTGGTATTTAAACACGTTTTATAATGTTTTGTTGACTTATTTTTTCGATTTTTCCTTTTTCCGTAGGTATAGAAACGATTCATAACCATCCAGAACTGGTTGTAATTCTGTTTTCATAATTTTGTGGACTGTTTCCTTTCGCATAAAAGCTCTCAACTGTAACTACGGAACTACATGTGGGCTAAAGCGTATCATGTTTTGCAACGTTTTCTATTTGTTACTCCTGTATTTTTTTATAAACGTATTATTCATTCATTCATTAATAATCTAACAAACCGTGTAAAATGCCCACTGTAATGAAATTAAGGAACGAATGGATTCTCTAATTAGACACAGAGAACTAATTATTATTCCGCGAATGTAAAGTTGATTGTGATCTAATGATGATGATCAAACGAGTGATTAATGCGTAATGATCATCGTTCCGAATGCAATTGTAGATGAAAGGTAAGTTAATTGACTAAACAGAAGTCGTTTCCAGTCATTATAACTCAATCGGTGGACACATCAATAGGATTGTAATCGTGATGGGAATCTACTGCGGTTCCGCTAAGGTGAAACTCGATCGCGAGGAGGCCGGGAAAATATTTCGGTTGGGCTCAAGGGAACAATAGACGCGGCATTTCTGTGTTAACACTTTTGTAAGTGTGAGAAAAACCTGATCCGTCGTCCAATTTCATCGACCTTGTAGGTTCTGTGTATTGTTGAGTCACCTGCACTTGCACACAGTTAGTTGATCAACTCTGAAAATTATTACGACGTTTTATTATTTAAAATTGGAACTTGTTTTTACCATTAACAAGAAATACGGTACCAACCAACGTTACGAATGTAGTATTTCACATACACATATATCTGACATGGATATGTAATAGTTCTGGTTGTCATTGCAAATTTTCATTTGACAGAAAAAATGTTACACTTGTCTATAGTTCACGTACAACCAATCGTTGCTAGGGAGAATGCAACTTCCTGTTTTCCCATACCACAAAGTTCACTACTCGTTGGAAAGCTTCATTACACATTATTAAGTTTTCATTACACAGCTTTACTACGCACTCCTCATTTCAATGGGCCAATTTCCTCCACCTTAATCCTCCTGAGAAGGCACACGCTTCGTTACGTATAGCTCCAAACTACGTTTTTGTTAATCAACTTTAAAACCAACGCAGTCAAGCCGCGCAAATGGTGAAGTGGCGCTGGGATTCTCAGGTACAACAATAACACCAGTTACCAAAGAAAAGTCATGTTCCGTGACGTAGATCTCACTATCAAATCTAGGGGTTCTTGAGTGTGCTGAACACGAATTCGAAGCCCGTTTTTTCCACTTCATCAGGATTTGAGATACTGTCAAAATTTGTCTAATTTTGGCACATAATTTGTCCAATTTTTCCCAGTTGTTGTATTTGAAGAGTGCAAGGCGTCGTTTTCTGTAATTTTCTACCTCCTGAATCGAATGAGACCAACCGCAGGTCGCTACGATTAATGGTTTTCGGAGCTAGAGAACTTTAAAGCCCAAAAAAACGTGGTTTTTCGTCTTTTCTCCTTCGGTTTTGGGCGTTTTTTCTCCAGATTTCAGAAAAGTTTGTGGTAGCAGAAAAAAATCTGATACAAGAATTGTTTAGAAGAGACATTTCTGCGTCGAATGCGACCAACCGCAGATCTGTACCCACAGTAGTAACGGAACTACTATTTTTCTGTTAAATCAATTTTTCCCTCTCTCTACAAGTGTGCAGCATATATTCTACTTAAAAAATGTACCTATGACACGAATAGTGATTTTAAAAAATCGTAGTTCAACGAGATCTCCTCCGTAGCCATTAATAACCGCTTTGCTTTTGATAATGGATTTTTCTTTTGATAAATTTCGTTCACTCATTGGAATAGATAGTGCTCGGTTGATCATACTATGGAAGGCTGCATACTTATGGACTAAAGGGTGATTTGAAGTACAATGGATAGTGATATCACTGGACGTATCTTTTCTATAAATTGAAAAATCATGCTTCTCGTTTACCAAAGAGATGCACAGATCAAGGAAATTTAGTTCATTCCCGCCGAATTCGACGGTGAATTTGATAAAGGGATCCATTTTATCGATTTTTTGTGAAAGGAATTTAGTTGACTTTCTGTGCCCTTCCATAGAATGATAATATCATCGACATATCTATACCAATAGAAAAGATTATTTGTGTTAGAAGTTGAAAATATTTGTTGTTCAAGATAATCCATTTATAGGTATATCTTGGGACGTTTGTATATATCTTGCATATGCGCTTGAAGTTGGGACGTTTCAAGCGTTGTTATTGGTCTAGAGGAAGACAAGTTCCAATTTATTCTCACTGTAGACTAGTTTCAGTGCGTACACTGTTATTCGAAGAAGTTTTTTTCAGGTTCAGTCGCTTTATCTTTATTCTTCAAGCCTCTTTTTCCTAATTTATATGCTCGCTATGACTTCTTAGCACTGACTGTTCTAACTTGAAGATTTGAGAGGTGGGGTGAGCATGGTGAAGGAACTTGTGAAGGATCAGCCTGGCGAAGCTGCATCACCCAAGATTCAACTAGAAGTTTAGTGGAGCAATACCACTCTCACTAGGGGAAAACAGATTTCAGTGAAGCAACTCTTGCTCTTTGTGTGGGTAAGGACTTAGAGTGCAGCGAAACAACATCAAAATTTAGCCGTGTCCACATTATGCGGATTAAAGGATGGGAATCCCATAGGATCAATAAGGATTGGTAAGGATATAGAAGGAGGTATAGGAAGATAGCTAAGTGAAGGGAATGATAAAGCAAGAATTGACTTGATGAATTACTTCTCGCCCTGGCTCTGCACGTCCTTATATACTAGAGTAGAAGCGTCGTGCGCATGCATAGCAAGGAAGAGCCCGGATGAAACCACACATTATAAGGAAGATCACAGCACCTCTAATCATGTTAGGACTCTGTTGATATCAACCAATTGAGTTGAAAACTGGAAACTATTTCTGTTAACGATTTATAAAAGTAAATCTTTTACAAGTTAGGTAGGTATATATATTTCAGAATTTGATCCTCTGGAATACTTAAATTACCATTCCTAGTGGAATTAATCCAATAAATTTTATAGTTTGAAATTGTTATACCCATTTGATGAGAAAACTGGGATATTTTTAGGAACTTTTAAGATATCGCCATCCTGATATCACTTCCCGAAGTTTTCCTCATCTCGGAGGTTGAATCCACTTTATTTTGTTTTCCATTCGGAAATGTAAGTCCGCCCTTCCGACGACTGATGCGGGTGACTCATACACCAGCCCGGCGCCGCACAGATCGATCACAGGGGGGAGTTTTGCGCTGGCTTGCATGACCTCCTTGAGGGTTTGTTGTTGCCGCCCTTATTCCTCGTCGTCTCCTACTGCCACAGCTTTCGGTAGCTCAACTCGATAATCCCCTAATCCATCTTCGAGAGCGTTCGAGAGAAATGGGCCTCCTTCAGACTCCCCCTTCTTTCGATTTTCGTCGCACACAGAACCCTCTCAAGCGTTCAATAATAGTGATTCATTCATGCTTCAAATCGTAAATTCACTCATTGCTAATCAAAGGCTGGATCCTCTTCAGATTGTAGCATCTACTTCGCACTTTGTTACTTCATATTCGCAGTTTGTTCTGTTCAAATTAATCAGACGCCCTCAGAAATCATGAACAAAATTTAGACAACCCTACGTTGAGCGAAGCGCAACCATAGAATATAGCCTATATACCTGGATACCGAACGCCTATTCAGAAACCATGCGAATTTCGCGTCAGGAATCGCCAGACAATCCCCAGACGTAAATATGTCTATGAGCACAACCCACACTGGTACCCGTTGGTGATTGAATATCCCCAGCTCCCCACAATCCGATGCTTCTCGTATTTCATACCTTCATATTTTGAACAAGCAGGACAAACAGTGTTTGGTCAGATAGAAGAGAGAGTAAAATCTATGAAATTGATTTTTGTACAGTTTATTTTTTCATTATGTATACTAGTAGGTATTTATGTTGATTTTTTTTTAATTATTATTCTTAGATACCAGTGCTGCCAACCCGTTTTAGCGAAAAATCTCCCCAACTTTAAGAAAAAATCCCCGAAATCCGCCAGGATGAACCGGAAAATCCCCATAATATCCCCCCAAATTTAATCCGATACAATTAATTTTGGACACAATATTGATCTCAAATTGAATTATTAAATACCTAATAAAAGGTCATATAACAAGGAAAAAATGTGAAGTAAATTAGAGAACGGTTTATTACCACAAGAAAAAAAACTCCATTCCCAGCAGTAGGTTGGTAGTTAGATACGTAAAATCGTGTTGTCAATAAAAGAAAAACTTGAAGGGTAAATTTCGCAAGAGTAATAAATTCGAATTGATTCACACCAACATAAAATAGATCACCAAAAAAATTAAACCTACAAGAATGACTAGTAAGTACTAGGAAACAATACCGGTACCCCTACAGTACTATGTACCCACAGTACATAATATAGAGAGATTCATCTATCTTTTTTTTCCAAAATTTTGGAAAAATTTTCTTGGGGGTTCATACTCCTTCCTTCTTCTCATCTCATTTGGTTTGGCTAACTGATGTTCGTGCCTGACATGTGTGTCGTGCCTGTGTGTCTTGTGTAGTTGTTCTGGGAATGCGATCTAGTGGAAGGATCATTTTGCGATATGTACGTAGTGGAAGCGTTGTTTGCACTTTCGGGAGGAAAAATCAAAAGATTTGATTACCCCATATCAATTTCAACATGATTGTATTATTAATAGCGACTGCGCATGCGCCAAAGCGAAATTCCGATTTTGATGAAATTGTCAGTGAATGCGCGGGTTAGGTTGTTAATGGTCCCGATCCTATTTCATTGTTCTCAACTTATCACTTCATTCTGCGCATGTGCAAACGTTAATTTCATTGAGTATCGATTTTTCCAATTATGACGTTTCATGCTATTTCTCGATTTCCTCTTTTCCGCTATGGAATTTTTCAAAATCATACTATACATTCGTGATACGAGGAAGCTATGTGCCACACCTAACTTGGCTGACGTTTTTTCATTTGTAATTATTGTGAAATTTACTTTGATTAATATGTAAGGCAGTCGAAGAATAATAGAAATCAAGGATGGGCAGTGCAGATAAAAAATCCCACAGAAATCCCCCTCAGACTTCATCCTCCCAGGGCTCTAGGATAAATCCCCTGAGTTGGCAGCACTGGTTGATGTACCTACCTAAGGAAAAAAGTTTCTGTCCACCCTTTATCGATAGCAAGGCCCTACAACTGTATGTGGGTCTTAGTCGTTGCCCAATGCAAATTGAACAGAGCATTGGCGGACATATTGGGGTCAACTTCACGCGCCCTTTTTGAATTTTAATTCTAGCTGGTGTATGGTACTATGTAGATAGTTGTGAATAAGTGTTCGTAGAGAACGCATTTTGTTTTATCTTGATGAAAACTAGTCTAAAATCATTAAAAACGTCAGCTATTATGATGGCAACACAGTTTGTAAATGAATTTTATGCAATATTTTCAACAGAGACAAACTGTGGGAGCTGCTTGTCTTTGGAATATCTAACCAACTATGACGATTTACAAACTTATTTAGTCAGAATGCTAATTAACTCAATTGGAAATAAGCAACGATTCTGTACAATCTGGTATTTATAGGATTTTTGCACATTACATTTAGGCCTCATGTTAATAAAATTAATTGGTTCCAGAATTAAAGTTACGATCAGATTTTCTTATCTGATCTTGTTGATGTACAAAACAATAAATTACTCCCATATTCCTGCAAATGGGTTGAGTTTTACATGGTTTTGGAAATGTATAATAATTATTGTTATATTACAATAAGCTGTCCAGTTCTACTTTTTAGGCTTACTCTGAAGCTATCTCTTACAGGCAAGGCTTCGTTAATATGAGGGACGCCTATTGGAATTGATCCAGGGGGATAGGGAACAGCCTAAGCATGAGAAAAAAGATAACCGCATACAGATCTATTTCAGACCATTCTAAGACCGAATCCGTGAAAAACATCTGTGTGTGTGAAACAAATGCTGTCGACGCTTCGTGCCGATTTTCGTGATTTTTATTTGGTTCGATTCCAATTCTAGTCTAGTTGTGCAACCTTGGGAATTTCGGATTTACAGTCGAGGTGGGAGGTGGAAAGGATAATTACCGATTCTTTCATGTGCCCCATGAGCGTGTGTAGTCTTCAGTTTTGCGATTTGTGCAGTTGAACGCCGCACACACTTTAACCATTGTGCATTATTAAATACATTTCATGAGTAGACGAACTGTAATAATACAATCTTTTATAATACAGTGAAACTTGGATAATTCGAACCTCAAGGGACCAGTGAAAAACTTCGAATTAACCAAAAATTCGAATTAAAGAAGTTTTTAATAAATTATATTTTAGCAAACTACTGTACGAAGTAAAGTACGTACAGTAACAGTGAATACTGTATTGACCAACAGAATATTGAACAATAAATATAAAGACACCTGGAATGGTACTGAATTTAACTGCAACCATAAAAAAACAATCTATTGTTTTTCAAAAAAGGATGATAATTTAGCCTGTTTCGTTGAATTAAGTCTCTCGGCCATTATAAAATATTCCAACGCATTCAAAGAAGTATGAATCACTTACATCAATTCGGCTTTCAAAAAACGTCTACGTGATTCATGGCGTCAGCTGCACTTGGCACCGGTACTTCTTCTGCCGGCCGGCGGCGGGGGGGGGGGGGGGGGGGGGGGGGGGGGGGGGGGGGGGGGGGGGGGGGAGTTATCAGACTTTACGATGACACTGACTTGCATGCATTTGGTCTAACGAAAACTTTTTGCCGAATATCATTACTAGTACGTATTTCCCGATAAATTTAAATTATTTTGAGTCGCAGCTTAAAATTTAAAACTTAATTAACACGCCGAAAATTCGAATTATCCAAAATAAAATTCGAATTATCCACGATTTTTTAGCATTGTGTTAATGCAAAATGTTAGGGATCATGAGAAATATTCGAATTAAAGAAGTTCGAATTATCCAGGTACCACTGTAATACAATGCAACGATTGACCCCAATATGGCCAACTACAGACCGTTCAATTTGGAATGCTACACTAGCGCTACGAGTGGGTCTAGTATTAGTATTACAATGTCTTTGATCGAGAGGTTCGATGGTCAGCTCACGATCTCACGTGGGTCTCCCTCTCTCTCTCGTTCCCGCCCCATCTCACCAGGTCTTTCTCGAAGCGTCTCGTTTCACACGTGGGTCCGCCCTCCTATCCGGCCAAGGACGCTACGAGCGTCCGATGGAAGGCGCGGGACTGCGGGCCACAAAAGAAAGTCCGCAGTCGAGAACCTCCGACCTCTGCCGGCCTTTGGAGCCCCCCCGAGCTTCTGCCCGACATTCCTCAACATCCCTCGGCTCCTGCGAGCGGTCGTAGCCCAACCAGTCCCGCGTTCCTCCCGTCACAGCTCGTCCTCGTGTGCTACTCTGCAGTCGCTGCATCCACCACGCCTACCTCCTCCAGATATCTGGATCGTCTATTAACTCCCAAAGTTATTTCTTTCCCACGCCTCGCCTGTTGCCTAAATAACTCCAATAAACACTGTAAAGTGTGACTGAAATAACTGAATAACTCATAATGTACGAGAGCATTATGTACTATACTACATATGCATATTTATGTAGTATACTACGTATACTACATTACATTATGTACTCGTATGTAATCTATATATATATATATATATATATATATATATATATATATATATATATATATATAAATCAATTGCTGTTCGTTAGTCTCGCTAAAACTCGAGAACGGCTGGACCGATTTGGCTAATTTTGGTCTTAAATTATTTGTGGAAGTCCAGAAAAGGTTTAAAATTTCAAATCTGCCCCATAGGGGGTGTTTTAGGGGAGGAGGGGGGAATGGGGTATCTTCGTCATCACTGAACAAACTGGGGATTTGATTGTCGAGTATGTTTGGATTACTCCAATTCAAGTCAAAGACTACTTTTTTCAAATTTTTCAAATCTGACCCACAATGGTGGGGGAGGGGTGGGGGAGTTAAAGCGTTTCGAACGTCACTGAACGAACTGGGGATCTGAGTTGTCGAATATGTTTGGAGTATTCTAACTTAAATCACAGGCTACTTGAAAATTTTCAAATCCAACCCATAGAAGGGGGTGTTTTAGGGGAGGGGGGGGGGGAGAAATGGGGTATCTTTGTCATCACTGAACGAACTGGGGATTCGATTGTCGAATATGTTTAGATTACTCTAATTCGAATCAAAGACTACTTTTTAAAATTTTTGAAATCTGACCCAGTGGGAATGGGAGGGGGGAGGATGTTAAAGCGTTTTGAACGTCACTGAACCAATTGGGGATCTGAGTGGGCGAATCTATCCGAATTACTTTAACTTGGGTCACAGGCTATTTGATAATGTTCAAGTCAACCTGTGCACTTAATGTTCAAGTAGCTAGTACCTAATACATTAATACAATTTGGCGCAGTTATTCTTATAATAACGAAGTCATTCTTTCCCCTTCCCAACTCGAAAATCCGGTTACGAAAAGCTGTTACCTACTAATACTCATTACCAGCAGTTACCTAGGAAGCATCAATTCAATTGATTTTCATTTACAAACTATAGGTAACAGGTTTCCATAATATTGAAATATAAATTCCTCGGTTTCCTCACCACGAAAATTGTTCACCATTTGTTGAGTCCCATTTACCGTAGCGAGCATATTTCGAGGAGCGAACGATAATTTGTTCACGCATTCAAGGTGGATTGGTGGAATATGTCGCTGAGCAACCAAGGCACTCGCACTGTCAGAGATATCTGTGTGTGCTGCTTCGATTTAAATTGTAAATCAATTGGAATAGAAGTGCAAAATGAGGAGACGCAAAATTTGAGAATAATTGTATTCTGGGTATCACAAAGGAGCTCCATTTCAAATTTCTGTTCCGTGGGTTGACAAAATTTGCCAAACCAGTTTCTCCACTTCATGGAAACACATTGACTCGTGGTTATGTTTTCGGGTGGTGATTGTGCTTGTGTTGATGAGATAACTCAGCTGAACAGGGTGTATCCCGTCATTTCATTTGTCTCCTAATGCTCAAGAGAGTCTCCCTATTAACTTTCAACTTCCTAGGGTAAAGAGGAGAGAACTTCGATCGCTCAGCTGATAAAAGAGCCCATAATTTCAATCGACTCTTGTTGTCCCAGAGAATTTCTCTATAATGTTTCAACTTCCTTGGAACAGGAGAGTAGATTTAGCTCACTAAGCTGATGTAGAAAGAACCCATAATTGCATTCGTCTCTTAATGTCCCAGAATGTCATCTTATCGAATTTCAATATTCAAGGATGAATTAAGCTCACTCAGCTGATCAGCAAAAAGCCCATAACTTTCAATAGTCTCTTGATATTCCAAAGACTTAATCAAATTTCAATTTCCTAGGGTGAACAGGAGAGAATTTAGCTCACTCAGCTGATCAGGAAAGTGACCATCATTTTAACCGTCTCTTGATGCCCCTGAGAGTGTCCCTATGGAATTTCATTTTTCTAGAATGGATAGGAGGGAATTTAGCTCACTCGGCTGATCAAGATGAAACCCTTCATTTCATTCGTTTCTTAATGACCCAGAGAGGCTCCCTATCACATATCTTCCTCGGGAAAAAGGAGATTCAGTTAATTAGTCTAATTAGGAGTGAACCCATAATTTCGTTAGTCTCTTGTCTCATAGAGTCTCCCTAAATCTCAACATCCTAGGGTGAACAGAAGAGAATTTAGCTCATTCAGTTGATCAAGATAGAGCCCACAATTTCATTCGTATCTTTATGCCCTTACCTATACAAAAGCATTCTAATATTAAATAAAGGTATTCCCCTTTTTTTCACTTGGTTAATGAAACACGTATTAAGCCAGCCTGGTTACTACCAAGTCACGTTATTACACCTCGAGGATTGTTTCCCCCCCCCCCCCCCCCCCCCCCCCAGTCAATTTGTCTTCAACACGCCCGCCCGATGTTTCTAGGCATTCCTTCTTACTTAGATTACATATTTACGTAGAATTGGTGACCATTTCAAGCTGTGGGAAGAAATTATATTATTTTAAAAAAAAAAGAAGGAAAAAAAGAAATACCGTGTTTTCAGAAGTTGCCGATGTCGGTGGGGATTTGTGGTTTGATTGCCTCCTCATGAATTCGCACAAGTAGAATGCACATGAATTTGCACAAACAGATCAGAATGCTGTGTATAGGTTGGTGCTCGCATCTCAAAATTACATAACATCAAGTAGTCAATCCCTTAGTAAAAATACAGATAAATTGGACATGTAGGTCAGAATGATTTGTATAGCTTAGTGTATGGATGCTCGCAAGCTCGCATCTCAAATATACATAACATAACATAACGGGGGGGGGGGGGGGGGGGGGGGTATAACGGAAAAGTACCGATTTTTCCAACCAGTGGTGAACCTATTCAGTCGGAGGAAAACGTGCGGAACGGCTCCGTTGTAAGCGGAAATCATTAAAAAATTATGAAGAAAGTCTGTGTCAGTGTCGCGAATTTCAAACTGAACCCTAGCCCAAAATCATACCAAGAAATTACGAGGTACTGCTTACTGATTTGAGGGCGGATGAGAGAGTGGGCTGTACAAAAATCATGGGATGTTTTATTATGTAGGTACTCATTTTTAGTTGATGTTTAGTTGGTTTTATGTTTGCCCATCCCAGAAGACATTATTGATCTGCGAGCGCTAGTTTTGACCATCTAAATTTAAAACCTTCGGAAAAGAGGCTGATGGATGTATTGAATTCGCTCGTTCGACGTTATGAAGCTCGCCTTTTCTATTTTTATAATAAAACAACAGGCGTGGACCGGTGTCCCCATTTCAGTTCGTTAACCACCAACGTATCGGGTGCCGGCGAACATAAATATTGCATTTACGCAACCTTCAAGGCAACCCCGAACCAGTTTGTTACCCACCAAGTTCCCAACTCGAAACCAAGAGAGGCTTGTAAGAAATTTCTAATTATAACGGAATATGTGAAGTATTCACTTCCTAATTAGGTAAGTTTTTGGATCTATTAATTTCAACTGTATTGTGTTTTGGTGGAAAAGTCCTACCACATACCAAAATCTTGGTCGATTACAAAGGCTCTTGAATGCTATTGAAGGCTATTGAATGTAATAAACCAAAAAACCCTATGTAGTACCTCAGTGTATCCTCTAAGCTCTTGCCTCAGAATCTTCATATTGCCGTAAAGAATTTATGAATACGTGATTAGATAACTTGATACGTGGTATAGAATAGAATAGTTCATTTGCATTCTTTTTTTTTTTTTTTTTTTTTTTTTTTTAACACAGAATGAATGTGTTTTAGCCATGGACTAACTAACCGAAAATGGAACGCGGGATGGTAACGAAATGTGTGACGGATGATTTTCACGTACAACCGAGTCGTTGCTAGGGATATGGTACTTCGTCGTTTTTCATCCCACAAAATTCGTTGACCATTCGTTCGAAAGCTCTCGATTTATCCAACAATATTATGTTAACTACTGCGAAGTGCGTGTCCAACAAACTGAGTTATGAGCATGGTTATATAAATAATTGTTTACACACAGGTGATCATTCTCAATAATTGATATTGTGAACATGATTGCAACCGCTTGTTAATTTCTGATGATTTCATTGAGCTTGTGTTTCGATGATTTGATTCATAGCAGGTGATCTGAGTATTACGAAAACGGTTTGATTTGTGAAGCGGAGGTTAAATAATTTGAATAGGTAATTTCTATACATTTACTTGACGATGCTCAGGGTCCGGATCAGATGTGTCGCTCTTAAAGCTAATTTCTATGCTTTACACTCTAGGAAGCTGTAATTTCGTATGTAGCCTCTTTAGGACATTTACTTGACGATGCTCAGGGTCCGGATCAGATGTGTGGCTCTTAAAGCTAATTTCTATGCTTTACACTCTAGGAAGCTGTAATTTCGTATGTAGCCTCTTTAGGACATTTACTTGACGATGTCCAGGGTCCGGATCAGATGAGTGGCTTTTAAAGCTAATTTCTATACTTTACACTCTAGGAAGCTGTAATTTCGTATGTAGCCTCTTTAGGACATTTACTTGATAAATCGCTCTTGATTTATCACGAATTTATTTCGTTTTTTTTTTTTCGTAGTTTCATACTATAACTATATAAATTGATGTCATAAATGAATAGTAAACAATGACGCTTATTTGGTTGTCACTTGGTTGCGCGACAACGCAAACACATTCTGTGTTTCAATAATTTCGTCCGAAGTATGTAAATAGAGGTAACCGGGCGAGGCGCGGAGCGCCATTTTTTTTTTTTTTTACACATATAATAACAATATAAAATAGTATAGACTACATTCTTGATTCGGATTCCTGAAACGATGATGCTGCCCGACGCTAGGCTTGGCCCGTGTTGTCAGGCGATGAAGTGCTGCTAATTTATAAGTACGCAGGTATCTAAATCATTTTACAAATTAAATTTTAATTGTAATTATATAGGTACCTAACTTTAATTTACATATAAATATATTGTTGATCAATGTAGATGAATATTGATTGAAAAATATTGATAAATAATATAGTATTGATTGTCTAGGTTGGGGTCTCCATCCATCCTTTATGGAAAGCCGTATGATCGTTGCGCTGTGATAACGCTGTCCTGAGTTGTCTAGGGGATTATTGGGCTAAACATAAAGCTAGTGCAATTCTGGATGTTCGGGCATCGGGTACAGGATGGGAAATGAACGACTGGCGGCTGAATGATTCGGCTTGGTCGGCGAAACCCCCATCCTGAAACTCAATACCGTTCAACACATTCAACAGAACTGAGCGATCTCAAGTCAGAAGGGAAACGCACTCCATCGGGTTCCCCCTTCAATCAATTGTCGATTTGTGGCACCGTCAGTTAAGACTGGAGTTGGGCAAAATGTGATAACAATTACAAGGCAATTGCATGTAATTTGTAATTAAATATTGACAATTACAATTTCCTGTAACAGTAAAGCAATTACAATTACTTTAGGTTGTAATTGTAATTTCAATCACATATGAAATCCAGTAATTGTAATTGTAGCTGCAATTACAAACACTTGTTGATAAAATGTCTCTAATGGAATAGTACAACAGGTCTCTCTCTCTCTCTCTCTCTCTCTCTCTCTCTCTCTCTCTCTCTCTTCTCCCTCTTTTCTAATTACAATTACTTCTGACCTAAATTTAATTATAATTACAATTACGATTAATTTAATTGTAATTATGTAATTGCAGGTTATCGTCCAACGTTCATCTTTCGGAGCTAGCTCACAAAAAATGAGTCGGAATTTTCCCATTTGTAATTAATCACCAATGTAATTAATTACTGCTCAACTCTTGTTGGGACCGTACTATTCCCCGCCTCCTAATCATCAATAATTTAAGTTTGGCGCAAAGCAATTTATCTTCCATAATTGTTAAGAAAGTGAATTTTTATTGGCGAAGTCATTTTTCAAATTTCGGATATGTCAGTCCGTTACTCAAAAATCGGGCTCAGAGCTCATTCAGCAGATCTGTGTGGTTCCATAGTTGTAATGAATATATTTTCATGACACAGAACAAATTTCAAATTTTGGCAGCGTAGGTTAAATAGGATAGAACGAAAGAAGTGGCTTACGTTTGCATAACGATTCATTAGAATGAGGGTCAGGGACAGGATGACTTAATCAGATGGTCATTCATATCTATATAAATAAGAATATCAATACAGGGTGTCCCCAAAAAGTGTATTATGGTCGAACGAGCCCACTCTCCTGGACTATATTATGTGATATTTTGTACGTGTCAAATAATGTGAAACAGACCATCCTCAGAAATTTACGATGTCTCAGTAATATAGAAAACATCTCAGGAACTTTCTCGGTGGTCTTCTGTGTTCCCAGTTGTATGGGGAATAAATCTTGACACTAACATCCCTCCATTGACACCCTCTTCTCGCTCGAACTCTTGGCCTCTTGACGGGAACCCAACGAAAACGTGAGAAGAGGTTTACCTTCAACTTAAACGATTTTGTGCCTTCAGAATCGGTGGGAATAATTGTTTATTCTCCTGCAAAATGATTTGAAACCGTTCATTATTTACGATATTATTCACATGATTTTATGAAAGAAAGCCCTGAATGTTATAGAAATCAGGTTTCCTGTCTAGAGCAATTTTGTTTTCTATTGTAACAAAAGTTGTTAGTAAAACCGGTGGATTATTTGTAGGTTTCGAATTTCCCGCAAATATATTAGATCTCAAAAATGAGATTTGCAACTGCAATTTTTGCTTCCGGCTCTCGCCACCTAATGAGTTTTATACCGATTGTATCCCCTCCTGTCTTTCAACCTTTTCTGATGATGGCCACGGAGTGACCGAAACACGGGAGTAGCCAGACATAACACAATAAGGAATTTGCATAGTCATTCTTTATTTGCTCAATAAAAATACTTAAATTAATGAGAGTTTTCCAAAAAGGGGCTGTATGATGGGTATCTGACCAGTAATACTGCTTTGGAAATTCATTTACGATGACGTCACGGCCCCCGCCCGCATGTCGGGCCTCAGCCCCATTGCACTTCCACGTCACGCGTGATCTTCCGACTCGTTTATTCGCCAAACTAAACGGCCTTTTGAGTTGAAAATTGGTACCTGAGGGTTTTGAAGTGTGCTGAATCCGAATGTGAGGTCAAAATTGTGAAATTCCGACATATGAAAGTTCCCCATAACAATGATTACAAGGATTTCGAAATTATTTTTTCTTCCTTGGGCCTAATCTTGATTATACCTTATATTAATAAAAATTTTAAAAAAATAGCGTTTTAATGAATATGGCACCAGGTGTAATATTTGGTGTGTTTTCTAACCTAACCCTTGAGCGGAGTATGTATATGCGCATACTCCTCTGTCATAGACAAAAATAGAGCAAACATTCGATCCACTTTATTTCCCTCCGAACGAACGTTATTTATGTTTTGTAGCCCGTAAATCCTATTGTGAAAGCTCTTAAGAGATGAAGAGGCCTTGTAATGTAAACAAGGCCGCGGCAGAAGGTAAGCACTTGTGATCCCTCCAGCCTTCAGCTCGGGAGATTCCATTCATCAATGTCTCATTCTTTCTTTTCGACAGTACGACCCTTGGCTGCATAATCCGTAGAGCCTGAGAGTCCCGTTAAAGAATGTTGAAAGAATGCTGTACGTCGCAATTTCCGAAATTACGAGATGAAAACATAATCCTTTAGAATGGCCCAAATTATAGTTCATCATTTCGATAATTACATAACAACTCTACATTGATGACATGATTGAACTGATGAGATGATGACGACTGATTGGATTGTAAATTATGGATTTGTGAGTTTTGATTGCCTCAGAATTCCGGCCTAGTATCGTGGCCGTAGCATACTCTCCCAAGTCTTCAGTCAGATAGTTTCGACCAGAATTGCACTTATCTTAGTCATTTCCGTACATCACAAAGCGTAATAAAATGTAGTTTTTTGGTGTTTTCCCAAGTTGGTGTTGCAAATATCAATAAATAAACATCATTACGAGATTCAGCACGAAAAAATACCCCAAAATCATGTACTTCATGTGGCAATTGAGTATCGTCAAAAACTCAGTATTTCACAATTTTTGCACGTTTATAGAGCGGAATCGCGCACTTTTGTAGTGGAATGGAGCACTTTCACGCGCACTTAAAAAATCGAGTGATGGGGTCATTTCTTCATGAAATTTCACTTAGAATTCGAATCTGCAATAGAAAATAGGGGTTTCCATTTAAAAAAAAAAAGTGTAGGTATGTCATTTGCGCTACTTCTGGCGCCAGTGGCGCGTGAGAAAGTATTTTTCCTGAGATTTACTTAAAAAATAATGAAGAATGGCGTTGGTCCCAATTTTTTACCCTGAATTCAGGGGAAATGAAGGCGGGTGTAACCTCTCCGTGGGACACCCTATATATACCTATATATATATATAGGACCTATTTCGTATATAAGCCGAATTAGTCTTTTAAAACGTGTACCAATGAAATTATGATTTTAGCATGAAATTCACAAATCGTTGTCAAACTCTCGAGGAATAATGTATAATAAAATATCGGGGATTGTCATTTGTGCGATGCATATTATATTACTGTAAAAAAAGTGAATTTACTCGTAGATTCAGAGACCTTAATTTTATTTCTGAGAAGAAATTTTTCAATGAATTCGCATTAGCACACACTAACGCATTAGCATACTCCAATTCGCTAAGATGGACAGAGAATTTACTCACCCGATCCTCTGAGTTAGCTTTTCCCGGTCATCACTTGTTGAATTTCGTCTAAGCGGGGAAGCCCCTCTTGAAGATTTTGGTAAGTTGTGACTCAACCAAGCTCTTCAAAGGGGGGGCATTTGTAAGTTATCTCACTTCACGGGTGGTGACTGCACTCGCCTACACAGTGCGATGTATCGCAGTGCAATCCTTCAGTGGGATGTTTCTCAAGTTGATCAGGCATCAATTCACCAAACACTATCATTATCTCTGCGGCCCTTTAATGTGGCGAGCGCACCATTTATAATGTGGTAACAGATGGTAGTTTCAGCGGCATGACGGAGCCGAAAGCAACGGCTCTGTTGCGATGTTGATAGATCCGTCCTTGGCGTCAACTGGGTCGTTTTATTGGCGGATGGGGCTCCCACATGTTCGTACGAGGTCGCTGCATATTATATTGAGTAGGTACATCGTTACATATTGACAAAAATAATCGTTTTTGGTTTTATACTACATAAACAATATAAATAATGTTACCTCGTGTGCTAATATAAGAAGAGTTTACTTCATAATTCTCAGATCTTAGAAGCTCCACCTCTAATTTCAGCAATCCTGGACAATTATGTATGCAGGAATAGATATTAGGGAGCTTAATTTTTGACACAGCTGATTCAACAGCACGATTCTGATTTAGTTGTTCAAAAAGCTCTACTGATTCCGTCTACCAATGTAGCGGAAGGATTTCATTTTCGGGAGTAAAAAACATTGTTCACCAAAATCAAAATTTCCATTCACATTTCATATACCATACCATTTTCATACCATTTTGGACAACTTCGGTTTCTTATCTGTCTTTCAGTGAAGTGTGTGTGTCTGTGTGCCCGCAAATTCTTGTAACACGCATTACAGTTCTACAGTTTCAATAAGATTTTTACGACATGGAATGTGCAGGTTAGGTAGTAATTGGTTCCCTATCAGTTTCATTGCTGCTCACAAATTAATTTAGCAACATTTAGCATTATGTTCTCAACAACGAGAGGTGATGGAAGAGAGTAGTTCCCCTTCATAGGTGAGAGGCTATTAAACTGCTACACCCAGAGGTTATCCTGTTGGTTGAATAAATCATCAGGCATATCCCCAGATGCAGCGTATTTAAGAATCGAGAAGAAGGAACTACCCTATCCATTAGACTGACAACGGAAAAAACGAAAGTTCGAATTTTTGAGGAGCTCAAAGCTCAGATGATTGCATCAGATGCTAGGAACAACTCCTGAAAATTTCAGTCCGAACCGATAACCCCTTGAGGTCTCCTAAACTCGTTTTTTGGTAATTGAATTATCAATTTTAGAACACTAGACGCTTAGGACAAAAAGACGGTTAGGACATGAAAGATCCATGCGTCTGGACACTTTTTATACTCTATTCCTATGTTTTCGGTGTCGCGGAACACGATGCCGCCATTATTGCAAGCGCAGAAGCTGTATTTCTTTTGGTATTCAAGAAATCAGTCCAAATAAGTGATGGAAAGAAGGCATTTTTTCCCGTTTTTACCTAGTTTTGACTGGGGAAAAAATTGTTTGCGGGTCTTTTCTGCGTAACAAGACCAATTTCGTCCTATAATATATTGTCCTTTTGGAAATATCTGCTCAAGAGCCGAGTTAGCTTTTTTAATGGTAACCGCTCTATACTTACCAGTAGCTGCGAAATCAAAATTTAACGCCTTAAGCCCTTTTTATCCCATTATTTTATGTTTTTGGGCTCGTTGAACATTACGTGCTAGTAGTGGAGGCGTAGGACTCGTATTTCGGTTAATAATCAAGAGCTAGGTGCCAAAAATCGGTGAATAGAGTGGATTTTTCTTGATGTTCAAAAAATCAGTGGACAAAATTAATAGAAATAAGGGATTTTTCGCCGGTCACACCTAGTTTTGATTGGGAAAAACTATTCATGAGTGTCTCCTCTGCCTTGGACTTTGTTCTGTGACTTATTCTGAATATAACAAGACTAAGTTTGTCCCATAATACATTTTTCTTCTCGAAATATCAGCTCAAGAGCCAAGTTGACTTATATAATGGTAACCGTTCTATATTCAATAGTGGCACTACTACTTGCCCAAAAACATAAAATAATGGGATAAAAAGGGCTTCAGGGCGTTAAATTTTGATTTCGCAGCTACTGGTAAGTATAGAGCGGTTACCATTAAAAAAGCTAACTCGGCTCTTGAGCAGATATTTCCAAAAGGACAATATATTATAGGACGAAATTGGTCTTGTTACATTCGGAACAAGCCAGGAAACAAGGTCCGAAGCAGAAAAGACCCGCAAACAATTTTTTTCCCAGTCAAAACTAGGTAAAAACGGGAAAAAATGCCTTTTTTCCATCACTTATTTGGACTGATTTCTTGAATATCAAAAGAAATACAGCTTCTGCGCTTGCAATAATGGCGGCATCGTGTTCCGCGACACCGAAAACATAGGAATAGAGTATAAAAAGTGTCCAGACGCATGGATCTTTCATGTCCTAACCGTCTTTTTGTCCTAAGCGTCTAGTGTTCTAAAATCGATAATTCAATTACCGAAAAACGGGTTTAGGAGACCTCAAGGGGTTATCGGTTCGGACTGAAATTTTCAGGAGTTGTTCCTAGCATCTGATGCAATCATCTGAGCTTTGAGCCCCTCAAAAATTCGAACTTTCGTTTTTTTCGTTGTCAGTCTCTATCCATCACACTCCCGGAGCTTTCAAGAAGTAAGGGGGGGTGCACGGAGGGAGGGTGGAAAGGGGCTCCGAATAGGCAGGACAGGGGTATGTTTTTCAGTTTTATGGGTTATTGCCCATTTTGCCTATTGGTGAAGGAAGGGGGGGGGGGAGTAGGGGTGCCAGGACATTCAATAAAATATAGGGACTGGGTGGGGGCGAGGGTGTGGCTCGATACCACGCTCTGCTACCATGTAACAACGAGAGGTGATGAAAGAGAGATTAACATGCTACACCAAGAGATTATCCTTTGTTGTATAAACCGTCAGGCATATCCCCAGATGCAGCGTATTCAAGAATCCAGAAGGAGGAACTACTCCTATCCATCACACTTAGTCACTCTAGTCGTCCGCTTCACATGACCACTGAGCATGCGTGGGTAGGGTATAAAAGGTAAGCAATAGAATGAATGTGTAATATACTCGCAGATCACTTCTTTTAATAATTTCGTCAAATTTTGTAACAAAGTAATTCTAATTGTCGATGTTACAATAAGTTGCGAAGCTGTAGCTTCCACTCAACCTGGTAGACGTTCCGTAGTTTTGCAGACATCTTATCATTGCCTAGGCTTCTACGTTAAGTTCCGACTTAGATTACAGGCACGATTTAAGCAATTTGCATTTAAATGCCTAGTAGAAAAGCTTTGGGAGAGTATTTTATTTTCCGTTGTTTGTGTACAGCAGCGATTGACGGATCACAAAAGGCTATCTCGAGTGCAATGGAGATAAACCTTATCTGGTGTTCGGAGGCTCGAGAAAAAACCTCTGCCCCATTCAAACTGTCGTCACTCGTGTTTACTCGTTCATTAGGGGATCCAAAAGTATTTTCATTCCTGATCTCATACTTATTCTCACTTAGTGGCGTAGTTTGAGGAGGGGCAGGGTGGGCAGAGCCCCTCCGTGAGTTACATAGAGGATAAAATACTCGTAAAGAAAACAATAGAAGTTTTCTGTGGTGATTGAAATAGTTTAATAGAAAATATTAAAACAATCTATTGTGGCAGTAGGTATTTCTATTCTAACCTAGTATATTGCTGGTTTGAGTTTGTTTTGTTTACATTTTAGCGAATTTTTGAAGAAAATTAAGCTATTGCTCTCGCCTCAAAATTTGTAGAATGTGAATTTTTGAAAAATTGTTATGCAGAAATCCGTTTCAGGCTATTCTGAATCATATTCTGAAGTTTAACGCATTTTTTTTATGTATGTATGTATGTATGTGTCATTCCAGACGATAACTGTCCGTAGAATTGTGCTAGAAACTTCAAACAAATTTTAAAATGTTGACACAAAACGAAAGTTCAAGTTCGTTGGCCAGCATGATCGGATTACATCTTCGGGTTGAAATTTTCAAAAATGTAGTCAAAAATTTCAAAATAGCCTGTTTTTTGCGATTTGTTGTGCGAAATAATTTTTTCAGCATACTAACATGTGGTATATTCGGAATCAGCGTAAAATTTCCTATAAGAATATGTATCAAGTTTTCAAAAATTTCAAAGTTGAAAAATCAGTCAAAAATCGAAATAATGCCGTTCGCTAGTTGTAAAAATCGGTAATATTTGCATGAAACATTGTCCAAATTCAGATTGAACTACTCTTATGGAAGTATCCCTGTATAACCAATCCTAGAACCATGCTGTTTAAAACGTAGGTAGTAGGTGCTTGTTAAAAAAAAAAAAAAAAAAAAAAAAAATGTAATCACAACTGATGAGTTTACTCTGTGAAATATTCCGTCCTCCGATTCTCTCGGTCGCTCTCTTTAATGTTTTACGCTCAACTGTTTTAGGACTTGATGTAGCAATCTACAAGATTAGTTTAATAATAATAAAGTATGAGTACCTCCTAATTATTTTTAATAATTTGATTCCATGTTTGTCTATCAAAATCATAAAATGAAATTTCTCTACACGATCATTAGCGACTAAAATGTCGAAGATTTCTTCGAAAATTCGCTCATGGGGTCATGCTGCATAACTGGACTTTTTTTGTTTGCATTCCTCTTTCATGCCCCATTTTTTATTCCGCGTACCTATATAATACAATTGTGTGATACCTATTGTCCAGATCAACAAGTAACAATTGTGGATAAACCTGTAAGGGAGAAACGACCACATACCTAAATATATGATTTTGCAGGCAGTAAGTCTAGTATAATTAATAGTAAGTATATAAGCCTAGTGCTCCTGAGTATCAGTTCATCCGTAGGTATTCGTATTTATCGTAGTTTTCAACGTTCTGATTATTATTAAATTGGATAATATTTTTTCTAAATAGTATTAAGTATGCTTTAATAATCCATAGGTAGGTTTGTAAATATGAAAGCGTACGTGATTTCAAATCATTACGAAAAACCATTGAATATCTACTTATATGAACGTTTGACAGTTTATTATACAGTCTTCGTATATTCAACAACAAGTACTAGAAATGAATACTAAAACTATAAAATAAAATGAAATCCTTGACTGTTGTTCCTCCATGACTTCACTTATTACAAAGCCTTTTAATTTATAGTATTTGTATAGGACATAGGAAGAGACACATATATTTACTTCCCATGCATCCACGAAGAACTTGGATGATGTAATAGTCGAGAAGATAATTTTCTGGAATCCCCAAAACGTGCAGGTGCAGACCCAAACTTGAAAATTTGCGTTTACTGCTTTTAAATTAAAGTAAATTTTATTCTAAGAATTTCGATACCAATCTTATTTCCAGTACGACACACTCGTACAATGTAGTTTCCTTTTTATTACTTTTCTGTTTCGAAAAATGTGACGTCACAACTTTAACTCACTTACTTTCATTTAAAACTATGCGGAGTTCCCTCATTGATCAACGTCGGATGATCGACGATCGATCGATGATTTTGTTGTGGATTTCACGTTTGTCATTGATTTGGCAGCAATGAAATGTACGTCAATGTGTATGTGATTTATATGTATGTGTGTATGTATGTTATACGATAAGTGAAACTTTAAGAGAATTTGCTCATACGATCGTGCTGCATGACTGCAACTTTTTTATTCCGGGTTATTCGAGTTTACTGTGAATATTGATCTGCATTCGGTGGTCCAGGTTCTCGGTATCTCGGAGATGTTAAGTTCATTGAGCTTCCACCAGCTGCTGTTTAGGTTCTTCGGCACGTCCTAAACATTAAACCCATCGCCGCTGCAGTACTTCAGTGCAGTTTACGTTGGCAAAGTTCCCCTTCGTAAATTATTTATCTCAACATGAGATACCTCGCTATTTCCATTACGAGTGGGTCGAAATAGATTTCCCCTTGGATAAGATGTTATAAAGTTCGAAATTCATTGAGTAGCGCAAACATTTTGCGTCCAAACTACTCGTAGGTACTCGTGCATTAAGTTGAAAATTGTTTACTTTGCAAAATCGAAATATCTACTAGTTTTTTGAGTTACAGAGATCATTTTCTGAACAACATTGGTTAAATGATTGTCCGAGTGTCGGTCTTGGTGAAGTCCTTATCCCGTGCATAACTAAATTAACAGTCCGTTTGGATGAAACTTTTAAGAATCGTGTGGGTTACTGCTTTACTCTACTTTACTGTAAAGTAGGTAGGATGTTAAGTCTGGATTCTTTACATCGCCGTCAGACCTATGAGTGCGGCTGCGTATGCGCTGGGGTATTTCATGAAAAGACCTTTTCCTCACAATGTTATAAATCAAATTCGTTCAGAATCGGTGGGTCAATAGTCATGGAGAATGGTCTCAGTATAATTTTACAAAAGGTGTACTTAAATTTTAAGGAACATGAGAAATGAGAATTTTCATATAGGAATGGAGCTAAACTCCATTTCTGTTAAAAAAAAACCCTTTTCGCCCCACTTTGCGCCATCTGAAGCTTTCCTCCGAAACTACTGGACCAAACTTTATGTACTTCGGCTATAAATCATACATCGGATGGGGATGCATCAGTGACATCGGCATCAATTTTTTCAACCCTAAAGGGTAATAATTAAGAGCTATAAATTTGAAAAAACGAGATCTCGAAAACTTTCGAGGAAACAGTAATGGTTTTGTGGGTCTCATTTATTGACATCATCCCAGAGAATCGGATGAAACCATCCGGGTCGCTGGTACGTTCATCCGTTTGCTATCCCTAAGGGCTAGAACTTTGGCAAAAAATTAAATCAATAACATGGGAGCAAATCTAAACTGGTGGATTATTGCAAAAATCGCCTTGTACTACGATGCTCGTATCAGCATACCTACTCGTAATTCCAATGGAATTTTCACTTCACGAAATCGGGTTTATTATAACTTTTGTCACCTCTGGAAAGACTTCTGAAGCGTAGGTAGGTGATTTACTCTATATAAAAAATTTTCAGTTGGTGGCTCGTGTTAAAAACTAGGAAAGTGTAGGTGAGTTATTTATTTCAATTAATTTCTCTTCGGTAGGCGTCTACTCTACACCTACGCAGATATGTTTAGATTCCTAATGTATAATAGACTTTGTTTAATAATTATAGACTGGTATTCTGCGTAGAAGGGCTATCCATTACAGAAATATTAAATCTTTGTGTAATATTCACTTGTAATTAATTATTTCATGTTATTTTTTCAGGTAAGTCGCTGTTTTTTCAATATTTGGAACGATACTCTTAACTATGGTGAGTAAAACAACATTATTTGACACGAAGATAGGCAGAATCTTATTCGGGAAAAGTCTAAGAATTATAGTAATATTTTTGATTAAATTCCTATTAACAAAGTATGATTAAGATTAAAATCGTAATCACATATTAAAGTTAATAATAAATTCCTAATCAATGAAGTCTATGATCAATCATAAGAATCTATAAACTAGTAGAACAGATTTTATATTTGAATCAGCACATACGTAATTATCAAGTTGTATGACCCACTTCCTCTTCTTTTTTCTTATAAATTTTAAAATTTTCAAATTAGTAGAGGTACCTAGTGATAAAAATTGATGAATTTAAGTTTATCGGTTTGCTTGGAAATTCTGAAAATAGTGTTCCCAGAGAAGTTTCCTGATAATACTCATGTGGAGGTTTCATTGAAAATCTGTGATTTATTACACATTCCTACAATTGTCAATTTATTTTTAACCATACTGTGTGGGTACGATTTTAGTCTTAACATTACTCTGTGATTTATTTATTTACAGTTCGGGATATTAGGACAAATTATATAAGAATTGTTGACATGAATTTGTCTTATAGATGTCACACTGTCGAAATATCACACGAATTTCCTTAAACTTTTCTCGTATGACTGACCCGTTGTTAGGAACTGTAACTTCGCCATTTCACATCCCACTGATTCCGCCAACACCGTTCACCACTCGCTGGAAAGCTCTCATTACACGCACAAATTGTAGACTATACCCGAACTGCTGTTAAAACTAAGGTACATGCCATTTCATTAGTGACCTGTAAAAGATTTTCGTTTACACATCCTACCGCGTCTACCCTCTTCATTTCAAATAAGCAGTGCTGAACTGATATCCATGAAGGTTGCTGCAGAAGGAATAACCTTTAAAGCAATAGGAAGAAAATCAGTCATATTAACAGACCCCAAAGCAACTTGCGAAGAACTCTCCCGAATCCATTTAGGCACGGTTACTAACTTCATTGCGCATGTCATAGCCAAAATCCTAACCTCTAGCCCAGAACATATAACGGTACACCAGATCCCTGGACATATTGGTCTAATGAGCAATGATCAAGCCGACCATGCTGCCAAACTCGAGACCAGTAAAGATAGCCAACGTTTACCCGCGAAAATTCCTCTTCTGGACACTCTACGGGCTATAGAACAGATTCTAATGGATGAATGGCAGGATTGGTATGACAACTATACCCTCGAAAAAGAAGACTTCCACGAAGAGCTATAATCCAAATAATCCGCTTGAGAACTGGACATGGCCAACTAAGCAGATGCTGCTTTCCTGATCAACCTTAGCAATACACCGTATTGTGATTACTGCGAAGGTACAGAGGAGAATGTTGTTCATAGAGTGGAACATTGCCCACTTTATGCGGATGAAAGAGCAGTATCGACACCCATTCGAAACTACCAAAACCTCACGCTATTCCTTCAGCACGCTATCAACAGTGATAACAAAAAAGTTTCATTCATGCATTTTCTCCTGTTCACCCTAGGAAATTTAAATAGGTGTATCAGGGAGCCTCTGTGGGATAACAAGAGTCGTATGAAATTACTTATGAAATGACAGACTCCATTATGATCAGCTGAGTAAGCACAATTCTCTCCTTTCCAAACCTAGGATGTTGAAATGTGGTGAAGAGCCTCTACCCGCGTGTTCAACGTTCTTCAATGTTTAGCCGTTTGGCTCTATGTGGAAACACAGTGGGATATAGTTTTTTTTCTTTTACCATAATTTTACAGTCCGAACAGAAGTTTAGCACTATTTATATTTACAGAAAATGCTCCTACGATTAAATATATATTTCTGATTCTCATTTTGTCCAGTTACTGCTTTGCTAATGCTTATGCTATGCATGGTAATATGCTTGTCGATTTACGTTATTCCTTTGTTTTGGGTTTTGGGGGAGTTCCTAAAAACTGTACTCTGACCAGTTACATAACTTACTCTCAGGTCTCCTGTGTATTGAGAGAGTAAATTGCAATTACTACAAACAGCGATGTACGAATGAACTAACGATCGTTCCCCTCTAACCCTAACCGTCACTTAACTTGAACTCTCTACTCTATTCAGTATTAGGGGTCAGAGTGATTTAGCTGACGCTTCCTGAAGGTGACTCTAAAGCCTCGGTCATTCGAAGATACTCAATACGGGGGAATCGCCCCCTGAATCAATTAACGGCAGCTGAGCGGTGATAAATCGCTTAGTTTGGGATCCGGGATCCTCGATCAGTCTCAGTTATTACTGTTCGTGACCCCTTGCGGTTCACGACTCCCACACTGTTGCACACCGATGAAGGTTACCCTTGTGAATCTTCAGGTTGTGGGTATACCCGTAGGACGATGGCTAACATTTTGGTTCTTCGGAGCGGATATCGTAGGAGGTCTTCCTATTGTTTTGAACAACGAGGAGTAAAACAAACTTGCCAGTCGATGTGCCACATATATCAGTTTGTGATGGATTCCTCAACTTTAGAACGTACATACCCATAAGTTTAATGGTACGCATTTATGAACATTTTATTTTCCTATACATAAGTTATGTAGTCAACCTGCATCATTTTTTCTGGACCTCCTCTATAAATGACTCAAACTGATGAAAGATGTTTTAAGTGTCAGAGAAATGAATGCCTATTTATGTGTATCTCAAGTCGTTCTGTAGGTCTGTCTTAAAATAAACAGTCCTGTCTTAGTTGTCATAACTCAGTCTTAAGACCTTATGACACCTGTCTAAAGAAAGCCTGGTCTTCAGTGTACGCTAGCTCTCGTGCATTCGTAAAGGGCATTCCGACCCCCAAACCCAGTTTAAAAGTTGGTATTCTACGACCAGAATCAAAGCAGTACCGAAAAATTGGTCATAAACCAGCCACTTCATCAGTCTCTGATAGGTTCTGGGAGGGCTAAAATATAACTGAAAACAGCAATTTTAGAGCTTTTACACGGAAAAGAGCAAATAAATTACTTACCTACCTGTGATGATGTTAGCTGTTGAGCATGTGTCCTAGACGAAGAAGATCTGGATCATGCATAGTATGACAATACGCGAGGATAGAGCCTTTCGTCCAAGATTCGATGCACAATGTGAGAATATATTTCACGAATTGGCAGATGAAGTACCCTCATCATTCACCATGAACTCTTTGATATCATACAATAATGTAGTGGTGTAGTTATGTTATTTTAATTATATGAATTTTTCGTGGAGATCAACCGTAATTTGTAATTGGAGTAGATTTAAAATGAAATATTGTTTTTATAAGAAGAAGAAGAAACTTTATTGACATGAAAGAAATTCAATCACTCATTGTATACAAAAACTAGACTTATATGTGAAAACTGCATAAATCATTACCGATCATGCAATTAAAAAAGAAAAAATATTACATCCTCTCATGCTCAGCGGAAAAAAAACTTGTAAAATACTGGCGCTATCGGTTGGAGCTAAGTTCCTGGAGCAAGTTCCTCAGCACTCAATCAAGTGTATTAAATATAGCCAATGAATTGGAAACAAAATATCAAATTACTAAGTAAAAGGATTCAGGTAATAAAAAATAACTGACTTTTGATATGTTATTCTTAAAATGAATAAAAGACCGGAATTGTTCCATATGAGTAGTGAGACAGTATATTGAAGCCTCGCTTCAATTTCAATTTAATCGAACAAATATTTGTTATTTTTGTTAGTGGAGTGCATGCATAATACAAATTACTTTTGATAGTAGATATTTTCACATTCATGATTCATGGAGCGTTCTAAGTATGCCTGTTTGATTAATATACTATATTAAAACTTCGATAACAGGATCGGTGCGAGAAATCCAAACTATAACGAGAGAAAGGTCCGTACAGAAATAATCTGAGTTGGTATAACTCATAACAACCGAAGGAAACAGGACGTTGAGGAGGGAGATGGGCTATTTTTGGTTGTCTGTTTCAACTAATTGGTTCCTCGGCTTAGACCTTAGATTTTCTTCCTTACCCTACCAGGCGTGACATTGACTGGTGGTGCCGGCCTGTTTACGCATGCGCACGTGTAGTGCATTGGTAATGGTACCAAATACAGTAGGCGGACCAACTCGTTATAGGTAGAATCTCTGCTTTGTGCTTGTTTTCTCATGTCAAAGCTGCATCGAGAAGTGCATACCTAAGTAGTGAAGTAAGTAAAGTGAACAAGCATAAGCAATGCAGATTGGATTTTTGTCCAACTGTCACTTCTAGCTTCGTCATCAGCTATTTTCCTAACGGATGAAAAAAAAGACCTGTTGATTTCGCTATAGGCTACTCATAGCACCGCCGGCGCCGCGCCCCTTGAGTGGAGAGGGGTTCGTCTAATGAAAATGTAAAACCTATTTGTACGTGAGGCCAAGTACTCTCCATTAGAAGCTGCATTGATGTTTTGTAAACAGTAAAAAAAAGTCTGCTAAGTTGGGTGTGGCACACAGCTTCTTCATTTAAGTATCTTGAATGTATAGATAATTGAAAAGTTTTAAATAATCGTGAAAAATTCCATATTAGAAAAGAGTGAATCGAGAAGAAAACTGAAACGTCATAATTGGTCAATTAAGAAACGAAAAAAATTAAACCCAATGTAATTTACGTTAGCGCATGCGCAGAAAGAACTGAATGTGTTGAGACCAATGAAATAGGTACGGGACCATCTACAACCTAACCCGCGCATTCACTGACAATAAATTTCATCAAAATCGGACGAAAACTGTGAAAATTATTTTCGTTACAAGTATTTCACATCGGCGCATGCGCAGTAGCTATTGATGATACAATCATGCTGAAATTGATACGGGGTAATCAAATCTTCAACTCCCAACTATAATCCAAATTTAAACAAAATCGAACGACTAGGGTGTACAAAAATGGAGCATAATGGAATTTACGTTTACGCATGCGCAGAGTGAAATATTAAGTCCGTAGAGTTTGAGTGATAAGGGGCCGTCTACATCGTAGCCTGCACATTCCCTGAAAGTTTCATCCAAATCGGATGAAAACTGTGGAAAATAAGCTTGTTACAAGGATTTGCGGGCAACGACTGACACACACATAGACACGAAACCAGAGTTATGCAGAATTGTCTAAAAACGTAATATGCGAGTGGAAATTTGGATTTCGGAGACCAAAAACTTTGTTTCTCCCGAAAGTGAAAACAATGCTGCCGCTACCTATTGTAGACTCGGAAGCAATACAGACTTCAGAAATCGCGCCGTCAGACAACCCAACTCAAGATCCTCTGCTATAAAAATATTGTGTGATCAAGTAGGTACTCCTAAATTTTGACGTTTTGCAATTCTTGGGTGGTTCGGCATCCACCAAGCATCATACCTGACAACTTACAAACTTGTTGAAGAATGCGTTAGTATAAGTACCTATTCTATGGCGAAGATGCCAGATTTAATAGGAAGTTTTTGCTACGCAGAGTCGTAGTCGAGTAGGAGCAACTACGAATGAAAACGGAGCATTGCGCATGCGCGAAAAAGGGTTCGTTAGTAGGATTCATCCTCACTTAAAATCAGTCCGATTTTCGTTCGAGGGTATTTGGGTACAAGTCTAAGGGTGGCATCCTACTAATTTTGATGAAATAGGTAACGATTGCACATGTCAAACCTGAAATTAGTTGTTATAGATAGATCGATTTAGATGAAATGGGTAGGGATTGTGCCACTTTACAGAGAAGATAGACACAGACAAAAACTGCTGTCTTCGCCCTTTGTCGCGTATTAGCAGGTATCCATATCTTCAATGGTTCATCATTTTCATTAATGAAACGTAATCAAGGGAACAAGGTGTAAAATATCGTACATATGTAGGTAGTAGGTACGGGTAGGTAGGTACATACATATTTGTAATATAGGTACATCTTGATCGTTGATCATGTTGAAGTTCCCGAATGAGATTCCCCTAACCCAAGGCGAATTTCGATGTTGCCTTAACAACTACCCTTCCAAGATCCCTTCCTTCTTCTACCACATCTATTTCTAGTGAAAAAATTAAACCACATAGATAAAGTTGTTGCTAATTTAATACTTCTTCCATTATGAAAGAATACATTACACGTTAGGTAATCTATAACTCGGGCTTAATTATGAAGATTAAGAGTAGTGTAGTCACGTTAGTGTGACTTTTGAATCGTTTCATTCAATCGTACAACGATTCCCTATCCGTACAAGTACGACTCAGTGGTTAGCTTCTGGTTTGCTTGCGCTAGAAAAACCTTTTTTCGTACTACGGCTCAGCTGAACGACTGAGATGGAAAACTACGAAAACTCGCTATTTTCACTTCGGACGTACGACTAATTATGTTACTGTAGTTCGATTGTCTATTTGGTTCTACGCGGTTTCTCGCCGATCTTCAACTGGGTTAGGGCAGCTGATGTTAGGTTGAGAATCGGTGGCCGATGGAGGTGATCAAGGTTGGAAGGGTACCGCTAAACAGTTCCATAGAAGGAAACAAGACGGCGTCGTATGGGCGGGTCGTTACGGCACGATCGCGTCACAGGTGGTTCTGCCTCCGCGATCCGGTCAAGTTGAACGACAGGCCATATGCATAAATATTTCACTTACCTATATCAGAAGGTAACTTCTATAAAATGGCCCAGGGCACAAATGCGACCCATTCTGTCAACCATTTATTTAATTTTTAAAGCAAACCTTTCCGAAAACACTAGGTAGGAACTTTGGAGTTTTTTCTACGCCGAGTCTAAGTCGAGTGAGAGGCGCTACAAAATGGAAATAAAGCATTGCGCATACGAACAAAACGACGGTTGGCGGTCGAAATCATACACCGTGTCTGTCTGTCTGGGTGTTGACGGTCTCCTACCAGTTTCATCGTTCCTGACTCAATACTTAGCTCTGCGCAAGCGTAAACGTAAATTCCATTGTGCTCCACTTTTTCACACCCTACTCGATCGATTTCTCTTAAATTAGGATGATAATTGGGGGATGAAGATTCGATCATCCCTTATCAATTCAACATGATTGTATCCCTTGTATCCTTGCAACAAGCTTAATTTTCAAAGTTTTTATCCGATTTTGATCAAATCGTCAAGGAAAGCACGGGTTGGGTAGTGGATGGTCCCTTATCAGATTCATTGTTGCCAAATCAGTAAGTACTTTACTCAGCACAAGCGCAAACGTAAATTCCATTATGCTCCATTTTTTCTCGTCTTTGTTGTCCGATCTTGCTCAAATTTGATGGATAGTTAGGAAAAGACGATTTGATCATCTGGTATAAATTTCAACTTCATTGTATCATTATTAGATGCTGCGGATGCGCGAATGTGTAATCCTTGTAACGACCTTAATTTCCACAGATTACAATAGATTTTGATGAAATTTTAAAAATTGAATTGAATAGAAAACTGTAAAAATTGAGTTCGTTAAAGGATTTAACATTGGCGCATGCGCAGTAGCTGTTAATGATACAATCATGTTGAAATTGATACGGGGAAATCAAATCGTCTTCTCCCAATTATCTTCCAAATTTAAGCGAAAAAATTTTCACGACTAGGGTGTGAAAAATGGAGAATGATGAAATTTACGTTTACGCATGCGCAGAGTAAAGTATTTATTTCGCAACAATGAAACTGATAGGGGACCATCTACAACCTAACCCACCTATTCCTTGTCAATTTCACCAAAATCGGATGAAAACTGTCGAAATTAAAGTCGTTACAAGGATTTTACATTGGCGCATGTGCAGTAGCTATTAATGATACAATCATGTTGAAATTGATATGGAATCCAATTCATCCATAGTTGATTGAGATCGTGAGAAAGTGATGCTTGATAAAATTTAGACAGACACGGAACCAAAATTGTTCAAATGGTCTAAAACTTTAAATTTGAGTGGAAATTTTGATTTTGGAGACCAAAAATTGTTTTTTTTCTCCCGAAAGTGAAAACAATTTATTTTTCCGCTACCTATAGGTAAACTTGGAAGCAAAATTTAATTTAGCGTTTCGAATCAACGCTTGTAGATTAGTAAGTAGGTAGGCTTCATGTTCGAGGATAGAGTCACAAAACAAGAAATACAGAAACTATTGGACTACAATTATGGTATTTAGCCAAAAACGATTTTTTTAAAAGAATTCGGGCACTCATATCTATGTACTTAACATATCCCCTACAAGGTCCTTCTAATTTATTTTTAATCCACGAATATTATTAATTTCTCCGTATTCAACTTTATTTTATCTCAATTTTCCTGGAGATGTTTAGTTTTACGATCAAAAGAACCATTTTATTGAGATTTTTGTGTAAGATATTCAACAACATAAAATTATGGCGTTTGGCAGAAACTATTTCTCTAGGAGTTTGGGCACCTGAACCTATGTAATAACGCTTAAGATGGGTCCTTCTAATTGTTAACCCACGAAAACTACGGATTTCTCCGTACTTAACTTCATTTCATCTCATTTCCCTGGAGATCTCGAGGTTTTAGTATCAAAAGAACCATTTTACGAGGCGTTATTTTGAGGGCCCAAGGCATGAGCAGATGGCCACTTCACCCGAAACCCTAGCCTCGCTCTGATTGTTAAAAGTAACGGGGGTGTGTTGGGGAACAGGTGCATCACCCAAAAACACCTGCCCACCTTCTGGAATAACAACCCAATCCCCCGACACCCTACAAGTGCATATTCCGACGTGCGATTTGGTAAACTCCTAGTGACACTATTTTCGGTGTCCTCTAAATTATCATTATCACCATTACTTCTCCGAAAATCTAACATTAAATAAACATGAATTAATTTATTGATAAGGTTTAGTCTCTCGACTGCTTTGCTCAAAGTAAGGTTCGTTGGAGCCTTGAGGTTCAGTCAGAAAATTATACCACGGTAGGTCTAGGCCAACGTTTCCGTATATTTGTATACCATCCTCAGGGCTTGAATAGGGGGTGGGTTAAACCTCATTCACATAGGTGGTGGGTACATCAGAGTACTTGAGCTTGAGGACAGTGAATGGATTTCAACTGTTAGCTTTAAAACTAGATTATATCAGACCAAATGCAGGACTTTTATTTAGGCTATTTGATTTTAGGGGGAACTGTTCATGTAGCTGAAAGTGGGGTTTTCCAGGGTTTATTGACATGGATATGTCTTTGGGCTGGGGTTATTCTAAAAATTGCGTAACGAAACCAAAATTTGTGACGACCCGGCACTTTAGATTAATATTAACTCGAAAAATGAAGGTTAGGTAGAATTTCTATTGATTTTTCACGTACAACTAATGAGTTAATAGGGAAGAGTAACTCCCATAGTTTTCATAGTAGGAAAATCGTTCGCCACTTTTTAAGTTATAAACTAATATTGTTTTGTAACCATAATTAAATAATCTTGTGAAAAGAAGGCACTACATGGTTGGTATACAATTGAGTAGTAGGTACCTACTGGTAAGCAGTAGGTACTAGACATATCCATGATCTTTTGTTTTTCCCATCAAGGGAGAAATTAAAATGCTTGAAAAAAATTTTTTTTTCTTTTTTTTCTTTGACTAAAGTCAAGTGTGATTTAGTGTTCCCTAATTCATACCCAAAAACAGGGCGGCTCCATCGCCAAACCCTATCAAATCTTCGGAGGAGATCCATTTCTTTCGCGATCCTCTGATGCACATGGATGCTGCCCTTACTATCGCGAATCCAATTCTCACCCTCAGCCATCCTCTGATTTGTCCTTGCGGTCTGAACCATTTTTCAGCCAATTTTTCGGCGAGAACTTTGGTAAAGGCAACCAATTCCTTGAACATTACATGTTCAAGGAATTGAGATTTAGACTACCCTATCTTGTGCTTCCTTTCATTATATTTCAATTCCTTGTCCATTCACGTTATATAACAGTTCTGCATTAATTTGGTCCACAGTTTTAAAGCTAATAGTTGAATTCCATTCACTCTCCTCAAGCTCAAGTACTCTGATGTACCCACCACCTATGTGATGAGGTTTAACCCACCCCCTACTAAGCCTTGAAGATGGTATACAAATATACCGAAACGTTGGCCTAGACATACCGTGGTATAATTTTCTGACTGAACCTCAAGGCCCCAACAAACCTTAATTTATTGAAGTAAAATGAATGCGACAGGAAGAACCACTTAAACCACCATAAATTGAATAGGCTATGCTCAAATTTCATTCTTACTCAAAGGGTCAAGTTGTTTGTATCAAAATCCCAAATTTATTGAAATTTAAATGAAAGTTTTCATTATTTTATGATTAGATTATCAAGTTTTGACTTTTTTGGACCAAAATCCAGACTTTATTGAAATTTAAATAACAGTTTTCATTATTTTATTGATTATCAAATTTGGACTTTTTTGGGTCAAAATCCCAACTTTATTTAAATTTAAATGACAGTTTTCATTATTTTATGATTACATTATCAAGTTTTGACTTTGGTGGGTTAAAATCCCAACAAAATTTAAATTTAAATGACAGTTTCCATTATTTCATTATTAGATTGTCTAGTTTCGACTTTTTTGAACTAAAATCCCAACTTTATTCAAATTTAAATGTTTTCATTGTTATATGATTAGATTATCAAGTTTCGCCTTTTTTGGACCGAAATCCCAACTTTATTGAAATTTAAATGACAGTTTTCATTATTTCATGATTAGATTATCAAGTTTCGCCTTTTTTGGACCGATATCCCAACTTTATTGAAATTTAAATGACAGTTTTCATTATTTTATGATTAGATTATCAAGTTTTGACTTTTAAGTATGGATAAAAATCCCAACCATATTGAAATTTAAATGACAGTTTTTATTATTTTATTATCAAGTTTCGACTTGAGCATTAGATAGAATTAGTCAAAATCTCATTTTCTGCAATATGACTTGGAGTGTTTTTCTTTCACAGCGGAATCAGCCTTGGTACCTATGTATTGGTAGAGAAGAATTTAGAAAATTTATGATGTTTTCTACGTATAGAAAATATTTAGGTGGCAGCATCAAAGTTATGAATTGTTGAAACGGAATGATTGTTAACAACACCTAGGTGTCTAGTGGTGTTGTAATGAGCTGGTAGTTAGGTACTTGTAGGTAGATACTAACGACCCCACCATCTTCATTTCCACCCACACTTGTGTGGCCTTTGTAGGTCAAGCCTCCCTCTTCCTGAAAGGCTTTCAAAGGGCGTAATTTACTGGAAATGGTAAAAAAGGGCCTCTCAGTGGGAAGCCAGAAGAAATACTACCTCACAACTCCTAAGGAACACTCACAATAAGCCGCCATTCTTCGTTGAGAGCCGACGAATTAGTGGAGCTGTGGGCCTCCTGCTGCGGCCAATATTCTTGAGTCATTCGGTTGACCTAGGTCATGGTCTCTCATTTAGTCCTCGCCGGAGAAAACGGTTAATTTGTGTGTGAAACTGCGGCATCTCAAGTCTAAGATACTGTTAATAAAGACATTGGACAGTGGATCAATTTTATCCAGCTCTGTAGGTAATGAGGACATACTATGAATTATGCTCAATTACCAAAATGAAAAATTGGCTAAATTACCTATTGTCAAGGCTTTTGATGATTCCTCCATTAAGATGAAATGAATAATGAATGATGAAATTAATAAGTACGGTACAATTTCTCTAGATTCTAGATCATACATCAATCACCCTTCTAATTTGAGCGCATTGAGCCATTTTAGATCAGCTATCGGTGCTTCATGACAATAACTTTGTAGGCGTTGTAGCTTTAGCTAAGAGTCGAAATGCTCTTTACTAACTGTAGCCACAGTGACGAACAGGCTGACACATCTGGTCACGATACGAACCTTAGCGCATTGAGCCATTAGATCAGCTATAGGTGAGGAGCTTACTTTCAAAAGGCGGCATATTCACTTCTGAAAAAATTTCAGGAAGTGAAAAAAACGCCCAAGGAGTTTAAAGTTATTGACTGGAATTTAAATTTAGTTTTTAATCTAGTGTAGCTTAGTGAGGCACTAGAAATTATATAGCAAAACATGAGCAGTCAATGTCGAAAACCAAAGGAGTTACAGCTAATTATCATTAGGATATGACCCCTTTTGATCAAAATTTCGGATATGTTCCATTTTGATAAAAACACATCCAGTTCTCATAAAAAATCTCAAAAATCAAGTGCAGGTAATTCATATTTTTTAGGTATTAAAAAAAAACACATGGATTATGTTTCCAAATCACAAAATGTAGGTAATAATGAGATAAGGTATTATCAACCAATTTTCAGTTTGGAACGAACAAAAAAGCCAATATAGTAAAAATCTCAAAAAATCTCTAAAATCTGTCAACATTTCAAACATAAAAATCTGTTTCCTCCTCTTCAAGACAATCACATTCTTCTACATCGCCATCTTCTTGTGAGGGTGCTACTTCATGGGTACCCAAAAGAACGCCAATAATACCCTCCATTCTTGGCAACACCAACACGACATCTTAGCAACGCAAAAACGACGATATGCCTAAAAATCTCAAGAGACACGAACTAAAAACAGAAAGAAGCACTAGAGAAATCAGCTAAACAGGAGTGAAACATGTTATCACAGCACGTCTTGATTTATCAATGAATATTGGGAAGTACAGGAGCACAGTTGATAACAGGGTGCCGAAGAGTATTGCTCCTGCACTCTGTTGGTTATTCATACCAAACCCTTCAAATATTATCACCAAACAGCACAGGCATTATAACAGGTATGTTCAAAACTAGAGTTGGAAAAAAATCCGGTAGATGCTATTTTGGATATGTTTCTTTTTGAAAAACATCAACTAGCATCAACTTGAAGGAAGACTAGGATGTATTCCCTTTGATTGAAACGAAAATTACCCATCATATGGCCTTCAAATACACAAGGATATGTTCCTTTTTGACGCTAACTACTCTTACAAATCGATTTTGGTTATCCTACTGATTGAAAATCCGTTTTTTACAGATTTTTTTCGAAAAATCAATATGACCCCTTTTGAAAGTAAGCTCCTCAGGTGCTTCATGACAATAACTTTGTAGGAGTAGTAGCTTTAGCTAAGAGTCGGAATGCTCTTTACTAACTGTAGGCACAGTGACGAACAGGCTGACACATCTGGTCACGATACGAACCTTAGTTCGCCTGGTTGTTAAGTTTATCTGGTTCGTAAAGATATGACTCCATTTCGGGTGTAGCCACATGTGCGGGTGGAATTGTAGAAAAAAATATCAATCTGACTAAAACAACGCTATCCCTTACCTAGTTCTTTGAACCGTTGGTGAAGTAAAATCTATTTATAATGCTGTTATTTCTCTGTAGTTATTGATCTTTAGGAAACCTCCTACGTAAACCCGCCTGCATTCTATAGGAGCACTGCCCGTTTTTCAAGGTCGGACTTCTCGACTGTCCTGTTTACCTGTGTGCAGGAACATGCGACCTACGCTGAGCAGGGAAAGTAACTGTGATTCATAACAAAGTTTTGGCCGTTTAATTATGCGCATTATAAATTGACTCGGGGATTTATCATTCGCGAAGCAACGCAAGACAGCGACGAGGCTACCTTGAGCTTGCAGCGGTACTCGAACCTTTTCTTGGCTTGCGATGTGGGCGCGTGCCGTCGGGTCCCGTAATAATGAATCATTCATTATTTAACTCAGACCCTCAAAGTCACGTGTCACTTCCTAAAATCTAATATGCACCGAACGTATTGTAAGGGTAATAGATATCGTATAGACCTAGACCTCTACGCACATACAGACCCTGATAGTCCGTGAGGTAGCAATTTCGCTTCCTCACTACCGAAGGTAGGAAAGCTTTATGTTTGTGAAAGAAGTCTAAAAAAATTATTGTCGTCCAAAATCAAAATTTCCACTTGCTTTTTACGTTTCAGAGCTTGCTGATCAATTTTGGTTCCGTGTCTGTCTGTCTGTGGTAAATCCTTGTCACGCCCAAAACTATACCAAGTTTCAGTCCGATTTCGATTAAATTTTTAGGGATTGTGCGGGTTAGCTCCTAGACGATCCCCTATAATTTCAATACCGTCTGATCAACAGTAGCCATGTGCAAAGTGAATATCTTATAAGTTGGTCTGATTTCGTTCAAACTCGGTAGGTAGTTGGGTACCTATATGTTCTAGAAAAATAGTCTATCTCTATCTCTATCTCTATATATCTATCTATATCTATATATCTATATACTATTAATAAGAATGAAACTCCGTTTGTCTGTTTGTCCGTTTGTCGTGTCTATGCACGGCCAAACGGCTGAGTGGGGGGAGTCTACGAGTGGGGGGATCTTCTTGGGATTTTCCGATAGGGTGTATAAGCGAATTTAAAATTTTCTAATCCCACCCGAACCATGGGCCGTAGGGCGGGAGGGGGGTCGAAGTAAGAATTAATGTGCGCTTTTTGGACTTCCCCGCTTCCCCTACCCCTCTAAACGGCCGTTGACAATTCCGGAAAAATACGGGTTTCGTAGGTTTTTGAACGAGGAAGACGACGGCGCGATCGGATCGCGAAAAAAGTATCGGGAAATGCGTTTAAAAAAATGCGAGAGTACGGACCCGTTTTCTCGAAAAGTCCGCCGAAAAACTTGGTTTTTTCCGATTAAAATATACCCCATAAAGGTACGTTTTTCGGAACGGTTTTCGCGGGCGAAATACAGCTTTGGGTCCGCCGAATCTGAATCCGAAATCGGATAGCGAAAAAAGTGACGAGAACTCGGTCAAATGGCGAGCAGAAGCGAGCAAAGCGATTAAAATGATTCTGCCGTGGACGAGAGAAGGCTCAAGAATTGACGTGAAGGGTTCGATGTCACAACGTTGCGAGGCGAGCAGGTATGCCTACATAGGTACCTACCTTGCGAGCGAAGCGAGAGCCATTTCAAATAATAAATACGGACTTTGTCCTACACATATAAAGTATACCTTGCGAGCGAAGCGAGCAACATCCCCGAATAAACTTTTCGTTTTATAAGATTTAATTTGTTTGTAATAATTCCCAACTGAAAAAAAAACGTCTGCCAAGTTGGGTGGGCAGTATAACTTCCTCAAGCGAGCGAAGCGAGCAGCATCCCCTACAGAAGTTAAGCCTACCCTTAGAGATCTACCGTTTGCGAGCGAAGCGAGCAGCATCCCCTACAGAAGTTAAACCTACCCTTAGAGATCTACCGTTTGCGAGCGAACCGAGCAACATCCCCTAAATGCCATACTTTGCGAGCGAAGCGAGCAACATTTTCTACATGCCAGACTTTGCGAGCGAAGCGAGCAACATATCCTACATCCCAGACTTTGCGAGCGAAGCGAGCAATATTCCCTACATGCCACACGTTGCGAGCGAAGCGAGCAACTTAATGGGGGTCCGGGGGGCTTGCCCCCCGGCTGGATGTGGAGGCGAGCGTACCGAGCCGGAGCGGCTAGTAAATTATAATGCAATCGCTGAAGTAATAACCATTGCGAATGCGCGAAACTAAAATCGATTGACACAGACAAAACTCCGAGTCTAATGGACCAATTTTGATGTCATTTTCAGGGATTGTGCTGGTTAGCTTCTAGACGATCTCCTATTAATTTCATTGCCGTCGCATAAATATTAGCCTGTGCGCATGCGCCAACTTGCATTTCCTATTATGTCGATTTCTCATCATCAGTTGGTCTGATTTTGTTCAAACTCGGAAGGTAGTTGGGTATATGTTCTAAGTTCTAGAATGCTGGCCTATAAATAGTTATATAATTGTAATTGCTGTTGTAATAACCATTGCATATGTGCGAAACTAATATCGATTGACACTGGTAAAACTCAGAGTCTAATGAAACGATTTTAATGAAATTTTCAGGGATCGTGTAGGTTAACTTCTAGACGGTCCCCTACAAATTTAGTTACCGTCGCATAAATATTAGTCACTGCGCATGCGCAAACATTAATTTCTTATTATAACGTTGATTTTTTATCATCTATTGGTCCCATTTTGTTCAAACTCGGGGTGTAGATGGGTAGGTACATGTTCCAGAAATATGTTTTATTTAAATGTTCAAGAAAAATGTCCTATAAATTATATCACAATTGGTGAGGTAATACCCATTGCGCATGCGCGAAACTAATATCGATTGACACTGAAAAAAACTCCGAGAATAATGAATTGATTTTGATGATATTGTCAATTATTGTGTGGGTTAACCTTTAGATAATTTTCGCACATGCAAACATATTCATGTTTCAGAATTATAGCCCTAATTTGCATCCTAGCATATATACCTACGCATGTATTAGATAACGTTATATTTTGCATTCAATCTTACGAAGAGCGAAGCCCCGAGTTTCGACACCTGACATAAAATCTTGGTAATTTTTATCTACCAGACAGGATTTTTCAATAAAAATTACGTCATGAGCAGCAAGAAAAGTTTTTACGTCAAAATAACGTACTAGGTACTATGGGTGATGTTCCAGAAACTATCTCGCCACACAAATAATTCGGGTCATTTACCCATACTAGACAGAAAATTTTGAATATTTTTACAGAAATTACGCCATGAGGGGCAAGGATAGTAAATGCGTCATTTCATTCTTCACTCTCCCCTAAAGAGTATTTCACTGAACCTGGCATAAATTTTAGGCGATTTTTATCAACCAGGCAGATTTAAAATTCGTAAATTTTGAATGAAATTACGTCATGAGTAGCACGAAAGGTTTTTGCGTTGAAATGACGCACTGAGTGGTGTTTCAGAAACCACATAACTCGCCAGACAAACATTTCAGGTTATTTACCTTCTACTGCTGCTGAGATGGTTACAAATTGCTAGCTCCCACATGGGTCTTTAAACCAATAGGTTTAAAAATTACCTATTGGTGTAAAGCTTGAAAATTTGCAATTTTAGCCATCTTTGTAGAGCCTCCATTTTCCGACTGTTTTGAGCTGGAAGACAGCACGATCTTAGGGTTAAGGTACATGGTTTTATTGTGATATATAAGTAGTAAAATCAGTCATGTATTTGGCCATGGGCAAATAGGCCATGGGGCAGTTCACTGCAGTGATTGAAATACGAGAGTATGCCGATGATCGTAGCCCAGTGCGGTTTTATGCACTGAGGCGTAATGAAATAAATTAATATTATACTGGTTTTCACTTTGGAGGTCTGGTGCCTTAAGACAATGCAGAACTTGATGCGTTGTCTGGGCAGGTATCTTAGTGGGTACATAACTTCGTAAAGATTAAGTACCTACCTTCTAGCCTCCTCTAGACTCTTGTTCTTGACCTGAAGTCGGCGCTTTTTAAAAACCACCATGTGCGCACCAACGCACCAGTAACGACAAGGAATAATCTTCCTTCGTCTTTATAGTGATATACGGCCTTGAGAACAAAAGGGCACTGCCTCCTCTTGACCGGGAAACAGGTTCTTTAAAAGGTAGGTAACAAAAACCGTTCAACGTTCCAACTCTCAAGACAGCTTGAAATAATTGAGAGAAATGAAAAACTCTACAAGTTATTACACGAAGGATTATTATTATTTTATTTATTTATTTTATTTTATACTAGCCGCTCCGGCTCGCTTCGCTCGCCTACACGTCCAGAAATTTAAAAATCGCTTATACACCCTTTCGGAAAATCACAAGAAGATCCCCCTACTCGTAGACTCCCGCCACTCAGCCGTTTAGCCGTGCATAGCATGGACAGACAGACGGAGTTTCATTCTTATTATAGTAGAGATAGAGATAGATTTATTTTTTTTAATTTATTTATTTATTTATTTTATTTATTTTTTTTTTTTGCGGTAAGAATGGGACAACCTCCCGTACAGATCAGCGTTCCATGCTCTTTCGGTTGATGATAAATAATTTCAATAATAAACTCCATTTTTGATTTATAGTCTTTTCGCTTCAGAGTTTAACAAAAGTAGGGAGCGAACGGCGAGTAAAAGAGTAATCATACTCCTGTCGACGTAATTGGGGCAAAATGGTTCCATGCTGCACAAAAAATTGTTTTTAGGAAAACAGGACGTTATGATGAGAACCGCATTTCGGACCACTGCTCCGAGAGGAGGGGAATCCTCATTTATGAATCACAAGACTTTTTGTGCCTCTACCTACTGCTTTTTTCACTCGCGTTTAAAGACGGATCTAAACAGGATTTTAAGCTGAGATTCGGTAGGTACAACCTCTTACCGAAACTCCACTCATGTAACCATCAACAAACAACCCTGACATCAATGTCATCACCAACACCAACCTCACGCCACACAACTACAACACTACAATACCTTTCCGATTAATTTACCATTTCTGGCAAAAGTAATATTTTTAAATCCTCATTCGTCAATAATGCTTGTCATTTATAATAATTTTTGTGTAGGTACACTCACTACAGTCAGTCCTCTTTCAGTCACGTGTGTCAGATTGGAAGCTAGACTACTATGCATAAGAAAAAGCCCCAATAAATTGATGGAACATTGAGGATGTCCTGATTTACTCCACTGGGAATCTAATAATAATCAAAAGTAGGTCATTCCAGCAACTGGAACAGTTTACCAGCAATTTGGGCTTTTAGGTACCCTTCTAGGTCTACTTTAAGTCCTTTTAGGTTTCACTTCTTCCGCGTCTGTGTGTACCACGTGGAATGGTGTAATTTATGGACATTATATATTTATATGTGCCCGATTTGCATTTAACTTCAAGAGTGGGAACTACGGGGCTATGAATGAATTTTTTGAGACAGTTGATTGGGGTGTGGTCAGGGTTGATTCGATTGGGGACGCTGTTGCCCAGTTTTACGCCATACCACTCCTCATCTTTCCCAAAGTGGTTTGATCGCGAGCTCATTGCACTTACCCGTCAAAAGTTGCTAGCTCATGCCCGTTTCAAGATTACTGGTAGTGATGACGATTATGAAGTTTTTTCAGCCCTTAGAAGTCGCTGCAAAGAGGTTTCTCGGGAGTTATATGCAGATTACGTTGATGGGGTTCAGCGATCTATTCCCGAAAATATCAAAGTTTTCTGGAATTATTTCAATTATAAGGAAGGTGGAAATTGCATGCCTGCATCTATGTCCTTGGTTGATGAAACTGCCTCTGATCCCGTTGAGATTGCTGAGCTATTCGCACGTCATTTTTCGTCAGTCTTTGAGCCGTCTGTGCTGAGCCCTCCTGAGTTCCGGGTACAGGACGTCGTGAATATTGGTTTTTTGGAGGTTTCAGAGGAGGAAGTGCTCCGTGAACTCTTGCATCTTGACATCACTAAAGGCATGGGCCCTGATGGGGTGCCTCCTGTCCTGCTGAAGAAGTGTGCTGCCAAGCTTGCCAAACCACTTACTTTTCTGTTCAACCTTTCTCTTAGGACAGGTTGTTTCCCCAAGTGTTGGAAGTCCTCGTTTGTCACTCCCGTACACAAGAGTGGTGATAAGGGCCTCATTGTGCACTATCGTCCGGTTTGCTCTCTATCTACGACACCTAAGCTCCTTGAGAAGCTGGTCATAAAGCAGCTCCAGGTCATATTCAAGCCTTTCATTGTGGTTGAGCAGCATGGCTTTATTAGTGGACGCTCAACGGTGACAAATCTACTCTTATTCCAAGAATATGTTATGGAGGGTTTTCGCAGTGGCTGCCAAACGGACCTGGTACAAACCGATTTCTCCAAAGCCTTTGATAAGGTTTCACACACTCATCTAGTGAGCCTGCTTGGCTCCTTGGGGGTTTTTGGACCACTGCTTGATTGGTTGGCATCATATCTTTGTGATAGATGGCTGAGGGTGCGGGTTCGAGGTGCACTGTCTTCTCCATTTCATGCTTCCTCAGGGGTTCCGCAGGGCAGCCATCTTGGACCCTGGTGTTTCTTGCTGGCTATCAACAGTGTTATTGCCCACTTGGGTCCTGCCGTGAATTGCCTGCTTTTTGCTGATGATCTGAAGATTTTCCGATACGTCACCTCGGTTGAAGACCGTGACATCGTTCAGCGGGCCATCACTGAACTGGAGAGATGGTGTGTGGTGAACTGCCTTTTTCTGAACCCATCGAAATGTTCTGTCATCTCATTTCATCGCTCAGTGGCGCCTCTTCAGTTTGTGTACACCCTTGGAAATGCACCCCTGGCTAGAAGGGATGAAGCTTTGGATTTGGGAGTTAGGTGCGACGGTCAGCTCACGTTCTCACGGCATATTGAAATGGTTGCCAGTAGCGCTATGCGCTCGCTTGGCTTTGTAAAGAGGCATACCCGCGATTTTAGCCACGCTCATGCCATTGTTGTGCTTTATAAGGCGCTTGTCCTTCCTAAGCTGGAGTACGCCTCAACGATATGGTCTCCTTATTATGCCGTCCACAAATACCAAATTGAGCGTGTCCAAAATAAGTTCCTGCGGTATATTGCTTTTAAGATTGGAATATCTTCGGATAATGTGGACTATCCATCGCTCCTCAGGACCTGCAGACTCCAGTCCCTGGAAGTGCGGCGTGGCATGGCCGACCTGTCATTCCTCCACAAGCTTGTTAACGGCGTTATTGACTGTCCTCCGTTGCTGGCCGAAATTCGTCTCTCCATCCCTCGAATCTCAAGCCGTCAGCCTGCAATTTTTCACGTTCCTTTCTCTCCGACTAACTATCTTCTGAGCCGTCCACTTCACCGCATCCCCCGTTCTGCAAACCTCTTCTTAAATTTAAATCCAGATTTCGATTTCTTCAATAGCCCCCTTTCATCTCTAAAATCTATAGTGCTCTCTGCTCCCGCTTTGTTTTGACTCTTCTTCGTTCTGTTTTATTGTTGTTTCTGGTAAAACTGTTTTTTTCTCTTCTTGTTGTTTTTATTAGATGTGTAAATTATTTAACTTATATATGTAACCTATATTTTTGCTGTTGTAAATTGGGCTTGCCCGTTAATAAATAAATAAATAAATAAATAAATAAATATACACTTTATGTTTTAGAAGAAATTTGACAAAGAAATAGAGAGTCATAGAGTGCAAATTCTTTGTAAAATTTCTTCTGAAACAAAACATTATACAGGGTGCCGATTCTAGAGCTAATTTCTGATCGAAAGTTTCTCATGGAGATTTTTGTTTAAGCGCTTTGTTTTCGAGTTATTCAATTAATAAGATTTGTTCGTGTTTCGTACCTTATGACATTAAAACGGCCATAACTCCCCTTTGAATCACTGTTAACTCAAAACTAAGAACACCGTTGGAAAGAACGTTAAATTTCCTATTACCCTGATATAAAATACAATTTTTTCCAGTTAGTTTTAATTGGTCAAAAAAAAGGCCAAAGTCAAAGAGAAAAACATTTAAAATCGAAGTTTTTTCTTCTGATTTTCTACTTCTAGTATGGGGGTTTTTCGGCCGGCGCTCTTCGGAAAAACTTCCTCTAACTGTCAGCTTTTGAACGGCCTAGTCAATTTTACTCTAACGTTGCTAATTGGGGGAGAAAATTATGTTTATATGTTAAACATGGTTTTTTTTTTCTATGAAATCGAGGGTTTTCATTAAAAATTACCCTCTAAGAAAATTGGAGTTTTGGGCCCGTTTCTACATTTTCCTCGCTGTATCGAATGCTAACACTTGCAGATCTCCCCAACTCCGTTACAACAGTTTTGCACTTTAATTAACTAGTTTTACCCGTAAAAACACATACAATTTAACATAAATTAACTAAAAATTCGTGACTCCTGCCATTGGAGTCGCTCCGTTTCTCTAGAACCTTCTGTCAAATAGAGCTCCTTACCCACTTTCTTTCCCAGAAGGTGAGCATAATGCTGTTGAAAATGTTTTGTAAACAAAGTTGAAAACTCCTCTCTAATGGCCACATGATCATCTCCCTCTCTCTCAGGTGCGTGCAAGGTACCTATCTCTTGATGCGAGAATAATGAACCCTCTAAACATCTGTCACGTGAACCCCGAGTCCGGAGGCCTTAAATGCCAACGAGATAAGTAGGTAGGTGAGACACCCCTTTTCTCCTCAGCTGTTGGAACGATTTGCTCTTAGGCGCGGATGTTTCTTCAGCTTTCCAAACGTATCATATCGCGGGAAGGCGTTCGCCGTCTTTAGATGCGACAAGGCTTGCATTGTTCTTCACACTCAAAATCTCTTTTCTTCCATGTCTCCGCAGTTATATACGACACTCCATGAAGAAGAGTTGTTGGCATGACTTTACATTCTCTCGTTATTGTAGGTACATATTCTGTTCTAATTTCAAGTACATACTGTTCAGTACCAACTCATTCTGCTAGGTCTTCATAAATATATACCTACAGCTCGAAGTACCTAACACATCCCTAGAGCGCTAGCCTAAACTAAATTATAATTATATATTAATAATATAACGCTTCGCTCGCCTCCACGTCCAGCCGGGGGGGCAAGCCCCCCGGACCCCCCCATTAAGTTGCTCGCTTCACTCGCAAGGTGTGGCTGTATGCATGCGGGATGGTATTTTACCTCCCCATTCAGGTGTATTACAATTGAAACATGTAGGGGATGTTGCTCGCTTTGCTCGTAAACGGTAGATCCCTAAGGGTAGGTTTAACGTGTGTAGGGGATGTCGCTCGCTTAGTATGGCTGTATATGTGTAGAAAACCCTCGTTAAAATCCGATGTATGCTGGTAATGTACACGCTTCACTCGCTCGGTATAGCTTTATATGTGCAGGAAAAACCCCGTCTATTATTCTGTTGAAATGTCTTTCAAACGGAAAGGTTCCTTCCTTCAAGAGGTTCCCCTACAGGTAAAAAGGGCCTGCTCGCAGATTCCCAAGTCTGCATTAACTTCTCGTTTTAATCGCGTCGCCTCCCTTCCCCTCGCATTTTATCCAACTTCCAGTCACTTTTTTCGATTCAGGATTCAGATTCGGCGGAATCAAAACTGTATTTCGCCCGCAAACGCAGTCTCGAAAAAGTCTCTTTTTTGGGTATATTTTAATGAGAAAAAAAAGTTTTTCGTCAGCATTTTTGAGAAAACGGGACCGTACTGTTTCATTTTTTTACGCATTTCCCGAATACTTTTTTTCGCGATCCGATCACGCTTCCTCGTACAAAATCCTACAAAACCGGTATTTATCCGGAATTTTCGACGGCCGTTTAGAGGGGTAGTGGAAGCAGGGACGTCGAAAAGAACGGCATTAAAACAGCCCATGGTTCGGGTGGGATTAAAAAAATTTAAAATAGACTAAGTATAGTCTAACTGGGAGAATTCCAAGAAAATCCCCCCCCTCGTAGACTCCCGCCACTCAGCTGTTTGGCCGTGAAAGCGACACAGGCTCACAGAGTTTCATTCTTATAATATAATAGAGATGGAGATAAGTTGTAGAAGCAAATATCAGTTTCTTACTCTAATGGGTGTGGTAGGAGAAATAAACATGTGATGTTCTGCTGATCTGCTTGTTATGTGGTGGCGTCTGGGGCTCGGGAAAACGATGGCGGTCGAAATGCAGTCCTTATGCAAGGGCGCGAAAATCTTCTGCATACAACTCCTTAAGTCCTCATCTACCGCATATCAGATATCACACACAAGTTAATGAATCAACATTGAGCCTCTGCATTGGAAAAAAATGTTTTCTAATAAAAACATTGTGCGAGGCTTTACATGCATTTCTTTGCAAATTTCTTGTAAGCGTTGTAAATTTCTTCTATTACATCTTTATTAACTACCTATTCAAACCAATGCAATAAATTATTCTTCGAAAAAAGGCATCTGCAGATCACTTAGTGAGGTTGCTTTCAAGATTTGGTCTCTCTTTATGAAGGGCAAATTCATTTTGTAAAATGACGAATCCATTTTAAAAAAGGACTAAGCCATTTTGTAAAAAGAAGAATTCATTTTGTAAAAGGATGAATTCAATTTGAAAAAGTTGTAAGGCACCATAAAAAGAAATGATAATACAACAAGAAGGTAGGTACTTGGTTGACGTTTTGTTCTCGTATTTATTAAACTCTATTGCAGAGTAATACCTACCTACGGTTGGTAATACCTACTGGTAATATCGAGGAATATGATGAGAAATTCTGATATTCACTTCAGATATAATATTCATCGGACATAAAACCAATATTCGGTTAAAATTCTGAAAGGGTAAGTACCCATTTAAAATGGTAGGTAGGTGATATGATTCAATCGTCGATTCTCTGAAAGCGTTACATATAATCTACCTGTCTTGATTTTCGTTGCTCGTCGAAAAAAATAATACCGTGTGAAAATCGATGATATTCGATGCGATACCGTGATCTAACGGCCGGTTCGTGACCCGCAAGTCGATCCAACGTTTTATAGGTGAATCGCTGGTTAAACGGCTCAATTCATAACGTCCCAAAACCCGTCATTAGAGTTCGAGACCCAGTCATTATTCCCAATCTCAGATATCCCAGCCCTCGACGAAGGAAATGCAGTCGATGTTGATACCGCTTACTAATCTGAATAGAACGTGTAGATAGATGAATAGACCCACAGACATTCTAGATATGTAGGTACTACTTGCAGTTATTCATTTGTGGGGAAAAGGGGTACATATTGTATAAATATACTTATTATATATACTTAGTTAGCGAAGTCAGTTCTTAAAATCGTGACATAGCTATTCCATTAAATTCATTTGGGCATAACCGCAAGATGTATGTTTGCTAAAGATTACCCGCACAACCCCTGAAAAAGAAAAATCATCAAAATTGGCCAGTTTCGACGTCCTGCCACTGCCAGAGAAGTGTATGCTCGCGCATGCGCAGTGGCCATAGCTAATCCGATTGCAATGCATTTTATAAATGATTACCTCGAGATCATCCTGTAACTACCATGACGATTTTGGTTTTAGAATGTGAGAAAAAGAAGATTCAGGAAATTTACTCGATCAACGTTCAAACAATATCACTCCCAGTTCTCTTCACTATCTTTTACAGTTTAATGTAGATATGTTGGATAGGCTTATTTATAGAATGGTGTTGAGCATCATCAAGCATTGTTGGTCCCTACGCCACTAGTTTGTGTGCACTTGTGCTTGGACAAGGTGGTCTTGACCGCTAGGGATCAGCAATAAGTAATAAATTGTTCTTCTAAAAGGAACTTAATCAAGAGGAGCGTATGAGGAGGGTCGGATAGTAAAAACCTCATCCTAAGAACCTGTCAGGCAGTAAAAAAAGGTTCGTTGCTTCGTTTAAACCGAGGTCGGTCGTAGGGGTCAGGCGATACCGTAGACTATTTCTAATTTACTGCAGGCGTTCCAAGATGGATAGTAATTAATATCAATGCTGTTTTGGTTTTATTGAATTGATTTAGTCTCCATTATAGGTTTAATCCAATTTGATTGGTGATCCATATCACGAGCTAATTCGCGTTACCGAAATATTTGAGGTTTTACATTAATAAATTCAAAAGACCGGCCTCAATAAAGCAAGGTTTTTTTTTCACACATGTGAGGTCAAAACATTTTCAAGTGTTTTCAAAAATACAGAAAGACTCACATGCATGTCCATCCATGTGTTATGGCTAGGCTGCCTACATAACTTCTTCATTGCCATTCACACATTGAGTAAGTAAGTAATATGTATTGTACATAACTAGCACCTAAGCTCTAATCAGGCTCGTAATGTAGGTACAATAATTCGGCTCCCCCAAGTCTAAACAAAGGATTTGTATGTGGGGTAGTGGGCTTTGAGAAATACATCCTAGAGTTGTTGAGGGTGAGAAAGAGAGATCAGCTTCTCGTGTTAGTTTATTAGCTAAGCGCTTTCGCCTTTATTGGCCTTGTCAGAGCTTAGATTTGTATGTAGAGGTTGCTTGGTGTTACAATTTCCATTTGGTAAGCAGCAACAAGTTTACAACAATGACTTGAGGATGGGTCCCCCTAACAACTGATATCAATAAAAACATTTATATAGAGAAAATTACATGACATACAATCTACCAGATGGATATTGTAACGCCAAGCAACCCCTACATATAAACAGGGACGGATTAAAGGGGGGGGCGGTGGGGGCGGTCGCCCCCCCTGAGAGGCTGAAGAAAAAAATTCTTACCAGGGAATGCACAGAAAAGAATCACGCTACACAGTGTTTCGACTAATGTGTTTCAGGTTAAAAAAGTCAGGTCTCAAAAAAAAAAAAAAAAAAAAAAAAAAAAAAAAAAAAAAAAAAAAAAAAAAAAAAAAGTCAAGTAGGTATATATGTCAAGTCTCAAAACTAGAAGCATTCTTTACAGAATTTAATGCAGATTAAGGATTATCAACCCTTTTATTCTGCAAACCTCTGCAAATATTGATTTTTTTTAATTTTCGGGAGCGATTTACATAATTTGAAACAGTTTTTATTTAAAAATGGCCGTGAAACTTGAAAGCCGACTAACATGCCGCCATTTATAACTTCCTAGTTTCTAAATATAATATAAAATTTAATATTACTTGGGTTTCGATAAAATTATTTCAAAATTACCATCCATTAGACCAAAATAACCTTATTAATTTTTAGCTAACTTCATCAATGAAACGATTAGGCCTCAAAATGATTTTTTTCTTCTCCATTTATCTTATTTCTAGCAGCTTCCGCTATTAGTTAGGGTCATAGAACCGCAATATTCATTACTATCGATTTTCGTGGTTTCGGAATTTTTTCAACCAAAACTCCCAGGATTGAAAACTGCGCCATACCGTATGTGCGAACTAAATCACTCGTGACGAAGTTGTGGAAACCCATTTCAAAACGGAAGTTAGTGAAAAACGTTGTCTATTCCCACGAAAAATAAAGAGTTACAATGTTAAATCGATTTCGACGGTTAGGCCATCATCAGTAACAAACAATAACCAATTATTGTTATTGTTTGTTACTGATGATGCCCTAACCGTTGAAATCGATTTAACATAGTAACTCATTATTTTTCGTGGAAATAGACAACGTTTTTCACTAACTTTCGTTTTTTATCACGTATGTTTGAAGATTAAGGAACTGTGAGGAAACTGGGATGGTAGGTACTGGTTTTACTAATCTGTCACGGCTAATTTACAAATCTGTTCGTTTGAATTTTAGTAGGCCTACAAACTGTGTGCGGTGTCCGTGGGGTATCAATCGGGGATTTACGCGGGTAGTGTCAGTGTATTATTATTTAATCCTGTGTTTACAATATAAATATACATAATCTATAAATAATATTACATCACGAGGACTGAAGTTTATATGTAGTATTGATTTATATCTCCAGCGTTTTATGTTTCATTCCCTGCATTTTGCAATATAATTTTGCCAAAAAAATTACTTACCTATAATCATTTTATTTTTTATTTATTAATTTTTGTGTGTGTGTACATGGACATTTGGTAACCAAGCTAATATTTGTGCAAATAAAAATCGTGTTTTTCATGTTAATTTTACATAATATAAAGTGTAGGTCTAAATCCTCTAAAACTGCTAGTTTGTCAAGGTCTTTTTCAAAAAAACTTCCGTTGGGGAGGGGGGGTCCTCCCGGCAGAGGACCGCCCCCACCCACGAAATTCTATTAATCCGTCACTGCATATAAATCTAAGCTCTGACGAGGCCAATAAAGGCGAAAGCGCTTAGCTAATAAATTATTACTAGAAGCTGATCTCTCTTTCTCACCCTCAACAACTCTAGAACAAAGGATACTGTTGGTACAGAGTAAGATGTACCTATGTATTATAGTAGGTAAACATATAGAATGTGAAAAAATTATTCTTCCAAAGTTCAAATTCCCTACCATTTCATGTTTTAAGCTACTGAACAATCTTTTCTGAATTTAGTTATCAATTTTGGTTTTCTTTCTATCTGTGTGTCCGCTAATCCTTGTGATTCGCATAACTGTGCCAGATTACAGTCCGATGTCGATGGCATTTTCAGGGAATATGTGGGTCGAGCTCTAGACCCCCTACGAATTTCCGGAAATGTACGCAAATGTAAAATCCTTGTAGAAATCATAAATGCTATAGTTTTCGATGAAAGTTTTAAAGGTTGTACGAGTCCTGGGTGGACTATTAAGAAACTGATCGCTATAAGATCAATGGGAGCTTCGGCGCATACGCAATGTAAAATCTATGCCATATCCTTAATCTCAACTGTTCTCATTTTAATTTCAATGTTCCAAAATTAAAGGTACCTCTACTTAGCTTCTTCGCAAATGTCAAGTCTTCTAAACATTATATTTCTACTTTCAAATTAATTTCAAATTAACCATATTTTCATTGTTTCTTTAATCTATAGTCCTGTATAATACAGGTTCATTACAATCATCATTAATATTGAGTATAGTTACTCAAAAATCCAATTCATTGATTCATTTCAACGATATGCTCATTGATGTTTGGATAAGACGAAGCGATCAAACAACGTTTTTCCATTTCATGTTCCCTAATGTGGGTTTCGTCATCATGGTTCCGTGTATGGGGGCGGTTAAAATGGAAAACACTTTTTAATTCGATAGGCTAAATTGTGGTACTCGTATGTAAGTAGACTAATATTCTCCTTGACTAATCCTAATTTCATTGAAATCCTTAGGCCTCTTTCAAAATATAGGTATGACCTACAATCTCAAAGTAACAGCAACATCAAAAAACAGGTATAATTTAGATAGTACTACATACCTCATATTTGTAGAAAGTAAGCTACGTTTCATTGAGTTTAACGGGTGATGTTTCAACATTATTATGTTCAGTTATACTTCTTGATTCTAGGGTAAACACGTACTCCAACCAAATAGAACCTTATTTGCCATAGTTATTAGCAAGGTTTCTATTATGAATTTAGTACCAATACCTATTCACCACGAACTACTTTCAGAAAACCTTCTAGTAAAAGATTACAGATTGCCGCCATGATTACACCTAATTAGGAGTTTCACAATTTATTAAGTTGAGATAATAGTGTGGTAATAGTGAAGTTAGTTACACTGCGAGAATACAAAACCCCTGGGAGGTTTACTTCTTAACAATGGAAATGTAGAACCCTAATACCCGGCCGACGCTTAATCAAGGTTCCTTCCGGTCACTATTACTCCCACATGCACTATCCTTCTTCATCGGACATTATGTTTGAATCGAACTTCTGAAGGCATATTACGGCTAGTCCATGTTCTTCGTATTTTCTACACCATGACTAAAAAACGGTCATACTCCTATTAATAACCTGTGTTGTTGTTTGTAACCTCACTCAACTCGTGTTACCTTCTCGTGCTCCTTTTCAGAATATTTTTAGTTCCCTTGAATATATTGCTCATTATTCCCGTGAATATTACTTAACTATTACCCCACAGCAAAAAAAAAAAAAAAAAAAAAAAAAAAAAAAAAAAAAGAAAAAAAAAAAAAAAAAAAAAAAAAAATCCTCGTCGACTGAGGAGTATACTTGGAAAAAGTTGAGTTTCGTGGATATAGAAGAAATCCAACTATAACTTCAATCTCGTCCTCATCATTTACAAATCAAACACCTTCGTCGAAACTATCGCTTTCCGAACTTGACAAGCTAGTTGACATTTCGATCATAGAATAGGTATTTATACTAACACTAGAGGCCTGTTAGGGCTTGGAAAGCCCTAATCTAGTCCGTATAACAGTAGTAGCTAACAGGAACTCAGCACATTATAGTAACGATATAAGTCCTACCAATCAAATTTCAACTTCCTACAGTGAACAGGAAAGAATTCAGCTCACTCAGATGATCAGAAAAGAACCCATCACTACACTCGTCTCTTAATGTTCCAGAGAGTCTACCTATCAAATCTCAACTTCCTACAGTGAACAGTGAGCAGGAAAACCGACACTTTATCAACAAACCGTTGATGATTCCGAAGGCCGTGATGATTCGGAATTATATATAAAGACCGTTCGGAATTATTTATAAAGTCCGCTAAGTTCTTCAGTTTCAATTTCTTCGTTCAGAAATAACTCTCCTAGATGTTAGTAACTACACTACGTTTCTTACTTACCGTGAATTGATGGCAACTGTTGTTACCGCCACAGCCTAATAAACAACTCTCGTTGATAAGGACCGCCTAGAACACGATCAAGGTGGGTATAGAGACAAACGGCGACACTTTTGCAACAAACTTGGGGCCGTGCTGATTCGAATGAGCAGTCTTACACTAAAATCGGACCACGAAGTTCTTCACAATTTCAAAGACCGTTCGGAATTATATATAAAGATATAGGGACTAAAGTATGATTTAGATGAAGAAGAAGAGAGTTGTTTACTCCGCGAGATCCGAAAAATTGTGAAATGTGCATGCGTTTACTACGTCCTTGCGTTTGAGTTCTGACAGTTCCGAAAAAAAGGGGACTGTCAGAACCGTTCGGAACTGGGTTCGCAAAACACTGTGAACGCCGAACTCGGCGTTCCGGACCTGGGCATTCAGGCACTGCGAACGACAAAACTCGACTGAGCTAGCCCAGAACCGTTCCCAACTCGCAGAACGCACACTGAGAACGAAGCTCTAGATACACTGAAAAAGTCCAGTCATGCAGCATGACCCCATGAGCGAATTTTTGAAGAAATCTTCGACATTTCAGTCGCTATTGATCGTGTTGAGAAATTTTAGTTTATGATTTTGATAGACAAGCATGGAATCAAATTATTAACACATGCACAGAGTAAACTCATCAGTTATGATTAAATTTTTCTTTATTTTTTTTTTTAAGCACCTACTATCTACGTTTTAAACAGCATGGTTCTAGGATTGGTTATACAGGGATACTTCCATAAGAGTAGTTCAATCTGAATTTGGACAGTGTTTCATGCAAATATTACCGATTTTTACAACTAGCGAACGGCATTATTTCGATTTTTGACTGATTTTTCAACTTTGAAATTTTTGAAAACTTGATACATATTCTTATAGGAAATTTTACGCTGATTCCGAATATACCACATGTTAGTATGCTGAAAAAATTATTTCGCACAACAAATCGCAAAAAACAGGCTATTTTGAAATTTTTGACTACATTTTTGAAAATTTCAACCTGAAGATGTAATCCGATCATGCTGGCCAACGAACTTGAACTTTCGTTTTGTGTCCTTAACATTTTAAAATTTGTTTGAAGTTTCTAGCACAATTCTACGGACAGTTATCGTCTGGAATGACACATACATACATACATATATACATACATACATACATACATATATACATACATACATACATACATACATAAAAAAATGCGTTAAACTTCAGAATATGATTCAGAATAGCCTGAAACGGATTTCTGCATAAAAATTTTTCAAAAATTCACATTCTACAAATTTTGAGGCGAGAGCAATAGCTTAATTTTCTTCAAAAATTCGCTAAAACACGCCTGCCAAGTTGGGTGGGCATTATAACATTCTTACTCTTAACACAAACTAAGTATGAAATTAGTTGGCGACTATAGGCTGATGTGACAGGATTATTTAAAGTATTTAATTCAGATTGTACGTTCAAACTGACTTGCCTGTAGACTTGGCAGAGATCGGAGAGTAAATAAGAAGGAAGTTCAGGTAGGAATCGTATGCGGAAAAAATGGTGTTTACGAAAAGCTAGTGCTCCCACGTTCCAGTGCCTATCGTAATCAATCTTTAAGGAATGTTTCTAGATAAACATACACATTTGAGAATAATACATAGGGATTTTTTGCACTGGAATTAGAACTAGAATAAAAATATCAAAGAATAAGCTGAAGGCAAGTTTTTTTTTTTTTTTTTTTTTTTTTGGTAGCCACTGATGGTTAGATATCGTATAGAACATACACATACATATATACCTATGGAGGTATTTAAAGCATTAGGGATTCCTTGTAATCCTACCTACTCTAATACCGGATTAGGTACTTATGGTACGTATGTTCTTTTCAAAAATCATCGTCCTAAAATGTTTTGTCGCAACTGCTTCATTTTTTTGTAAGTTTAGTATTAAAAACAAAGAAATCTCTGCTTACCGTGAGCTGTTTGATATTTCTCTTTCCTAGACTTCCCTCGAAGTTTTGCCAAAATCTCCATGATTTTTATTGATGTACCTTCATATAAATCCAGTAAATTTGATTGCGATAGGGCACCGGGACGTGGGAGTGCTTACTTGCTGTTCCGTAAACGCCATTTTTCGGCATGTAGTTTTCCCGGGCTTCCCCGTTAAATGGAACTGTTGAATAAACGGTTTATTTTGTTTTTATAATATCCGGTAAAATTTTGAACGAATTTTCCCCTTGTGAGAAAATTGTAAAGAAATTCTTTCCTAACAATCACATTGCGGCTTTGCTTCAACTATCAACTAATATTGGCCTTTGGATCGGGGGATGGATTCATATTTCAATCCAAAAATTCCAAGGCCGATTAGAAACTTCGCCAAAGTTTGGGAAACTATTATTTAGCTAATGTTGAATGTTGTTAGCTTATTTTAGCGAATTTTTGAAGAAAATTAAGCTATTGCTCTCGCCTCAAAATTTGTAGAATGTGAATTTTTGAAAAAATTTTATGCAGAAATCCGTTTCAGGCTATTCTGAATCATATTCTGAAGTTTAACGCATTTTTTTATGTATGTATGTATATATGTATGTATATATGTATGTATGTATATATGTATGTATGTATGTGTCATTCCAGACGATAACTGTCCGTAGAATTGTGCTAGAAACTTCAAACAAATTTTAAAATGTTAAGGACACAAAACGAAAGTTCAAGTTCGTTGGCCAGCATGATCGGATTACATCTTCCGGTTGAAATTTTCAAAAATGTAGTCAAAAATTTCAAAATAGCCTGTTTTTTGCGATTTGTTGTGCGAAATAATTTTTTCAGCATACTAACATGTGGTATATTCGGAATCAGCGTAAAATTTCCTATAAGAATATGTATCAAGTTTTTAAAAATTTCAAAGTTGAAAAATCAGTCAAAAATCGAAATAATGCCGTTCGCTAGTTGTAAAAATCGGTAATATTTGCATGAAACATTGTCCAAATTCAGATTGAACTACTCTTATGGAAGTATCCCTGTATAACCAATCCTAGAACCATGCTGTTTAAAACGTAGGTAGTAGGTGCTTTAAAAAAAAAAATAAATAAATAAATGTAATCACAACTGATGAGTTTACTCTGTACATGTGTTAATAATTTGATTCCATGTTTGTCTATCAAAATCATAAACTAAAATTTCTCAACACGATCAATAGCGACTGAAATATCGAAGATTTCTTCAAAAATTCGCTCATGGGGTCATGCTGCATGACTGGACTTTTTTAAATGAAAGTTTTTTTTTTTTTCATGCTAATTGACGTTAAAAATTTGTGTTTCAGGATGTGGTGGACGATCACAGGAAACTTCGGTAACATTCTACCGATTGATTGGTCGAAGTCTTATGCGAGGAAACTCCACATGCCGGCACTGAATCTAAATGAAAACAAGGTAGGTTCTTGTATACGTTGGCAGTAATTGAATATGTAGGTTCCTACCAACTATTCGGAAGAAGTTTGTAAGTACGAGTGTGGATTTAAGCAGCTTTTAATATTCCGATGATTCTTTTTTTTTAAAAATCTAGTCCTAAGCACTAAATCTTGACAGAACATGGAATATGTCCCTTGGGAGAACAGGAGAGAATTTAGGTCACTCAGCTGATTAGGAAAGAGCCCATCATCCAATCGCCTCTTAATGTCCCAGAGAGTCTCCCTATCAAATTTCAACTTCCAAGTTTCTTTTCAGTCTAATAGGGGTTGCATTGCAATCATGTTTACGAAATTGAGAAGGATCTCCTGTATGTAAACAATTATTCAGACAATGACGCACTACCTCAGATTGTTGGCCACACTCTGCACAGTGGTTAACATAATACGGCTAGGTAGGTAAATGCCAGACACTAGGTACACAACATGTCCCACTGTGCGCGCCCCTGCCGACATGAATTCTTACTTTCGTCAGCTGGCAATGAGAATAAGCTCCCATATAGGTAGCTAAGTTCTGTGATTACTCGTTGGTTGATAGAGTCTTCCGCAGTGAAGTGGATTGCATACCAGACAGACATCAAAGTCGAGGGACCCGAATTCGATACCTAGCTCGGGTCAATATTTTCTTGCATACAAATTCAACCTCCGAAACTCATTTTTAAACGACATTATTATAAATGTTTTAAAGCAAACTTTAGACGTAATTTTGATCTATTCGTCTAACTAATCTGTATTTTACTAAGAGATTGACTACTTCATGTTAAGTATTTATGAGATGCGAGCATCCAGACCTACTAATTATACAAATCATTCTGATCTATTCGTGCAACTAATCTATACTTTAGCAGCGGACATTGATTAATAAAAATTGAGGCGCCAATTCATTGCGAAACCTATTTGTGCGAAAAGACGGGGAGCGTAGTTACGATTCAGCTCGGTAGGGGCGCGCACACCGGGACATGTTGTGTACCCAACGTCAAGTTAGGTAAATCGAGAGCTTTCCAACGACTGGCGAACGATTTTCGTACAATGATAAATGCCTAAGATACAGGTCCGTAGCAACGACTTGGTTGTAAGCGATAATCATCAGAAAATAGGAGAGTAACGTACTAAATGTCACGTAAAGGATACCTACCATAGGCTCGGCTTAATAATAAATTTGTAAGCCACTGATCTTCGCAGACGGATTTGATACCTAGGTACCTATTTAATAGAGGAATTAAAAAACGTCTGCCAGGTTGGGTGTGGCACGTAGCTTCCTCGTTTACCTATCATCTTCTTCCAACAATCATCCAAATTTAAGCGTTAACTCGAGCGACTAGAAAGTGAAAAGATGGGGAACTAGATGGAATTTACGTTTGCGCATGCGCAGAATGAAGTATTGATTTGGTAACAATGAAACTGATAGGGGACCATCTACAACCTAACCCGCGCATTCTTTGACAATTTCATCGAAACCGGATGAAAACAGTGGCAATTAAGGTCGTTACAAGGATTTCACATAGGCATATGCGTAGTAGCTATTAATGATACAGTTATGTTGAAATTCATATGGGATGATCAAATCATCATCCCCCAACTATCCTCCAAGTTTGAGCGAGATCGGACGACTAGGGCGTGAAAAAATGGAGCATAATGGAATTTACGTTTGCGCATGCGCAGAGTGGTGGCAACAATGAAACTGCCCACACATTCCCTGAAAATGTCATCCAAATCGGATGAAAACTGTGGAAAATAAGCTTTTTATAAGGATTTGCGGACACACGACAGACACACAACACACACAGACAGACAGACACGGAACCAAAGTTGTTCAGAATGGTCTAAAACGTAAAATGCAAGTGAACATTTTTATTTCGGAGATCAAAAAAATTTGTTTCCCCGAAAGTGAAAACAATGCTTCCGCTACGTTTAGGGAGAATCGGAAGTAATAAGTATGCAGTCATTTGCTGCGCTTTGTTTCTAAATAGCATCGTAATATTCCTAACTCGACAACCTAATTACCAGTAATTCCTCACGTATTATTGTTCGGATTACTTCGTGATGGGATTACTCTGTTTAAGTAGGTAACTAACAGTTGACATAGAGTCTCTTGTATTTAGGTGTTACCTACTCTTCAATCATAAGGTCGTTGGAAAAGAAACTATAAATAATATTCTTCTTAAGGGCACCCGTAGGCCTCTCCCCGCTACACTGTATTCCTGATGCAAGAGAGTCATTTTTCGGTACCTACCGTGCCCTTAGTTTTCAACGTATCGTCTTGAAATTTTAAGGGAAGTTTCACACTATAGTGATCTTCATTTATGTCGAGCCGTTTTTTATAACTCAAACAGAAACGTTTTGACAGCAGATCGAAAATTTTAAATATTTATTGCAGCTTTGTAAGGCTGTATTACCTGTTCTAAAAAAGCAATCCAATGCGATCAATACCGACCGTACAATGTGTACCGATAGGTCAGAAAACGTGGTTTTGAGAAAACGCCAGTTAGTGAAAAGATAAGGATACCACCTCCTTATCTTTTCACTAAAATGGTGTAACCTGCTAGGATCTCTTAATCTTTGAATGCCGCTTGTTTTTTTCCATGCAAAGCTTTCAAACTCTTCTGAATATGAAAATAGGGTTATAACCTTCCATTCTAGATTTCACGTGATCCTAGGATTCATAATTTTGTTGTTGTTTCTAGGGATACGGACGGACTCGGAAGTCGGCTAAAAATCGGCGAAATTTTTTGTTTTTGAATGCATCTACCCACTCAAACCCTTATTGTGATATACCGAAATCTTTATAATTTAATGAAGTTTTTTTTGGTATAAAAAACTCAAAATTAAGTTTTTTTTTTGCAAATGTTGCCCTACGGGTGCCCTTAAGAGTACAGTTCTTGGGTAGGTACCTATAGGTATTTGAAGTGATCAAATATACTGCTGTACGACTTTGAATAAACTGAAAATACAATACCTATCTTATTATTATAGAACCATATCTTATTTGTAAAATGTGTTATTTGTATATTATTTAGGACAATTAATTAATGTGTTATTTAGGACAAAATTATGGATGAAGGAGAATTAAGCAGCGAGGATGAAGCTGTGGCCAGCGACCTCGACATGCACTCGTTGATCCTTTCAGGCTTCACTCAGGACACTGAGCCACCAGTAAAGACTGCTGATGAAGTCATAAGAGAAATCGACGATATAATGGAGGTAATGAAAATATACTGTATTATAAGTCCATATTATCAAAAAACGAGCGTAGTTCCTAGTTGATTTATTAAAATTTTGCATAACAATGGTTTGTGATTTTCTTCTTCTGAAATGTGTGTGATAGAACATTAAAGTTGGATGCCAATTTTGTAGGTACCTACTAATCTATCAAAGTACTTCATTTGTCTCCTTCAGGTGTCCAATAAATAATTTACAATCATCTCTTTCAGGAGACGTCAAGTGAATGCACACCAGATGCTGAACACGCTGAAGACACACTCCAGAGGAAAGCCAAGCAAGTGCTGTATTCTCCTCTATATCACGACAGTACGTTTACAGTAATTTACTTTTTTAATCAAGTCAATAATTATGAATAGGTAAGTAGGTACACCAGCAAAGAATTTCACGTTGTAAACGTGAGATATTATAATCCTATTTATCAATCCAATCAATGATGATCATAAAAATCGCTGGGATTCTTTCCTTTTGCAAATATCACTACTTGTCATTCACAATTAATGACTTCCTTTAGTGAATTTGTAAAATTCGGATAATCGACGTTTTTTCGGCCCTTTGGTTTCACCTCTTAGTGTTGAGTATGTAATGCAAGTGTTTTTCGATCATCCTCGACCGATTCATTAGCTACCGGCCAACTTTTTAACCAAATTCTGTAGGTAAGACTTTTCTTTTACTACAAAGAACGAATTGAAGGCAGAAGCTATTGAAGAATTGGCTGCAATCGAAAAAATGAAGAATAAAGTGGAAAAAGAGTCCATAAAACCAATGTTACGTGACATACCTTCAACTATGAAACTAAAGTTTCATGAACCAGGTTTCAAATAAGAGTCATAATTTCATTCACGCAGCTTCGAAAGAGCTCAAAATTTTATCAGTGGTCAATAAACAACTGATGTATTAAAATAGATGGAATAACCTGCCTGGAGAAATAAGTGAAGAGGGCACTTGCCCGTAGTCACCCTAGTTAAGTTTACTTTGGTTTACTGTTGTTAGAAGAAATTTCCTAGTTTCATTGATATTCTACAGAACTAAAGACGCTGACGGTGTCCCAACTGAACGAGCTGTACATGGAGCTTGAGCTGCTGATCAGAGACTACTCAGAAACCCTCATCTCGGAGCTTGCTCTCAGAGACGAATTGGAGTTCGAAAAGGAGCTCAAAAACTCCTTCATCTCTCTTCTTCTGGCAGTGCAGAACCGTAGAAGACAGCACCATGTGGAAAAGAAGAAATCAAAAGGAAGCAAGCCATCTGTGTCAGAATCAAAGGTAAATTTATAATTAAAAATTGCTAGAATGTAGTAGGTAACAAAAATTTCGGAGGCAATAATTATTGTTTTTCTCTGATACAAATGAACTGATTTCGCCATTCTGTGAAGATTTTGGAAAATGGGTTGAATAACCTTTTTTTATCGTCTTCTTTAGAATGCAAATATGTTTGTTCCATTCAAAATTCGAAATCAACCTTTTCCAAGTCAAATTCAATATTTTCCAAACCAAATTCAATCTTTTCCAAACCAAATTCAGCCTTCCCTCAATTATTAGGGAATGACACAAATATCAAAAGGCATTAAAACTTATTTATCTGTATGCTATTATAGAGTGTACACAGTAGGTAAATAAGCAGGTAGGTACTGTGAAATCATTTAATCGTTAGTAGGTAGGTACTTAATGAAATCCTATGCCGAAAGGCTTGTGGACAGGAGTGATGATCTTGTAGAAGCAAAGGATCTGTTTTTACTCGAGTTATTCTAGAAAAACGGTCACCCATGAGATCCGTGATACTTGAACAACGGTCAAAAATAGTGGCTCCCCTAATTTTTTAGGTGCTCTGTGCTTAGCATTTTATGGCGGTTTAGTCAACGTAATTTTGTAGCATAAATTGCGGGATTTTCAACGAATTGTGAACGATTCTCAAGGGTTTTTTGAATTCAGCTATGGGGAGGTTGCGGTGATAGAGAAAAAATGACGGTACCTATACCATATCTATGAAGCCTAACAACCGAACGTTTTGCTATTGTTGATTCGTGATAAGTAAGGTGCTCACCTATACCCACTCATGGATACTTATAGGTCCTGCCTACGGGCTGATTATGTGGTTTCACTGTACCTACCTGCTTAATTACCTACTGTGTTCTTCTATAATAGCATAAAGATAAATAAGTTTTAATGCTTATAGATATTTTGTCATTCCCTAACAATTGAGGAAAGGTTAAATTTGGTTAGGAAAAGATTGAATTTTGTTTGGAAAATGTTGAATTTGACTTGGAAATGAATATATCTCAAACTCGCCCAAAATTATTGACCTACTGAATAATGACTCATACCTGGTGATTGCGAATAAAATTTTCATGGCGATTGGATCAAATATGACCACTGGTGGATTCGCAGACAGAAAAATCTTTTGAGGCTACTTTTGATTATAATTATTTATTTATTTTTTAATTGAGCGGATTAGCTCCTAGGTTTAGTATTTATTTACCATACGGTATACATACGAGTAGGTACCATACGGTGAATTATGCATGGTTCATATAATTAGATGAAATATGTAGAGACAATTACTTATTCTATACAAACATGTTACGATTGTGAGGAGTTTTTATACATGTTACCCACGCTACATGGAACACGTTTTAGGTTAATGAAATTGATTATGTTCGCCGATGACAGTTTTATTACGTTTCGAGGCCTCAATAACATCTCATTAAAGAATGTTCCATACTAATTATGAAAGCATAATAAATTGTTCCTACTTTTAAATTTTAAATATACATATCTACCACGTGAATTTGATATCAATTTATGTATGAATAAGGTGTTCATATTTCAATTTCAGTATCTGACCACTGTTATCCCTTACCACATGGACAGTGGTCCATTGGACAATCAAGCTCTTCAGGTCCTCATCAAAAGTAAGTAAACACTCTGCACTACCCCTCTTGGTATATCATTATTGATAGCGTGTTGTCATTTTAATTAAACAACGCAACAAACAATCACCCTAAAGATTTTGAGTCCAAGTCAAATTTTTGTTTGGTCTGGGCTGTTTAGCTCAACAGAATTTAGTAAAATGTTTTGAGTTGGCCTGTTACAAAACTAGGCAAAATCATTTTCTGCTATAAATTGCGTCAGGGGTTTCTTTGAATGGACAACTTTTGTGGTTAGAAATTTTCAGCAGATTTTCAGCTTAAAACATGTACTTACAAAATTGACAGAAGGAAAATGAATTAGCGCCATAGGCGGACGAGGGGGTGAGGTCGTTTCTCTTACGACGTAATTTAGGTTTGTTCACACAGGTGTTTTGACCACTTCCAATGATCCGATTCCCTCAACATTACACCTTTTTGAAAATCTCGTCGTCTCTTTCAGCCGATTGAATAACATGAAATAGGGAACATTTTCATTCAGAAAGGCATCATCTAGTTTGACCTACGTTTAGGTATCAAATGGAGCCATAAACATGAGGAAATCGAGTTGGAAAGATCGTGGTACACTGAGCGGTTTCAGGTTCAGTCATCCCTTTAGTATGCTTACACTATAGGAAGTAGGCAAAAGCTGTTGTAGAGGAAAATACAGATATATTCAATTTAATTTTGCCGCAATTAAAATTATTTTAACGCAGCTTAGTTTAAATGTAAGAAGCCCATTTCGAGATTTCCATTTCCATTTATAGGGAAAAAAAGGAAGTTTCAACTCTTATAAATGAATGAATTATGTAGGTTCTGTTTTCTGCAGTTTTATCCGTTTCGTTGGACTGGATTGAATTGGTTTTGCAACCGGCCAACTCATTCCCACCTATGTGCCCCAGGAGTTTAATTGTCCCGTGGTATAGAACTCGTGTACCCCTTCTGGACTTTATGAATCGATATAATAATAAGTATCACACCAGTTTGGTTCTGTGGAGGGATATTGCGGAGAAGAATAATTATAACCACGCATGAGCTATGAGTACTGTTGCTTTATTAACGTAGTTAACATAAAATATAACCACCACGAAATGAGGGAGTGATGGTCCAGCTGAATGTTGGTACACCTACCTAGCAATAGCTACCTACCTACACGTGCATTTTACAGTAACCGAATGTTATTTTTCATTATTTTGGTTGTTTACAGTATTGAAGGCGATAAATGAAGATAGCCCCACAGTTCCCACCTTACTCACAGACTACATTCTGAAAGGTAAAATTCCAAGCATTTCACCTAGCGCATTTCCATGCATTATTTCTACATAATCTAAAACCAAATATTCAGATTTAATTTTATAATTTTTTCATAGACCAATACCTACTTACCTAGTTGTGTTCATTAAAAACGTATTGCCTGCTATCTAATTCATATGTTAGTTTGTTCATAGTTCTGTGGAAAAAACAGACCACAGAACGAAATCGATGTACTGTGAATTGTATAAAGCACAGGAAATAACTGTTTTGGAGGTAAACTCATTTTTCATCGCCCTGAGTGAAAACAAAGTGATAGAAGGGCGAACTATTCACGCATAAGTGGGCAATATGATATTGAATTTAAAGTTATCATTACCTATCCAACAGAATACTAACGGAGGCTAATAAGTAAGTTGGTTCAAAATCGGTGAAGGGGTGTGGCTGGCCCATATGAGGGTATAACCTGGTAAGAGGAAATTATGTAGGCACCTACCTAACTATATTCTTGCCTGTTTTTCTTATACCTTATGTTGAGGTACGACCTCACCCAGGCTTGTTCTGTGGTGGCGGTTACTACTAGGCCACAGTTACAGGGAATTATACAGGCAGTTCTTTAGCAGGCATTCCCAATAAAGGCCGACAGGTTTTCCTATCAATACAAGCAGACTTTACTTGTGTGGCTTTGAGCCACTGATGGTTGTTGCTGCAATCAATGCTTCAGCCATTATTGAATAAACATGCTCATGATCTAGTTCATCACTCATTAAATCACTGGGAAACAATTTTGAGCCTGGTTTCTTATATAACCTATACAGTGGTGGATGAAGGGAGGTTTGCTGATTTCCATTCTCCGATGTTACACCCGTTAGCCTCAGTCTTCCCCGGTCTTCCTTCGGTTGACTTGTTTCAATCTCCTATAGACTGGGTCCATATCACGCTTTATGCTGACGACCTCTGCTTAAAGTAGGTAAAAGCGGCCTAAACAGATGCTTTTGATCGGAAAGTACTTCAGGTCAGAGAATCTATGTAGCATTGGTGTTCCTACAACTATTTGGCTCTAAATGACAATAAATCCCAAACCCTGAGTTTCGGGGATCGTGGCAATAATGGCAGTGCCGCCACACTTCTGGGTGTAAAGGTTTATGAGTCTGTCTTTTGGAGAGCTCACGTCTTGGCCTTGTACAAAACTCTGGACATCACAATACTAGACAGTATTTCTTATGAGGCGTCTGTCACTCGCTGGTAAAAGCATATTTTGGACTTTTCTAGTCCCGTTTGCACCACAGGGTGCTATTATGGGGTGCCAGCAACACTCAGTCCATTTTCCGTCTCCTGAAGGCGGCGGAGAGGATTCTGGTGGGATGCCCATTGCCTTCCGCTCTTCAAGAAATTGAAATTTCTTACCCTTTAAGCTCTGCTGTTCACGTTAGCATTATTAGTACGGGTGAAGATGCAAAGATGACCTACCAAGACTCGGAGACACAACTCTAACATAAGGAATCGTGACTAGCTCTGCCTTCCTCGACATCGACTAGTCAGAAAAGAAATCCCGACTTTCTTGGTACGAAACTTTTCAGCCATCTCCCTAAATCACTGCTTTCATTATCGATTAAGTCATTCGAGAGAAACCTATAGAGCATTCCCATATGTCTAGCCCTGGTGTGGAAGAACTTGCCCCTGAAACTGGGAGCTAATTATCATCTGTAAATAAATTTATTGAACTGTTATTGTACCTATGGTTTTAGATTGTAAGTACCCTAGTCATTAAGAGAAAAACTTGACATTTGTTATATACACAATTGTATAACTACAATAAATACTATCTCTATCCAAATTCATAATTTTGTGATTTTTCTTTTCAGTTCTCTGCCCTACGTAAATTACCAGAACTTCTTTGCCATCATCGTGTTTACTTCATTAGGATATGCTGAATGTAGATCAGTGGCGTAACAAAACCAAGGTTTTCTTCTCCTGCATTCATCCCACAAAATTGCACTTTTAAGTTGGTGACTTTTTTTTTTTAATCCTATTGATACCTACCTGATGAGACCATTTTTATTAATCGTATATATACCTATTTAAATGTGATAAGCCGATTAGTTATTCTTAACTGTATTGCGATAATTTTGCCTTTTTCTGGACCGATTTGAAGAAAAACGTGTTTCGCGTGTCATAAAGAAATACGTTAACGTAATCAAAAACGTACTACGTGCTAATATCGATGTTCAGAGTACAAAATTACGGTGCACCATTGTTGAGAAAATTGTGTATGATTAACCGGTAATGACTCAAAAGACGACGAATCGCGGTTTCTCAAACTGGTCCTTCTTGTTATGTGAATTAATGTGAAGAAGTGATAATTTGGTGGTAATACGAGTTTTAATGGTGTGACCTAGGGACGTATCGGTGGTTTTTAGATGGTATCACAGACAGTAACACTTGTAAACACCCTTAGGTGTCGAATAAGTTAACTAAAATACCTAGTGCCATATTAACGACTGGAAGAGCATGGAATGTACGATGGAATACCAATCCATCATTGTATATTAAATTAATGGTATATAAATTTCATTGGATTATTCCCCGGTACCAGAAAATTTTCCTTCTGGAAAATATTCCTCGCGTTGATGAATTCGGCAAATGATAAGGTATTGATAGCAGTCATCTAGCTAGTCTCGCATATGGTAGAGCGCTCAATACTTCCAGTAGGTATTGGTTTTAAAATACAAAACTACGATAGACTCGACCTGCAACGGTTATTTCGAATGATCCAGCTGAAATTTTTGGTGCTAAACAGGTACTTCCTACCTACGTAGGAATCTTTCTATATTGAAAACGAATCGCACATATGCGGATAGTTTTCCTTACATGATTAAAATGACAATTTTCTTTCAAAGCCACCAAAATCAGCTTCGTTTCGTATTTTATTAGCGCGCTATTGATGCATACAAATTAAGCCGATTCAGTTTATTAAAAATGTACGACTCAGTTTTAATAAAACAGCTTGTAGTCTGTGATTTTTTAAGCACATTCCTCTTTTATTATTGTAAATAGTTTGGACTTTTATTTATTATTTAAATTTTATAGACGGTCATGAACTAAATGATTTCTCTTTGAGATATTCGTATTTTAAGATGTGTGAGGGCAATTTTTAATGAAAGTTCCCATTAGTTACGCCACTACTGTAGCCATAAAGCAAACACGTTTTTAAACATACCTAATCGTATTATCTTGCATCATTCGTTTGAAAATGTCTAAAACAAAAAGTGTGAAATTCATGATAATGCCTGTGATCTCAGTTAGTGCAAAGTTTAATGAGCAAAAAGTACACCAGTAATAAACTCACAGTTCTGCAAATTAAAAAAAAATTGTTCGAGTTGCATGAAATGTTTTCAAGTTCACAGAAAATACTTGTAGATTAAGAGCATAAATATTTCCCAATACAGATTTGTAAGCTTCTCAAAACGTTCCGACTGGATTATCTAAGAAGTTAATAAAATAATTAATTCAGACGAAAATCACCCGAAAATTCAAGTAAACGTATAGTGTGCAAGCTTGAACACATTTAAAAAATGAAAATAAATAATAATAAAAATCCAGCGGAAGTAAGCAATGTACTATAATTTCAAAATTTCATTTGAACATCATGCTAATTTTCAGGCAACGGTTTTAAGAAATCCAGAAGCATATTTTTCTGCTCTAAAGCTGTTCAAGGAAAGAATCACGAGTTCAATAAATGCTTGGACAAGGTTCAAGTACATGAAACATTGCAAAACATTTCACTAAATCAGCTGAACACTGCAGGATAATTTGCTACTCTTATTTTTAATTTTTATTGTTCACGTCTACTTGAATACCTACCTACTCACTGTAAGTAGCAATAGGCAATTGAATGAATTGTTTCAATTTGTTATTCTGCCCTGATTGATATAAACAATTTGCACCCCAATTTATAACACTTAAATTTAAATGAACTCACTGAATTCCCTGTTAATAAAAATCCAAAAAGTGGAAGTATCACTTGAAACGGCTCATGTAGCAGTCTGTAAGCCGAACTGTGAGGGTAAAAACACTATTTGACAATACCAGTGCTGCTGAAAAACATTGTAATACAAAAAAAAAAAAAAAACGCGCAAAGTGTTTCTATTGTAGAATTTCAAGCGCAAATTTTCGACTGTTACGACCAAAATGAAGGCTAATTGTAAGGCTTGTGTGAATGTTGAATGGGTGGGTGTGAGGAATTTTGAATGGTAACAATGAAGATACGATATTTTTATTATGTAGACATCCAAGTGGCATGGGTAAATAAAATAAAAGCCTTTAGAATAAGCTTTTTTTGGCAAATACATAATACACAAACTCTAGGAACGATACGATTACCAAATACTCATTTAAGATGAAGCTTGTTTAGAATGGTTCTTCATGCTTGCACTGGTATTTCTAGTATCCTCCAACTAAAGCACAAACCGCTGTGTATTTGAGGTACGCTTTTTTCACAGTTATACTTTATTATAAATATAACTATTGTTTATGGATTTTAATGAATTAGCTTAATGAAAAATATTGCTACCAATAAGTAGTTACACATAAACTACATTTTAAAAATCCCCCCGTTTTTCTCCTGAGTCTTCACGAGGAAAGGTTTTATCAAAATCGTAACCAATAAGGTAATAAAATTCTAGTCTCATTAATTATTTAACTACGTATTGTAAATATCATATTTGTTTAGATTTACGTGATATTGAATAAACATTGAAATGACAATTTGTGCGTTTGAGGTTTTATTTATTAACCCTGAATCTTTCAACTGTATTAGTAGTTACTATTCTTTGCCGTCTGGGAGCGGCAAAAACCTGGCCGAAAATCCAAAATTCCAGTCATGCAGCATGATCGTATGAGCGAATTTTCTCAAATTATCTATGTATTATAATATGTTAAATTGTATTGAAATTCGTGCAATTTCAGTAGGAAGAAATTGTTAAAAACCAATTTTATGGCAAACAAATCTCGTACTGAATGAAATTTGATGATTCTAAATTGATTTTGAATTTTTAGGTTTTTTATAGATTTATAAGCAGATATTAATGAAATTTAAGTACGTTTTTCAGCATAATTTTTTGCAACTTTTTTAATGCCCTAGTTAATCATTGATAATTTTTTTTGCCTGAAACTCTGCTAAACATTATAAATTTAACGATTTTTTGCCGTTTTTAGCCATTTTTAGTAATTTTTGAGAACATTTTTTGAAATTTGACCAATTTAATGTACTCAAAAATTGTTGCCAAACGAACTTATCCTTTCGTTTGGAAAGCTTGATTTTTTAGCGCAGAACATGTTCTAATTCTTACCTCAACGCGAAAAATGCTAAAACAACCCTTGGGAAGGTAACAATCCAATGGAAAACCCCTAGGAGCCCTAACCTGACAGACTTAATAAAACTGCATTCCGCCAGAATGCGCTGTTTTTGCACTTATTCCTCCTCAACATTCACAGCTGACCTTGGAAAAAAGCTCTTTGCCTTCTTCACGTTTAGGCATTAAAAATGCGGGGAAAAATGGAAAAAATGCTAGTGTGATACGGCCTTAAGGCTGAGAGAAAGAGAACTCTTATAGTGAAGTTAACGTGACTCTTGTAGTGAGTCACTGCTTAAAACTCGCAGTAGACAATTTCCAAAATATAACGTGAAATAAGAAACAACGACCACTTACCTCTACATCATACAAAAAAGATTCAGCCATGAAGAACACAAATCTTTAAAACATGTAAAATAAATCTTGGAAGCTCATATTTTGAAACGAAATCTTGAGATGAAAATGCTGAAATCGTCGTGTTAAAACGTCGAATGTCGAAAGCACGTATAAAATGCCGCTAATAACCCTTCTGGTTGAGGTGCGGGGGAAAAAACCGTGAACAAAAGACAAATACAGAGGTTAAACCAACAACAAAAGACTACACGAAAACGGTAAAAGACTGCGTTATGGTTGATAAGTTAGGGTTATCCTCGGGAAAGGTCATGTCGTCTCGTAATTACGATTCAGAAAAAGCTGAGCACGAGAAAAGCTGACTCTTTCCGTTCAGAAAGCGTTTCCACGTAAGGAAAACCTCTTCTCGTTTCGGAGAGGCTATTTTCGTATACGAGAAAATGAATGCGAGAAGTACAAAAACTCTCTATTATTTGTATGGGTGATATTCTCGAGACTTGCGACACTAGCGCATCCTTACATCGAGGCAAGCGAAATCGAAGTTATTTCACCTTGTTGTCATGGTGACGAGTAAACATATGCGAAAATGCCCCATTTGTAGTCACAGCTGGACAACAGCATAACATAGTCTCACCTAGTTCCGAGTCAATATTTTCATTATTTTTAATATGCAAGGTGATAAATTGTACGCAAATTACATCAAGTTTTCATCAGGTGTTGACCTCAAACGCTACGAATGCAAGATTTAATCTGTGGAAAGAGATCCATATGAAATATGTGTTGGGGAGTTGACATACAAGTGTTCTAGATGATCCAGACATCAGCCGCAAAAATGTTGTGGATTACCTATCTAGTTTTAGAACTGTTCTTTGAATCAATTGAAACTAAAAATCTTTAGAGTACTGTGAAAGTGGTCTTGTGAAAGGATGTGTTATGAGAGCTCTGTTAGGCGGGAATAGAAAGTTGTATCACATGTGGAAAGGTAAGTACTACCTAGGGGTAAGGTATACCTACATAATTTTCTTATATTATTACTTCTTCATGTAGGTACTTCATTGATCAAAACGAAAGTAGGTACCTAATTACCTTTTTTGTCCATAAAATTTGCGTAACTGCAAAACTCGGGCAATAACTGCACTGCCAATGCCGTCTTTATGAAATCTTACCTTCAGAGGAATGCATTTCAAGGTTTTTTCCTTGCAGCTGGTTTTTAATTCATGTTGCATATTCCCTGATTCGATATTTGACAAACTTGCTAATCAGCGGTTGTATTCGTCGGCAAAGCAACGACCCACCTACTTTGTTTAGGCACTTTAAACCAACGGCAAATCTGGTAGGACGTACGTAACTACCTAAGTAGTTTCGTTTCTTGGTGCAGCAATAACCTGCCTTGTTTATTTTGACAAACTATCAAATCTCTCCTTTTATTCATTCAATATAACAAGTAAAGCTTCCTCAGTATATAACGTATATAAATCCACTACACATAGTACTACGAACTTATAATAAAACGCTGATGAAGCTACCTGAGCTATGGCTAGGTACCTACACAGCAGTACTGAGTACTGACACCTGAGGAATTTTCGATAATCTTTTCTTTACTATTTTTCAGGTTAATTATTCGCAAAGCCTAAACGAATGAAGTTCTTAAGTTTTCTGACACTGATTAACTACTATACGAGTAGTTAGTAGGCTCCTAGTCCAAATAAAAACTCGTTCACGTTAGATTGGTATTGTTGACAGCAATCTACAATCAATCATTGCGCTGGCAGGCATGATTATTATAACATTTAGTCGAATTGAAACTTTGTGTTGCTACAATATTATACTTTTTCAAAACAAAACTGTTGAAAAATGGCCTTATAACCACGAATTATGTTGACGTGAGACGGCAAACTTCTTGTGAGAAATAGGTTGGTTGAGTAGCGATTCATTGACGTAGGGCGGTATCATGGCCGACTTTGGCTGAAACGCGAACCTACTCCAGACGTGACGTCACGAGAATATGGGCCATACTATCGCTACCATTCTAAAAGATAAACTGGGTAATTTAAAAAGTGGATGAGCATATAAAGAGAAGGGAGGTTTCATGTATCTGAATTTAGAATTTGTATATAATGGGGTTAGTATGACCAAGAACATTCCAGAGTGGTAACTATCTACCTATTTCTACATTATAATAAATAATGTGGGTCAATGATAAGTCTGTGATCAATCAGCGGAGCAATTCAATGTGTGCTCTACGAGTCTCCATCTAGTTCAGTGTGCGCTCTACCGACGACGGGCGGTCTCAATCTGGTTCAGGGTGCGCTCTACCACCTTCACATGTTAAAAAATGAAAATTGCCTTACCTTAAGTACAATAAGTGCTCCTTATGTCCTCCAGGAAAGCTAGGAACAGGTCGGGTTTCTCCTTTCTGTACAGCCTCCAGCAGTAGTCGTCCAGGTGGGACTGAAAATGGTGAATCACTCGACAGACTATGAGCTCCTGATGAATGGTCGACGTATGCTTCTTGGTGGTTCACTGTTTTATGGACGAAGCCTTGCAAAGTCAAGCACCTGTAGGCTGCCCACTTGTTGGAATGGATTTCGGAACCAGACCTGCATTCTCTTTCTATTATCGGCAGCAGTGTGGGTGGTCTCCTTGTAGCATTCTACCCCTGTTGTATTTCCTCCTCCCGTCGAATCAGGCCTCGCCGATTTGAATGGGGTTTCCAGAGGTTCCAACCATTTGATCTTTTGTTGAAATAACCGATCACAGCTATATTATCACATCAGGGAAAGAATATCACGGATGGAACAAGACCCGTTTGTCACCACGAGTTCACTGAAACACTGAATGGTACTATGATGTAGATGTAGATGTAGATGTAGGATAAAACTTTCAGGGCGGGGGTTTTGAGCCCCCAGCACGGAAGCCTGTTGGCTTATTGTACTTTCCTGAGAGTTTTTTGTTTAATCAAAGAGACTCAGCCCCCTGATGAGGGGTGGTAGGCTCTTGATTAATTGTTCGCTCGGAATGGAGCTCATCGGGGTTTGGGCCCCAAAGAGCTCAATTCTGCGATGGGTGAGTGCAGGGCACTCAAAGATTATGTGGGATGCCGTTTCGTCAGTCTCCTCACATAGTCTGCACAGGGTTGAGTTTTGTGTGACCCCTATGCGATGTAGGTGAAATCGTAGGGGTGCAAAACCGGTTATGAGGCCAACCAGTGTTTTTAGTTCCCTACGGTTTTTCCTAAGTAGCCCCTCAGTAATTTTGGTGTTGAGTTCAGCCACCATAAGTTTACTGTGGGTGTGTCCTTCAATATTGGCCCATCTTTTAGCGGTTGGTTTACCCACGTGTTGATGGTTTTTCTGAAGGTGGTTTTTGGTAAACCGACTGCTGGCTCAGGCCCTACGAATGAGGTTTGGGAGCCCCTTCTCGCGAGCTTGTCAGCCTTTTCGTTACCAATAATGCCTCTATGCCCCGGCACCCACTCCAGGCGAACCCGGTTGTGTTTGGCTAGGTTGTTGAGGGTTTGCATGCAGCACCATACCACTCGGGACGAGATGGTTGGAGCCGTTGGTGCTTTTATCGACGCTTGACTGTCAGAAAGGATGCGGACGTGGGCATTTTTATGCCCCCTCCTAAGACTCTCCACAGCTGCTGCCTCGATTGCCACAATTTCTGCCTGGAATACAGAGGTGTGTTGCCCAAGTGGAAACGAAGTGTTCCACCTGGGTTTGGCCCCATGTATTCCTGCGCCAGTTCCTGCTTCCATTTTTGACCCATCTGTGAACCAGATGATGTCATTGGAGCAGCAATTGTTCTCCCATAGCCCCTCTCTTGTAATGATTGACGTGTAGAGATGGGGTTGGGAGAGAGTTTTGGGCATGATATCGGCCACCATGTCGAGTAGTGGTTCTTGTATCAGTTCCAATATATTGGTATGACCTCGGTGAGGGGTTGTCCGCCAAGAGCCATTCCATTTCAGTCTCAGGGAGCCCATAATGGCCTCACCTTGTATGAAGATATCCACTGGGGGTAGACCCAGTAAAACCTCCATGGTTGCTGTGGGTGTACCATGCATTGCTCCGGTGATGGTTAGACAGGCCAGTCGCTGGATGCTGGTGAGAGTTCGTCGTGCTCCCACCTGACTCGCCTTGTGCCACCACACAACGCAACAGTACGTTATTATGGGTCTAACAATGGCGGTGTAAATCCACTGGACCATCCGCGGTTGAAGCCCCCATACTTTCCCACATGTACGTTTAGCGCACATGAGGGCTCCTTTGCATCTGTTTGCAATGTATCCTAGGTGTTTATTCCAGGTGAGTTTTGTATCCAGGTATACACCCAGATATTTGACCTCACGTTGAAAGGGCACCCTTGAATTAAAGAGAAGAGGTTCTGAAAGGCCCCTCAAATCTCTTTTTCTGGTAAAGGTTACAAGTGTGGTTTTTTTGGGGTTTACATTTAGGCCCTCAGTGCCACACCAATCCTCCACCACTTTCAGAGCTGACTGAGCCAGATCTGAGACTACTCCAACGAATGGTCCCCTAATCAGGATGACCACATCGTCGGCGTAGCCTTGAGCGTAAAAGCCGAGTGTGTTGAGTTGTTCAAGTAAAGAGTCCACAACGAGGCTCCACAACAGTGGGGAGAGTACCCCCCCCTGCGGGCAGCCCCTCGCCACAGACACCTCCACTGATTCCCCAAGGAGCTCAGCATTTACCGTTCTACTCGTAAGCATAGTTTTTATCCGCCTACATATGGTGTTGTTTATATTGTGCCTTTGAGTAGCCCTTATAATGGAGGTTACTGAGGTTGAATCAAATGCCCCCTCTATGTCCAAGAATATTCCTATTGCAAATTCCTTGTCAGCCAGCACAGTTTCCACCCTGGTGACTAGGTGGTGCAATGCGGCTTCACAGGATTTGCCTTGTTGATAGGCAAATTGATTGGGGTGAATGGGCCTCTCTATTAAGGAGGTTTCCCTCAAGTGTCTATCGACAAGTTTTTCCAACGCCTTCAAATTGAAGGATGTCAGACAGATGGGTCTAAATGCTTTTGCCTGGTTGTACCAAGGTTTCCCTGGCTTTGGCAAGAATATGACCCTTGCTTGACACCATCTTCTGGGGATCGTGCCTGTTGCCAGGCTCGCCCTAAAGAGAGCACCTAGTATCCTAACGACATTGTCCCCCCCTTCTTGTAGAAGTTTCGGGATGATGCCGTCCGGGCCAGGTGATTTATAGGGGTCAAATGAGTTGATGGCCCACATCACTCGCTCTTTGGTGACTACACTCTTTGCCACTTCCCAGTCTAAGGGAGAGGATTTCCCGCCATTAGTGCGGGCTGGTGGGTCAGAGTCTGTACCTAGAGCATTTATTACTAAACAGCCAGGGAAGTGGGTCTCCAGCATGAGTGCCAGAGTGTCCCCAGCTGTTGAGGTATATTCTCCATTTGGTTTCACAAGTGTCCCAATTGGATTGATAGGATCTTTAGCAAGGATTCGCTGGAGTCTGGCGCACTCAGAGGCACTTTCTACCTCTTCGCAGAACCTCCTCCATGCTTCCCTTTTTGCTATTCTAATAAGTTTCCTATATTCAGCTAATTTGGTCTTATAATCATCCCAATAGCCGGTCTTTTTGGCTCTGTTGTACAGTTTGCCAGTTTCACGTTTGACAGCTTCTAGTTCCGTATTCCACCAGGAAACCTGGATTGGCGAGGGCCCAGTTGTTGTCAGGGTGTGATTGTTGTATGAGGCGAGTAGCGCGCTTTCCAGCTCTTCCGCCAGGGCCTCAATATCATTGTTATTGTGTATTTTGGTCCGAATTTCTCTCAACCTGCCCTCTACTTCCTCCTTGTAGTTCTTCCAGTTCGTTTTCCTAGGATCTCTATGTACTTGTCGTGTTTTACCCAAACCTTGGATTACCACGACAATGTACATGTGATCAGAATAGGAGGGGATATCGGATACGAACCATTTTTCAATTTTTCTTTCAAGCAGAGGGGTTGTGATGGTAATGTCGAGAACTTCTTTCCTGGATGAGGTTACAAATGTTGGTTTGTTTCCCCGGTTTGCCAAATATAAATCATTGGCTACCAGGTAGTCAAATAACAGGTCCCCTCGTGTGTTGATGTCAGTGCTTCCCCACGCACTATGGTGGGCATTGGCATCTGCACCCAAAAGTAGCTGCATGTTGTCATTGCGGCATTTTTCAATAAGGTTAGCCACTTCTTCTGGTGGAGGTCCTCTTGAAGTATCTGCATCTCCTGGGAAGTACGCTGAGGCAGTGACTATATGCTCCCTATGGTTGCCTTCCTCGAGGATGATTTTCACTGCAACTAAGTCTCTGAAACAGAACTCAGACATGGTTAGTGAATTTATATCTTTTTTGACAAATATGCAGGAGCGTACATTTTCAGCGCAGTTGCGCTTGTAAATGAGCTTTCCTCCTGCATTATTGAGGCCAGCAACTCTGCCCCGGGAAACCCAGGGTTCCTGGATGAGTGCGACGTCATATTTGCCAGCTGCAAGCAGTTGGCATAGATTTGCTGTAGCCACCTTGTTGTGCTGCAGATTAATTTGAAGAATCTGCAGCATTTTTAGGTGGTGAGAGGAGCTCAGCATAGACCAAATCAGTCTCCACGTCAGACAGTCTTTCCACGGAGTGGGTACCATGTACTATGACGATCTTGGTGGTGGTGAGTGCACCACTATACTCACCCTGACTCCAGCCAGAGCTAGAGGTTTCAGGTCGAGCTAGGGTAGCTCCCCATTGCTTCTTTGGTTGCTGTTTGGAAGCCGAGGATGGAGGTGGGGGTGTGTGTGGGGTTCGAAGCCGCTTTCGCGGTGTTTCTACCCCAGCCCCCTCCCAACCAGCAGCTAGGGGGCCAATGGGCCTAGGACTGGTGGGACCACCATGTCTGAGGGGTTTGTCGACACACGTGTGTGTCTTTGCCCCTCGAAGACAGGTAGCCCCACCCCGAGCCCCAGCCCCCACGGCTGCCAATATAGAGTTCCCCATCCCTGGCTTCGGGTTTTTTCCCTTTTTAGGGTAGATTTCTAGGTGGTTCATTATTGTTCCCACGAGAAGCTAGGGATATAAACGTCCACCCGCGCAGAGCCCCGCATGCGCGGGCAAGCCTAATTACACCCAGGGGGTCGGCCGGTACCCTGGGGCAGCCGTTTGAGATGCACATTACCCTCTGCACCATGCAGACCCTAGGCACGGCGTGCACACCTTGTCTTGAGGGGGGGAGTCCGTTCTTAGTAACCAGTGCAATAGCTCACACTGCCCAGTATACTCCTAGGAGATACTATCGTGCAATGGACAGTGCGAGCCGTGGCTAAGCCCTCCCACCACATCAAGGTGACGGACATTGGGAGGGATGGTACTATGAAGGGAAGCTATCAAGTTTGATGACAGAAAAACTCTTGTCACATATATTTATAAGGGCAGCCTTTCTAATCGATGTAGAGCTAGATCTGCAGAGCGCACCTCGACCCCAGCCAGCGGGCGGTAGAACGCGGAAGCCCGCGTAGAGCACACATTGAACCAGCACACAATCAGCCTCCTCTACACAATTTGAAGTCCAGAAAGTATTGAAATTGGTTCACGCATTCCTAAATACATTATGAGGTGTTCATAGAAAAACAAGGGTGAAATAATAGCTCGTATATACTAAAAGAAGTTTTGACAGAACATATAATAATAGGTACCTTAAGTTCGCTCAAAATTTCACTTATTGTAATAAATAATGGATGACAGGAACAACTTTATTCAGTTGTAAAAGACTTTTATCATATAAAATACTTTCTTTACATAAAAATAATATTCTACATTCTGAGATTACTTGATCCTTTCCTTAACTGGTATGGTGATATACCTACCATCATTTGCAATTTAATATAAACAGTTCCGGTTTTATATCACAAGACGTAAATATCACATTTGCTCAGGATTACAAGCATTTTTAGCAACTTCAACGTAAGGTAGAGAAAGGGAAGGTTCATTCCCTCACCAACAAGATGATGATAGATAGACAGCTTGGTTTTCCTCTACCAGAGAGGAAAATTAATACAACAAAAAATACCTGCAGCATAACAATTACTATAAGTAAAGGGAATGTGAATGTTAAAAATGACTAGTGAATTAGGTTGAATATTTTCGAAAACGGAAAACAGATCTCTCATAATCACTGATTCGAACGGACTAGTGATAATTACGCACAACCCAAACTGCCTAATCAAGCGGTTCCTCATCATTTTGGGGCACATGTACAGCTTAGAACCGAATAAAACAACAGCTTGCAGATTTGTCTGCAACCACAGGATTTCATTCTCGTGTATTTGCCGCTTTGCGGCCTACATTGTCAAGGCCTAATTGCAGTTCTCCCAACCAGTTCTGGCGTCACGTTCTCATGAATGTTCATCTTTGAAACTGTAGTCAAACTTCAATTATGTTTACAGGCTATTAATAACTTGATGAGTAAATCAACTTTCTCCGTATTTCAGAAGTACAACATTATATGCAGCATAACTTGAGAGCTTAAAAGTGATTGGTTTTAAACTAACGGAATTGAATTACATTAGAATCGGATCGATTGTACTTGAAAACCACAATGTACAAATTCAATTTGCAGGCGCAGGTAGGGGTCCTGTTTGCTGGGCATGTGAAAGTGTACTCGGTTATGCAGCCCCCTGCATTTCGCAGCTGCCTAAAATTCGGGTACCGATTAGCTCTGTTGGAAGTGTGGCTGCAACACGCGCCCTTACCTGTGGGTCAAAGCAGGAACTTAGTAACATCCAAGAACATTGTTTGTGTTCGGAGTCTTCTCCTTGGAAGATCTTCACATGTTGCATGTTGATTGCAGCCTGGGGGGAAGGGGGTGGGGGGAGACCATAAGGGCTCAGGACTCCTTAACACGACTCCATTTTGGTGGGAGGATACATCGGATTCTGTACTTGAACACCATTAGAAATCTCGTGAGCAATTTCTCGTTATGGGTTTCCAGTTTATGTGCCAAAACCGAAAAATGAAAACGTCAAAATGAATAAGACGAACCCGGTCAATGTCGATTGAAGGAATCCAGAATCGACCATGCCCCCATAAATTTCAATGGCATTAACCTCAATTATTTCATAAGCCAATGTAGTGAAATATCAAGGAATTGCCCTGTATGTAATAAATCACAGAAAGAAGTAGGCCAGGAAGGAACAAACAGAATTGGCAGGAACTCAAACCTAGAAATGTGCACGCGGAAAAGCATACGATCGAAATTTGCACTGTACATGTAAGTCTTGATGACTGTAAGGACTTATGATACGTTGATGTGCAATGACCAATCGTGAGCTCATTTAACGATTTCAAAGCGGATTACTCAAGAGCACCTTGGTACATTTGCAACGTCATGCTCTATATGTAAAAACTGTGGATGAAACAAAGAAATGACAATCGCTCATCTGAAACAATTGATAAATCGTTTCAATGAGCAATCTGTCATTCGCTAGATGTATAGAAGACTGAAGACAAAGAAATCTCACGAACTGGTTCAGTGAAATTGAAGCAATGCAGAACTGTAATACATCACTGGTTTGCTCTTGTGATGGAGCACTCCATAAAGAGTTTCAAGTGTTCCTCAAACGACTATCCAACATGCTCTCAGAAAAGTGGAATCGGCCGTACTCTAAAATTCTTGGATGGGCACGAGTAATAATATGGGCAGTGTCATTTCGGCTGTGTGGAGTCCCCGGCGAACATTGCAGAATGGAGCGGCTATTCCACTACAACACGAATAATAATTTTGAAGTCCATGGATGAAATCGAATGTAATCAAGATCCTTCCCATGTTCCCTTTTAGAAAACGTGTGCTTCAATACAATTAAAAGTAAAAAATATATGGTTTGATGGTTTGATGTTGTAAAAGAAAAGATTAAAAAATGCAGAACTGTAATGAAAATTTGATAAGTTGATTAGAAACCTACAAAACAAGTTCTGCAACTCAACATATCCTAGAAACCTCAACACTCCCTTTACTTATTCTTATATTCATGGGCTGCAGTTGGATAGTACCTAGGTAGTAAGTAGAAGTAATTGTTGGGGCTGTACAGCCCATGAGCTTCAACCTCTCTAAGTTATACCAGAACCACCTGAGCATGTATTTGTCAAGAGACGTCCCTTCTACTTCTCAGTTTTGTAGTCCGCCCTTCTCAGTACACTAACTTCCTGATCTCCCTCAACAGAGCTAAATTACCATGCTCTACTAGGAAGATCTATTATACTACTTAACCTAGTAAGATCTGCAATAAAAAAAGATGTAGAAATATTAAAAAGAGGTAATAAAGTAATAAGGAAGGCTTGATTAACTGGGGCAGTTAAATTAATTAAGTGATTTGTGGATGGCAGCCTAATCTAGTTTAATACGCAATCACATTTGCTGATGTAGCAGTTGTACTTTCTCAATGTCCGAGTCAAATCTACTCTCATGGGGACGGGGCTCAATAAGAGAAGCGTCAGGGGCCTGCACCAGGTGGCTACGCACACTAGCGATAAGAGCGGAAGCTGAAGATGTAACAGTCTTATTTGACTTACCGTAATTAGCGGTATTTACCTACTCGTAATTTTCTCGACACTTTTTCATAGTGAGTAGTTAAGTCATTTAATTTTGGATTTATTTAGCCTTGGGAAAAGATGATTAGGAATGTCTTAGATTGGGGCCTTATGATTAGTAAAATGTAGATTAGTTGGACAAATAGCTCAAAATAACGTGTATAGTTTCGAGGTCTGGATGCTCGCAAGTCGCATCTCCAAAGTAAAAATATCCTAAATCAATCCTTTTAGTGAAATATAGATTAGATCCAAATAGAATCTAGTTTTAAAATTCGCTTCGAAGGTTAAAAAAAATAAATCAATAAATAAACGATTAGTTTATTATTGGATTTGAACCCTGAGACCCTCGGCTCAGGAGTTTAGCGCTTGGCCTTATACGCCATGAGAGATCTTGTCAAAAGGGCCCTCAATGACGCTACTTCATATAGTTGACCAGAGCAAGTGACTCAAAGACGACCGAATGTGCCGGCATTTCTCGGGCTACTAGGGCGGCTGCCTGGGGCAGGCTCTGGATACTTTTCCCGATTAGAGCCTCAACAGGCAATTCTGTTTCAGAGTGCCAACTGTCTTGAGTCAAAACACACTATGCGAAGGACCTCACACGACCCAGACTCTTTCTGGCGAGTAACTGCTGATCCAGGAGTTGCACCTCATCATTGTCCAATCCCAAATTCCAGCGATTACATCTCATATTGAGATGTTATCCATGCAGATGTTACCTGCATGGAAACTCTTGCAGACAAAGAGGTGTGATTAATTGTCCTCAGCAGCTTAGTTTTGTAGAGGGTGATCATTCCTCGGAGGTTTAGAGTGAAAAGTGCGTATTTTGCAGAGATATCAATAATTGTTGACTAGCATAGCTCGTTAAAGAAGCTTGGTTACAGGAGAGGGGGCAATGATAGAAGGGCAGACCACTTAAATTAATGAAGGGGAAGGGACGTTAGTTGCTCAGGTAGTTTTGAGAGATATCAAAAACATTAAAGCATGCAAACTCTCCTATGGTAGAAAGCATGGTGGCCACTTTCCCCTTTTGAAGGATGAGCAAGCAGACATACTAATTGATACAGAAGTAGATATACCGAGTTAAATGCATTAATACACACTTTTGAGTGTGAATAATCGGTAAATAATTACATTTAATGTCACCTTATATAAAATAAAAAACATTTTTGTATGACTAATTAATTAGTAAGTAAATCAGTGGATACCACTTTAAAAACCTACAGCAATTAAATGGTACGGTTTCATATGTTTAAAAATACCGAAAGAAACGTGGATATTGAAAATCCGGCTCTTCTGGTATTTCTCACTGGAAAATACTCTAATGAACGAAATGGAGCTTGAATTCCTAAACAAGTATTTCTTGAGTACCTACCCAACGTATGAGACTCATTCATTCATTCATTTCAATCATTCACTCAATCATAGCACCAACGGGTTCATGATAAAAGGGTAGGTAACTTCAACAGTAGGATTCGGACGACCTGGTAAGCAAAGCTTCGCATCATGGCAGATACGTTTTGCAGCAAAGGATGTCATCATAGAGACAGTTCCGCTAGGACTTTTCACAGCTTGTCAGACCAAAATAGTTCGTCCACTCCAATGCTACCATGTGCCTTATCCCTGTACCGGGCAATATCCTTTCTCGTCACCATACCGATTACCTGCGAAAAATTAAGAAATTTTGTATCATAGATGTAAGGCAACGAATATAAATACAGGCTAGTGAATTTATTCCAGGTAGATACTCATGATTTTCTTCACCCTTAGCACTCCGGAAAAAAATTAGATGAAGACAGTCCAAATCCTCCTACTAAGGTCATAGACCAGCAGCACATCTTTACAATTACTCTTCCACCCTTTCTTACAACTTGTCACTGAACAGCTATCTTTAGCTTGAACGAAATGAACTTATCCACATAGATTTCAGATTAGATTTATTTTTATTAGACATAAGATTTCCCCTAACGGTCAACCACACCTCTAAATCAGCATATTTTGTCATAGACACGAAACCTTGGACAAAATCAATTTTAAATTGAACCGTTTAAATATTGAGCAAACAAAAACCACAAAACACACATCACAACACACAAATCACAATTAAGACTAAAAAATGCATTTACAGTGTTCTTTGCGCGTGGAAGTTTGTGTTATTTTATTTATTTATATTTATTTTTATATTCAACACTTCCTTGCCCTCAGATATGAAGATACCCACGTTTCGCGCTTCTTACTTTACTTTATTTCTTTTGAAAATCATCCAAAATTAGAATGGAAGCAGCAGTTACAGCTACCTCGACAATGGGAGTTTGTCAAATCACCTACAAATGCTTGTGAACAACTGATTTTAGCCCGTGGTCAGGCGGTGTAAAAAGTAGCACTTCCCTCGTGTTCCTGCAAGTCGAAATCTAGTGACATAAGAAAGAGAACCCCCTTCTTACAGAAGGTTGACATTTGTTTAGGAGAGCCTCGTGGACTGCGCTTCGGAAAAATCTAGTGACAACGAGCATAAACGCTTGCGCACGCTACTAAGAGGATGCTCGGTCAGTGTAAACAAAGCTCACGAGTTCAGATAATGAAAAGTAACGCCGTCCAAATTACAGAACGCCACATAAAATCCACAAGTCAAATATTTTTGAAACATTAGTTTTCATAGACGTATTTTTTCGAATACTTTCAAATATAAAAACCTGGAGCTACTTGAGGAAAATTTCCATGACTTAGGAAGTTTTTCCAACTCATGAAAACTTTTTACATTGTACATCGTCGAAATATTGTTTTGACAAAATGTACTAGATACTGACAAAAAAGTCTGACATCAATAATTCAGAGGCCCTTTACTGCTAAAGATAAATAAGGTAAACTAACCTCGTTAGTATCTGTGACGACGATCAAATGCCTCAACCCAAGAGCTCGGAACAGCCTGAATATTCGGGGCAGTGAAGCAGTCTAGAATCAAAGAGTCAAACAATTCTGCATCAAGTTTCAGGTTAGTACAATCCTATCGCAATCCTAACTACAATATTGGACATATAAATACAAGTAAAATCAAATTATATTGCTAAAGGTCGGGGTTTGGTAATCACTATGCAGCTCTGTCTGCTCTGCGTCCAATACAACAACGTTCAAAGAACGGAAATCTCCAAATTTTCCGTTAAAAAACGGAAATTTTTCCAAAAATTTGGTTGACTCACAAATTATGTTCAACTACTGATCTAGTAATTACAGAAAAGATCATTTCCTAGTGTATTTTGGTTTATTATTTTCAGTACTGAACCATTCTGATTTAGAATCATCACACAAAAATACATGACCCTGCGTAGGTATATACTACAAGATTCACTTACATCGTGGACTGTATATGGGGATGGGTTCATGTACGGCCTGAGGTCCAAGGTTTTGTCCATCTCATCGTTGGGAATATAAATATCCTAAAAAGAAACAACAACAAAATTAATAAATGATTAAAATAAGTGAGTTCTTACATAGTACCTACGATAAAATTCCTCAAAATATTTCAGATACTAGTAAATCAATCGACAATACACAAATCTCTTTTGTATTTAGTAGTAGACTCTTAAGAATTTTCTCATGAATGAAACTCAAGCAGTTAAGTTTTCATGACATCAACATTTCAATTAATTCTGAAGTCACCCACCACGCTCTGACGAGGGTAATTACAAGTTTGGTATTTGTTTAGAGTTAAGGCTATTGTAATGGCTTAAAAAAAAAAAAAAAAAAAAAAAGAATTTTCAAAAAGTTTTATCATTTGAATCCGTTTTTGAGCTGGGAAATAAGAATTCAAATAAGAATTAACTAGTCAAATAAATTAAGAACATTCTAATCCTACCAGATATTTACAAATAATCTTAGTCTAAGTATTCAAGTCTGTGACAAGGAGGTGAGGGACACCCAGATGATGTCCTGAAACTGAAAAGCTCCAGGCATAACCGTTACAAGAAACGAGAAGGTGCAACTATCCATTCCCATCAAACTCCCAGGGATTTCAAAAAGCAGGGGGAGGGGGAGAGAAGAGAGAGAGAGAGAGAGAGAGAAAGAAAGAAAGAAAGATAGATAGATGATTAGATGGATGAGACGGATGAGAGGGATCAGAGGGATGAGAGGTATCAGAGGGATCAGAGAGAGAGAGAGAGAGAGAGAGAGAGAGAGAGAGAGAGAGAGAGAGAGAGAGAGAGAGAGAGAGAGAGAGAGAGAGAGAGAGAGAGAGAGAGTGGAAGGAGTGGCTCGCAATAGGCAAGGCAGGGGTAAACGGTTATTTGTTTTTTACCCATGGGAGCAATGCGAGGGGAGAGGCATCAGCACAGCCAATAACAGAGGGTGGGTTCGAAATAAGTGGTTCCAAAATACACTCTGCTACCATGAGGCAAGGAAGTGATGGAATGGAGTAGTTACTCCTTCAAAGGGCTGATGCAGTTAGCCTACGACATCTAAAGGGTGTCCTGAAATCTTGGAAGCTCATTTTAACCGCGGGGGCGGCAGTTACAAAATCGAGAAAGAGTAACTATCCATTTCCATCACAATTCTTGTTGAAATATTGTATCCATGAAATAAATTTTCGGGTGTTAGCGATTTTAAGGGGTACTCTCTTTGGTATTACGGTATTAAAGTAGGTAAACTCACTGTAATAACTTCTTACTTTAATTTCGCTATATCGGGGGTAGTGGTTTCTGAACTCTGACAAACGTAAATGAGATCCTTCACTGACATATCCGTTTTCCACGTAAGCACGATGTTGAAGCAAGACAATAAGCTGAGATCTTAGAATCAGGCCTCGCAGTTTCCCTACGGTGGGTAATCCATCCTAAAAAGGTAGAAAAAAAGTTAACTGTACTTACCAGTTCAAACTAAGTTTGATGTCAGAATTGATTATTGTCATACAAGGAATAAACCAAGCTCAAATATCATTTCATTTAGAAAAATCACAAGTATAAAAGTAAAAAATGAACGTGAATTACACTTACATTCGTTTTGGATAGGGGATTAGTGTCTACTATAGGAAATCCATTATAAGTTTGGCTGGACAATGCTTCGACGATCGTCCCAACGTTTTCGATTGGCTTGAAGGCCAAGACAGGGTATGCCATGACTTGGAGAGCGTTCAACTCAATTGACATTGCAGGAGGTTCCCAAGGAAGTAATGGAACTCCTTGAAGCTGAATGTGAAGATCATAAAAGGCCTGAAAACAAGCATACACTTTTACAGACATCGATGAAGCCCAAATTGGAAACGGTGTAATCACTAGAGAGTTTTGGGAAGACAGTTTTGCTCAGGTAATCAGCTGCTGCAAGCTGTTTACGTTAAGTAAGAATTCAAAGTGATTTGAAGAGCGAATCAACTATCAAGATTAACACATTCAGCGCAGCCATCCCAGATCCGAGCCACCTCCTATTGTCTAAGGATCACGCACAGATCCTACCGACTCTGTTTTCTTCTGCAGGGGGGCTGGAGGGTCTCTGAAGTGCATTGCTAAATACTGAAAGGTATTTTGGCAACTAATAACACATTTTCCCACATCTACAACGCCAGATGATGTATTTAAATGCAAGAACTCAAATCAGATATTTTTGCATTTTTACAGCGGAAAAAGCAGCGGGCGGCGGGCGGTTTTTTGCCCATTTGTGCGCACTAAAAAAAAATCGAGTGATGATTCATTTCTTCATGAAATTTCACGTAGAATTCAAATCTGCAATAAAAATTTTGGGTTCCCATTAAAAAAACAGTTGATGTCAATCACCCACTTTTGCACTAATGCGCAACGCTCAATTTGGTTGTTTTGAAATCTACGAAAAAATTGTGAGGAATAGCACTTGTCTGAATTTTTTGCTCCGACAAATTAAAAAAAAAAATTGAATTTTTTTAAAAATTATTTCCGCCATTATTTTTTTCGTAACCTCAACTAGGTCACTGCGTACCCCACCCCTAAGGAGTAGGCGTACCCCAGGATGGGAACTGCTGAGCTAAACGTACCACCAAGGGGTACGCGTACCCCAGGTTGGGAACCACTGAGCTAAACGATCATGACAAGACATTCAAAAAGTTCAATATGGAGGCTGTAGGAAGAGCAAAAAACCAGAGATATAAAGCTAAATTATGCCAAAAGAGAACGACTTCACCCCCATGTCCACCCTGGGGAAACAGACTAGTTACTATGCAAGCTAAGCTCCTTTAACTCGTTTCTGATCCAGCATTTTACGATCTCTGAGGTTAGTCGATGATGAGCTTAGCAAATCTCGCCTTCCAAAAACCCAGTATTATAGCATAGAACCATGGAATAAGGGAGGAGGAATGATCACTCAGCTTTATTAGGTGTGCATGAATTCTCTATGTGGTGAATTTACCACCCAAAAAGCCAACAGAAATGTCTTTAACAAATACATCGCTCAGAACTACAAAACAAGAGCTCCCTAGCGGAAAGACAGGAAAGTAAGCTCACCCATTAAAGCTGGAATAGTACAGCTTTCCGAAGTCCCAGACTCACTGGCACCATAACGAGAATGACAACTTCCCTGAGGAAGATTGTCAAAGATCTTATAGAATCAAATAAGATCGATATACGATCAAACAAGATCAATCTAAACGGCGATACCGGCCGTGAAATCCGGGCTCACGGACGAAACCCAAGAGCTCCCTAGCGGCGGGCAGGGGGAACTCTCAAGTTCCCCCCACAAAACATACGCAGCGCTTGGCCGCTCCTACTCCTATCACAGAGTTCAGCTCTGACGCACAAATCTAAAGAATATAACAAACTACATGGGGCCATTCCCGAGTCACCCTCGACTCCAAAAGGGGGATAAATACGACTTTTCAAGCCCCTTAAATTACCTCTTTCTTACGCTTTCTTATCACCAGCAGTGATCTAACTCCACTGGTGAACCTAGAAAGAAGGATCAGCTTTTCAGCTAATTTATTGAGACCTTCAAGAACTTCCAGTTCTTCCTTACAGACAACAAATTCGTTGTCTATAGCTTTTCAGCTATTTTATTGAGACCTTCCAGATCTTCCAACGGGCGCAGACAACACTCTGTTGATCTCCCCGTTCAATAAGCCCTCGGCCCCGGGTTGTCTTTAGGCAACCGTCCGTGCGTCTTGAGGCCGTAACGGCAATCAAGAAGGCCTCCGGCCTTGCCGTTCCGAAATCTTCGTGGGATTCCCGGCTCCCCAGCGAAAGATTTTATCTTTCGTGCCTGGTCGAGTCCCACGCCATTGCTGCTCGCCGAAGTCGCCAAGGGAGCCTCACTCCCACGCCGGCTGAGCTCACGGGTAGGTGGCTGATCGCCGTCGCTGCTCAAAGAGGCTTCACCTCTGTACCAGCTAGATCCCCCTACACTAACTGCCCTTTTCAGGGCTTCGTTGTTCCTAGCAACAACATGGCCCGTCGGCCCCATCGTCGTTCCAACAGGAAAGACCCACGTCCTTTCAATAATCCTCTACAGGATTATAGGACCTCCACCATCCGTGGACAACACCCGGGCGATCACGCCCCTAGTTTGGTTCCCCCGGAACCAACACTACACTGTCCTCATCAGGACACGTTAACATATTTAAATTCTCCACGTAGGACAGACCAGCATAACCGGATCATGTATCCACAATAAACGGTGACCCCATATCTTTGTACAGACTACAAAGCAAACTCAAACAATAAATCCACTACACTCTAAACCACCAACATCAACACTATAAGAAGATAAGCAACAAAGACGAAAAAATTACAATAAATATGCATGTGAACTTCTGAGATCATACAGCAACATCATTATTATAGTTTATATATCCTGGAATTACCTATCTCTAGTTCAACTTCAAAAAACAAATACCATTAAGAAGCAACCGTTAGAAGAGTGAGAGGATGTCATCTCATGGATCAGTTTACAGCTGTTTTGATAAGAATTCTTTGAGAATACCGTCATTCTAAGAATGGTAATTCTATCCTATGAAATAAGGCACTGTCCAATAGCTGTGTACTTAAATTAATTAGGTAGTAGTTTATCATTCAGTTTCCTAATAATCACTTGATCAAATTTGTAATAAACGCAGCCTCTAGCCTATTGATGAAACTTGATAGTTTACTTCATGGCTCCACTAGTAGGGAGAGGACCTTTTTTCTCCCTTGTCCATGCTTCATCATGATAAGTACTTGAACAATTCACTATTTCTTCTTTCAAAGCACTGTACAGCACAATGCAGCAGATGACTGGACAAGATGTTTTTAAAGTTAGATCACTTTCTAATTCTCCTACTAGAGTAGATGTTGATTTGATTAATCGAAATCGTATTTATGGATTAGAATTTGGCTAACTGTGTACTTTCTCCAAGTTCACTTTAGAAACATCCAGAATAAGCATTATTCACCTGGTTAACATAAACTTTTCTAACGCCTTTTACAGTTGACTGATGAAAGTATCCTGTCGCTTATTTGTACATTGAGCTAGAGGAAAGAAGACAGATCGCCTGAACGCTCACCCTAAATGTTTATGTAAATACCAACCGATCTTCAAAACCGTACTAATCAAATGCCGAACCGGCCAAATGCCAAATCATCAACAGTGTAAAAGTAGATATTACCAAGTGAAACTCACCTCTGTGAAGTAGTCACCGACCCATTTAGCAGTCATGAGGGTGATCATCAGTGGTAGACCAAAGCTGATGTTGCCCGTTGCTTCTATGAGAATAATTGTCAAACTTATCGTCATCCTCACAACGCCACCAAGTTGAGCAGCAGCACCAATAAGAGCATACTTCCCCGGATCTACCCACGCCTGAAAATTAAGATACCTATTTTGTCAACGGGAGAGACTCTTATTTTAGCACTTCTTTAGAATGGCTTCAACACTTAAGAAAATAGCGTTCTCGAAAGTATTCAACAGTGAAATCCGTTTTGGAGCATTCTAGAATGATTCCACGATTTTAGTACTAAATAATGCCATATGTATTTTCCCCCCTCTCTAAAATGTATGGAGAAATTTTGATTGTAAATTACTCGTAATTGTCCAATATTACCCATGATCAAGAAAAAACTTTAAAAGCGAAAATAGGGGAAATCCGTTTTTTCATTAATGGATAAAGCGTTTTGGATCAAATTTACAGAAATTACTGCTTTAGTAGCTAAAAATATTTTAACAGACCTTTTTCATGCCCTTCATGCTTTATCAGTTAGGTATTGACGAATGACAGGCGAAAATGGACAACAAATCAAGATACACAAGATGACATTTTCAAGGAAGAAATTTCTGAGGAAATTATGAGAACTTACAGCGTTAGTGAATACGTGACCCAAGAGCTTGCCAGTAAGTCTACCCCAACCTGCTCCAGCCAAAAGGCAAGGTATGAAGATTCCAGCTGATACACTGATGCCGTACGTCCATATGGACAGAGCAAGGTAAGCAAGAGTAAACACGATCAGTGTCTGAGCACTCTGGGAACCTATAAGTCAAGTTTCGTAGTGTGAAAACATGTTATTGATAAAACTAGTATTTTAAGGTGTATCAACTAACAAAATATTACTATGAAAAGTGACACTTATGTAACTTTTTCTTTTTTTTTTAAATTTGTCCAATTTAAAGTGCTCAAAAAGTGCTGGACAACGAACTCAACCTTTCATTTGGAAAGCTTGATAAGACGGCTAGAGTTACCGTTGCCTTGTGTTCTCCGAAGCTAATTTCTTTTATATACAACCTATCAAGCTGAAATTCCAAATGGAGGCCTCTTGAGACATCCAGAAACGAATCATCAAATCTGAAGCCCCTTAGTCAGCTGAGTGAACTCCGGAGCTAATTTCTTTGATACTCAACCTATGAAGCTGAAAAATATTGATCTAAAACTATTGCCATGGTTGATTTTTGTATTTAAACTGAAGACTTAGACCTTGTAGAAACTTACTGTAGTAACTTAACATACGCACCTGGCTCATCATGAAAAAGAGCTCTGACGCTGTTTTCGGGGTTCTGTAGCCATAATGCAGCAACAGCATTGTACTCTCCATCACTACAATACATCTGTACGTTGAAACAATAAAGTTAGTAAACTGAAACATGGTTAGTGAATAGTAAAGTCAAACTGCATCATTACATTATGGTTTGCCGGAACAGAAGGTATACACATCAAATATCACAGTGCACGGCTGGATACACCAACTCAGTCAAAATAGAAAGAAAACTGTATCATTGGACTAGGCAACAAATTCAGAACTCATCACATACCTGTATAGGATGATCGGTAGGGTCTGTACCTAATGGTCTACAATCATTCACCAAATATACCATCATCATGCCGACCGTAGCTGTAACAGCAGCAACTATAATTGCTTCTAGAACCTTCAACCAACGTGCACGGATGTACCTGAGGACAAACGTTGGTAAGTAAATTAACTAGACCCAGTAATGACACTCGATATAATAAATAAATTTAGAGTATTGCCATGAGTATTTTTGTCAAACTAATAGGAAATTTCGGAAAAGAATAAAAGAGAATGAAGAGAATTTCACTATCAATAAGGTTAAAGAGAATAAGAGGTTAATTAGGTTATTAGAGAATCCAATCATAGCTATAATTTAATTTGGATTTGACAGATAGAGAGTTTGTAGGATTCTTCACTTTTTCCAAAGAGAGGTATGTTGAACCCACTTGAAAAATTCCTAATTATTAAAGATAACAGGTCTAGTAAATGTTCCAGTGAGTGCTATTCTCTCAATATATGCCTAGTATTTGCAAATAGAGTTAATCTTTTTGCAAATCAAATTAATCTTTTTGCAAATCAAATTTATCTTTGATAAATTGAAATTTGATTTAATCTTTTTACAGATAAATTTAATCTTTTTACGAATAAAGTTAATCTTTTTCCGTCGTTTTTGACAAACTTTCCATGTTGTGTTATGGACGTATGTAGACTTGAAAAAAAAAGGGAAAAACCCTCGAATGACAAGCTTGCATAATAAGGTAACTTTTTTTTTCTAACAGTGAATTAGGGGTGTCCGGAAAGTTTGTCGAATTATCTTGGTTCAAGATATGGAAACCAACGTTAAACTCCCGAAAACGGTACACTTTCCGGGTACCCTTAATTCACTGTTAGAAAGAAGTTACCTTATTATCCTTTCTTGTCATTCGAGGTTTTTTTTTTTTTTAAAAGTCTAGATACGTCCATAACACAACATTTTAAGTCACCATACACAACATTTTCCATAACACAACATTTTACTTCAGTTTATAGTATTTGCAAAAAGATTAACTTTATTTGTAAAAAGATTAAAATTATCTGTAAAAAGATTAAATTTATTTGTAAAAAGTTTAATTAAATTTGCCAAAAGATTAATTTGATTTGCAAAAATATCAACTCTATTTGCAAATACTATAGTTCACCAATATATTGGGGTTCATATCTGTCTTGTTCTTTTCCCTTTTCACTTTGTTTGCACTTTGATTTCCAGCCCTACATTACATTCATTCATGGAGATTTGTGAGAGTGGTGGATCAGTAACGAATGTGGTGGGAGCTGGTGGGCACCTGCTGACCAAAATGACGGGTGGGTGGGCAATTCAGATCCGCTTTTCGGTTCCTTCAAAAACAATTCATTATCAGCTCAGGTAGTGAGCTCGAACACTTTTAGGTTATGTAAGTCATCTAAGAAGGAGAAATATATTATTCAGGATGGAGATACCTCATGCGAAAAACGATGAGCTTGTAGTTGATGTGAATGTACACTGAACCGAGAATACCTCCTATTGCGCCCATGATCATGTACAGAATTAGTTCAAAAATCTCATAATTGAGAGACTCGAAATGCCCAAAGTTGAGAAGACCATAGAAGGTTAACTGCCCTGCAAAAAGAGACGTACTATATGAGTATAAAACATTTCCAAACAAACTACAAATTTTACGATTACAATATGATAAGAAAAACTATGTGACTGTCAACTTTTTATTCCATCACACCATTTATGCATTATTCAATTTAATATCCAAGATTTCCAATGAAAGCAGAGGCTTTTTAAAGATAGTCTTCACCGTTACGATAAATATTAATTTAATGTTAATTTTCTATTTTCCAGAGACCTGGGAGGGGTCAGTTTCCCCTCTGCTGCACCAAAACCATGGTCATGGTGCGGAAATTTGATATTTTGTTGAATACTAACTACTGATTATGGCATACAGAAAAAAGATGTTCAGTAAACGTTGATCAGTATCAGCTGAGATCACCCACAGACCATTCTCACAATCACCCTGAAACTTGGTTGATACAGAAATCACTGCAATAAATACAAACAAAGTTGTCAAGACATGTTCCCTGTCTCCACTCCTCTTCGTCCTCCAAGGATTACAATAAGCGGTCATCATTGTATTGAGAGAATGTAAAGGCAACTTAGTCATGGGATTTAGAAGCGACGGTGGGACCTATATAAAACCAGCAAGGCACTGGCGAAACTCATGCTGGAGTCAGGGAACATCGTATAAATAGAGCACCAGCCCTCCATCTTACTTATGCTCAAAGGCAAGTATCTCTGTCACTATATTTTGGGACTCTCTTGTATATGAGTGAGATCATCTCGAAACTGCACCTACATTCAGCACACAAGGAATGTGTGTTCAGCGGAATCTTCCTCTCCAGTACATACATTCGCCATCTCTTGCCTTTCCAATTTTCTTCAGAAAACTCAGAAAGTATCTACCTGTCGAGTCTGACTTATATTAAATGGAGTTTTCATTCGATAAACATATGGGAACCGACTGACTTGCAATCAGAGGACAGGAGAGAGCAGAGAGGAGAAGGGCATCAAGCCCAGAAGAAGGGAGGCACCGAGTCTATAAAACTGCTTGCATGCCAGTCGGGAGCAACCATTATCGCATTCAAACTCAACAAGTTCAAATATTGTGTCCATCAAGGACTACGGGTGTTCATTTCCCTACCTGAAGCCCACCAGCTTCTTCCGTCATCATCTAAAACGAGATGACTAATCAAGGCTCCGGAGCTTTGCCCTTCTCTCCAGCAAGAAACACAGTGCCTTGATTATTACCAGAGCTCCTGGCACTTGTCTTGCCGCCTCCAAGTACAATGATACCTCAAGCAACCAGGCTCTAGAGACTCGTCCCACACACACATCATTATGATGGTACCTAGAGGAATCAGGCTCCGGGTTGATACCCACCAGTCTCTGATCATTTGTCTGGCAGTGCCCTGGCTGCTCTAGGGGAAATGATCAACCTCCATCTCTTCATGTTTTAGAAAGTTAAAGGTCGATAGGGCTTCACTAGTTCAGGTTCTAACTCTTTCCTAGTTTTCTCTTAGTTCAAATTTTCTTTCAAGTCACTAGATTCACTTAGCACGAATACATCACTTAGCTCAACCTCTCACCCGTACATATCACAACAGTACCCATGTTCCGTTAGGAATTGAGTTAAGTAATCATTCACGTCACCGTGCCTCCTTTCTAACCCTTCCTGATCTAATGTCCATCGTCTTCTGGTTTCACTACCGCATTTACTCTACCATCTCTGGAGAGTCTTTTCACTTTCTTCCATCTTGGTCGGTGTTCTTAGTACGGCCTCATTCCTGTTGTGGTAGGTATATACTCATTTCAAGGTGATTCCCCTCATAAGGTTAACGGTTTTATCCCTGAGACGGTCATTGGGAAGATTATTGAAAAGAAAGAGTCCTGGGATGCTGCATGCAACTTCGTGTTGACAGAGCTCAAAGACAGAGAAGAAAATTGATATAGATAAAAGTAACAATAGGAATAGCCTGTGACTTGGTAGGACCTCCCCAAAGTAATACTGAATCTGAATAGAGTCCCAGGGTGGCCTTAAGCGAGAATATGAGGTTATGGTTTTAGTTGGTAGGAGTCCAAAACTGTTCTGTGGTACCAAAGTTTGTGCGTAATGCCCCCCCCCCCCTTATTAAACAACCCCCTCTTGTATATCATTCCCGCCCTCCTAAATTCCTTAATCTAACACCACCCCCACCGTTGGTTAATTTCCTTTTGAAATCTGCAGCTTGATTTAGATCGCAAATGAGAAGCAGGAAATAGTGGGGAGCTATCATTCATGGAGTAGCAACCATCTTGGATGCATTTTCAAACAAACCACTCATAATTGTTTTCGTTGCTTATTCAGGTACTTTCTTTTCTTAATTCTTCATTATTACTAAGGGTCTTTGGAGAGTGGAAGAAAAGAGAAAGTTGGCGAATGAAAGCGTCTGACAGAGAAATCAAACTGGGTCGGTTTCGCTGCTTTGATTTTTCCTCAAAACTTGGCAGCCAAACTCCACTCTACCAACCTGCCTTCCTAAAACAGTTTGATTTCGACGCTTTGCTTGTTGCTCCTCCACTCAGCGAGTATCCTAATAATGGAAAGCTTACATAAAGAGTAAGCATACACCGCTACACCTGCAACCTCAGATGTGCTTCCCCTTGGGTGCTTCCATATCAGAGCTCAACGCAGTGGCGTAGCAAAGCAATTTATCACGGAGGGGCAACAACAACAGCCAAAGATTATATATGTAACTATAGTATAAATATGTATGGTGGGTACTACTAGTCACAAAGAGGGCATTGTAGCATGTATACAGGGTGTCCCACGGAAAGGTTACTCCCCCCCCCCCCTCATTTCCCCTGAATTCAGCGTAAAAAATTATGAAGAATGATGTTCTTCATAATTTTTTAAGTAGATCTCAGGAAAAATACTTTCGCGCTCGCCACTTGCACCAGAAGTTTAGCAATTAGCAAAGCAAATGTAAAATCACTGAAATACCTTATATCTGCACAAAACCGAAAATCCAAATTTAAAGGTCATATAAAATCAATGGAAATCTGATATATAATAAATTATAACGAAGAGGAGAATGTAAGAAGTAGATGGGAAAAAGCGTTGCTTTGTACGACGCACAATAGGTATATTATCTTGTACTTTGTCCCGAACGAACCTGGAAGTGACAATCGGTATTTTTACCCATCTGATTTCGCAGAGGAGAAATGGTTGATTGCAAAGGTTCATTGTTGAAAAAAATTAAGCGAAAACAATCACTTAAGAATTAAGTAATTTGAATTTGAGTCTTAGGTACCTACCTACCTACCGAGAGAAAATGAACATAAAAGTAATCATTATGTAGGGAGACGAATAGGGAAGAGCAGACACATTGTATTATTTTTACAGCATAACCTTACGTACCTTAAATTAAGGTAGGTAATTAACCCTTCTTTTAATGGACACAAAAAGAACATTCTTACCAAACTAAATCTGTCTTTATTATGAGAAAATGCTCATGAACTGGGGAGCTCTTGGCTTATCATTGACTTACCGTTTCCAATCCAATCGTCTTTGTAGATCTTGATGTATCCCTCCAAGGGGTTCATAACTCGTAACTTTAGCACTCACTTTTACACTAATTACGGTTCCTTTCATGTTAAACATTGTATGACAATTACCACGGAATAAGATACAGGATGTAGGGCATTAAACGTTGATGAGAGACATCAAAAAATCACAAAAAGTAAACAAACTGAAGTAAAATGATTTATCGGTTGGTTCACATATCGATTCTTTCAATCGTTTCCATTCGACTATGGATATTTCAATCACCACAGCACAGACATTTTTTAGTCCGTGTAAGATTCTATTAATTTTATTTTACCGTTATTCCTACTGGGACACCAAAAATCAGGGATAATTGAAGACTTTTATGAGTTATAAAACTTATTGATGGTAAGAAGGACGCAATCGATGCTACTGCATTGAATCGATCAATCAAACGTGAATCGGAGGGCTGTGAAGGTGGAGAAAGGTAGGGGCAATGAGAGAGGGGCAAAAATGACTTATGGCTACCAGGAGGGAAATGAGGAAGGGCGCCCCCCCCCCCCCCTCAGAAGAGGGGGAACAACGTAATTTCAAAATTGTTTCACTTTATAGTATCGAGCGTACCATTATTTTTACTGTAGTTATTTCGCTTCTGTTGGATGGACATTATGGGCAATTGTATTATCCACAGCGTTTGGCCCTCCCTGGAACCAGCCTTGGAGGAGCGTTCTAAGTTGCTAGGTAACTGGAACCACATAACAGGCGTGCTTTGCGGGTTGCATTCTCGAACTCACCGTAATTGGTACTGACGTTAGTAACGTGAAATTATAATTATTGTTCACGCAGCATCTCCGTTTCAAGAAGAACTGTTACATCCTCTGTGATCGTGGGGGGCTCTGCCCACCCTGCCCCTCCTCAAATTACGCCACTGGCTCAACGTGAGTGACGGAATGACATAAATGTCACACTGCTGCAGTTCAAATACTTACAAAGCGTACACTAATCTTACACATTCTATCATATTCTTACCTGGGACCCCGTGATATGTACTAAGTACAACGTTCAGAGTAAAAGCCGAAACTGAAGAAGCAAAGAATATCCTCCAAGTCAAACTTTGATTCCAGAAACTACTTCCTTCCTCCAAGCTGAAGAGGACCCCACCTGGAAGGACACTTTTGATGAATGAACATATTTTGAGTTATGTAATCACAATGGCAGCCACAAAAAATCTAACCCTTATTTTTAATTCAGAACATAAACTAGTATTCATCAGGATATTTATAAGATGTTGATCAGTTGTTTGCAGTGTCTCCCACTCATTAATTTTGAAAACAAAATTAAAATAGCTACAGCCATTTCTAAGCCCTTTTCACTGATACGCTAAGAAATTATGTAAGCGAGAAAGGCAAGAAAACTTGGATAACACTCATCAAGTGTTCTCCGTAAATCTCAATGATGTAAAGACTACCCAACATTTTATTAGCCGTAAAATAACTTTTGGTAATAACAAACAAACCATATGAATCTATATTTTAACCAATCAAAACAAACAGTATGTTATATTATTGTATTACATTTGTATTATCTTGTATTATGTTATATTATTGATTATTGCATAAACAAAATTAAATTATCCAAAATTCAAATATTACGTAAAGAGCAAGACTTGGACAGTCTACTGCCCTTAAGGGAAACCAGACTGAAATTTAAATATTACACAAAAAATTAACAATATAATCAATTTTATTAACGTTGGTCATATCATTTTATCGTTCGAGGGATCTAATGAACACTCAGCACTGATAGGGAAGAAAAAGAACCCCAAAGGAATGGAGAAGTTTGAAATAAATAGAACAGGCCTCCAGGAAGAAGACAGTTTTTTTCAAAAGCGCAATAGAAATATTATTTTATTAACTAGCCGCTCTGGCTCTCTTCGCTCGCCTCCACGTCCAGCCGGGGGGCAAGCCCCCCAAAACCCTCCATTAAGTTGCTCGCTTCGCTCGCAAGGAGTGGCTGTGTACATTCGATAGTCTTCCCCCCTCCCCCCCTCATTTAGGTGTATTACAATTGAAACATGTGGGGATTTTGCTCGCTTTGCTTACAAACGGTAGGTCCCTAAGGGTATGTTTAACGTATGTAGGGGATGTTGCTTGTGTACTGAATTGAAACCCCCTAGTCGTGGACTTTCGTTTGAGACCACACACTGATTTTCCAGTTTTCCTACCCCCTACCCCTCACAGTCACCCCTTACTGAGCAAGGGTTACGCAATTTTGATGTGGCCTACATTTTGCGCCGGAAGTGGCTGGTCATGTTGAAAAAAGAATCGCGCAAATCGGTCAATCCGTTCAAAAGTTATGGAGGTACCCACAAACAGACACTACTTCACTTTATTAATATAAAGAATTTTGAAAATTACTTTTCTTAAATATAACGTAGATGATATTTTAAAATACGTTTGTTGTCAAGTAAGGAAGTCTATTAAACTGAGTGGTTAGAATTTATTCTAATCAATAACCTACTTATATGCATCTTACTCTTACCTACTTCTTTAACAATTTAGACATAAAATTCAAACAACTTAGAGGATCAGGTGATTGTATCCTTAGAGTTTTGTGACAGTTCTGGACCAATTTTAGAAATTGATCGTAGGGAACTGTTACTTAAGTTCAAAAGAACTACCAACAGAATCCAGTTTCCTGTCATAGCAAGCCTTCAGGGAAAGACTCGTTCGTATTGAGCGTAAAGCGATTTATTATTCATACCTCGATACATCTTACATTTATATGTATTACCCCTTTTTGCTATCTTCACCCCTGAGGTATCATCTTACCACAAATTACATTTTAATCTATTTTTCTCAACATTAGATTAATTAAAAAATCCAATTCTGATTCCTTTCTTCAGAGCGCAATTTGAAAAAATGTGTATTACATTTCAAAGTTATTGAATTTCCTATTTCATTTTATAACCCTTTACCTAGATAGATATAACCATTTGTTATAGAAAAACTGGAAATTTAATTGAGTAGGGTAGCATTGAGAATGACCGCCAGTCATAAAAATTACTTAGATTGGCACAGTTTCCTTTACTATTTACTGGGAATAAAAACTAGGTGGAAATTTCAAATTTAGCTTACACAATAATAATTTTTCCTAAGAATGTATTGAGCGTAATTAAGAAGAATTTAAGTTACGTAAGAGAAAACATACCAATAGGAGAACCGAAAGCAGCTGCAACGCCTGCTGCCGCTCCACCCGACACAAAATCCCTTTTCTCATGATCTTCCCTGAAGTATCGGAACATTCTGAAATCTGATCTGATAGATGTGCTCTTCCCTTGTGATATACCTGCGGCTATGACGGCTCCAGTATGAATCATAGGTCCTTCCTACGAGTTTAAAAATAAATGTATTATAATATTAAACTATCAAATAACATAACAAATTGGTAGATATCTAATTAGGGGACCCAGGTTTCTACATAGAAATTGCCAAAGACTTGGGGATCAATCGTTCGACGGTGACAAATACGATCCCAGAGAAATAGATTGTCGAGAAACACGAAAAGGTAGGGGAGCTGGAAAGGCTGTTGCTAGGCAACTATCACCGTGCGTCAAGATAATGCACGGGTAATCGAATGGGCAATGCTAATTATCCTTTAAGCATTTACTACCTTAGCAAAAGGTTATTCACATGAAAATGAGCATTTGCTATAGCCTGGACCTTTTTCTTGACACTTTATGCTTTTGCTAGCTAGCAAATGATCTAAGCAAATGCTTAGGTTTCATTTACACCGCCCATTAGGCCGATTTCACCTGAATTCATTTTCCCATTTGAATGAATATTTTTTACATTGAGGTGAACATTTTTCAAGTTTGAACTAAACATTAGTACTTGGTTGTTATTTAAGAGAATCGCATTTAATATTTGTGATTTTCCGTATCAATTAGTTATAAGTGAATGTTTTAACGGGAACTTCATAAAAACTCGGTGATATCATTATTGACTAGACGGTTACACTTCAACGTGGCGTCATTGAGTGGGCAGGTGTAGGCAATTCAAGAGTTAGGTATTGCAAGGGGCGCATCATCATAATACGAGAAGGACGTGAAAAATGCATTAGGTGATTTCAGTGGAACCTATAATGACTAACTGCTGAATAACTTGCGAACAGTAACGAATAAGAACAAATATTGGTCAATTCATAAAGAATAAATAAAAAACAGAACAAAGAAGAATATGATTAGAACAAACTAAAATTCTGCAAATTATTACAAAAAGGTTTAATATTTCTTTATTAGATTGCCCTTCTAAGATCAAAGATCCATAGAAAAAAAAACCTAAACCCTACAAACTTATTTCTGTTCTAGAACCAAAAATTTCAACCATGTATCATGTTTTCTCCTCGATATTGATTCGAAATTCTATGAACTGTTGTAAACAATTATTTATATAACCATGCTCATAACTCAGTTTGTTGGACACGCACTTCGCAGTAGTTAACATAATATTGTTGGATAAATCGAGAGCTTTCGAACGAATGGTCAACGAATTTTGTGGGATGAAAAACGACGAAGTACCATTTCCCTAGCAACGACTCGGTTGTAGGCGGAAATCACTGTAACACTATATGTTTCGTGCGCGGAAAAAAATTGACTCGCAAAATTGACTAGGACCCCAGGGCTAAAACATGATACATGTTAAAACTTGAGTTAAGACGATCCTGACAGTACATGTTTCTTTCTACTATTCATGAAATTAGAGTCAATGTTATCAGAAGACTATCTGGTTGCAGCTTTGCTTACTTTTCCCCCTGTTAGGCCGCCAACCACAGTGCAAACGACTCCGACAGCTTTCACGACGAGTGTCTTCATTCGCACCAACCTTGGGATCTTCACTCCATTTAAATAACACTTGACTTGAGGGATTCCACTCCCGGCTGCTACAGGCTATGGAGAAATTATTTTTACGTCAAACAACTTCGATAGACTAGACGTTAAACTAGATCGTTCAATTTCCACAGAAAGCGTTGGTTCAACTCAGTTACAATTGTAAATATTTGATGAGACTTAACTAACTTAGTTCCCATAGAATGCGAGATCCTAGGTTCACATTCAAAATGTTACTGATTTGGGGGGAGGGGGTTAATGCATATTTATTTACTGGCACCTGTGCAGGGGTAGGTAAGGTCTATAATATGGGGGGGGGGGGGGGTCAATCTTTTTTTGGATTTGTTAGACATTGAGAAAAGATTATTAGGGGGTGTCTAGAGATGGTTAGGATGGGCGGGGGTAGTTCAGGCAGCAGATGATGAGAAAATTATGAAAATACGCCAGTAATAAGAAATGCGGGTAAGCCGCACTCCTCCTGCTTTTTGAACGTCTACTATCGATAGATAGAAGTAAATAACTCATGAGTCACATTACAAGAACATTTGGCCAGATACGACTTACCTCAATATAAGCTACTATGAATGAGCCGAAGAAAACGAAAGCAGTGTTCAGACCCACCCAAATCAAGAACGGCTGGTACAGGCAATCATCCGTCACGCACTTGTCCAAAGCTACAACATCGTAGATCACAATACGAATAGAAAGGAGGTAACTTCAGAAGATGGAATAAGTAGGGCATTACTGATATTCAAACCAAACTGCTTCATTAGGCGAGTATGCACCTACCAAATACATAAATATGTGATAATTCAATTACATGAAGGAAAGGAAAGGAAATAAACTATACCTTCTTTGATCATTCCATATTTGATAAGACCTAGTTTGTCGATTGCTATGTCAATGCTTACACCAACCATTGCAGTCAGGATTCCAATCAGTAAAAAAATTAACCATCTGGATACCATTTTTCGTGCGAGCAAATTATGTGTGCTGCTCCTAACTTCCTCAAGAAGGACTTTATTTTCGCATATGTCATAGTCTAAACTCTGCAAAAGGAAAGAAACAACTCATTAAAGCTTATTGAGTACATAATAAAATGTGATTGTACGGTGCAATACAATTATTTTCCCATTTTTAAACTCATTCACACAAGTACTTATATATAATGTGGTGATATGATATACAATGACATCTAAAATTGAAGATAAAATAGATAGGTACCTAATACAATCTAAATAAGCATAATTTTATATTCACCTCATCTCGTCTTCCTTATCTTATACTCACAGGTTTAGGGGTTATATCATAAAAACTGTATGATCAATGTCAAAATTTAACAGGAAATTGAGCCCTACGCTGATCAACTGTTCGGAATTTTCTACCTTCCAAATTCTAAATTGATATCCACATTTTTGACACTGAAACTTATTAATCAAGGGGGCACCGTAAAGTCTCCAAAAGCAAACCGACTGGCGCCTTTCCATCGTATTACAACTGATTTTTTGAACATCAAGAAAAATCTACTCTATTCACCGATTTTTGACATCTAGCTCTTGATTATTAACCGAAATACGAGTCCTACGCCTCCACTACTAGCACGTAATGTTCAGCGAGCCCAAAAACATAAAATAATGGGATAAAAAGGGCTTCAGGGCGTTAAATTTTGATTTCGTAGCTACTGGTAAGTATAGAGCGGTTACCATTAAAAAAGCTAACTCGGCTCTTGAGCAGATATTTCCAAAAGGACAATATATTATAGGACGAAATTGGTCTTGTTACATTCGGAACAAGCCAGAAAAGAAGGTCCGAAGCAGAAAAGGCCGGCAAACAAATTTTTTCCCAGTCAAAACTAGATAAAAACGGCAAAAAATGCCTTTTTTCCATCACTTATTTGGACTGATTTCTTGAATATCAAAAGAAATACAGCTTCTGCGCTTGCAATAATGGCGGCTTCGTGTTCCGTGACACCGAAAACATTGGAATAGAGTATAAAAAGTGTCCAGACGCATGGATCTTTCATGTCCTAACCGTATTTTTGTCCTAAGCGTCTAGTGTTCTAAAATCGATAATTCAATTATCAAAAAACGGGTTTGGGAGACCTCAAGGAGTTATCGGTTCGGAGTGAAATTTTCAGTTGTTCCTCGCATCTAATGCAATCATCTGAGCTTTGAGCCCCTCAAAAATTCGAACTTTCGTTTTTTTCGTTGTCAGTCTATTGCACATACGCAAGAATGAGAAGCACCCTTGTTTCTCACAAGGTGTTGAACAACCTCGAGGATTTAAAGATGGAACCTTAACAGGTTCCACATCACCCTTTTCACGATTGGCTATGTAGGATTTTCCACTATCTCTTAAACTTTTAGCTTCTTATCATTCCACTCCACGAACTTAACAACGCGTTTACGATTACAGACGACTTCTAAATCGCTAGTAGAAAATCCATGGTGGAAATAATGTTTACAACTTTACAGTATTCAGTTTTCAAGATCAAAAACCGCACAAAAAGCAGTACGTCGTAGCGTTGCTAGAAAGACAGGCGACAACATGGAACGTTTTTCCACCAAACTCGAGAGCCATTTCCAATTTTCCAACATGTTTTAAACTATCAAACGGTGTACAAACCAACTACTTCAAGGTTGGATTCGATCAGGCAAGCAACATAGAACATTTTTGAATCAAAAACCGATTTGGTGGACAAAAATTACATGCAAAGTTTTTCTAGCCACCCATTCAATTGGTAAATGGTACCTACCTAAATTTGAAAATTTTGGAATTTGAAAAGTCCAGAGGAACAAAATCAGTATATTGCCGCAAGAATCATCAAAATCGGTTCACTATTTGACCGAGAAAAGTTGAAAAAACCGCATATATACCATCCGGCGCCCGCTTGAATGCTATATTGAGTCTAATCGTTAGTTTGTTAGATTCTTTATTTTTGAGTTTACATCTGGGCATTAATTAATTGTAATACGATTTTGCACAAAGATGGTTATTTTATTGGAAAATCTCCGCACAAGCCATTATTCTGTGACGGAAAAAATTAGTTCAAATATCGTGAATCAGATAAAATTTATCTTCCTTCAGCTTCAGTTCTGACACTATGGTTGACTTTAGTAGTGAAAGCCTGATTATTTTGCACCATCACATAGCCGGCGCTTGCATGCTTAAGCTCATAAACACACACCACAAATATATATATAAATAAAGAATTCAATTATTTTAATTAATTAATTTAACTATTAATATATAGACAGAATTTAAGAGATGTAAGGTCGTATAATGCTCATAATTAGTCTGCTAACCTCGTATTTCGCTGAGAGTACGTCTCGTGTACCGGTTACAACGGTTTTAGTGATGCGGCTTTCCTTGGGCGGAAGGATGATTGGGTCGGGTACAGGACCGTCCGTAGAATCACCATAAATGGACTGGTTCTAGAAATACCAACAAAACGATAAATTAAAACTCTTCAGGAGATCACGAGAGGTCTGTAGAGACAAAATTCTATTCACTCTACAATCATAGCAAAAAAAACGTTACATTAAGGTTGATAATTCCACAAAAAAAAATTCAGCGACAAAAACCTTTTAGATTATGTGATGTCCTTTCATTGGTAAGGACAATATAGAGAGCAATAAAGCGGTATGTCAAAGAGTGCTCGAATTTCATAGAATCGCTTCCGAGTCTACCTGCAGGTAGATGGCGGCTTTTGTTTATTAGAAAAAAAAAAAAAAAAAAAAGTCACTTTGCCAGATTTTTATTTACGATAACTGTCTTTGGAAGGTATGCTCGCACTTTACATTATATTATCATAGTCAATGGAGTTGAGAAATATTCAAGTCCTCTAAGTAGGATTTCACTAAAACCCGGAACGGCACTGGCGATGGTTCACCTTGCAGAACACACGTCTACTCCAATCTACTTCTTGTCTGGTCGAGCAACCAGCAGCCAAACACCAGGTGACTCCAACTTTGAATGGCATCTGAACAGGAACACAGCGGGGTCTGTCGAAGATAGAAGCGATTCGGTTTGCCCTGGTTCTCCCGTGTCCGCTCAACAACAGTGTCAACCTCAATGAAATGGGCATGTTTATACGAATCTGATCAGAAACAGTGGGTGAAAACTTTGTAAACACTCCAACAGTAGTTGCCTGCCATATCAGCTCCCGTTCCTCCACCCTTCGAGACCTCTGGTCAAGCACAACTCTAGATTTTAGGATCAGAGAATATGCCACTTGGAGGTCATGACTTCATGCAGCTTCTTTTGCACGTTGATCTGCCTGCTCATTTTCCACAGTCCCCACATGTCCTCGGGCCACCCTGCTCTCTCAAAACCAAAGCTTCAGCCTGGTTATTTGAGCATAGTCTTCCCAATTTAAACTTTGGTCCCATTTGATGTGTGATTGAAAACCCTGTATTGTTTATCCGATACTTGAATCAAAAGATTGGCTAATCGTAAAATACTGCGATTCCCTCAAATTGAAAAAGATTTTTGTTTAAGCGATTCAACATATCGTAACTAAAGGAGTGTCATAACTTAACTCTTCTTAGCAGTACGACTAAACTTAAAACCAAGTTGAGTGTGGCACACAGTTTTTTCGAATCCATAGTACGATTGTGTCTATCATTGAAATGTGTTCAAACACAGGAATTAGACATTTGGATTGATATACCAAAATCTATGCGGGAGCACTTTCTGAAAGTCTCGATCCCAACTCCCACAATCCATGGTGAATCCGTCGAAATTTAACACTAATGAAGTTATGCAAACACAATAATTTTAATTTATCTCATGCGCAGGGGCAACATTCGATTTAACAGCAATGAAATGCATAGGGGCCCATATAGACCCTAACCCACACAATCCCTGAGAATTTGATCGGCATATAGAATGGAAACTATCTTGTTACAAGAATTTTACGTTTTCGCATGCACAGGTGACTCCATTTATCCTGCAGCGATGAAATCTACATGGTACCATCTAGAGCCCAACACGCATAACCTAGGAAACTCCCTCAAAATAGTAACGAATGGTAGCTTTTGGCCGTTGTATACCTACCTACGGCTCAGTGGACACACAGACTGACTCGAAACAACAAATAGCACCAACCTCTGATTTTGGAATTTGTCCAGGCCCCAGTAGTGATACTATTGGTGGCTAAGTAGGTTTAGATACTAAAATTAAATCAAGTAAGATTTCAAGATGGGTGAAGAATTACATCAAGTGTAGTGCGATATGTTACAGATCTTAAAAATGTTGCGTTGCCAAGTGAAAAATGTGAAAATTTATGGTGTTTGTACTCAATTGTATTTTTCAATAAAAGAAAACGCCGCAAATTATAACACAAAGGTTCATTATTTCAATAATATATAGCTCTTAACCGCAGATCAGTGGTCTGTATTATATAAGTTAGGCATCACATGTGTACAGACAGATTTAAGAACCAGCTGAATTGGTATGATAAGCCTACTCCTGCATGCCAGTCACTTTACGAATAATACGCACGTTGAAGATTTTTCCCAACAATTAAACCCTTCTGGAGTGTGAACTGATAGCCGTGCAATGCTCCGATGCTCTCACTCGATTCATTGGCCTGATTGTGAGTTCTATCTAAATCAAACGAAAATCACCCTTTTGTATAGAAAGTTTTTGAGATCCAGAGTTTTTAATAGTTCATTCCTTAAATTTCACCTTGGGGTTGATTGAAAGTAATGACGAGATCACAGAGACATCCCCGGGCAATTTATTATATTATTGTATTGTATTGTATTGATGTATTATATTTTTGAGCCGAGTTTCGTAACTATTTTGCTTCAGCAGTTACGGAGAAAAGTTTCGGACGGCGGATGGATCAAATGTTTTTTTTTTTTTCAGATATAAGTATCTTGAAACGTAAGTTCACGTAAGTTTAACCTCCCTTCAAGAGATTCAAGGAGGTTAAACTTTTTTTCCGATTACCAACAACAGTTTATTATTGAAAATAATAAGCCATAATACATCTGTTAAAAAAAGGAGTTTTTAAATAAAAAAGAACGTTCTTTTAATTTTGACTCAATTGTTTTTACTTCAAAATCAAGTGTTATTTCCAGCCTTTTAGCATTTTTAATTAATAGTAATGTGAAGATTTGATGGACTATAGGTGAAATTGTTAATGAGAATGGTAAGGTTGTTCTGGTCGGCCCGGGGGCGACCTCCTTGACAGTGACTCCTCTTTAGTTGAATTTTTGGAAAAAAGTGAGATAGACATCTGAGACTATTAGTTGTTCAAGCAAATCAAAGAGTTTTGGGAAATAAGAAAGAAGGAAAAACAAAGAACGAAAAACAAGAGAAAACAGCTGGAAGGAGTAGGGGGTTTTGGCCGGTCCGGAGGCGGTCCCCTTGACAATCAATCCTCCAGGATGTGTGGAGAGTCTCCACAACATCCGTTAAGGGCTGCCTGTTCAGAAATGAGCTGGTGGCCCCGGGAGCCGTCATGGTGGGTGGGTCCGGGCCGGTCGGGGCCCTCAGGCCCTGACCGGCCAAACACAGGGGGAAAGCCTCTCCACACAGTAAAAACGGCACAGGAGACAGAAGATAACATAACATAACAGAAGACAACTAGATCACAGCAAACTATACGGATGAAATCAAACACAGAATATCAAACACAGACGAAATTTCAAGATATATGTACACCATTTCACATTTCATTATAGTTCTGGTACATGTACAATTTGTATAAAACCAATAAATGAATTTTAAAAAAAAGGAGTTTTATTCAAATTTAAAATGTGTAATATTATTACCGCACTGAGCTCTGAAAGTAGAGAAAGACTCCTAATATAATCCTTGGGGCGAACCACAATGTGGTACTCGGGAGCTCGTTCTGTAGGTGGTGATAGGCTGTGGTTCTGCATGTTGGTAGCCGCTGTCCTGGTCATAACTGATCTCTAAATCACTGATTGTACTGATGAAAAACACTTTCACGATTCGACTAGCCAGAGATATACAAATCAAATATTTGACTTTCAAAAGGTTGATGGATGGGATTGTTTAATACTAAGGATCGAAGCTGATCAATTCGAAACTAATGACTACCGAGGTGCTGAAAAAAGGTAATTTAATAATCCCGCTAAATTGAGATGCACCAACGAAATAATTTCATCGCGTACCATCAGAATTCACAACAAACTAATTTTCCTCAATAGCGGTAACTCTTTCTTTGGCTGGCGGAGTGGGGTGTGAAAGATAATGACGCGACGAGATAAAAACAATGTCTCAAGACATTATCAGTTCACTAAACCAAAACATTTTAAAATATACTATTTGGTAGGCAAAGAAAACACTTGATGGGTGTTGTTGAGTGAAACTGTGACATCATCCAAGGAGTTGCTTGCATTTTAGTAATATTTTAGGCGCAATTATTGATGGTACTATGCATTGAAGATAAGGTTAGAATCCTATAATTGAGAGAGAACTTGAACTTGTGAACTGACTGATTCGTACTAACGGACAAATTAACGGACGCCACAGGAAAATGATGTTCTTTCCATTAATAAACAAGATAAGGATTCTTTAAATGGGGAAAACCACGAGACTAAAAGCCGACTTTAAGGAGAGCATTGTTGTCAGATTTTAGTGACCTACAGACTCAAGAGCAGAGTACACAAATCAAATGTCTTAAGTCAATTGATAGATCCCATGAAATTTTCTTATCGAAAACCTTGATGATCGATTAGTTATAATTTGAGACATCACAACACGTGTGTCATACCAGTCTAAAAATAAGTGTAGAGTAAACTGGGCCCAATAATTAGCAATTAGGTACTGCTCATAGATTGGAGAATTAATTGAAACAAAAGCCGAAAATTGCTGCTTTGGGACTTATTCGTTATTATCGATGCTTAATAGATGTGGCGAGTGGGTGTGGCCCCCCAAATCAGGACTCCAGGGGCCTATTTCATAAAAAACAAGTTACAAGTGTACACAAGTTAACAAGTACAGGTACTTGTAATTCACGGTAAACTAGAACAAGTGTTTCACCAAAATAAAGAGTACAAGTGTAGAAAAGATACACTTGCAGAAGCTAAGTTTACAAGTGTAGCAGAAAAGAAAAATGGCGTGTGGGGACAAACGAAATAAACAACGTCAAGCGGGATGCCGAAATTGAAATTTTGTCAGCGAATCATAATATAAAAATGCTGCAAATTATTTCACAAAGTTTTATTATTTTTACAATTGAGTTTGATCGTAGTTTTAGTTGGGTTGCGTACGTCATAAGGCCCGTCCAGACTCCTCGGCGTGTCCTATTTCGAGTTGCCACAACCTATACTTCTACAATTATATACGCTTATTTATATTTCTCGATTTGAGCTCCTATCTATTCAAATAGTTATTGCCTTAATAATATCATTATCTAAGTACGTACGAAAAGTCGAGAGGATATGTTATTAAATATGTGTAGGAAAAGCATTGGTATTAACACACAAATATGACCTAGAAAAAAACATACTCGTATATTCATGCCTCGAAGGAACGCTGTACCCACCTCATGGTGCCGCGGTGTATTATATGGGTATAATACGTAAAAGTAATAAATATCCATTCTCCTACACCCCTCTGCTACGTCCCTGGTCACTCCAGCCACCACAAGGTGCCACGGCGCCTCACCACCCACCGTGACCCCCTGCCAAGCGTGCCAGGCGTGCGTGCGTAAGTCTAACACTCAAAACCTCGAAAAAGACACTTTTTCGCCCGTTTTTGGCCCATAGCATCTATGCGAGTAAAGCGATCGGGATGGTTAAACGTTAGGACCAACTAGACCCCAAATGGAGTCTATGTGCGAAAGAACGGGTTTTTTTAAGTAAATTCTTAGGCCTTTCATGGCCCGGACGGCGGACGGACATTTCAAATTTGGATTCTACGCACCTTGAAACGTAAAGTGACAAAGTTTGAGGGGGGGGGGGGGGGGGGTTATCAAAATTTTTTGCTACACGATCACAAAGGCTTATTATTGGAAATAATAAACCAAAACGGTGTTAAGTACACGATAGGATGTTTATCGTACATGACAAGGTGTAATGATCGGCTACAGACAAATTATAAACTTAAAAGAGGAGAAAGTGTGTATTTGATTTCAACTTATTCTGATGGCTGGCATAATCGGATTTTTCTCCTTCATTCAGCGGAAATGATTAATCAGTTCATCAAGTCTTAATGCTGCTAGGTTAGGAATGTCATCTGTAACTTCGAGATGATCTTCACACTTCACTTTGTTCTTCAATGATGGGGAGATCCTCAATACTCGATCAGGAAAAATTGCACAGAGTCACGCACCATTTGAATCTTTCAAGGGTCTCGGAAGACATCCTAAATCTCTTAAACTCAAACATACCCACGAAATGAGCGTTTATTCGTGGCTGAAAAAATCTTTGGCGTCTTCAACGCTGAATGCTTGTTACTTGTCTGTATTCTTCAGCAGAAGATGATTCCCACATGTTAAACAACGAAAAATTGTCAACTCACAATGCTGGAAAATAACAATTTTACAGATGAACGGACGTAGGTTACAAATCGGCCATTTTTTACAACTGTAAAACAGTGACTTGTTCAAAATGATGGGGAAACACTTGTAACTTGTTCAAATTCTCCGGTACACTTGTTAATTTTCGCAGTGCAACAAGTCTACACTTGTATCTTTATGAAACGTTTGCACACTCATTTTTTACAACTTGTACATAAAATCGGCTTGTAACTTGTCACTTGTTGCTTTATGAAATAGGCCCTTGATAGCTGAGCATTGACGATAGACGGTAATGTGGGTCCTGCCCCTTCACTTCAACTAAAGTTATATATACCATGGAAAAAAGTCCATTGAGATAATTTATTTAGTCCTCTAAAATTAAAACTTCCACTTGCTTTTGAAGTTTCACAACTTTTTGGGCAGTTTTGGTTCCGTGTTGGACTAACAGTGGATAGAATTTCTTGTCCCCGAGGAAAACTTGTACCTACCCATTTCTCACGATCATTAAGAGTTGCATTTGATACAAATTGAAGAGCAGATTGTACGGTCTCATGTTCACCTATTTGTTGAATTTCATTCCGATTAAATTAGCTGTGGTCTCTAATTATGCACGATCCTAAAATTCATTGTCAGAGGCAATCTTTAGGAATGGGGTCCGTCGAGCGATTAACAGAGGATTTTCCAAAATTAGAGGGTGATGAAGGTCTGTAAGCTAACCCCGGCATTCAATCCAGGTTTTTCGCATCCGAAGAATGCTCTCACTCAGTATAAAAATCCAGATAGCATTAAAAGTTAATTGATAGTAGTATTAAAACATGTTATGAATGAATAGATTTACTAAACAGAACAAAATAATCGAGGCAGTCATTGCAAGCCATTCATGCAGTCCGTTGAGGCTGATCACGTGACTTCCCCAACCCCGACGGGTAAGGTACCCCCACACGGTACCCTGCCAGTATAAAAGATCGCAAAGGACTGCCTCCAGCACATTATTAATCTCGCATCTCAATGCGCCTTCTCTCTCAACCTAAGCCTTCCTTCACCATTTCTTCTGACAGGATCTTCAGATACCGGGTTGAAATAACATTTACCTTACTTGATGGGTCCTCAGGGAACCGAGGTACTCCTACCTTCAACTCCACGAGTCTTTTGGGAACTAGGGTCTTTCATCGTTTTGGTGAGTTCTTACGGAACCGGGGTACTCCTTCCTTCAACTGGACCTGGGGTCTCTTATCATCCTCTCCATGAGTTCTTAGGGAAACAAGATACTCCTACCTTCAACTGGATGAGTCTCTTGGGAACTAGGGTCTCCTATCATCCTTCCGATCGGTCCTCAAAGAGCTGGGTTGGATTCCAACTCAATGAGTCCTTGGGAACCAGGGTACTCCTTCCTTCTACTCAATGGGTCCTTTGGGAACTGGGGTCTCCTATCATCCTCTCCATGAGTTCTTAGGGAAACAAGATGCTCCTACCTTCAACTCGATGAGTCTCTTGGGAACTAGGCTCTCCTATCATCCTACCAATCAGTCCTCAAAGAAGCTGGGTTGGATTCCAACTCAATGAGTCCTATGGGAACCGGGGCACTCCTACCTTAAACTCAATGGGTCCTTCGGGAACTGGGGTCTCCTATCATCCTCTCCATGAGTTCTTAGGGAAACAAGATGCTCCTACCTTCAACTCGATGAGTCTCTTGGGAACTAGGGTCTCCTATCATCCTTCCGATCGGTCCTCAAAGAGCTGGGTTGGATTCCAACTCAATGAGTCCTTGGGAACTGGGGTACTCCTTCCTTCTACTCAATGGGTCCTTTGGGAACTGGGGTCTCCCATCATCCTCTCCATGAGTTCTTGGGGAAACAAGATACTCCTACCTTCAACTCGATGAGTCTCTTGGGAACTAGGGTCTCCTATCATCCTTCCGATCGGTCCTCAAAGAGCTGGGTTGGATTCCAACTCAATGAGTCCTTGGGAACCGGGGTACTCCTTCCTTCAACTCAATGGGTCCTTTGGGAACTGGGGTCTCCTATCATCCTCTCCATGAGTTCTTAGGGAAATAAGATGATCCTACCTTCAACTCGGTGAGTCTCTTGGGAACTAGGGTCTCCTATCATCCTTCCGATCGGTCCTCAAAGAGCTGGGTTAGGTTCCACCTTAATGAGTCCTTGGGAACCGGGATACTCCTTCCTTCAACTCAATGGGTCCTTCGGGAACTGGGGTCTCCTATCATCCTCTCCATGAGTTCTTAGGGAAACAAGATGCTCCTACCTTCAACTCGATGAGTCTCTTGGGAACTAGGGTCTCCTGTCATCCTTTCGATCGGTCCTCAAAGAGCTGGGTTGGATTCCAACTCAATGAGTCCTTGGGAACCAGGGTACTCCTACCTTCAACTCGATGGGTCAGGAACCAGCGTCTCCTATCATCCACCCGATGGGCCCTAAGGGAAACGGGTTTTATTCCAACTCATATTCGACGCGTCCTTAGGGAAACAGGGTAGGTAATCCTACCTTCAACCTTCCGGGTTCTTCTGAAGGTAGGATTCACGACTCTGAAGATCAATTTCAAGCTTACGCAGGCACTAAGTAATTGTGGAAAACATGCTGCATACTTGTACCGATTCGGTCTGAAGGATTCACCCGAGTGCAGTTGTGAAGTCGGAGGAACTCAAGATTGGGACCACTTGATAATATCCTGCAAGAGATTTGAGCAACCGAAGAGCAGACTGGTGGAATCTGGCCTCCAACACTCAGAGATCTAGTGACGAAATATCTGGAAGATTTCACAGTTTTTCATGGATTTTGATGACATCTGACCTTCTCTCTCACTCCCCCCCCCCCCCCCCCTCCGTTCTCTTCTTTCCATTCTCCAAATCATGATTCCAAATTCAAAATTTTGAAGTTTTGCTATCCAAAAATTAAATTAATTCATTTTTATTTATTAATTTTTATTTTATTTTACATATTTCATGATTATTCTATTATTTTATATTACTGTTTGTTTGTTTTCCTTTTTTTGTTAGTCAAGAGTTTATTTTACTCACTTTTGATTATTCGAGTTTTTATTGCTATGATTCTGTCTAGTTTTTGTTTTCAGTCATGCTTGCTCTTTGATTTTTATATTTTTATCTATTTTGTTTCTTATTCCTTCTCTCGGCTTATTGTAAAATTCGGAAAGTGGAAAGACTGTAGTTCGCCAAGAGGAGCACTATAAAAAAAAATTTGACATACAATTAAAAAAAAAAAAAAATCTGGGTTCTTCAGGAACCAGGGTTAAACCTCTCAATCCAACAAGTTTCCAAGTAATAGGAAACAAGTGGGAACTAAGCTGCCAATAGATTGGAGAGGTTTATCATTTCCGAATTAGATAGCCCTTCTGCGCAGGTCACTGGACTATGGGTAATGATAATTAAACGGAGCCTGAATGACCATTATTAAAATACAACTACTTAACCTGCCGCAAAAAATTAATGAAATAAAATAAAACACCTATCTACAATTCACTAGTCCGTCCATATGTTTCTCATCTCGCAAGTAACAAAAGCAGAGACATGGTTTTCTTTCAAATTTTGTTGGATTTACAAATGTAAAATTTTCGTTTTTGATTCCGTAAGTTTATATTGTTTGTTTTTATTGCGATTCGTTATGGGAAAAAAGACCACAACTTTTAAATCTCTCGAAAGTGAAAACAATGCTTCCGCTACCTATAGGTAGACTTGGGAACAATTTAAGAGATGAAATGTAGCATTTAGGTACCAATACTTCACTAGTAGGTACATCGCACGGACGATAGTAAACACCTACCTACGGCGCACTCGGAAGCGTAACGAGATAAAAGCAGACAAGGCAGGTCTGGAAACGCTTGCATACGAGTCTGCAACACATTGGGACATTTTATGTCTTTAGTTGCAGACTCGTATCATCAGAATTTAACAAGCGGTTGCAATTATGTTCACAATATCAATTATTCAGAATGATCACCTGAGTGTACACAATTATTCAAATAACCATGCTCATAACTCAGCTTCTTGGCCACGCATTCCGCAGTAGTTAACATAATATGGTTGGATAAATCGAGAGCTTTCGAAGGAATGGTCAACGAATTTTGTGGGTTGAAAAACGACGAAGAACCATTTCCCTAGCAACGATTCGGTTGTAAGCGGAAATCATCAAAATATTTTCGTGAGCAATTTCCGTGACGTATTTTTAGTTTATGTGCCATAGCAAAGACATAAAATGTCAATATGCTTGATAAATGTTACGTTTGTGCATGCGCAAGAACTACGAGTGATTCGGAAGCCATGGAGTTTAATGGGGACCATCTACAGCATGAACCGTACAATCTCTGAAAATTTCATCGAAATCGGATAAAAACTGTAGATTTAATGGTTGTAACAAGGATTTGAGGTTTTCACATGTGCTACTAATGTTACGGTTGAGATGAAACTCGTGTGAGATAATGAAATCGTCATTTCCGAACGACCCTCCGAGCGTGAGATAGGACGAACAGGCCTTCAAAAAATGGCGCTTAATGGATTTTACGTTTATTAGACTAACCCACACATTTCCAGAAAATTTCTTCTGATTGGATTAAAACTGGCGAAGTTATGAGTGTTGCATGGATTTCACATTCACACGTACGCAGCAGCTACTAATGATATTATCGTGCTAAAATTAATATAGGATTATTAAACATCTTTTTCCAATTACCCTACGAATTTGAGTGGGATCGAACGATTGGGACGTGAGAAAGATATGGTTGGTGGAATTTACTTTTGCGCATGTGTAGAGTGGTATAGATTTTTATGCAATGAAACTGATAGGGGACCATTCACAGCATAACTCGAGAATTCGTAATCAAACCTATTACACAGCTTTCCATGATCCGTCCAGAATTTGAGAAATAAATCACAAACAATACAATGACCGAAAAGCTATCAAAAACTACACAAAACCAAGGCCAAGATGCTGAGAAGCTGGAGGGGGCAACACCGGGCCTACCCTTCTGGCAACCGCTACAAGGTGCTTTTTCCACCACCCAAGAAAGCAACATGGTTTGACCTAGTCGCAGACGTTAAGCCTAGACCATTTTATAGAACTATCTGCAGACTTCGCAATGGTCATTGGAATACCAATGTGTTCCAGTATTTGATCGGGAACGCCGACTCTCCTCTTTGCCGATTTTGCTCCCAATCAGATGAAACCCCCGAACACATGATTCTTGAGTGCCCTATTCATGATGCCCGACTCACTCTTTTGCGAAAGCTACATGCGAAAATCCCCAGTCCGTTTAATTTGGACACCATCCTTGCTGAAAACGACGCGAACATCTACATACGATTATATGAGTTTATGCAAAAAGTGCCCATTTCAGTTTAAGTTACTACTTACCTTAGCGAACAATATGATTTCAATTATTAGTTTGTTATTTTGATTTATATATTTAATTGTTATTTCGGCTGTATAAACTTGTTTTTGAAGCAAATAAAAATAAAAATAAAACAGAATCCAGAAAATTTAATAACAATAATATGTTGCATACACTACATCCCCTCTACCTACCAAAAACTTAACAAATATAATTCAGTAGAAGGACATGCACTTACGCTGAATGAAAACGAGATCAAGTTAACGAAACCCATTTGCGAATTTCTCCCTAGATTCCAAATATTCTGAGAGATTGAGAATGTGCAGAGCTTCACTAACTGTAACTGGCGAGTTTTCGATCAATCACAAATTGATCAAGACAACCTCTGACGTAGTATTGGTGCTGAATGAAGAATCTTAATGGCTCATTGCGGTTTCAGCCCACCAATCTCCACTTAAGATATTGAGGTTTTTGTTACTGAAAGTGCCAGTTGGATTACGCGGGAATAATAAATTTTGTTTTGACTGAAATGTAGATTCGGAACACTGATCCACAGGTTAAATGGGCGTTTTATTATAGACTGCAGGATGACCCAGCGGAGGTGTCTCAATGAACACATGAACCGTCATAACGTCTGTCTTCACGTACGTATACGAGCATACAGAGTTTCTCCGAAACAGGTATCACACAAAGAAGGAATCGATTCTACAACTAATTTACAACAAAAAGTTCCTCCTCGAGATTTTTTTTAACGCTTAGTTTTCGAGTAATTCAATATCGTGTCTTCAACCTTATATCACTGAAAAACCATAACTCCCTCAAATGACAGTGAAAATTAAAAATGAATACGCCGTTGGAAAAAGCGTTGAATTGCCTACCACCCTGATATCACTTCAACATCTTGTAAGCAGGTTTAATGGGAGAGAAATTCGGCTGAAAGTTGAAATTTGACAAATCTTCAAGAAATCTGTCAAAATTCGGAGCGCTATAACGTACATCGAATTTTACCCCCGGAGACGGGAAAAACTGCGCAAGGATTCTTTCAAGGAGTCTGTCCAACTAGGTGGTCAATTTTACTTTCACTTTGATAATAAGGGAAGAAAACTATGTTTTAATGTTGAAAAATATTGTTTTTTCCCAATGAAATCGAGGGTTTTCTTGAAAAATTACCTTTGAAAATACGAGTTTGGGGTCGATTTCTACGTATTTTTTTACGCTGAATCGAATAAGAAACACTTGCATGTCTCCCAAACCCCGTTATAACCAAGTTTAACACTTTAACTCACAAATATGAGTTCATATACCAAATTTTATGTGTTTTTTGGGGTGAAACTATTTAGCTAATAAAGGAATAGATGAAATAATTTAATTTATTTTCCCTGGGCCGCATCCCGACCAAATTAAATAACACTATTTAGCTAAAGTGCAAAATTCTGTTATAACGAAGTATGGGAGATATGCAAGTGTTACCTACATTCGATTCAGCGTAAAAATACGTAGAAACCGACCCCAAACTCGTATTTTCATAGAAAGTAATTTTTCAAGAAAACCCTCGATTTCATTGGAAAAAACTATGTTTTTCAACATTAAACACATTTTTCTCCCCTAATTAGCGAAGTAAAAGTAGAATTGACAACACCGTTCGAAAGGTGATCTCGGCGAAATTTTTCCCGTCTCCGGGGATAAAACTCGATGGAAAACTCACGGTCAAATTGAGATGGAAAATCTCAAAAATACATAACATCAAGTAGTCAATCCCTTAGTAAAAATTCAGATTAGTTGGGCGTTTAGCTTGGCGGGCATATATCGTATAATCATATTTGAAAAAAATTTAAGATTGTGGGCACATAACGGATTTTGACCCGAATTTCAACTAAAAATCTCTTCTTACATAAAATTAATTACGAACGCGAAACCAAGTTGTGGATATGTACAGAGTTGAAGGTACCCGTAAACTACATTTTTCAACTCTGAATCATGTGATAATAATAGCTTTTTGACTAACTGGGGAATTCCGCGGTTCATTGGAGTGAGAAATTCATTTTACCTAGAAAACGCTTCAAACTATTAAACGATGGACGCCTATCTGTATTAGATAGCCCTTCCCAAACTCGTATTTTCATAGGCGGTCATTTTTCAAGAAAACCTTTGGTTTCATTAAAACAGAAAAAATAAAATAAATTTGAGGTCGAGGTTGCTGGGTGATAATAGGGATAAATAATGGGAACATAAGTATGAGCAAAAGTATGGCTTTATATTTGTGTGTGAAGATCTTTGTGTGAATTGAAAAATACTCACTAGGTGAAAATGTTTGGTGTTCTAATTCAGAGAAAATGAATAATTAATATTATCTAATTAAGAAAAAATAATATAAAAATAACAGTGTATCGGTTTTCCTTTTATTGGACTCATGTTACCATAATACTTTTTTTCGAACAAATTCCTAACACATAAAATTATTACAATTCCCATGGATGCAATTGATTGAAATATGTTCACTTATTGGTCAGGCGGTTATCAGTTGTTTCCAGCATCCATCGCAAAATGACTGAAGACGATGTGAGACATTCTAATTACTGTTTACGATTTTGAACGTTCTTAAGATAAAATTTAAAAAATGATAATAATAATGGAGACCACAACTTTTAAATCTCTCGAAAGTGAAAACAATGCTTCCGCTACCTATAAGTAGACTTGGGAGCAATTTAAGAGATGAAATTTAGCATTTAGGTACCGATACTTCACTAGTAGCCCTGTCAAATTAGAGAAAATAGGAGAAAAAATTCATAGTAAAGAAATTTCTTCACCAAGCTCTTATCTCAAAAGTCTCCTAGTATGGGGGGGTGAGCTCGACGAGGGGGGTGGGGGTGTTTTTCTCCTTTTTTTCGACTTTTTTTCGGTTTTTTGCCTATAACTCGAAAAGTAAGCGTTCTAGCGACTTGTTTACTATTACCAGAATTAAAGTGCATAAAATTTCCTACAATTTTCACTCCTGACTTCATTCTCTACGATTTGGCGTTCCGCCGCTAGAGCGCGTTGAAAAGTAGGTATAATTTCAAAAAATCAGCAAAAAGGCCTTTATGCTCTTTTTACGCAGAAATCATTCGTATGTAGCTTCTGGGTGACTTAGAATACATCATGATTTGTTTTAAGAACATCAGTGATGCTCGGACAGTGGTTTGAGCAGGTTTCATGTATGTCTTTTTTTTCTGTTCTTCGCTCACATCCTGGAAACTGTGATAACCATAACATATTTTCAGCACCCTTACCAACTCACTGTGAATTATCAGTAAATATATATGTATATAAAACACAGTGGCTCTAAAAAAGAAAATAAAAAATGGAACTAAAGAAAATGAGCTGTGTTTCACCAAAAAATGTTTAATGTGCAGGTACAGTATAACCCATGTTAAAGTAATATTCACAAAAGGAGTGGGAGGGGGAAGGGGTCATCAATCTTCACAGGTATCTGCTCTTCATCCATTGAGAATCACCATCCACAGTCAAACTGAAAATTAAAAATCGGATAACAGTGAGGTGCATATAATCTTATATTGATAGATAGATGAAGTTCATGCAGATAATTAGGATGAAACTCACAGGGCGATAATATATTTATGTGTTGAGTGGGTAGTCTTATGGTTCCATGTCTGTTTCATCATCTTGTGTAGATGAACCGTCGTCAGCAAGTGGTGGGTTGTTTGCGCAGCAACCTGAACAGTTGGAGCAGAGTGTTGAGCAGTGGATGCCAGCTCTGCGGCATCCACATCGACCACTACCGCAGCTTTTGGTTCAGCTACAAAATATATTCTGCGGAATTGGGGCTGGAGTAGGGAGTCGATGGCTTCCTCAAACCAATTCCAACTTTGGATCCACCAGCAACATCTGAAATTCTGCAGAATATATTTTGCAGCTGCACCAAAAGCTGCGGTAGTGCTCGATGTGGATGCCACAGAGCTGGCGTCCACTGCTCAACACTCTGCTCTAACTGTGCTCAGGTTCCAGCAAAAATAACCCACCACTTGCTGACGACGGTTCATCTACAGAAGATGATGAAACAACATGGAACCATAACACTACCCACTCAACACATAAATATATCATCGCCCTGTGAGTTTCATCCTAATCATCTGCATGAACTTCATCTATCTCTCAATATAAGATTATATGCACCTCACTGTAATCCGATTTTGAATTTTCAGTTTGACTATGGATGGTGATTCTCAATGGATGAAGAGCAGATACCTGTGAAGATTGATGACCCCTTCCCCCTCCCACTCCTTTTGTGAATATTACTTTAACATGGGTTATACTGTACCTGCACATTAAACATTTTTTGGTGAAACACAGCTCATTTTCTTTAGTTCCATTTTTTATTTTCTTTTTTAGAGCCACTGTGTTTTATATACATATATATTTACTGATAATTCACAGTGAGTTGGTAAGGGTGCTGAAAATATGTTATGGTTATCACAGTTTCCAGGATGTGAGCGAAGAACAGAAAAAAAAGACATACATGAAACCTGCTCAAACCACTGTCCGAGCATCACTGATGTTTTTAAAACAAATCATGATGTATTCTAAGTCACCCAGAAGCTACATACGAATGATTTCTGCGCAAAAAGAGCATAAAGGCCTTTTTGCTGATTTTTTGAAATTATACCTACTTTTCAACGCGCTCTAGCGGCGGAACGCCTAATCGTAGAGAATGAAGTCAGGAGTGAAAATTGTAGGAAATTTTATGCACTTTAATTCTGGTAATAGTAAACAAGTCGCTAGAACGCTTACTTTTCGAGTTATAGGCAAAAAACCGAAAAAAAGTCGAAAAAAAGGAGAAAAACACCCCCCCCCCCCCCCCCCTCCTCGAGCTCACCCCCCATACTAGGGGACTTTTGAGATATGATTTACTAGGTGTGAAGGAAGAGCCTGGTGAAGAAATTTCTTTACTATGAATTTTTTCTCCTATTTGCCTCTTTTTGGTCTAATTTGACTGGGCTATAGGAGGTACATCGCACGGACGATAGTAAACACCTACCTACGGCGCACTCGGAAGCGTAACGAGATAAAAGCAGACAAGGCAGGTCTGGAAACGCTTGCATACGAGTCTGCAACACATTGGGACATTTTATGTCTTTAGTTGCAGATTCGTATCATCAGAATTTAACAAGCGGTTGCACTTATGTTCACAATATCAATTATCGAGAATGATCACCTGAGTGTACACAATTATTCAAATAACCATGCTCATAACACAGCTTGTTGGCCACGCATTTTGCAGTAGTTAATATATATAATATGGTTGGATAAATCGAGAGCTTTCGAACAAATGGTCAACGAATTTTGTGGGTTGAAAAACTACGAAGTACCATTTCCCTAGCAACGACTCGGTTGTAAGCGGAAATCATCAGAATATTTTCGTGAGCAATTTCCGTGACGTTTTTTTAGTTTATGTGCCATAACAAAGACATAAAATGTCAAAATGTTTTCAACATTAAAACATAGTTTTTCCCCTATTTAGCTAATTAAATGTAAAATTAACAACACCGTTGGAAAGGTGAGATCCTGGCACATATTTTATCGTTCTTACATCTTGAAAAAATATCAGTTCTCATAGTTCAATTTTCGATTAAAAAAAAAAAAAAAAATGTGTCCCGAATTAGGTAAATTTTGCTTTTCTGACGGCTTTTTCGTGTCTCAAACCTAAATTCTAAAAAAAAGACCAGAAATCCATTCGATAGGAAATTTAATGCTGTTTTCAACGGTTTCCTCAAATGTGAATTTGCACAGCACATTAAGGGAGTTATGATCGATTTAGTGACGTAACTTCAAAATCACGAGAGATTAAAAAATTACGAGTAAAATAGAAAAAACCCGATTTTTTAGCGGGTTAAAAAAAATTGTCTACGGACAAAAGTTGTTGCGAACTCGTTGTAGAATCGACTCCTCCAGTTTGGCAGACCCTTTTTGTGTACACCCTGTATATTTATATACAGTGTTCCAATAACCCCCCCCCCCCCCCATCCTTATTTTTTCCGTAGATCTCAAGATCTCAAAAAAGTCATTTATAAGCACGTGCGGTTAGTGGGAAAACGCCGAAGAATTGGCCAGAATTGCACTTGTCCTCACTCATTTCCACACAGCGCAAAACAAACTAAAATATTGTTTTCTTTTTCGGCGTTCTCCCAAGTTGGTGTTGCAAATATCAATAAATTAAAATCATTACGGGATTCAGCGCGAAAAAGTACCCCATAATCATGAGCCACATGTGGATATTGAATATCTTCAAAAATTCATTAGGTATTTCAAAATGTTTGCACATGTAGAGGGGAAGTGCGCCCGTTTTCGTGCACCCGAAAAATCGAATTATGGGTCATTTCTTCATGACTTTTCACCTAGAATTCGAATCTGCAATAAAAAAAAGGAAATTCTCATTTAAAATAATATATATATATATATATATATATATATATACGAATACTCCCCACCGTATTCATAATTCCCCATCATCCCATCATCCATATTTCGTTGATCAAAATTAAGAACACCTCAAGATATAGAGATGTAGATGTAGAGAAAAACTCTCAGGGCGGGGGTTTTGAGCCCCCAGCACGGAAGCCTGTTGGCTTATTGTACTTTCCTGAGAGTTTTTTGTTTAATCAAAGAGACTCAGCCCCCTGATGAGGGGTGGTAGGCTCTTGATTAATTGTTCGCTCGGAATGGAGCTCATCGGGGTTTGGGCCCCAAAGAGCTCAATTCTGCGATGGGTGAGTGCAGGGCACTCGAAGATTATGTGGGATGCCGTTTCGTCAGTCTCCTCACATAATCTGCAGAGGGTTGAGTTTTGTGTGACCCCTATGCGATGTAGGTGAAATCGTAGGGGTGCAAAACCGGTTATGAGGCTAACCAGTGTTTTTAGTTCCCTACGGTTTTTCCTAAGTAGCCCCTCAGTAATTTTGGTGTTGAGTTCAGCCACCATGAGTTTACTGTGGGTGTGTCCTTCAATATTGACCCATCTCTTAGCGGTTTGTTGGTTGACCCACGTGTTGATGGTTTTTCTGAAGGTGGTTTTTGGTAAACCGACTGCTGGCTCAGGCCCTACGAATGGGGTTTGAGAGCCCCTTCTCGCGAGCTCGTCAGCCTTTTCGTTGCCAATAATGCCTCTATGCCCCGGCACCCACTCCAGGCGAACCCGGTTGTGTTTGGCTAGGTTGTTGAGGGTTTGCATGCAGCACCATACCACTCGGGACGAGATGGTTGGAGCCGTTAGTGCTTTTATCGACGCTTGACTGTCAGAGAGGATGCGGACGTGGGCATTTTTATGCCCCCTCCTAAGGCTCTCCGCAGCTGCTGCCTCGATTGCCACAATTTCTGCCTGGAATACAGAGGTGTGTTGCCCGAGTGGAAACGAAGTGTTCCACCTGGGTTTGGCCCCATGTATTCCTGCGCCAGTTCCTGCTTCCATTTTTGACCCATCTGTGAACCAGATGATGTCATTGGAGCAGCATTTGTTCTCCCATAGCCCCTCTCTTGTAATGATTGATGTGTAGAGATGGGGCTGGGAGAGAGTTTTGGGCATGATATCGGCCACCATGTCGAGTAGTGGTTCTTGTATCAGTTCCAATATGTTGGTATGACCTCGGTGAGGAGTTATCCGCCAAGAGCCATTCCATTTCAGCCTCAGGGAGGCCATCATGGCCTCACCTTTTATGAAGATATCCACTGGGGGTAGACCCAGTAGAACCTCCATGGTTGCTGTGGGTGTACCATGCATCGCTCCAGTGATGGCTAGACAGGCCTCACCTCAAGGCTATTATATACTTTTTTACGAAATAAATAGATCTATAAAACCTGATTGGCCAAGCTACAAAAATCGTTTTAGAATCTATGTGAATTCTTTCAAGGAAGGAACCATACTCAGTGCCGTAGTTCGGTGATAATACAAGTTTAATTTAATATATTTTCCTTAATTACGAAGTTACTGACCCCCGTTGCCGTTAGTAGTGTCAACTTTGTCGATGAAGGATTGCCGGTGAGATTTAGCCGTATCCTATGTCCGTCTCCCAAACTTGCTGGTGATTAATAAAAAACCAACCCAAATCGGACCATAAGCTGTGGTTGTGGAGCAGAAAGCAATAAGTTAATTAGGTATTGAGAACAGGTTTATGAAAAACCACCAATACCAATGTGAATCCCGATGATTAAACTTCATTTAATTTCAATATTTCCCAAATTTGTTGTAATATAGATATCGCACTTCAAATCGTGCATGTATACCAAGCAATTAAACAAAACCAAATTCTTCAAAATCGTCAGATGCAGAAATAAGAGAAGAATAACAAGATGGGACCATGCATTATGTTACTTTAACTCATCTCATAATAGAGAATTTAGTGTACTTTTCGAGAAAAAAATGCGGTGTATTTACAATTACTTACATTAGGATCATATTCACCGAGTTCTCTATACCGAGCATGACATCGTAAAAATGAACACAATTTGGTCAAGAGTGACATTTTCGCAACCTACGCGAGTATCAACCGCAGCACTATCCTGAAAATCATACTATTCGGAGCTTCTTATCATTCTGACTAATGGTTCTTTTGTAAATTCATTCCGGAGGGGTGTTGAACTGCCGGTAATGATTTCATTTCTCTTTTCTCGTGTCAGATCGATATTCTGTAATCAGCTTCAAATAATGTGATAGGCAATCGGAATGATAAATTATGGTACGCAGTTGTACGGGCGATCTCGTATTGGGAACGCGATAGTGAACAAACATGAGCAGAAGGTTCGACGTTCTGATGTCGACTTACACGTCCGTAGTGGAGATGTTAGTAAGTACCTACCTCGTCCACGTATCAAAAATGCATGATTAATAAAGTAATACATGTCTCATTTACTGTATTTGAATATATCAACATTAATTTGCATCATGGAACCAAGTGGAGATTCGGATAAAAATCACAGAGTTAAGAGATAAAGGAGGATACAAACAGGAGACAGCGGGCAGGGAGCGATTTTGTGAATTACTCCAGCAGGAGCCAAGGCCGAAAATAGGTAGTAATTTCAGAAGAAGGTTTGAGATTAGATTTTGAAAATATAGTCCGTTCCGAGTGAGAAAATCTTTGTCTGCCATTGGAATTGGTGGAATACGAAATGGCGGCCTAACAAAGATTGAATTTGCCCATTTCAAAGTATCTCTCTAATAATTCCTAAACCGTACATTCTACAGAAATTTTTATTCGTAGCAAAGATGTAGAGCATAAAAAACCAAAGCGATTCGATCCAAAAACTATGAATTATCTCCCGAAAAGGGAATTAAAGACAATCGAAAATTGGGCTAATTTTAGGAGGGTCCTCTCCTCTCCCCGTCTTCCTTTTACCCACGGTTAGTTTACTAGACGGTACCTGTCAATCTGAAGGCGCTTAGGGAAAACCCAAGGAGCGCCACGTCACTGGTCCCTCTGCCACCTTTTACTCGCCCTGTGCATTGCGCTTATATCCTCATTCACGTTTCTAATTTTGTTGGTGAGTGAAGTTTTTAAAAATGGTTTGCTGTGTCATAGCGACTTGTTCGAACAAAGACGGTGAGAAAAATCCTGGACTCCATTTTCACCGGTTTCCGAAGGATAAGGAGACGAGATCTAAGTGGATTGTGGCGTGTAAGCGTTCAGATTCTTTCAAGATAGACAAATTTAAAACTAAAACCGATTTAAAACTTGTTAAAAATCCATGAAAATCTAAAAAAATTCATGAACTGTGTACGGGAAATCGAAGACGAATTTCAAAAATTTTACGGGAATTTTATTTGTCAGAACGCAGGAGTTTTTTCTCGTCTAATTGAAGTCGTAAAACATAAGAATCCCGAGATTGATGATTTCGTAGTTTCGTGCTTTGTTAGGACTCGAACATTTATCAGAATGAAGAATATAAATAAGTTACGAAAGGAAGAAAAACTTTTGAAATCAAGAAAACGGAGTGCCAGTGAAGACAGAAAAAAAAATCAAGAAAATTAAGAAACTAGTTGGATAAATTTGTATTTTTGTGTTGTTATTATTATTACCTACCTATTATGTACCTACAATCAAAGTTTACCAAGGAATTATTATGTTTTACTTCTAATCTTTTGAAAATAATCAAAGTAAATAACTTACGTAGAATTAATGTAACTACCTATCTGTAATTAAATGTTTTTGTTTCATTCATTATTCTTGAATATTCTCTTTTTTATCCTAGATGCCTACCTTGCAAACTCGTTTGCCTCAAAGTAACATATATCTGTTCTCTTCTCCGTAGATAAATGAGGAAAAGATGATCTTTCTGTTTTTTTCTCCATCTAATTTCTAAAAAAAAAAAAATGTTAAACTAGGTATAATACAGAAAATAGCTTTCAATAACAATCTATCGAAGAATAGTTGATGAAATCATCAGTGGAGTTACTTAAAACGTTTGTTTTGCACTGATTTCGTGCGTATTCGAGAGGCTCCCGCAATGCTAAAGGGAAACACATGACTCCACATTCCAATGGGCCAATTTCCCCCTCCTTAACCGTCCTGAGAAGTCCTAGCTTATGCATACAAACTAGTTTTGGGGCCCACTGGATCAATAGTTACCAGGGAAGCCAATGGCATATCCATTTACTTTTTATGTGCGTGTAGCGTTGTTACTTTTGAACAGTTTAACCACAACTCTTGATCATTATTTTTATCATTCGTCTATCTCACCTATGAAATAATATGCACCAAGTGTGATTAACTACGCTATTGAAGTTTGATTGTTTAAGAGTTAAATTGATTAAAAACGCTTTAAATTATTACACCAAGTTTTCATTTAAAAAATGTCCTGAAATTTGGTGGTTTTGCAAAATTTCCTGACATTTCCCTGACTTCTTCCCAGGTTATTCCTGAATTTTCCAGTTGGGGGCCACCTTGAAATATGCTTGATATGAACTTGGTAGAGTATGTATTTAATCTTGAATGATCTTTGGCAGACTGAAATCAGACCAATACTAACGCCACTAGGTGATTTTAAAGGGAGAAATTCTAGACGAGGGGAGGAGAGGACTAACCCAATATTAGTCCGATTTCCTCTTGATTGTAGTTCGCGTATTTTAAGAGAAATTCAGATTTTTGGGCTCGAATCGATTTGTTTTATATGCTCTACAACTTTGCTACGTATAAAAATTTCTGTAGGATGTACAGTTAAGGAATTATTAGAGAAACTATTTAAAATGGGCAAATTAAGCCATATTTATGGGGGCCGCCATTTTGTATTCCGCCAATTTCGAGATGGCAAAGATTTTCTCTCTCAGAAAGGACTAAATTTTCAAAATATAATCTCAAACCTTTTCCTGAATTTACAACCTATTTTCGGCATTGGCTCCGCTCCTGGACTAAATAGATAGGATCCCCTATGGATAGGTTTTAGTGAAGAAAAAGATTATGACACAAACGTTGATTATTTCTGTATTATCATTACTTTTTTATTTTTATATTACTAAACGTAATTATTAGTCGTAGACACCTACCATGAATTAATTAATGAAATTTAATAAAACGCCCACACTTGACTAGTTCTTCTCTATTTAACACGAGCTGACTCACGAACTGAAAAGTAATTATATAAAATAAATTTACTTCCTTCGCTTCACTATTCTATCTATAAGCGACAAGAGTTGTCAAAAACTCAATTTCGTGAAGGGAGAATTCCAATGGAATAATATCAGCTGATACGATCGTCAGAATCCATAAGGCGATTTGAACTATGTTCTCACACGTTTTCATGCATGTTGACGACTTTTTTCCCGTTAATGTGCCCTTAGGGTGAGTGAATAGATATACAGGGTGTCCAACGAGACGTTCAACCACCCCCACACACCCTCCTCCCCTCTAAAATCGTTATTTTACAGCTAAATGAGATTTTTTTTTTTTTTTATCATCATGATTTATTGCAAGGATCTCAAAAATTACAAAATTGTGCACGTGCGCAATTGACATCAACTTCGTTATTTCAGATGGGAACCCCAATTTTTATATTGCAGATTTGAATTCTACGAAAAATTCCATGAAGAAATTACCCATCACTTGATTTTTTTAAGTTAGCGCAAACAGGCGCCATTCTGCCCCAAAAGTACGCAATTCCGTTCTAAAAGTGCAATAAATGTGAAATGCTTAGTTTTTAAGATACTCAATTACGATATGTAGTACATGATTTTGGAGTATTTTTTCGTACTGAACCTCGTAATGATGTTCATTTATTGATATTAATGAAGTTGAGGGTTAGCGAGGGTTGGCCAATTATTCAAAAACTCTTCTACGCCGACGTTTCGCTATATTTGTATAGCATCATTAGGGATACAGTACAACAGAGGATAACAAGTGGTACAGTCTGGCATATAGACTATAAAGATAGCAAAACTGATATAACATAGGTACATGTTACTAAAAATTTTATGCAAAATCTGATACATGAATGAATGTTGCTACTTATCATGGAAAGTTTGACTAACTATGACACTGAAACTAGAAAAAATTTTAAGTAAACGAATGAATAACAAAGTAGGTAATACCTGCAGGGATACCTTAGTAGTGGAGTACGAAACATTTTTAGGTCCACATTGAACGTTATACAATCCTTGCTGGACACATTGTACTTGTACACTATTTTCATACATGCTAACTGAAGACTGTTTATAATAATAGAAACTTGATAATCATGATGAAAATTAATAAAGAGGATACATATTGCATAGAAAAATGCCACGTGGGCTTGTTTGTCAAGACAAACGATTTTAGAGGGGGGTGAACGTCTTGTTGGACACCCTGTATAAGCGTAAAATGATCCGGGTTGTATTATTCGATACTTTGGATTGATATGTATCAATGAGAAATAGAAAAGCACAAGTCTTATTAGCACGACATTTCGATTTTTCAATATTTCAGCCCGTAAATTCTAGCCTATAAGGTCGATCGAAATTCATGTCGAGCTTCTACGACCAACTAGACCTATAATTACCTAGGCCTAGTACCTAGACGTACTATAATTTATAGTATTAAACTAGGTATATTTTGGGAAAAAATACTATATAAAAAATATATAGTATCAAAAAATAGGTACTATATTTTTGTTTTTTAAAAATCTAACTTTATTATTGATATTACAAGGTTTTCATAGTAGAACCTTCCTACCTACCTATAGTGGTACCTACCTTCATCGCTTCCTAAAAAAGTACTGGGGAAAGTGAAAAATATTAATTCAACATTATCAAACAAATTCGAATTAATCGGTATTATAGGTATAGCGCTATTAGTAGATACCATTGGAAAAAAAATTTTCCAAATACTATTTGGAATGATTCATCAAACGCCAGCATAGTCGGATGAGTACCTACTTAATCATTTACAAAAAGTTGTCAGATTGAGAATAATGGGGGAGGGAGAGAGAGAAGGGGTCGGGAGGGGAGAGAGAGAGAATGGAAGACGCTTTATTCAAAATCTGTACAAAAATAGGGCGATAGGGAGGGAGAGAGAGAGAAAAGTTCCAGTCATGCAGCATGATCGTATGAGCGAATTTTCAAAAATGGTCGTATTACATTTATGTTCAATTCTGTTGAAATTTGAGCACATTGGGGACAAATGAAAATTTCATTATAAATTTTGTAGCAAATTAACTTTTTGTCAGTAATATTCCAATGAACAAACGATTTTGTGGATTTTTACGATTTTTCCAAGTGTTCCTAACAATTTTTAGCTTATTTTAATGAAATTCAAGTACATTTTTCAGTACAATTTTGTGCTTAAATTTTTAAATGTCCTAGTTCATGTTCGATTAATTTTTTTCGAGTAGCATTCTGCTAAAAAATAGAAATTTATCAATTTTTAGCAGTTTTTTGCCTTTTTTAGTGATTTTTTAAGTACATTTTTTGAAATTTGACCAATTTAATGTGCTCAAAAAGTGTTGTACAACGAACTCATCCTTTCTTTTGAAATGCTTGATTTTTTGGCGAAAGAACGAAGTTTTTATCTCAATTCTATCGAGAGTTATCGTCTGGAATGACACATACATATATATATATATATATATATATATACATATATATATATATATATATATATATATATATATATATATAGCGTTAAAATCTAGGAATCATTTCAGAATGCCTCAAAACAGATTTCGATGAAGAAAATTTTTGAAATTTTTCATTTTAAAATTTTTGGAGCCATTGCAATAGCTTTATTTTCTAAGAAAATTCACTAAAAACCAACAACAAGAAGCAGGTGAAGACAGGAGCAGTCAACCCCAACTTTTATTCCAAAGGCCCAATGGATGAAATGCTCAGACATGGGTCAACGTTTTTCGAAGTAGAATCGCCAGGAAAAATTTGGTCAAGATCGGCGACCCCAACATTGTAGCCACCCCACATGTAGGGAGGCCACGGTTGCTCCCTGGGCCTGGGTCCGCACGTATACCACACGTGTCATTAGACACCCCCAGTACGGGGGTGTAATTTGTTAATACAAAGTTATAGAGTATTTTTTGCAAATGAACCACTTTTTACCAACATGAAAGTACCTTTGAATAAAAAGAATGTGAATAAAAAATTAGCCAATTTCTGGCCGAAGGGTATTGCCCATAGGATAGCACCCAGGGCGAACCCGGAGGAGCCCATGGCCTTGCCCCATTCTTTTAATGTGCAATGAACATCTCTAGTTCACCAAGACCTCTTGTCGACCACTCTTCCGCTGCCTTGGTTTGCTCTCCCTGCCTTCCCTATATGCCCTTGCCCTTCTTGACCCCATGAGCACCTACTCTGCGAACCTTCCAAACCAGGGTGATACGCATGACTACTGCACCCGCCAGCATGATCTGCTTCAGGTTCCCAAGCACCGTCTCGCAGTGACAAAAATGAGAAATCCTGATTCGAATGGATTAAGGATTTTCAATCTGCTGCCACCCCATGTAAGGAAGCTACCCAAAACGGCTTTTCGAAACCACCTGACTTAGCCTGGCTTATTGATAAAGCACCTTATAATTTTGAGGAGATCCTCGGTGCTATAAAGGACACTCAATAGACTTATCGATAGACATATTTAATGTTTACCTACCATGTTTTTCATTATTTTTACTCTATTCTCACTCTTTTGTTTCTCCTGTTTTCTGATTCTTTCTTTTTTGACGTTTGGTATATGCTATGTTTTTGTATGTTGGCAAATAAATTTGTTGATTGATTGGTGTACTATCTTAAACAAAGCTACCATTAAATTAATGGTGTAGGCTGCCACTTTGGCTTTCAACAGGGCATAGAAACTGACAGGGGACGTACCTGAACAGAATCTGTGCCATAAACAATCCGTCGTACACGACTGGGCTTCCTCTCGGTGATGAGAGGTTCAGTCTCCTCAGATGAATCCATCTCAGCTCAGTAGCTCAGCGACTGGTCAAGAAGTGGCAGACAAAAATACTCCATCTATTAAAAGACGATAAATGAATTAGCCACGTTCTAACACAGTCTACTGAATTTAGTAATTCACTGCATTCAATGTCTAGAATAATATGCACACTGAAAGGTGGGAGGTTGTCATATTGTACCTACGCAATAAAATAAATAAACATTCAAGAAGAGGTGATGACATTTTCTGACAGCATTTAATACGCAATAAGTATAATACCGATTTATCGATACCTGAAATTAGCAGGTAAAACTTTTAACTTACTTAACTTGAACAGGAAGGTAGATTACGTAACCGAGAACTCTCTTCAGTATCTTGAGTATTATTATGTCTCCATGTGGACGAACAACTTCCAGATCCAGACACCACACAGACCCGTCAAGAGAAAAAGGAAACAAACTGGTTACTGGTTTCTTATCACTGAAACCATGGAAGAAGAAGCTGACTAGTCATTTGACCTTGGCAAAACAGAAGGAACAAAAATACCAACCATCATTGTTATCTTGTGTTATCAGTTTTTGTTTTTCACATGAAGGTTTTGCATCAATACATCAGCTGTAATTAGTAGTACTAGTGTACATTGTACAATTTATAGTACTGAAACTGTACATCATGTGTAGGTATGCGTGTGTCTTAACATGAGTAATACCTACTGAATGTTTCAAAGCCTCAACCCACTCCTCAATTAAAAACAGGTAGGTTGTTGTATTTCAAATATTTTTTTTAGGATAAGAACAACACCAGTCAAACTGAAGACTAAATTATTGTGCGCATCCGCTTCTTATGTCCGAATCCTGGTGGTGATTGGTAGTTGAAGGAGTTTTGTTGAATCTTTGCAATCTCTGAAAGCGCTGAAGCAAATCCCTATTACTGACATCGTAATAATAGGAACAATTACCATAATATTAAAGAGCCAAGGTATGTTTACATGGAATAGATAGGTTGACGGTATACGAAACTTATGTTGAAACAAGAAATATAAATTAACAACTCGCAGTGAGCCAAAGCTGCGGTTAAATGAGGTCAATGTTGGACAAAAAAAAATTTTTTTTTTGTTTTGTTTATTAGACATGGTGGGTGACTTTCTTATATCCGAGTGTCGTGAACTCCTGTGATTACCGTGTTTTTGTAGTTTCCTTAATAAGCAGAGAATTTGAATTAAGTCTGACTAATACCTTCATGACCGTTAGCCGTCGAGGCGTGTGTATGTGACTTGTGTCTCTTTGCTGCAAAGTAGGGAATTTCAGAGCGCTCTTACGGTTGCTCTGTAAGCTGCTTTCAGATTGTAGTAACATGATTCCTCATAGCTAAAGCTGGATTCACATAGAGCGGAACGAGCTTGGAAAGCAGAAGGACGGAACGCTATCTGATTGGCTGTTGGGACAATAGTTGAGGAGGATGGCTGCCATGTTGTCGGAAGGGGTAGACAGCGGTAGGTGGTAGAAATTATCATACCGTTTCCACCTTCCGCCGAGCTCCGCGCAAGTGCTGCGGACAGGAATGTTGATAACCGCAAGTAGAGGTTTCAGATCAGAGAAGCTGGTTTCACATGGAGTGGAACGAGCGTGGAAAACGGAAGGAGGGAACGCAATCTGATTGGCTGTTGGGACAACAGTTGAGGATGGTGGCTACCATGTTGTTGGAATGGGCGGATGGCGGTAGAAATTTTTATACCGTTTCTGTGTTCCGTCGAGCTCCGCGAAACCTCATTTGACAGGAATGTTGATAGCCTCAAGTAGAGGTTTCAGATCAAAGAGATCACAGAGGCTTTCAGTAGGAAGGTTATGAATCTGTTCACCAACGTGACCGCTTCATGTGAACAATCTTTCCTACTCCGCCACCCCCTCCACTGGTTTTCCCGTCTTTCCGCTCGTTCCGCTCCATGTGAAACCAGCTAGAGGCTTTCAGTAGGAAGGTTATGATTCCTTTCACCACGGAGACCGCTTCATGTGAACACTCTTCCCGACTCCGCCACCCCTTCCACTGGTTTTTCCATCCTTTCATCCTTCACTTTCCGCGCTCATTCCGCTCCATGTGAATCCAGCTTAACTCTCGTTCAAATCTTCTCTCTTTCCTATTTTCAAATGATTACAGTTGGACTCATTGGACTCGACCCCGGGACCTACCACTTAGTAGTCCATAATGCTATCCACAATACCACGGTGTACCTTAATGGAGGTGCAACAATCATAGTACATATATCACTCTACGTGTGGTCGAGGTTTGAAGCATTTCCCGTTCGGAGAGCTAGTAAGGCCGAGAAGGTCGAGCTCCAGCCTCTCCTGAAAATCCCTACATCTCAGCAAAGAGACGCAAGTTGTGTATGTGCAGGGGTACAGGTATATAGGAGTAAGAAGACTCAACTCAAGCATTCATTTGCTACTACATTGTCATTGCACCTAGGCCCCAACTCTGCCTTCATTCCTTATGTGAGTACCCTGATGTATGATTAATGGAGGCCCCGAACCTTGCCTTCCTCATATTTGATAGGTAGGTACTGTGAGTGATGGGTGGTAATCTTGCTACCGAACTTTTAAAATACTTTCTTATCTCATATCTCAACACTTAAAACTCATACTCTCATACTCACACCTTAAAACTTTACCATTTCTGCTACTTAAAGGAGCATTTTGGACATAAATATCCTTTCAGTTAGCTTATTATCTACCTCTCTGTTTTCACAGGTGGCGGAACCGCTGCTTCTCTGCCTTAATTCTATCGTTCAGAATAAATCATGTCGCAGCAAATTGCCAATGACGTTTACGGAGTCCTCAGGGGACTCGGAAAAGTGACAACTGAAAGCTTGCGGGTCAAAGAAAAATACGCACACAAGCTTTGGGTCAACTCCAGTCTCAAGGCCCTTGCTGAAGATGCTTCCTCTGGGATTTCAAAATCTCTCGCCTCTTCTACCTCTAACGGGCAAGGGTATAATAATGTAAGCAGTTCTAGATATTCGAAATTAACACAGTTTTTAAATGGGTTCAATATGTGACTGCTAATTCGTGAATTGAAATTTCAGCTAGGAAAAATCTCTGTGGAAGCACTACAGAGGACCAATATGGTTTTTGAAGGAGTAAAAGCTCTAACCACTTTCGTACAAAGTATGTTTTCCTTGAATAGCGTTTAGAATTAGCGTTTATCATTATATTGTGTTTGTCACTAGCTATTTGAATTGGTTAGAATTAGTAGTTATCAGAATCTGTTTGGAAGCCGACAAATCGGAGATGAAATCGTTTTACTATTACACGTCTTTCTGCCTCAAGAGTATTAAAGGGTGGCCCCCAACTGGAAAAGTCAGGAAAAACCTGAAATTGTCAGGGAATTCTTTGCGTCGGGAATTGTCAAGGAGTTTTGGAAAAATCACCAAATGTCAGGGAATTTTTTATTGAAAACTTTGTGTAATAATTCGCAGCGTTTTTAGGTATATTCTACCCCTCAAACAATTAAATTCCCACAGCGCACTTTATCTTAGACGTATTATTTCATAGGCGGGTTATACGAATGTCAATAGTAATTATCAAAAGTGGTGGTTAAACTGTTCAATGAGTAACAACGCTACACCCAGATACATTGTGTATGAATATGTAATTGGCTTCCCTTGTTTCTAGATCACCTAGTGTAAATCATAAGTTGTGTGAGAAAAATCATCAAAGTATTGAACTAGGGAGCAAACCCAGCAGAGTAGTGGACTGATCCAGTGAGAGTCCCAACAACTTGTTTGTATACATAAGCTAAGACTTCTCAGGAGCGTTAAGGAGAAGAGAATAGAGAGAACAAAATTTGACTTTGATATTTTTTGTCAGGGAAATCTGAAGTTCGGTCAGGGAAAAGTCAGGGTATTTTAAATTTTCCATTTAGGGGCCACCCTCTGTGTTAGTATCCGTTCGAGAATTATCAGATGAACAGGTTTTTGACATTTTGTGTTCACTGAATGGCCTCATAGGTTTTTTTTACGAGCGAATTGCGAAATTACTACAGACAAAATAATTTAGAATAATTGAAAATGACGTATAATCCAGTAACTTACATTCAATTGACTAAAAGAAAACTATCGGATCAAAGCAATAATTAACTTTTTATTTACAGCAAAAGAGGTAAATTAATAAAGAAAAAATGTGCGCATATCAAATACCCAAATAACATGGATAAATATCCAACTTATAAATATCCAAACTTCCAAGTTACTAGACGCCTACCACCTGTTGCTGCTGCTGTGTTCACAGCAGATCGGTTACAGTAGTGCAGCCAAAATAGGACCAGAAATATTATGAAACAATAATTAATTAAATCCCTCTCGAGCCAAAAGACTGTAAACATCACATTCCCTGTCGTAGCACTCCGGAAAGAGACCCACCCCCACAAGTCAACTCCCACGTACCTCTACCCCAAATGTGCAGTCAATTCTGCAGATGTGGGGTAGAGGTATGAGGGTTGACACGAGGGGGTGGGTCTCCTGGGTGCCAACCTGCTTAGTTAGTAATGCGAGCCTCGGACCGTAGGTCAAAACGGGTACTTGGCACCTGTCAAGGACATTGACTGTGTGTATAGTCTCCTCTCAGGAGGATCTTCCCGGCTTGTCGGGGGGGGGACCACAAGGGATGGTTGCCTAAGGATTCCTAAACACGACTTCCATTTTTTGGAAGGAGATATTGGATTCTTCTGTCGTAGCACCTTTCACTTCCTTACTGACTTGAGTCAAAACACACGGTGACAATGACCTCGCTCGACTGCTGACTTGTTCCAGTGAGCATCTGCTGAGCCAGCCGCCTGCAGTTTCGCCCGACCCCAAACCAGCCAAGGCGGCTAGTATTTGACCCTGGGGAAATGTTACGCTCCAGGAAAATAACTCTCACAGTCAAAGAGGTTTGATTAAATCGGCCTCATAGCTCAACCCGTTCAAGTGTTGCAAATAAGAGAAATTTCCCCTTAGTAGTAAGGATACGAGTTCGAACTCCTGTCGAAGTATCAAATATTTTTGGGCCGTAACACTTGGTTGAAAAATTAATTAATACGAGTTGACAGCTGAAATTTGAAACGAGACCTTTTAGGGAGTGTTGGTTAAATATAACAAGGTACCTACGAAGCACAAGGTTATTGCAATAAATTGCCAGTACTGGAGTGCTGGTACACAGCTAGTAGATACCATATTAAAAAAAAGTCCAGTCATGCAGCATGACCCCATGAGCGAATTTTTTAAGAAATCCTACATTTTAGTCGCTATTGATCGTGTAGAGAAATTTTAGTTTATGATTTTGATAGACAAACATGGAATCAAATTATTAAAAATAATTAGGAGGTACTCATACTTTATTATTATTAAACTAATCTTGTGGATTTAAAGACAAATGTAGGTAAATATTCATAGATTTCGATGTCCAATGTGGTCAGTATTGAAGGCAGTTGAAATCTTAAGAGTATCCTATCATAACATCATCAAATCTTGACATAAAATAAAATAACATACCGACGTCATATGAAAGAAACGTATTTCCACAGCCAATCGATGATGAGGCTCTATATTACGAGTGATATAAAGACAGATGCATTCGAATCCTAGTATCCTACAGCTAGAAATTGACAGACAAACTGTAGTCTCTGTGCATCTATTCACAGAGTAAACTCATCAGTTGTGATTACATTTTTTTTTTTTTTTAACAAGCACCTACTACCTACGTTTTAAACAGCATGGTTCTAGGATTGGTTATACAGGGATACTTCCATATGAGTAGTTCAATCTGAATTTGGACAATGTTTCATGCAAATATTACCGATTTTTACAACTAGCGAACGGCATTATTTCGATTTTTGACTGATTTTTCAACTTTGAAATTTTTGAAAACTTGATACATATTCTTATAGGACATTTTACGCTGATTCCGAATATACCACATGTTAGTATGCTGAAAAAATTATTGCGCACAACAAATCGCAAAAAACAGGCTATTTTGAAATTTTTGACTACATTTTTGAAAATTTCAACCCGAAGATGTAATCCGATCATGCTGGCCAACGAACTTGAACTTTCGTTTTGTGTCCTTAACATTTTAAAATTTGTTTGAAGTTTCTAGCACAATTCTACGGACAGTTATCGTCTGGAATGACACATACATACATACATACATACATATATACATACATACATATATACATACATACATACATACATACATAAAAAAATGCGTTAAACTTCAGGATATGATTCAGAATAGCCTGAAACGGATTTCTGCATAAAATTTTTTCAAAAATTCACATTCTACAAATTTTGAGGCGAGAGCAATAGCTTAATTTTCTTCAAAAATTCGCTAAAAGTGTATCGAAATAGAAATGAGGGATCATTGTGTGTCTTAGGCATTTTGGATGCCTCTATTTGATGTAATGTTACCCTTTTTTAGGTCAAGAAAATCAAGGGCCATCACAATCTTATAATTTTGAAGCAGATCTTCCTCCTGAGTTCACTATACCAGATGAAGAATTTCTGAACGATCCTGAGCTGCATGCAGTAACAAAAAACAATCCAGCTGACATTGGTTCCTTAAAAGCCCAATCATCAGCAAATTTGGGTGCTTCGGTTCTTCGCACATCTCCCTCGCAATCTTCTGAACGACTGCAGTTACCATCACTAGATACGTCTGGTGCATTGAAGGTAGCTGCTGTAGGAACATCATTGAACACTGAAGCAGTTGAACCAAATCTGGGAACCGCACCAACGCTTTTAGAAGCTCTCATTGCACCAGCGACTATAGCAGATGTTGCAAAACCATTAGGAGCTAAACAGTCTATTCCAAAGGTAAGACTACAAAAACAGGTAAAAAGTGCCTATCATAGATTCGCCCATTTTCAATAATAGAGCTTTTCCGCTTCCAAACCCACCTAAAAGTGAAAGACTTTTCGTTTATTCGTCATCCTTACAATTGATTGTAGGTCAACTTTACTGAGTCGTGATGCAAATGTGACTGACTGGCTGTGTGGGGCTTCTATAGAACGAAATCCCAGGCTTAGTGGCTTGTATTTCCCCATTATCAGCTGGGATTCTACAGTTGCTCCATAACTGTAGATTTCTTTCTCAACTCAACAAATCTCTTGTCTTATTTCAGTCTAGGTTTCTGAGGGAGACCATTTATGATTATATGATGTCCTAAGGCCTCTAGCCTAGATCTCTAGAATCTGTCGCAGTTGCACAGAAAGTGCTCAGCTTTCCGCATCATACGGATGGCACGCATCGGACACATTAGATTTTGGGATTCGTTATGCTGTTTTAAATGTGAGTGAGCACTCTGATCCACATCATTCGCATTGGAGACCTGCAATCCCGAGCGGGATTCCAAAGAGGGCACAGATTCCAAATCAGTTCGGATGGCCAATCTCAGTTATAAGAAGGATACCTTCATAGAACATAGGTAACCCCTGGTTCGGCCATTAACACCATTTGGAAATCCGTCAGTGTGCGTACCTCTAGAAAAAAATCCGATCCGTCCGTAATACTGTGTCCCTACCTTTAGACATTAGAACAGGGTCCTTTTGAAGCTAAAATGTCCTGTGAGGACCTCGGTCATTTGTCTCATTTGTGCCCTGGGTTGAGGTTTGATCCAGTCTGAACGATTTATCATAGCCAGTTATAAATATCCTAGACTGTCTGTATCTGTTGACCTCTTTCCTCCATATATCTGTCAGTGCAATCTACCCTACAATCCTTTATGGCCCAGATATGGACATCGACCTTGCACGCATTCCTTGAATGCCTTGTGTTAGGGCTGGTCCAAAACATTCCCAGCCTAGCAAATAAAAAAATAGGATAAAATTTTCCGATCCATTGCAATAGCTTCATTTTCTACGAAATTTCATGTCTCTGCTGTTAAGACAGTGTTTACTATAACGATGTCTTATAAATTTTATCCCACGAAGCAAGTGTCAAACTAATCAAGAAAGCTGTTCCTACTGTTCTTTGATTAGTCATGTACCTATTGAATTGAAGAGAAAATGCATCACTTCTTCTCTTTTATATCTCCTTCAAACTCAGTTTCATCATTCTACTGCAGTCAAAACCATCATACATCATGTTTTTAGAATGGTTAAAGTTAAACCCACCTCTCATTTAAAAGAATCGATAATTATTATACTTCCAAATGTTCATTATTGTACTGAATTAGGTCTGTATTATCAAGGTTAGATTATTATGTTGTAGCTTGGGCCGACTGCTAAGGCCAGGAAAGTGCCTTCGACGAGAATCGGTAGAATGATTTCGTTTGGTGGACTTTTTGCTGGACTGGGAGTTGGTACGGTTGCTGAAGTCACCAGAAGAACTTTGGGCGTCAATGAAAGTTTGACAGATAACCCTTTCCTCACTACTGCAAACGTGGAAAGGATCGTTAGCACCATGTGCAAAGTTAGAGGTACTTAATTGGCGTATTCAACAATTTGAGTTCAAAAGGTATGCATGAGTTAGTATGTACTGGTAGGACCCAACCCGAATTAAAGAAAACTTTCATTCTTATAAAACCCAAGTTTGTTTTGATGATGATCTCTTCTAACCTGGCCCAGCAACCCATTTGATTATTTCATGTGCATTAACTATATGAGCGGCACTATTGGATGATCACTAGCCTATTTGAGAAGATACCTACATTTTCTTTTAATTTTTTGTCCAGTGCATCCTATTTTTTGTGTCCACAATAGTTTATTTTATTGTTTTTATTGAATATGAGTTAGCTCCAATCACCAGGTTGCTGTTTACCCCCTATAGTTTTTCTATATGTGCTGGTTAGAAGAGAACAAGTTGTGTGCTTCTTGTGTGACTCTAGGGTGTGATTGATTAAGTCTGCCTTCCCACGCTGCATTAATGTTTATTCACTTTTCCCGATTGTTCGTAGGCGCTGCTTTGAAAATTGGTCAACTACTTAGTATCCAAGACAGTGAAATCATTCCTCCAGCCCTACAGGCAGCGTTTGAGAGAGTGCGACAATCAGCTGATTTCATGCCCACTTTTCAAGTTGAGGTATTTCATGTTTTTATATTTGCCTATCATGTTATAGTTCAGTAGATTTTACTTCAATAGGTATTATGATTTTACTTCAATAGGTATTATTCCATTGTAAAATTATGAAAGTTCGTATTCATATGTTTTTTGAGTCGCTGAACTCGAATTTGCTGTCAAAAAGTCAAACTTCTAACAAAAATACGTAAAAACACGAATTTTCATAATTTTGATATGAATTTTGAAAAATTGTCATTTTTTGACATGATTCTGAGATTCCAAACTATCAAAAGTTGTTGCTGTCGACTTGTTTCGACTGCATATTCGAGTTCAGCGACCCCAAAAACGTAAGAATACGAAGTTTCACAATTTTAAAAAGAAGTTTGTAAAAGTTATATTCAAAAGTCTGATATTGGCGAAAAAGCGTATTTCAAAAACCAAAATCGAGCTACTGGCGTAGGTTTTTGTTATGCAAAAAATCTGAACAAATTCAGGGGTCATTTTTTTAACATTTTAAACCAAATTTCGGGTGGAGGTCATCAAAATTTCACCTTTCTCAAAATAGCGGGCACCCTAGTACAGATATTAACTGATTTCTGTGTGGTCTGCTGGTTTTGTCTATATTCTACGAGTCTATATTCTTTCTTTCTAGTTGTAAAATCTGTTGGTTTGGTACTTCTCAGCTTAGAGTAAGATAATATGCATTTATATATTTCTGCATATTATTTTACCTACCTACGTTTTTTTGTCAGGGTGTGCTGAAAAGAGAGCTAGGGGAAGACTGGCGGAGCAAATTCGTGGAATTTGACATTAAACCATTTGCGGCTGCTTCAATAGGTCAAGTCCATTGGGGGAAAATCCACGATGGCTCTGAAGTAGCTGTCAAAATCCAATATCCAGGCGTCGCTGCCGGTATCAACAGTGACATAGAAAATCTCGTATCCGTCCTCAACATCTGGAACGTCTTTCCAGCAGGTAAACTATTCCGTGATTGTACAAGGGAAAGTTTCAATCATGCAGCATGATCGAATAAGCAAATTTTCGGAAAATATCTTTGATATTTATGTTAAATTGTTTTGAAATTTGAGCACTTTGAGCCCAAAAATGGTTACCCATTAATTTCACGTCAAAAAAACTTGTTCTAGAATTTCATCTACTATCCAAACAATGAAACAATGATTTTGGATTTTAAGTTACCTTTGCAGTTTTTGTCGATTTTTTTCCCGCATCTATTACTGAAATTCAAGTACATCTTTCAGCATAACTTTGTTTCGATTTTTTTAAATGTTCTTTCGTAGAAGTAAAGTGCAAACTTCAGGAATTGTTTCAGAATGCCTCAAAACGGATTTCCATGAAGACAATTTTGGAAAATTATAATTTCAATTTGTTGACCCATTATAATAGCTTCATTCTCAAGGGAAATTCGCTAAAAACACCACATTGAAAGTTGTGAAAATTAAATTTCTAATATTCTAAAATATTATTGCCAAGTATGTACCAATCATGAACACATTTACACATTATTACAGATAATATACACTTTTGGTTCTAGGCATGTTCATTGACAAGTTGGTAGAAGTTGCCAAAAAAGAGCTTTCCTGGGAAGTCGACTACCTCAGAGAAGCAGAGTGTACTCGACAGTTCAGAAAGTTATTGGAACCATACCCCGACTACTACGTCCCTCAAGTAATAGGTAACTAAAGCTTGGCAGTATAATTAAATTCCACTAAAAAAAAGTATGTTACTTTCATCCAGGATGTCGATATTTAACTGGATATTTACTGCTGTAAACCCATTAAATTTGTAATACTCAGTCCTTGATATTGGATCAATGATTAAACGGTATCTTTTTAACGTTTTCTGCTGCCAGTTCAGTTATCTACATTATTTGTAATTTCAAAACTGACCACGGTTTCCATTGAATGCAATAACTTGATCTAAAACACCTAAACCTTGTTATTTTCAATTCACCGTTGGTTCAGTTACCAGCACACACACAAAACAACTGATCCACCTTCTCCAAACCTTCACTAGGGCGAACTGGCGTCGTTTCATCTCTCATTCCCACGACAAAAACTGGATGAGGAAATTCAGCTTTATGTTTCGCTAGTTACTACCCATGTACAGTCTGATGGTATGTAACCAGACTGACTGTGTGGGGCTTCCGTAGAAAGAAAGCTCAGGCCTGCTGGCTTGTATGTCCCCATTATGGGCTGCTTGATAGGTTGGGTATGTCACTGTTGCATAAATTTGGTCGTCTTCCCAACAAATCTTTTTCCAATCTAGGTCTCTGAGGGAGACCATTTCGATTATAATATGTACCAGGGCGTCTTGCCTAGATCTCCAAAATATGTCACAGTTGCACAGAAAGTTATTAGCAGAGTCTTCCCCGCTACCATATTCGCAGAGTAGGGATGGTGGCTTAGACCGTAAAACAGGGTCCTCTTGAAGCTATAATGTCGGGTGAGGATCCCTATCATTTGTGATCAAGGTTGTAATTTTATCCAGTCTGAACGATTTTTACCATCGCCAGATTTAAACATCCTGACTGTCTGTATCTGTTGACTTCTTTCCTCCTTGTTACTGTTAGATCCTTTATGACCAAGGAGTTGACCTCGCATTCCTTGTAATGCCTAGTGCTGGGACTGGTCCATAATATTCCTTGGATCACCCCATGTCCAGTTAACATACACTTTATTGTAATGTTGGAGTGTACCTAATTTGGTCAGTTTAACTTTGGCGTCTTTTACCAACTTGGAGGTTGTAATAGGATTCATCAGTGCTTTGATACAGGCCTGGCAGTGTGTCACCCAGTGTTCAGTGTGACTTCTTGTCTGTTACTTACGTAGTTCTATAATGTGCTGTCCATACATCTGGCAATGGGATTGCTCACTTAATAAGACAGTAGTGTGATCCTCCAAAGCGACCAGGACCATTCTGTGTTCAGATTTCACTCCAGAGCCACCTGTATCTTTAGTTATCATGAGTATAACGGTGGTGTGCTTTGACTTTACCGTATCCTGGATATTTAAAGGTGGAAGACCCAGGATAATCTGTAAGCTCTTGGTGGGTGAGGTCCTAAAAGCAGACAGATTACTTTATCCAACTTGCCTTCGATCCTCCCTTTCCAGATCCCTACCCACCAAACCAATATTCCCAACAGCAGTTTCGTTAGAATGATGGCCCTATTTATCCAGAGCATGACTTTCAGGTGAATCCCCATGTCTTTCCAACCGCTCTGTGTACACTATAAGCTGTTGAGACTTTGTAGTACTTCCACTCTATATGTGGTTTCCAAGTTAACTTTCTGCCCAAAATGACACCAAAATATATATTTTCGTTTGTTGTCTCACTGTTAGATTCTGAGCCATTTTTGGCAACTTGGAATCTTATACTAAATCTAGAGGTGTTACCATGCTATGAAATCAGTCTGATGTGTTTTGTAACATCCAGGTAGTTGAGTCCTGTTATTGTTAGGAACATATGGAGGGATGGGAAGGTCAATCTTCATTGTAGGGATTGTATTACAGCTTGGGTCACTCGGACTTATATGCATTTTCTCTAGAGCATTGAAGGTGTAGCATACACAAGGTTAAGAGCATCAATATTTAATTTTGGGACTCACGTAAATCTCACGTAAAGCTTTGATGTTCGTTTGGGACTTGTTCATTGATTCGGTAGCGTTGACAGGATGTCTTTTTTTTACTTTGAGCTGGGACATTTTGCTGCGTGTTTTGGTTTGGACTCCAACCTAATCATTTCATCTGAATCATCAGTTCTCACGCATTTAGGTCACAACCATGATGGTCGTAGAGAATATTGAAATATTAGGTGATCAAATCTAACACAGTCAGTAACAAACCAGAGTTAACACAAGATTGAAAAGAAGGTTGAAACTTTTAAATGGTTGCCTATTGTAGAATAATATTAACTATTTGTAGATATATTTTCCCGGTTGCACGACTGGGGGATACAGAACTGTAGAGTTGACATTCACTTAGGTCAATTATGTTAATTTTTGTAGCTCTTTGAGTCCCGGTAAAGCAGGACCATTCACAATCCTGCTGCAGGAAGTGAGGGGAACCAAAAACTTCCCTCTCTTCTTGCACGGGAGGCGTACAGGACATGTGTGGAGGCCTTCCTGCTGCAGGTGTCCTGCAGAGCTCGTCGGATGGGTTTCCTATCGGACCATCCTGTGGTCCGGGGTCCCCCACCCTATCAACCTGCTAGGTCCGGAAGACCTTCCAAGTTTTAATCAACTACCAACACAGGAAAATAGATTACCTATCATCCCATCCTTATCAAAATGCGCATGAGTTCACTTTACATGAACATTTTTATATCAGTGAAGAAGTTTTATAGATCAGTGAAACAGTTTTGCATTACTTAGTGGATCTGTTACTTTGTGGTTTACGTTTTATACGTTTACGTTTATAGTTGACGTGTTTACAAAATGAGCCAGCTTTTGGAGCAAGATTGTCTCACTGAGCTCCTGGAGGCCTATAGAGGGTATCCCTGTTTATGGGACACTCCACACTTCAGCGTTTTGTTTAAATAAGAAGCCATTGAAGAATGGAGAACGCAGAAGGTAAACACAGAATACCGTATACTGGCGGGAAACCTTTGGTTTGAGCTGGGAATGACGGATCGTGTATGGAGAACGCACTCTGAGGCAGGAGAGCGAATAGGGGAACTTCGTTGCACTCCCCACCTCCTGCAGCAGGATCGTGAATGGGCCACTTAAGAATCCGGTAACTGGCAGGTAGAAACGTTCCTCTGGAGATACCTCTTCCATGCAATTCTTAAAAATTTACCGCACCAGTATCGAGTTCATTTGGTAACCCCATTTTCCATGAAGAAGGTAGGAACTTTAGATTAACCCTTTCCGGACGAAACCCGGTCAGGATCCGGCTAGGCAATATCCGCATTTGGACGGAACATTTTGAGAGAGGGATGTCTCACAGGACGAATGCCAGTCGTCCTGTAAGGTACATGCATAATGCCGGTCCCTGACCGGGTCCCGTCCTTGTGGGCACGATCGGAATTCAACTTTCGACCGCAAAGGGTTAATACCTTGGAGGTTAATAAATTGATGCTCATTGAGTCAGACTGTGATATGGATTAACCAAATATAATCATTTATGAGGAATAGCTTGATCATATATAACACTCACATCAATAGAAGTACCTATAAAATCATGTGACTAAGTAAACTATTTCAGATTGCTTGTTGTTTGATTTTTAGATGACCTGTGTACTAAGGAAGTGTTTACTTCTGAGTTGATTGAGGGATTCTCCGTCGATAAAGCTGCTGAGCTTGATATAGAAACACGAAATCGCATATGTATGCTCATTATGCAATTATGTTTGAAAGAGTTATTCGAATTCAGAGTCATGCAGACCGATCCGAATTGGTCTAATTTTTTCTACAACACAAAAACAAAACAAGTAAGTAAGCGGATACATAGGTATTAACGTCCAATTTACTTTTAAAATTTCCTAATTTGTTTTAGTCTCATCATTGCCACTAGTAAATCCTTACTGAGTCCTTGTTCTGGAATCACCGCTTAGGCCTGTTTCACACGTATACGGTTTGATTCGGTTCGGTCCCTATTCGATTCGTTTCCTGCCGCCGTTTGTTCGTTCACATGCATGAGGTTCCTATCAGGTTCGTATTCGTTCAGGGATTGGATTTCCGAAAGTTCAGTCAACAATGGAGAGAAGTAGGATTATTGCCAGTACTGGTCTACGATGCACTTCTGTGATCAATTAATCCGTATCCACTTCATTCACAACACTCATTTTTGATTAAAAAAATCAACACGAGACACGACAGTTGTTTCGTTCTGAACGAGGAAACCGAAGCTAAACCTTTTCTGAACCTCACAAGTGTGAATGTGCGGTGGACTTTTTGTACCTTGGACTCGAGTATGCTCCGAATTGAAACCAAAAGGAACTGATTCGTGTCGAGGGGGCGTTCGGTGCTATGCGGTTTCTATTAGGTTGCTGTTCGGCCAGAATACGCACCGAATGAATCGGTTCACACGCATTTGGCACTGCCGAAAACAAATCGATAGGGACCGAACCGAATGAAACCGTATACGTGTGAAACCAGCCCACAGCACATAGAATAGACTATTCTATGTTCTGTGAACAAGCCTTAACCTCAAGAGAGCTTGGCTTTTTTGCAGTGCAAAAAACTTGATTTCCTACTAGGGAGCTACCCATCTATTTTTCGATCGAATACAGTTGGCTATTTCAACTACGTGTGTGTGTAATTTCAAGATCATATTATTAGTTTAATATCCATAAGTAGATCATGAGATTGAAAAACGCTTTCAAATTGATGAACAAAATTTATCATTTTTCTGGTGGCCAACATGAGAGAGCGAAACTTCCGTATCATTTCGAAAAACGCGCTTTCCGCAGGGTTTTTCAAATAATTTCTTCAAAATTCACCGCAACCTGTAAGCTGCAACTAAACAGTTTTCTTCTATTAAACTCTACCATAATTCCTACTCAAACTTTTCCCAAAAGTAATTCGAGCTATCAAGTTATGTACCTCTTTGTGACAGAGTTCCCGTCAGAATCCCAGAGAAAGCGCTGCCGTCGCTCCATTGGAAAACAACGGACGTCGCACGCCACTTCTCGTATTCTGGAGAGGCTGAGTTTGGCTTGGATGGGTGATCCAGGTCCTGGAAATCCAATCTACTCCGAACATAGCTCATTAATGCTATTAGTAAGAGTGGTATCTCTCTGATGGGATACTGTCATTCTCCCCTACCTCTTTATCGAGGATTTAGGAACCCATTGCACCTCTGGGGAGCTACCTAAATCCATGATATGGTAGCAGAGCGTGGTTAGGATTATGGACGGCTAACGCCTAGTAATCCCATCCACTATTTTTGGGGCGTTAATGTTTCAGGAGAAACATGGTAGGGTTTTCCAGAAGGAATTCCTACCTTGGGCAACGTCAAGTAAATATCCTAAAGAGGCTACATACGAAATTACAGCTTCCTAGAGCGTGAAGTATAGAAATTACCTATTAAAATTATTTAACCACCGCTTCACAAATCAAACCGTTCTCGCAATATTCGGATCACCTGCTATGAATCATATCATCGAAACACCAGCTCAATGAAATCATCAGAAATTAACAAGCGGTTGCAATCATGTTCACAATATCAATTATCGAGAATGATCACCTGTGTGTAAACAATTATTCATATAACCATGCTCATAACTCAGCTTGTTGGCCACGCATTTCGCTTTAGTTAACATAATATGGTTGGGTAAATCGAGAGCTTTCGAACGAATGGTCAACGAATTTTGTGGGATGAAAAACGACGAAGTTCCATTTCCCTAGCAAAGACTCGGTTGTAAGCGGAAATCATCAGAAAACCGACCGTAACGCTTTTATTTGACGCTTTTTGTTAACGCTTTTTTCGTTTATGTGCCAAAGTAAAGACATAAAATGTCAAAAATATGAATGATCTATGCAATCATGTTTTCCCTTTATTGATTTTTATACAATCATGGTGTGGCATATAACGATAACACACCATGATTGTGTCATAATGATGACACAACAAAGTGTGAGAATGACCCATATATAAATTTCTCCCTTGAGAGGAAAAACAATAGATCATGGATATGTCAAAGTTGTAGACATTACTTTACACTCTGTTGGGAAAGTAAAAATGGACATTACTTTCCACTCTGTTGGGAATCTAAAAGTGGACATTACTTTCCACTCTGTTGGGATTTTGGGAACGTAAAAAGGGACATTACCTACTTTCCACTCTGTTGGGAAAGTAAAAATGGACATTACATTCCACTCTGTTGGGATGTTGGGAACGTAAAAATGGACATTACTTTCCACTCTGTTGGGATTTTGGGAACGTAAAAATGGACATTACTTTCCACTCTGTTGAGATATTGGGAAAGAAGTAAATTGCGGTAGTACCTCATTGATTTCTACCTAGCCTTCACTTTTCGAGTTAATATAATCTAAAGTGCCGGAGCGTTGCATTTTGTGTGGAGAAAAAATAGTGTCGCGAAAAATTCGTTGACCCGTGGAGAAAAAAAAGTGTCGCAAAAAATTCCTTGACCCCCAGCCAAAAGATGTATCCATGTCAAAATAAATTAGTATAAAATAATAATAATACGTTTTTAATAATTATTTTATGGAAGCTGTGAATTACACCCAACTGAGTAGTAATTTATGCCGGAGCATGGATGGTTAGGGATGGTATCCGTATACTTTTATTTTATTTTTTGTCTATCAACGTCTACGTTTTTTCTTCTCTACTCTCTTGGCTTTATGCCTTCAGATTCCAGAGTTGGTTGTAAGGACCTGACGATTAACTAAAAACATAATATTAATTATGCCCCTTTCGTCCAAAACTCGGTGGTCTAAAACTGAGTAGTTTGCATATTTAATTTGAAACTTTGTCTTTGTTTAGCTAATTCTTTTGGATTTTGGGGCAACGAGGAGCTACAGCAAGGAGTTCATGGATCAGTATATGAGAGTAATAAAAGCAGCAGCTGACGAAGATAGAAAAGGGGTGCTGGAAATGTCTCGTAAAATGGGATTCCTCACTGGTTATGAATCCAAGGTAAGGCTTCCCAACTTTACAAAACTAAACTTAATAATTGAGGTGCTTTAACAAAGTCGGTTAGTACATTTTTGTCAAAATTGAGTTTACAGTCATTTCGAAGGTTACTATAGTGATGAAACAATCAGGGATCTTATTTTTTTAATCAAAAGCAGCTAGATCATCCTGCAATTCAAGGTTATAAATGAGTTTTGTGGAAAAATTGGTTTAGCCCAAAGTCTGTTTTGAAACAAACGTTGTTACGAGGTATGATCAAAAAGTAAGAATACAAACGCTCTAGTTCACTCAAAAAAAAAAAAAAAAAAATTTTATTTCGACGAAATTTACAGGGTGGGTACTTCAGGTATATAATTATTTTTCCATGAAGTCGCCGTCTAATTCCAAACATTTTGTATACCGAGAAATAAGCTTCACAATTACTGCGTTTTAGTCCTCTCCCACCACCTCTTCAAGCCAAACGGTAACATCATTCTTGAGGTCCTCGTCATTGGAATAGTGTCCCCCCCCCCCCCCCCCCCCCCCCCAAAAATTACTTCAGTTGGCCGAACAGATGAAAGTCACAAGGAGCAAGGTCGGCTGTGCGGGGGGTGGGATCAAATATCCCACCCAAATGACACCACAAAAGAGTGACTCCCTTCGACAAAATGCCTCGCCGTTTGTTCTGAATTGCCCCTTAGGCATAAAATCGATCAGCAGAACGCCTTTTCTATCGAAAAACACCGTTAACATGAGCTTATTTGATGATAAAGTCGTTTTGAAATTTTTTTGGTTGGTGAAACAGTGTGACGCCACTGCATAGACTGTCCCTTGGATTCAGGTGTGTTTAGGCAAACCCACGTTTCATCGCCAGTGACTATGGAGTCAAGAAAGTCCTGTCCCTCGAGTTGAAAACGTTCCAAAAACATCCGGCCAGCAGCAAGCCTTTTCAATTCCTCCATATGAGAGATCAGGAAAATGCTCATTAATGTCCACAAATCTTCGTCGGCGATCTTCGCGAATCAAATTGTTGATTTCTTCTACGATTTGGGGAGTCACCACAGACGGACGGCCACTTCTTTTTTCGTCATAAACATCAGTTCTCCCATTTTTAAATTCCCTACACCATTTGGCTACGTTATTGCGGTTCATTACCTCCTCTCCATAAACAGAAACCAGCTGGCAATGAATTTCAGCTGGTTTTTCACCTTTAGCGAAAAGAAAACGAATCACTTCGCGCACAAAGCATCGGCCCGATGGAGGTGGCGGGGACGTTCACAGAAGCGCACATTTCAAAAAGCTCTCAATGACAAACTAACGGTCGCACTGAAACGCGGGACCTCTTGTTTTGATCAGAATGATCCCGCCCAACAAGCAGGGGTGCCACATTTGAAAATTACATATTTATGGTCTCTCAATTTGTGATCTGAAGCTATCTGTTGAAGTACATTTTTCCTTACATGGATTTCGTAGCTCTGGGGATAATTCAAAATTTTCGTCCGACAGCAAAAAATGTCACGCCTTTTTCACTCAATACCAATCGTTGCCGGATAGAGTATAACTTCCTGATTTCCCATCCTACAAAAATCGTGCGTTGGAAAGTTGCTCTGTGAATCTACAACACGTGACTCCACATTCCAATGGGCCAATTTCCCCCTCCTTAACCCTCTTGAGAAGTTCTAGCTGTATGCATACAAACTAGTTTTGGGACTCTTACTGGATCAATCCACACTCTGCTGAGTTTTTTCTCCCCAGTTCAATACTCAGTTGATTTTTCTCACAAATGGTTCACTCTAGGTGATGTACTGTCTGTCCGCGATGAGAATGCCGAGGCACAGGTAGAGAGAGGGCACCCTTCCCCCCGCGTCAACCTATGGCGAGGGACGAAGGAAAACACCAATGTACTACCTGTCTCACTTTCAAGTACTGATACCGTTGATTCTTGCCGTTGACTCATTCCTTTCTACTCTCTCGTTGACAAACAAGATGACTCATTACATTAATAATATAGTATACGTATGTAGGTATTATATTAATTTACTGACGTAAATATTCACTGTATACAGGGTGAACACAAGTAAAGTTTTACAAACTTCTGGAGTCAATATTCTAGAGCTCATTTCCGAGTTTTTAATGGTTTTAGTGATTTTTAAGCGCATTATTTGAAATTTGAGCACTTTTTGCGTGCGCCAAAATTTTTAACGTTCAAATTTATGGAATTTAAACGTAATTAGTATACGACCTAATCATTCGGTAGTGGATGGGGAAGGAAGGGGTGCCGCAAACTTGGTGAAAGGGTAGTAGCGGAGTTGGCTGCTCAGGGCGGTAGGGTGGGGACAGGTCACCTCGGCATTCTTATCGCGGACAGACAGTAGTTACCAGGGAAGCCAGTGGCATATCTATTCACTTTTTATGTGCGTGTACCGTTGATACTTTTGAACAGTTTAATCACAACTCTTGATAATTATTTTTGTCACCTGTATAACTCACCTATGAAATAATATGTACGTAGTATGATGAACTACCTACGCTATTGAAGTTTGATTGTTTAAGAGTTATAATATACCTAAAAACGCTTTTAATATTACACGAAGTTTTAATTTAAAAAGTTCCCTGACATTTGGTGGTTTTTGCAAAATCCCCTGACTTTTCTTGACGCAAAGAATTCACTGACTTTTCCAGTTGGGAGCCACCCTGACCTACGTACTTATCTGAAATACGTTCTCGATTACTCACCCAATGTATTTCGTTTATGTTGCAGAGTATGGAAGAAGCTCATGTAGACACGGTTATGATCCTCGGTGAAGTTTTTAGCGAAAAAGCAGGGGTTTTCGACTTCGGTGGTCAAAACACCGTACGCAGGGTCACCCATCACGTTCCGACCATGTTGAATCAGAGGCTGTGCCCACCACCTGAAGAAATTTACTCCATCCACCGAAAAATTTCAGGAGTTTTTCTCCTGTGTTCCAAACTTTCAGTAAAAATACCTTGCAGACCTATGCTCATGGAGATTTATAACAATTACAAATTTGATGATATTTAACTATGTGATAGGCATTTAAAAACAAGTATTTATTATCTATATAAAAAATAGTACCTATAATAATTTAAGTTTAATAAATTTTACTGGATTGTTAAAGTTCTGAGTTTGCAGTTCCATACTAAACCACACCAAAATACTGACTCATACGTTTTCTTCACTGGAACGACCTATTGTACCTAACACAACGTCTCGCTCACTGGCTTTCGGTGACCTGAGTAGAACGGTGCCGGTTCAATGTGTGCTCTACGAGTGTCTATCTAGTTCAGTGTGCGCTCTACCACCTTCACATGTTAAACAATGAAAATTGCCTTACCTTAAGTGCAATACGTACTCCTTATGTCCTCCATGGAGAGCTAGGAACAGGTCGGGTTTCTCCTATCTGTACAGCCTTCAGCAGTAGTCGTCCAGGTGGGACTGAAAATGGTGAATTGGAACCTCTCGCATTTTTTCAAAATTTTTAATTTTTGCATCTAGCCAAGATCGCTCGACAGCCTGAGTATGAGCTCCTGATGAATGGTCGACGTATGCTTCTTGGTGGTTCACTGTTTTATGGACGAAGCCTTGCGAAGTCAAGCACCTGTACGCTGCCCACTCGTCGGAATGGATTTGGGAACCAGACCTGCATTCTCCTAATGTTATCGGCACCAGTGTGGCCCGGTCTCGTCGCAATACATAAAAATATCGGCAATCACTCCCTTGCTTCAGCCCAAAAACCCAAGGAAAATTTTTTTTTTCCGTTCCTCACCGTTTTAGATGTCTGACAACCTCTTTGTGGGCACCTGAATATAGGAAACCACATATATTTGGAAGGGCAGCTTTTCTTATCGATATAGAGCAAGATCTGTAGAGCGCACCTTGACCCCAGCCAGCGGGCCGTAGAACCCACTTGAGGAAACATTTCAGCGGATCTTAAGAGCATCTACTTTTTTATTATCCTGCATTAATTATCTTGTGAATGTTCACAAGAAAGGACTAAAATTTATTGAACAAGAACGTTCCTAAAGTTGGACGTATTGACTGGACTATCTTTCGATTTATTATTTTCATTAATGAAGATTTGTAATCGTCCAAGAAGAAAAAACGTAACCCCGTTTATGAAACTTGGGTAGAAATTCTTATCTCTATGGGCTGATCCTATATCATTGGAATCACTTTGACGAAATTGAATGATCAAAATATTGAGAGAGGAATCTTAAGAAATTATACAGATCGCTGTACGTTCACACGTTTCTCTACCTAAGGGCTAGGAAAAAACCACGTCACATGAGTATGAATGTGGTGAACTGTTTAGGGATAGGTCGAATAAACGATGCAGTGCCTCAAATGTCAAAGGGAGACCCAGAATTTAAAGAAAGGTACTACATGCGGGGTTTCCAGGTAGTGAGAGCTCCGAAAAACTATTGTGAAGCCACCAAAAAATGTGAAGTCCTCTTTACAATCCAACTAAATGGATTTTTGATTTGAAAATGGGTGTCACGGGGTTTTGAAGTAAACAAGTGGAAATTCCAACCCCTTCCAGAAGCTAATCTACCTGCTCGATAATTGATGTCATTTGACATCAAAGGTCTGCATAACTCAGTGCTTATCCTCTTACGGTCGATGTCATATGACATCACAGTGCAAAACCATAGAAAAACTAAAATTTTTGTTTTTTATTTGATCCATTTTCAAGTGAAAATCGGCGCCCATTTGTGAAATATTTCAATATACTTTTATTCTAAAGAATAAAAGTTTCAGTGAGGGACGTTTACCAGCGCCGGTAGTAACTAACTAAGGCAGTGTAACTAACTAACTAGTAACTAACTAAGGCTGTGTCCTACGTGGCTCCGCCGCAAGCGTCAAGCCGCGCGTTGAAAACGTGTCCTACGTGGAAACGCAAAAACGCTTCGTAGTTTAGCGAGCATCACCTGTTCTGTTCTCATCACCTGTTTTCAACTACATTTTTTTCAATTTGATTTTGCATCCATGCCATCAACATGTTTGAGCTGCTGACCAAATCAACGGCTCTTCCGTATTATTTATCTGAAAGTAATAAAAAGAGGAGACCCGCGGTGGAAATATTTAAAAGCCGGAACAAGTTCGGTGAATTTCATCACTTTCACTCCAAATTGAGGGAAAGTGAAAAGCACTTTAAATCGCATGCAAGAACGACAGTAGAAACTTTTGATTACATTGTGGACTAAATTAAGCAAGAATTTTATCATTTACTTCAACAAGAATTTTAATTCATTAAGATGATTTAAAAAAAAGATAACTTCAAATTTGGTAGAATCCAAGAGTTTGTTTTTATAGCAGAATAATAGGAACTACAAAAAAGATTTTAAGAAAATTTGCTCAAATTTTAAAACAATTAAACATAAATATACTCAGAATAAGTAATAAAATTTGCTTACATGAGCATGAATGATATCTTCGCATTTTTGTTTTCACTATTGTTTAGAAACACTGGATAATATATTGTAATTTTCTTCAAAACCGGGCATCTACCGATAAAGGTGTATGATAAATTAAGAATCGACCGTTTTTATTTCTGCTAACTCCATTATCACAGAAGAAAAAGTGCGGGAAAAGATCGAAAATAAGTTCAAAATGCCTAGAAGTTAGAAAAATATCAAATATAAACGCGTTTGACGCGATAAAAAAAACTTGTTTGAAAATCAAACCGTAACATTCAACGCCGTTTCGTCACCGCGCGGGCAGGGTCACGTGACCCAGCGTTAGAAACTTGCAATAAGAGAAAGGGAAACACGAATACAATGAGAACCCTACTAACCCCTCCAAAATATTAATGTTATCCAAGAGAATCTTCTCTTCTATACGTTCCATTTCAACATACTGTGTAAAAATGGTATGAAAATTATGTGCCATCTCCACTTAGCAATTTTTGGTTTATTATTTCCAATAATAAGCCTATGTGATCGTATAGCAAACAATTTTTATAACCCCCCCCCCCCCCCCCCCCCCCCTCAAACTTTGTCACTTTACGTTTCAAGGTGCGTAGAATCCAAATTTGAAATGTCCGTCCGCCGTTCGGGCCATAAAAGGCCTAAGAATTGACTTAAAAACCCGTTCTTTCGCACATAGACTCCATTTGGGGTCTAGTTGGTCCTAACGTTTAACCATCCCGATCGCTTTACTCGCATAGATGCTATGGGCCAAAAATGGGCGAAAAAGTGTCTTTTTCGAGGTTTTAAGTGTTAGACTTACGCACCCGGTCACGGTGGGTGAGTGAGGGGGGGGTGGAGTGAGAGGAGGCGCCGCGGCACCTTGTGGTGGCTGGGATGACCAGGGGCGTAGCAGAGGTTTGTAGGAGAATAGATATTTATTACTTTTACGTGTTATACCCATATAATACGCCGCGCCAACCTGAGAGGGGTACGGCATTAGGGGCATAGTTGAACGGAACCTGGGGGGTGTCAGAAAGGCGTATTATATCCGTCGTGTATCGGAACGGATATAATATATATTTCATGTTATATTTTATTACTTTTACCCCATATAACATTTAACCTACCTTGAACATTCTAGTATATTTAGTATATTATATCATACTATAGTATGTTACAAAAATAATTGATCCAGCCCATCTAAAATCCTTCGTTCTTCTTCTTCCCAAAATCTTCTCATATAGTTCGAAGCAAATCGTTTTTAAATTAAAATTGCATTCCATGGGGAGGTTGGAGTCAGAACCCTCTGGATGAATAGCTGTTTACTTACATTTCTGCCATAGGTAAGTGGGGTGTCGTTAACCAAGTAATTTCGGACACAGAATCGACTGGGATAGGTCCCAGATGCTTTTGGAATCCAGTGTACCTACGGTTTTAGTTTGATTCCTATAGAAATTAGCTCCGTGTATTGAATGAGACCACTCGGGTGGCTGTACGATCATCCATTTGCTCCCCATCGGGAGCGCAGCCTGTAACGCGAGAACAGAGGTGGATACTAGAAAAGAGACTGGCGAAAGCCCCAGAGCATGCTGGTTACTATAGCTGGCTATCTGATTCAGAAATAATAAACCATTATGTAATAATTTGCAGCGTTTTTCTTGTTCAGTTACTGTTACTTCGTAACGGTAAAATACCTGACTAGAGGTCAAAACCCCGTTGACATGGTCATGACAAGCACTCGATGCATAAATCCTATCCCTTCAGGAGTTGAGCCCTCTCTGGGTTTTTCCTTAAGCCTAAATACCTACTTACCTTCCTCAGTCTCCAGCAACTAATTGGGAATTTTCCCAGACCCTTCTCTTTCAACTTTGCTCGATAGGTTTCATTTTCGTATTTAAACTCCAGGCTTTAGCTTTTTGGAGTCAGTCGAAGTAACACCGTCATACAGTTCACATTTATGAACTTCGTAAACCGTATTTTCAACCGTTAGTAATAACGCTATATTTTCTGTGTATTTTGATCTTTCGTTTGAACATTGACTTTCTTGGAACCGATAAGCTCAGCAACTTTAATAGTTGTGTTATTTATTCAACCCCAATATCCGCTTTCATACAAGTGTTCAGTTACCTAAGTTTATAGTTCAGGGGGCGCCGGATGGTATATGTGCAGTTTTTCAACTTTTCTCAGTCAATAGTGGACAGATTTTGATGATTCTCGCAGCTATCTACTAATTTTGAAATTCTTCATAGAATCGAGCCTCTGAAATTTTCAAGTTAAGATACCACTACTCAACCTCTTCAACGCCTCAAACATTTTTAAATTAAGATACCATTTAACAACTTTACTTTCAATTTTCGAGGTCTCTTTTCGTGTTAGGTTTCGAAAATAGAACGAGCTCTGCAAGAATCATTTAAATCAGTCAATTATTGGCTGAGAAAAGTTGAATAAACTTATTTCGAATTTGGAAGGAGCTTTAGCCTTTTTCTGGATCTGACAGTCTACCGCTAGGTATCACTACATTCGAGTCACTCACCTTTCCCACTCTTTTGGTTGGAAAGGCGCCAGTTGGTCAGCTTTCGTAACCCATCGTTAAGCTGAAGTCCATATAATATATTTATATTAGAATATAGAACAGTCTTTTGGAATATTCCTGATGTGTTAAAGGTATGCAAACTAGGGATGTTCACGGGCTAAATCAAACTCCCCGGAAGGATCAGACAGCGCCCCCTTAAAGGCAAATAAATGATAATAATGCTCTAACCATTGTGACTATGGGAGTCCAACTAGACGTGACTGCAGTACTTCTGGGTCTTCTAGCAGACAGGTTCACAAACTGAAAAATGCTCCTAACCATCCCAACCACGTCAATTTATGAATAATTGGTAACCATCATCTTTGGATATTTAAAATGGCTGAGGAAATCAAATTTCGTTTCACCCTCATTTAGAAAAATGCGTATTATATGAATAAGTATTATATTGTACACTTGAATGGGAAAATTAGGATTTGTTTATTATGTGCATAGGAAAACGGCAATAACATTATGCGAATAAACCAATACCTCGGTCATCAAGGGTAGCACAGTAAGATTGGGCATATTTACGAACACTGTATTAGACTAATACGCCACATATAAAAGAAAAATTTACATTCAAGGTGTCTAAGTAAGGACACGAAAATGGTTTCGTACAATCTACAGTACATCCTAATAACAAAAGTTGTGTTGGCCCTGCACAAACTACAACGTTCTGGACAATCCTTGATCTCCTTCGTAAAATAGGATACGAAGATCGATTTAGACGTTGTTAATTGACTATTTAAAAAATAATAGGAAAAAATCAGGATGGGCTCATGGGTAAAAAAAAGTGTTTCAGAAAATCCCTTTCTGATGGGCAGATGAAAAAAAATAACCTAACTGTCGCTTCGGTCTGAACTCTGATCGCGGAGCTTTTTCATCGATTTCAAGGCTTTTTCCCGCAGCTTCTTTTCAACTTCTTCAGTCTCCGAGCCATCATCAGAGTCCTGCAACGGAGCAAAACACAGATTAAATCGATTGAAAAAGGAGATTCAAATTTATCGGATTCACAGTTCGACTAAATACTTCCAAATCAGGGAAATTTCCGGTTCTTGGGTGTATCTAGATTTGAATTATTTGAGAATTAATTGTTCCACAGTCTCTTCAAGTATAGACCTAAATTATTGAGAGTTAATTTCTCGTTCCCCAAACGTGTTTTTAAATAATAGCTAAACCTAATACCCCTGACCTGACGTGTCATTGTTTTTGCAAACGTAAGTCTGAGAGGCAACTTATATGACACCGATAATTACAACGTATTATGTAACTACTGTCGAGGGGGAAGGGGTGGTACGGTTTTACCTGAATCATAAATCCAAAGCTAACAGCGCATGCACGTAGCCAACCAGGTTCAATGAAATATTTACTAAATTGCAAGATTAGCAGTTATAATGATAGAGAAAAACAAGTGTTTTGGCCTCCAAAACAAGATCGCTACATCTCAGTCAACCCAGAAAGTGAAAAAACCGAAAAGTAACCTATATAATATTTCATATAGCTAAGGGAATGCAGTATACCCAGTTAACCTTTTTCTAGCAACACTTTTACTGGTCTTCTTCAAATATTCGTTGAATTCTGAGGGTTGTGCAATAGGTTATTTACATTGTTTTAAATCGTGGATATTGCGAGAGAAAACCAAAAATTCGTAAAATGAATGGGGCTTGACATATCTGTTCTATTTGTGTAACGACTTAAGACAGTTTCTTGTCACCGTTAAGTGTATTTGATGAACTGAGGTTCAGAATCGGGAGATATGTTGGCTTCGACGTTTTCGTCATCGATGTTGATAGTTACGATATTATTGAGCCAATAATTTTGTTATTGTACGATATCGATCGTTGTCACATCGATTACATCGATGGTCTATGGCACAAAATATTGTGGCACCATCCCCTGCCCCGGTAAATGGTGTTGTTGAGTGACACTGGTCAAGGTCTCAAACCACGTATTTCAAACTTAGAAACGGATTTTTAGACATAATTCTGATCTATTCCAGCTAATCCATATTGTTTTATATCTGAGATGCAAGCTTGCGAGCATCGACACCACCACATACAACACTTCACTCTGGCGAATTATTCCTACTGATCTATATCTCGCTAGAAGATCTGATTTAGAATATTTTCTTTCTTTTTCGAAACTATTTCATCAGATACTAGAAGACATTAGCTTTGTTCGCTGAGGCGGTTGACAGTGACTTGCAAACTGTTTCAAACTGGTTTGAGACTGACCAAGTGCTCATGCACGACCTCTGCCAACTTTCAAAGTGGTTTCAAACAGGTTGGGAATGGAGTCCATCCATTTTACGATTGAATGTTTGAGCGAAACACTCAAAGGCTTGAAACAGCAGCAAAAACAGAGGCTAAAATTCGATTGATTTCATTGGCTGCCATGAGTTTGGAATGGAGGAGGCAAATAGAAAGTCATCAGCTGGAAAAAACTCTGAACCACCCATTTGACGATTAGCAACTGGTTGGAAACCAGTTTGAATGGAAACCTCTGCAAACAGACCGTGACCGAGGGTGATCAGAGAACTTGGCGAACACCTCCAATGGGTTGCAAACTGGTTTGGTGGCTTCAGCGAACAAACGTATTGCCAAATATTGGCCTTCTGAATAACGGTAGATAGGCAACTTTATGTATAGATATGTACGTTTAAAAAAATAAATAAGCCATTCCTATTTACCGTATAGGTAAAGGAATATAAACAGAAGTCGTCATGGCAACAGAAAAGAACTGTTACAAAGAGCAAGTGAAGGAGGAGGAGCAACCAATAAGGCTGGAGCAGATATAGCGGATTATCAGCGATATATGTTTGGTTCACACTGGGTTTCCCGATCCTCTCCTAAAATTGGAACTAGCGATCGCTGTCTGACAAACCAAGAAGATCTACTTAGGTACATGCAAATCAAACATTTCAACTAGGTACTTGAAGACTTGTTTTTCATTCAAGCTTCGTTCGGCCTGCAGATTCCAATAGAGGGTGAAACGAAATTTTGACGGAAATCAACCGTATTAAATAGGTATTCCAGTTAAAAAAAGAAACTACAAGGAACTTTACAATATTATATCACTTAGTACTACAAAGAATGAGGTCATAGAACCCGACCACAATTCAGGAGACCAAGAGAACGAAATGATAACTGAACAAACAAATATAACATGGCTCAGGAATCGCAGTAGCATAAGCAACATTCCTTCGAAAACATATTTCTTAAAGAAGCCTACTCTTGAAAGTTACCAAAAGAGTAGAACTCGAATGATTTCTGGCAATCCTCAATGCAAATGCACTCAGAACGAAATAAACGTAGAAAGTAATTGAAAATCTTTATTCCAAAATATAAGTAATACAACATAGAAACCAACGTCTTTATAATTTTTGAAAACTAAATTTGATTCAATTTGAGTAAAATGCAGCAAAACAATGGGATTGTATCTGGTAGATACATGAAAAATCAATGGTAGTGATACATCTTTCAGTTGGATGAGCTTACCCCACTTTCTTCTACCTTCCGCTTCTTCGTCTTCTTGTGTTTTTTATGTTTTTTGTGTTTCTTGTGCTTCTTTTCTCGCTTTTTCTTTTTATCGTCATCGCTGTCCTGCAAATTCAACATTTCTCGAATCACGAAAGTTTCAAAACACGAACATAAAATAACAATGTACACTGAAGGCTTTTTCAACAGATTTGCAGACAAAATTATATTGGAGGAAAGCCGAAGAAAAACTAGAAGGTACAGGGTGGGCCCCGGGAACAGACCAAAAAGTGGGGCGCTCTTGCGCCGCCCAGGGTAGGGGTAGGAAGGTATGTGAGGGCTCATTCGAACCATTACATGATGCCGTTTAGGATCGGTGGGATGTGGTTCATCGTGTATTTGCTTAGGAGGCGTATGTGAAAAACAATGAATCGATAGTTGCGGTGCAGTGTGCTTTCAGAATCAGATTCAACCTTGGACGCCACGGAGTTGTTCCCACTTGGAAAACAATTATGAGATGGGTCACAGCTTTTTGCTCGACATGGAACATTATGGACAGAAAACCACCTGGCCCTGCACGGACAGTGATAACCCCAGAGAACACGGCCAAGGTAAGAGCAGCTGTTCTCCAGAGCCCAGGGCGTTCCGTGTGCAAACAAGCTCTGGCCCTGCAAATGAAGCACACGTCAGTTCGAGGAATCATTAAAAAAGAACTGAAGTTTCATCCATACAAGTTCGCCATTGTGTAACAGTTGAAACCTAGTGATTATGCTCAGCGTTCTTCATTTGCACTAGAGATGCTCACGTTGTTCGAAGTGAATGATGATATGGTGCTGTTGATAGTGATGAGGCGCACTTTCACCTCAACGGTTTTGTTAATAGGCAAAATTGCTGGTATTATGCAGCAGAAAACCCTCAAGGTCTCCACGAACGGCCCCTGTACAGCCCTAGTTACTGTTTAGTGTGCCGTTTCAAGGAAATTCATCATCAACTTTTTGAGACCCCAAGTTGCACAGAAGGCGAATTGTCAACCCAGTGGACGTTTGGTTTCAACAAGATGGGGCCCCTCCTCACACTTTCACTGCCTCAATGGCCTTGGTGCGGGAGATGTTCCCCAATCGCGTTGTATCACGTTTTTGGGGTCGTGCTTTGGCCTCCCGGGTCACCTGACTTGAGGACTTGTGATTTTTTTCTTTGGGGGTACCTTAAGGAACGTGTTTATGCGACAAAACCGCGCACCTTGGACGCTCTTAAGGATGCAATAACAACAGAAGTTCGTTCAATTGAGGAAGCATTGCTAGAGCTCGTCCACAGAAACTTCTTGGAACAACTTGCTTCATGCTACCAACAAGATGGACACCATATGCTGGATGTTATTTTTAAAACTTGAAATGGCACTCATATCCCTTCATGAAAGTGTAAATAAAAAGGTTGTACGTATAAAATACCTAGAGTTATGCCTATTTGATTTTTGGTCTATTACCGGGGCCCACCCTGTATATCTTATGGGACTCCGATCTAGATAAATGAAGTAGAGCGTAGCGCATAAACAAGGGCTTTGCTCTTCTTTTGATGCCCATAAGGGCAGTCATAAAGACACAATTATTCTTTTTTTTCGGTTTTTTGTTTTTGTGGTTCATTACTACAGTAGTTAATTAATAATATAATTCTCATTTTTGATCAGTATCGATGCGATTTATGGAGCAGAATGTAGAGCGAAAAGGGGAATATTTTAGAAAGAGGAAGTTTTAGAAAGGAACAACTCGGTATAGAAGCCCAAATGGGAGACAACCGATTCTTACTTACTCTAAACCAATCTAAAGACAACGGAATTTAAAACACAAAAATACAATGTTCGAGGAAGTTGGCAATTTTTTTACGATTATTGTTTTGAAGTTCTAGAACCTCTGTTACATTTAAGCTGCAGATTTGCAAAAAATCTGATCTTGCGTAGGTCTCTTTGCTCTCAAAAATGTAACAGACGGTTGTTAGGCTGTGGTCTTAAATTGCCATCATCGTAGAACAAAGATTAGGTTTGTTTAGCAATAATGATTGCTAATTTCTGACATAACATTTTTTAAGCTTTCAAGAGATCAAGAAGTTGAGCAAAAATTTTAAGAACTAGATTAGACGGAAGGTCAATTTGCTCAGTTTTCATCATCATAGGCAGTATAGGTTAGTTTAGCAATAGCTAGTTTTTTCTCTCAATATCAAGCATTTGTTGGAAATGAAGGCAAGTATAGACTTTTAATTAGATTCATTCAATGGTTGAGGGTTCACTTTGCTTTATGCCACGCTGACACTTCTTAAGTTATTAGAAATCAATTAAATTCCTACACTAAACAGTAATGTTGAATTCCTGGTTCCCACCAAAACAGTGATAAAACTCTGCAAATTATCACACAAATGTTTATTATATCGGTATTCTGCGCAGATCTCTGGTCTTCATAAATAATATAAAACACTTTGCTTGATCCCAGCCCTTCAACTCCATTCTCAACTAATTCATCAACTTTATCTCTTTAACGCCAGTTCACTCTAGTGGAGAAGGTGGTATCAGTTGTTTTGTGTGTGTGCCCACCCCCCCGCCCTTATAGGAGACACTCGACATACCTAATACACGTCGGACTCTTGGCGTGGGAATGAGAGATGAAACACAGTTTTGTGTGTAGAGTTTACACTCTTTTCAACTCTTTTGAAACGACGCCAGTTCGCTCTAGTGGAGGTTCGGAGAAGGTGGTATCAGTTGTTTTGAGTGTGATCAGTTGTTTTGTGTAGGAGTGACCGATCCTGCCAACAGATGTTGACCGCCAACTGATACCACACAAAACGACTGATACCACCTTCTCCGAACCTTCACACTGAATACGGATTGGTGCTTTTGCAACAAATGTAACGCGAAGGCTATGAAGTTGATTGCTTAATTATATAAATATAACATAGGAAGTTTATCCCCCCCCCCCCCCCCATTAATGACCGATTCATGTTCCAATGATTGACATCTCGCCAACAGAAGGATCTCCATCTCAAAATCAACTGTAGTATTCTAGGTACCCCATAATTCCAGACCAATTTTAATGTAACCCAATGTTACATACCTCAATTCAATTCATGGGAGCCTGATAGTCAGGAGGACCAGTGACTTTCGTCAGCCTAATAAGGCCCCTATCCAATCTCCCTTTAACGTTCTTATCATAACATCTGTTCTGTTACGCACCTCAGATTCTGAAGAAGATGCAGTTTTGGTCTTCTTCTTCTTCTTTTTCTTCTTCTTGACTACAGCGTCTTCGTCAGATGAAGAATCGTCCTTCTTCCTTTTCTTCTTCTTAGCATCAGCTTCGTTGTCATCGTCTTCATCCTCTGAAGAACTATCATCTTTCCTTGCCTTCCTTTTCTTTTTAGACTTTCTGTCGTCTTCTTCAGAATCACTGCTGTCTGGCTTCTTCTTTTTCTTTCTTCCTTTTTCGTGTTTAGCAGAATCATCGGAGTCATCCGCTTTGTCTTTTTTCGAAGCCACCTGCAATGAAAATACTCTTTTATTATACGTAACTTAAAGAATGTACTTCAGAGGAGGGCTGGTACACGTTTTACAGTAATCTGAGGAGTTTTTTTATGCTTAAAAGATTTAAGGCAGTCTAAAAATAAAAAAATCGTTTTTTGTTAATGAACAGAATGGTAGCATGTATAGAACGAGAAAATATAAGGAAGAACTCGAAATTATAATCACTTAATGCAAGAACACAAAACGGAATCAACCGACTGATCCAAAAACTGATGAAAACCAATAAAAAGCAGAATGAAAACAAAACTGTTTTCTTTATCATTTCTAAAATGGAATAGGTACTCTGATAGCACAGATAGTACTAGATGAATACTGATAGTACTGATGATAGAGACTTTTAGCTCCACAAAACAGACTATAATTAGACGTATGTAGACTGGGATTCGCATGGCGAGGGGGTGTGAGAAAAAAGGAACGCCCTTTTTCGTTTATTGCTTCTTCTGTAAAACTACGATTTTCTATAAACTCGAGCATTTTTCTCAGTAACCACTGATCCAATTTACTAGTCAGAGGGTTAGGCTAAATTAGAAGGTTTTTAAGAAGAGATGGACAGAGCCTTTAGGGGAATTCTTCGCTTCAAATAGGTGAAAGAGTTTTGAAGTTGTGTGAAAAAAAAGTGACGACTCTTTCACAACACCTGGAAACTTTTTCTGTACACATTATAGAAAAGCCATCAGTGGGTGTGAAATTGAGAATGTGCCGAGGAAAAATAAAATAAAATAGATCGAATGGGAGCAGAAAAAAATGGTATCCCCCCCGCCCAAACATTTATGCGAGGGGGGGGGGGGGTATGGTTTTCCTTAACAATTAGGTTAAACATCTACATCCAACTAGTTTGTAAAACTTATCACAAAGACGGGTGGGTGAGAGGAAGGGGAGAGGAGCTTTTTAAACTATGTAGCATTGCAAAGATATTATCATAAAAAATTACTTGCCCTCCCCCAAAACTACGCTCTCCTATCTGAAAGTGGTTTCGAACCTGTGTATTTTGTTACCATCAAATCACAAATAGGCTATAGAAGTATTGCATTACGTTTCTGAACGGAATGCGTCATCAAAACTCATTGCGTCAGAGCTTCGGCGCCAGATTGTTGATGCTGCACGACGTATTGTGTTTTACAGATCTACTATGAACTCTCTATTTAACCTCAACATTGGGTTGAATCGAGTTTGTAACTACCAAAGGGCGTTTTCCTGGTGCATCTGAAGGTCTCACACAGCATTGTAGTCAAAGTGTCAGATGTGTGGAGTACCATCCATTCACATCTTTATAACAATCAAAGAATATTTGCCTAAAATAATCATAATAAATATTATAATACGTGAAGGTGAGTAGCTTTATACCACCCCACAAACCATATCGTCCAAATAAAACAGAAAAGTTTAGTATCTATGAAAAATAAAGGACCACTTACATCTTTTTTGTGAGGAGAATCTGCTTTCCTTGGAGGGGTGTCCTTGGCTCTGAAAAATAGAAAATAATATACTATTAGCACGAACTCAATTCATGTCACGAAAATAATTATGAAAAAAAAAGGTAACTACTTGAATTATCAAAAATGATTATTTTAACCACGAGAGAACATCTTTCAATCTAATACAGATGAACTTGAACAGTTCAGCCGTTCCTTATAGCACTGCAGTTCTATTACCAATAAATCGTAATTTCAGGGTGTCTACTAGATCTGTAAAATAAAAATCGCGGACTTCTTGGGGACTTTTGGGGTTCTAAATTTTAAAAATCGGTGACCTTTTACAGGCTTCAATTTCTTTAGGATAGCGTAACGAAATACTTACCAGTAGACCTACTATAATCATGAGTAGCCTGTATAAAATTAGACCTTCATAACTTTTTTATTGATTCTAGCCTACTTATAAAGTACATATTAGTGAAATACAATGTACAAATATTATAGATTTTAAAAACAATTCTTACCTTAGTTTTGAAATTCTGCAATAGTGATTAGTGCAATTAGACCCACATCAACATATTCTATTTTTATTACAACTTACTACTAAGAATAAGTTATGGAAGTCTTTAACAAAATGTATTTACAGAATATATGCAAATGTTCAATATATTTATAGGTCTATGTACAAATATACACAGTACCGTAAGCTACCGTAAAAAAACTTGGAACGTTTACACGACGCTTTACACCAACGTTTACGACGCTTGCATCTGTCAGTACTATATACGAGTAGATTCAAAAATCTCAATTGATTCTTTCGAGTGTTTTGTGAATCCCACAACTGGCATTATATTATTATTATTTGGTTACCGGCACCATACAAATCGGTGACTTCTATATTACAATCCGTGACTTTCGGAAATATCCGTGCCTTAGTATTAAATCCATGACTTTTCTGGGACTTCCCGGGAATCTGTGACCTGTAGACACCCTGAATTTCGACAAGAAATTCTAGTGTACATATTTAACGAAATTTTACAGAATTACACTTTACAGTATCCAAATTGAAATGTTGATCGTAATAGTGCTACCATTCATGAAAAGAGAAAAAGAAATTGTGCTTTCTTACCGCTCAACGCTTGTAGAATCTCGTCGTTTCCTTGGCTTCAGTTTCTCTGTACCAGGAGGCGGAGTGCTTACATTCCTCGACCGTTCTTTATGGTCTGGAGAACTTGCTTCCTCATCTGATGAAGATCTGTAATAAAGTAATTTCGTTAATTATGAAAATGAAATCTATCTTACAAAGTAAAAACGTAGTTATGTCTGATTGAAGAAGAAATCATGTTTATTAAAACAGCCACATAAGCACTCTTATAATTATTTAAATATTATAATTCTTATAATATTATATGAATGAAACTCTGTTTGTTTTTCCACACTATCCAAATGGCTCAATCGATTCCATGTATGTATCTTCTTGGGTTATTCTGAAAGAGTGCTAAGCAATTTTAAAATTGTCTATCTCCACCCAAACCATGGGCTGGAGGGCGTGACCCCCAATCAATGTGTGTTTTTTGGCCGAGCACTCACTCTTCTATTGGCTGCCACATTAAAATTTGATCGAGAGCACTTCGTATTGCAGCCACAAAGTTACATTCCAGGACCCGTAGAACACGATGTTACAATCAAAATTGTCGAACGATGTTGCATTCCTGGAGAAATCACCAAATATATGCAGAAAATAAAAGATTTTAGTACAAACTCAATCCCGTTGCATATATATGTACACCCCCCCCATTGAGCAAAGCGAAAGAGAGAAGTATACCAGTATTACTCGTGAACGAACAGAAAACATGCCATGGCAAAGGTCTTCATGACCACCTAATGGAATGAGTTTAGCCATAACACTGTTCCCTTTGTTGTTAGGTATCTCATTGATATATCATTATAATTCGTTTATTATTCATTTACAGTAAGTATTATACTTTATTTTACAAATTAATTTACAAAAATGTCTATAATTTTAATATTTGGGAGGGTATGACCAATTGAACTTCGCTGCTAAATATTTTTTGTATCGCCAGCTATGGAACGCAAATTCTACCATCCCCAACCAATGCCTCCTGTCATTCAGCAGGCAAACCATTATGTCTAGGTCCGGGACACGTTTTCCAAGAAATGCCCGATTGCAGAGCAGGCTCCAAACATTATGTAATTTCGTTGATCATGAAACTTTCATTGTAAATATGAATCTTCATTAGTAAAAACGTTGATAAGTCTGAGTATATAGCAGCCATAATCATGAAGGAATTACCACCCACTCTTTATATTGAGAATGCATTCCCCTTTCCAGCACTGAGGAGATATGTCAATCCATTAAGCAGATGGAGAATTGCCAGCAGTTATACACGGTGCATAAGAAAGGCGCTGTTGTCTACCAGTTAACTTACCTTTTTCCACCTGACCAACCTCATTGAGAATTGGGCCTTGAGAAAGATTTTGCAGAAGTACTATGTGATATTATGCCAATGAAGTCAACATAAAGTCATAAGCTCACGGATTGCTGTAAATAAGTTTACATAAACAATAGAAAAGTTTAAGCGATACTATCACCTTGGTTATGTTTGGGAATTCGTGACAGGACAAGTCTCTCATTTCTCCCTGACAGACACCAAGACCACCAAGGTGGAGCAATTTCTCAATTACCTTGGTTCCACGCCAAACTGAATCTATAAACTAATTGTTGGCTATTAATTCTGCAATTTTTAAGGGACGAGTTAGAGATGTATGAATTAGTATGGAACCATAAACTCTTGATATAAGACGCAAACTGGTTCAAGTTCGAGCTCCAATTGACTCAGTAAAGGTATCTGGGAACCCCGGTCAACAGTATTTCATAGCTGGGGTAAGTAGCCTATCTACTGACTGACTGCAAGGTGCTTCCATAGCATTAGATCTCAAGCCTAGCTTAGTGGCTTATATTTCCCCAGAGTGGGCCACTTATTATTGGAGATTCTACAGCAGCTCCATGTCCACTCATTTGTTGCTGGACGTAACAAAATTCTTTATACAGGGTGATTCCCTCGCATATGCAAAAAAAGATTTGGGTGAAACTACATCAAAAAGGGAGTAAAATGCCGCCAACCGCATATTTTTATCTCAATCCGTACTCGAGATATGATTTTTTAAAGGCTTTTTCAGGAATACCGTGTTTTTTCATTTTAAACTCGGATTTCTCCACTTTGCCTCATTTAATTTTAACTTTAAACCTCATTTTCGGTATCAGCATTAAATTTCCTATAAGAATAGTGTACTTTGGTTCTTAAAAAGTACCATCCAAAGACCCTCACATCAGCTCAAACGTTGACGATTTTGAAAAAACAATATTTCTGAAAATCTTTAAAACTTTACTACTCTTTTAAAAAGAATCCTGGAAACTGGCAAATCTCATGAAAACTGCTTCATCTAATATGCTTTCCAACGGTATTATCAATTTTACTTTTATTTTGTTGTTTAGGGGAGAAAATAATGTTTTAATGTTAAAAAATGTGGGTTTTTCAATGAAATTGTTGGTTTTCTCGAAAGATGACCCTCCATGAACCAACGAGTATGGGGTCGGTGTCTATGTATTTTTTCTCGCTGGATCGAATGGAAACTCTTGCAGATCTCTCAACTACGTTATAATCGAGTTTTACACTTTAATCAACTAGTTTTACCCCATAACACACATACATTTAATCGTGACAAACAAACTAAACATTTGCGATTCTAAGTGTAAAACTCGGTTATAACGGAGTTGGAGAGATCTAAAAATGTTACCATTCGATACAGCGTGAAAAAATACATAGAAACCGACCCCATACTCGTAGGTTCATGGAGGGTCATCTTTCGAGAAAACCAACAATTTCATTGAAAAACCCACATTTTTTTACATTAAAACATAATTTTCTCCACTAAACAACGAAATAAAAGTAAACTTGATTATACCGTTGGAAAGAATATTAGACGAAGCAGTTTTCATGAGATTTGCCAGTTTCCAGGATTCGTTTTGGAAGAGTAGTAAAGTTTTAAAGATTTTCAGAAATATTCTTTTTTCAAAATCGTCAATGTTTGAGCTGAAGTGAGGGTCTTTGGATGGTATTTTTTAAGAACTCAAGTACACAATTCTTATAGTAAATTTAATGCTGATTCCGACAATGTGGTCAAAAGTTAAAATTGAATGAAGTAAAGTGGAGAAATTTGAGTTTAAAAGGAAAAAAAAATCATATTAAACCTTTAAAAAATCATATCTTGAGAACGGATTGAGATAAAAATATGCAGTTGGCGGCATTTTACTCCATTTTTGATGTAGTTTCAACCAATTTTTTTTGCATCTGCGAGGGAATCACCCTGTATTTTTCCAATTTAGATCTTTAAGTAAGGCCCTTTCAATTACTCGGATGTCCTAAGGCCTCTTGCCTAGATCTCTAGAATTTGTCACAGTTGCACCATCATAGCCTATATGATGTTTATCAAATGGTTGTTGTCAAAATTGAAGAGCCTAAAAACCCCATCAACCCACCCTCAAGTAAGAACATGCAAGCCCTTACAAGGGAAATATAGTAAGATGAAAATGTAAGGAAATACTAACTGGTCTCTCCTGGACGAGCGAGAGTCCTTCCTACTTTTCTCTTCCACTTTCTTGAATGGTGATGGACTTCGTGATGCAGATGGAGGAGCCTGTAGAATTATGTAAATGAATTATTATTAGCGAAGAAACCAGACATTCATGATCTTAACTAAGTATTACAACAACAGTTCAGTAACCGATCACTAGAGGGCGACTGTGATTCCCAAACCAATTGAATGAATAGCAGCAGCATCTGAACCGATTCTGGCGCAATTTTACACCCTGGGAAACCATTAGAGGAGACTAGTTCATGAAATGGAATGTTTTCACTGATATTGCGATTCTCTTTTCATTTCTACACTTTGAATGTTGCTTTTATGAGAAGGGTAGACCATATTAGCGGATGTGCCCTGAGGTTTGGATATCAACTGACTCAGTTATTGTAACTTATGAGTTGTTTTAATGTGAAGAAAAATCCCTTCCGATCTCAAAATATTTCACGGAATCCTCACTTGTAACGTTAGGCGACAACAATTACTTTGCATGAAAGTGTACAGGTTGAAACTTTTTGGTATCCGTAATTTTGCTGCATAACACATCAACTCAGCATCAAATAGCAATTCAACGTAATTTGAATACATTAATTCAGTTAAGTACACAACTCACCCTTTTGTCAGCTGTGTCATTGGCTGCAGAGGTATTCCTGTCAGGTGATGGGCTGCTAGAGCTGGCTGAATCTCTTCGAGTATCTCTAGGCTTTTCTTTAGCGACGGGCGATCTATCCTTGCGTGGTTTCTCTTTGTCTCTTCCTTTGTCGTCCCTCCTCCGGTCCTACACAAAATCAAACAGTCATGGATGCAATCGCCTCCATTTTCAACTCTACTGGAAAGAGCTGATAGGAATTTTGAGCTGAGTTGGGACAATACAAAAAAAAGAGAGTTGAGACTCCTGTCATAGAAAAGACTAGAAATGAGAGTGTAACGCTGAGCACAGAGATGATAAAAGGTACCTCCAATCCCCTGCAATCAATACTGAGGAACTCTCTGAATGCATAAATATTTCGCAAAAAACACCGATTTTCATGTTTTCTGACAAAAAATACCAATATCAGCCATTAATTTTTAGAATTCACGTAATGGGAAACATCGCTCCAGATATTTTCTTAATTCAAACTAAAAAAACCGATCCCAAGAACATGTATTCAACAAGGAGCCATTGGAAGGAACCATCATACAACAGCATCCAGCAACATTAATGTCACCACGGGTGATTACGCCAAAAATAGTCTAGTAGAGTTAAGAAATACAAATTTAGTTCAACAATAATTCTGTGGTTGGAATTGTCTGGACAAAGTAAGGAATCGATTCCACAACTAATTTTAATAGTAATAATAATAACATTAAAATTTTGATGAAAACTGCGGCTTTTCGCCTTCAAAAGCAAAAATTTACGAAATTAGAAACAGTGCAAAAATCTTACCCGTGACTTTGATCTGGAAGGTGATCTTGTCCTCCTTCGACTTCCGGATCTTCTCCTGGAATCCCTACAATATAGTTTTGACGTATTCAGTAAACATTGCAAGTTAGGGAGAATTATGAACATTACTGAGTCCCCAGAACAGTATTCGTAAATATTTTATGGAACATTTTTGATGGAGAATTTGAAAATATCTAATCAAGAATCATACATGAATACAGAGGTGTACCTACCTCGAGTGTACACCGACACTCGAAAAATAAATCATCCTTTGAGATATGTTCACTATTATCGGGCCAGATAGGTACCTGGAACTGCATGGGATAACTACAGCAGACTCTCTGCTAAACGACCACCTAGGGGCTGGGGCCTGGTTGGTTAGTGTTTTGGCCGATTAATCCGAAGTGCAGATATTTTGTAAGAAAAATTAACTACACAAGAATCTAATAAATGGGTACGTGAACAACAATGGAGTTCACGGAGTATACAAATATTTATTTGTGCATAATATGTATAATAGAAATTGTAAAAATTACTGACAAAGTACATCAAAAACTGAACTGACTACGGTGAATGATTTCAGTTCTATTATTTTCCTTCTCATTACCATCCAGGAAGGCTGAGATACACAAAGCAAATGAAGGGATACCCTTGTTGTCTGTCATTATATGCTATTAACGTATTGCAAACGGGCTTTTGTCCGTTGAATTTAACAATAAACAATAACAGGAGGAAATCTCTCACCTCCTTCTGGGTGGGGATCTTCTAGTGGACCTCCTGCGGGCAGCTTCCCTTTCGCGTTCTCGCCTCTCTCTTCTTTCACGTTCCCTTTCCAACGAACGCCGCCCCGGACGGTAACGGCCAGGCCATGACGTATCCATCCTGTAGATTCAAATCAAGAATCATTTCAACAATTACGAAACAAAGAATTGTTAAATCTTGGTTATGCATCAGAGACAAAATGAGGAGTTAGATACCAGGATACCATTGGGTTTGATGCAGGGTCTCAGTACCCAGATGGAAATATATTACGTAGATGTTTATAGCACAATTTATCCACACATTTCGTAATGTAAAATTTCTGTAGTTTCAATCATTTATTAAAATTGTTATCCAAGTATTATTGTGCTCAAAAGTGTTAGACTACGCACCCATACTTTCTTTTAAGAAGCTTGATTGTTTGGGAAAATAAAGAATTTTCTTAAGTCTGGAATGACCCAAATAGTATAAAAGGTTTTCAGAAGTAGCTGAGTGATACCTTTTGAAGCATTATAATGCTTTGCAGTTTGAATGTGTTGTTTGGTCGAACCTCGATAGTATCAGTACAAAAAAATCGAGTTACCCACCTCATTCGGTCGCGAGAGCGAGATCGGCGTCTTAAGGGAGGCGACCTGCGACCCCTTGATCGTGACCTCCTCCTGGACCTCGACCTCCTTCTTGATCTTGATCGTCTCGGTCTGGAAATCGAGCGTCTGCGGGAACCCGAGCGGCGCCTCCTTGGGGTTGATCGTCGTCTCGAACCAGAGCGCCGACGCCGGTCACCAACTTTTCCTCGTGAACCAGATCTTCCAGACTGTGAGCAATATAATCCTCATCACAATCAACAATCAGTGTCTTACAATTAAAATTCAATAACAAATAGGGAACTTGTACAGGCCTAAAATGAGCAATGATCTCATACATAATCTTTCAACTCAATTTCGAATGATTTTTCTCGTGGGCGTCATAATATAACAATATTACAAAGGTTTATTATTTCTGTATCAGATATCGCTTCTACGCAGCTCATTGGTTTACGCATACATAACATAATCAGGCATCACCCATGTTGAGATAGGTAGTTTAAACGAGAAAAGTTGAAAACATCGAATCAAATGAATTGAAATTCCTGCAGCATGCGTAAGGGTGTGCTTGTACAGAGTGCACGTTACCGCAAAGCATCGAGGAAACAGCAAAGCAGCGAAACCAACTCAGTATGATTTCTCAGACGCTCTCATTCACAGCTTTGCTCTCCGCTTCCACTCCGCGAATGCCCTAAGTCACTTTCACTTTGCTAACCACAAATATGACTTTTTTTTCCTCCTAAGACTTGGGGCCTTCTTAAGCATGAGCGGTTAGACGTAGGTACTGAAAGTTTATAAGATAAGAATTATTTAAAATTCCATCCCTTGAGTGTCAATTCAAAGTGATTCCGAGATGTGTAATGTAATATTTGACACACATGTAGTTCGGTCCTGTAGTTTTGAATAAATTTTGCCCTTGATGTATATTACTCGTAAAAACAGATGGCGGGTGAGAGAGCAGTATAATAATACATCTGTATTCTCCAGGTACACCCTCGTAGGCAGTCATTACTCGTGCACTATGTTATGGTGCCACAATACATGTTCTTGACCTAAAGTTCATTGGCATACATACCCATGACTGACATACAAACTGTCACATAGCAATCCTCCCGAATCGTTACCACAATACATGTTCGTGACCTAAAGTTCATTGGCATACATACCCATGACTGACATACACACTGTCACATAACAATCCTGCCGTATCGTCAAGAAGGGGTCGAGGCGGAATGCAGAATTACCTTTACCTATATATCTAACGGGTGGCTTTCTCAGCCCACCGTTTTTTTTTTTTTTTTTTTTTAATTCAAAAATGATTTAAAATAAACCGTTAAATAAGAATATAATGAAATGTTTTAAATAAACAATAAATTGCATTCTAAACGCTGCATATGGACTCATTTGAAATACTACCCATCTAAACCCCTGACAGGTGACTAACAGCAATAACAATAATAAGACAGGAGCGGTAAAGATTAAAAAGCTTTATTATTGAAAATTAAAAATAAAACAAAAAAGGCGGAAATATGTTAAGGGGAACAATTAATATATTTAATTGAGTAATTCGTTTGTTTACCGCTCAACTGCCAAAGATGATTTTTCATGCTGAAATTCGGACTCATTTCTTCATTTGTATACTTTCCCTTGTACGTTTTATAAATTTTATAGGCCCGATCCGAAATCACTATGCTATGGGAGCAAGGCAGGTAAAGGTCAATATGGTGACTTATAATAGCCACCGACTAGTTTAATTTATCCGAATTCACGGAACAGAATGATAAAAGCGTAATAACCTTGTTGGCTCGCTTATCATCATCCGAATCACTCCCAGATGACTCTTCCTTGTTGGATCTGTACTGCCGCTTCTTCTGGACACTGTCCTCCTTCTTCCTTATCTCGAAATCGTTCTTCTTCGGGCTCTTTTCTGTAAAAAATACCACATCGATTCAATCAAAACTTACTGTAAGGCCAGTAGGTATGAATAAGAGACAATAGAACATTTAATTCAATAAAATATTCAAGAATCCTGGTACACAAAACAAAAATAGGTATAATCTCTTCTTGATCTTGAAATACAAATTTGAAGAATGAATGGGTGACCCCAAGGTTAAAATACTCCGTGTTATAGAAACAGAGAAACTGAATTAATCGATTCTGCATGAGGAACCATTAGTTGGTAGAATAAAGTCAAGCTGGTTTGTGCGACACTTGCTCATATATTTGTCACTTATGCACTGAGTTTGAAATTTTTAAATTTTCATTTTGTAATCTTCTTTTCATCAACATATTATTACGAGTACTATTACTGTTCTCGGGGTAGGAGGTTCAGTTTCCCCTACACCGCACCGAAACTGTGGTTAATTGCATGAAACATCTCATCTCCTTATTTCCAACCCAAGTTCTGGAGCCAAACCCCCTCCATTATGTCGCCTGCCGATAAAATATGCTCTAGACTGAGGGTCCCAAAGATTCTGAATCCTTTGGCTTTCAATGCTATGCACTCGAAGAGCAGAGCGGGGGCTGTTTTTTCCTCCTCTCCACACAATCTGCGCACTACATCACCTGTGTAAACTCCAATCCAGTTCACATGTTTCCTGAAGGACCCATTCCCAGTCATTCCCAAGAGTCTCATTTTTCTCAGAGAGAGATTGAGATCGGCTGTGCTCCAGCAATGGCATAGTGCTTTCATTGCCAGCTTTCAACTTTCTGTTACAGGGTGTGTTCCCAGTGCCGTTTGTGTTTCTTTATCGAATCCCACAAAGCGGCCCTTTACCAAGCGTTTTACAAGCAGGTCAGCTCATTCTTTACCTGCAACTCCTGCTCTGGAACTCGCTGTCGATGTTGTTTTTCACCAGGATATTCAGTACTCCCACCACTCCCTAACCACTCTTGACCTGGTCTGGAGAACTGTAGATGCTTCAATGCTTCCTGGCTTTCTAAAAGATAATATGTTTCTCCCTCTCGTTTTTCGCCTTAGATTCTCAGCCACACTTTCCTTTATTACATTACCATCTAGTTGTCGATGAAAAAAATAAATATTAATCTATTTTTCGTACATTTAATGGGGAAAATTCTTACCTGAGGCTCCAGAGTCAGAACTACTACTTCGGCCACCTTTATTGTTGCCAGTTTTTGACCTTGAGCGTGAACGAGAAGCAGAAGCTTTCCTAACTGTGTCCTTCGGTTTGCTGGGTCGCTCCTTCGAAGATGAAGATGAACCCGAAGACGATCGACGCCGATCACCGGCTCCATTTTTGTTCACAGACCTACATATAAATCAAAACCAAATTCATTTTTAACAAAAAAGAAACTTTAATAAACAAAAAAGCAAACAATAAACCAATGCAACATTAGGTTTACAAAAAATTCAATGTTTGTGGTGTTCCAAAGCACGGTTTAGCAAGGATGAGAGAAACAATATTACTAATGCACAATAATTATAATACCAACTTGAAAAAAATGTATAAGACGTGATTAAGACCATCTAAAAGATGCTGTCCATTACAGTGCGTTTCATACATGGTACTTGGGGTCTTGATGAATCTGAATAATTTTTCCTTTGTGAGTGACATTTTTTCAATCTGAATTAAAATAAAATAATCGATTTAAACAATCAATCGATGATTATTGTCAAGTGAAGGATGCACTAAAACTAGATTCGAATTTCATTGAAAATTAAAATAAAAAGGTTAAGAATCTAATAAATATAGGTGGTCTTGGATGTGTAGGGTTGAAATTTGATTTAATCACAATTTAATTGGCTGTGGTTATTATTTCCTTCATAGAAAACAATATCCGCTTCAGTTTTCAATAAGATGGAGAGAGAAGACTCGAGACAAAATGGAGGGTGAAATAGGCAAATCATTCATTTTTTCCTTAAACGCAAATGGGAAGTAATCAATATTCGATAAATCTAAGGCACAATTCATAACACCACAGCAGTCAATACCAATGGAGACCTGGATGTAAAAATTTACATGTTTTAATCATGATCGATAAGAGATTTTGGAAAACAGTTTTGGGTCGCAAATGACCAAGAGAGAGAAGGTCTAGTAAGACAAATATAGAAGATAACTCACAGCATGTCTCTATCATATTATGGAATAAGCTTCTCCTACCCAATTTCAAATTTTGTGTATGCAATGATAACGTCGCAAGTTAAAACATCACCTACCCTTATCCTTTTCTTCGCAATTTACCTATACATCAAATGCAATGGAATAATTGTGATTCAATTTCAAACTTTATGAGGAAAAAAATTACCCAGGAAAACATGGACAGTACGCTTGAAGAGTTCATATCCGCATAATCGCCCAGGCTCGTTTATTGAAAGCCATGTAAAAGGATTTCGTGAAGAAGGCAAGGAGTGGAAGTCATTGAAAGTAGTCACTAAAAATTCGGGGAAAGGATTTCCCCAACACTTTGGCCATATCAAAAAAACATTTTCAACTTATAATTGCTCAAGACACTGCAACAGAGAGGGTCAAGAGGATTGGTGGAAATTTTCCCAAGGTCCCTATGTTCGTCAGTGATTTCAGCTAACTAAATACACTTTGCACTAACTAACTTTTTACGATCCAAGTCGTGAATAGTCAGAGTTAAGCAAAGCTAGTCTTCCGAAACTCCTCATCAAGACGATTTCAATCACACCTTTCACTCACAAGATTCTAACCGGCAAGACATCGAAATCTGCATATATGTATTTAAGGAAGCTAATATGGATAAAGATTCCAGCTTCGTTAATCATCTCCACATATGGTACCAGTATAGTTTTGCGTATTCCACCCTTCAATTACAAAAAAATTAGACACATTAACGTAGCAGAAAATGGAGATCAAATGCGAGCTCAGCAAGTCAAGGGCTTACAGAGGCAACTTAGAGAGAGTTCCATCACCATAATTGGCATCTAAGGGAGTTGAAGGTGTTTTGCTGTTGTGGCACCTACTTTGTGCACCAGCATAGCCATTAGCACTTCATACAAACGTTACAATATAAGAGTTGCCAATGTAAGCGAACCCCGAAATAGGCACTGAATTTCGAGTACGGACGTTAATTGAAAACAACATCTACGCTTGAGTTGATCTACCTGTGTAAAATAGAGAACAATTATCTTAATAAATTCAACAGATTTACATGGCTAGACAACACATGAAAGTGGGTTATCGATAAATTAGTGGAGCATTTAACGGTAACAAACATGTTGGAAAAAGGTTACTTGAGAAAAGAGCTGCAGCCTCCATCAGGAAAGGTTCCTTGAGGGGGCTACTCCGCGAAGTTTGTCTGATGATCTCTGTGTCTCTGTGAAGACGAATCTTGGTGCATGAACTCGGCGACACCATCATGAAGTGAAGTCACTACACAACGGGAAATACCGTCGAAAAACTCGGAAAGATGTTCTGGAAGTTCTTGGACGGTCTGGACGTTCTCTGAAGTTCTGGAGGTTCCCAGAAGATCTGGAAGTGAAGACTCTGGAGATCGGAGCCGTCGATAGAAGCAGCTACTGCTGAAACTGACGGTTTTGACGTTCGCAGGTGGCGGGAGGATGCTGCGAGTCATGACTTGCAGTATCTGCTATGACTGGAGTGGGTGGGTGTAGAGCCTCACAGACATCCAAGCCTGTAGCATTAAATACTTGACCAAAATGTTCTCATGCAAAGGGAAAAAAACAGTGAAATAAAAAATAAAGGAAATTAAAATCTTTAATGACCTGAAACATACGAAACAAGATTAAGCTGCAAGCAGAAATATTGACAAATAATTTAGAAATATTACAAGATCTTATAACACATGAAACAACCATACATAAAATTAGGAACCATACAACTTACCTCAACTTGACACAACATTGCTAAAATTTCACAAACCAACCATATACGCAAAATAGGACACATACGGGTTCACCCAACCTTAGTAGTTTCGGTGAACGAGAGAAGAGACCCAACTACTCATGGAGATCACAATTTAATTGTAAACCTATTATAAATCAAATTACGCTCAAGATAATTATAAGGGGGTAGATTACTCAAACAAATTATCTTTAATAAATCAGTTTTTAAGAACTGTGCATTAGAGATCGATTGGACTGCAATAGATATAAGTCAAAACGAAGCTATAGTATTAAACCACATTTTCTATCTATCTAGCTTAATGTAACGTCATTCAAGAGCAATCGACAGTACAAGCAATTATTTCTTCAAACCTCATTGCTCGATTATAACAACGTTTAATTATACCGAACAGAACAGATCTCAATATTGTGGGTAGTTAGTCTCCAAAATACTATTAAAATTCATATCTATCACAGATAACTCAGGTGTCCAAGTGCCTTTCTTCAACCTCGTCTTCCTGCCAATACCTGTGCAAAAACATGGCGCCAACGCAACGTCCTCCACCGTTTAGAGTGAAAAGCGTCTCATAATTGGGCTATCCAGTCATCTAAGTCAAAACGGTCTCAATAAATTCCTTCATAGCGGAACCAGGTTCTTATTGCAGCATTAGAGTATACTTGACTCAAGAACCTATGATATTCACACAATAATTCAGGAATTTGTAGATACTCCTAATAATATAGTTTAAAGATTACACGAATTGCTATCTTCCTTGCATGTACACGTAACATCATTGAAGTAAACGTGAAGTCCGAATAAGAAAAGTGTCTTATTGCACATTCGATGTGTGAAACAGACAAATTCAATCAATGCAAACAAACAAATGAAATTAATAAATAAAAGTAAAATATTTAAAGATTCAACAACTTCACAAAAATAGTTTTTTTTTTTTTTTAATACGTTCTGGTATTCGTAGTCAAACAATAATCTGCAAGTTCCTCATCGATCTTCAATTTAATGAGGCAATAGATTCACCTACGTAATGTGTAACCTATAAAATGGATACAGTGCAATAAACCGACATATTATACCGTGAGATAAGAATCCACCACAAACATATGATTATTGTTCCTATTATATAAGTTGGTAATATATACTGGAATAAATTAGAATATCATGCAGACAAGGTTCATGGGCAAACTCAGTTTAAGATACTAATCATGAATAACAACATCATTCAATCAACGAAAATGTGTTAGACTGAATTAGATTCACTCATCAGTGAGGCAAATTCATTACATGAATATTCAAACCGACAGACTGTGTTTTTATATCATGTTTGCTGGAATATATTTATCAAAGACCACTGAAAATTGTTGTAACTTAAATCTTTATATATCTTTATTCACTGAATTCATTTAGAATGGGATTTGATGGAATTATCTCAATGCTTGAAGTGGTCAAAGTAAACAGTTGGAATAACTACCTCTGTCTGGACTTGCTTCTGGATCTGGAAGATCTTGATGAGGCTGAAGGCGAACGTGATCTTTTCTTATCATCCGCGTTAGGCTTGGTGGTCGTTGAAGAATTGTTCCTGGGTAGGAAATTGATCAATTAGCAATGAAATTACAAATCATGATTTTATCTGTGAGACACAGAAGTGAATTTGGTCAATTTTAAAGTTCAGCAGCGAAATGGCCAAAGCCTCTACTTTCCAAAACTCTATTATGACCAATGGTCGTTATTCTTAAATTTGTTCTTTATCACCCGCAACGAATCTGCAGAAATCCATTTTAATGAAAAACTGATGTTAAAGAAAAACGTTGTCTAATTCCACGAAAATAAAGAGTTACACTGTTACTCACAGTAACTGAGTGAATTGCTCACTATCTTACTCACAGTGATGTGACTGACTTATTCACAGTTACTGTATGTAAAGCCTAGTATCAACTGTGTGAGGCATACGTGGTTGGTTTAATTTGAAACCACGCTTGCTCGATGCGAGCACATGAACCACAAGAACCGACTCGAAGTTAGTCAGTTGACATGGCGATTTCCTTGTGTGGCCCAAGGCGGATGTGGACCGGGTATCCACGCTATGAACGGCTCGACCCGAGGACCCTTTGATCACGGTCATTTTACAGACAAGTTCCTGCCTCACCACCCACGGTGCGGCGCCAGTGGCTCATAGCGAGCAATCCCGCATGCCTCGCACTGTCGATACCCACCTTAACAGTTATTTTCGTGAAATTAGACAATGCTAATCTTCAACTTCCATTTTTATTGGTTTTCTTGAGTAGCAGAAGAGCGATGTAAATTTTGCCTAAGTTTTATTTACTTAGCTGAAATTTCTCGATAAGGGCTTTCTAAAACGTACTGTACAAAGGGTATGTGATGATCAGAAGAGAAAACATGTAGAAGGAAAGCACAGAGACAGCAAAAGGGGCCATCAGCGAATCGGGTCATTTCAAATGTTCAGAATTAGGTAATATAACAAATTAGCCAAGATATTTTAATGCAACATAATTGAACTCACAGCACCAGACTTATCATATGACAAGGTTCCATTGGGGCCACTTTCCGGAGGTGGGCATTATTTAATTTCAGCGTCTATCAGTTCATTTTAATTGTTTTAAGTGCTATTCACTATAAAAAATCAAACATGCATACAATGCTTGTGTTAGGGAACTGTGTAGGCTGTAAATCACTGCAACTTCAGGCTGACTCTGTTCAAGTATTGCACAGCATAGAACGACAAGCATTATAGATGTTATATGTAGATAGTAGAGTGACAATGTAACATCCCCAACACAAGCAATTTCAATTCTAACATCGACAGCAAAAACTAGAAATTAAAATTGGTAACTGTGGTAACTTTTGATACCAAAGAAAGTACGTACATCACACCATTGTGCACATTCACGGAACAGCAAACACAATTCAAGAAACTCACTTATTTTTATCATTAGAAGCAGCGGAAGGGGAGACCCCCTTAGTCACATCGCCTCCACTTTTCTTGGAGTCCTTTCTTTCAGACCTTTTCAAAACCAAACCGAATGCATTTTCAAGTCAGACCACATTTCTATTCCCTATTCAAATTATATTACAAACATTTTCAAGAAAATTAAATAAATGAAAGAGACAACCAATGAGGTATTCCGGATGGTCACAGAAACCTCTGAATCATTATACTCGTAAAGAAGGGGAAGACAAAATATCCCGGTACTTTTAAGAAGCATAGATTGAAGTAACAAGCAAACCAGAATAAGTTCCAGGAAGGGCGTTTAATGTGTGACAAACTGAATTTTTCCAAGTTTTTGTTGTTAGCTTTCAGTTTTTTTTCCCCCAGGTTTAAGGCAGTGATAATGAGATTTTACTAACTAAAAGCAATTCATACATCCTTCATAATGGTTGAGGTGTGTATGGGTTAGCTCCTCAAAGCACATTCAAGTTAGGTTAAATGGAGGGGTACAACCAGTAAAATCACGATCTAATTGCTATTTTCATCAAAACCATATATGCAAACCAGAGAGCTGTGGTTGCATTACCTACTTTAAAATATGCTTCTTCTAAAACGAAGCCTCCAAACTCCGACAATCTTTTTCAAACACCCAGTACTTAGGGATTAAATTAAACGAAACTATGTTCATTATAAACATGAACAAGAATAACAATTCAAGTCCATGAAACAGGTCCCGCCAAGAAGATTGAGAAAATCGTTCATAGTTTCCACAAGCCAGTGGAAAAAAGCATATTATACTAATTTATTAATAAGATAAACATTGGTTATTTCTCAATTACCTACGTCAGCACTCATTTCCACAGCTCTCCCCGTGCATTTAGTCCGGTCAATCTAGGAAATTTAGGGGAAATAAATGCTACAGTCCGTTTCTTTCCAGGAATGTGTAGGGAGGGGTCCCTTGAACAACGGGTAATAAAGTCCCTAGCGATTCCGGTGTAACTTTTTCGGAGGGGGGGGGGGGGGGGGGTTCGAAGGTCCCTTTTCGCGGTTTTTCGCTTATAACTCGCGAAGGAGGAACCACTAAATTTCCACCACCTCTCATTGTCATAAGCTTCGGAAACTCTGAGGCTAATTTCTTCCCCAATCAACTCAACGAGGAAACAATTAGGTACGAGGTACGGAGGAACACTGATCAGCTGCATGGCATCTAAACCTATATTGTTTCCTTACCGATCGATCTTTTTTTAAACACAATTACTGTGAAGCGTAAAATAGCGGGATCTTGGAGCTGTAAAAGTGTGAATCCTTCTCAAAGGCACGATGTTCCATGTCCTGAACATACACTACATACGGGGTTTAGTAATTACAGACCGATGATCTGCGTAGAAGGGCTATCTAACACCGAAATAATAAACCTTTGTGTAATAATTTGCAGCGGACCAATGACTTAATCCGGACTAAAAGGACATAATGAACTCTTGCGTTCAATTTCGTACTTATTCGTACATCATTTAATGCGTACTTACTGTACTTGAACATTCATGTAGGCATGTGTATATACCTATGAACTCGTTCATTTGATAATACTGAAGAGTAGGTGGGTATGAGAATGGCTGTCATGAGTGTGAAAACCTTTTTGATTAGGTATCTACACAGAATATAATATTATGCAGAGTGCGTATCTTGCTTTACGAGTATATATAATATAAATAATTACGGGGTTTGGGATTGGCAAGGGCGTTCAAACACTGAAAAAGGCGTTGATCAATAATTTCCCAATTTTTCAGAAAAACAAAAATGCATAACTATTGACGGGATAAAGATAATTTAGCATATGTGTATATATTCTTGAAGGAAATTTAATGCTCCAACACCTTTTTGAAGGGGATTACATATGTGGGATGAACGGTGTAAAAGATACAAACGAAAGTTTGACAAAAATCGTGGGATTTGGTTTTTTGGAAATCTTCACTTTTCAGGGCGCCTATCTCGGAAACTGTTTGAAATTCATGAATAATGTATAGTATAGGGTCAAAGTTGTGCAGAATTTAATAGGCTTCGATTCATGAACGAGTAACAAATTTTGTGCGACGCACTGTTCACGAGTTATAAGCGAAAAAACGCAAAAAGGGACCTTCGGACCCCACTGTCTGAAAAGTTACACCGGAATCGCTAGGGACTTTATCACCCGTTGTTCAGGGGACCCCTCCCTACACATTCCTGAAAAGAAACGGACTTTAGCAATTATTATTTTCCCTATTCACCCTTTTTTGGTCTAGATTGACGGGACTAATTAAATACATTGTTTATACACACTTTGAAAACAATTTAGAAATTCAGATGTATACACACCCATTGGTAGCATGCCTTTCATAACAGGTATTTATTAAAAGAAAACAAAAGAAACACGCCAACCACTGTGTCGAAAAATATTGGCCAAATAGCTGAAGCGGGAAGCAAGAGAAGAATAATTCATTCCATGTGGATAGCGCATGTTGAAGCAAGTGGACGCACTATAGTTACCCTGAGGCCAATTCTCTTTCTCTCTCCAAAACATTTTTTTCTGATTACCACGATAAAATAGGGAGCCAGAAGCATTGAAATTTGTATTATGTTTATGATTTAAATAGAAAGCATTCAGGGAATACAGCGGACCCTAACTTTCATCACAATGGCTACACACTACACTACTCACCTCTTCTCTCTGTTGCATAACATCTAGGGCGGAATTCATAGACAAAGCCTGAGTGTGTGTGTTTATTCGCACTCACCTAAATGTAGGGTCACCCTCCATTCGCCAGTACAAACTTGGTATGTAGGGATCGCATAAAATCAAAGAGCGACCAGCACTTTCAGCTGAGGTGGTTATAAATCCTTCCCATTCATATTAGGCTCCTCCAGGTTCGTAGTTGTCCATGACTGTCCCTTTCCCAAATAGGAATAGTTCGCAAAACATTTCGTTGATGATTGTTCACATTCAAATGGGATCTGTTGGTCACGTCAAACACGTACTTAACTGCCGTTTAGGAACAGCCTACCTACTCTTATGTGTATGCACTTTTATGTAGTTTTTTAATAAACTCCGAACTAAATAAGCAATGCATGCTCTTCTATATTACCTGTACCTATACCTACGTGGAAATAATAATAAAAGTCATCAGTTGACGCACTTAAGTGACTTCCTGCCGTAACTCAGGATATTACACAGTTGAGCTGAGGGTGAAACTCACCTCAACGCCATTTTTTGTTCATGAATCCCGTTGAGTGCATTTGGGTTGCACACTCAGTGCACTCTCAGGCTCGCCTTCAAATCACGTCTAAGAATCGCACAGTGCATAAATTTCCCACTCACACTCCATTCCCATCTATGAATTCCGCCCCCAATATCTAGACATTCTATGAGTTGGCTTCGACAAATACTATTCTCCCCTAATAAAACGAAAGAGCTAAATTTATTTAGGACTGCATATGCGTTATCTTCTGATCGACGGAACAAGTTGAAACACATATATTTTTTTTCAACGGGAGGAGCAAATTTTGGTGAATACTTGATGAATATCTTCCAAACCGTAGAATAGGGTACAACAAAATACCTCATTGAGAAGTCCTTATTCATCAAATTGAATATTTTGATTAATAGTCGCTAAAACGGGAAACTATTCGAGGCAAACAACAAAAAATGAATAAATACCACCACTATGAGAACAAACAAATATCAATAATACTAATTCAACGTAGAACACACCTGGAAGGAGATCTAGAATTGGACCGCTTGCTTTTAGATCTTTCCTTATCTTTGCGATCACGATCTTTGTCTCGACGATCTCGAGAGCGGCTCCTTTTCCTGGAATGGAGAAAAAACCGTTTCAACTGATGCCAATTATGAAGTAATGATTGCATAAATACGCTGTACAATTAGAAAGTAATGGACTGTTCCTCCTCGTTTTCGTCAAAGGTTTTTCCTATGTTTGGACGAAATTTATTATGTACCTACACTGCCGTCCTTAGTAAGAACGTCCTATGTCCATTTTTCAAATTTTGAGAAAAACGAGTTCTAGTGAAATCATCTGTGCCATCCACACAGTTCAAGCTAGAAGTATCCTTCTTTCACCATTATCTTTCAAATATATGTCCCTATTTTTTAATTCAATAACCGAACCTTGAGAACTTTATTATCTGGGCGATAATTGGTTGGTTTAGCTAATTGTTGCATGGACTAGGACTTTTTAGCATAGTAGCCCTGCACTTAGGACAGCATGACCTTGTATAATGCTAGCTTACAACGTCTAGATCCATGAAATTATGTCAATAAATGAGTTGAGAATAAATTAAGAAAACCCCGGTATTCCATTTAAAAAAATGAACAACTTTATTAATTCAAAAAAACGCCTTGGTAACATTTAAATTACAAATTACTGCACAGAAGAAAGAAAAAAATGCGACAGCCCGCTCGTACTTTCTCTCTTATGAGAGAAGAGCAATGAGCATTGAAAATGTCTCAGTGATTTCAATGTTTTTTATTGTTTTAGATAAAATAACAATTAGGAAACATAAAATAATCATGTTGCCCGAACAGTGCTTCACATGAAACTTAGTAGTGACAACTCTTACTGATTTCTCAAACCGAACATCATATGATTTTATTGACTGCATGTTGCGAAAACTACCATAACTACAACTATTATCATAACAAGACCTAACTTGTTTATAGGTTGCGTGACGTTTTTTCTTTCTGTAACAAAATTTCCGGTTGACCCGTCGACTAAGACATTTTCAATGTCAAAAACGAAGGTATCAAAAATACCAGAGCACAAGTTAAATCACAGTCAACACGAAGGAAAATTAGAGTGCCAAACATCAGTAACTAACTACATATGACTAATATCAGTTTTTGAGCAAACAATCATTTATTTCACAGCTTGTTGCTATCATCACTAACATCCCAATATTTTAAGTAGGCATCACATAGGTACCTTCCACTTACTCAAAAAATCTGTACCTATGTTAAACAATAAGACAAATTTCAGTCTAATCAAGTATTTGTAGCACAACTATCACAAAGTTAGGTAGGTCTACTTAATAAATGTAATAAGAATAAGAATACATTTCAAGAACTAATTGAAGAGAAAAATATTATGGAAAAGATGTAAAATTGTTCATCCAACATCATCAAGCGAATCTTCATTACTGTTCACCGGAAGATTTTCCCAAAAATTCAGACGATTTGTAGGGATTATCGGTTTCAATCTGGCTATCAAATTCTCTTCCTTGAGCCATGTTGAGCACTGCGATTGTTATTTTTGAGACGCCTACAACTCTTCCCAGTATCATGAACCTAGACTAAGGGGCCGTTTATCAATCACAGATAAAGCCCAGGCAAACTCTAGGTAACTAGCAGCCTCAGATAACTTCTCGTTGGCTGTTTATCAACTCACATTTATCCGCAAGACACCGCTATCTGCTTGGTATCCTTACCTGAGACTCACCTCCCTCAGTTAGCTTGTGGGTAAAGTTATGTGGAGAGGTTATATAGCTTGTACTAATAATATAATCTATATAACAATAAAATAAAGTCATATAATATAGTCATGATGTATAATAACGAAGTTGAATTGATGGATTCGGACTTTTCGGATGAGATCATTCAATTTTTGGAATATGAACGGAGACTGTACACTGTTCGGCCACGCCCGGATTATTTTAATGAACTTGACGATGTAGATTTTCACACACGTTTCCGGTTGTCGAAAGAAACTACTATGTTTGTGCTGCGGTTGATAGAAGGTAAATAGAATCTTGATTTTACAAATAAAAAGGACTGAAACGAATATACTGTTTTCCAATGTTTTTATTTCATAATAACATAGTTGACTTTACAAAAAAAAAAAAAAAAAAAAAAAAAAAAAAAAAAAAAAAAAAAAAGAAACTATGCACATGAAAAAAATGAAACTATAAAAAAACTATTTAAAAAATGGAACTATCACACATGGGAGATGAAACCGAAAGGACAGGAGAGTTGTTGCTGTTGTGTTGTATTATACCTATCTACTTTTTACCGATGGACGTCGCGTAGAACTAAAAATACCATTGTTGTAAAGCTGTTTTGTGGGGAAATCATTGTTGTAGTAGTGGTACCCCTCCCCCCCCCCCCCCCCCCCCCCCGACGAAGTTATCTGAGCAGTTAGCTATCTGTAGGTAGCTACCTGAGGGGATAAAGTTGATTGATAAACGCCCTACGAAATTTGTTCGATAGGTTGCGGTAACCTCTTGGTAACTACCTGAGGTTTGTCTGGAAGTTACCGCTGTGATTGATAAACGGGCTAAGTGGTAGAATGAAACTTTATGTCTTCACGAGTAGGCGTCCTATTTGTATTATTCATCAACACAGGACGCTAGGCCTAGTGTAACTCCATATTTTCTCTCCGTATAGGACGTTTTAGCGTTGTACGACTCACTTGGGACGTTGTAGCCTAGTATGTTCACCTAAACGTGTGAAATGGACTTAGGACAAAGCGATTTTTCTGGCATTTCTCATGGACTTAGAACGTTCTAGATTAGTTCAAAAGGTGCGCCTAATGGAGTTCTTCTACATCATGTCCTTATCTCAAAAAGCTCAAAAATGGACTTAGGACGTTCTTACTAAGGACGGCAGTACATACAGCCGAGGTTAGACATGGAATAAGGTATACAAAGAATTATTATATGTTCTTGGTAATTTCGAAAAACTGATACATCACTGCCATTGAAAAACTGAACTAGTATTACCGCATTCTGTAATGCATGAGATTGTGTATCTTGAAGAGAGATAAATCTGTAATATGTGCTACATATAGTTCTGTCGGCATTTCATTCCAAAAAGTCTGGATACCAAGTCCCAAAATCAGTGGGAATCGACAGCATGATACCAAAGTTTGAAATTTCAAGAATAGACTGATGGATCACAATGTCAGGGTTCGTATGTAACAAGAAGACTGTCAACCAGTTCAACAATCACCTTCATCCTGAGGAAATCTTTGGATCAACAGAAGTCAGTGGTGATGACTCTGAACAGAGACAATGATGAATGATACATAGGATCTCATGTTCACTATTTTCTGTTTCTTCAGAACTTCGTGATGTGAAATTGAAGGACATTGTGATCCAGAGTACAGTGTCTGCAGGTTTAATTATCAATGTTACTCCAGAAGCCGAGGCCGAAAATTGGTACTAATGTCAGAAGCTCAACATTCTCTCAAGCTCTCTTCCCACTCTCGTCTCGTCCACCCCACTGCATTTCAACTCCTTATCTTTCCACATTCAAACTTTTGATTAAATCTTTTCTCTCTTTCATTTTCCAGTTTCAAGTTTTTCCTCTAGTTTTCATTATAATTGATGTATTCACGTTTGGTTCTTATATTACTTCCATTTTCCATAATTGATATTTCCATCATTATTTTTTTCCAAAATCTCGACCAAGTTTTTCCTAGCAGAGAGAAAGAGCTTTTTAACGGTTTACTAAGGGTTGTAGTAACCAAGAGCCAAAGACATATCGATGTCACAATTATCTGCTTGTTACTCTTTGAACAGTTTTACCACCACTCTTGGTAATTATTTTTGGCATTTGGATAACCCACCTATAAAATAGTATGATAAATTAGACTGTTGAAGTTAGATTGTTTAGGAATTAGAATATACCTAAGAACGTTGCAAACTATTACACAGTTTTCATTAAAAAAAGATCCCCTGACATTTGGTGGTTATTGCGAAATTCCCTGACAATTCCAGTTTTTCCCTGACTTTTCCAGTTGAGGGCCACCCTGAAAGTTGTTTTTGTGGGGAGGGCTCACTCAAAATGAGCACATTTTCAATTGTATGTAACTCGCTTATTTTAGAAGACAACTTAGGAGACAAATTGCTTCATTTATGCTCTAAAACTTTACTACGTGTACAAATGTCTGTAGAATGCCAGTTAAGGAATTACTAGAGAAAAACTATAAAATGTTCAATTTTTGCCATCTTTGTGAAGGCCGCCATTTTGTATTCCATCAATTTTGAGCAGTAGTTCACGTCGTTGGTCAGTTTGGACCAAATTTTCGAAATCTAATTTCAACCCTTCTCCAGAACTGCTACCTATTATCGACCTCGGGTCCTGGTCAAAGAGGTTCTAGTGACACAGGTAACCTGAAAGGTCTGACAGTTGTGGCTTTTCTAGTTAGATTTGATTTATAACTTTACATTTTGAGCATTATGCTGGGTTCCGTATATAACACTTTTATTTGATTGGCTTTGAGGACAAGTGCAGTTTTAGATATTAGTTGACTCGTTATACTTGTCAAGGTTGGGGAATGTTGTGATAGAAGAGAAATTAGAAGGTACCAAGCGAGGTTCCATATTTGCTCTATGTGTATCATGATGTTCCATTAATTAGTATTCACGTGACCCATTTGGCATGCAATAAATTGAGGTTCGAAGTTAACTACTAAATGATACTTGAAATAACTGTTTATCTGCCAAGCTCTCTAAAAATATGTGTCATTTTTATTCCGAATCCCAGAAACAAACCCTGAAACCCCTGTGAGTCTGTTCTTCAAATTATAACATCAAAGCACCCTACAAATATTTTGAAAAATGAGAAAATCACCTGTCTCTACTGCGATCCCTTCTTCGACTGCTGCTATCCTTGTCATCCCTTTCTCTCTTCTCCAACTTTTTGGATATTTCATGCATCCGTTCTTGCTCTTCCTGTAACAAGAACCGAGAGGATAAAACCCATGCTTCACTGTTCATGTATCTCCTCTGTAATATTGTTGTGGAATACCCACGTGTTTGTTACACATTTTTACTACAAAAAAATTCTATCTGATATCTATTAAACACACTTTATAATATATCAATAGAGAGTTCCTAAGCGATGAGCCAACTGGGGTAAGATGCTTGGGGATTTTATTATCTAGGGCGAGCCACAGCGGGTAGTAACCTGATAAAGGTACCCTTAACGTCACCCTACCGTACCCAAGAGTACGTGACCTGACCTTGAGGGGACGATAGGAACGTCGTACGTTAGCATGGCTCATTTAACGTCACCCGTTTGGGGACCTAAAGGTACACGACACCAGCCTAACCTTCCTGTAAATGTAACACTACTGGGCACCTCAAAATTATTCGAATACTGGTGAAATAAATAATAGTAGTTTTTCTTTTCAAATGCCTCATTACCAACTAATTTTGTTGATGTAGCGGGTAGGTTTTTGAACACCCCTCAAACTTGGTTATTTTGCGTTTCAAGTCGCGTAGAAACCCAATTGTGCCATTTGAAGTCCGCCTACGCCGTCGCGCTTTACTAGCCTTCAATTCGATCGTAAAAAATCCGTTCTTTTGCGCACAGGCTCTATTGGTCGATTAGAGCTTTGTTTTTATTATAATTTCACATATTTTAAATGAGGAACCTGAGTTTTAAGACACTACTTCTTCGCAGTATTGTTTTTAGTTAGCCTGATCTCAGCTGTTTTCTCGTGAACATTGCGTGAAGTGCTGCCTCCACTGATGATCATCAGGTAAAATCCTGGTTCATTGTCATAGAGATGAATACTTTTTCATACTTCTTGATATATTACCCAACCGAAAACCCAAAAACATGAAGTTCGTAACGACTAAAGACCTAAAAGTGCAACTAAATCGCGGTGTTTCCCACTTGAGGCTTACTATCTTTGCGTAAATCCATGCCTTGTTTACGAAATGAAAACTAAAAATGAGAAACTATCCCGCATTTGTACTGAGACTAATATGAAATTCGAATTTAGAATTGAAAATCGGCATTTCACATAGAAATAAAGAAGTCGATTAGACAACCAGTAGACAACAAGATAGCTGGGAAAAAATATCGCGTTACCCAACCACCGTTAACGTGACATCAAAATTGAGGCAACCGTTCTCCCGGCTCCTTTTGGGTTAGCATCTTCGTTTGCTCCCTCAAGACTACGGTAACGGGTGACGTTGAGTTGAAGTCGCCAAAAACTCTCTAAAGTCAAGAGGGTCGAATTAGCATTTCATCTTAGAGTGACGCTACTTATCTTCAAGTAACGCTGAACCACCAAGGAGATTTTCCCGCCTATCCCGTGTGTTCAGATTCCAGCATTTCCAAGTTTCCTAGTTCTTTTCTTATTCTCGAAAAAGTTTCGCAATGGTAGATTTTGAAAATTTATGAACAAGTAAATTAGTACCATTTTCATGAATACCAACAAGAAATTAATATCACTGTTATCAGTGTGTAAGGTTTCTTTGCAATAGGGAGGAAGAGATGAGAAAGGTTGGTTCGGGATAAAGCGTCTTATGTTTAGGTGAAATAAATTTGTCTTATTGGAGATGAGGCACCTCTCTGCCCGCACATGCGCATTAGTGTTCTCTGTTCAAGATATATCTCTATCTCGCTATCGCTTTAGGAACTCTCTAATGTTTGAGTCCCTGTTTTCTGACGTTTTTCTACCTTCAACCCAAAATTCAAGTTTATAGAAAGACATAGGAATTGGACAAAATTGATTCCTATTTGGCCGAGAGCAGATGTAGAACAATGAACAAAGTGCCATGACTGTACTCGTTCTTCTTTCCATTTTTCCTTGAAAGTACGTGTTCTTCTTTCCTTGATTCAACAGCAGGTAAAGTAGTCAGGAATCTACCCCGAAGTCAAAAAATTTTCAAAAATGAAATACTACGTATTTTCAACCCACTAGACAGCTTAGTTAATCCCACGGAATTCTCGTACCTGCTACTGGAAAAGCTTCCGCAAACGGTCATATTTTGAAAGGTTCAGTCAATTTCACTTTACTGATTGGGGGAGAAAAAAGTATGTTTCTATGTTGAAAAACATGGCTTTTTCCTATGAAATCGAGGGTTTTAGTGAAAAATTACCCCCTAAGAAAATACGAATTTATGACCGGTTTCTACGGATTTTTTTCACTCTGAATCAAATGGTCATACTCGCAGATCCCCCCCATCCCCGTTATAACACAGTTTTACACTATCACTAGATTTACCCTTAAAAATACATAAAATCTAGCATAACAAATAAACTAAAAACTCTTGAGTTGAAGTGTGAAACTCGGTTATAACGGAGTATGACCATTCGATACAGCACGAAAAAGTACGTAGAAACCAGTCCTAAACTCGTATTTTCTAAAAAAACCTGTTTTTCAACATCCATACTTTTCTCAACCAATTAGCAAAGTAAAAGGAAAATTGACTAGATCGTTTGAAAGCTGACAGTTTGCGTAAGTTTTTCCAGTAGCAGGCAAGCGAATTCCGTGGGATTATCCATGCCGTCTAACGGGTTAAAAAATACGTAGTTTATAATTTTTGAAAAATTTTCGACTTCAGGGTAGATTCCAGACTCAAATCTAGCACGCTCTAATCTTCCTGACCTGCATAATCTAGCACGCTAGGTAGCCTATCCAAAACGAAATTCAACAGTCTTCCAACAGGATCCTCAATATTTTTACTGTAAAATCAAGGTAGTTATGGCAATTTTTGTAACTTGAGGTCGAAAACGCGAAAAAATTCTTAAAATTGAATAACTCGAAAACAAAGCGTTCAAAAAAAATTTTTCTCGGAGGAACTTTCATTTGGAAATTAGTTGCAAAATGCGCGGGTGGAGTTTTCCGGATATAACGAGAGACACCCTGCATAAAGGGTGCCTGTGATGGATCAGTATCATTCAAGTCATTTCGCCCAGTCTATTCTCAACTTCTCATTGATTTCACGACAACCTGCATCCTTCTCATCTTCCTGGTGTCACCCAGCGAGGTCTCCGATCCCCAGGTGACTTCCCGACACCTACCACTATCTGATTCCCAAATATCATCCAATGCGAAACGGATTTCTAATTCCAAAGCACTCGTCCTATACTATAGCATTTCCGAATTGAGTTAAACTTTTTCCATTTAGGTTTAGTCCTTTTTCATTTTGGTTTAAACCTTTTCCATTTAGGTTTAGACCTTTTCCATTTAGATTTAAACCTTTTCCATTTAGATTTAGACCTTTTCCATTTGGATTTAAACCTTTTCCATTTGGATTTAAACTCAGGAAATTATCGTGGAGTTAGAGGTAAAAGTACCCAAGTCACAAATTCAACACGTGCGAAAATCAAATTAAAATTTCAAAAGTTAGTTTGGTAAATATGATAATAAATTATTTTATTAGGTTGGATACATAGTTTGATGATATTGATCACCAATAATAACAACAGTTAAATAATCATAATATTCTGCATTTGATTTTCCCACGTGTTGAATTTGTGACTTGGTTGATTTGTTTGTACCTCTAACTCCACGATAATTTCCTGAGTTTAAATCCAAATGGAAAAGGTCTAAATCTAAATGGAAAAGGTTTAAATCCAAATGGAAAAGGTCTAAATCTAAATGGAAAAGGTTTAAATCTAAATGGAAAAGGTCTAAACCTAAATGGAAGAGGTTTAAACCAAAATGAAAAAGGACTAAACCTAAATGGAAAAAGTTTAACTCAATTCTGAAATGCTATATACGGGGTTCCAAATTCCGTGTTGGCTTCCTAATGCTGACTGGGGGCTTCCTGACTGCATAAGAATCATTAATTTCAAACATGAGAGGATTTGTTTAACTTACCATCCTTTTCTTTATTTCCTCTTTTTTCATTTCCATCAGAACGTCCGGTATTCCTGTAGGTGATTCCTGAGCTGATAGCAAAAGCTCCCACAGATCCGTCATGAAGACCCTTGCACTTTTGCCATTCAAGAACCCAGTCAAGTTGATCTGCATCTTCTTTGGATCTGGGAACTACAGTTAAAATATTAATGGAATCAATAAAAATAAATTCGTAAGTAGAAGTTAAAGTTATGTATATTAGGCTAAAAAGAATTACAGACTGTAAGGAATTTGACACGCCTCCAATCTAACAAACAGGGCACACACAATTTTCCAAATCAGAGCAAAAGGAAAAGTTTTGAGGGAATCCTATGGCTCGAGAATTTCGCCCATCATTCTACAAAAAATTATGTAATTTAATGATCTTCATACTATGTCACTTTGGATTTTCAACAAGGTGTGACCAAACTTATTAAATCTCTCTGGACATGATTTCTTCAATAACTGCTAAGCTTTGTATTACTATTCCTATACATCTCCTTGATGTTTAAGAGGAATCCGAGGAAACTAATAAGCTGAAATCGGAACCCAAAGAAAGAAACCAAGTACTGTTCCCAAAAAAGGGTTAAGTTGAAAATTTGTCAAGATTGGAATTTTCATGTTGATGTAGAAAAAGTAGTTTTCCCGTAGAATTGGAGTAGGTATGTTCACTAAAAGTAGCGGAGATAAAGGCACGAAATAAAAAGAAATAAAATATACTTGTACGGAGATATGACCATACCTTTTCATCTTCCAGTTGGTTAAAGACGAATTCGACAACCACATCGTCTTCCATACCTAAAAGCTCGGTAATCTTCTTCGTAATCCACGGCTTGATTGTTTCCAGCTTCACTCTCGTCATGTCCACCTACACAATGAATGAATTCATCAAGCTAAAAGTAGTAAGAAATGAAAATGTATTGGGTGAATAGGATAAATATCAATAATGTTGTCAAAGTTATTGGTTCTCACTTGACAAAAGTTGCAAAAGCCTTTGGGTACAAATCACTTGCGTGTTAATGTTTATACCTGTGTTCGTACCCGCATATCTAAGCTATATATATTGGCTACCAAATTTGTATGAATATTTCTGTGATTATACAGGTTAGGATGTAAATGGGCACATCCTATACTAAATTTCGTTGGATTTACGTTGTAATCAACAGTGTTATGAGCCCTTTTTATGACAACCATTACTTCACTTCCAAATCCCGAAGAGTCAAAAATATGTCAAGTAACCGGCTTGAAACAAATTTTCTAAAACCAAGTATCTAAATAAATGGCCTAGACCATGACTGAAAACTGAATGACAAAAATAAGAGTAAATGATAATGAGATAAAAACGCTGCAAATTATTACACAAAGGTTCATTATTTCTGTATCATACAGACCTTCTACGTAGAAAACTGACCGTAATTATTTAGCCTCACTTATAGTATATTTACTAGGTATCGAAACTCGGGGCTTCCAATATTTGGTTCACTCGTTCACTGCATTACAGCTCCAGGACCCCATAATTTTACGCTTTATAGTAAAGTTGAGGAAAAAAAAAATAAATGGGGCCGTCTAGGGACACCTGAAGGAAGCGAAGCTTTATATCATAAAGCGTAGAATAGAATTATGAGTATTTTCATACTCATAAACAATCTCTTCTAATTGGAATTAATTTCATCACTCTCTCTCTCTCTCGCCTTCCCTCCCCTCCCCTCCCTTCCCTCTCACTCCCTCCTCCTCCCCCACAGTCCCTCGCCCTCCCTTCCCTCCCCTCTCTTCCCTCCGCGTCCCCCATACTCCCTCGCCCTCCCCTCTCTTCCCTCCGCGTCACCCATACTCCCTCGTCCTCCCTTCCCTCTCACTCCCTCCGCCTGGCCCCCCTTTCACTCTCTCTCCCGCCCACCCTCTCCCACCCACAAGGCGTGCGCGCGTTCGTCAGTCTAACACTCAAAGCATCGAAAAAGACACTACTTTTGGTTTATTATTTCCAATAATAAGCCTATGTGATCGTGTAGCAAAAAATTTTTATAACCCCCCCTCAAACTTTGTCACTTTACGTTTCAAGGTGCGCAGAATCCAAATTTGAAATGTCCGTCCGCCGTTCGCCGTCCGGGCCATAAAAGGCCTAAGAATTTACTTAAAAAACCCGTTCTTTCGCACATAGACTCCATTTGGGGTCTAGTTGGTCCTAACGTTTAACCATCCCGATCGCTTTACTCGCATAGATGCTATGGGCCAAAAACGGGCGAAAAAGTGTCATTTTCGACGCGCGCACGCCTGGCACGCTTGGCAGGGGGGCACGTGGGTGGTGAGGGGGTGAGCGGGGGGTGGAGTGAGAGGAGGCGCCGCGCCGGCGCCGCGGCACCTTGTGGTGGGTACGGCGTTCCTTCGAGGCATGAATATGTTTTTTTCAAGGTCATATTTGTGTGTTAATACCAAAGGTTTTCCTACGCATATTTAACAACATATCCTCTCGACTTTTCGTACGTACTTAGATAATGATATTATTAAGGCAATAACTATTTGAATAGATAGGAGCTCAAATCGAGAAATATAAACATGCGTATATAATTATAGAAGTATAGGTTGTGGCAACTCGAAATAGGACACGCCGAGGAGTCTGGACGGGCCTTATGACGTACGCTAGCCAACTAAAACTACGATCATACTCAATTGAAAAAATAATAAACCTTTGTGAAATAATTTGCAGCGTTTTTCGCCCGTTTTTGGCCCATAGCATCTATGCGAGTAAAGCGATCGGGATGGTTAAACGTTAGGACCAACTAGATCCCAAATGGAGTCTATGTGCAAAAGAATGGGTTTTTTAAGTCAATTCTTAGGCCTTTTATGGCCCGGACGGCGAACGGCGGATGGCGAACGGACATTTCAAATTTGGATTCTACGCACCTTGAAACGTAAAGTGACAAAGTTTGAGGGGGGGGGGTTATAAAAATTTTTTGCTACACGATCACATAGGCTTATTATTGAAAATAATAAACCAAAATGTGTAAATCTGTACAAGTTGTTTATAACAAGAAACTAAATTGTTGGTGAAATAACAATAAATAGGACACAACTTTGTGAAAAGAAACGACTGTGAAGCTTATGAAAACAAGAGCTGATGCTGACCCTTCGTAAATGCTGAAAAGATAAAAGTACATTCAGCGAGATTAAGTTGTGTATAGAATTTTGAAACTCCAAGGAATTATCTTAACAAGATAACTAAAAGCTGTTTCTTAAATTGCATAAAACTCAGGAGAGCCAGTTAGAGTACATAACTAACACTTCAAACCGGAAATTGAGATTAGTAAATAATTGAGGAGACTTTCATGAAGATCCTATCACGGAGCAGTATAATGGAAGATATCGAAACTAACTCATCACCTGGGAAGCTCCAGTCACCTTTATATAAGAAGTGACAAGTTGTTTTCAACCTGGTTAGGCAATTGTAATTCTCCATTGTGTATAAAAAATAGAAAATCCAAAATTCGGAACTTTCAAATGCGACAAATGAATATTTCTGAATAGAGGCTGTTTCAAATTTCAGCTTCATAGATTAAATGGCGTAGAAATTAGCTTACGAGCTAAATCGGCAGATTATGGTGGTTCCGCACGTTGAAATTCTAGTCTACCTGTCTCATACTGGCCCTGTTTCAAATTTCAGCTTCAGAAATTAAATATCACACTGCTCATTAGTACCTACCATGTAGTGCCTTCTTTTCTCACTATTAGTTCGGTATGATTACTTAGCAATACTAGTTTATAACGTAGCTAATACATCAGCTTTCCTTCACACTAAAGCGGCTTCGGGATCATTAGATGTTGTGATAAAATGAGAGCATTCCAAAAAGTGGCGAACGATTTTCCTGCTATTAAAACTAAGGGAGTTACACTTCCTTAGCAACGCATTGGTTGTACGTGAAAATCAATAGAAAACATGTCGGCTCGCGCTGAATTTCGCTTAATTTTCAAGCACAACCCAGCGGTAAAAAATGAGACATGTTAAAACATATGACTGCTACTTTGGAATCGCATTTTCGCAACACAAAAAACATATTGCACCACAAAGCGTAACGCATTGGGGCAGTTAGGTTATGCCTAAAGCATGTTTCATGCTAAAATGAATCAAACACTATGTATGAACTTACCGTTCTGACAAAATATGGTAAGGGCAGAATAAAGATAATCTACTTCATTCGGATCAGCAAAAATACATAATTAGTTCTAAGTGTGAACGTCCACAGTAAACTTGTGTAAGATAAGGACCTCCCAAAGATGTAGACATCGAATTTGGAATTCTAGCCTATGTAATGGTAGCAGGTCTATTTGAACATACCCGTGTTACGTTACCATAATTATATGGTAAAGCTAGGCTCTGATAGGTTAAAAAAGAAGTACCAAAGCTCAAACAGCTGATCCTTCCTCCTTTCCTGATGATTATATAGCTGTTACGCTCCAGGAAAATAACTCTCACAGTCGAAGAGGTTTGGTAACCCTGGCCTCTTAGCTCTGGTCGTTAGAGCGTTGCAACTCCGGGAAATTAATAATAATTTCTCGTAGTTGTGACGACGCGAGTTCGAACTCCTGTCGAGGTATCAAATATTTTTAGCCCGTTACAGTGGCGCAGCCGAAATAGGACCCGAAATCATACGAAACAATAATTAATTAAATCCCTCTCGAGCCAAAAGACTGTAAACATCACATTTCCTGTTGTTATGCCTTTCATTTCCTCTCTCACTTGAGTCAAAACACACCGTGACAATGACCTCGCTCGACTGCTGACTTGTTCCAGCGAGCATCTGCTGAGCCAGCGGCCTGCAGTTCCCTTCGTCATTCGTCCGACCCCAAACCAGCCGAGACGGCTGGTATTTGACTCCGGGGAAATGTTACGCTCCAGGAAAATAACTCTCACAGTCGAAGAGGTTCGGTAACCCTGGCCTCTTAGCTCTGGTCGTTAGAGCGTTGCAACTCCGGGAAATTAATAATAATTTCTCGTAGTTGTGACGACGCGAGTTCGAACTCCTGTCGAGGTATCAAATATTTTTAGCCCGTTACATAGCATTATCCTGGTTATGATAGCATTTTCTATTTAGATTACACTTTTTCCGCTCAAGTTTAGACTACATCCACATAAATTTAGACCTTTTCCGTGAGCAAACCAACTGGAAAAGGCCTCAAATCTATACGGAATATGTCTAAATCTAAGTAGAAAAGGTCTAAATCAATTCGGCAGTGCTACAAATATTTCACCTGTCTCAGAGAAGCCACATTAAAAAAATAATAAAATAGTTAACTAGTTGGCGGAATGAGAATTGAGGAAATAATCGAATGACTTACCACGATTCCAGTATAGAAAAGTGCAATATACCCAAAACCCTCTTATCCCGGCCTTTGAAATTTCTCTTTAGTCCCATAATCTTTAGGGAGTGAAAGTACATATACACCTTTTCAGTCTTCCAAAAATCATCTTTTTCATATATGCATTTGTTAACATTTGTGGTAATTAAGTCTGAGACTAGCCATCTCGGTTTCATCGATTTAATGCATTGGCAGTTTAAAAGGACAACTGTCTTCTTCTTTAGTTTCATTACAAGGCATCCATAACCTTTGTTGAGGAGGAAGCTAAATTGGATTAAAATACCCAAGAATATCCCGACTTACACCTTAGAATAGAAAAATGAATACATTCAAAGATAAAATCTCTAAGAGCGCATATTAAACTTACTCTTTTCGTCAGAGCATCCCCGAATTTCATGACTTTCATGAGCTTCTTCTCCTTATCACTGAAGCGATTGTCTTGTTCAGCAGTAGTTCCCTGGAAAGAAATGTAGGCTGTAGGTATCTGATATGATGCAATTAACGACACATTCCACTAAGTTTTAGCAAGAAACCTACCTATTTGGAACACCAGCACGTGCTCAAAAATTTCTGATTCAAGGCAAAAATGGTCAAGTAAAATCCAGTTCAGCAGATCAGCGTTTTTAAATTCTTTTGAGTTTTTCTTGCAACGGTCGTTTTTCTCTTTCAACTGAATTATTCACATATTTCATGTTAACGGTTTGTCCTGTCATTTGATTAAATTGCAGAAAAAGGAAGAGTATCAAATTTCAGTAAATCTGATGAAAGCATTTTGTTGCGATTCGTTAAAATTATTCCGGCATAGTAAAAAACGAAAACACGGATGCTGATAACAAGGCAGCAAAGTCAAAGAAATGGGAACTAATAGTTAATCGAACAGTTCCTTTTCAATCCATTTTCGAAATGATTTGGGCCTTCCTAGAAGATACGCCACTGCCTTGAAAACACATCCATCAATTCCACAATGCATTCATCAACAGAAATATCTTCCAGTCTGTACCACCTTTCCTGAATAATATAACTCGCCAGGCAAATTCTCCACTAAAAACCCTTAGAACTGAGTTTAAACAGCCCTCAATGACCAACTTTAAGCAGATCTTAGCTCTTATCACAAACTATGAGCACCATTTAAGAACCTGTACACCTGGCATAAACTACATTCTCCGTTTAGACAGCAGTTAAAACGTTGAGTGAGGTTTAAACTGGTTTTGTACCCCTGGCCCTTAATAAAACTGCATTCCGCCAGAATGCGTTGTTTTTGCACTTATTCCTCTTCAACATTCACAACTGACCTTGGAAAAAGCACTTTGCCTTCTTCACGTTCGAACGTGATGGACCCGGGTTGTAGGAAAGTGCGATTCTTGTTGGAATGTTTCAATAGTGTTCTACTTTCAATAAAAAATATTAACTGAAACAAGTAAGTAGGTAGGTATGTGCCTAGTAGCTTTGTTCCAACAACGACAAAAGGGCGACCTAGAGGAGCTCAGAATTGTGTTCCAACAAGGCTGCTCTACACATGCATTTTGAAATAACCTGCTACTCTTGGGTAAACTACATATCCGCGTAACCTTCTCTAAAACATTTGTAATCATATTTCTCTCCGACGTGTTCCAACAAACATGAAAGTGGGTGACCTTGGAGCTAACCCCACAGCAAACCTGGAGGAGCCGCAGGGGTCGCTCTCAGAGCGTTGTTGGAACAAAGCTATTAGCTAACTGTTAGAGAGTACAGAGACTACTGAGTTTTTGGCGACTTCAACTTAACGTCACCTGTTCCCGTTGTCTTGAAGGAGCAAATGAAGATACTAACCCAAATGGAACTGGGAGAACAGTTGCCTCAATTTTGATGTCACAATAACTGTGGTTGGGCAACGCGATATCCCCCCCAGCTGTCTTTTTGTCCACTGGTTGACTAATCAATTTTTCATTTCATTTTTCAATCCTGAATTCGAACTTCACGTTAGTTTTAGTACAAATACGGGCTAATTTCTCATTTTTAGTTTTTAATTTGAAACAGGGCATGGATTTAACGCGAAGATAGTAAGCCTCAAGTGTGGAACATTGCGGTTTAGTTGCACTTTTAGGTCATTAGTCGTTACGAACTTCATGTTTTTGGGTTTTCCGTTGAGTATGAACAACAAGTATGAAAAAGTATTAATCTCTATGACAATGAACCAGGATTTTACCTGACACAATCATTAGTGGAGGCAGCACTTCTCGCAATGTTCTGAGAAAATAGTTTACAGATCAGGCAAACTAGGAACAACACTGCGAAGTAGTGTCTTAAAACTCAGTGTTCACATTTAAAATAGGTGAAATAACAATAGAAACAAGGCTCTAATCGGCCAAATAGAGCCTGTGCGCAAAAGAATGGATTTTTTTGATCGAGTTAAAGTAAAGGCTAGTAAAGCTAGACAGCGGAGGCGGACTTCAGATGGCACATTCGGTTTCTACTCGACTTGAAACTTAAAAAAATAATCACGTTTGAGGGGTGTTCAAAAACCTACTGTGTCCGTTACATTAACATAATTATTTGGTAATGAGGCATTTGAAAAGAAAAACTATCATTATTTACTTCACCAGTATTCGAGTAATTCTGAGGTGCCCAGTAGTGTTACATTTACAGGAAGGTTAGGCTGGTTTTGCGTGCCTTTAAATTAAAGCGGCCCATTCACGATCCTGCTGCAGGAAGTGGGGGTAACCAAAATCTTCCCTCTCTTCTTGCATGGTCGGCGTGCAGGATGTTTGTAGAGGCCTTCCTGCAGCAGGTGTCCTGCAGAGCTTGTCGGATAGATTTTCCGTCGGACCATCCTGCGGTCCGGGTTCTTCCACCCTATCAATCTGCAAGGTCCGAGCCACAGAGTAGAGTAGGAGTCGCAGCGCCGCCCCAAGTCACTCTCTTGAACTATTTTCCCTTCCTCACTTCACCCATCCCATCCCCTCCACTTTCTAAACGCTTTCCTCGCTATCTGACCTTACCTTCATCTCGGTGGTCCGAGCGTGTGTGGAGCTGCTGGACAATCTTCATTGTTCTTATCACCTACCAAGACATTAAAATAAATCACAGGGTGTAGTAATTTTACTTTTACTTTCCTAATTAGGCGAGAAAACTATGTTTTAATGTTGAAAATAGCGTTTAAAAAAATCCGTAGAAACCGACACCAAACTCGTATTTTAATAGGTTTTTCAAGAAAACCCTCGATTTCATTGAAAACGCTGAAAAACATAGTTTTCTCGCCTAATTAGTTAAGTAACAGTAAAATTACAACACCCTGTGATCTATTTTTCTGTCTTGGTGGGTGATTAGAACACTGAAGATTGTCCAGCAACTCCACACACGCTCGGACCTTGCAGGTTGATAGGATGGTCCGACGGGAAATCCATCCGACAAGCTCTGCAGGAAGGCCTCCACACACATCCTGCACGCCGCCCGTGCGAAAAGAGAGAGATTTTGGTTAACCCCACTTCCTGCAGCAGGATCGTGAATGGGCCACTTAAGTCCCCAAATGGGTGACGTTAAATGAGCCATTCTAACGTACGACGCTGTTAACGTCCCCTCAACGTCACGTACTCTTGGGTAAGAGGGTGACGTTAAGGGTACGTTAGTGGTCACCAAAAACCTAACTCGTTATAGTACCTACAAAGAAGGATGACACAAACTTCAACGAACAGCCAACCTACCTTCAATTTTCACTAACCACTGATTCAGTTTCATTCAATTAGGTAGTTTTAGCTTCTTCAAATAATAGGGAGATTTCTATTCGCCAGCTAGGTTCACAAAGTAATGTAGGTAAAACTATGACTCCTATTTATCAACATGCACATTACATAATCACATAGATCCAATTGTTTGAACTATCTACCCATTTCCCTGTTTCAGCGTACAAGATATTTCTCTTGAATTTCCACAGGATGGGTATAGAACGAGCTCTAAATATCAAGGCACTTACTTGAAAATTAAGTCAACCCTCAACTAGTACATACCATAGGTAGGTAATGTTTACTCTATATGGATAAATACCATTATGTAACAAACCAATTTTTACTCCCTGAAAAGGCAACTATTAAAATTATGAAATGAAATAAACTATGAATTATTTCTCTCAAAATAAGTAGGTAGGAATTATGAATAAGGTAACAACGAACAGTTAGCCATCTTTGATACCCATCAAGTCCTCCTTATAATGTTACCTCACAAGTTCATAGCTTTAAAAAACTTTAATCCAGGTAAGTAGATACGCAGTACAAACATAGAGGCTTACCGTATACATCATTTTTGACTATGGGATGACTTCTTGAACGATGATCAACTATAAACTATGTCAAGAGTAGATTGGGTCAAGAGAAAATGTGCGGAGATTACATGCTCTTGTGTAGGAAGGTGACCGTTCAAAAGACCTAAACGCGTTGATCACAAAGATTTTTTTACGCAAAAGTGATTACGAAAAATCATTTCCAAAACACGTTGAGTTATGAAATCACTTGAAAAGACAACTCGGAAAATTATAAAACTACAGCTAAATATTCAGAACGCTTAATTCTCAAAAGGAGAGAAAAATCCAACGCTATAGTCGCGAATCGCGAAGCCAAGAGCCTACCACCAAGCCCAAAATGGCGTCAGACGCACCGGTATCAGTGCAGCCAACGTGAGAAATTTTAAAAGTCGTGAACACAACAGTTACTCCATGTGGAGCACAGAGTAAAGTAGAGTTGCATGTGGTGGATTAATAAGAAGGAGGGCTATTAGTGATGTTTCTAGCAGTCAAACCATACGTGCCACTACGGTCGTTTGGTCTAGGAATTGACCAGGGGCAAAATGGCCGAACACTGATCAGCTGATGTAAGATGCGATGTTGGGTTTGGTGAATGAATGGGATTATATCTTTGAGTATTAATAAGATGGAGGGCCATTGCTCTGAATTCAACGCTGTTTCCGCGTCAAGGCATAGGTGCCACTACTGTCGCGTTGGCTTTGCAATTGACTGACCCGCGCTCGCCACGCTCTTTTCAAATTCAAATGACAATGCAGTTTATTGTAATTTATTTTGTTTGATATTACTTATTATTGTTACGTTTTGATTTTAGTATTAATTATGTATGTAGACATAACTGTCTAGATATTAGTATGTACATACTTTGGTTCCCATGCCCAAATCTTGGTGCCTCCTATTTTTTTTTTTTTTGGGACACACAGAACAGCTGATCTACCTTCATCAAACATCCACTAGAGTGTACTGGCGTCATTTCAACACTCATTCCCACAGTGTAAAAAATATGAAATATGGTGTTAAATAGTGGTGTACATGTACGGTGCACAATTAGGATGTAAATGTTAAATAAGGAATATATCCTAGGTATAAAATCCCTATTCATTCACCAAACTCAACATCACATCTTACATCAGCTGACCAGTGTTCGGCCATTTTGCCCCTGGTCAATTCAAAAGCCAAACGACAGTAGTGGCACGTATGGTTTGACTGCCTGAAACATCACTAATAGCCCTCCATCTTATTAATACTCAAAGGATTGTATGGCCCATATTCTCGTGACGTCACGCCTGGAGTAGGTTCGCGTTTCAGCCAAAGTCGGCCATGACTGCCCTACGTCAATGAATCGCTACTCAACCAACCTATTTCTCACAAGAAGTTTGCCGTCTCACGTCAACATAATTCGTGGTTATAAGGCCACTTTTCAACAGTTTTGTTTTGAAAAAGTATAATAGTGTAGCAATACAAAGTTTCAATTCAACTAAATGTTATAATAATCGTGCCTGCCAGCCCAATAATTGATTCTAGATTGCTGTCAACGATACCAATCTAACGTGAACGAGTTTTTATTTGGACTAGGAGCCTACTAACTATTGTAGTTAATCAGTGTCAGAAAACTAAAGAACTTCATTCGTTTAGGGTTTGAGAATAATTATTAACCTGAAAAATAGTAAAGAAAAGATGATTGAAAATTCCTCAGGTGTCTGTAGTGCTGTGTAGGTACCTAGCCATTGCTCAGGTAGCTTCATCAGCGCTTTATTATAAGTTCGTAGTACTATGCTAACTGAGGAAGCTTTACTTGTTATATTGAATGAATAAAAGGAGAGATTTGATAGTTTGTCAAAGTAAACAAGGCAGGTTGTTGCTACACCAAGAAACAAAACTACTTAGGTAGGTACGTAAGTCCTACCAGATTTGACGTTGGTTTAAAGTGCCTAAACAAAGTAGGTGGGTCGTTGCTTTGCTGACGAATACAACTGCTGATTAGCAGGTTTGTCAAATATCGAATCAGGGAATATGCAACATGAATTAAAAACCAGCTGCAAGGAAAAATCTTGAAATGCATTCTTTTGAAGGTAAGATTTCATAAAGACGGCATTGGCAGTGCAGTTATTGCCTGAGTTTTGCAGTTAAGAGAAATAATTGAAATTAAATTCAAACAAATAGTTGTTGAGAAATTACCAAAACTATCGACTGCAAAAATGATGTACAAGCACTACAAGTCAAATGCATGAACGCATACCAAAATAACTAGATGAATAATCTTCATGGAAAGTTTATTGCAAAACCTAATTATGTACCTGTTTTTTTGTGTTCTCTTCTAACGCGAGAAATAAGAATATAATATAGGTAATTGATAAAATAAAAAATAAGATATTCAAGTAAGTAAGATTATGAAAGATGAATGTTGGTTTACTATGCGCATGTTGATGGTTCTTTCTCCATGTTGGTGATTTTCCACAATAACGGGAAAGCATTGAGTGGATACTGAAGAAAATCGCTCCGATTGACCAGAACATTTGTCTCCACCTTTGAGTATTAATACTCAACACACAGAAAAAAAGAGAAGAAGGTTGCGAGTGAAGGTTATCAGTTCCGAATTGGTTCGAAACGCGTATGGACTGCTAGGTGCGAGGAGTAAATGAACCAGTTCTCATCCCCTCCCTTGTCGGTCCTCCTGGTGTTGTCAGATTGCGTCATTGCGTTCCGTCCTTCCTCTTTCCGCGCTCGTTCCGCTCAATAGTCTACCTGTCAGTTAGGGTTGGGCGATAGTCGATAGTTAGCACTATCGATAGGCCGATACTATCGGTTAAAAACTATCGAATGCTATCGATAGTTTTCGATAGCTGCTTCTTTTTTTTCCAGACCTATTCAGTAAAGAATTTCAACTAATTTAATTAAATTCAATTACCTACCTACTATTTGAAATTTGCAGGATATAAGTTATAAGATTGTAAGATGAGAAAAAACTAATTTATTTGAATTTTAAAAAAGTATTTACAATTTACATGTTTACAATGACAATTAACAAATTAAATCTTCAGAAAATAAAAATAACGAAATAGTTAATTTTAAGATTCAACTGTGCTCCTTGAGCCACCTATTTCCCGAAAGAAAAACTAGCATTTCTGCTTTCCTTTGGCTCAATCTTGTGCGTTGTTCAGATATAACTTTCCCGGCCGAAGAAAACACACGTTCAGAGGGTACAGATGAGCCTGGAACGCAAAGGTACTTCTTGGCTACATTATGTAGTCGGTTGTACTCACCTGACAATTCTTTTTCTCTCCAGAATTGTAATGGTCGAGCTTCATTCGGCAATGGGTGTTGCTGTATGTAATTGTTAATTGTGATGATTGAATCTGCAGAACATGTTCTCAGTTGTATGTCTTCATCTTTTTTGCGTTGAACGTGAATGAGAACGCTGCTACTGCTTTCCTTATATGTAGAGGGTTCCTGAATGTGCGATTCGGGTGTTGATGTCAATGCGGAATCGTCTGCACTTTCCATCTGCTCCTCCAAGCTACTAGTAGCGTTATTGAATGAAGCTAACGCATTTTGTAGCCACGTGTGTGCGTTTTTAGCAAGTTAGCAATTAGTAATAAAGATTCATCGATAGTGGACACTATCGATAGTGACCATCGATAGACATGACCTATCGATATATCGATAGTAACTATCGACTATCGCCCAACCCTACTGTCAGTAGTGCCCCTGTTTATACGTTTTACGTACTTACGTTACGTTTATACAGTCTTTTCTGGAGCCCCACTGTCAGACACTTATTCCTGTTATGGTATTAAGCCATTCTGCGTGAAACTACGTCCACGGGAAATCCCAGGAAGTGAAGTGTGACACTTGTTGCTTTGGATGGCTTCGCAGTCGCAAACAAAAAGAGTAATATCGCAAGGCCCGTTTCCTAATATCGTGAAAACCAGTGGCTCGGTGCAGTTAGCTACGCTATTCTAAGGAAACATTTCTATTATGGCAGGTAAGTGAACACTGGAAATATACTGTTTCAAAAAAGGCAGCTATCGAAAAATGAAGACTTACCTATTCTATAGAACATGCCCACAGTGGGTAACGCACCCCAATGACTAGAAAAATTAGGTAATCAGCTTTAACTAGATTAGGTAATTTAGAATTAACTAGTACAGGTAACTCAGAATGATAGCATTATACTCATTGGGCCTGATGATATGGACTTATACTGTCACAGACAGTTTCAGTTCACTAAGGGCCGGTTTCACCAAGTTTTCGATCAGAGTTCAACAAGCGATTTGAGTATTGAACGGAGATCGTCCGCAATATTAGATTTTACCATAGACGTTCAAGGCTGATGTCCGATCAACCAGCGTTGAACGTTCGATCTTGGCCGGTTACGGGGGCACAAACTCGAATCGTTGCTCGTCTTCTCACTTACCAAATCATAAAAGTTTGAAGTTAAGTTGAAAAATTAATTATAGTTACAGCTTGAAACTAGATTGCTGAAATGTGAATTGAAGCCTTTTGGGGACTGCTGGGTAAAAATGTACCCGTAGATGTGGGTACATGCAACGCACCGGTTACCGTCTAGTTTTCAATAAAACCAAGTAAAGTTAATTCTCTCTCATATTAACGAAAACATCGATAAATGGGTCGTTCTCAAACTAGGGGCAACTTTCGGACACAGAAATTTCAAAAAATAGAAGTCTTTAAAAAAAAATTGAAAAAATTCAGGGTGGTTCCTTGGTCAACACTGATTGCAAAAATACATATTACCCAAATCAGCTCTCAAATTTAAGCCTAGTTTTTGGAAAATTTCAAATTCCGTGTCCTCGGTAATAGCTGTAGTTGCCATGGTAATTTCATCAGTGTTTTCAACAACAGATAATTATACTAGGGGGTAGGTAACAGCGTAAAACCGGTTTTAATCCAGCAATTTTTTAATTTAACTCTAATTTAAATAATATAAAAACGATCCAAACTTGAACACAAGATCGTACATATGTAGGTAACATTCGTCGTAAAATAGTCAATTACACCTAATTAGACTTTTAGTTTTTATTTGTAACCTTAGGATCACATAGGGGTTCATATTAGCAAAACCTGAACAAAAAACCAACAAAATTAAAAAAACTAATTAACTAAAGAGCGCCCAAGTGGCGTTGCACTATACCAGGCAAATCAGACAAAATGTTGCAAAGTGTTAATGAGATGGTAAGTTCAGTATAAATAGGAAGGTATATAGATACCTATATAAATAACTTTTTCGAATGAATAAGCTTACCTAGTCAACAAAAACTATTTTTACTATGTAGAACGGTACCTAGGTACGTGCTGTTTAATAGCTAACTATGTAAATAAGGTAGGCAAGTTTAACAAAGTAAGTAGGTATTAACGTACGTTTATGAAGGCTGGAATTGAAATTATAAATTCACCAGAATTAACGACATGTTGTGTCAATGGAAAAAGATGGTGACGACGGAAAAATCTCCTTTAAAGTAAATCTAACTAGTAATAAGGTATGGTCCACCATCGTTGGACAAGAACCCAACACCGAAACTAAATTATCAGTCTAGCTATGCTTAAATTGTGTAATTATGTACTAGATTTAAAAGAAGTAGGTAGGTACATTTATGACATCACCCAGGGAGACTCTGAAGCAAAAATATTGACTCTGAAACCTGAGAGTAGAACCAAAATTATACTTGTAGAATAAAACATTGAAAGGCAAACAACAAGGGGATTTTGAAAGATAATTCTCATTAATTTAATCATTATTTGAAAACATATTCAAATAACACTGAATAAAAGTAATAAACTATTATAATAAATATATAAAATTAAGAAGCAATAGTAAGTAAACTAATACTCTTAACATTCAGTACCTAGTAAAAAAAAAAAGGTTGGTACTTCAAGAACCAACGTGACTTGAAAATTCGAAAAAAATGAAAAATTCCGAGTCTACCTAAAGGTAGCGGAAGCATTGTTTCACTTTTCTGTGGAAAAAATTGTTGGTCTCGAAAACCAAAATTTCCACTTGCATTTTACGTGATAGACCATTCTGAACAACTTTGGTTCTGTGTCTATCTTCTGTCCGCAAATCCTTGTAACAACCTTATTTTCCACAGTTTTCATCCAATTTGGATGAAATTTTAAGGGATTATGTGGGCGTAGACAGGGTGTATGTAGGTGGTCCCCCTATCAGTTTCACCATTCTGTACTCAATACTTCACTTTGCGCATGCGCAAATGTAAATTCTACCAAGCAGCATTTTCTCACGCCCTAGTCGTTCGATCTCACTCAAATTTGGATCATAGTTGGGAGACAACGATTGGATCATCCCATATAAATTTCAACATTATGGTATCATTAATAGTTCGGGTTCATTTCTTCGCCTCTCTCTTCTCTCGCGTTCTGCATCTCTTTCTCAGAAGTACCTCTTCATGCTAAATGCCTGACTTCCGTCTACCACAAGCCATGTTTTTCCAGTGGAAACAATGTCGAATTTATTTTTTTATTTGCGGTTTAGTCAATAGAAAACTACCAACAAGCAAGTTGCCACGTGTGGAAAGAACCCTCCCATCTGATGACGAATTAGTATTAAAATGCTTCCCCAAGTTGATGGTCATGCAAAATGTTTTGTTTTACATTTTCCCCTCATACATATGCACTTGATGGTGTAGATAAAAACACTGAAAGGTATAATTATTGCTGGAAAGTTTGGAAATGCAGTGGAATTATATTACCATGTAGCTAATGCAATTACCGTGGATTTTAATAAACCCATGGTAATAGCTCAATTTCAGACATGGTAATTGAAAATCGTTGTTTGAGATCGATTTTCAACCCAATATATAACTTCAGTAACAAAAACTTAGACGTATTGAAGTTTTCAGTTCCAACCATGGTAATATCCCAAAACATTGGGACACTTTTTGGCGATATATTAAAGGGATCGAAAAGTTGAGTAGCACATTCTTTCAATCGATTTCATGATGCTCTACAACCCAACTTTGGAAAACGAAGACCTTTTTGCCACACATAAATCAATATTGTGGGTAAAAGTAACATTGTAGAGCAAACAATTAATTTGGGACACCCACGGTAATTGCATTTTTGGCCTTTTATGCGCAGAAATATTTGTATAGATGTGCAGGTATGGCACTTGAATTACTTTTTTCCAACACACTGGCCTGCAAGGAATCCCTGGGAAAAAGTTACTGTACGTGAGCAAGGCCTGTGGGACTCAATAGTTGCCCCTAGTTAGAGAACGACCCAAATATATCTGAAGACTTGTGGGAGTAATGAGAAACTTTAAATTATACTTAAGTATATTTGCTAATTCATGACGAAAACCAATTGTTAAACCCTACACTTTCAAATGAGGAATCTCAGAACAATATGGTATAGATTTGCGATATGTACCTATAGTTAAGAATCTGAGTTAACCGCTAACAGTATTCAGGTAAACTACAGTGAAGTTAGCAACGTTTCTCAACGTCATTCCTTATTATTGTTGATAGGTACCCACTAGACGCCCAGACCAAACCAACTTCACACTCAACGTTCAACGTCGTCGTCAGTCTACCAGCTGATTGTGACGCTGAAGACCACCTCCTGGAGGGTTTGCCGTCGACACAGCCATCAGAGGTGCACCTACTACTGTGTGAGCTGTGTTCTGTAACTCGATTGATGTTTAATCTCATAACTTGTCTGACTGGCGCTTTTATCAAAGTGGAGGCTTATCACCTCTAAGAAGGAGGCTTGAACCTAGGCATCCATGAAATTTGACTTGTGGGAGTAATGAGAAACTTTAAATTATACCTAAGTATATTTGCTAATTCATGACGAAAACCTATTGTTGAACCGAGTCGTGCAAAAGCAAAATGCTCCATCCGCCAAGCACCTCGATTTTCAGGAAACATAAAAAACTGCTGCTCAACCTACAGTCGTTGTATAACAATGTTTTTCAGTTTAATTGGTTCGGGGTGAAGTAAATAGGTAGGCTGTGGACGCTTTTGCAAAAAAACCGAATCGTTTATCAGGAAATTAGGAATTTAGTTTGGAGTTGGAGCACATTGGTTTGGTTTTGTGGATTTGGAACATTTTGGAACAACATCGAATGGATTAGGAGCATTCTGGAACAGCAGCAAGTTAGGTCAGACTGATGAAAAAGGCTTAATTTGAAGACTGATTAGGTTTAAGCATTAAAAAACCAATTTATTTGAAATCATACATAAAAGCGCCATAGCACATAGAAAAAATTGAGCTTTTTTTTCCTGTGCCAGGACATTCATACATACCTCCTGACGTAGTTCTAGACTACGTCATAACTACCAAACAATTTAAACTAGAGCCTACCTACCATATAATTATCATAGAAATTACAACATGCCTGTTGTCTCTTTGTATATTATAGCTCCCTGATGAGGCTCATTAGGGCGAAAGCGCTAGGAGTAAATGAATAAATGATGAGAAAAGCAGCATAAAATTACCTCATCCCCTCACAACCACCTTCACCATAAAAATGGAACGGCTAACAACCCTAATGATCTTCTTTTTCTTGTCTCAACAAATTAAAAAATGTGTCTGCTCTTTTTTGTGAACAGCAAGCTCTATACGAAGATTATTTTGCATCACTGGATCTTCAGATTCCTTGATTTTTTCTTTATACTCAGTGCATTTTGAGCATTTAACTGTGGCTGGTGAACTGAACCCAACGTTATAGTCTTTAACAAAAATGCCCCTGAAAAACTTGTATTTGACTTTTTCATTTTCTCCTTTATTTTCATTATACACTCTCCAAAGCTTCTTAATTGACAAATGACTTGGGGGGTACTGCCGATTTGATTTATTACGACAATAATGAGACTCGACCGATGCTAGAGATTCAATGTACGATTTTATGGAAGCTCTTTTATCTCTTAACACTTTCAATGCGAGTCTGAAATGGGTGAACACGCGCCACACGGGTGTTTCATCTCAAAATAATGTGGGGTTTTCAGGGTTGTGTCATATGACACCATCCGTCTGGAGGATGGGATGTGAGGTATGCTAACCCGCAATACCTATAATAATTAGTATTTTTTCTCGTGCTATTGTTGAGGATTTAGCGAAATTTCGAAGCCTCAAAATGATTGTTACAACTGCTAGGCGTAGATGTGTGACGTAGGTATGTTTTTTACCCACTGTGATGCAATTCAGGTCTGGGACCTCTTCCAATAAATATTTTTCCCCCAGAACCGAAAATCCGGTAAATGTAGCAAAATGGAAAAAAAACGACAAAGATTTTTCAGAAGCTTTATTGAAAAATTACGAATGAAATCGTAAACCTGCAGTCTACACTGAAAAAGAAATGGAAAACTGGAAATTGCATGGAAAGGAACAAGGTCGGAACAGGGCCTACATGATGGAATCTCAAAACAGTGATTTGAACGCTCAAACCCCAAATTACCGTTGCACCAGTATATATCTGAATATCAAGTAAACATAGTACATCAGTTTTCAAAAGAAAACTACATAAATAAAAAAGAAGAACTCACCAGGAAAGCAGAATTCGCAGAGAAGCCACCCTTATCACTTTTATCAGTGCCCTGACTGATTGAAGGTCAGTATCAGAAAACGGCGACCTCTGGTAGGTAGGTAGGTTCCTACTGAGTAAATCGTGCTGCCGAACGGCCTTCTAAACCTTTCCTATCCAACACACGTGGCTTTCGAAAGAGGCACGTGGTTTTATAGGCTCTGTGTCATATGACACTGCCCGTGTGAGAGAAGAGCAGACTTGTGTCATATGACACGTCCCGCTTTGAAAGTGTTAAAATATGGGAACGATGGTCACCCCCTCTACGTTCCGATGGAGATTCTCCATGTCAACCACACTTTCCGACAAACTCTCTGAACTCTCCACTTATTGATTTGCAGAATTCCACAAAAAGCCTTCTGACATACTTTAATGAGAATACTACCGTGATTCTCTCTGTACGATGGAATGTGATAACGAATATTAGCTTCCCTCGCAATGCCATTAGATGCTGCAGGGCGCCTTCGTTTTGGTCTTTGTGATTTAGCGTACCTTACAATAAATTGGTCTTGATCAACTTTATTCGAAGTTCGGTAGTATCCCTGATGGAATCTTCGGACAATCCTGCATGTTGAGCTGCCAACAGCTATAGCCATGCTTCCGACCCTCTAAATGACCACAGTTCGGGAGCGCAGGAAAACACTTGGCCGAATGTGTCTGTAACAACGAAAATTACGATATATATTATTAAAAAATTATTACCTAGTCAGGAATTATTATAAAAGAAATACTATTGTTATCGAATGCCTACATAGTAGGTAGTAGAGGTATGGTAAAAATGATGAAGGTATGGAAGTGTTAAACAGCCTGGTGATGCTGACAAGAATCTGATAGCGAAACATGCTAAGCATTCATATATGTAGCTGAATAGCTAAAGTATTACTTACCGCATCTGTTCATCCTTTGATTTCTTCCAATTGGATGAATCACCAATCTTTTTCCGAGCAGTATTTCCCTTAACACGCACTACGCGAACGCCACGCAACACTTCACTCTCAGCATGTTTGTACACTATGAATACCTAACAAATCGTGAAATAACCTTTCCCCCAATCCTATACAGGTTGCCAACGAAAAGAAACTAAAGTTTTTGGCAAAACAGTAGGTTTTTAAGGGCAAAGTACACCCATCACGAGAGTAGGTGCACTTTGTACCAATACGGTTTGAGATAGCAGGGTATTAGTGGGAGTTGGAGCGCCTTGGAACAGTAAGGGAGTTGAAGCGTTTTGGAACACCTCAAACATGGGATTTGGAGCATTCTGGAACAAACCGAGTTTTTCAAACGCATTTTTGAGCTGGATTTAGTGCGTTTTGAAACAAATCCTTTACACCATCTGTAGATGACGCGAAATAGAAAAAACGCTGCAAATTATTACATAATATTTATTATTTCTGAGTCAGATAGCCAGCTAGAGTAACCAGCATGCTCTGGGGCTTTCGCAGAGCCCCCACCAGGTGCCGCGGCGCCTTCTCTCACTCCCCCCCCCCCCCCTGCTCACCACCCACCGTGACCCCCTGGCAGGCGTGCGCGTGTGCGTAAGTCTAACACTCATAGCCTCGAAAAAGACACTTTTTCGCCCGTTTTTGGCCCGTAGCATCTATGCGAGTAAAGCGATCGGGATGGTTAAACGTTAGGACCAACTAGACCCCAAATGGAGTCTATGTGCGAAAGAACGGGTTTTTTAAGTCAATTCCTTTTATGGCCCGAACGGTGGACGGACATTTCAAATTTGGATTCTACGCACCTTGAAACGTAAAGTGACAAAGTTTGAGGGGGGGTTATAAAAATATTTTGCTATTCGATCACATAGGCTTATTATTGGAAATAATAAACCAAAAATGGCGTAGCAGTCTCAACTTTTGTACTTTTGGCGCATGGAGCATTTTGCTTCTGCACGACTCATTAACCTCCACTTTCAAATGAGGAATCTCAGAACAATATGGCTATTATGGCATAGATTTGTGATATTTACCTATAGTTAGGAATCTGAGTTGACCGCTAACTAGGTGTGTTCCAAGTACCCGTCTGAGTTCATGAACTCAGACGGGTTCCACAAGTTTTTTTTTTTTTTTTTTTTTTTTCGTGATTTATTTATTGCAACTGAAACATAGTACACTTCATCTAGCAATATTTCATTTCATGTTAAGCTCACTAAGGGGGGAGGTTTACAGCAAAACCTGGCCCATACTTGTATCAAGTACAGTTAAAATCACTGGATTACACTTGCACTATTTGCACAGCACAATTAGGTCCAGAGGTTTATTTCTCTTGAGTCGCCGAAGTTCTCCTTCGTTGTTTAAAACGTTGAGCATCTCCAGGTTCTCGTGTTTGTGGAGGCGATGTTCGTGCTTCCTTGCATATTTGGCGATAATTTCGGTGACCGTTTCTACCCTCAAGTCTCGATGAATATCATCATTCCGCATGAACCAGGGGGCCTGAACTATACTTCTCAGTATTATATTTTGTCGGGTTTGGATTGTTTTAATATTTGATTTTTTTGCACAACCCCAAAGCTGAATCCCATAGGTCCAGATAGGGCGCAGTATCTGTTTATATATGAGTAATTTATTGTGTAGTGAGAGATGGGAGTTCCTTCCCATCAACCAGTACATCTTTCTGAACTTGATTTTTAGTTCCTGATTCTTTTTTTCAATGTGATATTTCCAGTTAAGTTTGGAATCAAGGTGCATCCCTAAGTATTTTACAGTGTCAGAGTATGGAATTTTATTTGAATTGATCTCAACTTCTGGGGCTAAGATTTTTCTATTAGTAAAGTTGATATGCACTGACTTTGTTTCATTTAGTTTCATTCTCCACATCTTGGTCCAATTGACAACCTTGTTAGTGGACGTCTGCAGATTGCGAGTTGCAGTTTCAGCGTCATCTCCAACAGAGAGGATGGCAGTATCATCTGCAAAAGTAGCTACAGTTGTATTTTCCTGTTGTGGAAGATCTCGTGTGTACAGCAGGTAGAGTACTGGGCCTAGGACACTGCCTTGCGGTACCCCTGCTTTTATAGGCTTCAATACAGAGTACTGGTCACCCTGCTTTACCCTGAAGTGTCTGTTCGCTAGGTAGGATTTTAGGAGTAAGTAAAACTGTTTTGGGAGATCCCTGTGCAGTTTATACTCAAGTCCCTTGTGCCAGACCTTGTCAAATGCCTGGGCCACGTCCAGAAAGATACTGGCACATATTTTTTTACCTTCTAGAGCCTTTTCTATTATGTTAGTGATTCTATGAACTTGATCTAGCGTAGAGTGGCGTTGCCTGAAACCGAATTGGTGGTCTGGTATCAATTTTCTGTCTTCAATAATTGGTTTAAGCCGTTTGAGCAACAATTTTTCGAACAGTTTTGATAAGACAGGGAGGAGGGATATGGGTCGGTACCCCGTCTTCTCATTTGGTGATTTTCCAGGTTTGGAGATCATTATGACTTCCGCTACTTTCCACTGGGAAGGTACATGTCGTAACCTGAACGTGGCGTTGATGATATGAAGTAGTTTTGTTATAGCCTTTTCAGGGAGCTCTTTCACAATTCGACCGGTTATCAGGTCATAGCCTGGGGTCTTTTTAGGATTAATGTTGCCCTTAATTTCATCTTTGAGTTCTTTTAACGTAACGGGCCGAATATCGAGCTCATCCGTTTTTTCTATCAGTGTTGCGTTTTCTTCAGGTGACTGTACTGGAAGAGGTTGAAAAGTTTCATAGAGATGATCTGCAAAAAGTTGAGCTTTCTCTCGGTTACTTCTGGCCCATGTCCCGTCATCCTTTTTGATTGGAGGAGAATGAACTTTAGGTCTATTTATATTTTTGGTTACCTTGTAGAGGGAGTATTCGGTGTCTTTCTCTGCAGTTAGGTTACTCAAAAAATGTTCAACTGATTGGTTATCTATTGATCTAATAAGATATTTAAGTTTGTTACCGAGTCTATTGAGAATAGTTTTGTTTTCAGGGGTTCTGTTATTCTTCCATTTCCTTCTGGCTTTACGTTTGGCGCACAGGAGATCCCTTACTTCTAGCGGATATGATTTCGAATTAGTGTCATAGTTACTGTTTTGGTTTATTGGGGTACATAACCAGGCTGCTTGTTGTATGTTATTGATAAATAAGTCGAGTTCGTCTTCCAGTTGTTTAGGGGTTTTCAGAGGAACTTTAAGGTCGATCGATGTTTCCAATTGCTGCCGGAAACAGGACCAGCAAGTATTTCTATTGAATAAACTCGGAGAATTTTCACTAATGATTACTTTTTCACTGATTGTTATTATGATAGGCGAGTGGTCAGAGGGTAGGTCATCGCTGTCCTCTAGATTTATGTAACCACTTGAGATACCTTTGCTTATAAAGAAGTCTATTAGGTCTGGGGTTTTGTTAGCATCCGTGGGCCAGTATGTAGGCCTTCCAGTTGAGAGGAAGTCGCACTTGAAAGAAGCTGCTGCTTCATACAACTCTTTACCTTTAGCCGTGGTTAATCGCGAACCCCAGAAGGTATTTTTGGCATTGTAGTCACCTCCTATTATAAAGTTGTTACCAAGCGATTTAAGAAGGACCGTATAATCATCTTTCTTTAAGTTAAACCTGGGGGGACAGTATATTGCGGCTATACTAAAGCTTTTATTATTGAGTTGTACCTTGACCGAAGTTACCTGCATTTTTTCCTCTTCGATTTTTGGTTCTTCATGGTGAGCGATGTTAGCTTTAATGAGAATTGCCGAACCTCCTCTAGCTTTATTACTTGGGTGTAACGTATGATAACACGTGAATCCTCTTATTTTGATGTATGACGTCCGAGTGAAATGGGTTTCAGAAATAAGTAAGATGTCTATCTTGTTGGAGTGGAGAAATAATTCGACTTCCTTGATGTGATTTAGCAATCCGTTCGCATTCCATGTTGCTATTCTTAAAGTCGGTCCCATTAGATTAGTCCATAGTTAGTAAGTCCTTTTTCTAGCTTAGTTATTCTTTCAAATAACTGTTTATTGGTATGTTTTTGTTCATTCAGTCTTTCCAGTATCTGTGCCAGCATTTTTTCTGTGTTCGACACATTAACCTCTTTTTTAGCAACGGTAGCATATGAAACCTTTGAAGTAGTTGCTCCTGTCATGGTTGTAGTAAGCGATTTCCTCCTATTAAAATTCCTCTCAACTGAAGCATCGCGCTTGGTCTGTTCTTTCAGTTGGGGTTTAGTAATTTTGTTTCTCATTCTTTGTAGCTCCTTAGCTACCTCGCATCCTCGATAATTTGCTGGATGATTCCCTTTGCAGTTGACACATTTGGGGGCATCTGTTTTGTTCAGGGTACATTCAGAAGTTTTATGCTGTCCAGCACATTTCACACAAGCAGATTCCTTCCCGCAGTAGGATTGGGTATGCATGTATGACTGGCAATTCTTACATTGGGGAATGAGTTTAGAAGTTTTTTTCACCGGCTCAATCTTCACAATTATGTTGAGAATGGCCTTAATACCATAGATTTTGTTTACATCCTCTTTTTTGTCGAAGGTTAGCATAAAGAGAGGAAGAGGTTTATGGATGGTTACAATTTCACCACTATCATTTTTCCTTCTCTCTTTCTTGAGAATGTTGGTAACATCCAGGATGGCAAGACCTTGCTCCTTAAGGTCTCCAATAATGTCAGTTTTCTCACATGTTTCATGTAAACCTCTAGCCATGACCATAATAGGTCTGTCTGCTTTATCTTGATATGTGTACCACTGTTTTTTATCTGAACGTAGTTTGTCTGTGATCAGTTTCCAATTAGTTCTTGAATCTACGTTTATTTTCCAAACGTTATTATTGAGAGCAGTGACCTTGAATTGCTCTCTAGGGATATTCTGTAACATATCTTTGAGGGCTGCGTAGCTCTTTAGCCCTACAACATTTATCGGTGGTGGAGGAGGGTCCTTTTTAGGCTTAATCGTTTCTACCTTGGTTGTGTCCTTGTCAGTCTTAGGCTTGTTGGTAGGCCATTCAACCTCCGGAGAACGCCGAGCCTTACGCTTCTTGCGGGTCCTTTTTAGGATCCAGTCAGTTTCTCTCAACAATTCATCTTCGTCCGTACTGTAGGATGTAGGGATGTTGGGTTGAGTCAATTTCGATGTCCTTTGTTTGTCATTTTGATTTTCATTTAATTTAGCAATATGATTGTTGGCTTGACTGAGGTAATCACATAAGGCAGTTATAACAGAGTACAAATGATTGAAAGCATCACTTACGTGGGGGTCAGCGATCGGGAAGGCTCTTGTTATTATGCGGTGTTGCAATAACTCTTGCTTTGTTTGATCAACAATGTCCTGGAGCGTCTGCTCGCCAACGGCGTCGGCCTTGTCGGTCATGCCACTAAATAAACATTCCCAAACGCAAAGCGAAACATCAGTGTAATAAACCTTTATCGCGGGAGGTCGCTCCGATGTTAATTCAACGAGCTCTCCCACGAGACTGTTCCACAAGTTCACCCAACTTTTAGGTTCAAGAACCCGTCGATGGGAACACTATAGCTCACCTGACACTCAATGCACTAACCAGCGCCAGCTTTGTCTCCAGTAACGTGAAAACTTCATCACGGTTATTTATGTGGGCGACATTCCCTCATTTGACATTTATTCATTATAGCCGCTCCGGCTGGCTACGCTCGCCTCCACGTCCAGCCTTCGTCTTCGCTCGCAAAGTGTGGCATATAGGGAATGTATCTCGCTTCGCTCGCAAAGTGTGGTATGTAGGGAATGTTGCTCGCTTTGCTCGCAAAGTGTGGCTATATACATGCGATGTATTACAATTGAAACATGTAGGGGATGTTGCTCGCTTCGCTCGCAAACGGTAGATCTCTAAGGGTAGGTTTAACTTCTGTAGGGGATGCTGCTCGCTTGAGGAAGTTATACTGCCCACCCAACTTGGCAGACGTTTTTTTCTGTTGGGAATTCTTACAAACAAATTAAATCTTATAAAACTACGTGGAACCACGAAAAGTTTATTAGGGGATGTTGCTCGCTTCGCTCGCATGGTATTGCTGCATATGTGTAGGGAAAATCCCGTATTTATTCCGTTGAAATGAGTCATCGAGTCCCTTCAAGACTTAAGTGCGTAGGCCTGCTCGCAACATTGTGAAACGGCGGTGGGCTCGATTAAAAATGTCATTTTAAACGCTTCGCCTCGCTTCCCCTCGCAATTCGACCGACTTCCCGTCACTTTTTTCCATATCCGATTTCGGATTCAGATTCGGCGGACCCAAAGCTGTATTTCGCCCGCGAAAAACGTCCATAAAAACGTACCTTTATGGGGTATATTTTAATCGGAAAAAACCAAGTTTTTCGTCGGACTTTTCGAGAAAACGGGTCCGCACTCTCGCATTTTTTTGACGCATTTCCCGATACTTTTTTCTTGATCCGATCGTTCCTCCGTCTTCCTCGTTCAAAAACCTACGAAACCGGTATTTTTCTGGAATTTTCAACGGCCGTTTAGAGGGGTAGGGGAAGTGGGGAAGTCCAAAAAGCGCACATTAACCGTTACTTCGACCCCCCTCCCGCCCTACGGCCCATGGTCCGGGTGGGATTAGAAAATTTTAAATTCGCTTATACACCCTATCGGGAAATCCCAAGAAGATCCCCCCACTCGTAGACTCCCGCCACTCAGCCGTTTGGCCGTGCATAGACACGACAGACAGACAAACAAACAGACGGAGTTTCATTCTTATAAATAATAGAGATAGAGATTACTTCAAGATTAGAAGAGTACAAATAAAAGTGTGCATTCATCGAAAGGCAAGACTCTATCCGCGTCAAATTCCTGCTCATCTAACTCCTTCTCATCAGAACTAAGGACCCTCTCCCAATCGGCAATGGAAGCATACATTTCCGATTCCGAATCTTCTAGGAAGAGCCCCCGCTATTCTATTGAGATTCATGACGTAAGTAAATAAAGTGCAACGCAAGCGAGGAACTAAAGAGATGTGAAAAACGATAACGCAAACAAGCATCAAGCAGGTGACTGACAAAGCAAGTATTTAGCGTGAGATTTCACGGTGAAATGAAATTTTTGGAAGGTTCAGAAAGGTTTCCTTCAGTTAGAGTTCTCAACCCTATCCCCGAGCAATTCTGAAAAGTTCATGAACACTCTGAACTCAGTTCATGAACCCGACGTGGTGGGAACCCCTTAGCGAGTGTTGAGTTCCCGAACTAAAAACGCTTGGAACACGATTCACGTGCGCATAAGGTTCGGCGCCGAACCAGTTCCGAAAAGTTCATGAACTCGGGGTGCTTGGAACACAGCTACTATTCAGGTAAACTACAGTGAAGTTAGCAACGTGTTTCAACGATATTCCTTCTCATTGTTGATAGGTACCCACTAGACGTCCAGACGTAACCAACTTCGTACTCAACGTTCATCGTCAGTCTACCAGCTGAATGTGGCGCTGAAGACCAACCACCTCCTGGAGGGTTTGCCGTCAACACAGCCATCAGAGGTGTACCTACTACTGCACGAGCTGTGTTCTGTAACTCGATTGATGTTAAATCTCATAACTTGTCTGAACGGCGCTATTATCAAGGTGGAGGCTTATGAATCATCTCTAAGAATTAACCAAGGGTAAAAAGTGACGGCCTACTTGAACTAATATATATGTGTGTGTGTAACATATATGCACACGTGTATTGTTGTCAAAACTTAAATTTAAGGGTCTACTTCATTTCATCAAGTTACAAACCTTATATTTGAATGCAATGGATGAAGAGAATAACGAAGATGGCTTTGTTAATATTCTGAAAAAGAAATTAAAACCCGTCGCTAATGATATAAAACCGGATAATAAAGAACTTATTGCAAATATTATTTTAGACTCAATATTGGAAGTAAATGTCAAAAACCTTCCACGGTTAAACGATATTGCTGAAGTCGTGACATCGACTTTCAGAATAATCAAAACTACTTTTACAGACTCTGACGAATTGATGCTGATTGATTTATGTTCAAATTTAGTTGGCGATGATAAGAAATATTATAAGGAAACTTTATTGTACATTGCAGCCATTGAAAGAAAACACCATGAGCTAGTGAACAAATTATTCAATTGTGGATTTAAGGATAATAATAAGCACAATAAACTTATCAACTATGTATTTGCACAAGCTCAGCGATTTACTGACAATGAAGATGGAAAAAAGGTGATGGGAATTATTTTGGACTACAAAAAAACGATTAATCCAGCCGATGTTTCAGCTGCAATACAGTCCAAGAACATTGAATTGTTGAATTTATATTTTGAGTATCGTGGAAAGTGCTCTACAAAATCTATAGCGCCAAACGATATTTCTGATGCAATAAAAACAAGTAATACCGAGCTGTTGGAATTATTTCTCAAGTTTGATAAGCAACTAAAAAATACAATTGTGTCAAGGAAAAATGTACAGCAAAAAAGCTATTTTGATTTGGCAGTCGAATGCAGCGATATTAAAACCGTTAAATATTTATTGAAGAAGCTGGAGAAAAATCAAATAAATGACTTATTATCAGACGAAAAAATTAAAAACGTTGTTGAGAAAAGAAGGCAAGAATCAGCGGACGAAGGTACCAAAGTATCGGAGTTTTTGAATAAGAAGTTGACAGTTATTGAGAATCAGAAATATTATTTTAAACAATTGTTTGAACTTGATGCTCGTATCATTTCCGGAGTATATGAAGTGCTGGACGCACTGCTGAATATGTACAAAAAAAATAGATACTTTTCACGCGATTCCGTTTTCTACCGTCAAACGAACTCATTATTGGATTTCGTACAGAGTGACACTAATACGAAAATGAGTAGCGCTACAAAAACTCAATATGAAGTTGTAACCAAGCTACAAAAAATGTCCGTGCTTATTGGTCTTCTCTGCACTCACGATGGGGGGATACTAAGTAAGTTCAGTAAGATGCCTTGGAGTGAGTTACGGCTTTTGTCAGAAGCGTTGGTTAGCGAACATCACGTTAACGACCTTCAACCGTATGATGCGCGGAAATTATTAGAAAAAATTTCATTTGACATTTATAAATTACGCGAAGGTTTCGGGGACTTGAAAGGTTTTATTTATGATAAGCAAGAACCTTCATTCGAAAAGTTTAGTGGAAGAAGAGAGAACGATAGCATTGAAGTGAAAATTTATAATATAACAGATTTAACGAGAAAGTTCAAAGATCTTCAGGTAATTCGTGATACATTGAGAGATGTAGATATTTTGAAATCCTTGGATTTTAATGATGTCAATGATAGATACGCTCTTGTTCAGTGTTTGCAAAGTGTTGGAGAAATGTATAAACATTTCTCTATAGACATGCAGGGATTTTTAAACAAATTCAGTGTTATAAAGAAAATGAGGGACACAATAGCACACTTATGGAATAGACGTCAAGTCACGGCAAAATTCCTCACTATACTAGAAACCTGTACAGAGCAACAATATGAAATAACACGTTTTTTTAACGATTGGAAAGATTTTACAGTGGGCGAATATGCACTGATTTTGAAGAAAGTACAAGGGCAATATGATCAATTAAACTTCAGGATGTGTGAATCGCTTGACCCGGAAGTATTGGAGAAAATCCGGCCAGCTAAATTGGAAAGTTTAATGAAAAATAAAGAAATTAGTCCAGCTATACTTCCAAATGATGACTTGGTATACGGTACAATGGAATTAATAAAGTATTTGGTGAACAACATTCAAAAGGTTGTCGAAAATATACAAAATCGGGATTATCAACAAATACGCAATGAATTACGTACGCCGCAAATACACTATAAGTTCATATTTCTCTTAACAATTATTGGCGAATCTATTCATAAAATAAAAAATGAAGATGATTATTTAAGCATTGCGAATTTCGAGCTTTTAAAAGAGTTGGATTTTCTAAAGTATGTAAGAAATTCTCTAATGCATTTGAGCAATATTAATGAAAATGGAACTTTAATTGATTATTTTTCGAATGACTTACTCATGGAATTCTCTATTGCTACTCATGGTCAGAAAATAATTGAGTTTAATGAGTATTTTAAATACTTAACTGGATTAATAGATGACTTTCAAAAAAACTTGAGCAGATTAAATGGCGACAATTTTTTACAAGATTATCAGGGAGACCATAAACGATATTTAGATTGTGATGTGAAGCAACACAAATATTTCACTGACAAGAATATTAATAGATTCGATGCTAAAAAAGATATAACGTGGCCGTACTTCGATACGAATGAATTTGATATTCGCAAGCTGATTCAAAATAAGGTAGCGATTGAAAATAAATGTGCTGAGTTACATATTCATGTTGTGGGGGTGTTTGGTAAGTTGGCTATTCGTGGGTATACCGGACCTGAAGATTTATCTGGCCTCCTGGTGTCTATTGATGGAGACCTATCGTTAGACAAGACTGCGAAATTTAAACGATTCCTTTTCGAAAAACTGAAGTATAGGCTGAAGGTAGTTGAGATCAGGCAATTAGTGGAGTACTTGGAATATGAAATTAATGATAAACAAAAAGTTAATCAATATACAGAAAAAATAGTGGAAACATCAACAAAATATTCTTTGAGAAATTTGAAAAGTAATCTGGCTTTCGTTCATGCCTTGGAGGCGGACGTGATTTTGGCGGAAGATTATGACGTGTCACAAGGAATGATCCAACAATTTTGTGCAAAAGCGAAGGGCTACTATGCGAAGGTTTTATATGACTACAGTATTGATGCAGACAATATTTCTTTTGATTTATGTTACATATCAAGAGTTTACGGGAGTCAGCGATATTTTTCTCGGCCAATTATACATCAATTATATTTGAAGTTAACTGAAGACAATAACAAAATTAATGGTAATATTTTAAGATTGCTACAAGATATTTTAGATAAAGGCGCTGATATCAATGTTTATGATCTTAACACTGGACTAACTATCATACATGAGCTGTGTTATAAACATCACGAAGCGTTTTTCAACGTAATAAAAGAATATGATTTAAATGCCAATTTATGTGCTATAAATGATACATTGCCTATAGAAACAGCGCTAGAAAATGAGAACATGGAATTACTAGCTTTTTTAAAAGATAAAACGACTTACAAAGAATCTTTGTTAATCTGTGCTGTTAGAGTTGGCAATATTGAATACATCGAGCATTTGAAAAGAAGTGTCGAGAAAATTAATATAAATATTCGAGGTGAACGAGACACTCCGATCATACATTATGCTATATTTGGTAGACATTATGATTTTAGGAAGTACAACAATGATGATAATAAGATTGACCTTGAGAAAGAAAACCCCGATAATAATGAGAAATACAAACAAATTATTCAATTGCTTCTCAGAAATGGCGCTGAAGTACGGTCTTTTGAGGAGAAACATCCTTTGATGTGGAGTTTGAAAAATAATGATGTGGAATTATCTCTATTATTAGTTGATAATGCTGTCGACCTTGATTATTACTACGCACAAGATGGTGTACAGCTAATACACAAGGCTATACTCAACATGAATGAATTTCCAGCACAAGGGGATAATTACTTAGAATTGATTAGAAAAATAGCGCATAAATCTAAAGGTAACTTAGATTGTGAGCTGCACCATAGCAATGAGACACCGCTATATTTAGCAGCTAAGCAAGAAAATATAAGAGTTGATCAGAGACTGACGATCATGAAAATTCTAATTGATAGCGGTGCTGACATTAACTATAAACCACATCGATTTCGTCAGATTTCAAAAATCAATAATATAGAGATTGAAGAATTCTTTTTAGGTAACGGTGTGTGGGGAGCTCATGAGCATCTTCCGCGCTATTCGGGCTTATTCTACTTCGCTCGCTCCGGCGAAATACAGGAATTGAAAAAATTAGTAGCAGCACAACATCTAAACCTAAATGCAGTAGATTCAAGTGGTAAAAATCTATTTTACTATGCAATTGAAAAACAAGATGTTGATTTCATTAATTGGTTATCAAATCAAGATGGTGTCTCGCTAAACTTACATAAATATTACGATCATCTAGCTTATCATGCTAACGGACGCATTTTAAAAGTTCTTCAGGAAAAGGGTATAATTAATTGGGAAGGATTTGATTCCTTCGATATTCAAACTGTTTGTAATAACGCACTCGAAAATGATGATTTAGAAGTAATACAGCTTTTAGAGGATCATAGATATTTCGATATTGAAATAAAACGCCTTAGAACAACCCATTTAAAAAAATATTTAACAAAATACTTGCAAGTTTTTGAAGACATACAATACGGGAGGAATGACACGTTAGAGCTAGAAATAACAAAATTAAAAAATAAATCTGTATTATTTAATGGTTATTCTCTATTACATACTGCTGTTATAACAAACAATTTGCCTATAGTAGAATTTATGCTAGGGCAAGCAGATGCATTAGATATAAATATTATGACTGGAGAACAACAGAGTGCATTAGACATTGCTATTGCTGAACATTCCCTATTCGAGATAATTACAGTTTTAATTGAGAAAAATTTTAAAATTAGTCGAGGGTTTTCATTAGACAAGTACCTTGAACTCATTGATCTAGGCGAGGAAAATGAAAAAAAATATCATCTTATACTAGATCATATAAAACGAAATCCAGATTGTAAAGAAATTATATTTGAGCAAGCTTATCAACTTCAATATCTCCAAAAACCTAGTTTTATCAAATTATTACTTGAACTTGATTGGAACATTAACGAATATGAAACAAGTACAGGACTCTTTAATGGTGGACAAACTGCACTACATAAATGTGCTTATCACGGGTTTAATGAAAGTATTGAAGCTTTATGTAAAAGTAAAAAACTAGATTTTGAGCTACCAATTATAATGTTCGTGATTCAGGGCACCAGTGGAATATTAACGGCTGTGGGGTTTGCTTTAGAAAATGGCAAGTTTTGTACAGCCAAGCTCTTGATTGAACGAGGCGCTTCTCCATATAAGTATCTCTCAATATTACTCCTTCATGCTTCATATAAGAAAGATACTAACTATATAAAGTTGTTATTACAAAAGTCTATCATATATGATTCTGAAGAAACAGACGCATATTTGGATCATTGGTTAAAAAAATCATTTACTGCAAGTAAAATACTACAAGCTGTTGCATTTTTAAGTAGAAATAAAGAAATTGAAATACCAAATCATATTAGAACTAATTTGGTCGAAATCAGTAAAACAAAAATTACGCATAATTATAAAAAGGTTGAATTTGTGAATGATGTGGAAGCGGTCTATAATGCGCTATATATAACTGCCGTACATGATTTTTGGCATGAATTTGAACGACTAGCAAAGCACGTTGATCTTGGTGGAAGTGAATTGATGGCGCGTGATCAGAAGCACGACCTGGCGATTCAGTGTAAACGTAAAGGTCGCCACGATATTATGAAAAGATTTAATCTAAAATTAGAGCGCGAGACTCATGAAACTGATCCACTATTCGTATTTAAAGCGCCACAGCGGGGCGGGCGCGTGTTGCCACACGGGACTCAGAGTCGCATCTTTAGTACGCGCCAAACTTCACGGCTTAAGCACTGGTGTATGTAACATGACTGCAAGTGGAATGTGCAGAGGAAATTTTTGTTTCCAATGTTGGTCACACTGCGTGATATAGGAGGTCCTCCTGAACACAACGAGCACTGAATGACCTCGGTAGTATCAATACACCCTTCGTGGTGACTGTTTGTGTGAACCATGTCGATAAAAAATCCCGCCAAGTGTGAGGTGTGCTTCGTCATCCGGTTCCTTGTCACAGAGGGTAAAACGACCGACATTTTTTCACGGATCAAAGGGGTTTATGGCGAAGGTGTCATGAACAGAACGAACGTTTTCAAGTGGTGTTGTGAGTTCAGCGAAGGAAGAACGATGTTCACGACGATCAGAGGAGTGGGAGGCGGGCCTTCCATGTTGACTGATGACTTGGTGAAACAAATCGAGGAGTGGCTCAAGAATGAAGTTCGTGAACAATCGTTCAAACGTGGCTAGGGTGAAGTGGGGTAATTGTGTAAGCAGGGCATATGTGCAATCGTTTAAAAAAACCGCGCCAAATGATGACTGGATTTTCTAATGCCTTCTCCCTTTCTTTCACTTTGTTTCAACCTGGGAAGTGAAAGGAAGCGAGAATACATTCGAAAATCCAGTCATCATTTGGCGTCGTTTTTTGAATGGATTCCACATTTTCCCCGCTTACACAATTACCTCACTTCACCCTACCACGATACTTACTGTACCTTTTACCCTGTGCTTTATTTGGAATTATCTTAATCCTTACACTGACCAAACCAATAATGGAATTGCCAGAAAAATCCCTATTATAACGTTGTTAAATGTTACATTATTGAGCTTTGAATGGTTAATTATCTTAACCAGTCAATACCATGTAATCAAACCATTAAACTGGTATGTCTAACTTGTAAAGTAATCATACTCACACTGAGGACTGTGCTAATGTAGATACGAGTATAAAATATGAAAGGTTTTTCAAACAACAAAGGGCGGCAATGAAAATTTTGTACAAATTATGTTATTCTGAAAGATGTAGATAATATTTCAAAAAAGTCGTATTTCGATTGCTGCCTGTTCATCTTCAATAGGTAACCAGAGCATAGTTTTACGAGGGCCAGAAGTACGTAATTATGAAACCCGATATCGCAATGAACTCTGCCCCCCTATGACTCGTCTGACTGCTTCATTAAAGTCAAATCCATCCAGATAGGAGCGCTCAGCTAGAGTTGAATAAATTTTATTTGATTTTTAGTGATACCTACTCCATTGCTTATTATTTTTCTTTCTCTTCTTAATAAATGACTATTGGATGTGATTGTTTGTTCTGGGAAGGACTGACTGTACGTATCATTGTTAGATAATAATTTATCATTAATACGTTTGCATTGCTATTGTAACGGTGATATATACCAATTAAATAGAGGTGTACCTACCTAGGTGACATCTGATGTAGGTATTAGGTACTTACATAGGTATTCCATTCAAGACGTATTACTATATTCGTTTTGGTGAAAAATGGTACTTACTAGTTATTGTAGTTAGTTAAATGAGAAACGCTTTATTTTTTTTACTATGTACGTGAATTCGATGGCGTAGTAGGAGAAACCTATATCTGACTATTAATATTTTTGTATTTACACGTTCGAGTGCATATATACTTATTTTAGTATGAAAATTATATATTTTTTACCACGTAGGTGAAGTCAATGTCATAGTTTACATACCTACAAAAAAACCTTTTGTAACTGTTGCATACGTGGAATAACTAGCTAGTTACCAATGTTATCCCTATATTAGGCAATGCAATACTATACTATGTTATACGTGACACTAGATACACAACACTGCTCCCCCCCCCCCCCCCACCATGCCCACAAAGATCACCAGGAGTCTCAAGCCTGCCCTCTGCGGCCTGGCGACACCAGCGCTCGTTGTAGATACTGAGGAAATCACAGTCTGACCGGCTTGTTATTGTTATTTGCTTATTATAGATTAGTTGGACAAATAGATCAGAATGATTTGTATAGTTTGGCGGTCTGAATGCTCGCATCTCAAAACTACATACCATCAATCGTAGTCAATCCCTTAGTAAAAATTCAGATTAATTAGACGACGACGACCAACATGATTTTCTAAAATATTTAAAATAATCACGTTTAAAAATATGCTTTGGAGGTTGAATTCAATTACAAAAATATAGTGAACCTGGGATCAAACTAGAGTCCCTAGACTAGTCTGTTATGCTATCTGCCAGTCTACAGGGGACTACAGCAACCAGTAAACAATCATACAACTTCGCTATAGGCAGCGGGCCAGTAGACCCATCTGCTGTCATGGTAGGGGGAGCGGAATTGTGTATCTAGTGTCTTCTCTTTGTTATCCCTGTGTATTTCACGTTCAAGTCTGCCAACTTCTGAAGTTAATATAGTTTAATAACATTCATCACCTAAGTTGCCTATAAATTACTTTATTAGGAAAAGTTACCACTTGCCTATCACTACCAAAGTCATGAGGGATTTTCAGAGCGCTCTAGCAGTTCCCCAGAGAAATTGCCATAACTCTAGCAGCTTATATGTATGTAGCTGGTGTTGTTGCTTCGTGGTAAGATGAATGTAGATTAGTTAGAAAAATATATCAGAACTAGAGGATTGTTAGGGCTAGGAAAGCCCTAATCTAGTCCGTATGACAGTAGTACCTAACAGGAACTCAGCACGTTATAGTAGCGATATATGTCCTACCTATCAAATTTCAACTTCCTACAGTGAACAGGAAAGAATTTAGCTCACTCAGCTGATCAGAAAAGACCCCATCACTTCACTCGTCTCTTAATGTCCCAGAGAGTCTACCTATCAAATTTGAACTTCCTACAGTGAACAGGAAAGAATTTAGCTCACTCAGCTGATCAGAAAATACCCCATCACTACGTTTCTTACTTACCGACACTTTAGCAACAAACTTGGGGCCGTGCTGATTCGGAATTATATATAAAGACCGTTCGGAATTATTTCTAAAGTCCGCTAAGTTCTTCAGTTTCAATTTCATCGTTCAGAAATAACTCTCCTAGATGTTAGTAACTACACTACGTTTCTTACTTACCGTGAATTGATGGCAACTGTTGTTACCGCCACAGCCTAATAAACAACTCTCGTTGATAAGGACCGCCTAGAACACGATCAAGGCGGGTCTAGAGACGAACGGCGACACTTTTGCAACAAACTTGGGGCCGTGCTGATTCGAATGAGCAGTCTTACACTAAAATCGGACCGCGAAGTTCTTCACAATTTCAAAGACCGTTCGGAATTATATATAAAGATGATGTGTACAGTTTGGAGGTCAGGATGCATACAAGCTCGTACCTCAAAAATAAAAAATATCCTAAATCAATTCTTTTAGTAAAAAAAAAAAAAAAAAAAACACCTTGCGCCTAAAGGTTGAAGTTGATGAGTGTAAAATACATTTTTCGCCTCCATTTCAAATTTCAGCTTCATAGGTTGAATGGCAAAGGAATTAGCTCCAGAGATCACAAGGCAACGGTAACACTGGACTTCTTGTGTATGTCTTTGTTAGATGACAATTTTCGGCAATGAGGTCTCTGTTAAATAGTATAGATTGGATGGAAATATTGAGCAGAATCACTTTTAAAATTTGTTTGCAAGGTTAAATTATGAAGAAAAAAAGTGTTTTATTGGATTTGAACCAGAGATTCTCTGCATCGTTGATGAGTGCACATAGGAGGACCTTAGCAAAGCATTCCCAACAACACTACTTCACTGCAAAGCAACAAGCGTGTGATTGCCAAAGTTATGTTCTATGAAAATATCACTCGGCTTTGGTAATGTTAGGTATAAACGTTACCTACTTTTTGTAATGAACGCTTACAACGATGTTACCTTGAACAAAGTTTGTAACAAATAAGTAATAAATATATTCTTGAATGTAAACTTCTTGTTTCATTGAGCTCATCCATTGTCCTGCTGCTCGATTGTGAAGTCTGAATAAAGGACTTAAATTCTACCCGATGCTACTCGAAGAACTACTCAGATATAGAGGTAGGTATAACTGTATTATTTAACAGGGTTTTTGCCTCCACAGTACGCCCCTCCAACTTGAAAATTAAAGAAGAGGTATCGGCGGACGGACATTTCAAATTTGGATTCTACGCACCTTGAAACGTAAAGTGACAAAGTTTGAGGGGGGGTTATAAAAATTTTTTGCTACACGATCACATAGGCTTATTATTGGAAATAATAAACCAAAAATGTAGGTAGGTTCCATAACAAATCATTATTACAATAGATATGAAACTTATTTTATTTGAAGTATGTACATGTTTCTTACAAAATCATGCATGCAAAGTAACAAAATAGAGATTTTTATACAAATCAAGATTATGCCAAATGCAATATGCCTAGATCTTACCTTCTCTTTGCCAACAAGATAAGTCATGGTGTCTAATATTACAATCGGACGACATTTTTTCACCAAACTGATAGTAGCTTTCAAGTAGCCAGCCATGATTCTTGTATAAGTAGAAGCGTACCTCCTGATCGCGGTTGATCTGTCTCCATCCAACGTAGCTGACCCCCAGGCAAGCGAGCTCTCCAATCAGCAGCCATTTGCCACCACGCAAAAGGTATCGAGTCCAACTAGTTTTTTTAGGTTCAATCCTCAACATCTTTCCTCGTATATGGATCCCTATAATGACAGAAATAAAGCATGGTTCACATTACAAATTAATAATTTATTATCTTGAGGTGCGGCTTAAACCTTAAAATAAAAAATAAAAAAATAATCATCAAATGTGTGGCTTGCCGTTCTTTTCACGTAAATTATTGACTATATATATACATACATATATAGGTATCGATTTGAGAAGGAACGGCGTTCCAGGACCTCTCTCTATTTAAAAAAAAAAGGGGGGGGGGGGTCGGCAATAAGCAAGTTTTAAAAAATGGACTTGGACCTTTTCCCTTAATTCACTACCACCCCTTTTATTGGCTTCCGTTAATTCACTACCGCTTGATATATATGTTCTATTTTTCTAAAAACTTTTCCTCAATCATTTTTACGCTCACTGAGGTAAAATAGATCAGAATACTGGGTATAGTTGTATGGTCTGGATTCTCGCAAGCTCGCATCTCAAAAATGCATAACATCAAGTAGTCAATCCCTTAGTAAACATTCAGATTAGTTGGACATGTAGGTCAGAATGATGTGTATAGTTTGGTGGTCTGGATGCTCACAAGCTCGCATCTCAAAAATACATAACATCAAGTAGTCAATCCTTAGTGAAAATACAGATTAGTTGTACAGACAGGTCAGAATGAATAAATGGTTGTGAATTAACGGAAAAGGTCCATGGACTCTCAAATGTTTTTGTCAGTGAGTTAACTCTGAGAATTTAAACTGACACCATATTATCACCTTGGATTAGCTCGCAATTCATCTAAAACGTCATTTTTAAGACCTTCATTTTTCAAAATATTTTCGGGGCAAGGACACCCCTCCTCTCGGCAGTTCCGGCACCCCTATTTCTAGAAATCGAGCAATATATATACTGTATGTGTGTTAACCTAGACAATATATCTAAGAAGAATGAAAACTTAAAAAAAATTACCTTTATCGCACACTACAGTTTTAAAACAGTTCAATCATCATTCAAAAATAAATCATCACTTGGAAGGAATTCAAATAATCTGCTGTGATCCGTGGAGGGTGAGAAAAATGTCTTGTAAAATTGTAATATATTATGCTACATTGTCTTGAAAATTGAGGACTTTGCAAAATAAATTGCTAACTACCAATTTTATGACAAAAAATTTGTTCTAAATAAAGTCTGCGATTCAAAAAAGATTTTAGATTGTGACCTTTTTAGTAGTTTTTTTTGTCTATTTGTCGGCAAATATTAATGAAATTTGAACACATTTTCAGCATTAATTTGTAATGTATTTAATGGTCTAGTTCATCGAGGATAAACTTATTTTGACATAGTTCTGCTTAGAAAAAAATTAAAGAAATTGTTGCAATTTTTAGTGATTTTTCAGAAGCACAAACATTTTTTTAAGCACATTTTTGAAATTTGACCAATTTAATTTGCTCAAAAAAGCTGCACAGACGATCTTCCCTTATCAACTTTGACGATAAAGAATTCGATTTTGAGGTAGGTAGGTACCATACAATATACCTACTCCAACTTTTGACCAAGCTGACATTTCAGACATAATGTTTTGCGTTGCTGCAATTGAGTTACCTTCAATACACACAATTTATTTTTTTTAGTCCCGCTATTATTAATTTATAATAATTTTATTACGTGTTATCAATATAAAATAAGTGTTTTCTTACACTAAAATATACATGGGTAATTTCAACTACCGCATTTAAAAAACGCTGCAAATTATTTCACAAAGGTTTATTATTTTTTCAATTGAGTTTGATCGTAGTTTTAGTTGGCTTGCGTACGTCATAAGGCCCGTCCAGACTCCTCGGCGTGTCCTATTTCGAGTTGCCACAACCTATACTTCTATAATTATATACGCATGTTTACATTTCTCGATTTGAGCTCCTATCTATTCAAATAGTTATTGCCTTAATAATATCATTATCTAAGTACGTACGAAAAGTCGAGAGGATATGTTATTAAATATGCGTAGGAAAAGCATTGGTATTAACACACAAATATGACCTAGAAAAAAACATATATTCATGCCTCGAAGGAACGCTGTACCCACTTCATGGTGCCGTGGTGTATTATATGGGTATAACACGTAAAAGTAATAAATATCCATTCTCCTACACCCCTCTGCTACGCCCCTGGTCACCCCAGCCACCACAAGGTGCCATGGCGCCTCCTCTCACTCCACCCCCCGCTCACCAACCACCGTAACCCCCTACCAAGCATGCCAGGCGTGCGTCTAACACGTCTAACACTTGAAAAAGACACTTTTTCGCCCGTTTTTGGCCCACAGCATCTATGCGAGTAAAGCGATCGGGATGGTTAAACGTTAGGACCAACTAGACCCCAAATGGAGTCTATGTGCGAAAGAACGGGTTTTTCAAGTCAATTCTTAGGCCTTTTATGGCCCGGACGGCGAACTGCGGACGGACATTTCAAATTTGGATTCTACGCACCTTGAAACGTAAAGTGACAAAGTTTGAGGGGAGGTTATAAAAATTTTTTGCTACACGATCACATAGGCTTATTATTGGAAATAATAAACCAAAATAGCTTAGGCGGTATTGTATCTTAAATGGGGGGGAGGGGGGCGTGGCTTACTTATCCCCCCCCCCCCCCCCTTCAACAAACCTCTCAGTTCCGGCCTTGGAGCAAAGGAAACACTGGAAACTTTTCCCTTATGCGCTTTACATAACTTTTTTTAGTATTTACATACCGATTTAGTATCTATAGGTTCGTTCGGCTAAGGAATCTGAACGGTTCTCCGCCCCCTTTGTGGCGTTCTTTTAGGCGTAGAACTTGTCCAGTACCGACAGTCCGCTGTTCGTTTAGGCATCCATTACCGTCCAGGACCAGTTCAACCAGTCCTGAGATTTTCGTTGGGACCGACAGTCCGAGACATGCGCACTAGATATTTTTGCTTATCACATCGTCTTATCATCGTTTCGCTCATCATCTAAATATTTTTGTTTACTGTTTGCGTGTGTCATCTTGACATTTTTGTTGAATAATTTTGAGTTAAAATGATTGATTCAGATTTTTACGAATCCAATGAAGTTTTGGAATCGGATGAAGAATTATTGTTTGTTTTTCTTCGTGAACGTCCAAAAAACGAAAATTTTTCAACGGACACTTTCCCTCTTTTAAGTGAACATGAGTCCCCAACAGTATGTGCTAAGTCCGCTATTCCAACGTAAAAAAGGGCTAGGAGCTGAGCACCGTGTTTTGGTCTTTTTGTGGTTTCGTTGAATAGAGTTTGTTGAATACAGAGAACACCTTCTATAAAACGATATAAAACAGAGGATACCTTCGATAAAAGCGAGAGAAGACAACAGACAAATACCGCAAAAAATACAATAACAAAAATGAAGGGAGGTTGCAATGTAGGCTACCAGTTCAGCTGGATTCACATGGAGCGGAACGAGCGCAGAAAGCGGAAGGACGGGAAAACCAGTGGAGGGGGTGGCAGAGTCGGAAAGATTGTTCGCATGAAGCGGTCTCCTTGGTGAACGGAATCATAACTTTCCCACTGAAAGCCTCTCTGATCTGAAACCTCTACTTGCGGTTATCAACATTCCTGTCCAATGAGCTTGTGCGGAGCTCGGCGGAACGTTAAAAACTCTATCCAACATGGCAGCCACCATCCTCATCTGTTGTCCAACAGCCAATCAGATTGCGTTCCGTCCTTCCGTGCTCGTTCCGCTCCATGTGAAACCAGCTTACGAGTTCAGGAGGCGTTCGGTTAAGAACGGTACCGAACTGATCCTATCCCCTCCCCATTCAGAATGCCGTCCCGTCTGAACTCGTCCAGAATCCTTAGTTGAACGAACCTTTTTATGGTGGCAATGAGTAATCGTTTCTGCTCTACTTTCATTGCCAAAGACACGCCTGCGATTTCCTTCATAGATAACTTCCCTCCTCCATCACTTGACATACTTTTCATAGTCTGGTCACATCGACATTGAAAGATATGTTCGATCCCCTTTTGGTGATGTTGCCCTATGTAAGAAACAATACCTTATCATGCTAGTTAGAGATGGGGAGCGAAACCTATCCCACCAGTAAGGAATGTATTGCCAAATTTCTGGCAACCAGTACCTATTAGAGTGCAAGTGCCTGGGTCAATCAGTAACAAAGAAAGATGACAAATTTTGTTCAATATTTGGCGCAGGACAGTAGGACCCAAACTATAAGTAATCCCTCTTAAGCCACGTTGTAAAACATCACATTCCCTGCTGTTTTATTACATATCCACTCACTGAGTCAAAAACACTGTGACAATGACCTCGCTCGACTTTTTCCAACAAGCAACTGCTAAGCCCACAGCAGTTTCACCCTGTAGTTCGTCTGACCCCAATTCAGCAGAGACGGCTGATGTTTGACTCCGGGGAAATGTTACGTTCAGGAAAAATACCCACAGCTGAAGAGGTTTGATAATAATTGGCCTCAGTAGGCAAGTAGATAACACGGCGTTCTTTTTCTGGGCTTCTTGATGGAAAATATATGACTCATGGAAGAGGAGAAAAGGAAGGCTCACCAGGAATTAGGAAGAGCGAGCAGCTTTTGACAAGAGCTCTGTCTGTACGTTTTAATTTGATTCTCTTAAATATGGCTATAAATAGAACTTGAGTAGGTATTGTGATAGAGTTTAAAGTCGAAATATTGTGAAACAACTTACTTCCTAGAAAATTGGCTGAGTAGAAACGAATACCTACAGATCAAATGCAAATTCGTTCAAATTAAGTACCAAGTTTACACTCGTACTAAAAACAAACTTAATGAGCACACAAATACCTACAAGAAGGATTAAAAAATCCTCCTTTTTAAAAACCGTACCTAATAAAAACCCAGCGTATGGGATCTGCAGATAATTTTTTTTCTGTTTGAACAGGTATGGCTGTAGTGATAAGTTTGATAAGTTATCATTATCAGTTGTTCTTGTTGGTTTTTGATTGTCGAAAATGCACTGACAGTTTTTCGTATTTTATTATGATTTCAGTTGAGTTCTTTATTCTTATGTGTTTCAACCTATAGCCCTAGGTATTTTGTGCTCGTATAATTAGTTTTTGGCAATTAAAAACCTAGGGAGCACCTCATTGCAACAGATTTCGTTTGGTCTGTGTTCATCTTCTCTCAAGTCACTTGGGTTAGGATCTTAAAGCAGGTATGTCGCTTTACAAATTTAAACTTGAATCTCTTCTACAATAGTATAAGTTTAGGTATATTGCTGCAGGGAGCTTAATTTGAAACAAACAACCGTAGTCACAATGGTCACCTGGGTTCCAAAAATAACTTATAACCTATTTAAGTAGTCATTTATAGTTTTCCTGGTGGAAGCTGTATCATGCGGGGTGTTAGAGTGAGTTCCCAGTTAATGTAAAATACCTACTTTGTTTGCTTAGAACCTTGTTTTCTAAAAGATAGCCAATCACCTATATTAATAGGCAAGGCACTTGATTGTCCTGTCCTCTACAGGTCCCTAGTTGGAATACCCGTCAGCTGTGGTCTGGTAGGACTAAAAACGTTAGGAAGAAGAAGGATTATAAAAACGTCCTACGCCAAGAGGTATCCAAGGTAAAAAGAGTGAGGATAAATAACACCAAGGTCTTGGCTGCAACCATATTCTCTTCGGCAGAGGGGGATCTTGCACGTAATATAATAGAAATATAATAATACAACCGAAGTGAGATGTCAGGGGATTGTGTCATCAAGTGTGTGGTAGGTATGCCATGTGGGTCCTCGGTCGCTTTCCCTATTCAGTCCTTGGTTAGCTGCTAGCTGAAATACGGTTTCATATTATCCCTGGGATGCAATTAGGTGCATTGGTAGTTGCTGATTGTAGTGGATTTGTTGTTTGAATTTGCTTTGTATTCTGTGTACAAAGATATGGGGTCACCGTTTGTAGTGGATACATGATCCGGTTATGCCGGTCTATCCTACTGGGCGAATTTAAATGTGTTAAAGTCTGAGTAGATATCCCGAGAGGGAAGTTTGGACCCGATAACATGTCCTGATGAGGACAGTGCAAGTTTGGTTCTGTGGGAACCAAATTCGGGGCGTGATCATCCGGGGGTTGTCCCCGGATGGTGGAGGTCCTGTAATCCTGTAGGGGATTGTTAAAAGGACTCTTAGTCCTGATAAGGACTATTTGAATGTGCAGACCAGGGTGTTAGGAGTTGAACACGGGGCCGCACTGCGGGTTCGACCGGACGAGGAAGTGAAGCTTCCTACGAGCCCAGGATTACGTAGTGTAACCCGGTGGCGAGGGCTTACTAGTCCAAAGCGGGGTAGCGAAATCCGTTCCCGCCTAGGGCCTCGGCTTTGTACGAGGGCTTTATAGGGAGGTCACGCGGCCGAGCAAAAAGGCACCTATGTGAAGGTCTGGAAGATCTCGAAGGTCTCAATAAATAGCGTAATTTCTATAGACAATAATTTGTTGTCTGTAATGAAGTTCTGGAAGGTCTCAATAAAATAGCTAAATAGCTGATCCTTCTTTCTTGTTCACCAGAGGAGTTAAATCATTGCTAGTGATTAGAAAGCGTGGATTGGGAGGTGAGTAATTTAAAGGGGCTTGGAAAGTCGTATTTATCTCCCTTTTGGAGTTGAGGGTGACTCGGGAATGGCCCCATGTAGCTCGTTATACTCTTTGGGTTTGTGTGTCAGAGTTGAACTCTGTAATAGAAGTAGGAGCGGCCGAGCGCTGCTTATGTTTTGCGGGGGGAACTTGAGAGTTCCCCCTGCCCGCCGCTAGGGGGCTCTTGGGTTTTACCCCCAAGCCAGGGTCAAACGGGCGGTATCAAAAGCGGGAATACTGTTCTCCCGTTTCGTTGTTTATACTGATCTTATTTGATCGTATAAGATTTTTGACAATCTTCCTCGGGGAAGTTGTCTTTCCCGTTTTGATGTTAGTGAGTCTGGGACAATGAAGATGACTTCAGATGGCTGCACCCCTTCTGCTTCCATGGGTGAGCTTACTTCCCTGCCTTGCCGCTAGAGAGCTCTTGTTTTGTAGTTCTGAGTGCTGGATTTGCGGTGTCCCGTCGTCTTTGATTGTTAAAGACATTTCTGGTGTCTTTTTGTGTGATAAATTCACCACACTGATGATGCAATCCTACTCGTCAAAACCTATGAGGGATTGCAGATAACTCTCAATGCATTTGCTGTCAGCTAGCCAGGTGTAGTTCAGTCGTTCACCCTTCTAAGTTTGGGCTGTTCTTCTTGGTTCCATCAGGTCACCTAGACAAAGAAAGGTGGTGGATGAGGAGCTTTCTATCTTGGGACATCTTACATTTCTGCACGATACATATGATGGTGTGGCTATACTTAGCAGTAGACTTCGTGGAGGTGGCTAGCAATATTGCAAGGCATGTGGGTATTGGTGTTTGAGCACTAGCTCATATTACCAAGGCTCCACTGGAGCCACAGCTGGAACATGGGGTGTTCTGTAACTTTATTTCGATGTGAAAACTAGTCCACTGTGGGTTAGAAAAAAATCAAAAACCTCCAAAACCTCCTCTGCAGCCAAAACTAAACAATGTGCTTATCTTTGCAAGTCTTACTGCAGGGAGGCTGCTGTTTTCAACGTCCAAGTTTCCATTCAGGTATAAGTGTCGATTCTGTTTAAACTTCATTTCTGTATAATTTTTAAAATTGTATTCTTCTCAAAACGTTTGAATTTAAACTTGACCTTTTAATGGGCAAAGGGTAAAATAGTTTTCTTAATAAAATTCTCCTCTCTTTCTTCTTATGAGGGCTATAAATAGACGAGGAGGGGGAGAGAGAGAGAGAGAGAAACTAATTGTTTTTCAATCATGGAAAGATTTTGAACATTCGTTTCTTGTGGGATACTGTAACGGTCCAAAAATATTAAATACCTTGACAGGAGTTCGAACTGGCGTTGTTACAACCTCGGGAAATTTCCCGTAGTTGCGACAATCCAATGATCTGAGCTATGAGCCCACTGATCAAACCTCTTCGACTGTGAGAGTTATTTTCCTGGAGCGTAACAATACATTACCTCCTTGTCAGAACATGGCCTGTGTGTAACACAGGATACACTGCCTATTGATCGCTCCTTGGTGTATTGTTTTCCATTGAAGGTGTTTGACTTTCGGGCATTGTATCCTCATGTATACATAATCATTAACAGCTTTTGGTTGTCTCATTTTCATTCTAATTTTGATATTTTTGCTATAGGAATACGCGTTTATATTTCTTAATGTTTTATGGTAGTTAGTCAATGCTAAATCATGTTTTATGTACGTATTGTAATGAGCAACCAATTGCTCATTTCTGCATGACTTGTTTAATAATTTTCTTTCCCTATTTCCAGAGTGATAGTGGTGATGGGCAAAGGATATACTTGCCTACTACTTGGGATTGTTTTCAAAATGTATTTCTTACCATTTTGACTGATTACCAATGGCTCCCAAAACAGTTTCGTCAAGCTCCCACCGCACTAACCTTTATCTAAGGTGAGTTTTCAGAATGATTAATCTGTCATGCATTACCATTGGTTCTTGCATTACCGTTTGGTATATGAATATTGTTGGGTTCAATTTTGAGCCGCCTATTGGGGAGAATCAAGTTGCACGGTAATTTGCAGCTAATCAATTCTGTGACTTATGTAGGTGCTGCCATTTCTCACATTTTATAAATTACATAAATGCTCATAGGAACATTTGTTCGTCTTACAGTTTTATTATTTGTACAAAAGTATCATATCATTTTTGTAGTACCTACAAAGATCACACACCCGGATTTCCTTATTTCGTTCCAAAAAACCGGATCAACGCAATTCTTCATAATTTTCTCTGTATAGTTCATAAATGATGAAATCGACTTAAGCTTGTGTTTTTCAAATGGGAACCCTTATTTTTTAATTGAAAATTTGGGTTCTACGACGGTAATTTTATTAATTTATCAAATTTCACCAAGTATTTTAGGCTCTGAGTGCTCGTTTGATGAGGGCCACTTTCACCAACAACTTATAAATCCGAGATTGGCCAAACTCGATTAAATATAATCTCGAGGATCAAACCTTGGCGTCTTTCACCAACCCAAAATTCGTTTAAACCAAGATTGGAATAATCGAGTTTCCCTAACGGAGATTCCGGAAACTGTCCAATGAAATATTGGACAATTTGAAACGACAGTTAGAAAACCCGCCATGTGTCCGACATATCAAGACAATAAAGCAGTGAATCACAACCACGACCCGTTTTTACCCGCGCCGTTTTTATCTAGTTACCTAGTTACTATCTACTCGCAACTTTTCGTTGACTTCCAACAAAGAAAGTGTGACACATCATTTGACGGAAGCAGGACGGTTGATCACCTTATTTAAATGTACATAAGTTATTTTATGTGGTATAGGTAGGTAGGTACATACTGTACAAGGGATAGCAATTCAACATCGTATTATAACGTGCAATCATCATCGATTATACTTTATTTTCCTACCATCCTACATCAATTTCGTATTATAATTCATCGATTTGATGAAAAGCCTTTTTCCAACTTATACCTGTTCGAAGGGAACTCCAGGTAAGTGTCGATAAGCTCGAGGACTTTCAAAACTGTCGGTTTTGGGAGCCGGAATCTCCGCCGAAATTCGACGTCGTCCAACCCGTCAAAATGTGGAATGCGCCGTCGGATCGTCCTTGGGCGTCTTTGCAGGACATCGTCCTCATCCGAGGAATCAAATTAATCCGAGCGATAAATCGCGTGAATTCATCATCAAAAACTTGAATAACAATAAACTATATATAAACTATAATAATAAACTGAACTAAACTGTAGAGGTATGAGGAATCAGCTGTTGGTGCGCGGCCATTTTGCTCGATATCATTTTTATCACTAATCTGAGATTGGCAAGAGTTAACTGGCCGAGATTGGGAGATTAACCTCAAGCCACCTCGTTAGGAGTTTAAACTCGTAAAGTGGTTTGGTGAAAGACGATTAGCTGGAATCTCGATTATTTGTTAATCTTTTCTAACTTAAACTCGTTTATGTTGTTGGTGAAAGTGGCCCTGAGTGTGCAAAGCTGCAAAACTCTGGATTTGGGTCAACATTGGAATGTCGCTGAGTTCCCGGTTTATAGCATCGATTTAGTACCTACTGTTTTTCAAGGCTAAGGGCCGGTTTATCAATCACATTTATCCAATGGATAAGGGGGTGTTTATCCATCCCTAGTTAAACCAATCTGGCGTTCTAATTTTTCTGGTCCCTGAATGGCTGGATAGCAATTATAACTGGAGCTTAATGATATATCTACAGCTTTCTAACCTCATACAAGTTTATTTATTCACAAAAATCTTATTTGAATCTCGTTTGATTGTCTTTATTTTTGTACCTTCCAATGGAATGGATATTTGGGGATTTGCCTTCATATAGCAATAACGGCAAAGACTCTATCGTAGCATAATTCGTTCAATGGAAAAGAAGACCATATATACCAAGTAAGACCCTGTGTAGATCACCTACTTGTATGGGATGAGTGCGTATTTTAATTGAGGATTTGGTTGAACAAAGATACTGTTCTTTACATTCAAACACAGATCGAAGATGAAATTAATTCCTCAACTTACCGATCACAATAATTCATAATAATTCAGGTTGCAATTTCGCAATTCGTGTATTTCACTCTCTAGAAATGAAGCAAAAATAGAAAATGTCAATGTGGTGGTTTCTTATTTGCCGAGCTTGATAGCATGATGTACACTGTTGTGTTGTGGATGTCAGACCCGGTTTTTTTAATGGTCGATCCATGGAGAAAATGTAGCTCCTACTCTACTCTGTGGTAGCTCCATGTGTAAATAGCCCTTATTTTGTCGCCTACAGACACCGATGAGGATGCTAACGGCACTATCTGCCAAACAGAATTTATCTGAGGGATAATTTTATCCGCTAGGTAATTCGGCATTGATAAACAACTCACATTCTTTATCTGAAGTATAGCACTATACTCAGTATAGCTATTCTGCAGTTAATGTAGATAATTGATAAACCGGCCCTAAATCACACCATGATGTCCCTCTTTTTATTTGAGCTAATTTTAATGCTTTTGTCACCCAAAAAGCATTTATCGGAGAGAAAATAATCATAGATAATCAATGATATCGTTCAAGGGGAACCATTGGTAGGTTAGGTTTGTGTTTAAGGGCATGAATTGCTGCTTCAGCAACCGAAGCAGAATATAATAAAATATAAACCATAAAGGGAAACCATATATTTGAAAACATTCTACAAAACTATGATTTTTATCCCAAAAAGTTGCTTTTTTGAAAATGCTTTTAAATGAAATAAAATTAAGCGAATTGCGCAATGTCGATGAACGCCAAGTGTGGCACCTAATTTTCACGGTGTCCTCTCCGAGTCATGAGCCATTTCCTTATCTTAATGCATTTGGAGCCCTGAAAAGAGTCGATGTTTTGCGGAATCAACTCAAATCCAATAACACGCCCCTTGCCTAAGGACAAATGGACATCCTTCAAACACTACACCACAAATCTGCAGTTTTGTTCCAATAAACTACTCACTCACTTACCTCACAATTTGGCGTAAATCTAGAGTTGCACAACTTAGCACAGAAGAGGTTGTGCACGGCCAAAAAAACTGGGTAAAGGGTATTCAATTCATAAACATTGTCATAAATTCAAATTTTGCTACCAAAGTCGAGGCTTCCGTTCGAAAAACCGTAGTTCAAGTCATTGCGTACCATTCTGATGCGCGATTTAATCAGTTTTTTGTTCTTCAGGAAAGATTATGAAGACTAAAGAATGAAGCGGGTGTTGTACCCATTTTTCATGTACCGAAATAGGGAAATGCGGGATCAGTCCACTATTTAAGGATCCACCCCCCCCCCCTCCCCCACCATACTAATAATATTGGGAACCCATTCGTTTTGATCACGTAAGGTATTTATAGTATTTCCAGACCAAGTATAACCTTTTCCAGACCAAATTAAACTTTTTTCAAACCTAATTTGGTTTGAAAAAAGTTGAATTTGGTTTGGAAAAGGTTTAATTTGATTTGAATAAAGTTTAATTTGGTCTGGAAAAAGTTTAATTTGGTTTGGAAAAGGTTTAATTCGGTTTGGAAAATGTGTAATTTGCTTTGGAAAAGGTTTAATTTAGTTTGGAAAAAGTTCAATTTGGTCTGGAAAAGGTTGTTTTTGGTCTGGAAATGCTATATTACATGATATCTTGTTTGTGTCTTGAAGCTCCTATGAATATTTGAAAAATTTCCATGTTTAAAATAATTGAGTTTATTGCTCTTTTACTTCGGAATTCTGATAAAATTACAACTTTTTTGGTATCATTATGTGGACACAATTACCTACCCTGAGCTTGAGTTGGGTTACAATTTATTGATGTCTTTGAAATCATTTTGTCTTACTTATATTTCTTTTTGGTGATTTTACTGTTGATTGATAGGCTCAAATTTCGATTTCTAGGAAAGAAATGTGTGCCACACTACTGACGTTGAGAAGCTAAACTATTGGGCTGGGGTACTTTAGGCTGGCTGACAATTGAATAATTTTCATGGTGAACAAGATGAATCAATGTTCATCAGCCACCACAGTGGCCTCTGATTCGTTCAATGCCTTACCTCCCCCGCCACCACTACCTGTTGCTGTAAAACCTGAGAGAAGGGATAATCTCTGTCTAGGTACTGAAACTCGTGGACCACGAGCTCAGTTGAACGGTGATCCAAAAATTGTCCAGTATTTGAATTTCATTGTTGAACGTGGCAATTCCGGAAGAAAAATTATTGAGGATTATACAAACAACAGCTTTGTGATGTATGTTGACATTAAACCCGAACTGCAAGTCGGACCAACGTGCGGCTTATTGGCCTTGAAAATGATTGCAAATCTCGTCTGCCCCACAACTGTGGACGATCTTCTACGAATTTCTCAAGCCAAGGGCTTCACCAAACAGGGAGAAATGTTCAGTGCTCATAATATGTATTGTTTAGCCAAAGAAGTTGTAGGAGAATATTGTGATATTGAATTGTACCATGGTATGCTTAGTGATAGTCCAGAGAGTGTATGGGACCTTCTAATGCGCAATAGAATTTTCTTGGTACCTTATGACAAGGATAAAGATAACAGTCCAGGTATCTATAATGGCCATAAGGCACATTGGTGTGTAATAGTGGGCACAGGCGTTTGCTCTGGTGTAAAGTTCTATTGTGTAGCTCAAGGAAAAAGCTTGAAGCTGTCTCTTTGGAAAACTGAGTTGCTTGCTGCTAGTAATAAACAATTATTTGAGATTCACCCGGATTTAGTAAGCTCACAAGGCTTTGTAACAACCAATGTCCGTGATGAGCTTGCAGGACATTGTATTTGCTTTAATTTTCAAGAGCATGTATCCTTACCAATTATTAGAACATCATGTGCTGACTTACCAACAACCCAAAAAGTACTCGAGCATATTGTTGGGATGTATTAGAAAGGTTATCTACGTATAAGATGTTTTGAATATTGTAAGAATATAATTGATCGTCTTAATTCAGGAGAGTTGGATGTATTTTCTCAGGTTTCACAAGTGGGGACCTAACCTATGAGACAATCATCAATATGGATGGATATATTTTTGAAAAGTTTGTGTATATGAAATATTCAATAGGGTCACTCTGGACTCTTGAGTCCCATGCAAACTTTATTGTTCACCTCCGCTACAGCTTGCCTTTTCTATATGACAACTGCAGATGTGTGCAAATTATTGGACTCGCTCAATAGGAAACTCCATTTACACGTGTAATATGTACACCTAAGGGTGGGAGGGTGCGGTACACACAGAAACAGCTGATCTACTCGTTCAATCGTAGGTTGATTTTTGAGAGGTATGAATTTTACCTCTCAAGCTTCTACTGATTATTGATCGACAAGGTATTGTTTTACATACCATTGCTACCTCAGAAAGTCAAGCTAATGCACAGTTAGAACGCGTTACGTCGTTGGTTACTATCTCTCAATATCAAAAGCCCCAGTCTGTCAAATTTTTACACCCAACGATCCAACTTATTTTAAATTCTACTTCCAATTGGGTTACAGGTCGTTGACCCCTCGAATTATTAATTATGTTCACATTCCTGGAGCTCTTACGGTCGACAAATTAATTTTACCTCCTACACGTCATTGTTTGCAGGATATTAGGCTCCAAGCTAGTCAGGGCATCGCAAAATCTCTAAATTACGACCTTCAAAGATCTAGAAGACCTAGAGTTGAATCTTTAGCTGTTGCTGATTTGATTTTTTGCGAAGTTCCAGTTCTCTAATGACGTAAAACTGATTTAAAATTTGAAGGAACTTATAAAATAGTTTCTGTACTCCCCCACGACCGTTATGAAATTCAGAATATGAATACTGGGACGATTCTTCAATATGCCAGACATCGTCTTCGCAGAATTGTAGTTGATACGGAAATATTGCCGTCTTTCGTCATTTCTACTCCACTATACTGCAATATAGGCTCAAAACCCAATGATCTCAAGAAATTGAAAAAAAAATCAGCTCAAGTATAATATTTTGCACACGTTTGTATACAGTGAGTTCCCCCAACTAAATTTCACAAGTTTCTCTGGTGTTTGAAACGCCTGCATTAGAATTCGTAAACCGAGCCCAGGCATTGTTATCCTTGTTGTTATTCTTTGGATCAAAATCATCCTTTGGTCAGCCACTTCATACTTGGGGCATTATTATAGAAATTTTGAACTGTCTAAACGTTGGCAGTTCATTTAACCAGCACGTAAATTTCACCCCCCCCCCCTCCCTCCCAATTCAGGTTGGTTTTCAATCACTGGTTCATGTTCAGAGTGACTTATGGCCGATTCCAGGACAATTTAGTAACTGATGCATCCAAATTTGCGTCCCCAATTTAAACCCATCGACTTTAAATTGTTAACCCAGAGACCCTTTTTTTAAAGACCCCCCCCCGATTCCAGGTCTATTTGGTAATTGATTCACTCAAATTTCGTGTCCAATAAACCTAGAGGTAAATGTGGGGAATGTTCTTGAAATGACCAAAATGCAATTCTAAATAAATTAGTGATTGCTAAAATTACTAAATTATGGAGTTGGCTCCGTTTCAATCACTAGGAATTTACTACTTACTTTTACAATTTACGAAATTGTATACAATCTATTTTACTTTTACAATTTACTTTATTTTCAATCATTTTTGAAAACTAACACCGGGAAAAGAATTTACTAGAGAAACTGATTTATAATACTTAGGAATAAAATTAAAATCTATAAAAGTTGTGGTAAAAAAAATCAAACATTTCCCTTCGTAGCACAGAACAGCAGGGCTCCAACTGTAGCTTTGTTCCGTGTTGTTTGGTAGAGCGACCCTTGAGGCTCCTCCAGAGTTGCCGTGGGGTTAGCTCCAAGGTCGATCACTTTCGTGTTTGTTGGAACACTTCGGAGCTCACCCGAGAGTTCAAAACGCGTTAACGGTGATAACAAACGCAGTAGAGAAGGTGAACACAGTTTAGAGATGGTTACGTTGATTGTAGTTTACCCAAGGGTAGCAGGTTATTTCAAAATGCGCATGCAAAGGGCTTGGAGCTCTCAATGAGACCCCGTCAAAAGTGTGGGGCTGCTTGGGCGACCCCCGGAGCAGCTCTGAGGGCGCTCTAAGATCTGTTGGAACACGGAGCTCTCAACCCCATACATAACCTTGTTGGAACGCAATTTCGAGCTCTGAGCTCCTCTAGCTGTTGTCCTTGTTGGAACAAAGCTTGTATTGACAGGATGGTGGGTGGGGGGTCAGCTGGCCCCCCTGGAAATCGTCCAAAGGGTCAAAGCTGACTCCTACAAAAAAGAAATTGCATCGTAACTTAACTGTATATATGTACTACAAGAAAGCAACTCTGTTGGGTGTAAAATTAATGTTACGGTTCTATGTATTTGTGTTAACAATAGAAAATAAGTCCTGACTACGATTTAAAACAATAACTTTAAAAGTTGCATGAATATTATTAAACATTTGTTTACTAAACAAAGCAAAAAGCTCAAAATCAGACAATGAATATACTAGGATCAGGTGCAATGAAACCACTTATCTAATATGATAAAAATAGGATTAAACTGTGCAACTTAGCTTAAAAATTTTAAATTTTCTAGGGGTCCCAGACCCCGCCCTTTACTGGGGGATATTTCATACCCCCAGACCCCACGGTAGGCCTATTGACTCCTCTGGTCTGAGGTCGCTCTGCCGTGCCTGAAAGGTGGCAATGCCAGAAACCTTCCTGAAACTTCCGCCTAAAAATCACATTTAAAAAGGTTTTGTGTTTCTGCATTGAAGGAGCAAGTTCGTAATTTAATCGTATCCCTCATCATTAACAGTTTTCCGTGGTGTCATGTCAAACATTGGCCCCTTAACTTTACCTACTAAAATTCAGTGTAATTTTTACAAGAAGCAGATACATTGTCACTCGTACTTTATCATGGTTATGGGCTTTCAAGAAATGAATACATAATTATTTGGTTTTAACGTGTGCTTCCTGCATTGCACTCTATGTAACTCGTCAGTAAATATTCTTCACCTTGCTCATTGTGCTGTGAAAGCTATCTGTTATGATGAATAAAGTTTATTTTATACATGAAATGACTGTACTCTAGTTTGAATTGATCATCTTCCAAGCCACCTCCAAGAGTTCAATTAAAGTTCCGCCAATTACTTATGAGCTCACAACACCTACTACTTCTGATAGAAGCTGGAAAAAGCAGGGTCCTGCTTCCTTGGCCGGTTCTTGTGTTTCGTGTGGTAGAAAATACCCTCTCCGCTGGTGCTGATCCCAAACTTTACCAATTTGAAAATATTCTTATACTCGATTTTGCACTTTGACTCAAACGTTTCCCTCCTCCCATGACTTACAGTTAGAGTTAGCGGACACAAACCTGGACATAACGTAAAACCCCAGACTATAAGTGCTAATCCCGGACCTTAGTAGGCCGTAAGCCTACTTATCATGATCGATGGAGGTATCAAAACGTCACTTTTGTTAAGCAAACTCATCAACATCGAGTAGATTGTAGCTTGGAGAAGTACAGAGTCCAAAACTGAAGGGGAAGACAGTCTAACGGGATTGGGTTCCAAACATCTTGACACCAGATTTTGGCCCACCCCTCAAACATGGAACCATTAAATTAGTGTGATCAATGTAAGACAGAATCCAGATTATATTTCATTCTAGATTTATCTATATACTCGTACTTGAACATCCCAAGGGGTCGGAACATCTTTGCCTGAGTTTATTTTCTTCACAAGGTATTTCCGTAACAGAGCTATTATGATGGTTGTCACCATCATAGTTTTTATAGAAATTATTACAGAAATTTGAATGTGTAAAGATCTGATGTAGTGGATTCCACACTTCATAACATGAGACATGTGCTTCTACCTCTAATCGCATAAGAGAATTAGGCCTATCAGAACACATTCATACAGATCACAGAAATTAATGGGGGGGTCACTACGCTGTTTTTCACTTGCACTCGTACCTTAGTAACAGTGTAATTTCACAACTGGTAAACCTATTTGCCTTTGAATATATTTTAACTAGGCATGATTTGCTAAGAGTTCTCTCATCTCTTCACCTACATGCCACAGCATGAGCGCTCCTGGCGGCAGAATCACCGAACTCCTCCTTATCGTTGTGTGTATAGTTGGTTAGTCTGGATGCTTGCTACGCTAATATCTCGGGAGTAAAAAAATAGAATAGAGATTAGTTGAACAATTAATTCAGAAGCTATGATTGAATTCGAAAAAAAAAAATTGACTGATCTGACATTGAATCTGGAGTTTTCTGGCCCATATTCAAACATGTTTCATGATTTTTGGGGTTGCTAAGTGCTCTCAGCAAATAATTAGATGCCTGTGAGTCGAGAAACTGACTGCGGGAAACTGATTGTTGTTGACTTTTGTTTGTTGATTCAGTAGGTTCCTAGAGCCTTGTAACATAGAGGAGAATAACGCCAAAGATTGGAAATTTATCTGATATCCTACTAAGGAGAAGTGGAAGTCTTGTGCATACTTACCTAATTCCAAATGTAAACCTTAAAGAGGTCATCATTTAAGTAGTGTCATTTTATTGCTCATGTATGTAGGTATAACTGCATTCGCCAAATGGGTAATTATGATGAATGAAGATTGGATAAAGAATGAAGAAGAATTAAAAGTTTCACCTTACGTGGAGCCTTTAGGCTGGTGCTTAGTGGATTAAAATAATTTCAACGTGTAGAATAAGTAAATTGTTGGTGGTTCAAATTTACGAAATGAGTAGGTATCCCGTTTTGTCTTGTGAATCATCAGTTATGATGTTAAGTTTGTTATGCACTGAAATATCCTTTAGCCAACTTTACCTCTCCACCAAATTTTCCATTCCTCCTTTTTTCAAATTAGGTATAGACCCCTAACTTTCTCTTTTAGCGAAATGTGCATCCATGGTTATTTTTATTTCAGGCCAGCATTTCCTAGCCATCTCTCATTTTCGTCTTGTGGGATAAGGGCACGGACACCAACAAGAAAAATTCCTTTGCATAATTCTATCTACGCTGCAGCCATCGATGGAGATGCATTAGATGTATCACTCTTTATTAAAAACGGCGTGGATGTAAATAAAGTCGATTTCATAGGCGATGCTCCGATTCACTATGCTTGCATATCCAACCACAGTCAACAAACCGCAGTTGTTGAGTTACTTCTGGCACATGGAGCTGATCCTTCGATATTATCTATCACAGGGCAGACAGTGCTACACTTGCTAGTAGTAGATTCTAAGTCACCATCCACTCTCTCAACTCTGAGGCTTTTGGTTGAATCTGAGAGTGTAAATATTGATTTACACGATGAAATCCAGAGGACACCGCTACAGTACTTTTTTCAGATACATCCCTCACTAACCACTAGCAAATTGGAGAATATAGTAAAATTTCTTATATTGCATGGAGCTCAAGTTGAAAGAATTTGGAATAATGTACATTGGGATGAATATACCCTTGCCTTTATTATTGAATGCTTGACCCTTGCAGATGGTGGCTTTAGTACTGGATCACCTAAATTAAAGAGCTTTGTAGCGAGCTTGGAGCAGACAGGGGATGAGCATTTGCTGGCATCACTGCACAAGATTCAGAATGAAATAATGAGAGCTGAGATTCTGTACTGTAAACAAATGTTTGTATGGGACTCAGGCAGAGCTTGTATATCAAAATGGGATTTTTTAAATATGTCAGAAAAAAGCATTGCAGGTCTAGCAAAGAAAGAACCACTTCTTTATTTTTCACTCAGACACCCATTTCCAAATGTTATCACTTCCCTGCAGCAAGGTTGGCGCTCCAAATGCAGGGAGTGGAAGATTCTATACCAACACTACCTATCTCAATTCAATATTTTCTGTTACTACTTTGTCAAAGAACAGCTTTACGCAGTAAATTTCACCAGTGAATCAGTCACTTTGAATTATGATTGCATGTACATCATCTCCTCTTTTCTGAATTTGGAAGATCTTGTGAATTTATGTGAAGCATTTATCTAGTTGTTGACCAATGAAGACCGGGTTTCCATCCAGAGTGGTCCCTGAATCATCGGGTTGCTTCTATTCATCTTATTTCTTCATGCCACCAATATTTTGGTGATGGGCACTGGTAGCAGCAATTGCGTTGCCAAGTTATCTTCATTGATGACAAAAACTTGTTGGTATGAGGAAACTGTGAGATCTTGAAGCAAAGCTAACTATAAAACTTGTACTCTCTCAATATGCGCCTATCTGTCATGTTTCTCCTGCAATATGCGCCTTCCCGTCACGTTTCTTTTCCAATATGCGCCTCCGTCAACTTCATACACGTATTATGTACCTGTAATATGAATACTGCAAGCTGATGCTGTCGTCGAACTGTGAGAAATTATGCCCGGTAAACTCCTCGAATGTCTTTCAATAATGCTTCCAACTGATCTTCGTCATGGTGGGCCAATGTCCAACAGGAGGTAATGGTCGAGTGTGTGCAGGTGATGTGTCACGTAGTCTTCAAAATTTTATTTTTGGCATGCAGCCACGAACACTCAATGTACCATAGACTGCGTTCTAATTATTATCTACAGACCAGCAAGTGATCTGTGCAGAAGGGCGGTCCAATAAAAAGTAAAATACACCTTTGTGTAATAATTTGTGGCGTTTTTTCTTCACACCTCATTCCATAACAAACTCCTTATTCTATCTAGAGGTACAAATAGAACTTTTTTTGGTTCCCAACTCACAAAATCTGTTAACGGCACGCATGTAGAAAGCTCTCGATTCATCTTAAAATTTCACTCTGCCAAATCATCTCTTTCTCCAAAAAATGGTGGAAGTAACTTGATTTTCGGACTTTTAAGGATGTTCCTAGACATGAATGAACCGAAGTGGTGATTCGTTGGAAAATAATTTGATACTACTTAGTCAGTTTCGATTCATTTTCTCAGACCGATTTCATAATTGTCTCATGATCCTTGGGGTGTTGGAAGAGTTAATAAGTTCCAGTGATGCAGCATCATCGTATGAGCGAATTTTCGTAAATTATCGTATTGTATAATGTTAAATTGTGTTCAAATTAGAGCTTTTTAAGTGCAATGAAATTGTTAACTATTACTTCTGTGGCAAAAAACGTATTTTAAATAAAAACCTGCTATTCAAAGAAGTTTTGGATTTTTAGCTTTTTTTGCAGTTGTCGATTTTTTAACAAATTTTAATGAAATTCAAGTACATTTTTCAGCATAATTTTGTACATACATTTTTGAATGTTCTATTTTATATCTAATAAATTTTATTGGAGCAAAATTCTGCGAAAAAATGTAATTCTAACGATTTTTAGCCTCTAATTTATTATTTAGCCTTTATATTATTAATTTAATTTATTTTTAAGCGATTTTTTCAAGCGCATATTTTTAAAAGCTACCAATTTAATGTACTCAAAAAGTGCTGGCCAACGAACTCATCCTTTCTTTTGGAAAGCTTGATTTTTTGGCAAGAACGGAATTTTTCTCTCAATCCAAAAGAGAGTTATCGTCTGGAATGACACACACAGAGCGTTAAACTCTGGGATTCGTTTCAGAATGCCTCAAAACGGATTTCTATGAAGACATTTTTCAACAACTTTGATTTTAAAATTCCCCAAGTCCTTGCAATAGCTTCATTTTTTTACGAAAATTCGCTAAAAGATAGATAGCTAGATTTTATTTATTTCTATAGAGACACATACATATGATGATAGTACAAAATTAGAACTAAGCTACTCGCCTAGCTTACTTTTCCAACGGTAGGCTTGAGTCAAAACACACCGTGACAATGACCTCGCTCGACTGCTGACTTGTTCCAGCAAGCATCTGCTGAGCCAGCGGCCTGCAGTTTCACTTCGTCATTCGTCCGACCCCAAACCAGCCGAGACGGCTGGTATTTGACTCCGGGGAAATGTTACGCTCCAGGAAAATAACTCTCACAGTCGAAGAGGTTTGATCACCCTGGCCTCTTAGCTCAGATCGTTGGAGTGTAGCAACTATGAGAAATTTCTCGTAGTTGCAACGACGCGAGTTCGAACTCCTGCCAAGGTATCAAATATTTTTGGGCCGTTACACTGTTGTTTGCACGGCAACAAAAAATAGTAAAGATAGAAGCAAAATCGAGGAATGATCATTAAACTCAATTCCATGACACACAATGACGACCATTTTATTCAGATAGTTTCTACAGAGGAAAAAATGAAGCTCCCCATATTTACAAAAATATCATATCAATAGAAAAGAAAGGAAATCACAAATTCAGCTTATGTACTAGATAATAAATAAAACGAAGTACTGAGAATGAATCGTGAAGGACTGTCAGAGAGAAACATCTATAACAGATAAAACAGGGATCCTTCTTGATAAAAAGTTTCACGTTTTATTCCACATTTGATAATTTTTTCTCTAAATATATATTTGACGTCTCCCCGTTTTTCCTGGCAATTTCCAGCTACATTTGGAACATCTAGATGCAATAGGTAGATTTGGTCGATTTTTCTTTTGTTTAGTTTTTTTTTTTCAGCGATAAAATTCTCAAAATATTCTCAATACCTACTAAAAGTCATTGGATAAAACCATAGAATTAATCGAAAGAAAATCGTGTTACCAACAAAACAAAATAAGTTAGGATCGGCCAAATAGAACCTGTGAAATCCTGGAAAATTGGGAAGAACGTGGTTGAAAACATTAATGTCCCGGTATATGTTCTTCCTAATTGAATTATTACAGAAAATGGTTATGACTCAATTACAACGGAATTTCAAACGTTTTCATCTTGCCGAGAATCCTAATATAAACAGATTTCGGGGGAAAACGTACTAGGGTTGTGATTGTTCGGAAGATGAAGTTTGGCACTCTTCCACGTCCATGGGTTCGTCTGGGCTCGTGGTGTGGATGACTGAAGTCTCTCTGGCGCAGTCTCCTCCTCCCTCAACTTCGGATTTCGTGTCAGCAGATGAGTCAGCAAAAGACGTTACTTTGTCCTCTTCAGACGTTTCACAGTCTCCAGGTACTTCGACAGGATGCGATTCTGTTTTTTCTTCGTCCTGTTTCAATATGAGCACAATTAAGACATTTTGTTGGAAGAATAATATGTTCATTAAGGAAAATGGTTTTATATGGAGAATATTTAAATAAACCATACATTTTTGTTCTTAAATTTTACTTTTTCGGGTTGATTAAAAATGATGCCAAGATTACAGGGCAGATCCCCAGACGATAAATGATTTTTTTTTTTTTTTTTTAGCTAAAAAGCTTCGTACAGCGCGACGGGAGGACGAATTTTATAAACGAGATTTTTGGAACTCGTGTTGTCTTGAAAGGTAAACCAACAAATTTAGAGAGGGGTTCAAAATTTTTTCTCCGTCAATTACACCTGCAATGGTTCATTAAAAAAAATATTAAACCTAAAACCCTATAAAGAATAGAGGTTTTACATTTATATTCACCGTCACACAATATTTCCAAAAACAATAGAGAAAACATAAATGTTTCTGTAGTATAATATACCTAATGATTCAGTGCATGAAATCCATGCAAAATTTGTTCATGACAAAGAGGGACGATTTATACATAACGATTTTGGAGTAGGTAGGTAGAGTTACCTGTAAGCACAAGTAATGATATACTATACTCTTAGAAGGATCAAACTGTTGCTAATAATTTATCATTAAACGTATTGTTAGGCAGTTGGCCTTACTACCAAAAGGCAGGGATAACATTGTTACGAAACCAAAATGAACGAGGCCGAACAATTTGAACGTGGTTTTCCAAAATCATAAATTTCAACTTGCTTCCTGCGTTTCAGTTTCTGAATAATTTCAGTGCCGTGTCTGTCAATTCCTAGTCACATTACAAACATTGAAGTTAGATTTTGCGGGTAAGATTCCCCACGTTGTTAACAACAAACTTCATAACAGTGTTGGTAACAATTATCCCACACTTGGAAACACATGTGCACGGGAAAACGTAAATTTCATGAAATTCATCTCACGATTTGAGGGTAGGTAGTTGAAGTATTGATGCTGATATTGGAATAACACTTGGAATAGTTTATCCGAAATTACGTCAAGATATTAATTCATGGTTAATCAATATGCAAGTGTAATGCTGAACTTTTAGGCAGGTGTCAATCTTCTTTCCCCTCAAAGTATGCGGACCTCATGTAGGTCTTGGACTTGACGTTCAACGAAATGGTTGGACCCCCCACCAAAGGCCTCCATATAATAAACGGGCCTTCTTAATCGATCAGAATGATTTGTATACATTTGGTGTTATCACCTACAATCATCTCCCCGTTCAGTTGTTCTTGTTCTACCCAGACATCCGCTGGTTGTGGGTACTAGTTTGTGTGGCCCACGACATTCTGAATGCTTGCAAGCACGCATCTCAAAAATGAAAAATATCCCATATCAATCCTTGGACAAATAGATCAGAATTACGTTTGTTGTGTAATTATGTTGGTTATGTTTGTCCATGGTGCTGGGGGGGTCCGACTGTGCTGTTTAACATCTAATAGGTCTCCAGCATGATTGCCCCCAAACCGAACAACTAGTTCGATAGTCCACCTTACATTATAGCTACAATGGCCATCCAACTTGGCAAATGTTTCTCACCTGCTGTTGTGGTTGAGATGGATCACCGTCTGCTTGGTGGGCTTGCAACGCCAAACTCTGCGAATACCTCCCGTCATCTTGAAGGCCCTTCTCTTCCATTGAGTTCATAGCAATCTGAATTGTAGATGAATTTTCTTCAGGTCCATCAACCGTTCCCTGAACACAAGACATGTTGGGAGTGAAGTTACTAGCTAAGTTGAGGATATTCAAGATTACTTTAATAAATACAGTTACCTCCAACAAACGAGAAACATAGGATAAGGATGAAATGTTGGCTCTGTTTAAATGATAGGTAGGAAAACATTGTGAATTTCCCTAATAGTTTGTACATGTTAGAAATCACCAGCTGTAGTTGCATCGGGCACTCGCAACTGGCAATTGAAAGAGGAGGAGATTGGAACATTATGACAACATACGTTTTTCGACTGTTGAGTACTGAAGTTAACCTATTATCTGTCTCTTATTGTTTTATTATTTAATTTTTTGTACTTTGTATTGGGCTTGCCCGTCTTGTAAAAATAAATAATAGGTTATACTGGGACTAGATTGGTTATCGTAATCCGAATTTAGGGTAAAAAGTAGAAAATTGGGATCCACTGTAATACTCAAGTTTGGATGGTAAGCCTAAGTTATAAGATGTATTGTATTCCTTCACGCCAGATAAAAGGTGTAATCGTCATATTGTTAGAAGACATGAACCAACTCGTTGTTAACAATGTGATCAAACGTGTTATGCAAAGCAGAGCAGCAGTCCACGAACAGTTCACAGAACTAAAGAGATAGAAATTTCCAGGGGAAACTCCTGCATTCGAAGAGGTTTGATTGGCCTTGGCGCAGCGCAGTGATTAAAAGCGCAGTATTCAGTTTCTTTCTGGCATAAGAAAAGGGATGTGTTCAAATTCTGTCAAGGTATTAAATATTTTTGGCCATAAATTTTGGTGCAGTCAATAGGACCCAAACTTTAATGAGTAATCCCTCTCAAGCCAGATTATAAACAACACATTTGCTGATGTAGCATCTTCAAGTCCTCAGTCAAAACATACTGTGACAAAGGCCTTGCCTGACTGCGACTTCTTCTAGCGAGCAACTACAGTGTCCATGTCACTTGTTCGAACCCAATTCAGCCAAGATGGCTGATATTTGACTCCAGGGAATGGTTACGTTCAGGGAAAACTTCCACAGTTGAAGGGGTTTGATTACACTCATTCTAGCACCACTGCGAGAAGCTAAATAGAACAGTGAAATGGGAAGGTAGTTTAGTTGGTTCAATGTGTGATACCTAACATACCTATTAAAGGTTAGATTCTGGCACAGGACTGAGTAGTGACATCGCTAACCCAATCCAGCAGCACTATGAGGAACTGAATAGACCGGTGGGAAGGTAGATTAGTTGGTTCTGTGAGTGATGCCCAGAATTAGGGATGGTCTATTGTAACAATCGACCAATCAATTGTTTCCTACAATCAAAATGCAATCGATGGTTGTTTTCTTAGATTTTTTCCGTTGAACTATTACTTTAGGGCCGTATCACACTTGCATTTTTCAGCTTTTTTCTCGCATTTTTAATGCTTGAATGTGAACAAGGCAAAGTGCTTTTTTCCAAGGTCAGCTTTTTCGACCATTGCGCATCCTGGCAGGTTCGATTCTTCGCACTGAAACTTATGAAACACCAGAAAACACGAAATTATCAATAGTTTCAACTGTTCAATAATACCTTATTGTTCCATAATAACTATTGAAACTAGCAATGTGAGTGAGTTACAGGGACGATAACCTAGGATGATAAACTAGGTACTGAAATAAGATAAACATTTAAGAATAAGTTTCAGTTCACTAAACATTAGGTTATATACTATTTGTAACGCCTGAAAAGCAGTAAACCTGATTGATTATTTATAAATTGAAAGTAGGTAATTTTTTAAAAGCCCTTTTTTTTTGGATTCAACTTTAATAAGATTTTTTATTTTTCAGAGAATTCCAAATCAAATTGGTTCAGAAAATTCTTAATTAAATCCGTACTTCATTTCTCTCCCTAACTAATCCTGATTAAGTATAACATTACATAATGTGAAAAATAAGGTATAAGGCCTGATTGTTGATCAGTTGATTGATTGTTGTAAAGTCGATACAATCCACTATCCCTACTCGACACACCTACAGTCGGGTCAGCGTAGGAAGTTACGTGAAGACAAGTAGGGGAAATCAGCTGACCGCAGTCCGTCACCCCCTCTACACTCATTTAACACTTCCCCTCCGTCTGCATGCCCAATGGCAGGAGCGGGAAGTGGGTGGTGGATCGGAGGAGGAGGTAGAGACCTGCACCCCTTATCAGACTGCTACTTCCCCTCTTCCCGCGGCCCATCTGGTGATCTCCTGTAACTTCTTACACTGACCCCGACTACAGTCCTGACCTGTACTACAAGGTCAGGTTTCTGGCATGGGACTGAGTAATGACAATGCCAACTCACTCTAGCAGCAGTTTGAGGAACTGAATAGATCAGTGGAAAGGTATGTTATAGGTCAACCAGAGATGGTCTGTGTTCTGAGGGCGAATTCTGCTGGGGTAAAAGGAACTACGTATGATATTTTTTCAAAAAAATTTCCCTCACGAGTGTCTCTATTTCCCTCTGTTCCTTTGTGGAAGCATCTGCCCTCAAACTCAAACTTTCATGTTTTTAAATGAAATGATGCATAAATTACGTTTCTGTTTCAAACTTTTAGCGAATTTTTGAAGAAAATTAAGTTATTGCTCTCGCCTCAAAATTTGTAGAATGTGAATTTTTGAAAAAATTTTATGCAGAAATCCGTTTCAGGCTATTCTGAATCATATTCTGAAGTTTAACGCAATTTTTTATGATTGTATGTATGTATGTGTCATTCCAGACGATAACTGTCCGTAGAATTGTGCTAGAAACTTCAAACAAATTTTAAAATGTTAAGGACACAAAACGAAAGTTCAAGTTCGTTGGCCAGCATGATCGGATTACATCTTCGGGTTGAAATTTTCAAAAATGTAGTCAAAAATTTCAAAATAGCCTGTTTTTTGCGATTTGTTGTGCGAAATAATTTTTTCAGCATACTAACATGTGGTATATTCGGAATCAGCGTAAAATTTCCTATAAGAATATGTATCAAGTTTTCAAAAATTTCAAAGTTGAAAAATCAGTCAAAAATCGAAATAATGCCGTTCGCTAGTTGTAAAAATCGGTAATATTTGCATGAAACATTGTCCAAATTCAGATTGAACTACTCTTATGGAAGTATCCCTGTATAACCAATCCTAGAACCATGCTGTTTAAAACGTAGGTAGTAGGTGCTTTAAAAAAAAAGAAAAATGTAATCACAACTGATGAGTTTACTCTGTGTATGTGTTAATAATACCATTCCATGCTTCCATGCTTGTCTATCAAAATCATAAACTAAAATTTCTCAACACGATCAATAGCGACTGAAATGTCGAAGATTTCTTCAAAAATTCGCTCGTGGGGTCATGCTGCATGACTGGACTTTTTTAAATCGCCCGGCTTAAATTTACTCACAAAGAAAATTACGAAAAACACCATTCCTTCATGAATTTTCATGGAAAGAAGAACTTTAGGCCTTGTTTATTTTTCAATATAGTAGACTCTCTCTTACAGTAGACCACACAACCTTTCCGGAATGCGAGGAGGGAAAAACATTATTCTTTTATCTTGTTTAGTGAAGGTATTTCGTGGTGCACAGCCTTCCCGGAAGGTCATGAGAAGGGAAAGAACTTCTCTAGCTCCTTTTTGTCTAAGAATCACTTACCAGTGAATCAATCATAAAAGAACTAAAAACATTCACTTTCTATGAATGACTTTCGCTTCACAATATTCACGCGTATAGATACGGATAGATTGTTGTTACAACATGTACTGACTAACATTCTCGGAACTCAAAGCTATGAAAACTCGGCGCTCCGCGCCTCGCCAGGGGGCAAGCCCCCTGGACCCCCGGTTACCTCTATTTACATACTTCGGACGAAATTATTGAAACACAGAATGTGTTTGCGTTGTCGCGCAACCAAGTGACAACCAAATAAGCGTCATTGTTTACTATTCATTTATAACATCAATTTATATAGTTATAGTATGAAACTACGAAAAAAAATACGAAATAAATTCTTGATAAATCAAGAGCGATTTATCAAGTAAATGTCCTAAAGAGGCTACATACGAAATTACAGCTTCCTAGAGTGTAAAGTATAGAAATTAGCTTTAAAAGCCACTCATCTGATCCGGACCCTGGACATCGTCAAGTAAATGTCCTAAAGAGGCTACATACGAAATTACAGCTTCCTAGAGTGTAAAGCATAGAAATTAGCTTTAAGAGCCACACATCTGATCCGGACCCTGAGCATCGTCAAGTAAATGTCCTAAAGAGGCTACATACGAAATTACAGCTTCCTAGAGTGTAAAGCATAGAAATTAGCTTTAAGAGCCACACATCTGATCCGGACCCTGAGCATCGTCAAGTAAATGTCCTAAAGAGGCTACAAACGAAATTACAGCTTCCTAGAGTGTAAAGTATAGAAATTACCTATTCAAATTATTTAACCTCCGCTTCACATATCAAACCGTTTTCGTAATACTCAGATCACCTGCTATGAATCAAATCATCGAAACACAAGCTCAATGAAATCATCAGAAATTAACAAGCGGTTGCAATCATGTTCACAATATCAATTATTGAGAATGATCACCTGTGTGTAAACAATTATTTATATAACCATGCTCATAACGCAGTTTGTTGGACACGCACTTCGCAGTAGTTAACATAATATTGTTGGATAAATCGAGAGCTTTCGAACGAATGGTCAACGAATTTTGTGGGATGAAAAACGACGAAGTACCATATCCCTAGCAACGACTCGGTTGTACGTGAAAATCATCCGTCACACATTTCGTTACCATCCCGCGTTCCATTTTCGGCTAGTTAGTCCATGGCTAAAACACATTCTGTGTTAAAATAGCTTCTCCGCAGTCAACAAATAATGAATACCTACTTAGTTACGAAATGTATACTCCGTGTTTATTCAATTAATATACACATAGGTACCATTAAATGAAATTATAAGTTAATTTAATTACAGTACCTTCTAAAGTTGTCACGAAATTATACGAAACATCGAAAGTAGTGCAGCCAACCCTCAAATGCAAAATTTCTCTTCGCGGTAATATCACCTAACAGGGTTGTCTTCCAAAAGTTGCTTCAACGAGTAGTTCACTTTTCTTCAGCATCACAGAACACATACCTACCATCTCTGGTAGACCCATAGTTGGCTTAGTTCTCTGCACCTCGCTGGGGTGGACCTTCTTTTGTTTCCACCGAGAGTATAATAGCTAAACAATGAAGAACGTGGACCACTCAACCTCAGGTGTAGTTAGTAGAGGCCCACTACTAAATGTCGACATTCTAGAGTGAACAGGAGAGAATTTAGCTCGGTCGGCCTTTCAGGAAAGAACAAATCATCTTATTCGTCTCATGATGTCCCACCATGGCTCCCAACCAAATGCATTTATTATGGGAGAGGTGGTTTACACAGCTACTATTTTTCCATTTCTTTCGTGAGACATTTTGGTCTCACAAAATAGTCTTTTTATTTATTTATTTTTTTTTTTAAGCAACAGGTCTCAGTAAAAGTGTGTTCCACACTAAAATCGTCCTTAATTTATATGAAATGAAAATAATGTTATTGATTTTGAGGAATTCTTTGTTTATTTTTTAAAATAGAGAATCTAACTCAAGGAAATCTCCAGTGAAGAACAAATGTGTACCTGATCTACCAATGGTTCATCCTCGACAGGCAGTTCTTGGGGTTCTTGTAGGGCACTGTTGGTGTCACATTCTGGTCTGTCATCAACACATACCGCTTCTTTACACTGGAGTTCAGCTTCATCATTACTGGACACAACCTGCACAGTGAACATACACATAGCTGGTGAAAATATTTATGGAACGACAACACTGCGAACTTACTCGACTTGCCTGCTGGCCAGAACCTATCCAGTGGATTTCAAGGGAGTGGCAACACTGTGCAAATTTTTGATTTGTGACAGGTTTCGACTTGAGCTGTCTTTGTTACAAATCCAGTTTTGTTGGGTTGAGACCAGACGCTGGCCGTCCTTCTTACTGCATCTTCACCCCCCCCCCCCCCACTTCTGACTTTTCAGATTTTGGTCAACACGTAATTTGTTTCACTGTATGCAAGATTTATTTGTATCTATTGGATGGTTGCCTTTCATTTTCCATGATTGGGGGGGAGGGGGCATCAGATTGTTTGGCAAATTTTTTTTGGATTGTTTGGACATCCAAGCGCTTTTGCCTACATAGGCCTCATTGGGATCTAAAAGGTATTTTCAAGATTTATTTGTCTGTGAAGTGAACATCAACGGATTGTGAAGGGAAGGTCATTGAGTTCATTTGAGAGGAGTACCTTTCGAAAAAATTATTTTTCAACTTCAATCACAAAGCTTCCTTACCTTCAGTAGTGAGGAATCAAAAGCTATGCCAATATCAATTTAAAAGCACTAAGTTGGGTCATCATTGCTACAAAATGCGATTTACTGTCCTATAAATACCTAACTTAAATTAGGTAATACCATAACTTTAGTTCACAACGATTTTTCAGTATGTTTGGTCGTACTTAGAAAAATCGTAGGTATTTACGAGCCTATTTACAAGAAATAAAACATACCTTCCCAAAAATGGGGATGATAGGTACCATGGAGGTAAATAGAGACACAAACTGATTAGAAGTGGTTTGAATTTCCTGCCACCAAATGTTTTGATTAACGATTTAATTAATTAATGACCTTTTTTCACTTATCAGCAACAAGAATTTTATTTGGATACTAAACTAGAAGTATTCCATTTCATCATCAAATTTGGTTTCTGAATCCAAATCGATGAGAACCTCCAAGTTGAATGACATTTATCTGCACAAAACTGGACCGAATGAAAGCACCAAAGATGGAGTCCGGTGGCGCTGTCAAGTCGAGTCGGTCCGGTGGCATGTCACACCCCCCTCAGCTCTACAGTCTGGTGACTCAAAGGAGTTCAAGTCAGTGTTGTCAGACCCCGTCCAACAAAAAGAGGTATTGTAGATCTTAAAAAGGGGTACAAGCGGGGGGACCTGAGGGTTCCAAAAGGGGTACATGTTTTTGGCTAATTACACAATGCTCACATTTATGAACTTGCAGATGAATTTGAATAAGTGATTTTAGTACATGCTTGATGTATGGAAGAATCAAAGAAAGCAAATTAGTATATTAAGTATCTGAGATCATTGAAACTTGCCAAGGTCTACATGAGACCAATAATATTACCTATATTAACAAGAAATAAATTTTAGTAAAAATGTATCATTTTTTTACATTGCGTTCTGAATTATTTTATAACCAACACATTTGGAAGTTAAAGACTGAGAGTAAATCATCTGTTTTTCCGGAATTCACTAGTGAATAGACCAATGAAGTTTTGTGTTCAAACAACAGAAAACGTTACGTTCACATTTCTAAACGCGTCTAGCACATTCTGAAAGTGTCCTCACCACCTGCACTTTTCTACGATGAGTAATTACTTCTATGACTTTTCAGAGTTTCAGCAAAATGTGACGTCCTGCTAGGCAGTGGATAGAGGTGTCTCAATGACGTAGCTTATTGTCAAAACTTTGATAAAACGTAGTCACAAAACTACTAATCGCAGAAGAGTGCCGTTGGAGTCTGTATTTGTAGAATTTAATCTGATTACATATAAAGATGCAGAACATATTTTTTGCTCATTGTTCGATGAGCATCTACATATCCAGCATTTTGTGAATACCTGGTTGAGAAACCAAGCGGAGAGATTGGGGGGGGGGGGCAAAATAATAACATTAACTACCTAGTGTTCACGAAAACCCCGGAGAGACAGCAAACGGGTTCCACTTCAAAGTATAGATAAACGAACGGATTAGATTTGAAACCATTTACCTAGACATCGTGAAACTATATACTTACTGGAGCTTCTACTTCGTTATTCCCAACGTAGCTATCTAGGTTTTCGGATCCAGATGAGCTAGGTTCATCTTCAGGTACGGCCTCAAGTGAAGGAGCAGCCTCAACTTCTTGAACCTCCGGTTGGAGGTTTGAGCATTCGACGTCTTGCTGGGAAGAACTTGCTTCTTCTTCTGGCGTGACCATTATTTCAAGATTACTCTTCGAGGTGCTTGGCTCAGGTTCAGTTTCAGGTTTCTTGACGGGTACTGCTTCAGATGTTGAAGGAATGGGAGTTTCAATGTGTTCGGATTCCTGGGTTTGAGGCGATTCCTCTGTAGTTGAGGACATGGGCTGGACGTTGTCCGCAGTTTGTTCTAGGGCAGCAGGAGTAGCGGTTGAGCAAATAACGCTTTCATTCTCCACGGTGTCCGCTGCTATAGTTTCGGCAGTTTTGGGTTCGCCACTTGTACTGGGGACGTCCAGTCCTTGCTGGCGCTCTGATGCTGATGCACCGAAACATTCTTCCCGGGATGCACCTGATAAAACCGATGTACTTGGGGACGTATCAATACTATCAACATTCACACTGAACGCAGGCTCCATGTTTTCGGCGCCAACCTCGTATGGTTGAGGTGTGACGTTCGGATCGGCCAAATCATTGCACGGAAAGCCGGTTTCCACCCCCGAATCATTAGCATCTGGCATGCCATTGTAAGATGGATCGTTTTCGCATTCACCCTCAGCAAATCTCCCCGGCTCCCTTGTGCTTACAACTAGTATATTTTTCTCTATAGCCCTCATAAACTTGTCGGCGCGATTGTATTCTTTTCTGGGGTTCGTCAGAAGTTCCGAAATACGTTGTACTGTGAAAGGGGCACCATGGAAAGAGTCGAGTTTCTCCAGCAAGTTGGTTTTCATTCGCTCGTAATTGAATGAGTCAACGTTAGGACAGGGGGGTAGTTCTATACTCAGAGTACTTTCATAGAAGTCTGCAATGACATTAAGCAACTTTTCTCTGAAAAGACACTTAATAATAGACCATTTAAATACGGGGTCACCTGTCTTCGCAACGTAACCCAAATAATCATCAAGTTCGTGGGGTATGTCCTTGGGTTTCATCTTGGAAAACTCTTCCAAGCACTGCATGATCTCTTCGGCATTATCCATAGTTATATATTCGCGAAAGACGCACTAATAAATATACACAATTCTAGCACCACTAGGTATGAATGCTCACGTTAAGCTATTGGTATGTAGGCAAGCCATCCAACTAGAGCAAAAAAGCTAACGAGGGACGCAACCAAACAAAAGTGAAAACTGGAAAGACTAAACAGAGTGCAGTGTTGCTAAACGAAAAGAGTTCATGAGGATTGATTAGTTCATGTATGGAACTGGGAGTGTCTCCAAGGTTCATGACTTGGGGGCAAGTGTACAGATGGAACTATTCCGCGTAATCCATTCGTAATTTCAATGAAGCACACGAAGCGTAGAGGCATAAAATCTAACTAATAAGAGGTTCTCCTTGTAAGAGGCAGCCAGCCTACTGAACGTTGATAAACCTGTAGATCTAGACTGACCGAACATGGAATCGTACACCGTACTCCGCTTGATGACGAAGGACAGTCGCGTTTTTCGGCAGAATCTGATGGAGATACCTTCAGGACGGTTTAAAGGAGCACAGAAAGTTGATGGAACTAAAACAAATCATATCGGGGACGGGTGTAATAATGTAACAACAAGTACAGAGCTGGGCAGTGGCAGTCGCGTGATGCAGGTAACGACAATAACATGAAAAAAGGAAAAGTTTTAGAGCATTAGTGAACTTAAGAAACAATCATAAATAACCATCATTGACACGAGGTGAAAATGAAACACAAAATGGACACACATCTCCAGGAGAAGCTCCAAAAGCAGAAAAGATGAAGAAGAATCTGATTGATGAAGAAGAAGAATGCATTATCTTATCACTCCTTTTATCTTTTATGTTATCAGTATTCACTGGGGCGGGGGGCACCTTCGTAAACAAAAGTGTCCATTTTCAATTTGAATTCGTCTATAAACTGACAAAATAAACTTTTTCATTTAGATATGGATAGCTTCCTAGTTTCATTTTACTTTACGTGGCTGAATGGATTATATTTTGATGCTGTCAGCTCCTTGTCCACTACCTGAATACTCTCAGAGTTCGGAATACATAAATTAGGTTACTTGAGGACTTGAAAGGATGCTTAATGGATCCTGGACCAAGATCATCCTACTTCTTACTTCCGTAGTGGCTGTTCTTCAAGTGATTCACTTGGTGCTTCTTAACCATTTAGACTCTCTCCGTCTTCAGAAGGCCAAAGTTTTGAGGACTGTTAAAGAATCTCCCGTCCCGCACGATGTTGAGGTTTGTACTTGCATTTACCTTATCGTTCTTGACACATCAACCACTATTCTGCCGTAATAAGAACAGATCCCGTATCTGACCAGACCCTACTTTTGGGAAAATGCTTCTCTAGGTTTTGAGTCGAAATTGGCTGATATTAGCTCTATTTTACGTTGTCTCGAGCTCCAAAAGAACTCATTCCAAAGCCAATTTCTCGCTGAATCGCGTAATGTGACTGGAAAAACATTATTTTGGTCAGAAAATTGCGAAAAAAAAGGTGTAGAATGTACTAGGCGATTTCCTCGTAGCGGGTACACATACAAGTTCTTGTTTAGCAACAAGATTGATACGTTTTTTCTAATACAAAATTAGTACCGCTCTATGTGGCGAAAAAAATTATTCTGTCGTACATTTGGATACTTGAAGGAAAAATCGTGGTTGTCAATCTCCGAAAACCGTATCTGATCTGACAAGAGAAAATACATTCGTATGATCAAAATACTGGGAAGAAAAATCGTATCTGTCACTGATTCCGAAATCGTATCAGACACCACGAGTTCTAGAATACCAAGAAATAAATTCTTATGCTGAGTGTCCCGATTCGTATGTACCAGAATACTAATAAAATAATCGTATTTGATGCCCAGATTCGGGTTTTTGCTCTAGAAAAGGCCAGTTACGGGATTTTCGTTAGTACATCGAACCAAAACGTAGTTAGTGCAATATTTTTTAGCCGTTTTCGAGGCATTTTCTCATTGAGATCCGACTTCAAGACTAGCAAAATCGAACCAACTCAATATGGCCAAAAATCCAGATACGGGATCTATTCTTGGTACGGCAGTATTATTCTTTGGCACCTCTGTTGGGTAATTAGTGGTACTGACTCTGTCAGGACATTCCATACAATTTTGGGTTAATTATTTAATACTTGCATGTTCGTTGAATTGTGGATCGTGATTATTCTTATGTGAAAATGTTGATTGATATATGTATTACATTTTAACAGGTGAAGAATATATTCTCTTTATTTGAGGATGCTTTGAAGAATAAGCACTTGCTTGACTCAACCGGATCTTACCGAATCGCTAACGTCAATTTAGAAACAAAGCAGTCTGTGTATTCAGCACCGATTCCTGATGTTGCTCTAGTCACTCAGTGTTCTCAGCATCACATCAACAAACTGATGCGTTTGAGCAAACGATGGCAGGTAAAAAACTAGCATTAGTGTGTAGCAAAGGTGCCTGTTAGTCTTGCAAGTGGAGCTCAAGGTGGCTTTCTGACTTGAGTCTACTATTGTCGTACGCGGTCTAGCTCGACTTTAGGGTCTACCACGAATAGACAAGTGTTGTCGAATTCAGTCTACCCACCCTCTGGGTATTTCAAGGGTCAAAACCTTTCAGATAGAAGAATCCTACCCCTTGAAATATAGCTTACCTTTGAACATTTCACTTCGATTTGAAGGTCGTCTCGTCCTGGTTGAAATTGTTTTCAATTCAATTTCAATTTTTAAAATGCTTTATTTTGTGGAAAAACAAAAATAAAGAACAACAAAAAAAGCAATAGATCTAAAAGGAATCATTGACAAGAGTATTCTCATGCAACAGGAAATGCATCAATAAAAAACAATTTGAATTATTCCACAAAACCCACAAAGGAAAACCTGTGCGTGGGCATTTCTAAATACTAAAGTAAGTTAATATATCCGGTTGTCTATTTTTGCTACATGATGATAGATAGTGCGTTAATATCTAATAGTTAATAGTACGTTAGTTTACAAGTAATAGAGAGTGTGGTAGAAACTATTTCATTGTACATTTTTCATTATCCATATTTTGAGCTCGATTTTCTTATTTGTAGTAAAGGGCAAGTTTAGGAGATGTGAAGGTAATCTATTTAGCAAACAAGGACCACGGTAAGGAGCTTGAAGTAAAAGTAATTTACTATTTTTCTGAGGAATGGCAAATAAGTTAGGAGTTCTAGTATAGTGTGTGGATACCTGTTTATCAAGCAAAAATGGTTTTTTAATGAAAAATTTAGCTATTTGAAAATTAATGATTTGGGGAATAGTTAACATTTTAGTTGTTTGGTACAGCTGTTGTGTAGAGTATAGTCTGTTCTTTTTAAACATAATTTTAAGAATTAATTTCTGAGATATTTCAATTGGACGTAAGTGAGTGTTGTAGGTGCCCCCCCAAATAAAAGCAGCGTATGTGATACTAGAATGAATAATTCCAAAATACATCATTTTTAAAAATTCAGTCGAGACAATATTTCTAGTCCTATAGAATATGTATGAACACTGTTTTATTTTGTTTGCCAATTTATTAATGTGTTCCGTAAATCTTAACTGTTCATCAATTATTAGTCTAAGATATTTTGTGCGTTTTACCCTTTCTAGTTTTAAACAGTTACAATTTGTTGATATAATGCAATTATGGTATTTAATATTTAATATGTCATCTGGAGCACCTTTTTTGGAATTATAGAAGCAAATGTAATTAGTTTTATTATAGTTAAGGGATAGTAAATCACAATTCAAGTGGTTTAGAACTGTTCGCATACACTGTTCAGCCAGTAAGTGGGTTTCAGCCCAAGTTTTAGAAGAGATTACTAAACAAGTGTCGTCTGCATAGGATAAAATTGATGCGGGCAAGTCAAGAGAACATAAACTGTTGATATAGATCAGAAATAGTAGTGGGCCCAGTATCGTTCCTTGAGGAACTCCAGCTTTAAGATAACCTGATTCACTCACAGTCATGTTTACCTTGGTAAACTGAACACGGTTGACTAGATAATTCATAATCAATGCAAGGGCATCATCAGTTATACCACAGTTTTTAATTTTATCAATCAGTTTAGCATGGTTAACTAAGTCAAATGCTTTTTTTAGGTCAAGGAAAATTACAATAGATTTTAGATTCTGGTCCATATTATTGGTTACACTATTTATTAATTTGTAGATTGCATCCTCTGTCCCTCTATTAGGGCGAAAACCAAACTGATTATCGGATAGGAAGTTGGTGTCATCCAAGAAGGCAAAAATTCTAGTTTTCAAACACATCTCGAAGAGTTTAGCTATATGTGATATGAGTGAAATTGGACGATAGTTATCCATGCTATCTTTTTTTCCAGCTTTAAAGACAGGCGTTACAACCGCTGTTTTCAGTTTCTCCGGTATAATGCAGGATGTTAGAATGAGATTGAAAATATATACAAGAGGTCTAGACAGTGAAGCAGAACATAATTTAAGCATTTTCGTGGAAACACCATCAGGGCCATTTGAGGTGTTACTTTTAAGAGATAGTATATTTTTAAGAATTTCGGCTTCCTGAATAGGTTCAAATCTTTGTAGGGTCTTTAGGGGTGGGCGCTGGAGATTCAAATTTGAAGAGGTTTGATTATTTGACAAGGTGCCCACTATGTCGTCGGTAATATTTATAAAAAATTTATTAAAATGATCAGCCATATCTTTATTATTTGTAACTTTCGTTTTATCGATTGTAATATAATCTACTTTTGTGTTTTTGTTTGATATTTTATACTCTGCTACTTGTTTCATTACATCCCATTTTTGTTTTAAATTAACTGTATTTTCAAATTTAATTTTATAGTAATCTTCTTTTTGATTTTTTAGTACCTCATTTAGCCAGTTTTTATATTTTGTGAATTTCGTTTGTAATTCATAATTTTCAGGTAAGCCATATTTTTTACAGTATTTTTTATGATTCATAAGTTCCTTATACAGTTTATCTCTTTGGCGTATTGATATAATTGCACCTTTAGAGACCCAAGGTTTCAAAACTCTAAACTTTCTATGGGGTTTTGTCGTTGAAACACGGCTATCATTGATGTACTGATTCAATTTATCATAGAACATGTCCAAAGCTACTACAGGGTCAGATTCAGTAAACAAATCATCCCATTTTTCACTATCAATTATTTCTGTCAGACGTTCGTAGTTAGTTGAAACTTGCTGGGTTATGAATTCATCTGAAGAATTATAATCGAACTGAGCAATATTTAATGATAGGAAGCATGGTTTATGGTCTGAGCTAAAATAGTCTAGCACTGAGGATGAGAAATCCAAATTTTCTTTCATTTTCAAATAAATGTGGTCGAGACAGGTTTGACTTTCTGGTCTAGTAGGCAAATTAATACAAGATGTATAACCATTAAGGGATAGGATATTTTGGTATTCTTGACTCTGTAACAATTGTCCCATCGTATCTATGTTAATGTCGCCCACGAGTAAGTTGATGTCCTTAGAATGTACATTGGACATTTCATAGTTCAGATCGGCTAAGAAGCTATTTACATTCAATGACGGACTCCTGTAAGTAGCAATAGTTCTAAAAGATTTACCCGCGAAATCAAAGAGCACTTCAAAAGAATTGGAGTATGTCATAGAGTTCAGTGGGACGACAGCTTGATTGAGAAGATTGTTTTTAAGGAATATAGTTACAGAGTCATGACTCGTATGCTTATTAATAAAAGTATAGGTATTATAGTTAGGAAGCGTAAAAGGCACATTAACAGTCAATTGTGTTTCTGTTAGGACTATCATTTCAGGCTTAAAATTTAGGTTCGACAGCAGGACACATAATTCATCAAAATGTTTCGTGATACTTCTGACGTTGTAGTTCATTATAGAAAAATTGAAATTTTCGTACCAGGAATTGAGGTCAACAACGTCAATGGCCTCGCAAGTCGTAAGTGTAGAAATCTCAAGAAAATCCATAACAAGTTTTACCTTTTCCAGTCCAAGTCAGTTACCAAGAGTAGATTAGCTTAGCAAGTATCAGGTAGAGTGAAATTCGTCTCCTGAGTCAGTTGACTGTCTTGGGTTGCGAGGTCCTGAAGGTTGTATTATAGGTGGTCCCACTAGTTTAGTTGGAATGTCTTCTTCTCGTTCAATCCTGAGTGGCATGCTTCTCTCGTCCTTCCGTATAAACACATGTCCATTTTTCACCCAGGAAAATCTGTACCCAAGATTTTTCGTCTGTCGAGCCATCCAGAATAGCCTCCTGTTGGTTTGCGTCAGTCTTTCATTTATAAAAATGGTGCCTCCGTCTTTTCCGATTTGCTGACCAGTCACTTTGCCATAAGTCTTCTTAGCGTCAAGAATTTCTTTGGGGGTCCTCTCATTTATAAATTTGACCACAATAGGACGAGGCTTTGTTTGTTGTGACTGTTTGTTGACAGAATTTCTAGCTTTAGGCTCAGGTAGTCTGTTAACAGAGAGGATATCATCTTTAGCTAGGTTGTAGTTCATAGCCGTGCATAGTTCAGCGACAGTATCTTTGAGGTTTTCATCTGGATTTTGTGAAATACCCTGGATTTCAATTTCTTTTGACAATAGGAGTTGATCAATCATATTCACTTTCAGTCGTAAGTAGTTGTTTTCCTCAGAGAGGGCTTTATTATTCATTTCAAGGTGGTGTATTTTCTTGTTGATCTCAAGTGAGTCCTTTTGTATCTCCTTCATTTTTACGTAGAAATCATCATATTGTGCTGATTGATATATGGTCGTTTTCTGTATTTCTGTGAGTACTGAGGTTATCTGATTTAGGGTACGTCCAATGTCTTGCATACCAGGAGTAAGCTTGCTCACTTCGATTTTGTTGATGGTTTGGATCTTACCTAGTTTATTCATTGTTCCAGGTTGGAGGCAATCTCCCTCAGTTTCACTACCACTGTTTGATTTAATTCTGGTAGATCCATTGTCATTTTTCGTTTTCTTGAAGGTCTTAGGATCACAAGAAGAACAGAACCATTTATCTTCATCATCTAGGCTGTTATACTGTTCGTCAGAAATACCTGAGCACAGTTTGTGATACCAGGTATCACAGCGTCCATCGCATTGCATTCCTTCATCGTCGTCCGTCACTACACGTTTGCAGATTGGGCAGATAAACTTATTCTTATTCTTCCTTCTTGCCATGAGTTCTCTTCTTCTTCACTTATTGATAAACCTTGGTCCACACTGGTAGGTTATAAATGTAAAAACACTGTTACCCCTCAAAAGAGTCTCAAAAACTTGCAAAAAACTCGGTTATTCCGTAATAAAAAACTTGCATCCAATAGATGAGCTAACTAGGTTCGTCAAGGATTAAGTTTAACCACAAAAGTTTCAGAAAGCTTAACCACAACCGTTATAACGAGTGCAAAAACACGGGAGCTCAAGCACTGTCGACAACAAGATGGCGAACACATGGATGAAAAATCAGTTATCAGTGATGTCTTCATGTCCTCGAAGAAGGCAGTAAAGAGATCCTCGACATGAACGAATTGCCACCACTCTTCCTTGAGCTTTAGGTGTAATAAGGGTCCAGTTCCATTCAATTTTATCCCATACCGCAATTTGATGACTTTCCAGAGGCTTTCTATGGTTTGGGTGTGGGCCCCGGACTCGGGATTATTGACATTTTCAGAGTGGTTCACCGTTTTGTGGCAATTGTTCGCTTGCTAAATGTGTTCATAGTTCATCCACTAAAGAAACGAAGGATCAAGCTTTGTTTTTTTTTTTAGGTACATCGTAATCCGATGGTAGACCTTTCATTTAAGGTAGATCACGTACGACAACGGTGGAGGGTCGGTGCCAACTACGGTAGCTACCTACCTGGAGATACCTCTTCCAGGAAAACCCAGAAAGGCAACAATTACAGAAAATACGCATTCTCATTACCTTGTTTCACGAGAACATTGAATAATATGTTGACGAAAATTGAAGTCAATGATATTAGCTTGTATAGAGAGGATGGCGTCTCACAATCTTGTAATAATGTTCGTTTCAGGGCCCGATCTCCGTTGCCATTTACATGGACGAAGAGGCAGTTTCAGAAGTATTTCAAAAGGTTGCTCTTCTAATGACGTGTTTTCCTTCATTTCGAGAAAACGTGACCATCTCGTTTGTCTCGCCTCTACCAGTGAAGGACCAGCCATCCAAGATGCCTCCACTTGGCACCAATAAACTATGCCTCGAAGAAAATTATGACGAGGGGGAAACATCCACGAATTATGCATCTAATGACAAGTACCCAAATAATTTGTTGAGAAACGTAGCTCGTAGAGCCAGCAATACGGAATTTGTGCTTGTGATAGACATCGACATGCTGCCTAGTGAAAATCTTCGGCAGGTTAGTCTCAAAATCAATCTGGTACGATATCCTATTCGATTTTGTTTTAATAACTTCTTTGATTGCATCGAATTATTGACTGCACGAAAAAAAACGAATGTCAGTGAAAGTCACAGCTGTAAACACAAAATGATACCCACTGAAACCTCTTGAATTTCATTGTTGTGTGCTTAAAAATCGATAAAAACTTCAAAAATGCTCAAGTTAAAAATGTTTGTTCTAATATCAGGTTATTCTTCTAGATCGAGTTATTTTGTCTTAAAATTGTTAAGGTTTCAGATGCCAACAACTTAGCCATAATGTTTGGATAAAGATGAATAATTGTTAGTTATTTCTTATTCGCTGTAGGATTTTCTCCTGTTTGCGACGCAGAGAGGCCTTTTCAAGAAGAATAACCATTTGGAGAAAATAGTTTTCGTTGTACCCGCTTTTGAATCCAAAGAAAATGTGATCCCACCTCTGAACAAAGGCCAGCTACTCAGTTTGGTGGAAACAGGAGAAGTGAGGCCTTTCTACAGTCAGCTGTGTTCCAAATGCCAGGTACGACATTTCAAAAACGCGGTTCGTTTTATTGCGTATTTACCTTCCCACCGAACGAAAAACGTTCAAAGCCTACAGTATGGTTTGATAAACGAATCGTTTATTTCAAAAACCACCCAAGTGAAACAGAACCACGTCGCAGAAAGAACCTATGCGACGGCCCTTGGGTTCTTTCTGAAATAAACGTATTCTTTTCAAGGCTGTTAAATAGCATTGGTGATATGGAACATTGGTTATTTCTGCACTAAACGATGTATTCACCTCTGAAGTGAACAATACCATCAAAACAACATTTTTTTGAATTTTTGTCGCTCAGGTGGTTTCTGAAATAAACGATTCCTAAACAAATTTTTGTTTGAAACAGTTGGAACATTTTTGTCTTAAAACCTGCTTTTCTTTCAATTGGTTTAAGAAAAATCTCTGATACCTAACATACAAAATGATATTAACTGAAAAATAATGTTGCTCAGGCGCCTACGAACTATGATGCGTGGTTAAATGAGCCTGCTGGAGCAGAAATGGCTACCATGTTCGATGTGCTGTGGAAAGATCCCTGGGAACCCTTTTATATTTCCAGCAATAATGTTCCATTGTACGATGAAAGATTTAAGCAATATGGGTTCAATAGGATAAGTCAAGTGAGTTATTACTACAATATTACTATGATGTAAATAAATCGTTATTATAAACATTATGTTTTCTAAATATGTAGATGTACGAGACGTTCGCGAACAATCAAGTTGAGACATGAGACTTTAGACCCTGACTTGCTCCTTAGTTCGACTACCCACTGCGTGGCATTCCCAGCGCTCCAGTCGCCATGAGATTTTACACAGATCAGTTTTCTGCTTAGATTAGTGGTCTGGATGCTCGCTACGCTCGCATCTCAAAAATACATAACATCAAGTAGTCAATCCCTTAGTAAGAATTTAGATTAGTTGGTCAGGGTCTGGAGTCTCGTGTCTCAAATTGATTGTTCGCTCGTTGTAGATACTCCATATTAATGCTTTACCAATTACACAAATAAGGACTTCGCTAGATGCTTTCATGAAGAAATGACCCATCACTCGATTTTATAGGTGTGCGTAAACGGGCGCGAATCCACACCAAAAGTGCGCAATTCATACAAAAAGTGCATAATACATCATTTTGGAGTATTTTTTCGTGCTGAACCTCGTAATGATGTCCATTTATTGATATTTGCAACACCAACTTGGAAAACACCGAAAAACCTACATTTTAGAAGGTACGCTTTGTGGAAATGTGTTGAAAAAGTGCAATTCCGTTCAATTTTTCCGTGTGTTTCCCAACACATTTCCATAAAGCACAACGCGTACCTACTAAAATGAAGGTTTTTCGGTGTTTTCCCAAGTTGGTGTTGCAGATATCAATAAATGGACATCATTACGAGGTTCAACACGAAAAAATACTCCGAAATCATGTATTAAATGTGGCAATTGAGTATCTTCAAAAACTCAGTTATTGCACTTTGAGCGAAAATGCGCACTTTTAGTTCGAAATCACGCCCATTTGCGCACACCTAAAAAATCGAGTGATGGGTCATTTCTTCATGAAATTTCACGTGGGATTCAAATATGCAATAAAAAATGGGGGTTCTCATTTAAAGTAACGAAGTTGATGTCAATTGCGCACGTTAGCGCACATGCGCAAAGGTAAATTTTGTCATTTTTGGAATCCTTACAAAAAAAAAAAAAAATAAAGATAGAAAAAAAAATTATTTTTTGACCCGACCCGATTTAGCGGTTTTAGCTTTTAGCTGGGGGGGGGGGGGGGGGGGGGGGGGTATATATATATATATATATATATATATATATATATATATATATATATATATATATATATATATATATATATATATATATATATATATATATATATATACACATATATATACTCGGCCCTTCGGACCTCGCAAGGGGCTCGGCCCCTTGACCCCGCCAGGGGGGCTTCGCCCCCCTGGACCCCCTAATCTATGCTCGGCGCTTCGCGCCTCGCCGGATCTTTTCTCTTTTCTACTGTGTAGAAAACGAGGATAATTTGCTATGCAATTCGTCTCACGAGAAAAAAAAAAAAAATTTTTTTTTCAGGCCTGGCCGGGATTTGAACCCACATTCGTCTCACGAGAAAAAAAAAAAAAAAAAATTTCAGGCCTGGCCGGGATTCGAACCCACGACCTCTCGCTTCCCATCTCGGGACAAAAAACGTTACACAAAAAGTGGACATTTAAAAAATTATTGGGGGTCGGCCTAAGAATTGCATAGCAATTTATATATATATATATATATATATATATATATATATATATATATATATATATATATATATATATATTTTTAATAATATGTATATATATATATATATAAGTGTTAAATTCTATCGTTTCGAACTCCCTAAAAAAATGAATTCAATTAAGAAAATTTTTGAATCGATTGCAGAAGATTGTAATTGAAAATTTGCTCTTGGAAAAAAAAAACTTCAAAGGTGTAAACAAAGTTTTGTTTTGTTTTTGTTTCTGTGTTAGATACTCCTGTGCGCAGATTAGCAGATTACTGGTCTATTATAGATTATTTTTAAACGATGTCTATGGCACATTATCTAAAAATAATTGAATAGAAGAACTCAGTTATCGAAATAATGACTATGAAATTGAACAATACTTACTCTTTACTACTTCATCAATAAATAGGTAGGGAACACTATTTTCATACTTATATTCACTGGAGTTATTTTAAACTTTATCTCTTGGAAAGCGAATTAAATTAAATTATACCAGCTGGTTCGATCGTCGTAGTTGATAAGGGAATTAACACCACATTTACATGTGCTTTCTTCATTCATGTTGTCATTCTTTTCTCCTAACCTCGGGGAGAGCGAACGAATGAATGTACTCGTACGTATGGTTTCATTCGATTCATTGAAATGAATTGTAACGATGGCAAAAAAAACACTATTCTTATTTCAAAACTTTTCGACATCCACTCCAGTCTCCCCCCACCCCCATCCCACTTTCATAATCTTTGGATCTTCATTCAAGAGTCTGGGTGGGGCTTACAGGCATACAGGCATGTAGTAGCTGGAATAGGGAAACTAGTTTATTCTATTACCTCTCATATTTTGAAAATGTCTAATTACTATCATTAATTTAATAAAACTTAGTACATCTATGAGGCAATTTATCTCAAGATCTATAACTCCTAATCTTCCTTTCTTCATCACCTTGCTCTTGAATATCGAAAAATTATCTGCATAATCGTTTGGTTTTCTTAGGTATGTGAACTCCATGTGGCTGGCTACACATTTTCTGTATTGAACAACGCATTTTTGGTACATTTGGGTTTTAAAACGACTTCGTCGTTTCATGAAGACAAGGAAAAGGATCAAGAGCAAAACCGAATGATATTTCGACAATTTAAGGCTGAATTAAAGTTGAAATACATCGAGTCTTCTAGAAGGTGTTATTAATGAACTCAAAAGAGTCTAAAACAATCCCTCGTAAGAAGTGGTTTACCTCTGTAAGTAACAATTGCCCTGTTACTCAATTTTTTGTTTATAAGTAACTACTTTTAGTTCGACTAGACGTTCAAATAAAAAGGGCAAGTTTCTTCATTCCCTTCGGGGAGCACTGGTTCCACTCAGTTAATGGTAAACGTTGAATTTAACCTCAGAATAGGCAGAAAAGTAAATCAAATTAACTAAGAAAATATTAAGAAGATATTTCGGTAGACTTTTCATGAACAACTGTTTTATTCAAAACAATACGTATCTACGTAAATAACCAAACATACGAAGGGGTTGAAAATAGTTACTGGTCTCAATACCTCCCCCCATTAAACATTTTCAATACTCAATGTCACCAATCCCATCTTGGAACAAAGTTGTTTGGTTCTTGGTTGATGAAGTGGCTTTGTTAACAAGTCAGCAACTTGTGATACTAGTGTCCACCTTGACAATGGTTAGTTCCCCTTCTGAAACTTTTTCCCGAATGAAGAAATGTCGAACTTTAATGTGTTTGGTACGACGGTGATACTCGGAGTTGTTTGCGAGTTTTATCGCGGCCTCGTTATCTACGTACAGAATTGGCTTTGATACTTCTTCCACCATATTTTCGAGCAACTGTCTCAGCCAGACCAATTCACGAGCTGCCTCACTGGCGGCCACTACCTCGGCTTCTGTCGTGGAAATTGCCACCGATACTTGTAGTTGGCTTAGCCAGCAAACCGCTCCTCCTGAGTAAATACACACAATACCTGTTGTGGATCTTCCTGTATTCTCATCTCCTGCGTGGTCTGAATCACTGTATGCAGTCAATCTGGGGTCCATTCCTCTGTAGTAGGTCAGTCCATAGTCGATTGTACCTTTCAGATACCGGAAAATCCTCTTAACGCGACACCAGTCTTGCCACGAAGGATTTTCAAGGGTCCGGGAAACCACACCAACTGCATAGGCTATGTCTGGCCTGGTCCCTACCATAAGGTACATTAGAGCTCCAACTGCTTGTCTGTATGGGAAATCAGTACACTTCTGTTCTTCTTCTTCCTTTCCTGGAAGATTCCCTTTTATAATTGGAGTTGGTGCTGAACGACATCCACTCATTCCGAATTTCTCAAGGATTTTTCGAGTATATGATGATTGATTCACGCTTATTACTCCATTTCCTTTAATAATTTCGATTCCCAAGAAATAGGAAGCTGTCTTGGTTGTTATTTTAAATTCTTCTTTGAGCTCTTTCAAAAATTGGTCCCGAAGTTCCTCTGAGCTTGACGCCACCAGTCCATCATTTACATACAGAACTAGAAGAATTTTTTCCTTCCCTTTCTGTCTAATGAAAAGACATGGGTCAGCGCTGCTATTCTTGAATCCAATTTTCTTCAAATACTCTTCAATTCGCTTATTCCAGCAGCGTGGTGCTTGTTTTAAGCCATATAAACTTCGTTTAAGATGGCACACACGATTTGAGTGGAAGCGTGCTGGGCCCATAACCCGTTGAATTTAACCTCAGAATAGGCAGAAAAGTAAATCAAATTAACTAAGAAAATATTAAGAAGATATTTCGGTAGACTTTTCATGAACAACTGTTTTATTCAAAACAATACGTATCTACGTAAATAACCAAACATACGAAGGGGTTGAAAATAGTTACTGGTCTCAATAGTAAAGACTTATGACTGTAGTCGGGCCATCTCGGTCTAGGCTTCTTGGCGTTATGGATAAGCTAGCTGACTGTGGAAGGAGAAGTCCTAGGTTCGAATCCAAGATGTGGACGATTTTTTAACAACATTTTTGGTAGGTTAATGCAAGTTTTTACACTCCCACCTGCACAGGTGTGTAGGTTAGGCCTTTGGTCTCTGAAGCAATCAATGTATATTTGACTTTGTTTACATCGAGAAAAGATTATTCAAGGCCCTCATTCCTTGTACTAGAAAGAAGGGTGACCAGCGCTCCCCTCGGAGACAAATTGAACTTGGCTCTTTGTATTTGAGCATCTAGTTTTGATTTGTGAACGACGTGGATTGCTGATTATTGTATGTAAAAAAGGTCGGCTATCTCGCTTGAAGCATCACAGGGTAGTGAGCTTTTGTCTACAACCAGCATTATTTCTCTTTGAAGATTTGTGTTCTTTGAATGTTATTCTTGAATATTTGGCGATCTTTTGATCTGGACAGATGTGTACTGTAATGCATACACCAAAGGTGTAGTAATATATCTTACTGGAACTTTGTATGGTTAGGGATGGTTAGAGAATACACCAATGGCATGCTCCCTGACCAGAAAGGCGTCCTGGATATTACTCTCAAAAGCTGAGAGTTGGTCAACTGCTGAAAAGCCTTTGCGAAAACCAGCCTGATATTGGCTGATGAGGCAGTTGCTCTCAAGAAACCATACGAGTGATGAAGGTCCGGCAAAGGATTCCAAGCCATTGTACCCCCTAAGGAGGGAGAGCACATGGCAAGGTCAATTGTGGACATCACACCACAGATAGGCGACAAGTGTGTTTGAAGGCCATCGTTCAGGAGTAGGAGATCCAACTCTCTGAACGTGGATTCAGCAGTGGCTCCCTGTGTTGTGTACTGTCACAGCCCCATAAGGTGTTATGAATGTTAAAATCCCCTAGTACGGCAGGGCTGGGAACCTGAGGAAGGACCTGACCCCATCTCACACTCCATCTGGAAGACAAAGGGAGACAATGGTCAGGCGGGTAGGGACTACAACTTTGGCAGCCACTGCCTGGAGGTTTGTGTTGAGAGGCACCTCCTTGACTCGCACATTATTTCTTATCATGATCATGATGCCACCATTGGGCTGGGGTGCCACATCTTTTCTGAGGGTGGAGTAGCTACGCATACTGAACCCACCAAGTGGTTTCAGGTACGTCTCTTGTAATGCTACAGCCACTGGCGAGTATGATCCTACTATGGATCGCAGCTCATCACATCGTCCAAATACACCATTGGCATTCCATTGAAGGAAGCACTCAGAGATAGTGTTATTAGGTTGAGTGGTCATAACAGGAATCTATAAATTATTCAGAGAGAACAATGATGCAGTCAATGCTGCTTTCTGGGCTTGCCCTTTGGCCAGCCCTTCTTTGTCTTGGTGGGGGACTGAGGGGGTGGTGATGCAGACCCCGATTGCGCATGTTTCCTCTTTCTAACCTGGACCCAGCCGCCACTGCCAGCCATTTGTTATTTTTGAAGATAGGTAACGAAAAAAAAAAAAAAAAAAAATTAAATGGTAAAATCCCCTTTATTTTTCAGTGTTTTAAGCGTGAAAAACCCAAAATCACATGTGACATGTGGAAATTGAGTATGTTAAAAACTCAATGGTTCAGTATTAGCGCACTTTTTCGTACACGAAAATTCGAGTGATGGGTCATTTTTCAATGAAATTTCATGTAGATTCCGAATCTGTAATGAAAAATGGGGGTTCTCATAGCGCCACTGTGGCGCATGATGATAACAATCCAATTTCACGATTGAATAGTTCTCAGAAAATGAATGGGAGTTACCCTTTAAAGTTTTTTGATGTCTTATAAAATAAAATAAACAGCTGGTTGAGAAGTGATCTACGCAGAACATCTACTAATACAGATATAAACCTTAGTGTAATAAATTGCAGCATGTTTTGTTATGTGTGTTCCAACAGCGGAAATCTTTTAAATTCGACGACTTACGTTACAATACGAATAATACTCTCAATTTAGTTGAATCTATGTTCAAATGTTAGGAACGTTGCGTGAAGCCCCATAACAGATTTTTAAAGATACTCAACGAACTCGGGGCTGCAACGAAGCAGTTGAATTGAATTTTGCTGACTGAAGTAGGTACCTAAAAATCTTACCTAATAGGTACCTACATGAAATGTAAAAAAAAATTAAACTTATCAGATGAATGAATACCTACGTGTTATATCAAATGCGGTAGCTACATATAACTTTTTTACTTTGTGAGTAGGAATAATAATCTTGATCCCTCATGATGTGTTCTTTAATTTACGGTTAGGTGAAGATAGTTATATGTTGTGTTTTGTTATTTTCTAGTCACTGTTATAATTATTTCGATTATTCATGATGTCATCAGTTTTTCAATATTCTATTAGTTTTATTGTACTAAATTTATTTATGAAATTATTATTACTCTTTTCGATGAAGTTGGTGAAATACTACTTTATGTTGTGTTGGATGGTATGTGCCAAACGGTTCTTTTTATTGAGTGCCAAATATTTGCTACAGAATGCGTCTTCATGCCTACCATTTGTAATTGGATGATGGTTTGGAAGGTTCATATCTTTATGGTTTGTAAAACAATAAATGCTCATTTTATGATTCCTTGAAAATCTAGAATTTGTTGATCAACGGAAGTTCCCTACTCACCAAAAAGTAACTGATTGGTTTAAAGTACAAATTTACTCTTTGTAACTGTATTTTTTCATCAGTAGATTTTCTATCTTGCTGTATAACAGCATGTAGCAATTAACACGACAAATATCTCGGAAGGTTTGCCATTTCATGACTACTGACTTCTCTTAACTTTACTCACTAGGATAGAATTCATGTGTCAGAAATGAGAGTAAGGAAGGGTCAGGGTACATGAGTAAAGAGAAAATTATTCAATTTAAATTTATGTGATCTATTATTTATTTATTATGATGTATTCATTTGTTACCAATATTAATTCGTCACATGGTGAAATGTTTCGGGTCTGTACCACAAGCGAGAAAAGTCTTCTCAAATGTAAACGGTTGAGCTGAAACAACAAGTAAGCATAGGAAAGACAAATTCAGTACCTCCCTATCTAATTATATCATTAGAAACATGTAAACTTAGTATTCGTTTATATTCCAGTCATTCGAGGGTTCTTATGTCGCACAGCAGAGCGACGACTCGGGATGGCAATAGGGCGAGCAAACAATTGCTAACCTCCCAAGTCGTTGGCGACTCGCGCTACGACCCAATAAGTCACGCTAAAGTGTCGAACACCATTTCGTCGTGTTCTTTCCTGGAGTTCAATTCATTTTCAATCCAATTTCGTACAACTTAGCCATTTTCATTTCATATCTGTATGTATATTTCACTTCAAATATTCTACATACTTACTATATTCTACCCTATCATTTGAGCCAGTGTCGGATCTTGCAGCAGCAATAGCCCGCCTCAGCGCTGAGGGTAGCACACACGACATGCATAATGGCGGCTCACCAGTAGCTGAATCAATTCAAATAAATTTAAATTAGTATTCCAAATCATTAATTCTGATTAATCGTTCTGGTGATTGAGACCCAAGGGCAGCTTGGAATTCCGTCAATCTAAATAGAGGGGGGGGATCTAAATTTTCAGAAAATTGAATGTCAAGGTTGTCGTGTTCATGACTGCAGATACCTTTTAAGATCAATTGGTAATGTCCTAAACATTTGACACAAATACATTAGACATTACATAGGTAGTGTAAGAGCATATATATACTCTTGATGCTTCAATAATTGTGCAGAAAAGTAGGTACAGACTACAAAGGTTAATAATTATTAAAAATAATATAGGTACCGCAATTGTCAAACAATATATTATTTTGGGCCATCACTTGCACAAGGTGATTATATTTATATAACTAGCTGTTCCGGCTCGCTTTGCTCGCTTCGCTCGCAAGGTGTGGCTGTGTACATGCGATGATCTTTTACCCTCCATTCAGGTGTATTACAATTGAAACATGTAGGGGATGTTACTCTCTTCGCTCGCACACGGTAGAACGGAAGGGTAGGTTTAACGTGTGTAGGGGATGTACTTATTTATGGTAGCTGGAATTAAAACCCCCTAGTCGTGGCCTTTCGTTTGAGCCCACACACGGATTTTCCAGTTTTTCTACCCCCCCACCCCTCACAACCACCCCTTACTGAGCAGAGGTTGCGCAATTTGATGTGGCCTATATTATGCGCTGGAAGTGGCTGGTCATGTTAAAAAAAGAATCGCGCAAATTGGTCAATCCGTTCAAAAGTCATGGAGGTACCCACATACAGACACTTTACTTTATTAATATAAAAGAAGAAGATCCTAAACGAGTATAATTCTCGTAGGTACTAAAGTAAATTTTGAATTACTGACATTAAAGGGACCTGTTTACCCATTTATATGGAAAATAGACCGATTCAGAATGTTGTGAGGTGTTGAACGCTAGTTGACAGTGGATTTGCGTTAGTATCGACTTAATTAATTAATAGGTTATTATTTATTTTCTGAATTATGGTGATATTCATGCTTACCTTTTGATCTCAGAATACCTAATGGGTTTGGCGCATCTTTACGAAGCGTTACTCTAAAATCCATTGGAATATCAGTAGCCCCTGGTGGCCAGTACTCCTGTAACGATAAACAACATGGAAAATGATGATTATCCTATAAAGACTCAGGAGAAAGCTGGTTAATTGTAGCAGACACACAATTTATAAAGATTCCGCTTGATATTACATAAATATAGAGCAGGAGTTCAAAATTCTGTGAAATCTGGGAGACGTATGTTACAGTAACTGAAAGTTCCAGTCATGCAGCATGTTCACATGAGCGAATTTTCGTAAATTATCGTACTATATTATGTTTTATTGTTTTAAAATTAAGGACTTTGAGGGAAAAGAAATTGTTAACTACCAATTTTATGGCGAAAAACTCGTTCTAAATAATATTCTGCGATTCAAAAAGAGATTTTGGATTTTTACCTTTTTTGGAGTTTTTATCGATTTTGTAGCACATTTTAATGATATTTAAGTAGGTATTTGTTCAGCATAATTTCGCACATAAATTTTTTAATGTTCTATTTTATAGTCAATAAACTTTATTTGAGCAATATTCTGCTAAAAAATATAATTTTAACTATTTATAGCAGTTTTTTGCTATTTTTAGTGATTTTTCAGCACTTTTTTTGAAATGAGACCAATTTAATGTGCTCACAAAATGCTGGCCAACGAACTCAACATTTCGTTTGGAAACATGATTTTTTGGTGCAAGAACGGAATTTTATCTCAATCCTAAGGAAAGTTACCGTCTGGAAGGATATATAAATATATATATATATATATATATATATATATATATATATATATATATATATATATATATATATATATATATATATTCAATCAATTTTTAAGGAAAAACAATTTCAATTGACTACATGAAACTAATTTTTTATATTTCGGCTTATGCCTTTTTCAAACTACGAGAAAAGAATTTTGATCAAAATTCTTTTCTCGTAGTTTGAAAAAGGCATAAGCCGAAATATAAAAAATTAGTTTCATGTTGTCAATTGTTGTTTTTCCTTAAAAATTGATTGAATATGTTTATGCTCTTGTAGAGCCATTTCATGCGGTTATATTATATATATATATATATATATATATATATATATATATATATATATATATATATATAATACTCGGCGCTTCGCGCCTCGCCGGGCGGCTTCGCCCCCCTGGACCCCCCGGATCGTTTCTTTTTTCTACTGCGTAGAAAACGAGGATAATTTGCTATGCAAATTTCGGGAGTTGTACGAGCAAAAAAAAAAATTTGACCAGTCAATAGGATTTGAACCCACAACCTTCGTCTCACGAGACAAATTTCGTCACGGACGTTACAATTCTTTCGTCACGGACGTTACAAAAAAAGTTGTTGGGGGTCGGGCTAAGAATTGCATAGCAATTAATAAAAGCAAAAATGCATATGCAAAAATGTTAAAAGAAAAAAAGCCCCGAGGAATTCATATTCTTTTTTAATCATCTAGCGAGACGCTAGTCTCGCATTCCCAAGCCTTCAAAAATCCTAGCTGTCGCCACTGCAATGAATGAGACGCGGCGAGATAAGTAACAAAGTAGAACTTCGGCTCAACATTAGCTTCCTCCCAACCTCACTCAGTCGGTTCAAACTTAATTTTCTTTACCTGGTTTTTTATTTATTTTATCTTATTTTTTTTAAAATTGTTTGTGTCACAATAATTGTAACATACTCGAATAACCAGTTAAGTTACAGAGTATTTGTCTTATAAATGATACATACAATAACTGATTGCTAATTAAAATGTTAAACTTTCACTTCACTAGACTCGAATTCCGGCACCTTTCATGGAGTTTATAAGTCTTTATAAGGATAAGGCATATCCTGGTAAGGTTATGCCTTCTGAGTTGCCTGGTGCCAAATATGTAACTTTGATTGATTCTATATAAGCCACAATAAGACGTCAAACTTGTTTTCCTCTTCTCATCTGATTTTTTGCCCACCCAGATCTCCTCAGCCGATTTGGATGACATTTGAAGCATACGCTACTTTTGAGCTGACAAATTGTCTTTTGAGGTTTCAAAGCTGCTGCGACCAAGTAATGTTGAATTGTTAGGGAGTGGGTAAATATGGAATTCTCCCCCATTCACCCTAGAATGTTGAAATTTGATAGTGAGACTCTCTGGGACATTAAGACGAATGAAATGATGGGCTATATCGTCATTAGCTGAGTTAGCTAAATTCTCTCTATTTCACTCTAGAAATGTTACATTTGTTAGCGAGCCTCTGTAGAACATTAACAGATGAACAAAATTTTGGTTTCCATCCTGATCAGCTATGAGAGCTGAATTCTCTCCTGTTTACTCCAGGAATTTGAAATTATTAAATTAAATTAATTTATTAAATTTGACACTGAGCTTCTCTCGGACTACAAAAGTTGAACGAAATGGCTGACTCCATTTTGGGCAGCCTGTATATTCCAACCTGATCCTCATAGACCACCAAAAATGTGTGATATCCCCCCAAAAAGACGCTCCGCGTACAAAAGATGCCAAGCCACAAAATGCACGATATCATCTAATTTAAGCCAAGCAAATAGTCGGATCGCCATCTCCTTCTTCAGCGGCTTGGCTGATTTTCGCCAATTACACAATAAACATCATTGCTGTTCTCCATGTGTGGTGGGAGAATATCTCCTTCGAACGGACTTCCCTGATTTTCATTTTATTTCTATATAAGGACCTGAACCCACAACCTCTGCATTGCCCACTATTGCTGTGCTCTATAACTTTAACACTTAGTATAGTTTTGGCGTGACAAGGATTTACCACAAACAGACAGACACGGAACGAAAATTGATCAGCAAGCTCTGTAGCGCAAAAGCTAGTGGACATTTTGATTTTTGAAGTCACAAAGTTTTTCTACTTCTCGCACCAACACCTTCGGTAGTGAGGAAGCAAAAAGTAACAACAAATCTTCGTAATTGCAAATTATTTTCAATCTGTAGAAGTTTACCGATGAACTGCAGCATAGAGTCGCCCCAGTTTTAGAGTCGCAGATTATATTTTCGGAGCTGAAATATCCCAAACCCATGACGAAGCCGCCTTCTATTTGTCCTATGTCAATCATCGGGTTAAGGCTCTCTCCAGCGTCTTCCAATATGTCAGCTCGTACTATCTGTAAAGAATGACGTAGACTTACTATCTATCTGATGTTGGGATATGTAGGTTCCAAAAATAAATAAGGGGAAAATTCGGCCCTACAAAGCATTTGGTTTATTATTTTCAACAATGAACCATGGTAATCGAGAGGTAATGAATTTATTCCTTAGTTTGTTCCTCACATGAAATACTCTTTCTATAATATAGAATTGATTTCTTTCGCTTCCCAATATACAGGGTGTCTCATCTAAACGGGCCCATCGGGAAATTACAGCCTTACGGTGCGAGCTATCGAAAAATTGAACTGGTACTTTTTTATAGTGTAAAGTCCGAGTTTTATTTTTCCGTGTTTTAGGGTCTCAAATCATTTATTGAAACTTACGGTTTCCTCTTGACCCCCCCTTTTTTATTGCTTTTTTCGATTTCAGGTTGAATTTGGAACAGAAAATGCCTCCATAAAATTTTCTTTTTGGGGCTTCGTTTCTGAGTTTATTCCACTTTTTACGAAATACAGAAAATCGCCGATTCCTTTTAGACATTACCAACACTTTCTCACTATTTTTATCTTCAATTTTTGAGATGTTCACCACACTTTTGAAATCAGCATTAAACTATCTATCATCAGACCCCAGCGTCCATAATCAACAATCACCATCAGGGGGATGACATTAGAGTTGAACCGCTTACGATTTAAAAAAAGTTTTCCAAATCGTCGTTAAAAAAAAACCCCTCAAACTGCTCAGTACACACAGGATCACTGTTCAGAATACAGTTTAAAAAATGTACCACAAGGAGACTGCCAGTCAGTTGTGTTGTGATAAATCGAAAATGCCACCTGCTCCTTCTGCAGCCTCTGCTCCTTCTCCTGCAAACTGTATTCAAGGGTCAAGAAAACAACAGCTTCTTGATACTTATTGTTCAGTCTATGATCTTCAGTCTATGATCTATTGTTCTATCTATGATCTTTATTATTTAAAGCACCTTACATTAGTCCAAAATACGGCGTCTCATACATTCTTCTAATAAATGAGTAATAGTACTGAACAGTTTGAGGGTTTTTTTTTTTTCAAACGACGATTTGGAAAACTTTTTTAAAATCGTAAGTGGTTCAAGTGTAATGTCATCCCCCTGATGGTGATTGTTGATTATGGACGCTGGGGTCTAATGATAGATAGTTTAATGCTGATTTCAAAAGTGTGGTGAACATATCAAAAATTGAAGATAAAAATAGTGATAAAGTGTTGGTAATGTCTAAAAGGAATCGGCGATTTTCTGTATTTCGCAAAAAGTGGAATAACTCAGAAACGAAGCCCCAAAAAGAAAATTTCAACGAGGCATTTTCTGTTCCAAATTCAACCTAGAATCGGAAAAAGCAATAAAAAAGGGGGGTCGAGGGGAAACCGTAAGTTTCAATCAATGATTTATCGGACTTCCGCATCGTGAAGCTGAGTTGAAATACTATAAAAAAGATCCAGTTCAATTTTTCGATAGCTAGCACCGTAAGGCTGTAATTTCCCGATGGGCCCGGTTAGATGGGACACCCTGTATAATAATGTGTTATATAAATTATCTCTCAACACCTCTAACGTCTGCAAACTCCCAGCTCTTGGAACCAGGCAATAATTGCACCCCATCAAATCAACAAACACTGACTCGACCTTAAGGCCGTATCACACTAGCATTTTTTCCGCATTTTTTTCTGCGTTTTTAACGCAAAAACGTGAAGAAGAAGAACTGCGTTTTTCCAAGGTCAGCTTTTTCGACCATTGCGCATCCTGGCGGAGCGTTTTTAAACTCACTTGGGAAAATTAGAACATGTTCTAATTTTTACCTTGACGCAAGAAAAATGCTAAACATAACCCTTGGGGAGGTTACAATTCAATGAAAAACCCCTAGGAGCCCTAACCTGACAGATGTAATAAAAACGCATTCCGCCAGAATGCGCTGTTTTTGCAGTTATTCCTCTTCAACATTCACTACTGAACTTGACTTACATGGCACAACAATAACTTTAATTCCCTGATAAACACAAATCTAAACACCATAACTATCCCTGAAGAGGCCTGCTAAGGCGAAAGTACTTGGATGTGATGGATTTCAATAAAACTACAATGAGTTACCGCCTATCTCAAGACTCATTCCCTCAAAGCCCCCCTACAATTTGAATATTAACATTTCAAATAAAATTTTTTGGTTTTTATACCGTAGCTACATGATATGGTGTGATCTCAGGTTGGATACCAGCTGCACCAATCGTGAGAGTAATCAGTTGAATTCTGGGAAAACCGCCACATTACTATTGATAAATCATTTGGGGGAAATAAAATCACTTGCTTGATATTGCCCCGTCAAGACATCCAATTCCACCTCCAACACAGCCGCTCCGTAAACCGGGTAATCCTTGGGATATTCCTCACTCGGCGAATACCTTGAAATAATTGTTAATAGTTTAGTATTTTAGACAAGCATAATGACTGGTGAACTGATAAATTTAGCTACATAAATTCATTTGATTCGTGAAAGTAGACAAATTTAGTTTTTATTCAGACCCTCGTTTTAAGGTGTGTTTCAGAAAATGTTTCTCCGATCTCAAAACTATTTACGTTTATTTCATTTTATTTATTTATTTCCATAGATCACAACTACGTGAGAGTAGAAAATACAATATTATTTTAAACAAAGAACAATATTACAAAAAAGTTTATATATAGATATACCAAAACAACAAAGCACAGTAGGACTATTAACAAAAATGGAGAACAAATCAATGGTTAAAAAATTCACTAAGGGAGTAAAACTCTGCCCACAAGAAACAATTTCACATTCTTCTTAAATGTAGAAAGCGAGCTACCCCCAATTTGGAAATCCCGGAATTTATTGTGAACTTTCTCAATTTGGTAAAGTGAGCTTTCTTGAAAAAGAGAGAGACTATGCTGAGGAAGCGGAAGAAGACCAACACTGCGGGCAGAGTGGTTGTGGTAAAATTTAAATTCCTCGAAATAGGCGGAGTATTTCCTGTAGAAAATCAAGCATTGCATCATGAATGCTGACGGTATTGTTAGTAAACCTGCATTTCTGAATTGTCCTCTACAAGAAGAAAATTGTTTTAGGCCTAGGGCAATGCGAATCGATCTTATTAGCGAATTTTTGAAGAAAATTAAGCTATTGCTCTCGCCTCAAAATTTGTAGAATGTGAATTTTTGAAAAAATTTTATGCAGAAATCCGTTTCAGGCTATTCTGAATCATATTCTGAAGTTTAACGCATTTTTTAATGTATGTATGTATGTGTCATTCCAGACGATAACTGTCCGTAGAATTGTGCTAGAAACTTCAAACAAATTTTAAAATGTTAAGGACACAAAACGAAAGTTCAAGTTCGTTGGCCAGCATGATCGGATTACATCTTCGGGTTGAAATTTTCAAAAATGTAGTCAAAAATTTCAAAATAGCCTGTTGTTTGCGGTTTGTTGTGCGAAATAATTTTTTTCAGCATACTAACATGTGGTATATTCGGAATCAGCGTAAAATTTCCTATAAGAATATGTATCAAGTTTTCAAAAATTTCAAAGTTGAAAAATCAGTCAAAAATCGAAATAATGCCGTTCGCTAGTTGTAAAAAGTCGGTAATATTTGCATGAAACATTGTCCAAATTCAGATTGAACTACTCTCATGGAAGTATAAATGTATAACCAATCCTAGAACCATACTGTTTAAAACGTAAGTACCTAGTGAGTGATGTTTAAAAAAAAAAGTAATCACAACTGATGAGTTTACTCTGTGAAATATTCCGTCCTCCGATTCTCTCGGTCGCTCTCTTTAATATTTTACGCTCAACTGTTTTAGGACTTGATGTAGCTTTAATACTGACTGTGGCTTATAAAATATCAGCCATGTAAAAAGCATTCAGTACGATACCTTTTGAAGCAATCGTTTTCAGTTTCCGTAAACAATAGCAGCAACTGCCAAGCTGTTTACAAACCGCTGATACATGATCATCAAATTTCATATTGCAGTCGATCTGCATACCAAGAAACCTTGTGACGGAAACCACCGCAATGCTCATGTCATCCAGCTGCAATGAAGCTGGGGGATTCAAATGAGAGCGTAGAGAACGGAAGAACATGCATTGAGTTTTAGCATCATTAAGGGACAAACCATTCATACTTAACCATTCTCGAATTCTACGAAGGACTATGAGGCAAGAATCAATTGCTTCAGAAATAGTATTTTTGACTATAACCACATTTGTGTCGTCAGCGTATTCCACGATTCTTATACTAGGGTCAGAGGTGGACACAAATTCAGGAAAGTTATTTGCAAATAATAGGAATGCCAATGGTCCAAAAGTTTTGTGAGTATAATAGTTGTTCATAGTGAAAGGGGTTCGTCATTGTTTTAGAAAATCCCCGGAACATATCTTTTCTTTGAAAATCTTACGTCGGACAGAGCATAATCATTTATGTTGTAGTTCCACGGGGATCACCGCACTGACTACATCGAGGGCTATTTCGTTCAATAATAATGTATATATATCGACAGTCGAGGACAACTCGAGGACAACCGTTATGAAATCCCCAATCAAAGACATATCCATGTAACATGGTATCTGCTTGTAAAGCGGATAGTGGAATTTAACTAACAAATCAACATTTCGTTACCAAGGCTTTATATTGTCATGAGCTTTCACCCAAACAAAGTATACAGATATGTATTACCTTTTCAATTTTATAAAAATAGTGAGGATTTCGGCGATTCAAGAATTTGAGACGTTGAAAAGTCAACATTGTTTTCTGACGGATGGTAAAAAAAGACGAAATATTTGGATATTTTTTCCATTAAGCATTACAGTGGATCTTATCTGATTAGCTCGAAAAGAGGAAGGATTTTTAAATGGACAAACCATATCATTTCCAACATTTTCTGTAAACTATAAAGTATTTATGAAATTTTGAAGGAAAGCTTTTCATAATATATCAAACTTACGTATGGATTGCCATTAAAGATAAACCGTCTAAATTAGCTGCTCTGACTAATTCTACCCAATTAGTGAGCGTCATTTTCTGTTTTAGAGGCTCGAATCGTTTTTTCAATTCTTCACAGCAGCTCAGAACAGCCTGGAAATTGTCAATCAAAGCCAGTTGAAGAGAAAGCTCGAGTGGGTGGCATCTGATACAAATAAGTATAAATTTTACTTCATAACTATTTACAGTGCTGGTGCGATGGATCCTAAGTAGGAGGTTCACATGTAAGTAGGTACTTATAGTAAAACTCACGGAACAAACTGAATCAGATGTAATGCTACTGCCTGATGGAAAATTACCGGGACATGTTATCCCTCTTGATGGCATTACGTTAACCATCTCCATGTCAATTCCAAGAGCATATGCGCAGACTTGCGCTGCCTGCGAGTTAAAAAACTGTATTTTAGAAAAGTTACATTAATTAGAAACTTTACTGTAGGTATAATTAGAAACGTTACATGGATCAAATTTGGACTGCAATAATATCAAAGACAGACAGATACGCCAAAAGTATTAGCATGGAACATGCTTTAGCCATCATCTAACTGGCCAAAAGTGTCACGTTTTTATGTCACGAAAAACTGTCACACAAATTTTCTTATGAGTTACACGTAAGCCGTTGGTAGGGAAATGGAACTTCCGCAGTGTTCATCGCACAGAAATCGTTCACCATTCGTTGGAAAGCTCTCATTTTACTGAAGATATTTATGTTGTAGTTTTATATTTACTTACATGGTATTAATCCAATAATGTGATGTTATAAATGGTTAGTACCAAACCAAAATTATTGTGCCGCTTGTAAGCCTTGTTTTGTTGTCACTTGGTTGAGGTGGTAATCTTGGTAATAGTTGTGCCACTTGGTGGCAGGCTAATTGTGCGCATTATAGTCCATAGATAGGAAAATGCGACCCTGAATTAGCGGGAAGAAACGAAAATGTGACCACGAATTAGCGGGAAGAAAGCATGTTCCATGTTGTAGCATTCTAGCCACAGGCTCAAACCGGAAAGCACCGTCTCCCTTTTTTAAAGTTATGAAATACTAAATTAAAGTGGAAATTTTGATTTTAGAGGACAAAATAAGAGTAAATCACTTTGATAGTGAAGAATTATTAATATAGAGGGGACAATAGAAAATCAAGGAATTCTGATTGGCTGATGTACGAGTTAGGTACCTAGTATTTTAATTCAAAGGGGGATTTTCACGATAATGTGGGGAACCTTGGCGCTTTGTTTCGAAATGACCCAGAAAAACAGCGGAAATTAGCGATAAAATTGATACAGTAATAATCTAAGTAGTTAATAACTCAAAACCATGCTCTTGCTACCCTACAAGAAAGTCCCAAAGTATATTCTTATTTGACTGATTTAAAAAAAATTTTTTTTATATTATTGTTAAATAAACTAATACATATTTAAATATTAAATACGTTTATTTTTGAACCTTGGTGTTGATGCCTTGTCCCATTTCAATTCCGCCTGTGGTGATGGTTACTGTACCGTCACCGGGAAATACTGAGACAGAACCGTAGTACGAAGGTGCGAAACAGATCATGAACTTTACAGGAACGAGGGCTATGCCTCGTTTTTTCCACCGATTTTCCTTGAAACAATAAAATAAGTTGTTCCTATTAATGAATAACCATTAATGATATTTGTTATACTGTTAATTGAGTAACTACGTAAGTACCTACCTAAGTAGTTGCTTTCTGATATTTGCTATGAGGTGAGAGACCTACCCTACAATTTTAACGGTAGGAAGCTAATTGAAGGGGAATCTTTGTATCACCAAGCTCACGCTCTGTTTTTATTCAAATAGCTCAGTATCCTCACAATAGTCGACCTCTACTCACTGGTTACCCTGATATATGTATTCTTAATGGATTATGATTACAAAGCACAATATGATTAGGCATTTCTTTGTGAGGGTGCTCGTTTTAGAAAACGAAATTGAAGTACAGAAGATAAACTCAAAATTACAAGTTGCAGATATTTCGATGAAACCCCTTCATCAACCCTGTCATTCTGAGTTGGCAAAGAAAATGGGACTATCGAAAATAATCAGCGAGGGAGGGTGTTGAAGTTTCTCCGCTAATTATTTTGTTCATCATGTGAGTTGTTTAATTACATAGTTTCCTGATCAATAAAGCATTCACGATTTGGAAAAACTCTGAACGAGTGTTTTTTTTTTTTTTTAACTAAATTAATTCTCTAGAGGGTTCTAGGTTTTTATAAACTTGGGAGTTCATTCTTATAAACCAGCCCCTATGCCTATATGATAATCAATAATTCATTAAGTTGATGTTTTACATTAGTATACACATAATTACAGTTATTAATTGACGCTGTATTTAAAGAACAAGGTATTTTAAATTTAAAAGACCTTAGAAGACCATTACATAAGATGCATATTATGTACTATACTTGCAGCATGTATATGTACATTGCTATATATTTTTGTATGATAAGTAAAAGAAGGAAAATTGTACTTCGTTGAAAGCTTGGATTGCCTCAAGTCTTGAAGAATATTCAGAGGATTCCTTGATGGATGTTACGATTTCCTGAATGGCGGTTAGATCTTCATTTAGTGTGTTCGCCAGTCTCACGTCAACCGGATCCTTCCCAGTAACCTCGGCGATGTGGTCCATGATGTGCTCTATTGAAGCCGTTCCTTCCAAAGTTCCTTAATACATTAAAAAAAGTATTTTTGTCATGTTAAAAAGTATTTGCTAATCCATTTGAAATGGGTACATAGGTAATTATCTGTACTTAGAGAATGTGGGTATGTGATGTTTATCGCTCCACTTTTAGAAAGAAGTTCCAGGAAATTAATAACACTATTAGTACAACTAGATTTTTTGTTCTGGTTAAGGAGGATAATTTTTCTACCCGTTATGAAGAAATAGAGTGGATTAGGACCTTCCTATAAAAAAATATTTGTTTTTAAGGCGAGGAGCTAGTTTACTCTAATCAGGAGACCTAAATTGTTGGTAACACGGTCTAATCTTTCTGCATGCTTTGAGTGCGAACGTTGATTTTCCTATATGACGTTAACACTTGGTTTAAACTTGAAAAATGCGTTCAACCAACCTAACGTTCATCGCATCGTTATCGTTCAACGCATCGTTAACAACGCGCGCAAGTTCTATACTTAACGATAACAAGCTGTCGATCACCTCGCTATTTAATTGGCGTCGTCGGGTAACTTCATTACAAATGGTACATGGCCTTGTTGTGGTACGATCGTTTTTCTTTTACTGGGGACCATCGACAGCCTAAAACGTACAATCTCTGAATATTTCATTGAAATTGGATGGAAACTGAAGAATTCAAGCTTTTCACAAGAATTTCACGTTCGCAACGCAATCACTAATTATACAATCGTGTTCAATTGATATGGGATGATAAACCTTCATCTCCCAACTATACATCAAATTTGAGCGAAATCGGGCGACTGGGCCGTGGGAAAATGATGCTTGATGGATTATACATTTGTGCATGCGCAGTGTTAAGTCTTGATTTGTGATGGATCTCATAGGTGCCTATCTATAACCTAAACCGCGCATTCTCTGAAAATTTTATCAAAATCGGATGAAAATAGTAGAATTTAAGCTTGCTAAACGGATTTACGGACACAGAAATTAACGGACAGAAAGACAAGATCGAAAGAAAAGTTGTTCAGAATGGTCTAAAACGTAAAATGCGAGTGAAAAATTTTGATTTTGGAGAAAAAAGTTCTATCTCCCAAGTGAATATCCCTTATTTTATTGCCAATTAGCGATATTTTTAAATTCCTCTTCTATCTAGGCTTAACAAATGACCTGTCTTAGAGCCATGGTTGCCCCTAATTACGGAAGTCATACAAGTCTCCTTACTTAAGCTCTATCTCCATTCAAAATGCATTTCCTTCGCATCAACGAGAATCAACACGAAAGACTTGTTTGGGATGGAGAATTTAGAAGTCCCATAGTTGGTATTGGTAGGTACAACGTCTTAAAACGTTTGTACCTATATATTTATGAACACAGGTATTTCAACAAAATTCTTACCTGGACCTCTTGCGTACGTTCTGATATTATCGGTTTTAACTGCATACACGTTCACCGTCCAAGTCTTGAAATCATAGCAGTTTTGAAAGCCTCTCATAGCCTCATCTTCCAAAGGATCGTTCAACGACACTCCATAATCTTCATATAAATCTGCCGTCAACTTTTGAATAACTCCATTTTCATCAACGCTCACCTATAATTGAAAACTATCGTTTATTTTTCGTCAAATTCAAGTACCTAAATATATTAGAATCATGAATCATAATATTTCGAAAAATGTATGCGGAGGTGACGGTTATTTGCTGTTATATGTGCGGTTAGTTATAAACTGAAATTTCCAGTACTACTGATGTGGGCCTTCCTGAGCGATTTTGGCTCTCTAGATCGCCTTAATTCCTTAGGTACTACCACATTAACAACTTCCAATATTTACCTACATCAAATTTCATCCGTGGAAATCCCTAATTTAAGATTCATAACAGAATTAAATTATTCCTGCCATGGTCCAGTCATAAAAATGAAACTATTAAGTAACCCGAAATCCCGATTCACCACACCCTTTGTTCATTATATATTGTAAACAGTACGTTTTAGCGTGGAACACGCTTTTACCGGTACCTAAAACGGAAAAAAAGTCACAAAATATGGTCACGATAAAACGAGACTAAATAGTGGTGGATCTAATTTCCTTGCTATCTAACCTATGATGCTGAAATTTGAAACGGAAAACCCTTGGTACGTCTAAAGACGAAACATGCAGCCCCCCCCCCCCCCCAGATCAGCAGAGCGGGATCTGGAGCTAAGAAGTTAGCTATTCAACTTATGAAGCTGACATTTGGAAAGGAGACCCCTTGGGGCGTCTTGAAACAAATCGTTAAGTCTGAAGCTCCTTAAATCAGCTGAGTGAGCTCCGGAGTTAATTTCTTCGTTATTCAACCTACGTAGCTAAAATTCGTTATTCAACCTACGTAGCTAAATAACTAAAACTTTGTCACTTTACGTTTAAAGGTGCGTAGAATCCAAATTTGAAATGTCCGTCCGCCGTTCGCCGTACTGGCCATAAAAGGCCTAAGAATTGACTTAAAAACCCCGTTCTTTTGCACATAGACTCCATTTGGGGTCTAGTTGGTCCTAACCATCCCTATCGCTTTACTCGCATAGATGCTATGGGCCGAAAACGGGCGAAAAAGTGTCTTTTTCGAGGCTTTGAGTGTTAGACTGACGTGTTTAAACTCCAACCTGCTCAACCACAACTGCGCAAGCTAATATTCCACGGTTAGGATAACCATGGGCAGTAGGACTTCGCAACAGAACACTTTAGGACCAGATCATGCTCGACCACAACTGCACGACCTAATAATTATTATTCTCATGTTAGGACAAAATTCACTCATCTCAAAATGCACGACTTTCAAATGAATGTTGATGGAAAAAAATGAGTGATATGATAGTGTAAGCGTAATAGGGCGGTAAACCTCCGGTTGTGAGGTAACGAGACCTAGGGAGTACCTCCAGGGTGGCGTGGAAAACTTCCGACACTTGTATTGCTTTCGAATTTCATGTTCCTTCGAGGCATAAATATACGTTTTTTTCTAGGTCATTTTTGTGTGTAAATACCAATGCGTTGCCTACGTATATTTAATAAAAAATCCTCTCGACTTTTCGTACTTACTTAGATAATGATATTATTAAGGCAATGATTATTTGAATAGATAGGAGCTCAAATCGAGAAATATAAACATACGTATATAATTATAGAAGTATAGGTTGTGGCAACTCGAAATAGGACACGCCAGGGAGTCTGGACGGGCCTTATGACCTACGCAAGCCAACTAAAACTACGATCATACTCAATTGAAAAAATAATAAACCTTTGTGAAATAATTTGCAGCGTTTTTATTTATATCAATAGTTAAGGGTTGGGGTGGGTTTGGGTTGGGGTTTAACATGTTGTTGAAGGTAGGGGAAGGGGGGGTTAATTTTAATTTTAAAATTAATAAAATACGCAAAATCTGCAAAATATGGGAGCAAGCATTTATCATTATTAAAATAATGATAAGTGCTTGCTCCCATATTTTGTGATCTTGCGTATTTTATTAATTTTAAAATTAAAATTAAACCCCCCCTACCTTCAACAACATGTTAAAAGGTACAGCAGCAACCAGTATACAACAGAAACCATTGATATAACTCCTGTATATATGTATAACCATTGATATAAACCTTTGATATAACCCCTAATCATTGATATAAATAAAAAGACTTATACAGGGTGGATGGAGATCAGTGTGAAATTTTTTTTTGGGTAAAACTACATCGAAAATGGAGTAGAATGCCGCCAGAGTGGGGGTCCTATCTCAGTCCATTGGATAGTTATGATTTTTTTAGTGTTTTCACGGTCAACTCCGACCTCAAGTCATGAAATCGAGTTTTCTGGAACACTGAAGCGTCCATTTTAATTTTATTATACATTTTCGGATTCAGCATTAAATTTCCTATAAGATAAACATAATTTCAACCTTATAAAATTTCGATAACTCTGTTCACAATCGCAGTGAGAGGGAAAATTTGAAAAATTTGAAATTTTTCGATAAAATTCGAAACAGAGCCGACGTTCCAAAAATAGGCCAAGAAGTTGTCAAATCTAATAAAAACTTCCTCATTTCATGAGCTTTCCAACGGTATACTCAATTTCAGGATTACGACATTTTTTCTTTGAGAAATTAAGTTTCAAATACAAAAAACCTAGGTGGGGGCGTCAATCTTGGTAGGGGAGGGGGTGCAAGGAGTTAACTCACGTTCTCATTTCCTCCAGCTCCTGGACGTTGACCTTTACGAATAAACACTGATCTGGCTACACTTGTTTAAACAGCAATGAATACATTTCGCCGTTTTGGGGACAGTTGACGTTTGACCATGGCTGAGTTTAGTGTTCGGGAGTACGCAGAAATGCATTATGTCTACGGCTTGTGTAACGGAAACGCACTTGCAGCGCAAAGGGAGTACCGAACTCGATACCCAGATAGGCGTTGTCCCAGTCACGCAGTGTTCACGAGGCTGCACCAGCGTTTATTAAACACAGGCTCAGTAATGCGATCGCGAAGGGAAGATGCATCAACCGTTGCTGACGTTGGTGTTGAAGAATTTATTCTTGATCGTGTTTTGGGTGACCCCACTATCAGCGCTCGAGAAATAGCTGCGGAGATAGGTGCTTCTCATTGGTATGTACTTAGGGTTCTACATAAAGAAAACTACCACCCGTATCATTTTACTCAAGTGCAAGCTTTAGAAGAGACCGATTTCGCCCTACGTGAAGAATTTTGCAGGTGGATCCTCGAGAGGGACATTGTGGAATACCACGCTCTCAGGAATATTCTGTGGACTGATGAGTCTCTTTTTACTAGAGAGGGGGTATTCAACACCCATAATATGCATGTCTGGTCTTCACAAAATCCACATGCATCTCGAGAATCCTCATTTCAACGACGTTTCTCTGTTAACGTGTGGGCTGCTGTAGTCGGGGATAAACTGATAGGACCTCATTTTCTCCCACGAAACTTGAATGGAGTGACTTATTTGGAGTTCCTCCAAAACGATTTACCGATCCTGTTGCAAGATCTTCAACCTCAAACTCTTCAACAATTGATTTACCAACAAGATGGGGCCCCACCGCATTATTCTACGGCAGTGAGAACATGGCTATCAGAACGGTTTTCCACATGGATAGGGCGAGGTGGTACCATTGCGTGGCCGCCGAGGTCCCCTGATCTCAACCCCATGAACTTCTTCGTTTGGGGATTTTTGAAACAAGAAGTCTACAAAACGCAGGTGAACACTGAAGAAGAGTTGAAGGGAAACATTGTAGCAGCAGCTCAAAAACTTCAGGAGAAGTTAACACTCTCAGTTACTGTGGGAGCTATTCGAAAACGAGCTAGGTTATGCATTCGTAACAGGGGACGTCAGTTCGAACAAATGTTAACCTAAATTCATTTTTGTTTGTTGTAATTTGCAGGTTTTTTAACAGAAAATAAGAATAAAGAAACAGAAAGAAATGAGAACGTGAGTTAACTCCTTGCACCCCCTTCCCTACCAAGATTGACGCCCCCACCTTGGTTTTTTGTATTTGAAACTTAATTTCTCAAAGAAAAAATGTCGTAATCCTGAAATTGAGTATACCGTTGGAAAGCTCATGAAATGAGGAAGTTTTTATTAGATTTGACAACTTCTTGGCCTATTTTTGGAACGTCGGCTCTGTTTCGAATTTTATCGAAAAATTTCAAATTTTTCAAATTTTCCCTCTCACTGCGATTGTGAACAGAGTTATCGAAATTTTATAAGGTTGAAATTATGTTTATCTTATAGGAAATTTAATGCTGAATCCGAAAATGTATAATAAAATTAAAATGGACGCTTCAGTGTTCCAGAAAACTCGATTTCATGACTTGAGGTCGGAGTTGACCGTGAAAACACTAAAAAAATCATAACTATCCAATGGACTGAGATAGGACCCCCACTCTGGCGGCATTCTACTCCATTTTCGATGTAGTTTTACCCAAAAAAAATTTTCACACTGATCTCCATCCACCCTGTATAGAGCTCTGACGAGGCCAATTAAGGCGAAAGCGCTAAGCTAATAAACTAATACGAAAAGCTGATCTCTTTCTCACCCTCAACAACCCTAGGATGTATTCCTCAAAGCCCACTACCCCACATAGAAGCTAAAATTTGGAATGGAGAACCCTTGGGACTTCTAGAAACGAATCATAAAGTCTAGAGCCCCCCAGATCAGTGAGCTAAGTGAGATCCGGAGCTAAGTTCTTTGAAAGTCAACCTCTGAAGCTTAAATTTGGAATGAAGCATGTTCCACGTTCGTCCAATGTGAAAGGCTCAAGGTGAATGTAAAAATGAGGCACCTAGCGACGAGTTTTATTTAGATGCATGATATCACGGATGATGCAGTCATACGAGACTACGGATACTCGATTGGGACCATTCTCTTCCTCATTTATGTTAACGGATTCGAAGCAATCCAACATAATATCGCACGATAATTTACTAAAATTCGTTCATACGATCATGCTGCACGACTGGAACTTTAACTATCCTACAGGTCACCGCAGAATAATTAATAGATGAACATTTAATTGATTTATCCTAAGAATTTTAATAATTATTTACGATTAAATGATCAATATTATGGGTTTCTATAAATTATTATTAACACTCCTATTTTCGTAATTTTCAAATGTATGGCTATGTATTATTATTATGGTTAAGTGGTAGATAATGAGGGTTTATAAAATTTCAGTTGCCAAACATGCGTTTCCAATCGATTCCGCTAATCACACCAAGCTATGAATTTCAACCATATACTAAAGTCTGAATGCATTAGAGTGGAATCTCTCCAAACTGGTGTACAAAGGGGAAGCTCCAGAAACAATTTTCGGCCCAATGCAACAGACATTGGATAATTTAAAGTATTATAGGGTAATTTGAGGTAAACGAGAGCTTGAATCTACCCGGAATGACGAGTACTAGTACGTTGGACTCAATACTTAGCAAATGCTGATTTTGGCTCCCAAGTTGCTGAAAGATTGCTTTTTGAATAGCTCACCTGATATTTTGTCAATGCTGGGCAACGTTTCCCCATCCACTTCATGTTTGTAGCAAAATCAAGAACCATGCGAACTGGTACATTCAATTTATGCGCCGCGAGACAGCAAGCCGCAGCCAATTGGGGCATGCGGGTCATTTTAGATCCGAATCCTCCTCCAATTCTTTTGACTTCCACCTCAATCCTAAAGATTCAATATACATATCAATAGGTTATAATAAGAAACTATAATTGGGTTTTAATTAGAAATTAGGACATTTTCTTTTGAAATTTGGTTTAATGTACAATCGAATAAATTAACCATTTGTTATGAATAGTCAATGTGTTCGGTAATGAACTAATATTCAAGTGGAACGTCTTATCATAAGTTATGTTTTCCCAGTATACGCTGTAGCACTTTAGACATTAGACTTTTATTGCTTCCGTGTCTACCAATAGGTAGAAGAGCATTGTTTTCACTTTCGGGAGAAACAACATTTTTAGTACCGTCAAGTGGGGTGACTTGGTACAACTTCGGACTTCAACAAGTTGTAAATATGTCAAAAATAAACAATAAAGTGATAACTTTTGTTTTGAAACATGTTACGCTACTTCTTCTACAGAACCCACCTTTTGAAATCGTTTTATTTGCACCCTTTGTATTTTTAAATTTTTTTAAAGTGCTAATTTCCAAGTCACCCCGTGGGTGGGGTGACTTGGAAATCTCATTCCAAACGCCTCAGTTTTCATTTGAACATACTCCAGGGGCGTCTTGGAACTCTGTTATGATTTTTTAAAAAGGTTGTAACAGAAATTCCATTAAAAAAAAACTATTTTATTATAAAATCACAAAAACCATCAATTATCACAGAAGTTGGATAAAAAAAGTCAGACTTCATTAAATTCACGTATTTTACACCTTTCACATCCAAATATTGCCGCATAACCCCTCTGACGTGCATAGATGTTAATGGAAAACCCCACTCACATGCGATATCCAAATTTTTGCAGATGTAATTCTCTTCTTTTATTGATAAAATTTCATTGGCACCCATGTTTTATGGGGTTCAAATTACGCACTTTGCGTGATAGTGTGGATACAGCTATCCCATACAATCTACTTGCATGTCTTAGCTTCATGTTCTTCTTTTTTATATCAGAAACTGCCTTTTAAAGTGTTGCTTGGTCATAATCCATATACTTCCTCCCCCCCCCCCCCCCCCCACCACTTTCTTTTTGTATGTCCTCATAATAACTGAAAACATTTTTTTTTTAACCAATTAGTTACCTACGACTGCACAAAATGCACTATATGGCTGAAAAATAATGAATCAGAATGTTGGGGTAACTTGGATCGGGGTTTCCAAGTCACCCCGACATATGGAGTTTTTTGTTTACAAAATTATGAAAAAACTACCATGTACGAAGTATGGAAGTATGTATCCACAGTAATCTGCCCTGAGAGTCTCGTCACCCTCGGAGTGACGTTTAGTAACAAACAAACCTACGTTTGTTGTGCTTCAAAAGTGCGGATATTACAATACAACATTCATAATTTAAAAAATCCTAGAAATACATACTTTTATGAGCCCAACTTCATGCCACAAAATAGCCAAGAAACAGACAAAGAGAACCCGACCTTAAACAGCTGATAAATATTTATTCAGGACTGCGAACACACCAACAAAAAAATTTCGCCCAACTGATCCAAGTCACCCCACTTGACGGTAACTAAAATCAAAATTTCCACTCGCATTTTACGTTTTAGAACATTCTGAACAACTTTGCTTGTGTCTGTGTTCACAAAACCTTGTAACAAGCTCATTTTCCACAGTTTTCAACAGTTTTGGATGAATTCTCAGAGAATGTGCGGGCTAGTGTGTAGACGGTCCCCTATGTAACAGAGTTACCGTCATCGAGGTTCCGTCAGGGTCTCAGAGATAGCGCTGTCGTCGTCCCGTTGGTGAACAACGGGCGTCGCCGCTCATACTCGTGTTTTCTAGAAGCTGAGTTTGGCGTTGGATGGGCGATCCAGATCCCTGGAAAACCACAATCTACTCCGAACATGGCTCATTACAAGCTTTTAGTAGGAGTGGTATCTCTCTGACGGGATACTGTTAATCTCCTCTACCTTTTTATCAAGGATTTAGGCCCCCATTGCACCTCTGGGGGGAGGGGGCTACCTAAGATCCATGATACCTATTAGTTTCATAGTTCCTGACTCAATATGCACGCGCAAACGTAAATTCTCCCAAGCATAATTTTCTGACGCTCTAGTCGTCCGATCACGCTCAAATTTGAATGATAGTTGGGGGATGACGATTTTATCATCCCATATCAATTTCAACATGATTGTACAATTAATAGCTACTGCGCATGCGCCAATGTGAAATCCTTGTAACAAGGTTACTTTCCACAGTTTTTATCTGATTTGGATGAAATTTTCAGAATGTGCGGGTTACGGTGTAGACCAGCCTTACTCAAACTTTTTGTCTCAGGGCCACATCTGTGTGTTCCGTAGTTGAAGCGGGCCACAGTTCACAAAGCAGGTATTACAAATCTTTGTAATACGAATACCTTAGTCAAGGTACAATAGAACTGTAAAATACATTTAAAAAAAGAAGTATATTTGCAAAATCAATATTACAAAAATCATAGTAATACAAAATTAATGTGATTTTTGATATTGTGACAGGCTTTTAACTATGTGAGACAGATCAGTGTCTCCGCTTTTAACGTGGGTTATCTTTGGTATTATTTCGTCAAAAATGAATTGAGTCAGTTCGGTAAGTTAAAATAGGAGTGAAACAGAACCGAAAACAGAAGAATTATAAAATGACTAAATAGAGGAGGAAACGGGTATAGGTAGGTAAATTTCATTCTATCGGACAAAAAGTGACCCTAGCTTATGAGGGCCACACTGAAAAGCTTGGTGGGCCGCTTGCGGCCCGCGGGCCGCAGGTTGAGTATGGCTGGTGTAGACGGTCCCTATCAGCTTCATCGTTCTTGACTCAATAGTTCAATCTGCGCTTGCGCAAACGTTAATTATACCAAGCGTAATTTTCTCAAGTCTTCCGATTTCGCTCAAATTTGGATGATAGTTGGGGGATGAAGACTTTATCACCCCATATCAATTTCAACATGATTATGTCATTAATAGCTACTGCACATGTGCCATTGTTGCCAGATGAATAATCCACGCTGCGCACGGGCAAACGTAAATTACATTGATTTTTACGTTTCTTAATTGACCAATTACCACGCTTCACGCTACTTTTTGATTTACTGTTTTCCGCTATGGAATTTTTCAACACCATTCAAAACTTTTCAATGATCTATACGTTCATGATACATGAACGAGGAAGCTATGTGCCACACCCAAATTGGCAGACGTTTTGTACACTGTTTAGGCCTACTTGGGACCCATAACTATCCAGTACAAAATAAATGACTAAATATACAAACGGAAATAATGAATGAATAATAGAAAACTAATGAAAAGATTATAATAATACCGAATAATACCTAAAATAATGGCAAATAAACTGGAAAGAAAGGGAAACGAACGACAAATAGATAGAAGGAATAATTGTTCTTGAAAAACCTAAGTGCAGCCTCTCCAAAGGAGCCAACTGAGCGCAGGCCATGGGCGGAAGATGGCAAGGAATTCCCATACTCGCCCCCAGGACCTCATAATTACCTATTCCTTCTTTTAGTTAATGTCGATTGCTTGGTTATCTGCAACACGCTTCAGAACTTGCTTTCTTCTTTACCATAACATGGTGTACTCCAGGGATTGATTTTTCAAATAATTCCCAAGAATGGTTCTTTTTGGAAATGTTTCAAGAAACGCATTAGAAATAGAAAGTTTTTGTACTTCCGTATTAATTTTCTCGTATACGAAAATGGCCTTTCCGAAACGAGAAGAGGTTTTCGTTACGTGGAAACGCTTTTCGGAACGGGCTTTACTCGTGCTCAGCTTTTTCCGAATCGTAATTACGAGACGACAACTTGACCTTTCTCAAGGGTAACACTAGAATAACTTAGCAATTATCATGCAGTTGGCATGGGCACGCACACCCGACAAAATCGCCTGACTTTTCCCCGTGCCGTCTTTTGTTGTTGGTTTAACCTTTTTATTTGACTGTCTTTCGTATTTTTTCCCCGCACCTCAACCAGAAGGAAGAGTCTATTGCACACAAACTTAAAAAATTGTGTCCAAAACTGTCTTTAAAAGCTCACGATTTTTCAAACCCAAAAACTGGGCTTCTGCAAAAGATTTAACATTTTGGCCGTGCTCAAAGGTTTAACATTAAACTAGTTACCGTAAAACAGAGAGGTCTACGAGTGTTACTTAATAGGTACTATTTGATTCAGCATTGAAATTACGCAGAAATTCACTGCAGAATCAACATTTCACGGGAGTCAGTTTGCATGAACTGTATTACCATTGGAAAACTCATTTTCGGACTGGTAAACAACTCGCCTTTATCATGTCCTTAATGTTGTTACAGTGAAATTTGAATGAGTCATGACCCAAGCATTAAGTCATAAGGTCGAACATACAAAACAAATTTAAAAAGTAAAAATAAAAAAATACACCCAAAAAGCGGTTTTTGAATATGTTCGTAGATTTTTTAGAATTTTTCAAGAGGAACTTTTTGCTAGAAAACACTTGGTCCCTCGAGTAAGTATTTAATTCGTAACCATATTTCTGTACCAGCAAAACCTGATTTACTTACGTGTTTTCAGAAACGTTCAAACTTTGCGCGACTGCTGACTGAACAGACTGAATCCATTGAGATGTTGGATAGACTTTTAATCCGAAATCAGTGGGAACTGCCAAACACGCTGGTAATTCCATGGTGTAGTGATACTGACATCCGAACTCTAACTCACCTTCTAACTCGTATTTGATGTTTTCTGAAATGTTGGTTAAACGATAATAAATGAAACCAATTTAATGTACTGGGCATTCCAAATCTATATGTATCGGAACGATGATTGCATCGGTCCTTTTCCGCTTTTTTGTACGAATTAAGTCACCTTTTGTTTCAGTGGCCACTAATTCATTTTGAACGATTATCCTAGACGAGTCTTTTGTGAGGAGGACATCCTGTATTTTCAACAACGGTTCTTCTTTTTCTGCGTATGTTATAACAACCCTTCTCGCTGCTCTCGTCGTAGAGTCCGAAGTTTTGCCCACCAGTATGCCAACTGGTTGGCCTGAGTACAGAACCTTACCAGAGCAAAATATCTGCAAATAAACAAGACGTGCAGTATTATGAGTAAAACTGTTTCTTCACAGTGTTTTTAATCGATTTTCTCCTCTGAAATTCGTGCTATTTTCTGCACAGTTTGAACACAAATACTTCTACGACAAAATGTATGTTTAATAACATTCACCTAGAAAAGTTTATTTTAGGATTCTTGGTACCTACATTGCTGGATTTTAATTTTCTCGAAAACTTCGTCAAACGAATGTTTGGAGTATTTATGAGTTTTGAAAATAAGATAATTATTTGATCTCCCCCAAATTTATTTATTTATATATACATTGGACATGGTCAGCTAGTGTGCCGTTCAGATAAAGCTTTCTCGTATCGTTTGCTAAAAATAAAATTATATTGTAAACTTTTTAAATTGAAAATCACCATATCGGGTTTAAGTCTTGCTGAATTTACTGAATTTGGTTCGTTACCTCTTCGTGTTCAGGGAGGTACGGCTGGATCCCTCCAAATGAATTGATTCCAGGTATGTCATTAGGTCCAAAGAACGCCACTATGCCACTTTCACTCTGCAAGTATACAATTATCCCACTATTTTGCATGTGGAACATGAAAACATGAATGCACGTAGCATATTTTATCTATAAGGAATGTATTCGAAATGGGAAAACTAAATAAGGACTTACAATCTTGATTAAGAGTCGATTAGGCCTGACAGAAACTTGGTGATTTCGATAGATTCATTATTTGAAATCAAAATCTGTGTTTATCGATTGTTTTTCGATTTTATTATATAGCTTTTTCGGATTGGTTTAATATACGAATAGATTTAACAGTTATGAGAATTAATTTAACGGTCACCTTTCAAATGGGTTTTATTAGGATTTCTCTCTTTTTTAAAACCAAAATACGTAGGAAATTATTATTGCCAGCGCAGAAAACCACACAGTAAATAATATACACATATACCTATCTATTTCGGGCTCCCATCCACCTGCTCAATCAGCATATTCATGATATAATTTGAACAGCCAGTACGAGTTGTTATTGTTGTTGTCTTATGAAATTGCATCTTTGGCCTTCCAAGTGAGCCGAATACAACATTTTCAAATTAAGTAAACGCCTGTTCCATTGGGCGGACTACTGGTGAGTAACGGGGGTGAAAATTGCACGTTCAACTGCGATGAGTTGATCAACTGCTGTATTGTATTCATGAACTGCTAAACCCTATGGAACAGGCGTTTTCAAAAGTAGAAAAAGTTGTGAAGGGTTGTATAAGATTTTGTCTCCTGAGCATTTCTTAGGAGATTTGATTCTTCAAGGTGTCGACGAAATAACACGTACAAACTGTTCGAATTATATCGTTAACATGCTATTTCTTGTGCCCAGAGGAGGGTGTGAAGGGCGGGCCTCCCCATTGAGAAATGTATTCATACCAACTCAATAGATCCTGTATAGTTTTCTGAATTCATTATTCTTTACTATGTTTGGCGCAGGCAATAGAACATTACTTATTTTGATAATCTTGATAAATTCCATTCGAAAGCTGAACTCTATTCGTAAAATCGTTCAATCGTTAAATCTATTCGTATTTAACCGTTAATCCAATCCAAACTAGCTATATCAATGGATGATTATCTAACTCGTACATATCTTACTTCTAACCAATGCTGCTGATGGGTCCACGGAGTGAATTGTCGCACCTGCTTCTTCAGCCAATACAAATACAGCATAATGCTCATTCGGCAACCTTGGGATATCATCTACGTACTCAGCTTCGCCTTTAATAATTTACATTAGTTCTTAGCTATCATATTAGGCATGAAGGATATATGTACACGAAATAGATACAACAACCAAAATAGATAGATAAAACCAAAATTTGCTTTAATGATTTAACACTGAATTTGGTTTTCTTATTAATACGTCCTATCAAGACAAACGTTGTAACCTGCAACTTGGGACAAGGCTTCCAATTTCTGCAATGGTTGCCCAACGGGTGCATCTTTTTCACTGAACTTGAAATCCTGAGCTGAAGTTGACATTGATCTAACGAGACTTTCTCCTCCGCTCCGAACATTATCTTTAACTCGTTGACTTCCAATATGAAGCATAAACTGAAATGTAGAAAGGAAAATGGTAATATCAACCGAAAAGGTTGGTAATATCATCTGATTTTTATTTATTTTTTCAAATAATATACGTGCTAACTAACAATATATAGAGTAAGTTGTAGGTACATTCAAATTAAAATATTTTTAGATGGATTTTGTGGTTAAAAAGCAATTATTACCAACTTATGATAAGCAATTAAGTAGGTAATTAAGTATTTCGTTATGTTACTTTTTATTTAAAAGTAAAAATAATCCGAACTATCGTACTTTGTACAGTAACGAGCAAACCAACTTGCGTCGATAGTCAGCAGACGGTGACTTTGGATTTTGATCAGGTTGAATTTCTTGACTAAGGGCGTCCATCACATCGCTCATCAGTTTCGGGTCACATATCTTTCTGCCAGTAAGAACTGATTCCGTATTAGAGCAACGAACCTAGCACCATTCATTAACAAACGTCTTGATTATTTCACCGCAGTTAAATATCAGCAAAACAATTGAAATGAAAGTGAACGGAACACTAAAAACTACAAAAACTTTACCTATTGAATAAAGATTAGGTATCTTGAAAGTAGAAGCATAGAAGGAGAGTTTTCATAGTTTTTATTTACACTTGCGCATGCGCAGACCCTATCTTTAATCATTTTAACAATAAAATTCTTGAGGTAGGGAACCATGTAGCACATTCCTTGAGAAATTAGTCAAAATCGGACGAAAACTGTATGCGTGTTACATTAATTAAAAAATAATGAACTTTGTAGAGTGATATTTCGATCCCACCCCCACATAATACTTGAAAATTTAATCGAAATCGGACAGCTGAAGCTCATCATGATGCAATAGCTAAACGTTTATGCATGCACTGCGACTTTTGATTTTCACTATCATGAAAATGCAGTCAGCTGCAAAGGAACAACGAAATGAACAACTTCGCCAGCGTTCTACTGCCTCCTAGGCAACAGATTTGTAACATTGCAACGAATGCAATGTTCGGAGGAATGCCTCTAAAATGGCTCACAGCCATTCCAGTGAAAGCTGATGGCTTGGAACGCTAGTCAAACCAATTTAGTGAAGCATTCTCCATGAAGTACTATACACCTCTTACGAGCCTGAGGATGAAATGCTTTACTTTGCAAGCTGGTTAATAGGGGTGAACCGATGAGCTGGCCGGCCTGTCCAGGCAGGAGTGTATAGTCAAAATTCAGCCAGTAATGCACAGCCTCATCAGAGACTGGTTTGGTCGCAAACATTAGAGTTTGGGAACCGCGTCATCAACGTCAACGATTCTTCTAACCCACCCTGTTATGTGTCTGGTGAACGGTTGCAAACGAAGCTACAAAATCCTAGCACAGAAAATACGATGCTGCATCTTAAGACCTTCTGGCTCCTTCCCACCCCTTGTAATCTCATCCGAAGGTGTTCACCACCAAGAGCTTCAGATTTTTGCTAAAGCTGCCTACACAAAGCTACCTTGGCCTGGTAATAAGGCAAACACTGCTCAGTCATTGCAGGGTTTGTTAGGACGAAATAATTGCAAACAGCAACAATTCGAGCAATTTCGCTAAGGATGGGACGATCCGCACTCAGGTCGAAAGACAGCGACCCTCACGGATAGCTACTCATTAAGTGAAGAATAAATTACAATAAATATATTTATCTTGTTTATTTAAGAACACACAGAGGGAGGAATTTCCAGGCTGTATTTTAGAAAATTAATTAATTCTATTATCTTGAAAGCAGAAGCAGAGTTTTAATTGCTTTTTACGCTTACGCAAGAACAAAAAACAAAATGAATTCTTCATATCGACACCGAACCGCATATTACCTGCGAAATGAATCAAAATCGGATGCAAACTTTAGTTTATTTAAGTTTAACGGAAGTTATGCCCGTTTCGAGGAATTGACGTTTACGCATGCGCAGTGGCAACTAACCTTCCGAGGGTGATGAAACTCACGTGAGACTAACCCACGGCAATCCCTGAAAATGTCATCGATTTAGGACAATAACTTCATATAATTTTGTTCGTTACAAGTATTAGTGGGCACCCGGACGCACAGACACGAAACCAAAATTGTTCAAGAATTTCAAAAAACGTAAAATGCGAGGGGAAAGTCGGTTTTTGAGATAAAATCACAAAAACTCAAAATTTATTACAATGCTTCATCTACTTAAGGCAAGTGGGGCTTATATCATTCTTGAGTAGGCTTGGTTCAGCCTTGTGGATAGACGTCACATTTTCATGTACGAATAGAATTACCGATCTAACATTGCGGTGCACTAACTGATCTATGTAACTGTATATAACTGATTATATAGGCACTAGAGAGCAATGGTTACTACTTACAAAATCCTTGTTGATTCCGATGATAACAAGCTTTGGTTTCTCTTCCACCATGTAATCATCGTTCAGCATACGAAATAAAAATCCTGCACTTATTAACGAAAGAGAATTTTGATTCCTGGGCATCACCTAAAAGCATTAACATGCTTACTTGAATGTATCAAGCAATCATTCTTGAGTTCACCATAATAGTGTAGGGGGGTTCTTGGGTTCTACAGTAGGTGGGTGGCGTGTGTGTGGTACGTTCACCATAGGGTGTTGTAGTACTTCAATTGCTATTTAAAAAAATAACAGATAAGCAATACCAGAAAAAATAAAAATTAGGTTTAATTGAAGGAGATTAAATGGTTAAATGGAGGTTAAAATGAGGTTAAATTAAGTTTATGGAAAAATACGAGTACCATGCCTATTTATGAATACATAGGTAACTAAATTTACTCACCTTGTATGTTTTTAGTATGTAATGATTGCTACTTATAGCTGGCAGCTCGATTGCAGTTATAAGTTTCTTGTTCATATCTAATCTCAGAAATTCTGTAAGAGTTACAGTGCGTATGTTTCCGCTAATTTCACCTGAACATCAATCAACAAGTATGAGCTCAACTAATTTCAATTGTCAACAAGCTCAGATCATATATATATATATATATATATATATATATATATATATATATATACTATAGCAATTGGTACTTGTTACCGTTTAATTTAATAAATAAAACATTAAATAAATTATAATAAAACCAACGCTCTGAATTCGCTTATCAGTTTCCTGATTAATTGTAACACGATTGTGAAACTCACTTATTCTTAATTTTGCTCCAGCTGTCTCGAGGATGCAATATATATCTGATGAGAATTCCCTGTGACTATGCTTCACACATAAATTTCCAGCAATAGTGGCTACCTGTAAAATTTTGAAAGTTGCTCACTTGATTATCAAATACTCGTTCCTGCTAAAGCAGTCAAGACTTTATGATATCAGTACGACGTGTTGGGTCAAATTTGGCTCTCGATTGTTCTATTAGTGATTATAGTACGGTCTTCGTAGAAGACCTGTTTACTAATGCAGCTCTCGTGTGTACACGATGTTGCGGTGAATTTTTAAAGAAAATAATTTGAAAAACCCCGCTAAGGCGCGATTTTTCAAACCCGTCCCTCCCCGTCCCCCGCCATCTTGGGAGGGCGGTTCCCCACTTCGTGTTTTCACCTTGTTGCGTGTGTTTCGAGCTCTCACCTAGCGTCGAGTTTTCTTTTATTTCTTGCGAACATTTTTTTTTCTCAGTATTTATCTGTTTCGGATAAATTTCGAGTTTTCATCATGGCAGATGAAGGTTCTGCGTTGGAGGAAGTGCGCTTAATGTCTTAAGGTGCTTCCACACATGCGGGGTTTGGCGAGCACAGTGCTCGTCTCGGGAAACGACAAACACAGTAGACATCACTCCCTGCTCCACTTTGATGCTGTCTTTGATTTCTTTCTCACATGTTCTAAACGACGCCATCAGAGACTCTTTTTTTCTTAATTTCTATCACTGACCACTTTCCATCCAGTTTTCCCTCAAGACGTTTCCACGCATCGTGAACTTCATTCCTCAGCTTGAGCTGTGGATGCGACATTCCACAGAACTTCCTCCAGCTCGTAGGCTTCTAGGAAAGTAATGACGGATTCGTTAGTCCACTCCATCTGGCTGATATCTCGACCGCACAAAACAAAAACTGAACGCACGCTCAAAGAAGGGCGAAAACGAAACAATGGCAACGGAGAACGGGAGAGCTAGGGGAAAAACCCAGGGAAAGTGTGAATCAGAGGCCCCCACTATTCGAGAAGTGACTCAAATGTGTGGATGGGGCTTTTTGGCAGGTGATGCTCGCTATTTGGCAAACATTCGACTCCTTTGAAGCGGACAATTTACCGACACTGGACGGAGCATCCCGAATCCCGAACATTTGCAGTTTGGCGAATAGCGAACATCCGTCCACACTAGTGGATATTTGGCAAACTTTTGCTCGGAGTTCGCCAAACTCCACATGTGTGGATGCGGCTTAATTCGTGCGCGAATACAGAACCTCGTCGCGGTGTGGTCTCTTGGCCTTCACTGCTGTCCCATGTTTTAGTCATCTCAAACTCAACGCCATCCCGATATTGTCCCTTTTCATCCTTTTCGGGAGACAATAATCAGTCCAGGACACTGGACACCACAATCTCGTCCGGAGGTACCCACAAGAATGGTGTATAACCATCTTCCGATTCAGACTCGGACTGAGTTAGACACCATGGATCTAGGAGGCACTCTCATCGATCGCAGGTGCGTGCTGATCGTTATGAGAGTTCTCAAAAACGACAATCTTGAAAACGACACGGAAAGTCGAGGAGGGATCTTCGGCTTTCTCGTCCGATGATTCATCGTACTCGACCCCATCAGAGGAGGTCACGCCCTGGAACAAACGTCTTCATCTGAAGCTTTTCCCAGTTTTTCTGCCGGATTCTTTAGACGATGAAGGTCCAAACTTCATCGTTCTAGCCCTTCCACAGCAGTTGCGGGCTGTGATGACAATGAATGAGACCCCTCCACCGGTATGTTACCGGCAAAGTTTAAAATAAGGCATTGTGTACAATGACTAGGCAAAGTTTAAAATACCTGATTGGAGCAGGCAATGTGTGAAATAATAATAACAAGACTCTAATCTATATGTCCAACTAATCTGAGTTTTCATTAAGGGACTGACTAGGTACTTGATGTTACGTGTTTTTGAGATGCGAGCGTAGTGAGCATCCAACCACTGATCTAAGCAAAAAACTGATCTGTGTAAAATCTTTCCAAGAGAATTTCATACTTTGTCTAGTCATTGTATACAATGTCTGAATTTAATACTTTGCCTGTAACATGTATAATATGTGTATCTATCTACCTATCCGCTGATCTATGATGTTATTCTGTTTAAATTCATTTAACTTTTTGTTTATATATAATGTTATAATTATGCTATTGGGCTTTACTTTAGCCCGTATAAATAAAACAAATATTTCGTAAATTATTGCAGTGGTAACTCACGTTCCTAACTGCGACATTTGCTATCTGGTCTATATGCTCAGCCAGGGATTTTGCATAGCCGAACATGATGGGATCTTCTTCCGAAACCGTTTTCAGGAGAGACATAACGTCAGTTAGGGTCATGTTTCCACCAATAACCAGTCGATCATCGTATTTCCTGTACTGTTGAAGTTCTCTAACATTTCTCACGTCGATATAAACAGAAGGCGGTGAAGCAACCGGATACAACCCTGATCCATAAAAATGAAATTAGTATGATTTCGTCAGATCAGTGAAGGGGTCTGGAAGGGGAGGATGGAGGTTTGTAAGTAAAGGGGTGAACTCTGCAAATTGTTACATACAGGTTTATTAATTCTGATTAGGTAGATAGCCTTTCTGCGCAGATGTGCAGGGTGGCCCACTTGCATAACATGTCCACCCCCCATTATGTTCTATGCTATTAGTTACTAATTTTGTTTTGCTTAGATTGCGAAAATGATATTGTATGAAACGTGCACAATAAGCACGAAATTTGTTTTCTCAGATGGTAACCCCTATTATTTCTGCAGATTCGGATTCTACATGAAATTTCCCATCGACTCACCCGAATTCCCCGTAGTCACTCGAATTTTCAGGTGCGCAAAAACGTGCACTATTACGCTCAAAATGTACCTACGAAAAAAACAAAAAAAAAAAAAAACTGCATTTTTGGAGATATTTAATTATTAATAAGTGATAAATGAACGCGTTGACGATTTTTTCCCCCTCCAACGCAGACCCTTCTGAAGAGCGAATCGTTATTGGTAGGTCATCGAGCATCGTAAGTTGTGGTCTCCGGGCATAGAGTCTTGCAGGGTTGTCAGGTGTCCGGTTTCGGCCCGGACAGTCCGGTTTTTCACCAAGCTGTCCGGACGAAAATTTAAAGTCGCTCTGAACGGCGAATGTCCGGTTTTCTCGGAAAGGGCGGCCAATGTCCGGTTTTCATAGGTCCTATCGTAGGTTGCTATCCTACGAAAACAGCCTTGACGTCTGGAGGACCTACCTTCATCGTTTATTTGGCAATCGACACTAGAAAACTATCTAACAGTCCAAAATTATTTGTAGTCTTGTCCCTTTTTTCGTGAGAAGGAACTCTTTATCTCTTCTATTAGCTATTACTTGTGCATTCTGTCTTTCAGTTTTAGTCTGAGGTAAATAATCTTGAAATAATGGGGATACTCTCAATATAGTAGTTCATATCGTAGGTAATAATTATGAAGATTTTAGTTCGAAATTCCCAGCTACCAGATATTTACTGATTCGAACGTTGCCTGCGTACCTATAATAGGTTATTTGCATATTATGGTACTTAATAAAAGTTCTTATAATACCTACACTGCTTAGTATTTGAGAAACCAAAAAATGATTAGGTATTTTGAGCTGTTGATTATTTAATTAGGCACCAACGTAAATTATAAACCAAAGAATTTAAATTAGAAGAACACGAGCACACATTTTGCCCGTATTCGTCCAACTTTATTTAGCTGTCCATTAAAGTTGTGCGTCTTTAGTGGTTTCCAGATGTTAGAGAGCAGGAATTAATCTTCTTCAGATATAGCTCTATATGTGGTACGTTCGCTATTATAGTTTAGTAACGAACAAAGGTACTTAGTGATTGAAATCAATGATGCACAAAAATGTATTCAAAGCATCACATAATTATAGTTCAAACAAAAATTCTTTAACTTGAAGAAAATATTATTTATTATAACATATAGAGAATTCATATAGGAAATGCATTTTTGCCTCGTGCTTGGAATTGGTTTCGGTAAAATTTTGTATGAGTTGTTTGATAAGCTTTCCAGCTCTGTCCGGTTTTTTCCCAATCTCACCTGGCAACCCTCTAGAAGACCTCTTTAACGCCCACCTCTTTTTTATGACCGGATCTTCTTGATCTTCTACCTAAATGTCTCAGGGTAGTCTTATTCGATCCAATAACTGATCCTGCTTAATCAAATTTTGATTAGGACGTCCCTCTGAAGCTAGGCTTCGTCACTAGAGGGACGACCTATTGGATTGATCCAGGGGGGTAGGTCGTACTAATCGCCTGTAAAACGTAAACCCGAAGGATCGTGACCACAGTGCTACTCAAAACCTAATAATCCTACCCACCAAATAAGAATAATATTACCTATTGGATTAACTAATATTACTATAAGAAAAAGGTACCAACAGGAACCTTTGTACACTTGAACTAAAATACATAAAAGAGGAAAAATCGGTTGTATTACGCTGGAATAAGAATGATATTGCAAACTGCAGGATGAGGTTTTGAAATCAGAAAAAGTTGTTGAAAGTTTCAGTTTGAGCCACAGGACATGGTTCTTACATAATACAATATTCCTCCCTCCGCTGGTCTCCCTCTCTCCGGAGTTACACCCCCTACTCTATTACTCGCCTCTGCGTTTATGGCTAATTCTCATAAATTTATCTTGTGAGAACTACAACTATTAGATTGGGCACAACACATTTCATGTTTATTCAGGTAATGAACCAAGAATTTATCTTATTAACCACTCTTTTCTGTGAATATTATGTATTTTTGAGTTTCTGACCTGTTCATTTACTGGGGCAGATGGATTTTGATATGTAAACCAAAAATTTATTTACAAATTTTAATCAAAATTTTTTTTCCTAGGCGATTAAAAAGGTTCATTAGGTGTAGAAAAATAGTAAACCAAACAGTTCCAGCTTATTATTGTTTTCGATCATAAACCAATTTAGATGCTTGTCAACGATCGCCTCACGAATGTTTTTTATAATGTTATAACTAGTTACATCTATAGTAAGAAAATTCAATTCAAGGTCAAACCTTTCGAAGTATTTCCAGCCAACAAAACATAACTGCTCTTGCCTATGAGGTCGAGAACTTGCATTACTTCGAATACAGTTGTAACTTTGTACCATTTCGCGCTGATATCAGCGAAATCAAGTTCAACCGATTTCGGAACCAAAGCCAGCTCAGCGAAATTCAAAACATCTCGTTCAATTGCATTGGAGAGACAGCAAGCGCCACTACTGGTACGATCATTGGCACGACATTGATTTAGGCTGCAGTCCTTCTTTAAAATTTCGTCCCTGATCAACTTAGAAAAAAAAAAAAAATAAATAAAATAAAATAAAATAATAATAATAAAATAGATTAAGAACATAATATGAAAAATTAATAATAAAGTAGAAATATCTTCCACTGTGGATGAAGCACATAGCTTCATCGTACGTTATCATAATTGTAATTATCACTGAAATGTTTTACTTGAAAGGATTTAAATACGTTAATTGATTACCTAATTGTTAAGCATGAGAATTGAGAAGTGCACTAAAAATTATTAATTACCTAGCGATGATCTCGAAAGAATTAGCAAGGTGTTTTGAGTAACTCATGTTTGCAAATGCACAGAGGCTCCTATGAGCCCTGATTTGTGTAGTCCCTCATGGGCTTTAACAATATATATGCCTCAACCAGTAATCTCTACAAATTTAATCAAAATGTGATGAAAAAATTTAGAAGTCGTGCAGGCTGCAAGAATTCCTATTGGCTCAACAATAAAAACTTTCCGTCGTCGACTATCCATTAAATTTGAGTAAAATCGGATCACGCAAGAGGAGAGTCTCCTATTAATGAGACCGCAAAATTTTTGAAGGAAGCCATCTTGTGCCTAACCTACATAATGCAGGAAAATTTTTATCAAAATCATATGAAAACTGTGGAAATTTAAGCTGAGGTATAGGTGAGACTGCTATGGTAAGTAGGGGAAAGTGGGGAAAATTCGACCAGGTGGGTACATTTGACCATTGGCCCTGTAGCCACGGAGAAACCTTCCAAACTGGAGGTGAAAATCTCAGCTTTTCAGACGCTTCAGGATCTCTAGTTTTAAGTTCGCTATAATTGTTTTCGAGATAATGCCCCTGGTGACTGAAAATTTCTGTTTTTATCAAAAACCAAACTAGGGGAACATTCGTCCATTAACTAATGGGGACATTCGACCAGCAATGGAGGTTGGTCGAATGAACCCTGCAAGGTCGAATATACCCCATTACTTATCAAGAATTTGAAGCATGACAAAACATTATATTTTTGAATTTTCATTCTTTCTAGATGCCACGCCGGTATAGCAAAAAGATAAATAGATCGTCGTTGAACGAGGATGTTTTTTCACAGGCTATTAAAGCTGTCAGGGGGATAGCATTTTCACATGACAGCATTTCAGAGCTCGGTGATCAATTTTGGTTTCGTGTCTGTCTGATGTCTGTCTGTGGTAAATCCTTGCCACGCCCAAAACTATACCAAATGTCAGTCCGATTCCAATGCAATTTTCAGAAATTGTGCGGGTTAGCTCCGAGACGGTTCCTTATAATTGTTAATACCGTCGAACCAACAGTAGTCTGTGCGCATGCGCAAACGTGAATTTCTCATAACGTCGATTTCACATCATCTGTTGATTCGATTTCGTTCAAACTCGGTAGGTGGCTGGGTATATGTTCTAGAAAGATGCCCTATTAATTATATCGCGATTGGTTGATAAATAATAAGTAGAACAACCAAAAACTAAACTCGATTGACAGAGGCAACATAAAAATCTAATCGGGCGATTTTAATGAAATTTCCAGGGATTGTGCGGGATAGCTTCTAGATGGTTCCCTATAGCTTTCATTGCCGTCGCATAAATAGTAGTCTGTGCTCATGCACAAACATAAATTTATAATAACACTGATTTATTATCATCTATTGGTCCGATTTCGTTCGAATTTTTGCGGAGTAGATGAGTATATGTTCCAGAAATATTCTCTATGAATTACATCGTGATTGGTGGAGTAATGATGCGCAAAACTAAAATTGATCGACACAGACAAAACTTGGAGACTAATGGACCGATTTTTATGATATTTTCAAGGATTGTGAGGTTTACCTCCTAGACGTTCCCCTATAATGTCCATTGCCGTTGGATTAATAGTAGTCTGTGCACATACCAATACAATGCTTCTGCTACTTATGTAGTCTCGGAGGCAAAAGCGAAATTAATGGTGATTCTTGTTTCTGTTTAGTATTATTGTTTAACATTCTGCGAGTTACTGCTCGCTGCTTGACTCTTACCCCCAAGTTTGAGATGTGATATGTATTTTGTAAGATACATTGTTCTAACGTATCTGTTATAACGAAAGGATTATATATTTGTGCAAAGCTACATATTTGCCTGTACTAGTCTTTAATAAGGAAGGCTTTGTTTGTACCAAACTGTCTAATGACTGTTATTGGGACTGATATTTTTATCCTGTTTGGTTCGAATAAAAATTCAAATCAAAGTTTTATTAAAAATTCCGTTTTAACTATCTGTGTTTCTCTCTGCTGTTCATAATCTACCATAAATTACATTCACACTAGTTTCAGGGTAGATTTACTGACAGACCAGTTTCGGCAAATTAGGTGGAAAACGGAATCAGGTAAGGTGTTGAATGTACCCCATGGCCTGGTCGAATGTACCCACCTAGTGGTGTACATCAGACAATTTCGTACTTTTTCTATTTGCATTTTTTCAAATACAAGGACACTTCTTTAAGGACTTTCCACTATTTTATTTAATCGGTAAATAGTCACAGAATATAACGATTTTTTTTAAAAGTCACTAGCGCCAATTTTACGATAAGGGTCGAATGTACCCCACTTTTGAATCGTAATATTAAGAGGTAACAAATACCAAAATTTATGAAAGAACTGAATCTAACATTTTTTCTCTATATTTTCCTCAACTACACTACCGACTTTGATGAAAATCACACAAGTTAATCTTCATGTTGATAAAATAATGCACAACACGCGTCATCCTCATAACTAAGCTCCGAGAGGCTCTATGACCAATAAAATACCCATAAATCTGCAATTTTCATGGTTTTCCAGTTCCCAGGGAAAATACTGATTTACTATTCAGCTAGTTGAATACCTACTTGTTCGGAAAGTAGTGAAAATTCAGCTAGTTGAATACATGTTCGGAAAGTAGTGAAAAGCCTCGCACCATATGTCAGCTTCTAGAAAGTGGTATTTGGCATCTCTAAAACAAAACGCTTCGTACTTCTCAAATTTGAAGAACGAAGGGGAGATGGTTGGAATTTGGGCACGCATGTAGTGCGTTAATATTTTACTTCTCACCTCATTACTGGTATTCGAAGAAGTTTTTTCTGACGTAGCTAGCGACGTAAAGGCTTGAAGAATCGGACGATACCCAGTGCAGCGGCAAATATGTCCACCGAAAGACCGTTCAATTTCTTCACGAGTGAAATTCGGATTATTCTTCATTATACTAGAAAATAAGTCAATGAAAGCTATTCAACCTTATTTCTTCGAAACATCTGATGCGTAACGCTTTTGAAAAGGTCAGTAAATATAACGCAAATTATGTAATTAAATTCCTATTACTTAAACGAGTTCCTACATGAATCAATAAATATATATTGTAATATGTGTAGGTAATATCCACGGCTGGTTTTTAAAATTTATTCTCTACAATAAACGTGCCAGACGGGTTATAGACTTGATCTGAGAAATGGCAGACGTCAGTGTTGTACCACTTGGGTTTAGTAATTTGTTTCGAGGATTCCTGTACAATTATCAACGTCTTCAAAAGCTATGTTCTGGGAGCAAATGGTGAGTAAATCATTATAGGTGCTCGTTGTCATTATAGGTGTTCTTATCTTCCATGACCGAGAAGAATGCGTTTATAATTATGTATCGATTCCTCTCTGTCTAAAAGTTAGGGAACCTTTGTATTCGTCCAGGGAGTGGAACATTTTTTTGCCCTTCAAAATCGAAATTATCACTTGCGTTTTGTGTTTATTAGATTTTTGATCGATTAATTTGGTTCCCTGTCTGTCTGGTAATTCGTTGTCTCGAGCGAAACTATAATATCTCAAGTACAGCTACCCGGTAGTAGGAAGTACTCGGTAGGGGGAAGTCGATTCAGACTTGTCCATCACACCCTTAATATCCGGTGATGGACCTCAGACCTGTGTTCCACAGAATTGCAGATATACTTGCTGTTTTCATATGCTTCTGGAAGGATTCAGCAGCATACTAATAACATAGCTTAACAATCTTGCAACATCGCATAAACACATTTGTAATGTCTCATTATCTAAATAAACACCTCAATGCAGGAAGTTGAAAGTTTGTTGTTCTCCAAAACAGATTTCTTCAATAGATTCTCTCTTCAACAGATTTGTCAACAACTATGTTTCGTTCCGTGTCTGTCTGGTACTTCTCTTTCAAACATATAATAACAGGTACAGCTCAATTTTGATTAAATGTTTTGGGACTACGCCAATAATTGAGGAGCTGACATGGAAAAGCAGTTAAGTCCAAAAATCGAAAGAACATTTTTTTTCGTCGAAGTGCAAGCAAACAGTCACGCCAACAGCCTTAGGTCCTACCGTCCTTGCTAGATCGCACCCTGAATAAATGTGTGACCTTTGCATGTAGAAGGGATTATGTCCAAAAAAAATCTGATAAGAGTTCAGATGGAGTTCCTATTTTCGGACTTTTGGACTTTGGACTTTTGGACTTAACTGCTTTTCCATGTCAGCCCAATTATCCCCTTGATGGTCTCTAATAGGCTTCATCACCTCTGGAACACTAGGAGCATACACGCATTGTCGTAAAATAACTTTTGAGATTCTTAGCTTTCACCGATAAACGAGTCGTATCGACCCAGCTTGCTGCGAAGATAAAAATCACTTGAAGGCCTTATGGCCACCTTTGAATCAGGTTACCAAGGGAGAGGTACCTAATCCCCTTGCGAGGACAGAACTAGCATAAATACCAAACAAGCTGGGTCGGCACTATCGACTATCACTATAACTAGAATTCTCATCTTGCTCACTTCATCTCCTATACCCAACCTTTCATTCGGTTCCGGCGCTTACCTAACCTGCAGGCCTCTGGCCATAGGTATCAAAGGAGACGTTACCAAACAACAAGATTAGTGTTTAAGAGTCAAGGTTCAACACGATCAAGTACAAAACTCACTTCCATATATTTGCTAGACTCACGTAGCAAAAAGACTGCATGCAACTACGACACGGATTTTCAACGAATACCTAATTATAATGGTCCAAACTCACTCAATATTGTAGTGTAGAAGGGTGGGCTCAAAGTGATCGTTTATTGTGGCAACAAACAAAAATTTGTTGAGGTAATTCTGGTAGAAAATATAGATGCATGTAGAAAAAATAGAACAGATGAATCGGACTGAAGTCAATATTCATCCCTTTATGTACATACAACATGCTCCATTTTCCGCAAATACACTGAATTTCTATGTATATAACGTTACAGTCTTTATGAATCTACTTACTCGTGCTTATTTTGTATTCGGTTTCTACTCACCTGTACATATTCATCACCATACCAGGGCTACAGTATCCACATTGAGTTCCATGAGAAGAAGCAAGACTTTTTTGTATGCTGTGGTACCCAGTAGTCTTACTTCCTATTCCTTCAACCGTTGTTATGGAGGCGCCGTGGCAGGCCAAAACAGGCATTAGACACTGAAGAAAATTAAATCAACGAGTCGGATTAAGCGTTTTCGTCTTTCAGGTCATTAGGAGACCCATTTATATCTGTTAGCGGCAAAGTGTATAATCCGGAATTCATTAGAATGCCTAGGAATTTCATATAATGACAAACGAGGGCCGTCAATGTGAATAATTATTTATTTATATTACTTTCTGTAGTGGATTTATATATGTTTTACTTGGTGTAGGTAGACCAAGTGAGACATTTATATTCTGATTATGCGGGTTAGTCCCTGAGGTATTCCCGTAAGGAATGTGAGCGAAATCGCCAAGGTCAGCTTGCTTGGCGGGATGAACTGAGGGGTAGTTCGTGTCGCAGCCGCGTGGAGCACTGGGCTCGCATAGTGGGTGCTGGGTTCGATCAGTTTGATACTGAGCCGTTTTGTAATATTCCGGCCTAAGATTTATATCTGTAGGAGGAATATGTTGAACTTGGTTGAGGTACTGAAAAGTATCCTTTGTTTTTTGTACATTTGGAGTGTATTTGACACTCGGATCGGCCGGGTAGCCTTGTGTAGAATATCGTGGATATTCGGAAATCTTTGTCGAATCATGATGATTGACTTCAGAGCGGGTCTGAAAGGTATCCTCGTACTTTTGTGTGTGTGAGGCTTGATCTAACGTTTCCTTCGTGAATACGTTAGGTGAGAAGGCGATCTCTTCGCGAGGATCGAGCCTTGGGCCGTCGCTGGGAACAGCGGACTGGTCGAGCAGCGGGTAGGTAGCGCTGCGTGGGCTAAGAGGCCCGGCCGCGCCGTGTTCCGCCTCCCCTTGCATGAGGAAATAGGACGGGCGGCGCTCCATCGAAATATCCGAGTTTATTAACTCGTTTTCGATACCTCTACGTATAGAAATAGAGGGTTTGGAAGGTGGACTCGCTTGACAGAGCTTCTTTCCTTTGCTCGGATGTCAGGGTCCTACCTTGTAGTCTTGAAAAAGACTTCCTTGGACGATAAATTAGAGCGGATGAGCTGTGTAATTTATCGGCGTGCCCACAGCGGTCGGTGACGAGCCTAGTGCTACGAAACCCGGGCGACACGTCTCGGAACGTCCCAGCGGGCGTACGATCTAATGAGAATATCAATAGATGTACCGGGTGGCGTCCTGACAGAAGAACTACGTTGGGCAATGAGCAGGATGAATAATCACTGGACTCGTAGATGCCAATGTGAGATCTGTGTGGAGAGAAGGTATGCCTTGTAGAAAGCAGTAGGAAGCCGTTCTTGAGATGAACTCGGGAGCAGAAGGTTCGTCAGCGTAGAGCGTGTAGAAATCTTCGTACTTCTAAGTGTAGTCGTCGAGAGCGGAGAGTGGAATGAATTCGGAGGGCTCCGAGCGGGGTAATTATAGGGAGGTGGCCGCCTCCTGCCGCCTCCTGATTGGTCCGCTTAATTTCGTTAATTCAACTGTGTAATCTCATTGGCTCGCACATTGTTTTCTCAGTATCTGCGAGTATGATAGCTGAGCTGGTCCTCCGGGGTGGTTTCCCCACGTCCGTCGCTGCGACGGGGTCCCCGGGGGTGGCTTACGAGCGTCCGTCGCAGAGCCGACGACCTTGAGTTTAGACGGGGACCTCGGGTGCTTTCTCTGCGTCAGTTGTTCAGACGGGGTCCCCGGGGTGGCTGCTGGACCAGAGGTGGTTGCTTGCCGCCTCCTGGTTGGTTCGCCTATTGTCTCTCGTGTAATCAGTGTTTCTGATTGGCGAGTAGGCTTGTTTGAATTGTCCTTGTTAGTTTTAGAGGACGTTTGATTTTCTGTTTGAGTTTTCTCATTCAAGGCGACTTGGTTCGAGATACTTGTCGCGTCTCTCTCGCCCAGTAAGTGTCTAGGGAGGTCGCCTTGTATGTTATTAGTTAATATTTCACTTTTGAGAGAGAATTTCGTATTTTCTCTCTGGTGAAATATTTTGTTTGACGGAGTTATAACTCGACGTCTTATAAATATTTTTGTGTTGTGTCTACCTCTTTTTGGTAGCCCTGAAAAGGGCTGTTGACAAGAGGGGGTGGTTTTCACCACAGGCGCCCCCCCAAGACGTCGTGTTATTAACGACGACGCCGGTTGGGGTGTTTCGAGCGCAGTCACCCACCTCTCGTCGAATTTGGTAGAGGGGACGTGCCTTCTGGCAGATTTTCGAGGAGTCTCCTCCTTATTTTCTGCCTGATTTTTGTTTAGTGACACAGCTTCGTCTGTTTTTAGAGTGTAAGCTGGTTTTATTTGTTGTTTGGGAACTTTTTTTGTGTGTTCGCCAATTTGTACTGTAACCGAAAACTTATCTCTTTTAACAACTTTGAATGGTCCCGTGTAAGGACATTGCAGAGAGGAGAGCTGTGTGGGCACTCTGATATAGACATGTGTACATGTATCCAAATTTTTGGGCATGTTAACGGCATATTTCGTATTATTATGTCTAATATGCGTAGGCCGGAAGAAGAGAGGCTCAGAAAGGTTTGTAGAAGTTACGAAAATGTCTCCTGGGAGTGGTACGTCAATTCCGTAAACTTTTTGGAACGGTGTAGTTTCCGTTGCTGGGTCTACTGCCGTACGCATGGCGAGTAGTACTTTTGGAAGGGCGTCGAGCCAATTTTCGTTTTGTGCTTTGAGAGCCTCTTTCAAAGATCTATTTCTGCGTTCTACCATTCCGTTTGTTGACGGTTTGTATGGTAACGTGTGAGTATGTTTTACTCCGAGACGTTCCATAATGGAATTAAATAGATCTGATTCGAATTGTGTGCCTTGGTCACTTGTGATGTATTTAGGTACGCCTTTTGAAGCTACCCAAATATTGATAAAGGCGTTTGTGATCGTGGCTGTTTCGATGTTGTTAAGAGGGACTGCCTCTAGCCAACCCGTTGCTCTATCGACCATCATTAGAATGTAACGTTTCCCTCCTTTAGCTAAAGGTAAGGGTCCGGTAATGTCAACGTGTACATGTGAAAATTTGTTAGCCGTTTCAAATTCGGAGTAAGGGAGCTTCACGGAGCGAGTGATTTTTGCTCGTTGGCAAGTCTCGCACGCTCGGACCCAGTTGGAGACATCTGCACGAAGTCCGTGCCAAAAATATCTTTGTTTAACTTTATACACTGTAGAGTGTATACCTGGGTGTCCCAAATTGTGAATTTGGCTGATTATTTCGTGCCTTATTTCGTTTGGAATATAAGGTCTTGGGTGTCCTAGGTCTAGGTTACACCAAATTTCTCCTTGAGGGAATTCGACTCGTGTGAGTTTCAATTTGTCCTCTGTGTTAGGAGGAGAACGAATTTGTGCATTTGAAATGTGCAGTAGAAGATTGCACTCTATCGCAGGCGTAATTTGCGAAATTTCGGCTATGGGTGGACCCTCGTCAGTTTGGGTTGAAATCGATTTTGTTTGAATTTCAACTGGATCGAAAGGTCTGGAGAGTGCGTCGGCGACGACGTTGTTCTCTCCGGGTATATGTCGAATGTCACTTGTCATTTGAGAGATGTATGTTAGCCATCTCAATCTCATTTTAGAAAAATGTGCATTTTTCTTAAGCATCGTGCCTAGCAGAGGCTTGTGATCTGAACAAATATGAAAAGATCGGCCGTCCAAGTCATTGTGCCAGTGAATGCAAGCTTGGTAAACGGCGAACATCTCTTTGTCGAATGATGCTTTATTCTTCCATTGTTCCGGAATTTCTTTACTGAAAAATCCCAATGGTTGGTAAGATTTCGAGCCGTGTTTGTCTGTAATTTCCTGCTCCAGTGCCGCTCCGATGTGTGTGTCGGATGCGTCGCAGACTATTCTCCACTCTGCTGTAGGGTGTGGATGAGCAATATTATGCAATGTAGCTTTTATCATTGCTTGTTTTAAGCTGTTGAAAGCTTTTTCTCTTTCTGATGTCCATTCGATAGGTGTTTTGTCATTTTTTTTGTTTGACTGAATGGAGTCATACAGAGGTTGTGCCGTGTGAGCGAATTTACTTGAGCAAGCTCGGTAAAAACCACACATACCTAGGAATCTGCGTAGACTTCGTACGTCTATTGGCCTAGGAAATTGTTCTATGGCTTCTATTTTATCTCGTTTAGGAATTATCCCTTCTTTCGAGATAGTGAAACCTAGGAAATCGACGGTAGGTTTTGAAAAAATGCATTTATCAAAACCTACTCGAAGTCCGTGTTCACCTAGCTTGTCGAAAATTTGTTTGAGGTGGTTCATGTGTTCTTTATAATTTTTAGAAGCCACCAGTATGTCATCTAGGTATACAAATGCGAAATCAAATTTTCGCATGATGCTGTCCATGTATCTTTGCCATGTTTGAGCCGCTCCGGCCAAACCCATGCTCATTTTCTTAAACTCATAAAGACCGAAAGGTGTAATAATTGCAGTTTTATGAGCGTCATCTGGGTGCATCGGAATATGGTAATATGCCGATTTTAAATCTATTGTCGAATAGATTTGTGTATCATGTAAATTCGCTTGGAAAGAGCGAATGTGAGGAGGAGGGTAGGCGTCTTTCTTCGTTTTCGCGTTCAGGAAACGGTAGTCGCCGGTGATCCTCCATGACCCGTCTTTTTTTGGCACACAGTGTAACGGGGATGCCCATTCGGAATCTGATGGTGCAATTATGCCTTCGGAGAGCATTTTGTCAAAAGTACTTTTGACTTGAGCCCGTTTTTCGCCCGCCATGGGTCTTGCACGGAAGTGTACTGGTGTTCCTTCCGTGGTTATACGGTGGTAAACCCCGTTGTTTTTCCACTTTCCTTGAAGTTTGCTCATTTTATCATTGTATTTTTCAATGATAGAGCGAATGTTTTCGTCCTCCGTGATTTGCACGTCCTCTGGTTGAGGGCTGTTGTCACGATGAGGGATAGTAGCTGCTATTTGTTCGTCAGTGAATTTTTTGTTCATGACTGCAGCTATTTTTTGATCGGCATAGCTTTTTATTTTATCTTTATAGATGTATTTGTGTTTGACCCGTATTCCGATATCCCAAGACTCGAGGAATGGTATACCTAGGATCGCTAGATCAACTTTCGTGATCATAAAATCGGTGGTCATGTCTCCGAGGCCGATGTTAATTGTCGTGTCAGCACGCCCTAGTGTGTCTATAGGGGCTCCGTTAGCTGCTGTGAGCTTGACGTTGGACTTACGAATTTTTAAGCCCAATTTTTTGGTGACATTGTGGGGCAGAATGTTCACTTCTGCTCCCGTGTCGATGAGAAATTCAGTGCCATTTAGTTTGCACTTGAAAAAAAGCCTTTTATACTCATTAGTCTGCCGGTGTATAGGCTCAGATACACTGGCAGTTATTCGTTTTCCGAACTCTCTACGTCGGAGGTTGGAACGGTACTTTCTTGTACCGATCTCTGAGTATTTTCGTTTGAAAACCAGGTTTTAGGCTGGCTTATAGGCGCTGCCTTTTTGCTAGGTTTGGAGGCAGTGTTTGCCTTCCAAGTGCAGTGCTCTGGGTCTGCACACTTGCGAGTTTCGTTACCGAAACGTGCGTGGTTTCGACAGACATAGGCTGTCGGTTTGTGAGGCTTACTCTCTACTTGCTGGGGTTTGAACTCAGCTTTTTGTGAGAGGGCCTTTTTGAAACCAGTCTTCGTGGGTTTCGGAGTAGATTCTACTCCTCGTATGTTGAGAGAGGGGTTCTCTGTTTTGTACGCGTGTAGCGTATCAGCTAGGTCGAGCCGGGCGGTCGTGGTAGGCTGTGCTGCGACCATACCTCGGGCTTCGATAGGTAGAGTTTCGATCCACTTTTGAGTGATCAGAGCCTCTGAGAAGTACCCAACAGCTTTAGAGTACATTTCGTGGTACTTGGTGCTGGGTTTTTTGGCGAGAGATGCGGGGTCCTCGAGTGCGAGGAGCCTGTCCTGTAAGGACAACCCGTATTCTCGCTGTAGGCGCTGTTTGGCCTCTTCATAAGGTGCGTGGGGTGCCGTGAGGTAAGCTGAGTCGATAGCTTCCCTCATTTCTTCCGGTACCCACTTGTATATAGCTGAGAAGCATTCGTTCTGCGTTCTCAGGTGTTTTCGCACGCAGTATTGATCGAACTCGGCGAGTGCACGATCGATATTCTTCTTTTGGAAGATTGGTCTTTGATAATCTCCCATTTCCTCTAAAAGTGCTCGAAAGCCACTTTGTGTAGAGGGTTGTTGAGTGAGATGTGGGGCGTATAGGCCCGGCGGGGGTCGTACGCCCGCAGTGGTTCCCTGAAATCCACTAGCTTCATAAGAGGGAACGAAATGCTCCGTGTTAAGCCTGTTCAAAGGCGGGGTCACCATTTGTAGTGGATTTATATATGTTTTACTTGGTGTAGGTAGACCAAGTGAGACATTTATATTCTGATTATGCGGGTTAGTCCCTGAGGTATTCCCGTAAGGAATGTGAGCGAAATCGCCAAGGTCAGCTTGCTTGGCGGGATGAACTGAGGGGTAGTTCGTGTCGCAGCCGCGTGGAGCACTGGGCTCGCATAGTGGGTGCTGGGTTCGATCAGTTTGGTACTGAGCCGTTTTGTAATATTCCGGCCTAAGATTTATATCTGTAGGAGGAATATGTTGAACTTGGTTGAGGTACTGAAAAGTATCCTTTGTTTTTTGTACATTTGGAGTGTATTTGACACTCGGATCGGCCGGGTAGCCTTGTGTAGAATATCGTGGATATTCGGAAATCTTTGTCGAATCATGATGATTGACTTCAGAGCGGGTCTGAAAGGTATCCTCGTACTTTTGTGTGTGTGAGGCTTGATCTAACGTTTCCTTCGTGAATACGTTAGGTGAGAAGGCGATCTCTTCGCGAGGATCGAGCCTTGGGCCGTCGCTGGGAACAGCGGACTGGTCGAGCAGCGGGTAGGTAGCGCTGCGTGGGCTAAGAGGCCCGGCCGCGCCGTGTTCCGCCTCCCCTTGCATGAGGAAATAGGACGGGCGGCGCTCCATCGAAATATCCGAGTTTATTAACTCGTTTTCGATACCTCTACGTATAGAAATAGAGGGTTTGGAAGGTGGACTCGCTTGACAGAGCTTCTTTCCTTTGCTCGGATGTCAGGGTCCTACCTTGTAGTCTTGAAAAAGACTTCCTTGGACGATAAATTAGAGCGGATGAGCTGTGTAATTTATCGGCGTGCCCACAGCGGTCGGTGACGAGCCTAGTGCTACGAAACCCGGGCGACACGTCTCGGAACGTCCCAGCGGGCGTACGATCTAATGAGAATATCAATAGATGTACCGGGTGGCGTCCTGACAGATGAACTACGTTGGGCAATGAGCAGGATCAATAATCACTGGACTCGTAGATGCCAATGCGAGATCTGTGTGGAGAGAAGGTAGGCCTTGTAGAAAGCAGTAGGAAGCCGTTCTTGAGATGAACTCGGGAGCAGAAGGTTCGTCAGCGTAGAGCGTGTAGAAATCTTCGTACTTCTAAGTGTAGTCGTCGAGAGCGGAGAGTGGAATGAATTCGGAGGGCTCCGAGCGGGGTAATTATAGGGAGGTGGCCGCCTCCTGCCGCCTCCTGATTGGTCCGCTTAATTTCGTTAATTCAACTGTGTAATCTCATTGGCTCGCACATTGTTTTCTCAGTATCTGCGAGTATGATAGCTGAGCTGGTCCTCCGGGGTGGTTTCCCCACGTCCGTCGCTGCGACGGGGTCCCCGGGGGTGGCTTACGAGCGTCCGTCGCGGAGCCGACGACCTTGAGTTTAGACGGGGACCTCGGGTGGTTTCCCTGCGTCCGTTGTTCAGACGGGGTCCCCGGGGTGGCTGCTGGACCAGAGGTGGTTGCTTGCCGCCTCCTGGTTGGTTCGCCTATTGTCTCTCGTGTAATCAGTGTTTCTGATTGGCGAGTAGGCTTGTTTGAATTGTCCTTGTTAGTTTTAGAGGACGTTTGATTTTCTGTTTGAGTTTTCTCATTCAAGGCGACTTGGTTCGAGATACTTGTCGCGTCTCTCTCGCCCAGTAAGTGTCTAGGGAGGTCGCCTTGTATGTTATTAGTTAATATTTCACTTTTGAGAGAGAATTTCGTATTTTCTCTCTGGTGAAATATTTTGTTTGACGGAGTTATAACTCGACGTCTTATAAATATTTTTGTGTTGTGTCTACCTCTTTTTGGTAGCCCTGAAAAGGGCTGTTGACAAGAGGGGGTGGTTTTCACCACACTTTCCCTAGTCATTGTATACAATGCCGAGAGTGGGCTCGGCAGTGTGTTTAATCTCCGGGCAAAGTATAAAATACGAGGAAGAGGGATAGATAAACGAGCTCCGTCCGTCGGTGCAGTTCCGTTTCAGTTAGTTTTGGTCAGAATGGCATTAGGGTAAGAACCCTCGTCTTCAAGACTTGAGTCACAAGTGAAGAAGAATTCTCAATTTTTAAGTGATGAACGGTATTCAGATCTCATAAGTGAAGTGCTATCCGTGAAATCTGGAGGGAAAAAAAAAGAACCTCGAGACTACTGGCTGTTGAAAAGATACGACGTCATAGAGGTTCAAGGAATGAAAAAACTTATTTGCCCTATGAAAGACAGTAACCAGGTTCTCTATTACGTTCGCGAAAGCGAAATTTTCGATATCCTCATGAAAACCCATAGATCTCTTGGACATGGAGGCAGAGACCGGATGATCAGTGAATTGAAGACTTCGCACAAAAACCTGACCCGCCGTGAAGTCGATATTTTCTTGTCCTTTTGCGAAGTTTGTGAGTTGAAGCGAAATAATAAAAAGAAAGGTTTAGTTGTAAAGCCGCTGCTATCTAATGAATTCAACTCCAGGTGCCAGGTTGACCTAATCGATTTTCAGTCCAATCCGGATGGTGAGTACAAATTTATTATGACCTATCAAGACCATCTCACAAAATACGTCGTCCTCAAACCGCTGAAGACAAAAACGGCTGAGGAAGTTGCGAAAAAGTTGTTAGATATTTTCGCGCTACTGGGTGCTCAAGCAGTACTCCAATCAGACAACGGGAGAGAGTTTGCGAATCGCATAGTTGATAATCTACGATCTTTTTGGCCCGAACTGCGAATCGTGCACGGCAAAACACGTCACAGCCAGAGCCAAGGTAGCGTTGAGCGTGCAAACCAAGATGTGCAGAACATGCTAATGACATGGATGAAAGACAACAAGTGCTGTCAGTGGGCCGAAGGACTCCGATTCATTCAGGTCATGAAAAATCGTGCATTTCACAAGGGTATAAAAAGATCGCCGTATGAAGCGCTCTTTGGGTGCAAGATGCGACTCGGACTCACCACCACTGCCATCCCTGAGGAAGTGGTGGCAGAAATAGAGGGCGAACAGCGTTTGTTAGAGGTGTTGGAGAAGGATCAATCGGATGAAGAACTTTATGACGAACCGTCGGAACCGCAGCAAGTATCTGAGCTCGACAAAATCGCCGATGTAACTGTTAACCATCGCAAACACGCCAGTGAAAGCCTTCAAGTCCAAGCAGAAAAAATGAAGCAGCACTCAGATAAGTCTTTCCCACCTGCGTCCGTTGGGCAAACAGTCAGGATTGCGATCCCCGACGTCGATAGGCGTCGACGTCTAGGCATTTCACATAATGCCTGGATTATACACTTTGCCGCTAACATATCCACCATGTTCATGATGTATTATGGAGATTAGTATCTAAAAACTCCAGTTGGATATAATATCTACTCAGGTGACGTGCATTAAATGTACTTACACATCGACAACCTACAAATCACAATGTATGTGTGTATCAACCTATTAGCATGGAACATGCTATAGCCATGACTTAACTGCTCGAAAACGTTATACGAGCTTCGAACGAAACGCTGCAAGTTATTTCGCAAAAGTTTATTAGCGAATTTTGTAAATAATGAAGCTATTGCAATGCCTCGGAAAATTTAAAATCAAAATTTTTGAAAATTTTCGTCATTGAAATCCTCTCCTTAGGATTGAGATAAAAGTCCCGTTCTTGCGCCAAAAAAATCAACCATTCCAAACGAAAGGATGAGTTCGTTGGCCAACAATTTTTGAGCACATTAAGTTGGTAAAATTTCGTATAACGTACTCAATAATGACGGGCCCCATCCTGATCAGTTGAGAGTTAGCTAAAATCATAGAAAATCAGATATCGAGAACCAGCAAATGGCAGAAGCATGTTCCATGTATTTGAATTTCAGCCGAAAGGCAGTATTTGATAGCAAAAACGAATCCGGAGTTCCAAAAAATTTTTTCTTTTGCATATGACGCACTGATAATACGATGTTTGAATATGTTGTACTCGTATATTTATGCATGATGTTCCAAAAATATTCATAAATGAAAAGCAAAAACTTACCGAGTTGATAGCGCAGAATTGATCTTTCCGAGAGAAGGGATGGGAGTATTGCATTGTGACCACGCATGCGCCACAATTTCCTTCTTTACACATGTACTTGGTTCCTTTCAATAAGGCTTGATCCCTGATGAATGTGGTGAGCGATGTTTCTGGAGTGACTAGCTGCTCGTTAACTTACCGAAAAACGACATGAAAATTGATGTTTTGATACCTCATAAGCATAACATTTGACAAATTTTCAAACATTTGGGAAGAATTCATAATTATTCATCACAATCTAAAATTAATTTGAAACGATATTATACACCATTTGTAATTTGCGAAATATTGACTGATCATGTTGTAGTGATCCGATAGTTCTCGAATGTATAGTTACACGTATCAGGTCTACGATGAATTTATACCTAGGTACGCTTTCAATAGTAAAGGTTTAGAAAAATCCCGCATTGTACTAAGCATGGCCGACCCACAAAATACAATAAACCAAATGAAAGTACATTTTTTTAATGCATGCTCCATAAATATTTGTATCCGTTCTTCTAAATGGTACCTACACACTACCATGTTTATAAATGTTCAAAAATCAGGAAAACACGACTTGTTTACTCAGTAAGAAATGATTAATTACGAGTATTAAAAAAAAAAAAAAGTTCCAGCCATGCAGCATGGCCATTTACGAATTTTCGTAAATTATCGTATAATATCATGTTACATCGTTTTAAACTTCGATTTTAGCTGCCAATTTTATGACAAAAACTAGTTCTAAATAATACTTATTTTGCGAATAAGAAATGATTTTTTATTCATAGCTGTTTGCAGTTTTTATTGATTTTTCAGCAAATAATAAAGAAATTTAAGTACTTTTTTCATTAAAAATTTATAGTTACAATCGCATTTTACATTAAACTTGCAAATTTATTGTAATCTTCTCGTTCGTCGTTGATATGCTTCTTTTGACTAAAACCCTGCTAACAAACAGGTATACATTCAACTATTTTTAGCCATTTTTTTGCCATTAGCCAAATTTCTACGAAAATTTGCTAAATGACAATAAGTTAGGTAGGTACCAGATTTAAGAAAGTTTTAGCCATGCAGCATGATCGTGTGAGCGAATTTTCTTAAGTTATCATATCACATTGTGTTAAATTTTTGAAAATTTGAGCTTGTTGAGTACAAAGAAAATGTTAATAATTATTTTTACAGCAAAAAAGGTATTTTAAATAGTAATCTGCTATTCAAAAAGACCTTTTGGGGTTTTCGCTTTTTTGGAAGTTTTTATCGATTGTATAGCAAATTTTTATGAAATTTAAGTATATTGTTCAGCATAATTTTTTATAAATTTATTAACGTTCTATTTTATATTTGGTAAAGTTTATTTGTGCAATATTCTGCTAAAAATTATGAATTTAACAATTTTTAGCCATTTTTAGTGATTTTTTCAGCACATTTTTTGAAATTTGACAGATTTAATGTGCTCAAAAAGTGCTGGCCAACGAAATCATCCTTTCGTTTGAAAAGCTTGAGTTATTGTCTGGAATGACACATATATAAGCACATATGTACACACACACACACACACACACACAATGAAAAAGCGCAAACTTTAGGAATAGTTTCAGAATGCCACAAAACGGATTTCAATGACGAAGCTTTTCAAAAATATTGATTTTAAAATTTTCCGAGTCATTGCAATAGCCTCATTTTCTACGGAAATTCGCTAATTGAAGCTTAAATGGATTCTCACCTTGATAAATCTTTCCATTTATGGCGAAAGTCACTTCCTCTTTCCGTAACATTTGGAAAGTGTGTCCTCTTTAAATTTATGAATGGTACTGGTCAGTTATGTTACCTACTGACCGAGGGAGATGGACTGATTGGAGGAATATGTATAGGAAGGAATTAGTAGCAGAACCATTATTACTCACTTCCTGTAGTTATTTAATAACACTCAAATGGCATCATTTGTGCAAAAAACGTTTAAAGCTATCGGAAGGTTTGATATTATTATGTATTATCTGAACGGCTTTCAGGTGCCTACCTTCCTAAAAATTATGGAAGGACGCACAATGAAAATAGTGGCGGATGTAAACGATTCACTTTTACGCGAGGGAGTGGGTCAGTTCTATTGCTACGACTCGCTGCAGATGTCTCGTTCCTGATCTTGTCTTGAAATCTACGTTGACCTACCCGAACAGTCACCGTTAATTACTCTTGTTTCATACAACTGGGGCCTATTTCATAAAGCAACAAGTGACAAGTTACTAGCCAATTTTATGTAAAAGTTGTACAAAATGAGTGTGCAAGTGTTTCATAAATGTACAAGTGTAGACTTGTAATGCACTGTGAAAATTAACAAGTGTACAGGCGAATTTGGACAAGTTAGAAGTGTTTCCCCATCATTTTGAACAAGTCACTGTTTCACAGTTGTAAAAAATGGCCGATTTTTAACCTACGTCCATTCGCCTGTAGCTTTTTCCAGTGGCGGATGTAAACGATTCCCTTTTACACGAGGGAGTGGGTCTGTTCTATTGATACGACTCGCTGCAGATTTCTCGTTCCTGATCTTGTCTTGAAATCTACGTTGACCTGCCCGAACAGTCACCGTTAATTACTCTTGTTTCATACAACTGGTGTAGGTATATATTATTACAAGACTTTATAAAAAAGGCCTTCCCATCCTTAAGTTGGTTTTGAAATGGATATGTCTTTTAGCTTGGGGTTTTTGGAAAATTTTGTGACTTTTTTCAGCCAGAAAAAGTACCAATAAAAAAATTTAATAAGTAACTAAACAGCAACAATGAAGCAGCACTCTTCGGTTGTGTTATAATGGACTCAAGTCTTCATTACAATTATAGGTACCGGTAAACAACTGTGGTTACTTTTATCGTTAGGTTATTGAAGTAGGTTACTAGTAGGTTTTTATTAATCTCCAACGTTTCTCCCTGAAGATATTCACGATCTCCGAGTATTACTCTGAAGGCTCACGTGAAAGAGAACAGATTATGGCTGGAAAATATGTATTCTCACATAGGAGACTAGGAGACCTAGGTTCTTCTAGCGTTATCATTATTTCCCCTTTGTTTTTCTTCCCACCCTTTGAAGTTGGAGACAGCGGTTGAATGGACGCAGACTGAGGATGAGATTCTCGAGGCCGGGATAATGAAATATGGGATAAAAAAGTGGTCTAAAGTATTCTCGCTTCTTCCCACCAAAACCCCTTCTCAATGCAGATTCCGGTGGCAAAAGTATGCGGTTCCATCATTTAGAAGTTCTGCACGGGATGTGGATGAAGATGAGAGGCTGATGGATGCAGCTAAGATGTTTCATCCACAATGGAGTCTGATTGGACAAGAAGTTGGAAGGAGTGGGCAGCATGCTATGAAAGGTTTGTGTTTTGGGAGAGTATGGAAAGCTCGAGAAGCCATGTGAGGGTGGGAACGAGAAAGAACTTCTGGAGATAGCGAAGGGTAGGATGATGAACTTTAAGAACAGAAAGGATGTAAAGAGGGAAAAGGAGAGGATTCTGAAACAAAAGAAGATGAAGAGAGGGTATGTTTGAATGGGACACTCTACACTAAATTTCTTGTGGTTCTGAAACGAAGGATCGAACGAATTAGTTTCTGTGAAATACGCGAACTGATTCATTTAGGCTCATGTATATTTGGCCTAGGCGAAACTTGAGTGATGACGAATGTGATGAAAGAAATCCAACGTTCAAATACATTGGGGTTGTGATAGCTGTGCTTCTATTTCTATCTATATTTGTCGATGTCATTTCGTTCAAGAGGTTGACAACCCATGAGTCCAGTGATGTAGAGGGAGGCGGTTACAACGGAGATGCTATTCACTTGACCATGAGTATAGACGATATTTTTAGGTGAAGCCGTGAAAAGGCAGAAGGATGAATTTGTTATTAAAGACCTGAACTACAAAATCTTGTGAGTTTATTTGGGCGTCAAGTTGTTTGAATATTATTTCCTCAATAGAATAATTCTTAAAATGGATATTTCCGATCTTCTGAAGAAGAAGATAATTGAGGACGTACTTGAAGCTCAGGGTGCTGTGGAGTGATCTGTACTTGTGTACGGTAGTCCAGCAGCAAGCACATTGAAAAGCTTCTTTTTCAGAAAGAAAAATCGAGAGAGTCTGAGGGCTTTCCAGTGGTCTACTTTGTGAGAGGAGGAGATGATGCAGTGAAGTTTATTAACAGCGGCTTTAGAAACAAGCTATATCCATCCTTTCTTGAGTGTTCAGGGAGACGAAAATTAAGTTCAAAATATCAAAATTGTGAAATATCAACGTCACTGTCAAAACACATGTGAGGTTTGTGACACACGAACAAGACTTACATGGCGATGGGTATTTCGTTTGCAATTTTCTGTCTCATCAATCGGTGTGTTCGTCTAATTACTGATTTCGATTTGAACCACATCACTCGACAATTTTTTTGTGGGGAAGGGATGTTTATTAAGAGATTAGGGATGGAAAAACGCCAATTTATTCAATAATATAAAATCAATATAAAGAGTTCTTCATAACGTAAAATCAGAGGGTAGTGTTCCTGATGTGAGGTAGGTGTTCTCAAACGTACAAGGAGGATCTGAAAAATACAAATTACACGATTTTTTAGATTTATTTCGTGCATAACGAATGGTTATTAAAAAAAAAATATATATACATATATATATATAAAATTAAATAAATAAATAAAATAATAAAATTAATATTAATAATATTGATATTAATAATTAATATTAATAATAATATTAAATAAACTAAATATTAAGGTTGGTTCTCAATTATTCGAAATATTCGATGGGGTCAATGTTACCTTGGTTAGACCAAGACTCTTCATGATTTTTTCCCTCAGAATTTTGATGGAATTGAAATATAGAACGAGAAGAAGAAGACAACCCTATTCAATAACTGCATGGTCATCATTAGTGTCTGAGATGAATTTCAAAAGGAGATCTACGAAAAATCTGACACATTTCTTCAACTTGCTGATTAATGGATCCCTTCAATGTTCATTATTCAGTAAATCAAACATTCAGTTAGAAATTTTATTCGGTTTTTGTCGTTATACCAATCCGTACTCATCATTAAAGTCCCTATAAATTTTAAATAAACGAAGCACATTCTCCAGCCGACCATCGAGAGTCGTTTTGGATCATTAAACTTTACAGTTCTTGTGGAAAAGCAGACAATATCTCTAGACAGAAGTCACTGTTTATATCTATTGAATCACTGTTATCACATAAATATTATCACCTTCGGAAAATTTTTAATACACCTAATTACTTTGACTGCATTTATATTTATAACTATATAATCAGGGTATACGCATAACATCAGCATAGGTTTATTAACTGTGAAGAAATTGTATTTCACTTACTGAAAGTGAACCATTCGTCCTTTAAACCGGCATCTTTCCTTGCGGATGCCACTGCTTGTCTGAGTGCTAGCGGCAGTGTATTCGTCATGCATATTGGCGGTTCACCTGTGCCTGGAAAATTAAATCAATTTACAGGAAACTCTTTGATTTTGTTGAATTTTCACAGCCCCCCCCCCCCCCCCCTGTTTGCAGTATTTATAATTTATATATGCAATCAGTAGAACGGGTAAGTAGGTAAACCTGCAACACACCAATAACACATTAAAGTAGGCAAATCTAAGTTTAAACATGTAGGTACTTATTATGTTTTACCACTGGGTTTTTGCTTTAAAAAAAAAAAAAAAAAAAAAAAAAAAAAAAAAAAAAAAAAAAAAAAAAAAAAAAAAAAAAAAAAAAAAATTAAGCGAAATATTTACCACATAAATATTTTGGAACAGGGATTGGATTCAGACAAAGTCACGCGGATAAAGAAATGTCGATGCGAGCTGCTTCACTTGAACTACTTACTTTGGATTCTAGACAGAATATACTGATGTGGCGTATGCAACATGAAATAAATGATAAGGGTTTGAAAAAATGTTTGGTTGCCAATCTGATGGAAAATTTAATGCGCTTTCCAATTGTAACCTTGATTTTTAATTTACTCAGCCTATTAAGGAAGTTATGGTCATTTTAGTGAGGCAAGGTCAAACACACGGAAAAAAGTCTTGAAAAATGAATAACTGGAAAACAAAGCGTTAAAAAAAAGAAGAAAAATTGCACGAGGAACTTTTGATCAGAGATGAGCTCTAAAATTGATCCCTGAGGTTTTGAGTATCTTTCTCGGACACCATGTATTACTATGAATAAAGCATGTTATCAATGTTATCATTTCTTCATATCTTGATGGCCAGGAAGGCAAAATTTGTTTTGCTTCTAACTAAAAACTTGGAATTTCACAGACAAGATTTGGTACCTCGCCTATTGGTGTGTCACAGATGACACACGCACAATCTAGTCAAATTTTGATGAAATAGTAAAGGATTAATTTCGCGGGTTTAGAAATTAAGCAATTAGAGAGCCCTCGATAAATTCTGTAGTGAACCGAATATTTTCTGTGATGTTGAGCAGTGGTTCTGTAGTAGCCCATAAGTAAGAGCAAAATTCCACTCCTAAAGTACCATTTTCCTCTGATCACGCTTCTGCATAATAATTTATAAATCCATCCTACGAACCCATTCAAACGATCCCATTTTATCAACCCATGTTATGGATACGAAGAAGCTATGTGCAACATCCGATATTTGCTTCCTCATCAACAATATAGGGGGAGCTATACTCGTATATTCCTTGATTTGATCGGTCTTCGTTTGGGTCAGGAAGGTGGTTTATGTAGAACTGGGAAATCAGAAATCTGAATTTTTGCAGAAAAAATGCATCCCAGGAGGAAATCGAACCAAATCCCTTATAAGGTTTACCTTATCAGCGCCCTCACCATCTTGATCTCAAAGACACCTGGTTGGTGATGTGGCAAGGATCGGGGGGTGTAAGCTAAGGTTCATTCAAGAAAAATATATAGCTTCCCTAATATTGGTGGCGAGGAAGGAAATACGCCAGGTCGGGTGAGGCACACCACTCCGTTAAGTTCCAGAAATCAGTAAAAAAACAGTAGGGTAGCTGGTAGGGGTTCCCTAATACACTTCGTCCGAAGGTGATACATTCTTTGATAAGGTTATGCTATAAAACAGAAACATTCTTCGAAGAAGTTACGCTTACTTTTGGAACGAAGGACACCAACTGGATTCGGTGAATTTTTTCTCAAAGTTACTCGGAAGTCGATGGGTATGTCTTTAGCTCCTGGTGGGTAATAGTCCTGTAAAAATATGAACACCGCCCTTAAACTTCCTGAATTGCCTGTAAGTAGGTCAATTGTCTCATCAATGTGCAGTAAATGAGTTTCCTACCAAGTAGTGGTTTTCTCTCATATAATCTGTTTCATTTATCAATATAACATAAAAATTGTTGTTATTGTTAACTATACAATGTTGAAAATTGTATAGTTCCAAATTTCAATCATTATGAACATGAAACAAACTTTGGGATTTTTAAACTTATGATCGGTGGGGGTGAATGGAGGGTTAGTTAGTTCCTATAAATCATGTTTTAATCTTTCCCATCGGTTTTCCATTTTTGATATGGGGGTGGTGGTCATGACTAATTTTTTGTTCGATTTTACAATCTATTCATCACATAGTTCTGAATCAAAATTGGGCGTAATACTTTCATGTTGGTTTGTAATGGAGGGAGTAGGTCAAGTAAATTCATGACCTATTTGCTATTCCCAAATCATGTACAAAACCAGATGCATGCTTGCAATGCATGCCTTAGGTACTTACCAATATGTTTGAAATATTAAAGGCATAACATAGGTATTCTAAATTTACATCAGTTGAAAATTTGAAAATTTAGAAAGCTTGAATTCATGACGATTTGAAACCTATCTATCACAACGTACCCACGTCCGATGTGTAGTACTGTATCCCGTTTCAGGATCATACTTGAGTTCTTCACTGCTGAAATAGCCTAGCCCCATGACGAATGCGCCTTCAATTTGTCCGATGTCAACTGAAGGATTCAAACTTTCACCAGCGTCTTCTAAAATGTCCACCCGAAGAATCTATAAAACCAAACGCATTTGATAATTTTAGTGCCTAATTCAACTTCAAAATTCTGAGTAATAAAAACTTATGAGAAGTTATAAAAGTAGTGTACGCATAAACTATCCGTCCACTAGACCAGTGGTCGGAGGGCGGAAAAAACCTTAAATTGCTAGTGGACGGTGTGGGTTTTATATTTTATCTCATTAATTTTCAGTTGGCGGGTGCCATAGTGGATGGAAATAGTTAGATTCTGATGTTACGTACCTCTTGTTAAGTAAAGAGAGACTTCGTAGTAAAGAGTAGGTTTTTATTTAATTTCATTAATCTACTCGGTAAATGTCTAATAACTCCGTTTAATTATACAATACGAGTGGTCATGATAAATTACAATAAATAAATATAACGAAGCTTAATAATTAAAGATAAGTGATCAGCGTAGCAGTGAACAAATCGACCTAACCGTGATCGAAAGCCCCCAGTAAGTGAGAAAATAGGTACTTAGATTCTGATGTAGAAGGTACGTACTTTCTAATCACAATACTTCTGATATTAGGACCCATTTACACCTTTCATTGGAATTACTTCATTCTTGAAGTAATTCCACACAGTACTTGGAATTTTTAATAGAGCAATAGTTACCTTCAATATTATAGTCTTTATACACAAAGAAGATACACCACAAACCTGATATTGGCCGGTGAGTACGTCCAACTCAATTTCTGTAGCTGTCACTCCGTGTACTGGATAGTTTTTCGGTATGAGGTCTGAAGGGTTGGTCCTGAAAATCATTGAATATTAATATGGGTTGATTATAGCATGGCCTCAAATTTATATTCAATGCTCCCACAAATCAAACATTTTAGCTTATATTCACCTTAAATTTAGCACCATATCAAATCCCACAATTCAAACTCTTAGCTCGAAGTTCCGTTGGTACATTTTCATCCGTGAAGTCGTAGTCCTACCTAGGTTTGGAGTGTGGGAGGGGCAGTACTCGTAGTGAGGAACAAGAATTTACAAAGACGGGTTGAATGATATACACGAATGAGTTGAGATTGCAACATGAGTGCAGATATTGAAACCATTCGAAAGGTTTCCCAAGACACTGAAATCCACTCGAAGAAAGAAGGTATTGGTAGTGGCGGTCCATGAAGTCGGCAGAATCTCTAACTTTATCCGAATATTACCGTCACTGGAAGGCAATATTAGCGGAAAAGTTAGCGATCCCGCAACCAGTGACACAAGGTTGATGGGTAGGCTAAAGAGGACACCGAAACTAATCGACACCGAATCTAAATGATTGGTGATATAAAATAAACGCTTTCCGCACGTAAAGTCGTTAGTTATTACCTGAGAGCTGCTTTATAGTAGCATTGAAGTATAAAGTAGGTATTTTAACTCTAACAAGGAATCTGTAGCGATTTCTATACTTGGAAACATTAACCATTTGTGAAAACTTACGAGTGAGTTGCCACCAGCTTTACTCCTGCTTGGGCCGCAGCTTGAATGATTGAGACCCATGTGGGATTTTCCATCTGTTTTTTAATCGGAGCCAGACTCGAATTCAACTCTTCGCAGCATGATAGTATAGACTGAAAACATCGACTTATATTCAAATCAAATCAAATTACATGTAAAGTGACTAGAAAGTTAGAATAAATTATTAGAAATTGAAGATAGAGGTGTCAAGCTTATAAAAATCTGATACATTATATAGTTCTTGTTCTACAAGTACACGTTTTATATTGTTTTTAAAAGACTTGAGTGGCAGATCCCTCGTTGAAGAGTGCAAATGATAAAATAAACGACATCCAATCGTTTATCATGATGATAAACCAAATTACTATCATGCTGATAGTATAGACTGAAAACATGGATTTGACTATTTAAGGCTGCTATTATAACCGCCTGCTGATTACACTCAATCGCACAGGAAGGTGACCAGAATGAATGAAGTTCAAAATGTAACAAGTTTTCGTAAAGTAGTAGGAGGAGTCAACGAAATTCATAAAGTCAAAGTGATGTTCATAATCAAGTAATGTCATTTCACAATATATGTGACTGTGCCAGGGCAAAGGGAGCTTAACTTGCCCAGGCTTTTTTTCAAGAGAATACAAAGACGAAGCTTGGGTCAAAAAATTACTTTTTTTGTGTAATATTTTTTTGGGTCCCAAAACTATCTTTCTTCCCCCAATAATCATCAAAATTATTGAATTTTCTACATTTTTCATTGTATTTATAATCGCGAAAAACTGCAGTTTTGCAAGTCTGCTGAAAATCTGCTGAAACCTGCTGAAAATTTGCAATTTTCGCGCCCGCTTTTTTTAAACTTTGAAAAATCATAAAATTTGATTGGAAAATAGTAGGGATAAAAAAAAAAAAAATTTCGTTCAGCTTAATAAGGAAAAATACACTGCCAAGGAACCTTCACAGCACGTCACCATTAAATTCCAGAAAACTAGAAACGACCGGTTCTGGCATCAGGGAATTAATAAGGTGGGAAATTGGAAGCTGAATGGTACATATAATAAATGAAATTAATAAGGAAAATTTTGATTTTAATATGGGACCATTCAGGGTGTAGTCCGCATGTTCCCTGAAAATTTCGTCTAAATCGGATCAAAACTGAAGGAGTTTTTAATTGATTCACAATTGCCTGAGTTATGACCAAAACAAGAAACTTTTGTTTGCGCCTGCGCAGAGGCTACCGTTGATTCGATCATGACGGAACTGATAGAGGACCATGTAGAGCTATACCCGCACGATCCCTAAAAATTTGAAGAAAATCGCATCAAAATTGTGGAAATTACGGCTGTTGCAAGGACCGTAACAAGAATATTTCGTTCACGCATGCGCAGAGCGTACCGCTAATGCAATTATGATGATTGTCTTATGGGACTTCAAGGGACCTTTTTCACATCATCCCTGAAAATCTGACCGAAATCCGTTCAATATTGACCGAGTTATGACCGTCACAAGGAATTCACGTTAGCGCCTGCGCAGAAGCTACCGTTGATTCGATCATGATGAAGTTGATAGGGGACCATCTAGAGCTTAACCCGCACAATCCCTAAAAATTTGGTTAAAATCGGATCAAAATTGTGGAAGTTATGGCTGTTACAAGGAAATGTGGACGGACAGACAGACAGACAGACAGACAGACAGACAGACACGGAACCAAATTTGTTCAAGAGGCTCTGAAACGCAAAATGCGAGTAGAAATTTTGATTTTGGAGCAAAAATTTTTTTTTCATTTCGAAAGTGAAAACAAAGCTTCCGCTGCCTTGCAGTCTCGGAAGCAAAATATAAACTCAGATTTGACCGCTGGTAAGTCAAGCTCCATTTTCCCTTGCACGGTCACATATGTATACCACAAATCAGAAGGTATTTAAATCTTACTGCACAAACTGCGTCCGATGTGATGCTGCCACCGGTGGGGAATTGGCCTGGAGCCATGAACGCCACCGAAGGAATAACTTTTATCATTTCCAATCCAATCCCAAGTGCATAAGCACACACTTGCGCGGCCTGATTTATAAAGGTTCCATTAATTTCACAAACATAAAAGTCATATGATCAATTAACGTGGGGAGAGTAGATAGATTGATTAATTGATTAAGTTTAAAATTGTATTCACCTTAGTGTTTAATCCTTGTCCCATTTCTATTCCCCCTGACGTTATTACAACCGATCCATCTCCTGTGAATATTGAAACAGTTGCGTAGTATCCGGGGAAAAATACTATTTCGAATCTCATAATACTTAGAGACAAACCTCGTTTCTTCCAGCGGTTTTCCTAGAGTAGTAAATATAAAAATTAAATAAATACCAAGACCTCAGCAAACAAATATATGTAAATTAATCATTTAACATAGGACTCGTGCATATCGATTCTAGCTGTGGCGGCTGGCGAAAGCTACGGGATTACCTGGGTACACGGGTGCCTGGGGGCAAGGGGCGGCCTATTGAACTCTTCCATTTTTCACTGAACAAACGTCTATCTAGAAATTATGTACATATTAATATACGTCCATTCTACGAAACACCATGGATGCTATACATTACAAAGGAAATTTGTCCATCGAGAAGTTTTGGGTAAGAAAACGTTTTTAGGTATCAGCCTTATCAGAGTGCTTTAGTTTCGGTCGGCTCTTTCAAAGTTTTTCGGCTTTACAGATTATATTTAAGTATATAGATTTTTCTCAAAAAAGATATTTTTTATAATGACATACTTACCCACTAAAAATGTGTGGTTATTGTGTTGTAGTTTGTAAATGGTAGTTCCTATATTACCGAACGAATATAATTTTGTAGGTAGGTATTACTTTTACCTCCAAAGTCCTATGAAATTGATCAAAGGCGGAAATGAATTCTTCGTAGGAAAGAGGGTGAAAGGGGGGGGGGGGGTGCCCTTTACCCTCTCCTCGGCCCAGTCTCCCGTGGTGTCTGTAGACCACCTTCCTCCGTGCTCTAAGGAAAGTTTACTTACAGTTTTTCAAGCCCAAAGAATGTGGGAAAGAAGTATGGTAACAAAACGACGAATCTAAGTTGTGATTAAACAGTGCTGTTGTCTGTAGTAATTCATTGGCTGTTGACTGCGATAATGATGACTGTGATAATTAAAGACGCGTTTTCCCTTACCTCATTACCAGAATTTTGTCCGGAGAAAGAAAGGGGGCAAAGGACCTAAGGAAAAAATAAAATATTACCTAGGACCTAAGGTAAAAATGGGAATTATCAATAAATAAATCATTATAATAAAGAAACACGAAAAAACAAAAAACCGACAAAACAACTTGTGTGCGTCACGACTACCCGTATCGGCAACAAAACAATAGCAAATCGGTAAGGTCATTGTTAACATGCTGCACTCTATCTCGAGCTTCTCATGTTCGGATTGGAAATCTCTCTTATTACTTTCGTGTATAGGTGACGGGGATCTTCGCGTACATGAAGAGAAAGGAGGCGAGGAGCTTCGCATACACGAAGAGAAAGTAAGCGGGGAGCTTCACGTATAAAAACGCGTCGATGGGGAGCTTCACGCATGCGCCCGAAAGAAAAGGTAAATGAAAATAGGTGGAAATAGACGGTTGACTTTAACTTCAGTTTTAGTCGTTGGAATGGGTTTCCACAACTTCGACGGGTGATTTTGTTCGTGTTGGAATTGCCATGAATACTTATATAACGGTAGGTACCTAACATAATACTGAAATACCTTTTATATACCGGATACCACTAGGTATATTAAACTTTTTGAAGAAATTTTCTTTAAAAAGATACCTAAATGGAACAAAACAAATCTGTTTGTTTACGCCATCCTACGTAAAAAGTACCTAGATAAGTAGGTACTACTAAAAATGTGAAGTAATTGTTCTTATTAGGTATTATTATTTTAGGTGAAATTGATTTAGGTAAATATACATTTTTTTATTCTTAATTTTTCAGTAATAGCAAGAATCCACTTCCGCCTTTGATCAATTTCATAGGACTTCAAAGGAAAAGGTACCTGTACCTACCTACTTACGAAACGAAATTATATTCGTTCAGTAATCGGAACGACCATTTACAAACAACAGCACAATAACCATACATTTTTAGTGAGCTCCCTCAAATAAATGTATTTTTTAATAATAAGTAATGACATGTAATCTGTTCAGCCGAAAAACTTTGTAGGAGTCGAACAAAACAAAAACTTACTACTGTTTCGATGGACTGATGATGATGTCTTTACATCGAAAGCGCTCGCTCCCGGTGCTTGACTCGCTAGTGACGATGGACTCTTCCATTGGAATGTTATATAAATGATAGTAACAAAAACAATCTGATAAGGCTGATATTTACAGGTTCAAACGTTTTCTCACCCAAAGCTTCTCGATGGACACAATCCACTGTAATGAATAGTATCCATGCTGTTTCGTAGAAAGGACGAGTGTTAATACGTACATAATTTCTGAACGAACGTTTGTACATTGAAAAATTGAAGAGTTCAAGAGGTACTTACAGCCCCTTGCCGCTAGACGCCCATGTTCCCAGGGACTCCCGAAGCTTACGCCAACGCCAGAGCTAGAATCGATATGCCTACATATATCTACTTGTTACGTTTTTCTTTGACAATATAGGTATATTATTCATCAGCAGCAGCTGAACACTAAAACAAAATCTCTTAAAGTTCAAGCAAGATGTTTTTATGATCTCTGTTTAGTCTTGTGGGTTTCGCTTCAGACTATCCTAGGAATGCTACTATTTATAAGATAAGTAACACGTTAATTTTAAGTCGAAAAATTTAATTACGTTATTGAATTTTTCCACTTCTTTCATCCGTTGGTCGAATTCTGAAGACTGTTTCAAGGTGCTAACCATTTCCTGGACTATTTCTTTGTATTCTGCACTGGTATTTGCTAATCTTACATCAATACCAGACAAACCCGTGGAAAAGGCTATATGTTCCATGATGAACTCAATGACTGTGGTGGCTTCAAGGGTACCTAAACAGATACGAACATACAAAAATTATATTATTTAATCTTGAGAAGTAGGTACCCGATGTCAAAAGATTCCATAGCGAGTTCCTATGGTTGGGAGAGATATTGAATTAAGATATCAATAAAATGAAGTAAAATCCAATAAATATAAAACAAAGTTAATGTTAAAATTGGTCAATCAGGCAATGAAAAAAAAAAAAAAAAAAAAAAAAGAAAGAAAGTATGCACTAAAGCAACTGGTAGATTAGGAGCAATCAAGTTCATTAGGGGCCATCTGGTGCCTAAACCGTAGAATCTCTGACAATTTCATAGAAACTCGATGAAAACTATCATGTTCGTTACAAAGATTATACATTCTCACATTCGCAGCAGCCATTAATGATACGGACGTGTTGAAATTGATTTGAGATGATTAAATCGTCTTTCGTTACTATCCTCCGAATTTGAGTGAGATCAAACAACTATCCTTATCCCATGAGATAATGATGGTTATCAATTATTGAGAATGATCACCTGTGTCAAATCAATTATTCAAATAACCATGCTCATAACTCAGCTTGTTGGCCACGCACTTCGCAGTAGTTAACATGATATGGTTGGATAAATCGAGACCTTTGGAAAGAATGGTCAACGAATTCTGTGGTATGAAGATTATGAAGTACCACTGGCAACGACTCGGTTGTAAGCGGAAATCATCAGAAATTGTTGCAACCAACACATTTTTGTTACACATACCTAAAAGTTTCGTTTTCGGTTGGAGATGCCAAGGCTAAAACACATTCTGTGTTAACGAATATTATGTAACAAAGAAGTATGTGTTTCCTAATGATCTCCGAAGCTAATTTCTTTGCTATCAACCTATAGAGCTAATTTCTTCGTTATTCAACCTATGTCTAGAAACGACTCAAGTCTAGAGCTCCACAGATCAACTGAGTGAGATCCGAAGCTATTATATGAATCTGAAATTTCCAACGGATGCCTCTTGAAATGTCTGGAAAAATCATAAAATCTCAAGCCCCCAAGATCTGCTGAGTGAGCTCCAGAGCTAATTTCTTTGTTATTCTACTTACTTAGAATAACTACTTTCTACTGACTACTTTCTTAGATTCATGCTGGAGTGCCACAAGGCAATGTACTAGGCCCACTACTCTGCCTGCTTTACACTCGCGATCTACCAGAAACTGAGGAAAATTTAACTGCCACGTTTGCAGATGACACCGCAATTTCGGCGACAGGAGAAACCAACATCGAATTAGTTACAAAATTAAACCACTCCATCCTCCGCATCCATGAATGGACAAAAAGATGGAGAATTAGATTGAATGAAGCGAAGTTGCTGTTGATTTCACAAATAAAAGAATCAACTACGTGCCAGCCTTCCTTGACAACAAGGCGATTCCTTATGCCAATGAAGCTAAATATCTTGGGATGACACTCGATGCCAAACTGAGGTGGAAATCACATGTTAAAAAGAAAAAGTCTGAACTAGTTATCAAATTCAGGAAAATGTACTGGCTTATGGGAAGACAGGAAACTGTCTATCCACAATAAGCTCATATTGTACAACCAAGTCCTCAAACCTGTCTGGACATATGGTGCGCAACTGTGGGGGTGCACTGCACAAAGTAACCGCAACATTATTCAACGCTTTCAGAATAATGTTCTGCGTACCTGCGTTGTTGCATACAGATACTTCAGAAACGACAGATTACACTATGAGTTGAAAGTTGAATCTGTCAATGAGGTTATCCGGAAGCAAGCCGTCAATCACCTTTTGAGGCTCAGAGATCATGTTAACGAGGATGTCGTTCAGCTCCTTGACACCGAAGATCTACTTAGAAGACTTAAAAGAACTAAACCGCATGAACTAAGTGAAATAAAATGAACGTCAAGACTAGTGACTCAATAATCAGAACAATAAGTCTAAAGTGAAGTATATTAGATTTTAAGAAAATGTATAATAATTTATCACATGAATATTGCTTATAAGTTGTTATTAGTTGGCGTAATAAAACTTGTCAAAAAAAAAAAAAAAAAAAAAATTCTACTTACGAAGCTAAACTTTGGAATAGAGAATCCTTGGGACGTCTAGAAACGAATCACAAAGTCTTGTGTCACCTAGATATCCTGAGTGAGATAACTAATTTAATTCCTTTGCTAGTGAACTGAAATTTGAAATGGCGGCCTCTTGGAACATTTAGAAATGAATTATAAATTAGAAAGCCTCCTAAATCAGCTAAGTGAGCTCCAGAGCTAATTTTTTATATTCAACCTATGAAGCTGAAATTTAAAACGGAGGCTTAGCTCATCAAGAAACGAATCAAAAAGTCAGAAGCCTCCTAGATCAGCTGTATGAACTCCGGAGCTTATTAAATGTTTAGCCTTTGGCACAAGGTGGTTAGTTTTTTACATCTTCCGTACAACAACAATTTATTCATTAATCTGAGTAGTAGAATACTACCTAATTAAATAATTTATTAATTAGGCTAACTCTGCCACCAACATAACGCTACAACATTTGCCTTATTGATTAGCAGGTACTTTGATATGATTATTTTGCCTGTAAGTAGGTCAATTGTCTCATCAATGTGCAGTAAATGAGTTTCCAACCAAGTAGTGGTTTTCTCTCATATAATCTGTTTCATTTATCAATATGACATAAAAATTGTTGTTATTGTTAACTATACAACGTTGAAAATTGTGTAGTTCCAAATTTCAATCATTGTGAACACGAAACAAACTTTGGGATTTTTAAACTTATGATCGGTGGGGGTGAATGGAGGGTTAGTTAGTTCCTATAAATCATGTTTTAATCTTTCCCATCGGTTTTCCATTTTTGTGGTGGTGGTCATGACTCATTCTTTGTTCGATTTTACAATCTATTCATCACATAGTTCTGAATCTAAATTGGGCGTAATACTTTAATGTTGGTTTGTAATGGAGGGAGTAGTTCAAGTAAATTCATGACCTATTTGCTATTCCAAAATCATGTACAAAACAAGATGCATGCTTGCAATGCATGCCTTAGGTAATTACCAACATGTTTGAAATATTAAAGGCATAACATAGGAATTCTAAATTTACATCATTTGAAAATTTGAAAATTTAGAAAGTTTGAATTCATGACGATTTGAAACCTATCTATCACAACGTACCCACGTCCGATGTGTAGTACTGTATCCCGTTTCAGGATCATACTTGAGTTCTTCACTGCTGAAATAGCCTAGCCCCATGACGAATGCGCCTTCAATTTGTCCGATGTCAACTGAAGGGTTCAAACTTTCACCAGCGTCTTCCAAAATATCCACCCGAAGAATCTATAAAACCAAACGCATTTGATAATTTTAGTGCCTAATTCAACTTCAAAATTCTGAGTAATAAAAACTTATGAGAAGTTACAAAAGTAGTGTACGCATAAACTATCCGACCACTAGACCAGTGGTCGGAGGGCGGAAAAAACCTTAAATTGCTAGTGGACGGTGTGGGTTTTATATTTTATCTCATTAATTTTCAATTGGCGGGTGCCATAGTGGATGGAAATAGTTAGATTCTGATGTTACCTACCTCTTGTTAAGTAAAGAGAGACTTCGTAGTAAAGAGTAGGTTTTTATTTAATTTCATTAATCTACTCGGTAAATGTCTATTAACTCCGTTTAATTATACAGTACGAGTGGTCATGATAAATTACAATAAATAAATATAACGAAGCTTAATAATTAAAGATAAGTGATCAGCGTAGCAGTGAACAAATCGACCTAACCGTGATCGAAACCCCCCAGTAAGTGAGAAAAAAGGTACTTAGATTCTGATGTAGAAGGTACGTACTTTCTAATCACAATACTTCTGATATTAGGACCCATTTACACCTTTCATTGGAATTACTTCATTCTTGAGGTAATTCCACACAGTACTTGGAATTTTTAATAGAGCAATAGTTACCTTCAATATTATAGTCTTTATACACAAAGAAGATACACCACAAACCTGATATTGGCCGGTGAGTACGTCCAACTCAATTTCTGTAGCTGTCACTCCGTGTACTGGATAGTTTTTCGGTATGAGGTCTGAAGGGTTGGTCCTGAAAATCATTGAATATTAATATGGGTTGATTATAGCATGGCCTCAAATTTATATTCAATGCTCTCACAAATCAAACCTTTTACCTTATATGCACCTTAAATTTAGCACAATATCAAATCCCACAATTCAAACTCTTAGCTCGAAGTTCCGTTGGTACATTTTCATCCGTGAAGTCGTAGTCCTACCTAGGTTTGGAGTGTGGGAGGGGCAGTACTCGTAGTGAGGAACAAGAATTTACAAAGACGGGTTGAATGATATACACGAATGAGTTGAGATTGCAACATGAGTGCAGATATTGAAACCATTCGAAAGGTTTCCCAATACACTGAAATCCACTCGAAGAAAGAAGGTATTGGGTAGTGGCGGTCCATGAAGTCGGCAGAATCTCTAACTTTATCCGAATATTTAACTTCTATATCGAATTCTATAACCTTCACTGGAAGGCAATATTAGCGGAAAAGTTAGCAATCCTGCAACCAGTGACACAAGGTTGATGGGTAGGCTAAAGAGGACACCGAAACTAATTGACACCGAATCTAAATGATTGGTGATATAAAATAAACGCTTTCCACACGTAAAGTCGTTAGTTATTACAGGAGAGCTGCTTTATAGTAGCATTGAAGTATAAAGTAGGTATTTTAACTCTAACAAGGAATCTATACTTGGAAACATTAACCATTTGTGAAAACTTACGAGTGAGTTGCCACCAGCTTTACTCCTGCTTGGGCCGCAGCTTGAATGATTGAGACCCATGTGGGATTTTCCATCTGTTTTTTAATCGGAGCCAGGCTCGAATTCAACTCTTCGCAGCATGATAGTATAGACTGAAAACATCGACTCATATTCAAATCAAATCAAATCAAATCCGTTTTTATTTGTAAAGGGCCTTGCTAGGCAATACAAAAGTCAATTATAACGTTTATATAAGTAATAATAATAACAATATATACATGTAAAGTGACTAGAAAGTTAGAATAAATTATTAGAAATTGAAGATAGAGGTGTCAAGCTTATAAAAATCTGATACATTATATAGTTCTTGTTCTACAAGTACACGTTTTATAGGTATTGTTTTTAAAAGACTTGAGTGGCAGATCCCTCGTTGAAGAGTGCAAATGATAAAATAAACGACATCCAATATTGCTATCATGATGATAGTAAAGACTGAAAATTTGGATTTGACTATTTGAGGCTGCTATTATAACCGCCTGCTGATTACACTCAATCGCACAGGAAGGTGACCAGAATGAATAAAGTTCAAAATCTAACAAGTTTTCCTAAAGTGGTAGGAGTAGTCAATGAAATTCAGAAAGTCAAAGTAATGTTCATAATCAAGTAATGTCATTCCACATATATGTGACCGTGCAAGGGAAAAGGGAGCGTAACTTGCTAAGGCTTTTTTTTTCAGGAGAACACAAAGACGATGATTGGGTCAAAAAATGACTTTTTGTGTGTATCATTTGTTTGTATCCCAAAACTTTCTTTCTTCCCCCAATAATCATCAAAACTAGAATTTTCTACATTTTTCATTGTATTTATAATCGCGAAAAACTGCAGTTTTGCAAGTCTGCTGAAAATCTGCTGAAACCTGCTGAAAATTTGCAATTTTCGGGCCCGCTTTTTCCAAATTTTGAAAAATTATAAAGTTTGATTGAAAAATGGTAGAAAAAAAAAACAGAAAAACTATTTTGTTCAGCATAATAAGGAAAAATACACTGCCAAGGAACCTTCACAGCACGTCACCATTAAATTCCAGAAAACTAGAAACGACCGGTTCTGGCATCAGGGAATTAATAAGGTGGGAAATTGGAAGCTGAATGGTACATATAACAAATGAAATTAATAAGGAAAATTTTGATTTTAATATGGGACCATCCAGGATGAAGTTCGCATGTTCCCTGAAAATTTCGTCTAAATCGGATCAAAACTGAAGGAGTTTTAAATCTGACCGAAATCCGTTCACAATCGCCTGAGTTATGACCAAAACAAGAAAATTTTGTTTGCACCTGCGCAGAGGCTACCGTTGATTCGATCATGACAGAACTGATAGAGGACCATGTAGAGCTATACCCGCACAATCCCTAAACATTTGAAGAAAATCGCATAAAAATTGTGGAAATTACGGCTGTTGCAAGGACCGTAACAAGAATATTTCGTTCACGCATGCGCAGAGCGTACCGCTAATGCAATTATGATGATTGTCTCATGGGACTTCAAGGGACCTTATCCACATCATCTCTGAAAATCTGACCGAAATCCGTTCAACATTGACCGAATTATGACCGTCACAAGGAATTCACGTTAGCGCCTGCGCAGAAGCTAATGTTGACTCGATCATGATGAAGTTGATAGGGGACCATCTAGAGCTTAACCCGCACAATCCCTGAAAATTTGGTTAAAATCGGATCAAAATTGTGGAAGTTATGGCTGTTACAAGGAAATGTGGACGGACAGACAGACAGACAGACAGACGAGACAGACACGGAACCAAATTTGTTCAAGAGGCTCTGAAACGCAAAATGCGAGTAGAAATTTTGATTTTGGAGCAAACATTTTTTTTTCATTTCGAAAGTGAAAACAAAGCTTCCGCTGCCTTGCAGTCTCGGAAGCAAAATATAAACTCAGATTTGACCGCTGGCAAGTCAAGCTCCATTTTTCCTTGCACGGTCACATATGTATACCACAAATAAGAAGATATTTAAATCTTACTGCACAAACTGCGTCCGATGTGATGCTGCCACCGGTGGGGAATTGGCCTGGAGCCATGAACGCCACCGAAGGAATAACTTTTATCATTTCCAATCCAACCCCAAGTGCATAAGCACACACTTGCGCGGCCTGATTGATAAAGGTTTCATTAATTTCACAAACATAAAAGTCATATGATCAATTAACGTGGGGAGTGTAGATAGATTGATTAATCGATTAAGTTTAAAATGGTATTCACCTTAGTGTTTAATCCTTGTCCCATTTCTATTCCCCCTGACGTTATTACAACCGATCCATCTCCTGTGAATATTGAAACAGTTGCGTAGTATCCGGGGAAAAATACTATTTCGAATCTCATAATACTTAGAGACAAACCTCGTTTCTTCCAGCGGTTTTCCTAGAGTTGTAAATATAAAAATTAAATAAATACTAAGACCTCAGCAAACAAGTATATGTAAATTAATCATTTAACATGGGCCTCGTGCATATCGATTCTAGCGGTGGCGGCTGGCGAAAGCTACGGGATTACCTGGGTACACGGGTACCTGGGGGGCGAGGGGGGGCCTTCTAAACTCTTCCTTTTTTCACTGGACAAACGTCTGTCCAGAAATTATGTACATATTAATATTCGTCCATTCTACGAAACACCATGGATGCTATTCATTATAAAGAAAATTTGTGTCCATCGAGAAGCTTTGGGTAAGAAAACGTTTGTAGGTATCAGCCTTATCAGAGTGTTTTTGTTTTGGTCGGCTCCTTCAAAGTTTTTCGGCTTTACAGATTATATTTATGCCATTATTAAAAATATCTTTATTTGAGAAAAATCTATATACTAAAAATATGTGGTCATTGTGTTGTAGTTTGTAAATGGTCGTTCCTATATTACCGAACGAATATAATTTTGTAGGTAGGTATTACTTTTACCTCCAAAGTCCTATGAAATTGATCGAAGGCGGAAGTGAATTATTCGTAGAAAAGAGGGTGAAGGGGGGGGGGGGGGGGTGCCCTTTACCCTCTCCTCGGCCCAGTCTCCCGTGGTGTCTGTAGACCACCTTCCTCCGTGCTCTAAGGAAAGTTTACTTTCAGTTTTTCAAGCCCAAAGAATGTGGGAAAGAAGTATGGTAACAAAACGATGAATCTGTGATTAAACAGTGCTGTTGTCTGTAGTAATTAATTGGCTGTTGACTGCGATAATGATGACTGTGATAATTAAAGATTCGTTTTCCCTTACCTCATTACCAGAATTATGTCCGAAGAAAGAAACGATGACTCCGCGAAGCTCCCCGTTCGAAGTGAAAGTCATTTGCGCTGTACTCGGTGCTCCCCGGCAAGTTCTAGCAGGCATACGCGAAGCGTCCCGTGCCGAGAGATGGGTGTACGTGATGCTCCCCGTCGAACTCTCTTCCCCTTTCGAGGCGTTTCAAGCCTTATCAGTGATTTTATTTCCAAGAACCGTTGGCAAACGAAATGAGTAGGTGGGTGTGTAGTGTGAGGAAGTGTAAGATCTTAGTAAAGACAATGGGAAGGTAGGTTGTGGATGTGGTTGGCAGTCACGACCACGACCATCCCCCAGCTGTAGAAAGCGAAGTTGCGAAAAGGGTGCTCCAAAAATAATGTGAAACGGACGGCTTTGAAAGACAACCACTGTGCACCGCTAAGGTGGTAGGGGGCAAAGGACCTAAGGAAAAAATAAAATATTACCTAGGACCTAAGGTAAAAAATGGGAATTATCAATAAATAAATCATTATAATAAAGAAACACGAAAAAACAAAAACCGACAAAACAACTTGTGTGCGTCACGACTACCCGTATCGGCAACAAAACAATAGCAAATCGGTAAGGTCATTGTTAACATGCTGCACTCTATCTCGAGCTTCTCATGTTCGGATTGGAAATCTCTCTTATTACTTTCGGGTATAGGTGACGGGGATCTTCACGTACATGAAGAGAAAGGAGGCGAGGAGCTTCGCATACACGAAGAGAAAGTAAGCGGGGAGTTTCACGTATTAAAACTCGTCGATGGGGAGCTTCACATATGCGCCCGAAAGAAAAGGTAAATGAAAATAGAAGGTGGAAATAGACGGTTGACTTTAACTTCAGTTTTATTCGTTGGAATGGGTTTCCACAACTACGACGGGTGATTTTGTTCGTGTTTGAATTGCCATGAATACTTACATAACGGTACCTAACATAATATTGAAATACCTTTTATACACCGGATACCACTAGGTATATTAAACTTTTTGAAGACATTTCTTCAAAAAGATACCTAAATGGAACAAAACAAATCTGTTTGTTTACGCCATCCTACGTAAAAAGTACCTAGATAAGTAGGTACTACTAAAAATGTGAAGTAATTGTTCTTATTAGGTATTATTATTTTAGGTGAAATTGATTTAGGTAAATATACATTTTTTTATTCTTAATTTTTCAGTAATAGCAAGAATCCACTTCCGATTTTGATCAATTTCAAAGGACTTCAGAGGAAAAGGTACTAGGTAGGTACTCCCTTACTACGAAATTATATTCGTTCAGTAATCGGAACGACCATTTACAAACAACAGTACAATAACCACATATTTTTAGTGAGCTCCCTCAAATAAATGTATTTTTTAATAATAAGTAATGACATGTAATCTGTTCAGCCGAAAAACTTTGTAGGAGTCGAACAAAACAAAAACTTACTACTGTTTCGATGGACTGATGATGATGTCTTTAGATCGAAAGCGATCGCTTCCGGTGCTTGACTAGCTAGTGACGATGGACTCTTCCGAAAGCTATGTAAATGATAGTAACAATAACAAACTGATAAGGCTGATATTTACAGATTCAAACGTTTTCTCACCCAAAGCTTCTCGATGGACACGAATTTCCTTCGTAATGAATAGTATCCATGCTGTTTCGTAGAAAGGACGAATGTTAATACGTACCTACATAATATCTGGACAAACGTTTGTACAGTGAAAAATGGAAGAGTTCAAGAGGTACTTACAGACCCTTGCTGCCAGGCGCCCATGTTCCCAGGGACTCCCGAAGCTTACGCCAACCGCCACCGCCAGCGCTAGAATCGATATGCACGAGGCCTACATAGATCTACTTGTTACGTTTTTCTTTGACAATATTATTCATCAGCAACAGCTGAACACTAAAACAAAATCTCTTAAAGTTCAAGCAAGATGTTTTTATGATCTCTGTTTAGTCTTCTGGGTTTTGCTTCAGACTATCCTAGGAATGCTTCTATTTATAAGATAAGTAACACGTTAATTTTAAGTCGAAAAATTTAATTACGTTATTGAATTTTTCCACTTCTTTCATCCGTTGGTCGAATTCTGAAGACTGTTTCAAGGTGCTAACCATTTCCTGAACTATTTCTTTGTATTCTGCACTGGTATTTGCTAATCTTACATCAATACCAGACAAACCCGTGGAAAAGGCTATATGTTCCATGATGAACTCAATGACTGTGGTGGCTTCAAGGGTACCTAAACAGATACGAACATACAAAAATTATAATATTTAACCGTGAGAAGTAAGTGCCCAATGTCAAAAAAATATTAAATAAACTAAATATTAAGGTTGGTTCTCAATTATTCGAAATATTCGATGGGGTCAATGTTACCTTGGTTAGACTAAGATTGTTCATGATTTTTTCCCTCAGAATTTGGATGGAATTGAAATATAGAACGAGAAGAAGAAGACAACCCTATTCAATAACTGCATGGTCATCATTAGTGTCTGAGATCAATTTCAAAATGTGATCTACGAAAAATCTGACACATTCCTTCAACTTGCTGATTAATGGATCCCTATGTTAATTATTTGGTAAATCAAACATTCAGTTAGAAATTTTATTCGGTTTTTGTCGTTATACCAATCCGTACTCATCATTAAAGTCCCTATAAATTTTAAATAAACGAAGCACATTCTCCAGCCGACCATCGAGAGTCGTTTTGGATCATTAAACTTTACAGTTCTTGTGGAAAAGCAGACAATATCTCTAGACAGAAGTCACTGTTTATATCTATTGAATCACTGTTATCACATATTATCACCTTCGGAAAATTTTAAATACACCTAATTACTTTGACTGCATTTATATTTATAACTATCTAATCAGGGTATAAGCATAACATCAGCATAGGTTTATTAACTGTGAAGAAATTGTATGTCACTTACTGAAAGTGAACCATTCGTCCTTTAAACCGGCATCTTTCCTTGCGGATGCCACTGCTTGTCTGAGTGCTAGCGGCAGTGTATTCGTCATGCATATTGGCGGTTCACCTGTGCCTGGAAAATTAAATCAATTTACAGGAAACTCTTTGATTTTGTTGAATTTTCACAGCCCCCCCCCCCCCCCTGTTCACAATATTTATAATTTATATATGCAATCAGTAGAACGGGTAAGTAGGTAAACCTGCAACACACCAATAACACATTAAAGTAGGCAAATCTGAGTTTTAACATGTACTTATTATGTTTTACCACTGGGTTTTTGCTAAAAAAAAAAAAAAAAAAAATTAAGCGAAATATTTACCACATAAATATTTTGGAACAGGGATTGGATTCAGACAAAGTCACGCGGATAAAGAAATGTCGATGCGAGCTGCTTCACTTGAACTACTTACTTTGGATTCTAGACAGAATATACTGATGTGGCGTACGCAACATGAAATAAATTATAAGGGTTTGAAAAAATGTTTGTTGCCAATCTGATGGAAAATTTAATGAGCTTTCCAATAGTAACATCGATTTTTAATTTACTCAGCCTATTAAGGAAGTTATGGACATTTTAGTGAACCAAGGTCAAACACACGGAAAAAAGTCTTGAAAAATGAATAACTGGAAAACAAAGCGTTAAAAAAAAAAAAAAAAATTGCACGAGGAACTTTTGATCAGAGATGAGCTCTAAAATTGATCCCTGAGGTTTTGAGTATCTTTCTCGGACACCATGTATTACTATGAATAAAGCATGTTATCAATGTTATCATTTCTTCATATCTTAATGGCCAGGAAGGCAAAAATTGTTTTGCTTCTAACTAAAAACTTGGAATTTCACAGACAAGATTTGGTACCTCGCCTATTGGTGTGTCACAGATGCTTACCACACGCACAATCTAGTCAAATTTTGATGAAATAGTAAAGGATTAACTTCGCGGGTTTAGAAATTAAGCAATTAGAAAGCCCACGATAAATTCTGTAGTGAACAGAAGATTTTCTGTGATGTTGAGCAGTGGTTCTGTAGTAGCCCATAAGCAAGAGCAAAATTCCACTCCTAAAATACCATTTTCCTCTGATCACGCTTCTGCATAATAATTTATAAATCCATCCTACGAACCCATTCAAATGATCCCATTTTATCAACCCATGTTATGGATACGAAGAAGCTATGTGCAACACCCGATATTTGCTTCCTCATCAACAATATAGGGGGAGCTATACTCGTATATTCCTTGATTTGATCGGTCGTCGTTTGGGTCAGGAAGGTGGTTTATGTAGAACTGGGAAATCAGAAATCTGAATTTTTGCAGAAAAAATGCATCCCAGGAGGAAATCGAACCAAATCCCTTATAAGGTTTACCTTATCAGCGCCCTCACCATCTTGATCTCAAAGACACCTGGTTGGAGATGTGGCAAGGATCGGGGGGTGTAAGCTAAGGTTCATCCAAGAAAAATATATAGCTTCCCTAATATTGGTGGTGAGGAAGGAAATACGCCAGGTCGGGTGTGGCACACCACTCCGTTAAGTTCCAGAAATCAGTAAAAAAACAGTAGGGTAGCTGGTAGGGGTTCCCTAATACACTTCGTCCGAAGGTGATACATTCTTTGATAAGGTTATGCTATAAAACAGAAACATTCTTCGAAGAAGTTACGCTTACTTTTGGAACGAAGGACACCAACTGGATTCTGTGAATTTTTCTCAAAGTTACTCGGAAGTCGATGGGTATGTCTTTAGCTCCTGGTGGGTAATAGTCCTGTAAAAATATGAACACCGCCCTTAAACTTCCTGAATTGCCTGTAAGTAGGTCAATTGTCTCATCAATGTGCAGTAAATGAGTTTCCTACCAAGTAGTGGTTTTCTCTCATATAATCTGTTTCATTTATCAATATAACATAAAAATTGTTGTTATTGTTAACTATACAATGTTGAAAATTGTATAGTTCCAAATTTCAATCATTATGAACATGAAACAAACTTTGGGATTTTTAAACTTATGATCGGTGGGGGTGAATGGAGGGTTAGTTAGTTCCTATAAATCATGTTTTAATCTTTCCCATCGGTTTTCCATTTTGGTGGTGGTGGTCATGACTCATTCTTTGTTCGATTTTACAATCTATTCATCACATAGTTCTGAATCGAAATTGGGCGGAATACTTTCATGTTGGTTTGTAATGGAGGGAGTAGGTCAAGTATATTCATGACCTATTTGCTATTCCCAAATCATGTACAAAACCAGATGCATGTTTGCAATGCATGCCTTAGGTATTTACCAATATGTTTGAAATATTAAAGGCATAACATATGTATTCTAAATTTACATCAGTTGAAAATTTAGAAAGCTTGAATTCATGACGATTTAAAACCTATCTATCACAACGTACCCACGTCCGATGTGTAGTACTGTATCCCGTTTCAGGATCATACTTGAGTTCTTCACTGCTGAAATAGCCTAGCCCCATGACGAATGCGCCTTCAATTTGTCCGATGTCAACTGAAGGATTCAAACTTTCACCAGCGTCTTCTAAAATGTCCACCCGAAGAATCTATAAAACCAAACGCATTTGATAATTTTAGTGCCTAATTCAACTTCAAAATTCTGAGTAATAAAAACTTATGAGAAGTTATAAAAGTAGTGTACGCATAAACTATCCGTCCACTAGACCAGTGGTCGGAGGGCGGAAAAAACCTTAAATTGCTAGTGGACGGTGTGGGTTTTATATTTTATCTCATTAATTTTCAGTTGGCGGGTGCCATAGTGGATGGAAATAGTTAGATTCTGATGTTAGGTACCTATTGTTAAGTAAAGAGAGACTTTGTAGTAAAGAGTAGGTTTTTATTTAATTTCATTAATCTACTCGGTAAATGTCTAATAACTCCGTTTAATTATACAATACGAGTGGTCATGATAAATTACAATAAATAAATATAACGAAGCTTAATAATTAAAGATAAGTGATCAGCGTAGCAGTGAACAAATCGACCTAACCGTGATCGAAAGCCCCCAGTAAGTGAGAAAAAAAGGTACTTAGATTCTGATGTAGAAGGTACGTACTTTCTAATCACAATACTTCTGATATTAGGACCCATTTACACCTTTCATTGGAATTACTTCATTCTTGAAGTAATTCCACACAGTACTTGGAATTTTTAATAGAGCAATAGTTACCTTCAATATTATAGTCTTTATACACAAAGAAGATACACCACAAACCTGATATTGGCCGGTGAGTACGTCCAACTCAATTTCTGTAGCTGTCACTCCGTGTACTGGATAGTTTTTCGGTATGAGGTCTGAAGGGTTGGTCCTGAAAATCATTGAATATTAATATGGGTTGATTATAGCATGGCCTCAAATTTATATTCAATGCTCCCACAAATCAAACCTTTTAGCTTATATTCACCTTAAATTTAGCACCATATCAAATCCCACAATTCAAACTCTTAGCTCGAAGTTCCGTTGGTACATTTTCATCCGTGAAGTCGTAGTCCTACCTAGGTTTGGAGTGTGGGAGGGGCAGTACTCGTAGTGAGGAACAAGAATTTACAAAGACGGGTTGAATGATATACACGAATGAGTTGAGATTGCAACATGAGTGCAGATATTGAAACCATTCGAAAGGTTTCCCAAGACACTGAAATCCACTCGAAGAAAGAAGGTATTTGGTAGTGGCGGTCCATGAAGTCGGCAGAATCTCTAACTTTATCCGAATATTACCGTCACTGGAAGGCAATATTAGCGGAAAAGTTAGCGATCCCGCAACCAGTGACACAAGGTTGATGGGTAGGCTAAAGAGGACACCGAAACTAATCGACACCGAATCTAAATGATTGGTGATATAAAATAAACGCTTTCCGCACGTAAAGTCGTTAGTTATTACCTGAGAGCTGCTTTATAGTAGCATTGAAGTATAAAGTAGGTATTTTAACTCTAACAAGGAATCTGTAGCGATTTCTATACTTGGAAACATTAACCATTTGTGAAAACTTACGAGTGAGTTGCCACCAGCTTTACTCCTGCTTGGGCCGCAGCTTGAATGATTGAGACCCATGTGGGATTTTCCATCTGTTTTTTAATCGGAGCCAGACTCGAATTCAACTCTTCGCAGCATGATAGTATAGACTGAAAACATCGACTTATATTCAAATCAAATCAAATCAAATCCGTTTTTATTTGTAAAGGGCCTTGCTAGGCAATACAAAAGTCAATTATAACGTTTATATAAGTAATAATAATAACAATATATACATGTAAAGTGACTAGAAAGTTAGAATAAATTATTAGAAATTGAAGATAGAGGTGTCAAGCTTATAAAAATCTGATACATTATATAGTTCTTGTTCTACAAGTACACGTTTTATATATTGTTTTTAAAAGACTTGAGTGGCAGATCCCTCGTTGAAGAGTGCAAATGATAAAATAAACGACATCCAATATTACTATCATGATGATAGTAAAGACTGAAAATTTGGATTTTACTATTTAAGGCTGCTATTATAACCGCCTGCTGATTACACTCAATCGCACAGGAGGGTGACCAGAATGAATGAAGTTCAAAATGTAACAAGTTTTCGTAAAATAGTAGGAGGAGTCAACGAAATTCATAAAGTCAAAGTGATGTTCATAATCAGTAATGTCATTTCACAATATATGTGACTGTGCAAGGGAAAAGGGAGCTTAACTTGCTAAGGCTTTTTTTCAGGAGAACAAAAAGACGAAGCTTGGGTCAAAAAATTACTTTTTTTGTGTAATATTTTTTTGGGTCCCAAAACTATCTTTCTTCCCCCAATAATCATCAAAATTTGAATTTTCTACATTTTTCATTGTATTTATAATCGCGAAAAACTGCAGTTTTGCAAGTCTGCTGAAAATCTGCTGAAACCTGCTGAAAATTTGCAATTTTCGGGCCCGCTTTTTCCAAACTTTGAAAAATCATAAAGTTTGATTGGAAAATGGTAGAAAAAAAAAACAGAAAAACTATTTTGTTCAGCATAATAAGGAGAAATACACTGCCAAGGAACCTTCACAGCACGTCACCATTAAATTCCAGAAAACTAGAAACGACCGGTTCTGGCATCAGGGAATTAATAAGGTGGGAAATTGGAAGCTGAATGGTACATATAACAAATGAAATTAATAAGGAAAATTTTGATTTTTAATATGGGACCATCCAGGATGAAGTTCGCATGTTCCCTGAAAATTTCGTCTAAATCGGATCAAAACTGAAGGAGTTTTAAATCTGACCGAAATCCGTTCACAATTATTGCCTGAGTTATGACCGAAACAAGAAAATTTTGTTTGCACCTGCGCAGAGGCTACCGTTGATTCGATCATGACAGAACTGATAGAGGACCATGCAGAGCTATACCCGCACAATCCCTAAAAATTGGAAGAAAATCGCATCAAAATTGTGGAAATTACGGCTGTTGCAAGGACCGTAACAAGAATATTTCGTTCACGCATGCGCAGAGCGTACCGCTAATGCAATTATGATGATTGTCTCATGGGACTTCAAGGGACCTTATCCACATCATCTCTGAAAATCTGACCGAAATCCGTTCAACATTGACCGAGTTATGACCGTCACAAGGAATTCACGTTAGCGCCTGCGCAGAAGCTAATGTTGATTCGATCATGATGAAGTTGATAGGGGACCATCTAGAGCTTAACCCGCACAATCCCTGAAAATTTGGTTAAAATCGGATCAAAATTGTGGAAGTTATGGCTGTTACAAGGAAATGTGGACGGACAGACAGACAGACAGTCAGACAGACAGACACGGAACTAAATTTGTTCACGAGGCTCTGAAACGCAAAATGCGAGTAGAAATTTTGATTTTGGAGCAAACAGTTTTTTTTCATTTCGAAAGTGAAAACAAAGCTTCCGCTGCCTTGCAGTCTCGGAAGCAAAATATAAACTCAGATTTGACCGCTGGTAAGTCAAGCTCCATTTTCCCTTGCACGGTCACATATGTATACCACAAATCAGAAGATATTTAAATCTTACTGCACAAACTGCGTCCGATGTGATGCTGCCACCGGTGGGGAATTGGCCTGGAGCCATGAACGCCACCGAAGGAATAACTTTTATCATTTCCAATCCAATCCCAAGTGCATAAGCACACACTTGCGCGGCCTGATTGATAAAGGTTCCATTAATTTCACAAACATAAAAGTCATATGATCAATTAACGTGGGGAGAGTAGATAGATTGATTAATTGATTAAGTTTAAAATGGTATTCACCTTAGTGTTTAATCCTTGTCCCATTTCTATTCCCCCTGACGTTATTACAACCGATCCATCTCCTGTGAATATTGAAACAGTTGCGTAGTATCCGGGGAAAAATACTATTTCGAATCTCATAATACTTAGAGACAAACCTCGTTTCTTCCAGCGGTTTTCCTAGAGTAGTAAATATAAAAATTAAATAAATACTAAGACCTCAGCAGACAAATATATGTAAATTAATCATTTATCATAGGCCTCGTGCATATCGATTCTAGCGGTGGCGGCTGGCGAAAGCTACGGGATTACCTGGGTACACGGGTGCCTGGGGGCAAGAGGCGGCCTTCTAAACTCTTCCTTTTTTCACTGGACAAACGTCTGTCCAGAAATTATGTACATATTAATATTCGTCCATTCTACGAAACACCATGGATGCTATTCATTATAAAGAAAATTTGTGTCCATCGAGAAGCTTTGGGTAAGAAAACGTTTGTAGGTATCAGCCTTATCAGAGTGTTTTTGTTTTGGTCGGCTCCTTCAAAGTTTTTCGGCTTTACAGATTATATTTATGCCATTATTAAAAATATCTTTATTTGAGAAAAATCTATATACTAAAAATATGTATTCATTGTGTTGTAGTTTGTAAATGGTCGTTCCTATATTACCGAACGAATATAATTTTGTAGATAGGTACCACCTTTACCTCTGAAGTCCTATGAAATTGATCAAAGGCGGAAGTGAATGCTTCGTAGAAAAGAGGGTGAAGGGGGGGGGGGGGTGCCCTTTACCCTCTCCCCGGCCCAGTCTCCCGTGGTGTCTGTAGACCACCTTCCTCCGTGCTCTAAGGAAAGTTTACTTTCAGTTTTTCAAGCCCAAAGAATGTGGGAAAGAAGTATGGTAACAAAACGACGAATCTAAGTTGTGATTAAACAGTGCTGTTGTCTGTAGTAATTCATTGGCTGTTGACTGCGATAATGATGACTGTGATAATTAAAGACGCGTTTTCCCTTACCTCATTACCAGAATTTTGTCCGGAGAAAGAAACGATGACTACGCGAAGCTCCCCGTTCGAAGTGAAAGTCATTTGCGCTGTACTCGGTGCTCCCCGGCAAGTTCTAGCAGGCATACGCGAAGCGTCCCGTGCCGAGAGAATGGGTGTACGTGATGCTCCCCGTCGAACTCTCTTCCCCTTTCGAGGCGTTTCAAGCCTTATCAGTGATTTTATTTCCAAGAACCGTTGGCAAACGAAATGAGTAGGTGGGTGTGTAGTGTGAGGAAGTGTAAGATTGCAGTAAAGACAATGGGAAGGTAGATTGTGGATGTGGTTGGCAGTCACGACCACGACCATCCCCCAGCTGTAGAAAGCGAAGTTGCGAAAAGGGTGCTCCAAAAATAATGTGAAACGGACGGCTTTGAAAGACAACCACTGTGCGCCGCTAAGGTGGTAGGGGGCAAAGGACCTAAGGAAAAAATAAAATATTACCTAGGACCTAAGGTAAAAATGGGAATTATCAATAAATAAATCATTATAATAAAGAAACACGAACAAACAAAAAACCGACAAAACAACTTGTGTGCGTCACGACTACCCTTATCGGCAACAAAACAATAGCAAATCGGTAAGGTCATTGTTAATATGCTGCACTCTATCTCGAGCTTCTCATGTTCGGATTGGAAATCTCTCTTATTACTTTCGGGTATAGGTGACGGGGATCTTTGCGTACATGAAGAGAAAGGAGGCGAGGAGCTTCGCATACACGAAGAGAAAGTAAGCGGGGAGCTTCACGTATAAAAACTCGTCGATGGGGTGCTTCGCGTATGCGCCCGAAAGAAAAGGTAAATGAAAATAGAAGGAGGAAATAGACGGTTGACTTTAACTTCAGTTTTAGTCGTTGGAATGGGTTTCCACAACTTCGACGGGTGATTTTGTTCGTGTTGGAATTGCCATGAATCTTATATAACGGTACCTAACATAATACTGAAATACCTTTTATATACCGGATACCACTAGGTATATTAAACTTTTTGAAGAAATTTTCTTCAAAAAGATAAATGCAACAAAACAAATCTGTTTGTTTATGCCATCCTACGTAAAAAGTACCTAGATAGGTACTACCAAGAATGTGAAGTAATTGTTCTTATTAGGTATTATTATTTTAGGTGAAATTGATTTAGGTAAATATGCATTTTTTTAAACTTAATTTTTCCGTAATAGCAAGAATCCACTTCCGCTTTTGATCAATTTCAAAGGACTTCAGAGGAAAAGGTACTAGGTACCTTACTACGAAATTATATTCGTTCAGTAATCGGAACGACCATTTACAAACAACAATACAATAACCACATATTTTTAGTGAGTTCCCTCAAATAAATATATTTTTTAATAATAAGTAATGACATGTAATCTGTTCAGCCGAAAAACTTTGTAGGAGTCGAACAAAACAAAAACTTACTGTTTCGATGGACTGATGATGATGTCTTTACATCGAAAGCGATCGCTCCCGGTGCTTGACTCGCTAGTGACGATGGACTCTTCCGAAAGCTATGTACCTAAATGATAGTAACAAAAACAATCTGATAAGGCTGATATTTACAGATTCAAACGTTTTCTCACCCAAAGCTTCTCGATGGACACAAATTTCCTTTGTAATGAATAGTATCCATGCTGTTTCGTAGAAAGGACGAATGATAATACGTACCTACACAATATCTGGACAAACGTTTGTACAGTGAAAAATGGAAGAGTTCAAGAGGTACTTACAGCCCCTTGCTGCCAGGCGCCCATGTTCCCAGGGACTCCCGAAGCTTACGCCAGCCGCCACCGCCAGCGCTAGAATCGATATGCACGAGGCCTACATAGATCCACTTGTTACGTTTTTCTTTGACAATATTATTCATCAGCAACAGCTGAACACTAAAACAAAATCTCTTAAAGTTCAAGCAAGATGTTTTTATGATCTCTGTTTAGTCTTCTTGGTTTTGCTTCAGACTATCCTAAGAATGCTACTATTTATAAGATAAGTAACACGTTAATTTTAAGTCGAAAAATTTAATTACGTTATTGAATTTTTCCACTTCTTTCATCCGTTGGTCGTATTCTGAAGACTGTTTCAAGGTGCTAACCATTTCCTGAACTATTTCTTTGTATTCTGCACTGGTATTTGCTAATCTTACATCAATACCAGACAAACCCGTGGAAAAGGCTATATGTTCCATGATGAACTCAATGACTGTGGTGGCTTCAAGGGTACCTAAACAGATACGAACATACAAAAATTATATTATTTAATCTTGAGAAGTAGGTACCCGATGTCAAAAGATTCCATAGCGAGTTCCTATGGTTGGGAGAGATATTGAATTAAGATATCAATAAAATGAAGTAAAATCCAATAAATATAAAACAAAGTAAATGTTAAAATTGGTCAATCAGGCAATGAAAAAAAAAGAAAGAAAGTATGCACTAAAGCAACTGGTAGATTAGGAGCAATCAAGTTCATTAGGGGCCATCTGGTGCCTAAACCGTAGAATCTCTGACAATTTCATAGAAACTCGATGAAAACTATCATGTTCGTTACAAAGATTTTACATTCTCACATTCGCAGCAGCCATTAATGATACGGACGGGTTGAAATTGATTTGAGATGATTAAATCGTCTTTCGTTACTATCCTCCGAATTTGAGTGAGATCAAACAACTATCCTTATCCCATGAGATAATGATGGTTATCAATTATTGAGAATGATCACCTGTGTCAAAACAATTATTCAAATAACCATGCTCATAACTCAGCTTGTTGGCCACGCCTCCTTCGCACGTACTTACTGCCAAAGCTGACCTATGGGCTAGTTTGGTAGGCTTACTGCGGGGAGGCTGTTAGAGTTAGATCGTTAAGTTCGCTCTGCTGTGCGCTCTTGGCTAGGCTTTCCACCTGGTGTCCCAAGTGCTTACATTCACGCACCAGTCACGGCCTGTGGGCTCGGTATTGTCTATCTCTCAGCCAGTATCCCATCTTTACACCCCAGCGCCTGCTCGCCCTTTGGGGCTCGAGCTGGAAGGTCGCTCGCACTGCTGCTGACCTTGACTTTGCCAGGCAGCAGTTGTTGTGGTGTGACCGAGCAACACCAACTGCTCCAAAACCCAGCTCATCTGTTGAGTTCGCTGCTGTACTGCATGATTCATTAGATGGTTAAGAACTCCGACAGTGCTCTGAATCCCCCCATTTCTTCCCAGTGGGTGGAATGGGCTTCAGAGGGCATTGGGGCCCGCGACTACCGCCATTTTCATGCCGTCCGGGTGGCCACATTGGCCACCTCGGTGAGGTGTTCGAGGAGTAGTCGCGGGACAGTGGATACCCTTTGCCGTGCCTGTCAGGGTGAAAATGAGAATCTGTATCATGTGGTGCAGCAGTGCCCTCGTAATCAGGGTGGCCTCATTCTCCGTCACGATGCAGTGGCCAAGTAGATAGCAGGCGCTGTGTCAACCAGCGGTTGGGCTGTTGAGAGAGAAGGACTATATCACATGCCGAGTGACCGGGGCAAGAAGCTGGATATTGTTGCTGTCAAGCCTGATGGGTCTGCCATAGTCCTGGATATCCAAGTTGTCAGTGGCAGCATGGACATGGAGCAAACCTGGCAGGCTAAGAAAAGTAAATATGATAGAAATGATCTGCGACAGGCGATATCTGAGCTAAGAGGAGTGGCACCTAATAACATCAAGGTCATGGCTGCGACCTTGTCATGGCGCGGGGTGTGGTGCGGGAAAAGCGCCACGGAGTTACTCGAGTTGGGCATCTCTGCAGGAGTACTCCGTGGTATCACCACCCGCGTCCTGAGGGGTTCTTACTTGAACTGGTGGTCATTCTATAGGGGCACTTCCTTTCATCCCATTCTTCCTCCTCGTCCTGCAACTTCGGATTATCCCTAGAGCCGGCGTGGGGTAAACCTGGGCGTCCTCCCCACTTTTTATTTTATTTGTTTGTTTTTCAATTTAATGGTGTGCCCCCTCCGCCTTTGAGGGGAGTTTTGTAAAAAAAAAAAAAGTATGTATGTATGTATGTATGTATGTATGTATATATGTATGTGTCATTCCAGACGATAACTGTCCGTAGAATTGTGCTAGAAACTTCAAACAAATTTTAAAATGTTAAGGACACAAAACGAAAGTTCAAGTTCGTTGGCCAGCATGATCGGATTACATCTTCGGGTTGAAATTTTCAAAAATGTAGTCGAAAATTTCAAAATAGCCTGTTTTTTGCGATTTGTTGTGCTAAATAATTTTTTCAGCATACTAACATGTGGTATATTCGGAATCAGCGTAAAATGTCCTATAAGAATATGTATCAAGTTTTCAAAAATTTCAAAGTTGAAAAATCAGTCAAAAATCGAAATAATGCCGTTCGCTAGTTGTAAAAATCGGTAATATTTGCATGAAACATTCATTGTCCAAATTCGGATTGAACTACTCTTATGGAAGTATCCCTGTATAACCAATCCTAGAACCATGCTGTTTAAAACGTAGGTAGTGGGTGATGTTAAAAAAAAAAAACAAAGAAATGTAATCACAACTGATGAGTTTACTCTGTAAAATATTCCGTCCTCCGATTCTCTCGGTCGCTCTCTTTAATGTTTTACGCTCAACTGTTTTAGGACTTGATGTAGCTTTAATACTGACTGTGGCTTAGAAAATATCAGCCATGAAATTATGAAGAAGTTCTATTTATGTACGTACTAGCACGCAGACCCAAGGCCTCGCTCCGCTCGAAATGTCGAAGATTTCTTCAAAAATTCGCTCATGGGGTCATGCTGCATGACTGGACTTTTTTATATTCAACCTAAGAAGCTAAAATTTAAAACGGAAGCTTAGCTCATCAAGAAACGAATCATAAAGTCGGAAGCCTCCTAGATCAGCTGTATGAACTCCGGAGCTAATTAACTGTTTAGCCTTTGGCACAAGGTGGTTAGTTTTTTAAATCTTCCGTACAACAACAATTTATTCATTAATCTGCGTAGTAGAATACTACCTAATTAAATAATTTATTAATTAGGCTAACTCTGCCACCAACATAACGCTACAACATTTGCCTTATTGAGTAGCAGGTACTTTGATATTATTATTTAGTTTACCTGGTGCTCTCGTCCAACAGGATGATGTCAAATCCGTTTTCACATCGAAGAAATCAACTTTGAAGGCGCTAACGTCATATGCGTTACCGATTCCGTCTTGTACAAACGGAGCCATCGCATCGTTCAACGCTATTCCCATATCGTCGAACATTTGGATATCCATATATTGCACGACTCCTTTGCTATTCACTCCCGCCTGAAATATATGAATAACATTCAAGAACAGAGTTCAGATAACAGACGAGGTTTTGTTTTCCGTTACCTACGTTTTTAAAAGGTGACGAATCATTTCGTTTTGACTTAGGACTTTGACAGCCGGAAACCCGATTTCGGCGCTCCTTCAATTTCATCTCATGCAAGATCTGTAATTCTGAATGGAATATTTTCAAATTTCTATCGTGTTTATAGACCATTCTCAGGGCTTATCCATTCAAATTTGCCACAATGTGGACCATTAAAACAAAAATTAAAATACATTGCTGTGAAAAATTAAGGGATCACTGTCGAAAAAACTCAGTTTCAAATTCATGGTGGCCGGATCGTAAAATAACTGTCTACTGAAACAAATTCTCGCTTGTCGGTAAATAGACATCCAGGGAAAGAGTTTACGACAAATCCCAGCTCAATAGAATGGTCCAGTCTGAAGTAAACCAAGAACACTTTGGTCACTGAACACATTGGTCTCTTTCAAGGGTTTACAAAAATTGTATAGTTCATTAAAAAGCTGAGTTCATGCTGAACAATTTGAAAAAAAATCTTCAAAAATGGTTCATTATTTAAGGGTTTATAGCCAAAAATTCACTGAAAAAAGAAAGCGATTTTTGAAAAATTGTGTTCAAATAATTGGGGTTCTGAGGGTTGAGCTGGGGGCATGAAAGTTGGTCGGTAGGAATACACCTGATACAAAATCATTTAAAAAATAAATAAATAAGATAAAAAATGAAAAAAGGACGATCAAAGTCTGAGCGGACGGTTTAAAATGAGATTTACCATTTCTTGCTTTAAAAATTATCTACACCATCCTGTCATTGAGATAGGGCCCTCAGTCAATGACAGCGGATAATTTTTAAACAAGAAAAATGGTACCTATATTTCATTTCATACCGTTCGCTCTAACTTCGATCCTCCGAGAACAGTCAATTACATGTTTTTTTTTTTAAATATGTTTTTTGTGACATTTGTACTCTAGCAACCAACTTTCACGCCTCCAGCTCAGCTCAACCCTTAAAACCACAATAAAAAGCAGAAAACAGTGATCCCTTAATTTTGAACACAATTTTTAAAAAGTCGCTTACTTTTTTTCAGTGGTTTTTCTGCTGTAAATCCTTGAATAATGAACCGTTTTTGAAGATTTTTAAAAAATTGTTCAGCATGAACTCAGCTTTTCAATGACCTATACAATTTTTGTAAACCCTTGAAAGATACCAATTGGGCATCCATATGTTTAAAAACGCAAAAATCGATTTTTTTTTTTTTTTTACAAAATGCGCCTGTGCGATACGTTTAGCTTTCATCATCATAGTTTGACAGGCTCCACCCCAGATTGAGATTGCGTACTCCAGGGTCACTGTACAAGTGACAGGTATTATACCGTGTCTATTGTACCTGGCTATTATAGCCTCAAATGCTCCTTATAGATTGCCGATCTAACAATTTTTAATGTTGGAATAAATTTCCTGAGTTTCCCATAACTCGACGTGATTCGACCACCTGAGCGAAGTATCCAATATTACCCCCAAGTATTTGTACGACGAAACCCTCTCAAGGTATGGACAGCTACATTGAATGGAACCAGGGCATGCAAAATGTAATTTTATGGCTTGATCAGGGGGAAGTGAGGCTAAGTTTCCAAAAACCAAGTATTTGGTTTTCTTCCCATTCACGGTTAGAAAGATTTTGGCCATCCAATTGCTCACCATATTCAAAAGAGCTTGCGCTGACAAGAAAAGATCGTGCCACGGATAAGGAGGGCCGGGTCATCCGCAAATAGGAAAAGTTTTCCCAAATTGGATACAGTGGAGAGAGAATTAATGTAAATAAGTAACAAAATTGGCCCCAACGTGCTTCCCTGTATGACACCATAATCTATGTTCTTACGGTGTTAGGTGTTTACGGTCCGGCCACCACGAATCCAAAACTAAGTTTTTTCGTCAGTGATCTCTTAATTTTTCACAGCAGTGTACAATAGGTAATTTTGAAAATAGTTTTGAAAATATAACAATCAGTGGGCTGAAATTTCGTTGTTACAATATTATATCTATTACTTTAAAATGTATACCCGTTATTATTGATACTATTAAAAAGAATCGGGGATCTGTAATTTTTCAAAACAATAACGAAGTTCAATATGAACGACTTTGCTACGTTTGTCTTCCATCAAAAGTTGAAATAATAGATCGTTTCGACTCACCTCATACTTAGCGTACACAGGGCATCTTCTTCCGGTAGCTTTCACTGTCGTTTCCATACTCATTACCATCCTGACTGGTTTGTTCAGCAAAAAAGCTGCTAATGAACATGCGCAAGCCACCAGAGAGCTCCGAGATATTTTGCATCCATAGGCTCCTCCCAGTCTTCTAACTTCTATTTGTATGCTGAAAACGGCATAGGTAATTGGTGCAAATGGCTGAATTTTTAGGACGCCCCTCTGAAGCTAGCTCATATAGAAAAGAATGCGTCTATAGGAGGGACGGGCTTTGAAAATTGATCAAGGGGTATGGGCAGTGGCGGCCGGTGGTCTGCAAAAGGAGTGGGGCACAAAAATATTTACCTATTTGACAGTCAAGAAGAGCATTGAGATTTTTCTTCCATTTGTTTTGTTTTCAGTGTGAATTAACTTTGACCTAAACACATGATACATAAATCCCACTTAGGTCATGTCATGCCTTGGGCAACTGTTATGAAAGAATATGGCTACTAAATAATAATCAATCATTATCATTAAATATTATTGATAGATTAAATATAAATTAATTAGATAAATAAATTAAATTAAAAATACTATCTTATAGGTACCTACTTACTAAGTATCTAAAAATTTTAGAATGGACTATATTATTATTAAAAGTACTAAAAATTATCAAGGCTTCGATTGTATTGCACTAGTGAACTACTTAGGAGAAATAATTCTGAAGGAATATTAAGGAACTCGAATTAAATTATGATGAAATGATAGAATGTGACGTCAGACGTCAATTAAAAATCGGATAGGTATTTCAAAAGGTTATAAAAATGTTTTCTAACCCCAAAACCACCACTCACTTATGTATAACCTTTTTCTTTAATGCAACATATCCAGAATGATCAATATTCTACAAAGTTCCTCACTTATTAACTCATTCAAGGAAGTAAGCTCTTCATACTTATTTTCTGAGACCTGGAACTTCGCTGTAATAGCGGTAGCGTCAATAGGTTGAACATCAAACAAGGGTTACAAAGTATTGTAGAACCGGGTGAATACTGTCCTACACACTAGCCGTTTTTTGATGTTATTGGATATGAAGAAGAAATATCAACTAAATAATCAAAAGAAACTTTCCAACCTGGTCTTCGTAGAGGCCATTACATATTGCAAATGCTTGCATACGAGTCTGCAACACATTGGGACATTTTCATGTGTGTTTTCTTATTATATTTATTACTAGGCAGACTTAGCTGATCTGGACCCTGGGCATCGTCACGTAAATGTGCTAAAGAGACTACATACGAAATTGCAGCTTCCTAGAGTGTAAAACATAGAAATTAGCTTCAAGAGCCACTCATCTGATCCGGACCCTGGGCATCGTCAAGTAAATGTCCTAAAGAGGCTACATAAGAAATTACAGCTTCCTAGAGTGTAAAGCATAGAAATTAACTATTAAAATGATTTAACCACCGCTTCACAAATCAAACCGTTCTCGCAATATTTGGATCACCTGCTATGAATCAAATCATCGAAACACCAGCTCAATGAAATCATCACAAATTAACAAGCGGTGGCAATCATGTTCACAATATCAATTATTGAGAACGATCACCTGAGTGTACACAATTATTCGAATAACCTTGCTCATAACTCAGCTTGTTGGCCACGCACTTCGCAGTAGTTAACATAATATGGTTGGATAAATCGAGAGCTTTCGAACGAATGGTCAACGAATTTCGTGGTATGAAAAACGACGAAGTACCATTTCCCTAGCAACGACTCGGTTGTAAGCGGAAATCATCAAAATATTTTCGTGAGCAATTTTCCGTGAGTTTTTTTTAGTTCATGTGCCATAGCAAAGACATAAAGAAAACAGTTGATTGTTCTCTACGCAACACAGTGAGTCTATTTTATTGACATGGATATGTCTTTGCTCTGGGGGGTCAACCAAAAATTTCCGTGACGCGAAATTTGTGTCACAATTTCAGTGTTTTTCACGTACAACCCATCCGTTGCTAGGGGAATGGAACTTCCTCAGTTTTCCGTGAGTTTTTTTTAGTTCATGTGCCATAGCAAAGACATAAAGAAAACAGTTGATTGTTCTCTACGCAACACAGTGAGTCTATTTTATTGACATGGATATGTCTTTGCTCTGGGGGGTCAACCAAAAATTTCCGTGACGCGAAATTTGTGTCACAATTTCAGTGTTTTTCACGTACAACCCATCCGTTGCTAGGGGAATGGAACTTCCTCAGTTTTCATCGCACAAAAATCGTTCGCCACTCGTTGGAAAGCGCTTGATTTATGTGATAAATGTTCACATCTCAAGCTACCAATTTCCCCCTCCTTACGAACCTGGCTACATTCCAAAACTAAGTTGATTGGACTATAAACAATTTTAATAAGCCGGTTACAATATTCTTAACGTAAAGCAATAGCATCATTTACTCCACTCCATAGGAAACATTTTCATCTTCTTGACAACAGTCGAGGACAACTCGAGGACAACCGTTCTGAAATCCCCAATCAAAGACATATCCATGTAACATGGTATCTGCTTGTAAAGCGGATAGTGGAACTCGTTTACGAGTTTATTGGTAAGTAGCGTGAGCAAGTTTTCGTGACGATTTTTCAGTTTATGTGCCAAAGCAAAGGCATGCAAATGTAAAAAATGTCAAAATCAGTACCTACCTGACTAAACTTCTCACGTAAATCCGTCGATGAACGTCGTACTTCGGTGCGAATACTCGACCGACAATACAATGGACTTTATTACAAAAGACGTATTCAACAACTTAGGACTGAATAAAAATAGGTACTTTTGTTAACACAACGCTATAATACGGACTTTACTTTAGAGTAAATTCTTGGAAACAACCACATGCCCGAAGGAACTTAAAAAACATCATATAAATTACCAGCAGAGACAACGACAACAAAACATTACTAGAAAAAAAACCTACCAACTATGAACATTCAGTTTGGCTAATGGAATAAACCGAAACTCCCCTAGTGGAAGCCACTCATAACGTAAATTTCATTCTACGGTCTTTAGAAAAGTGGAAACCCTGCCTGGGGCATGGACCCAAAAATGAAGAGAAATTTACTGTTATGACCTCTTTTTCCCGTTCCTTGCCCCGTAATTCCCGTTTCTTGCCCTTTATTTCCCATCACAGTCTAACCTGAATTGACGAAATTTCTCTCTTGATAGAGTGATTTTATGGCAATCTACGTACTTTTTCACTGGTAGATGGATCTTAAACCTCCTTGGATGGAGCGTAAACCTGATCCTTCTAGCATCCACCTTGGAGCCACAGCATGGAGCTACAGACCACTTTTCGTTCTAATTTGAAACGATGAGTTTTGTTTGTAAAGTCTTCGTTCCAGTTTGTTACTTTTTTCCCAAATGTACTGGGGCAATGTCCCGATGCCCCCCCTCACCGGCCGCCCCTGGGTATGGGACAACCCAAGCAAGACAAAAAAGTTCCACTCAAGCAGCATAAATTTTCTTAAATTATCTATGTATTATAATATGCTATAATTGTATTGAAATTCGAGCAATTTCATGAACGAAATTGGTAAAAACACAATTTATTGCAAACAAATATTTTTGGATTTTTAGGTTTTTGCAAGTTTTAAACCTTTTTCAGCAAATAAAAATGAAGTTCAAGTACGTTTTTCAAAATAATTTAGTGTACAAATTTTTTAATGTTCTGGATAGTCGATGATAATTTTGTTTTGGGTGAAACTCTGCTAACAATTATAAATTTAATGATTTTTGGCCATTTTTAGTGATTATTATAGTAAATCTTTTTTGCAATTTGACCAATTTAATGTGATCAAAAATTGTTGGTCAACAAACTCATCCTTTCGTTTGTAAAGCTTGATTTTTTGGCCCAAAAACGAAATTTTTATTTCAATCCTGAGGACAGTTAATGTCTGCAAACTTCAGGAATTTTTTAAGAATGCCCCAAAACGAATTTCAAAGGAGAAATTTTTCAAAAATTTGTATTTTAAAATTTTCCGAGCCATTACAATAGCTTCATTTTCCACGAAAATTCGCTAAAACCACCGTGTATAAATCGGTGTCAGACCATTTTAAGAACGAACCCGTGGAATACTGATGCAGGGTGACCTCTCCACCCCATGAACAACACCATATTCTGTGGACGGCGCGGCGCTCAGAAAATGGTTAGAACAAGGACTATAGAACAATCGAGTGGATTCCCAAGTGTTCCAAAGTTACTAAAAGCCTGATTTCGACGCTCCTTCACTGCCATAACTTAAAAAATCTGCTTTTAGCGAATTTTCGAGTAAAATGAAGCTATTGCAATGGCTCCAAAATTTTAGGAAATTCACAATATACATATACTTATATATATATATATATCCTTCCAGACGATAACTCTCCTTAGGATTGAGATAAAAATTCCGTTACTGAATCTCATTACTAAAAATCAAGCTTTCCAAATGAAAGGACGTGTTCGTTGGCCAGCATTTTTTGAGCACATTATATTGGTCAAATTTCCAAAAAAGTGCAGAAAACATCACTAATAATAGCAAAAAATGGTTAAAAATCGTTAAATTTAGATTTTTTTAGCAGAATATTGCTCAAATAAAATTTATTAACTATAAAATAGAGCATTAAAAATTTATTTACAGAATTATGCTGAAAAATACACTAAAATTCCATTAAAATGTGTTAAAAACCGATAAAAACTGCAAAAAAGTTAAATCCAAAATCTCTTTTTGAATGGCAGATAATTATTATTTACAACGAGATTTTTGCCATAAAATTTGTAGTTAACAACTTCTTTCTACTAAAAGTCCTTAGTTTTCAAAGCAACGTAACATGAAATAGTATCTACTGTAATTTACGAAGATTTGCTCATACGATCATGCTGCATAACTGGAACTTTCTTTAAATGGATTGTTTTGAAATTTCTAGTGTTTCGTAGCGAATCTTTTTAGAAAATTAAGATATTGAAATGGGTAAAAATGTTTGAAAAACTCCTTCTAAGAAATCCGTTTTGAGGCCTTTTGAAACGATTCCAATCCGATGTGTGCGTGTGGATTCTGATCCGATTTTTCGATGTGTGTGTGTGTCATTCCAGAAGATAACTTCCTTACGAAGAAGATTGGAATATCTTCCAGAAGATAACTCCTCCCCTCCTTAGGATCAGAAGGTCTCTCCGTAGGATTGAGATAAAAATTCCGTTCTTGCGCAAAAAAATCAAACTTTCCAAAAGAAAGGATGAGTTTAATGGGCTTTTTGAGCTCATTAAATTGGTCAACTTTGAAAAAATGTGCTAAAACAATTCTTATTTTGTTTAATACCGATTTTATTCTAGCTGTGCTGCAAACCTCGGAACTTTCGAATTTACCGTCCAGAGGGGAATGGAGGGGGTACCGATCCTTCTTTGTGCTGACCAAGCTGCAATTCTCCACCTGTTTCCGTGATCCTTTTTTTGAGCAGTTAGAGATTCGGTCTAGTTTTGGAACACATTTCAGGATTTTCGAATTTCATTATAGGATGGGCTGAGTGGAGGGGGTAATACCGATAAATTACGTTGTTCTCACTATTCTCATAGGATTTCCGTGGCTGTTTTCTAGTTTGATCTAGATTTCAGTCCAGTTATGCAACAAATCTTGGGAGTTTCAAATTTAAGAGCAGCGGAGTTAAATGGAGGGACTAAATTCAATAAATCATGATATTTTTAAAGATTCTTTTGTTTTAGAAAGGTACGAAAAATAGGAGATTTAATTTTCATGACGGCTTGTTTTGCGAGGACGGATGATGGAGAAGGACATAAACTGTACAACATTCAAGTTTTTACTTAGTAAACTCATGATCTCATTGCTATTTCTACTGAAATCATTATGCAATCCAGACATAGGGGCGTCCCTGTTATGCATACATGCATTCCATACGAAAGCGTTATATATGATGAAAAAGTCACCCTTAAGGGAGATAGGACCTCCTTATCAGCCAAAGGCGCTAGTCATTGGTCCTCCCGACTTAAATTGAATTGGAAGTCACCATTCGCCCAACACCCACAACATTATGGTGAATCATTTAAGAAATTTTTTATGCAAATTGGTACGAGATCATAAATCGGTCACGAAATTTCGTTACAAAATTTATGTTACGCAGGATCGTCTGAATGACCCCTAAAGCCAATTTCTTTCCTAATCGACCTACGATGCTGATATTCGAAATAGGCTTCTTTTGGAACATCTTAAATATAATAAAATTGCAAAGTATGGAGGCGCACTGATCAGTTTAGGGACCCCTGAGGCCAATTTCTTTCCTGATCGACCTACGATGCTGTTATTCGAAATATACTTCCTTTGGAGCATCTTGAATACAATAAAATTACAAAGTGTGGAGGCACACTGATCAGTTTGAGGACCCCTGAGGCCAATTTCTTTCCTAATCGACCTACGATGCTGATATTCGAAATAGGCTTCTTTTGGAACATCTTGAATATATTAAAATTACAAAGTGTGGAGGCGCACTGATCAGTTTGAGGACCCCTGAGGCCAATTTCTTTCCTAATCGACCTACGATGCTGATATTCGAAATAGGCTTCTTTTGGAACATCTTGAATATAATAAAATTGCAAAGTATGGAGGCGCACTGATCAGTTTAGGGACCCCTGAGGCCAATTTCTTTCCTGATCGACATACGATGCTGATATTCGAAATAGGCTTCTTTTGGAACATCTTGAATATAATAAAATTACAAAGTGTGGAGGCGCACTGACCAGTTTAGGGACCCTTGAGGCTAATTTTTTTCTCGGGATCTCTAGAATACAATTACTAGGTTCGGAGGCGCACTAATCAGCTGTTGAGCTTCGGCTATTTTCTTTCCTAATGCACCTATTGAAATAAATTAGATTAAAGGATTTTATGTTGAAAACACAATCGTGGTTTCATATCAATAGGTACACTATCTGTGCATCCCTTCTAAATGGTATGAAGATATTTTTGTCATAAAGCTTTCTGTGTAGTAAAATTTACCTACTAATACGCGTAAGAGGGAGCGCCGAGTAGAAATGTTTATAAAGCATCAATAAATGAATCATCATAGTGGTGTATGGGTAATTTCATCATAAACGTTGAAGACTCACTAGTTATCTTGCACATTAAGCATTCTTGCGATAGCAGATTGAGCAAAAGACATCCATTGAGATGCGGGATAGACCTGTAAATCAACGCATGGCTTCAGTACGTATAAATGCATGATTGTAACTCAATATTTATTGTATTTTTCAGATACCACCATCTTCACACCATTCACACTGAGAATGACCAGTGAACTCATTTTCATTTTTGAGAATTACAGTCATTACCTTCAGGCCTGACTCTATGGGAATAACAACGCAGCTTTGAAGTTCCAAGGTGAAATGATATTGGCCACCAAGTTCCAGCTCGCCCTTCACTGTGTGATCGACGGTTCCTTGAGGGGGTTCGAAAAAAAGAAGAGAAAATCAAAATTTCATAAAAAAGTTATAATTAATATAAAGGATCAGAGGACCACATATAACAAACATATTGGTAAGTAATTCACACATTATAGGGACGTCCCTATGAATGGATTGTATATATAATTTTGATGAGAATTAAAAAAAAGAGAGGTTAAATTATGTACCCCCTGTATGTTAAATTATGTTACCCCCTCCCCCATTTTTACATTCGAGTTTCAGGTATACATCTTCATCCCATTTCTTAGGTAGCTTCTTGTATATTAGGAACTTGCACGTATTATTGCCGAAACTATTTGATTTGAGTGTGCAACAGTAATTTTTGTATTATAACGGCTTGATAGATTTGCTTCATCAGCACAGGCAATACCACCAATAAAGTGCACAAGTCAAGATTTTGCCTGTAAAACTTCCCACCCGCCTTGGCGTTTTGAATAGGCTTGGATTGTTTATTTTTTAATTATTAATTTCAATTAGTTAGGCGTTTACTACGTACCAGGAGGTTTTTTTGGTTGAATGGTCAACTGTTTGATTATTCTGGATTCGTCTCCTGTCTTCAGTACATCTTTTATCTTCAGCAATGGCTTCTTATGGTTAGCGTATTTTATGACGACTTCCTCAGCTGCTTTAATAGCCATCTCTTGGGTGGTTGCTACAATCATTCCAACAGGTTGACCCGCGTAGAGAACTTTTCCACTACAGAATATCTATAATAAAATTATTTTTTCAACTATAGTTTATAATTTTTCTTGCATAAGTTTGTCAATTCCCAAGATTTATCCCAAAATTATATATCCTATTCGAACAAATTAGGAATTATTGTAGGGAAGGGGATGTAGGTACATATAAACGTATAAAGAAAACATATAATACATTCATCAAGCCTGTAGGAATTTACTCGACCCTAGATTGAGTGAAAAGCTGTCTCGCATGATAAGAGAACAGCAAGTGTAAATTTAATTAAGTTTCCTTCAATATGACTCGACCAACCCCACCATCAATCTTGGTTATCTACATTTTTCCTGAATCTTGTATTTTGGTAGGTTCGGACAATAGCTCGTGTATAACGTTTCGAAGGAGGTGGCTCTGGCTTGATGTCCAACCTTTCACAAGCTGTCATGGTCGATAAACCAAATTAACCTCAAAGAAGTTCACCCATTTCCCGCAACTATGATATAAGATACAAAGACAACTTTTCCTCGTGATTCCTGAGCCTGTCCAGCTGGGAACTTACCCTTCAATGAAATTAAGGTTAACAAAATCCTTCCAACATGAATGGACTTTTCTTCAGCGGGTAGTGCGATGAAGCTAAGTTGAATGCAATCCTCCAAATGCAATTCCTCTTTAGAATGCAATAAAATCCAGTTTTATGCCAGCACTGATTGGGCGGGATAAGGGTAACAGGGAGTACGAATGCTAGAAATGCCAGCGAGATTAAGAGGTATTGGTGTTCGGAATCCTCTACCGAAGTATAGCAACAGCCACTTCAAAATGAGTAGGGGAAGTTCTGCAGCCATCATATTTGGAATTCCTTTGGAATATGGCGAACATATGGAACATGTACGAGTACACGAAAATAAAAGGATTTCTGATGAATCAGAACTAATTCGCTCCAAAAAGTCATAGACGCCCTTCAGCGTGTGAACCGTCGAATAGTTAGCTGATTTTGCTCAACAGATGCATTGATTTATCGCTTACACAATTTTGGATGCTTTGGCCTTGCGATATGAGTACATCCCAATTTGCTTACCGCAAAATTGTGATGGATGTGGTAATGTTTTTATGTCTCATGTGCCCTCAATTGAGGTGGTTCGTTATTGAGCCAGTGCAGAGAGATGCAAGCGACAAAGGTCCTGCATTGATTGCCAAATTAAATGTGGAAGGAGTCTGGGAGAGAAGGAGGCTGGCATTTTTTGAAAAACGTATTATTATTTCTTCAAAAAGAACGCACGGAAATAGGTGAGGAGCCACTTGGGTATCGAAGATAGAGCTGCTCTTCCCCAACTCTGCGGATGATTGTTTTACAAAATTCTTCAACAATGGACAGCACAAGTTAAAAAAAAAAGTTGTTTAGTGTTTTGCTGTTGATTTACTTTAAATTACTTCCTTTTAAAAGTCCGAAAAATGGGTTTTCATTGGTGAGTTCTCCATTGCATAATATGACATATCTACACTTACGAGAATGCAGCCCTTTGACGTGATGTGTCAACGCCTTTTCTATTTTCCCCGTTTTTCACAGATTTCTAATGTTGTTGTCATTAGTTACTAAACAACCAAGTCTGCAGAAACCTTGTTATCTCTTCCGAAATTGTAGCCTCCCTCCCCCTACATCAAATTACCACTTGCATTTTGGTCTTTTAGAGTTTTTTGCACTTGGGTCTCGTGGCAGTCTGTTAGTCTCTAGAGAGTTTTTGGAATGCTGAGTCGTAGTCGAGTGGGAGGAACTACGAACAGAAATGGAGCATTGCGCATGCGCGCAAAATGCTAACGGTTAACGGCCCATTCGTTTTACGAATAGAAAAATCCTATTCTGAGCTCAAGGGAAGCCGAACACAGCTCCGATTACGCATGGAACCTTCCATGACGATCACCTATAATGCTATGAAAACATTTTTTGGTTCCTATTTCAAGGTGGCATGACATGCACATTGTAATATTCGTGATTTTCAAAAAAGGTGGTTGGTTTGCAAGAATCCATCCTCACTTAAATTATGGTAATACCTTATAATGGGTTCTAAAGCTTCACGATGTACCATCAGTCCGATTTTGTTCGAGGTAATTGGGTACAAGTCTCAGGATGGCATCCTACTAATTTCGTTGAAATAGGTAACCATTACACATGCCAAATCTGAAATTGGTTCTTATAGACGAAGCTCCGATACTGATAGATCGATTTTGATCTCTCTTAACAGAGAAGATAGACCCAGACAGAAACTGCTGTCTTCGCCCTTTGTCGCGTATTAGCAGGTATCCACAACTTCAAAAATGGTTCATTATTTTCAATAATGAAAGGTAACTGTAGAAGGGAAAAAAATGTAAAATACGTACATATATGTAGGTAATAGGTACAGAGAGGTACATATTTATAATATAGGTACATCTTTGATCGTTGATCATGTTGAAGTTCCCGAATGAGATTCTCCTAATCCAAGGCGAATTTCGATGTTGCCTTAACTACTCTTCCAAGTTACGTTCCTTTTCTACCACACCTATTTCTAGTGAAAAAAATTAAACCATATAGGTAGATAAAGTTGTTGCTAATTTAATACTTCTTACATTATGAAAGAATACATTATACGTTAGGTAATCTATGACTCGGGCTTAATTATGAAATTTGGAGTGTTGTAGTCACGTTAGTGTGACTTTTGAATCGTTTCATTCAATCGTACAACGATTCCCTATTCGTACAGTACGACTCAGTGGTTAGCTTCTGGTTTCCTTGCGCTAGAAAAACCTGATTTTGTACAACGGCTCAGCTGAATGACTCAGATGGAAAACTGCAGAAATTCCCTTATGTCTGTGTGTAAGGCCAAAACGTCTTAGTCTGGTAATAGAGATTTTCGCAACGCTGTGTCGTAGTCGAGAGGAAGGAGCAACGGATAGAAATGAAGCATTACGCATGCGCGCAAAATGCAACCGGTTAGCGTTCCATTCCTTGAACGAATAGAAAAATCATATTCGTATCTCAAGGGAAGCCGAATACAGCTCCGAATAGGCACGTTACCTTCTATGATGATAACCAATAATCAATTTTTTGTTTGTTTGTTCCTATTTTGAGGTGGCATGACATGAACATCGAAATATTCGTGATTTTCAAAAAAGGTGGTTGATTTGCAGGATTCATCCTCACTTAAATTGTGCTGATACCTTATCATTGGATTCCAAAGTTTCACGATCTTCCTTCAATTTGATTTCTTTCAAATTTTGCCTACGCACGATTCCCTATTCGTACTGTACGATTCACTGGTAAGCTTCTGGTTAGCTTGCACTGGAAGAACCTCTTTTCGTACAACGACTCAGCTGAACGACTCAGATGGAAGATTGCCAAAACTACCTGATATTTTGTGGATGGTGCGGATCATACCCTACAGGGACACATATTAATTTAATCGTATTACAAACGATGCTAGTTTTCGCGCATTCAGAAATTTGATATTCCTGCATACGTTACACCATTGATCACGTGATTCGGAGTGTTGGAATAAGAACTAACGAATCTCACAATTGGTGATTCCCCGCAGGACGCTGCTTTTCCTACAGACTTCACGTTTTACCTGCGCATTATTACTAGTTCGGTTAGTTGCTAGTTTCCATAGAGGTCAGATATGTACTTGCCTCTTCATGCTCCACCATCAATGGAGGAAGTAGAGTCACGAATGAGTTTCTTCCGGGGATATGTCGAGCCGAAAAGAAGCTAACGACTCCCGGCATTGCCTGGAAATAAAAAAATAAAAAAACGATAAGGTTATATTCGATAATCATCAGAAACGCTTGCATACAAGTCTTCAACACATTGGGACATTTTATGTCTTTAGTTTCAGACTCGTATGCAAGCTCTAACAACCACTCAGCTGATCCGGACCCTAGGCATCGTCAAGTAAATGTCCTAAAGAGGCTACATACGAAATTACTGCTTCCTAGAGTGCAAAGCATAGAAATTAGCTTTAAGAGCCACTCATCTGATCCGGACCCTAGGCATCGTCAAGTAAATGTCCTAAAGGGGCTACATACGAAATTACAGCTTCCTAGAGTGTAAAGTATGGAAATTACCTATTAAAATGATTTAACCATCGCTTCAAAAATCAAACCGTTCTCGAAATATTCGGATCACCTGGTATGAATCAAATCATCGAAACGCCAGCTCAATGAAATCATCAGAAATTAACAAGCGGTTGCAATCGTGTTCACAATATCAATTATTGAGAATGATCACCTGTGTGTAAACAATTATTCACATAACCATGCTCATAACTCAGCTTGTTGGCCACGCACTTCGCAGTAGTTAACATAATATGGTTGGATAAATCAAGAGCTTTCGAATGAATGGTCAACGAATTTTGTGGGATGAAAAACGACGAAGTACCATTTCCCTAGCAACGACTCGGTTGTAAGCGGAAATCATCAGACAACCGTAACGCTTTTTTTTAGACGCTTTTTTCGTTTATGTGCCAAAGTAAAGACATAAAATGTCAAACAATTATAGGCTCTACATTTTGATGGCATTCTTTAATGTCAAATTTTGAAGAGATAAACTAAACGGGTTATCGCACACAGGAATAAGAAATGTGGTAACTAGGCACATTTATCTTTACCAATATTTTACATAGCAGCATTTTTTTAGGCAACTAACTAGTCGATAGAAAAACACCTATAGTTCAGACAGTTCTATAGTGCTATAGATTGCTATATAGCTTGAGTTACTCAAGCTATATAGCAATCTATAGCACTATAGCAGTTGTTTGAATAAATAAATAAATGTATTATTTGTATAGTATAACAAAATAAGTTTCGAATTAATATCGCAGGGCAGTGGAGACTTTATTAATTCAAACCTAGTAGTGCTCTACTGAACGAAACCAAAGCAGAAGATGAAGAATTACCAAAGCTTTTGAAGGATCGACGTGAGCCAAGTCTGCTGGTCCTCTGTCTGTGATGACAAGAGCTCCATACAATTCCGCGAATTGTTGTGGAATATCATTCACATATTCCGCTTCCCCTGAAATCAGTAATTTCATAATCAGCATAATTTATTCCATACGGAATCCTTCATTGTGGCGTACAAACTTTATAGTCTTACCTGAATACAAAATTCTTTTATCATTATTCGCCTGAATACAAAAACGATTAATTTGATAAATTTCTAAGACTGCTATTCAGAGGGCTTTTCAATGCCTCAAACCTTAATTCTTGAAAAAAGTTGGGCATTTATCCGATAGGAAATTTAATGCTCTTTCCAATGATATCCCTGAATTTGAATTTACACGACTATTTAAGGGAATTGTGATCGTTTTAGTGACAAAATGTCGGAAAATCGAAAATATCTTTAAAATTGTTTTACTCGAAAACTAAGCGTTCAAAAAATTCTCTAAGAGGAACTTTCGATCAGAAATGAGCTCTAAAATCAACTCCTGCAGTTTGGCGGACCTGTCTGGTGTAAATCTTGTATTACCATGTTCTACATTATATTACATACATACATACATGTGTTTTGAATATGTGACAGAGTTCCCGTCAGAATCCCAGAGAAAGCGCTGCCGTCGCTCCGTTGGAAAACAACGGGCGTCACACGCCTCTTCTCGTGTTCTTGAAAGGCTGAGTTTGGCGTTGGATGGGTGATCCAAGATCTGGAAAACCAATCTTCCTGAACATAGCACATTACGTGCTATGTGTAAGGGGATCCTTTTCGGGTCTGTCACACTCTCCTCGGTAGAGCTAGCGTGGTTAGGATTATGGACGGCTGACGCCTAGTAATCCGATCCACTATTTTTGGGGCGTTAATGTTTCAGAAGAAACACGGCCCGGGGTTCCAGAAGGAATTCCCATTATCACCCTTTGGTATATAAATAATTTCATTGGTCTTTGACTTATAATTTCTCTTTTATTTCCCTTTTTATATTTTCAATTTCATACCTATGGTATACCTGGCCTTTGCCATTTTTTATTATTATTCTTTATACCCGGGCATGGTTCCCAATTATTCAAGGGCATTGTTCCCAATTATTCAAGGGCATTGTTCCCAATTTTCAGAGCTTAGTTCCTAATTCAAGTCCCCAATGTGGGCATATTAATTTATATCTATTTTATTTTCCTTAAGGTATAAGTCTCCATAGTTGAGCCACCGTTTATTCCCGATTGTTCCAATCTTTGATTGGGAGTTAATTACCTAATGAATACTTCATATGAAGATTCATTGACAATCCATCCTGTTTTAATTTCTCTTTTCCCATCCTCAATCGCCAATGCAGCTATTTATTAATGAGCATCAGTTCTCAGCCAGTAAACTATTACACCTGGTTTACATACTTGCTCTTCAATCAAGAATGTCTTTAAGGGGGGGAGTGTGACAGAGTTCCCGTCAGAATCCCAGAGAAAGCGCTGCCGTCGCTCCGTTGGAAAACAACGGGCGTCGCACGCCTCTTCTCGTGTTCTTGAAAGGCTGAGTTTGGCGTTGGATGGGTGATCCAAGACCTGGAAAACCAGTCTACTCCGAACAAAGCACATTAATGCTATTAGTAGGAGTGGGTATCTCTCTGACGGGATACTGTCATCCTCCTCTACCTCTTTGTCGAGGATTTAGGACCCCATTGCACCTCTGGGGGGCTACCTAAATTCTTGATAAACATAATGTTGAGGTGGCAAGTCTCGAAACAATCATTTTCATCCTTTTATCATTCATGTTTTGGGAAGGAATCGTGACACTATATACTAGTACAACTAATAAGTACAATTATAATTATTCCTTCTACTTGAAAAATTTATGGATTTTCATTATATACCTGCACATTGGATTTGAGCTTCAATTTTCTGCGTTGGGATGCCTGCAGGCTTGAACTCTTGGCTGTACGTAACATTTTGAATTCCTGATGACAAAGGTCTGACCAGGAGTTCTCCTCCGGATATGAATCGCTTATTAATTTTGGCCGTGCAAATATTAAGTATGAACTGCAATAACGGAAAATCACCATTGTTATTATTCATTCTGTACAACTTTACAAATTAAGAACAAATAAATTAGAAATAATCCTTATCAAGTAATTAGAAAAAATACTTACAACTTGATAAATAGAACATCACGCATTATGTAAAATGTTTTGGGTTTCTTGAAGGTTGGTGAAAATGAAATGTCTTTCTTCTAGGCTGACGTTTCGAAATATTTATATTTCATCTTCCAGGCTTGGAAATATTATGTATTTTGATGCTTATTTCATATTGATCCTCGTCATAGAGCTTTAGTAGGTAGGTCTACTTAAACAATATCTTTGACAGTTGGCTCGTTTTTCGTGTTTAAGTTTTTCGTCAATTATTGCTGTTACACACCTCTTTTAACTTCAATTCCGCCCTTATCTAGTATAACTTATATAATGTTGTTCAGTTTTATCAGTATACCCCAGAGTCAATGATATTGTTTTAGACCAACCTACTAAAGCAATATGACAAGGATCAATATGAAATAAGCATCAAAATACATATTTCCAAGCCCTGAAGATGAAATATAAATACATCGAAACGTCGGCCTAGAAGATAGACTTTTTATTTGACTAACCCTCAAGAAACCCAAAATGTCAAGCGAGGCGCTAATCTCGAATAGTGAAGCCAGACAATGCTGACGCGTCGCATATATTGCTTCCGAGTTTACCTTAAGGCGGAAGCATTGTTTTCACTTTCGGGAGAAAAACAATTTTTGGTCTCCAAAATCAAAATTTCCACTCGCATTTTACGTTTTAGACCATTCTGAACAACGTTGGTTCCGTGTCTGTCTGGGTGTGTGTCCGCAAATCCTTGTAACAAGCTTATTTTTCACAGTTTTCATCCGATTGGGATGAAATTTTCAGGGGATGTGCGGGCTAGGGGGTAGACGGCCTTCTATATGTTTCATCGTTCTTGACTCAATAACTCACTCTGCGCATGCGCAAACGTAAATTCTACCAAGCATAATTTTCTCATGCCCTAGTCGTCCAATCTCGCTCAAATTCGGATTATAGTTCAGAGATGACAATTTGATCATCTCATATCAATTTCAACATTGTATCATTAATAGCTACTGCACATACGCCAGTATAAAATCCTTGTAACAAGCTGATTTTCCACAGTTTTCGCTGATCTGGATGAAATTTTCAGGGAATATGCGGGCTAGGAGGTAGACGGTCCCTTATCAGTTTCATTGTTGCCAAATCAATAGGTACTTCACGTAAATTAACGTAACGTAAATTCCATAATGACTTGATTACCTCATATTAATTTCAACATGATTGTATCATTAATAGCTACTGCGCATGCGCCTATGTGAAATCCTTGTAACAACTATAATTTCCACAATTTTCATCCGATTGCGATGAAATTGTCAGAGAGTGCAAGGGTTAGGTTGTAGATGGTCCCCTTTCAGTTTCATTGTTGCCAAATCAATAGGTACTTCATTCTGCGCATGCGCAAACGTAAATTCCATTATGCTCCATTTTTTCACACTCTAGTCGTTCGATTTCGCTCAAATTTGTATGATAGTTGGAAGAAGATGACTTGATTACCTCATATCAATTTCAACTCGATTGTATCATTAATAGTTACTGCGCATGCGCCAAAGTGAAATACTTGTAATGACGATCATTTCCACAGTTTTCATCCGATTTTGATAAAATTTAGATTGTCCCGTACCTATTTCATTATTTTCAACTCATCAGTTCATTCCGTCTTGCACAAACGTAAATTACATTGAGCTTCATTTTTTCGTTTCTTAATTGATCAATTATGACATTTCACGCTACTTCTTGATTTACTCTTTCCCGCTATGGAATTTTTCAAGATCATTTAAAACTTTTCAATGATCTATACATTCATGATAGGTAAACGAGGAAGCTATGTGCCACACCCAACGTGGCAGACGTTTTTATATTTACTCAGTGGTCGAGAAAAACCAGCGTGATCACGCATTATCTTTGCGTAAATTGGTTCTACATTAACTTATCAGAGTACCATTGTTCCCTTACGTAAATTGTCATATTCTTCCTCAGTTTCACTTGATTTTAACAAACCACAAACAGTAGCTATACAGATTCATCACATATATATATGAATGTTTTCATTTTAGCGAACTTTGGAAGAAAATCGTTGCACTTGCCCCAAAAATGTTTAAATAATAATTTTTGAAAAGTTCCTTCAAGGAAATCCGTTTTGAGGCATTCTGAAACGATTCCTAAAGTATACCTACCGCTTTTTCGTATATATGAACGTGTCATTCCAGACGATATCTACTGTCCTTACGATTGCATTCGCAGATGTTACCCACTCTGACAGGGTTCTGGCAAGTCTAAGAGGTCATAAATTAATTATGCTATACACACCGTTCAATTGTGTGATATTGGGGTTCCCGAGGTTTCACTATACATGGGAATGCTTACGAGTGTAGTATGTAGCTCAAGTACAACGACTGGGTCTTTTCTGTTATACGACCGCGAAGCTCAAACAATTTTCCATAGAAGTTGTTTGACTTGTTTAGGCTATATTGGTATATATTTATTTAATTTTATTAACGGGCAAAGATATCATGTTCATATCGGGCTCTTCCCATGTATTGCCCATTAGAAACAGGAGTTGTACTCCTTCGATCATTTCCATTGAATTTAGGTAATATGTAGACCATACTACCGCTGCATTTTCAAGTAATGAGCGGACCAACGAATTATACAGCATCGATAAGGCAGCAGGATCCGAAAACTCCCTGGTGCTTCTTTTGGGTATTGCTTTGTTTATAAAATAAATGTCCAAAAGACCAGTTGAGACAATAATATTTTGTCACATCAGGCTGGACGATGGTAGTAGGTACAGTTTCCTTATCTTATCAATTACTCCGAGTAACTATGTAAGTGAAAAACAAGTTAAACGTTTCATTTTATGGACAATTTTACTAATTGAGGAAAGAAAAACTACTTTAATATCGTGTCTATAAGGAATATTGTTCGAGCTTAGCGGTCCCATTAATAGAAAAGACCCCAAAGACCTACCTACATAGATACCTTATACAGAAGAGAAGACGCTAGCCTCTTACGATATTCCGGGCTTGCTTCATTCTTTCGTTTATCATTGCTCGGTTTGAGCTCCGAAGCCAAAGTGGCCATTACTCCTTTCAATACGTCCTGCTGCAGGAGCTCTTTTCCTGTCAAATAATTTTCAGCTTTTTCCGCATGGACCTGCAGAAATTAAAACAATGCAATTGGTGGACTATAGATATAAATTTACAAAACAGCAAGGAACATGTATGTAACAACAAACGAACGAAATCACATGCTTTTAGGTAATCGAAGTCTTAGAATGAAAATAATACTTACCTATCTACTACCTACTTGCTATTACTTACGTACTTATTATTTTGCTACAAAACAACATTAGTTTGCTTCTTGTAGAAAACAAGCACCATCACGTTTTAGCATGGCCCAATCCATGACTCTACTTCCCGGGGATGGAACAAAATCTTGTCTAGGTATCTTGGAACGTAAAAATGTGACCCCAAACTAGCGTTTTTAGAGAAATGGTTGGTTGATGAAATGTTTATCCATTAATTTACAAATACACGGACGAGCCAAATTCTCTTCTGTTCACTCTAGGGAGTTGGAATTTGATAAGGAGCCTGTGACAAATTTAGTAATTGCCGTGATTAAATTCAGGAGCGTAGCGTGGCTCTGGAGTGGATGGTACCGCACTTGAATCCCCCCCATATCCAAGTCTCCCACTAAAAAAATACAGAAATGTAAAGCAGTTCTTAGTAAGCTGTTTGGTCAAGGGAATCATACAGTTATTATAATATTGGCCTTCTAACACTAGTTAAAAACTAGATGATGTAGATGAAGATGTATAGGAAAACTCTCAGGGTGGGGTTATTTTGGGCCCCAAGCACGGAAGCGTGGTGGCTTATTGTACTTTTCTGAGAGTTTAATCAAAGAAATTCAGCCCTCTGGTGAGGGATGTGAGTCCTTTGATTAATTGTTCGCTTCGAATAGACATCATTGGGGTTTGTGCCCCAAAGAGTTCAAATCTGCGATAAGTGAGTGCAGGGCACTCGAAGATTATGTGGGATAGTGTTTCGTCTGTCTCCTCGCATAGTCTGCACAAGGTTGAGTTTTGTGTGACCCCTATGCGGTGTAGGTGTAAACGTAGGCGTTCAAAGCCGGCTATAAGGCCGAATATTGTTTTAGGTTCCCTACAGTTTTCCATGAGAAGTCCCTCAGTAAGTTTGGTGTTGGGTTCGGCCACCATGAGCTTGATGTTGACATGTCCCTCAATATTGGACCATCTTCTTGTGGTCTGTTGGTCAACCCACATGTTGATGATCTTTCTGAAGGTAAGTTTTGGTAGGTTACCTGTTGGCTCAGGCTCTACAAAAGGGGTTTGGGAGCCCCTTCTTGCGTGCTCATCCGCCTTTTCATTACCAGTCATACCTTTTTGCCCTGGCACCCACTCTAGGCAAACCCAGTTGCGTTTCGCTAGGAGGTTGAGGGTTCGCATACAACACCAGGCCACCCGCGAAGAGATGGTTGGGGCCATTAATGCTTTTGTCGAGTCTTGGCTGTCAAAGAGGATACGGACGTGGGTCGTTTAGTCTCCCACTAAACAAAGATATAAATGTAAAGCAGTTCTTAGTAAGCTGTTTGGTCAAGGGAATCATACAGTTATTATAATATTGGCCTCCTAACATTAGTTAAAAACTAATAAATCCCACAGAAAAAAAAGTTGGCCAGTATCCAGGACTTACCAACAGGGAGGCAACTGCTTGTAAGTCCTACCAGTCCGCCCCAACCACCCATCACCCAACCTTGGCAAACTGGTAATTAGGTATTCTTTAAAAAAAAAAAAAAAAGTACAGCGGAACTTCGAAGGAACCTTTGCTCGTTAATCAAAATGGAGTCGGTAAAAAAACAGAAAATAGATAATTAGAATAATAATTCTTTGCAATATGTATGTGCAAGTCGTAATTGATTGCAAGAGATGACTAGAATAGAGTATCGTTTGAGATCGTACGTACCAATTGACTGTTAATTCCTCCAAATATGATTTTCGGTTTCTCTTCAACTAAAATCCGAGGGTTCATAACTCTGAAGAGAAATCCAGCGTTGACTATAGCATGTGCATTTTGTTTCCTCGGCAAGACCTGAGGAAAATTATATAAAGTGGTACTAATATACATAACAGTGCACAGGAATTTTTTGACGAACTATCTGTAGATAGTAGAGATTTTCCCACAAACAACTTCATCTATTTTCTTCCATCTACTTCACATTCAGATAAGACCTACCTCCCTTCAGAAATAGGTTCTACAATAATTAGTTTCGGACAAAAAGTGCCTCCTAAAGATTTCCTTTCTCACTATCGAAGGTAAGGAAGCTTTGAATTCGTGCGAAAAGTCAAAAACGTCTGCCATGTTGGGTGGTCAGTATAGGTTCCTCACATATTGTTACATGGACGTATAGAATTAGTAAAAGAATAAAGTAGATACAAGTAGAAATGATTGAATGAAAAATGTAACAGTAAACATAATAAATAAATACATGTGCGTTCATGCTAGAATGCAAATTAGAGCTGTAATATTCATGTTTCCACGTCTGTCTATAGATTAACCCAGACCATTCAACATTGGTTAGGCGTATGCGCAATAGTTACGGGAGAGGATGGGAATATGGACCGGGGTGGGTATATGGCCCAAGAAATTACTCCTAAGCGGTGCAATCTAGCGGTGAAAGCGTTAATTGCTAAGTGGGACCCCCTCCTGCCCACTGCAAAGTTCTCTTTTTCAGTACATTTTTTGAAATTTGAAAAATTTAATGTGTTCACAAATTGTTGATCAAAGAACTCATCCTTTCGTTTGGAAAGCTTGATTTTTTAGCGCAAGAACGGGATTTTTATCTCAATCCTAAGGAGAGTTATCGTATGGAATGACACAAATATATAGGTATATATACATATATATAGGTATATATGTAAACTTATATATAGGTATATAGGTATATATAAACATATATATATATATATATATTTATATATATATATAAATATATAAATATTTATATATTTATATAAATGTCTTTCCCGAAAAACCTAGAGTGAGCTACAGGCAAGGAAAGAATATCGGGGAGATCTTGTCGCATCGCCACCCTCGGGAGCAGCCTCCTGAGCAACAAGGCTTACACCCATGTCAACGTGCAAGGTGTAAACTGTGCAATTTGGTGATAGAGGGCTCAGACTTCTCCTCTGCTAACACCAATTACACATATAAATGTAAAGGTGTAGCAGAGTGCCAGTCAAAAATGTGTGTTTACCAACTAGTCTGCAAAAAGTGCACTGATGCACATGCATTCTATGTTGGTAAAGCTACCACACTCAATCTGCGCATGAACAATCACAGAGCATCTATCACCCAAACCCAGCAACTCCCAGTTAAAATACATGCGACGTCCCATAATGCCACGTTCGACCAGTGCTTTGGGGTGAAAGTTTTAAGAAAGTTGCCAGATACGGCTAATGATAGATTGCTCCAGCAATCAGAAAGAGCTCACAGATTAATACTTGGAGCAAATCGACCACCTGGCCTCAATCTAAACGATTAACTCAAGGTATTGAACACTACCTACAAAAATTAATAATCGTTTCAGCCAGCATCTTAGCCTTGGATACGATCCCAAGCAATCAGGACGCAAGAAAACAATCATTTCTCCTACATTCTATATCTGTGACCAAGATTTTCATCGAAATATTAGATTTTCCATTCTTTCGTCTTTTATCTGTGAAATTTCTTTCCTAAATTACTAATCATTCATATATATATATATATATATATATATATATATATATATATATATATATATATATATATATATATATATATATATATGCAAAAGCGCAAACTTCAGGAATCGTTTCAGAAAGCCTCAAAACGGATTTCCATGAAGAAACTTTTCAAAGATTTTGATTTAAAAAAATTCCGAGCCATTGCAATGGCGCAAAAAGCAAGTGGAAATTTTGATTTTGGAGGACAATGATTTTTTCGACTTCTTTCACGGTTCACGAACACAAAGCTTCCCTACGTTCACTTGTAAGGAAGCAAAATTGTTGTCTTCCAAAATCAATATTTCCACTTGCATTTGGCATTTCAGAGCTTTCTGTTCAATTACGGTTCAATCAGTTTGTCTGTCTGATGTCTGTCAGTCTGTTTACAAGCACTACTGTTTAATCCGTCAGTTCCGATCCTACTGAAGTATAAGTATTAAGAATGAATGCAATTGAAATTAACATTCCGTGTATATAAGAGTCGGATTGATTGCATTATTTCCATATTAAGATTAGCATTTACGCGTTAGCAATCATAGAATTCCTATTTCAAGCCTAATTTCAGTAGTTATCCTATTTTGATGGAATTCTAAAGGATTAATGTTGAGATGGTTCCCCCTGAATTTCATCAGACTATCAAAGATTACGACCATTTCAAGCACTCGTACCCTGTACGTTTTCATTATGTAGTGGTGGCTACTGATTGGTGGAAGAGTTACTTTGACGATAAGCTTCTTATCCATGTTTGTATCCAAATATTCCAACATGTCCACTTCGTTCACGACTCCTGTAACGCTACCTGAAATAATAATCAGGAAACCAATAAGAAACCCTAGAGGAGTCAAAATTCGTGTAATACAACGTGACATTCGACAATGTGCAAATGAGTGTAGTACTAAAAAGACCAACAACCAAAGAATATTGGGAGTTACCTATTGTTAATCACGTGGTCAATCCAGAAAGTATTTTCATAATTTAAAATTGTACTCAAAAAAAAAAAAAAATTTTGTTTGTTAAAAAAAAAAAAAAAAATAATAATAATAATAAACATCTAAGATGAACACAAATTTATAAAGCAATGGTATTATTTATTCAGGAAGTGGGAATCTAGACTTCATTTGAAATTTCTGTGTACAGTGAAACATTGCAAACTTGTTTTTCAAATTTTGTAACATAATAACAATACAACTTTATGACTACGCCTAACTAATACCAATGAAAGCAGAAAGTGGTTGGTACAGAGAAGAGGCAGGCCAACACGTGAGGTCCCTCGCCTATCAGGTGGAAGCTGTTATTGGCGATTTCAATTACCATTGGCACGCTGCTATCGCTCCCAAAATGTCAGCCACAAGCGGGATAGATTTGAACCATTTGAAGGTCTTCGAAGGAAAACTGATATTCATCAGATCGATTTACATTATTAATCCAAAGTAAAGTCGATTGTGTCTGTGTTCAATACAGAAAAATACATAATCAAGTGGAAGAAGGTTGTTGATAACCAAAGTTTGTCAATTTCTTGCTTTTCGTATACATTATTTAGTAGGTACCAACCACCTACCTATGTGTCTACTTCTTGTAATTTTTCTGTAGAATGGAGAAATTAGATTTGATATTATACATATGCTTGTAGGTGCTACAAAATCCCGAAATTTCCGTGAAAGTGAAGTAGGGAATGCCCAACATATATCGTATGTGGTGTGTTTGAATGTGAAATCCCGTGAGCAGTTATTCATTATTGAGATGTACCTAGCGAATTCGAGTGGAGATTCTACCACTGTAAAAAAACAATAGCTGTTTGATTTTAGTGGAGACCACAACTTTTAAATCTCTCGAAAGTGAAAACAATGCTTCCTTTACCTATAGGTAGACTAGGGAGCAGTCTACCTAGTAGACTAGGGAGATTAAATTTACCATTTAGGTAGCAATACTTCACTAGCAGGTACATTGCACGGACAGTAGTTAATAAAGTAGTAGTTACAATTAATTCCATTGGAACTATATCACCTGATCATTCCTATATTGGTATTATAATCAGCTGATATTTACAAGGCAAATTTGATGTATTCTTCTTGAAGCGTAAACCAAAAAATTTTCAGGGGGTGTTGGACATTTTTTTCTTGGTCGATTACAAAGGTTCATTATTGAAAATAATAAACCAAAAAAGCACTACAAACTACATTTAAAATAACAGGATGATATATCACTACTATTCGATATATAATTAATGTTTTTAACATAAAACTGTATCTTAATGTAAAATACAATACAGGCATAGATTGAGTTGTTTTTATAGTGACATACAGATCGTTAGAACTGCACCCGATGTTTCCATAAGTAAAAAGATGTCCGAGACAAAATCACGATGTGCGTGCTTAATTGAGAGGTTCCCAGCTAGCGTACCGATCTGAAAAGTAATAGTTTCGCTATAGTTTACAGGATTTAGGCTAACATCTAAGATCTCTATTAAGATCTCTGTTATCTAAGATGATCTATTATTACTTAGGACACATGAACATGGGACGAAATTATGTGCACCCCTAATAGCAGTATAAAGGTGGGTTCACATCCATTCCGAATTGCGGAAATGCGGCGATGCGTCTGCAGTAGGGTAAACCTGTACACTTACATTCGAACTCTCATTAAAATTGACCTCATCATCCTGGAGCTGTTTTTTCGCATAAAAACGCACGAAAATAACTGAGATATGGTTGATTTTAAGCTCCAAACCGGACTATCCTGAAGCCCTTTTTTGCTTGGACACACAGTAAAACACATTGGACAGTGGACATTTTTCATACTCGCATGCATGCTCAATCCATGGGTCGTCGTTCTTTTCCCAATCTTGAATACCTCCTTCGCAAGAGTAGCAGTAAACAAGGTCACCTTGCTGTTCGATATAGTAAAATCCAGCACTGCAGAGACAGTAAAGTAGTCCACATGTCCTGAATGTCAAAGGATCAGCTTTTGTTAATGCTGCAAAGAGATCTAAACCTGAATGTACATGGATTTAAGTTGATTGGTTCTTGCAATAAAAACTAAAAAAAACACCGCATTAATTATTTCACAAGTACTACCCCATATACAAACCTTATATAATACTTACTATAGTAATAAGTAGCTGATTAAAATACTTACTACCTAGTCGATTAAGCGTAGCAGCAACATACCCGCGGAGAGGAGGCGGCAGCAACATACCGAGTCGACGTGTACAGTAAGGTTACAAGGTATCATGACGATGATTATAATGAGTGGATGCCCACTAAGTAATCTATATAAACAAAAGCACGAAACGCACACAAAAAGTGGCCAAAAGAGCCTTTACCATTGAATTGAGATTTTTATATCAAATGAATTTGCCTATTTGCTGGCGGCATCACCACCAGTACGCGCCAAATTAATAAGGTTACAAGGTATCATCGATTATAATGAGGATGCCCCCCAAAAGCACGAAACGCACACAAAAAGTGGCCAAAAGAGCCTTTACCATTGAATTGAGATTTTTATACGCCTATGGTTTTTTGTTCCTTTTTTACTAACTAAAAAGCAGGCATCATGTAATTTTACTGTGTGAGTGCGTTTCCAAGCAGAAAAGCTTCAGGATAGGCCGGTTTGGACCTTAAAATCAACCATATCTCAGTTATTTTCGTGCGTTTTTATGCGAAAAAACAGCACCAAGATGATGACGTCAATTTTCATGAGCGTTCGAATGTAAGTGTACAGGTTTACCATACTTTTGTGTCTTCTATTACCATTGCATTTCCCAAACAGACCTATTTTCTCCCAAATTTTCTCCTACCTATCACCTATCACAGACATCAATGCTCCATAAAAGATGTTGAATAATAAACTCATAAATCATGATTGGCAGGGGGGGGGGGGGGATTGTTAAAATGTATGAACATTAAAACTTCAAAGGCGACGTCTTTTTGAAATGAGACTGTTGAGTAATTATTCGATCCTTTCATTAACTGCTTATCCCAAGATAAAATTATATTTCTACTCGAAAATCTGTGTGGTTGGTACAAATCATTTATGGATTGATGCACCATAAGAAGGATAGGTAGGTACTTAACGGAGGTAATCTGTTAATTCTGCAAGGACAAGTAGGCGTATTTTCCCAAACAGACCTATTTTCTCCCAAACTCCTACCTATCACCTATCACAGACATCAATGCTCCATAAAAGATGTTGAATAATAAACTCATAAAAAGTTATGTATGAACATTAAAACTTCAAAGGCGACGTCTTTTTGAAATGAGACTGTTGAGTAATTATTCGGTCCTTTCATCAACTGCTTATCCCGATAAAATTATATTTCTACTCGAAAAGTACAAATCATTTATGGATTGATGCACCATAAGAAGGATAGGTAGGTACTTAACGGAGGTAATCTGTTAATTCTGCAAGGACAAGTAGGCGTATTTCTATACTTCCTCTTTGTTTTGCAAAAGTGTTATCTATTCTCGAATACCTACTTATTCGAAAAGCAGAAAATTGCAAATAATAATAAAAAAATGTCTCAAAACACAAATGGAATAGGATCATTAGGAAGGTAGATTGTTTGTGAGATCGCAAAATCGGTACCTACACATAGGTCTTTTTTTACCCAACTCGGCCTCATCTGCATAAAACAGTGTTCAATTGAGTGTTTTATTAATTCATTATTGTTATTCTTAAGTACCTATACATAAGCGCTAAAGAAATATACTTGCTATAAATGAAATCCATATTCGAGGATCGTAAAAATACGAACTCGCACTCGACCACAGCCTTAAAACAAGACAACACAACTACAACAGCTCCTGATGGATGACGTAATTGCGGAAATGCGGCATTCCGGTAAAATATCTAATTTTTCAGATGTGGTCAGTCCGTCCCAAGACTGCTTGTAAGGCAAGATTCACCCCACTCTTCCGACTGGCCAATCAGAAGACTGAACGCTTTGAGGGATTCCCGCATTTCCGCAATTATGGATGGATGTGACCCACCTTAATTCATAACTGATTCTTTACCATTCATAAATTGGTAAATTGAAAGAAAAAAAAAGAAAAAAATCGGCCGAGTTGGGTATGGCACATAGCTTCCTCGCATCCGCAACATGAATGGATAGATCATGGAAAAGTTTTAAATTATCTTAAAGAATTCCATAGCGGGAAATAGTTAAACAAGGTGCAGCGTAAAATGTCAAAATCGGTCGGTTAGGAAACGAGAAAATTGTGCTTGAAGTAATTTACGTTTGACCATGCGCAAGGGAAGTATTGATTTGAGAACAATGAATCTGATAGAAGACCATCTACAGCTTAACCCACACGTTTCCTTAAAATTCCATCAAAATCCGATAAAAACTGTGGAGATTAAGATTGTTACTAGGATTTTACTTTCTCGCTTGCGTTGCAGCCACTAATGATTCAATAATGTCTAAATTTATATGGAATCATCAAGTCGTTTTCTCCCAAATATCCTCCAAATTTGAGTGAGATCGGACAACTAGGGCCTGGGATAATGATGCTTAATATAAGCGCAGAAATTACTCTTACGTTTCGAACTGGAACATTTGCCACAAGGTCGATATGCTCTGCCAACACTTGAGTGTAGCCAAACAACAGAGGGTTTTCTTTGGCTACTTTCTTGAACAAACAGATCAGTTCTGTTAGAGTCATATTCGCACCCAATTCCAATCCGTTATTCGATAGGTGATGTGAACGAAGATCTGCCACCCCTTTTATATCAATATAGTAATTCTTGTACGGTTCATTCCTGTAAACTCCTGAAATATAAGTCACAATTATTAATATATGCGTTTCAAAAATTCTGGAAATTAAAATTGCTAACTTGGAGTTAGGATCTAATTTGAGAAGGATTAATTGATTTGTTAACCCTAAATGGTGCAATAAACTGGTCATTGGTGCAGTGGAATACTATTGAGAAGTGCAACACTAAGATCGCGAATATCTATATTATATAAAAAATAATAAAAATTAATCCTTATTTCCCTTGGTTGCTCCATAAGCCGAGAATGGCTGGACCGATTTCAAATGGGTTTTTGGCAAATAATCAGCAAGTTCTGTAGGTGGTGTTAGGCTACTTTTTCATTTCCCCCACGCCTTCCGGGTGAATAAGCCAGTTTCTCGAGTGAACGAGTGAAGCTACTTCAGAAGGTTAATAGAAATTGAAACCAATATGTTGTAAGTAGGTAAATTGGTACGCACTGCAACTCTGTAGGTACGTTAGCGTAAACACAACAGCAGGTTTCGGAATGACCAGACAAACCACGGGTAACTGGATAAACTGTGGTTAACGGGATAAATCATGGGTAACGGGACCAACAGACTAGCTCGCTCACCTGATCAGGAAAGAGATTTTTCATGTTCCAGAGAGACACCCAATCAAATTTCAAACAGAGAACAGACAAGTCAGCTGATCAGATTTGAGAAAAATTTTCTTTACCTTCCCCGTGCCATCCCGATCATTTTGCGAAAAACCCCGTTTCAGTCCATGAGTTTGAGCGTGAAGGTTGACGACTCATTTATAGAATAAGATATTTACTATCGGAACTCAGGGCTTCGCGCCTCGCAAATGGGTTCACACATAATTTAAACTGGTCTACAGTCAGATCATTTAATAATGATTAATTTTATACATTATTAGTTCATTATGGTTACTTAGCAATATTATTTTATAACTGAGCGTAATAAGTCAGCTTTCCTTGACACTACAGAGGCTTAGGGATCACGAGATGCTGTGATAAAATGAGAGCATTCCAAAAAGTGTCTAACGATTTTCCTGCTATGAAAACTAAGGGAGTTACACTTCCCTAGTAACGCATTGGTTGTACGTGAAAATCAATAGAAAACCCCACCGTGACGTGACGAAAACAAATGGAAACGTCCTGTTAATCATTATTAAATGATGAAATCAGACTCAGAGGAGCCTCAGTTGATGTTCCGTATTTAACAATATTGTTTTCAAGCCGTTTCAAAGGCGTTGTGTCCAAATTGCAGCACCGCAGGTCGACCACTACAGAATTTAGCCTGTGAGGTCCCTCAGCTGAACACTCCACCTCCATAACTTGTAAATGTATTCTACGTGTTCCAGAGAAGAGGTCCATTTCTAATTTCACCATTGTACGTCGATTGGGAAAGAAATTTGCCACTTAGGCCCCTCTGCTAACAGTGTTCCTCCGTGCCTTGTAATTGTTTTCGAGGTGTCCCAAAGGAGCTCCATCTTAAATTTCAGCACCGTAAGGTGGATTAGAAAAGGAATTAGCTTTATGGGTCCCCACAGCTGATTAGAGTCCTTCCATAATTTGTATCTAATTGTATTGTATACCTAAGTAAATAGTTATAGATGGTTTACGAGTCAAGATGCGTAGATTCCTAAACGCAGAACTCTATATTGTCTATAATCATTAAACGAAATCTATCATACATACAATATCTAAATAAATGTAACTGCATAGCCGTAGACGCCTTCCGAGGGGACATTAATTAAATTAAGTGAACACCTACCCTTCACTAGTCCTTCTTTATTTAACAAGAGCTGACCAACTGAAAATCAGTGAGTTGATCACCTACCTACGCTTCACAAGTCGAATAGTATACAGAAGTTATGATAAACTCGATATTGGGAAGTCAGAATACCATTAGAATTATATCTGCTGATACAATTATCATAGCTATGCAATCAAATACAGATTTCATTCAATATTAAATTGAATATTATGTACCTTGAGCTGTGTTTCCTGCTATGAAAGAATAGGAATTGTCGCCAATCAAGTCCAGGACTTCCATTATCTCTTTGATGGTAGTCACCTTAAACCATTTGCTTGAGCCAGCAAGCTGGATGTTCAGTCTTCGAGAAGTTAATGCAATATCAGTGAGGGAAACTTCTTCCCACTCTTCTTCGATCGATTCCTTTGATCGATTGGGACAGTTTGAACACTTTGACTGGCAGTCTGTTCTGCACTTCGAAAAAGCTTCCTGAAAGAAAAGTTTTGTATTTTTTAGTTAGAAATTTGAAACCCATCATCAAGCACCTCTATCTTACTTAATAAAATATATAAGTAATAATGCCATGCGCGCATCGATTGCTGCGCTCCTAAGGAGAGGACAGCTGTATCGTCAGCAAAAGTACCTAGCGAAAGTTACGTCTTCATCCGTGGGTATATAGCTAGTACCTATATAAAAGATAAAGCATTGGACAGAGAACACTCCCTTCGGAACTGTTGCTGATATTAGGACGGAGTACTTCTGAAGTGTCTGTTCTAAAGGTATGATTTTACCTTAGTTTTGTTTTGGTTTGATTTTAGCGAATTTTGTAAAAAACAAACAATAACTCCAAAAATTATAAAACCAAAATTTCCGAAACAATGTTTCATTGAAATTTGTTTCGAGGCATTCTGAAACGAATCCTAGCGTTTAAAACTTTATATATATATAATCATTCCATACGAGATGAAAATTCCCTTCTTGCGGCCGAAAAAATCAAGTATTCCAAATGAAAGGATGGGTTTGTTGGCCAGCACTTTTGAAAATTACAAAAAATGGAAAAACGGCTAAAGATCGTTAAATTTAAATCCTAATGCAGAATTTTAGCCAAAAGAAGTTTATCAACAATGAACTGTATCATTGATCAATTTATGCACAAAATTATGCTAAAAATGTACTCAATTTCATCAACATTTGCTGAAAAATCAATAAAAATTGAAAAAAGCTAAAAATCCAAAATTTTGATTTATTTTTATTTTTTATAATATTATGTTGAAAAGTCTCTGTACAGTTCATACCTAAGTCTTTTGTGCCAAACATTATCAAAGGCTAGAGCAACATTTTGAAAAACTGATGATAAAGTACTTGAAGTGTACTTCAAGATAAATGTTGCTGGATAACTCACAAAAAAAGAAAAAAAAATCCGTTTGGCAAAAATAGTACATTTTATTTGGTAGATTTACTAAGTGCATATTAAGTGTAATTTATTCCCTAAGAGCTGAGTCCTCAGGTCTTCTACAATTCTGCTTCTACAAACTAAGATGTTGGGAGTGATGTTGAAACTCTGATGCTACGAATAATCCCTTTCGACGCCACAAACCAGGTTCGGCAAGTTCCATGTTTCACATTTTTACGTCTCCGATTTGTATTTATAGATACTATAAGATTTATAGATACTACTTGCTATCATAGATACAAACCTGAGTTATTAGATTAGCGAGGCGTGTATTCTAGTTTAAGATTTAAAATAAAGGTTAAAGGTGCCCTAATTTTGAGTCCTATGAGGAAACTTGTGAAAAAATTTGCTCCCATAAATTTGTACGCTCTGCTTAGAGCAACCACTCTGTCATTTTATGGGGTATCAATAAAGTACCTAGTTACTGTAGTTCTTGTCGTATCTCTCTTCTATAACATGAGGGTAAAACTTACTTCTATGTCAATGTCTTCGAATTTGGGAGGTGTTGGAGCGTCTTTAGCGAGAGATTTGAAAGCATCCAAAATCGGACGGTAGCCCGTGCAGCGACAAATGTTACCGCCAAACGAGTTCTCTACTTCTTCCATCGTTATACCAGGATTATCTTTCAACAGGCTGCCCATTTTCATTAAATAAATAATGCATTAATAAACAATGTAGGAAAGTACATACAGAGCACAAAGGGTGGTATCAAATGTTATCTGACCTAATAGTTGTAATGATTGTACTGGTCTTCAACAAAAATCCCGTTGGACAAACTTTATAAGGGTTGAAATATCGAAAACATTCTAAATAAGGTAGTGCTGTTGTCTATAGATGATTTACATTTCAATGAATCGAATGAGACCACCCGGATAGCTGTACGTTCGTCCGTACGCTCTCTTTAGGGAATTTACCTTTGGCAGGAAAAAAGAACGTCAACATGAGTACCTACCTGTTATGTAAGGTTTCACTGTGACGGCTGGTCACCAAGATAGCCTCTTATGCTTCGTTTATAGAAAGAAAAAGAAAATAAAAAAAGTCCAGTCATGCAGCATGACCCCATGAGCGAATTTTTGAAGAAATCTTCGACATTTCAGTCGCTATTGATCGTGTAGAGAAATTTTAGTTTATGATTTTGATAGACAAACATGGAATCAAATTATTAAAAAAGCACCTACTACCTACGTTTTAAACAGCATGGTTCTAGGATTGGTTATACAGGGATACTTCCATAAGAGTAGTTCAATCTAAATTTGGACAATGTTTCATGCAAATATTACCGATTTTTACAACTAGCGAACGGCATTATTTCGATTTTTGACTGATTTTTCAACTTTGAAATTTTTGAAAACTTGATACATATTCTTATAGGAAATTTTACGCTGATTCCGAATATACCACATGTTAGTATGCTGAAAGAATTATTTCGCACAACAAATGCGTTAAACTTCAGAATATGATTCAGAATAGCCTGAAACGGATTTCTGCATAAAATTTTTTCAAAAATTCACATTCTACAAATTTTGAGGCGAGAGCAATAGCTTAATTTTCTTCAAAAATTCGCTAAAATCGACCGAGATTTGCCTACCTCCATCCCGTGCAACCATCGTCACATGCGCCGCTTCAGAAACCGAGGCCAGATCCCACCCATTGACTTCATTAGTTATAATTTGATATTCATAGGTTTTGATAACCTACTATAAATTGTCTGTCAAGCGATGGAGCTCCTTACATTACGAATAATTAATTTCCCCCTGGAGGGACGCAATCAATTTCGTAGTAGGTATAGTTTTAGCAATTTTCAAACAAAAAAACTTGTAAATTTTTACCGCTTGCACGGAAAAAACTCATGCGTAGAGTTTTCCTTACTGCAATTATTTTTCGTATGACCCATTATGCTACTTAACTTGTAGGTAAGATAAGAAACAGTACAATAAGAAATCACTTAAATTAAAAATTCTAATTGTTTTGTTGTTGTTCCGTTAATTGCTAAGAAATAGTGACTTCCTCATTCTGGATAGAGTAGCATGGTTAGTAACGTAATGGAAGTAGGTAACAACCTAGTTACCCATTACATTTTGTGATCACGATCACGCTTATTTCGTCATGACCCCCAGCCAAAAGACATCTTCTTCTTTATATATAACTCCGAACAGTCTTTGAAATTGTAAAGAACTTCGCGGTCCGATTTTAGTGTTAGACTGCTCATTTGAATCAGCACGGCCCCAAGTTTGTTGCAAAAGTGTCGCCGTTCGTCTCTATACCCGCCTTGATCGTGTTCTAGGCGGTCCTTATCAACGAGAGTTGTTTATTAGGCTGTGGCGGTAACAACAGTTGCCATCAATTCACGGTAAGTAAGAAACGTAGTGTAGTTACTAACATCTAGGAGAGTTATTTCTGAACGAAGAAATTGAAACTGAAGAACTTAGCGGACTTTATATATAATTCCGAACGGTCTTTATATATAATTCCGAATCAGCACGGCCCCAAGTTTGTTGCAGAAGTGTCGGTAAGTAAGAAACGTAGTGAATGGGTCTTTTCTGATCAGCTGAGTGAGCTAAATTCTTTCCTGTTTACTGTAGGAAGTTGAAATTTGATCGGCAGACTCTCTGGGACATTAAGGGACGGGTGAAGTGATGGGGTCTTTTCTGATCAGCTGAGTGAGCTAAATTCTTTCCTGTTCACGGTAGGAAGTTGAAACAGAAGACCACCGAAGAGAGGAAGGGTGGTTTCGCACATCTTGGCATCGCAAGGCGGAGGACAGGTCAAACCATGCAAAGGTAGGTCAAACCTTTGCATGGTTTGACCTACCTATACTACTAGGCACTTTAGAAATGTATCTACCGCATTCGGCTGGCGTTGAGACTAGGTTTTTTTTCTTTTTTTTTAGACGATGCGTTGCAAGTAATTCACTGGAGTGGTTATTTCGTAGATGTTTGGCGAATGAATCGATCAAATAGGTAGGACTTATATCCATACTATAATGTTATAATGTGCTGAGTTCCTGTTAGGTACTACTGTTATACGGACTGGATTAGGGCTTTCCAAGCTCTAACAGGCCTCTAGTATCTATGTAAAAAAAAAAAAACTTGAAATACATGTCGGACCACAATGATGGTTGAAAATGATGAATGAAACTAAGTCAGATCAAACTAAATACCTACCTGTACATGTTCATGATCATTCCAGGAGAGCAGTAGCCACATTGTGATCCGTTGTAAGATGCTAATTTCGTCTGCACTTCGTGATAACCTTTTTGCTTTGAGCCGATACCTTCTATTGTCACGATCGCCATCCCATGACAAGCCAGTACTGGTACTAAACACTAAATAAAATAAAAATTAAAACTACTACTTGAAAAAAAAAAAAAAAAAAACTGAAGGAGAAACTAGGTTATAATTTTGCTAGAGCGAAGTAATATTAATTGCTTGAGGTATCTATGGATATATTTTATTCTTACTGAATTCACTGCGTAGTGTTGTTCTTTGTGGGTAACCGGATGCGTTGATTGGACGGTCACCACACACGCACCGCAACCCCCTTCCCTGCACATGTATTTCGTGCCTTTCAACATAGCTTTATCCCTTATAAAAGAATTGAGAGATGTGTGTGAGAAAACTGAGGTACCATCAACTGGAAAAATAAAGAACACGAAACTTCCTTGTTAAGGTGAAAATTCCTAGATGCGACTCACGACTGCGACTGCGGCTCACGATTTTTGGTCGACAGACGCAGTCGCACGCCGCAAACTTGTCACATTCCTAAGTACGGCTGGCCGCTGCGTCAGTCTGGCTCAAGATGTCTGTGAAGAAGGTAGTGCTCGCTCTCCTGTTAGAAGAAGAGGAGGAAGATGAATTCTTGACGATTGTCCGGGAACCCCACGCTGACATGTTTCGAACGAGGAAAGATGAAGGCTTTTATAACTTACTGATACACGGCCATTTGAAGGACGACCCCATCCGCTTCCGGATATTGTTTTTTCAATGAAATTGATGGTTTATTTTTCGAAAAATAACCTTTTATGAAAATACGAGTTTGAGGTCGGTTTCTACGTATTTTTATACGCTGAATCGAATGGCAACACTCGCAGATCTCTACAACTCCGTTGTAACCGAATTTTACACTTGACCTAACAAGTTTTACACTTGAAAAACTCATAAAGCTGAGGATTACAAATGAACTAAAAACTAGATATTTAAAATGTAAAATTCGGTTATATCGGATTTGGAGAGATCTGCGAATGTTAGGTACCTACCATTCGATTCAGCGTGAAAAAATACGTAGAAACCGACCCAATCTAGTAATTTCTTAGGGGTCATTTTTCAGGAAAATCCTCGATTTCATAGAAAAAGCACGTTTTTTAACATACAAATATACTTTTCTCCCCCGATTAACAAAGTAAAATGAAAATTTATTACACCGTTGGAAAGCTGAGATTTTGGCGTAACTTTTAGGCTTACAGGCAAACATTCACACGCTGGATCACAGGGACCTATGAGCGGTTAAAAAATGGGGAGATTTACAATATTTGACAAGTTTTCATCTTTAAGTTCATTTTTCACCTGTTTTGCCTATACCTGTATTCAAAAAATTGTTCTTTTCCATCAGGGAGATAGGAAATTTAACGTTCTTCCCGTCGGTATCAGATTTGAGAAAACTCCAAAAATGGGGGAGTTGGAGCCGTTTTTGCGACGTAAGGTCGAAAATACGAAAAAACTCTTGAAAGAAAATATCTTGGAAACGGAGCCTCTAAAAAAATGTCTAAGAGACACTTTTTATGGGAAATCTATATCTATAAAAGAGGATGTATGTATGTATGTATGTATGTATGTATGTTGCCTATAGACTCCGAAACCGCTCGACAGATTGTAATGAAACTTTCAGGTATTATTAGGCATGATTCAAGGATTGTTCCTGTAAAGTTTGGTGCAAATCCGTTCAAAGGGCTCTGACCCAGAGGGCATAAAAGGGTGCAGTGTCAGGTTTTAGAAATTTATTTAACTACCCAAGCCAAGACCGAAGGCAGAGTGAGGCCGAGGGTGAGGCCAAAGGATGAGGAGGAGGATGAGGGAGGATGATGAGGAGGAGGAGGAGGGAGGAGGAGGAGGGAGGAGGAGGAGGGAGGAGGAGGAGGGAGGAGGATGAGGGAGGGGAGGAGGGAGGAGGATGAGGGGGAGGGAGGAGGAGGGAGGAGGAGGGAGGAGGAGGAGGAGAAGGGAGGAGGAGGATACTATTGAACGTCTGCATAAAATGACAACGAATCCAGGGTCATTGTAGACACCAAAGGCAGAAACCAAAGGCTAAGCTTCCGTCCATCAAATCACCTCTTAATAACAGTTTAAAATTACGATCAATAAACAAATTTAATTTGGGCGCAGCAACGCTCGCGGGGGGAACGCTAGTTAGCTATACAATCGACTCCTGGCCGGTGTCAGTCACTTAGGTGTAATCTCATTTCAGAAAGAACAGAATGTTCGGCACACAACGGCACAAATAATTTGGAGAAAGGATCTAAGGGTACTTGAGTATTAAACGGAGGCCACCTAACCTATAGAAATATTTCGTACCGGATACCAAAAATAACTACACAATTGGAAAGAACACACTTGTAGATCAGAATGATGTGTATAGTTTGGTGGTCTGGATGCTCGCAAGCTCGCATCTCAAGAAGACATAACATCAAGTAGTCAATCCCTTAGTAAAAATGCAGATTAGTTGGGCATGTAGATCAGAATGATGTGTATAGTTTGGTGGTCTGGATGCTCGCAAGCTCGCATCTCAAAAATACATAACATCAAGTAGTCAATCCCTTATTAAAAATGCAGATTAGTTGGGCATGTAGATCAGAATGATGTGTATATGTGACTGCTAGCGGCGGCAACGCTTTCAACTCCATTCTGACCGACATTGCTGCGTTCTGGGTTGCACAACGTCAGAACCAGGCGTCGGATTAATTCTAAACTTCACCTGTAAATCTATTAAAGTGTGTTCTTTCCAATTATGTAGTTATTTTTGGTATCCGGTACGAAATATTTCTATAGGTTAGGTGGCCTCCGTTTAATACTCAAGTACCGATCTAAGTTTTGTATATAAGCCGAAAAAATTTATTTCTTTGAAAATATTCTACTATCTAACTTGGGAAAGAATTGCTGAGCAGTATAGTTTTCTCACATATTGTAACAAGGACGTGTAGAATTAGTTTAAGAACAAAGTAGGTACGAGTCGAAATGATTGAACGCAAAATAGAACAGTGAAGAAAATGTGTAGACATGCTATAATAAAAAATAGAGTTTGCGCATACCGTATCCAATTGTGCTTCACATTTTTTGGTTTGCGAGACTTGCGGGTTTGCATACCTCAGTCGCAGACGGCGTGCGGCTGGACTGCTCACCCTACCAGTCGAGTCGCAGACGCGCACATCGGCCGTCAGCCGCATGCGGCCATGCGGCCGGGAAACGCACGTAGGAATGTTGTTCCATAAGAATGCATTGAAGGAGTGGGACGCGGCCAATCGCGAGTCGCAGTCGCAGTCGTGAGTCGCATCTAGGAATTTTCACCTTTAGACTACACCTGAAATTGTAATAGTTCTTTAAAATCAAACTCATTCTATATTCTCAAAATACAAAAGTAGGTATCAAAGAAAAATTATACAAATACTTAGCCCGCAAATTTTATTTCAACGTATTGGTAGTTGTCATAATTTTTAGGAGATAGGGAGGGAAAAGGCCTCCAAATCAGAAATTTGGGTACTTGGGTATTATACGAAGGCCACTACATATTTGTCTAATATGTATTTTACTAAAATGATTGATTTAGGATATTTTTTCACTTTTGAGATGCAAACTTGAGAGCATCTAGACCACTATACTATGCACATCATTCTGATATAACTAACCGCCCCAGGGTGCTCTAAAAATAGTGGCCTTCGTATAATACCTAAGCACCGAAATTTCCCTTCAGAACATTCGCATTCTTTATATCCAATCCAAACCGTGTTGATCTCGAGTCTATTCATCCTTGGTACTGCAAAACTATAATAAACAGTTTGAGTTTGAAATTTTCAGAGAGCAGCGGGTTGGACCCTAATGTGCATCTATGAGTTCCAATACTCCCGGGTAATTTACATACTCAAACCCGGAAATAATTGTACCTAACTAGCAATCACAATTTTTACATTTGTCGTCCGATTTTGAGGTAGGTAATTCTCAGGTCTTGTGCAGGTTGACATACGATAGTTTGCCAAAATGATGTCGTTTGGAATGGAGAAAAAAATATACTGTCAAGTGGGGTAGGGGGTTTGTAAGTAGAATGTTGATTATGGAAGGATAGTTCTAGCCACCTATCGTTCTTAACAACACACGGGTTGTTTAGTGTTGTATGCAATCCCATAACACCCAGGTCAAACACAACCGAGTTTTCTTGGATCGGGTGCCGGGACGTAAAGCGAACAGAGGTAGGTGGCGAAAAGGCGGACGAGTCCGCAAGCGGCCCCATTTGTAGGGCCTGAGCTTGCAGTAGGCCTATCAAGAACTACTTACCACGGAGGATGACGAATTAATTCAGAGATAATCCAGTTATAACTCCAGTTTCTGATTGAAACTCCCGTCTATAGGTTAACTAGGTTTAGTTCTTAATAGTGGAATGAACCCTCACAGAAGGAAACCTATTCATGTCCTATATGTTGAATAAAGAATTGAATAGATATATCCCATCATTTTCAAAGGAAATGTTAGGTACTATCTGAGCAACAGATACTATGTTACTATCTAGCTTTACAGTAGAAATATACTCGTATGACAGGAGGGGATGGAGTGTGTAACAGAGTTATCTCCATCGAAGTCCCGTCAGGTCTCCAGAGATAGCGCTGTCGGCGTCCTGTTGATGAAACAACGGGCGTCTCGGCCTGTCCTCGAATGTTATAGCAGCTGGGTTTGGAGTTGGATGGGCTTTCCAGGTTACTGGAAACCAATCTACTCCAAACATGGCTCATTGAAAGCTATTAGTAGGAGCTACTGTAGGAGTGGTATCTCTCTGATGGGATGCTCTTTACTCTCCTCTACCTTTTCTATGAGGATTTAGGCCCCCCATTGCACCTCTGAGGGGGTACCTAAATTCCTTATATGGTAGCAGAGCGTGGTTTGGATTGTGCACGGGGCACGGCTGACGCCTAGCAACCCAATCCACTATTTTTTGTGGCGTTAATGTTTCAGAAGAAACATGGGCCGGGGTTGCAGAAGGAATTCCCATTATCGCCCTTTGGTATATAAATAATTTCATTGGTCTTTGACTTATAATTTCTCTTTTATTCCCCATTTATATTTTCAATTTTTAGCCACCTGAGTATTGCTATTATGTCAATTACCAGGTTAGAGCACAGTTTAAGTCCCCAAAGTTGGGCATATTAATTTAAGTCCCCAATGTTGGGCAAATTAATTCATATATATTTTATTTTCTTAAGGTATAAGTCTCCATAGTTGAGCCTTCGTTTTTTGTCCCGATTATTCAATGAATACTTCTTATGAAGATTCATTGACAATCCATCCGGTTTTAATTTCTCTTTTCCCATCCTCAATCGTCAATGCAGCTATTTATGAAAGAATCAGCTCAGAAGAAAGCTCAGTTCTCAGCTATTAACTATTCCACCTAGTTGACATACTTGATCTTCAATCAAGTATGTCTTTAAGGGGAGGAGTGTAACAGAGTTACCTCCGTCGAGGTCCCGTCAGGGCTTCAGAGATAGCGCTGTCGGCGTTCCGTTGATGAAACAACGGGCGTCGCGGCATGTTCTCGAATGTTTTATCAGCTGGGTATGGCGTTGGATGGGCTTTCCAGGTGACTGGAAAACGAATCTACTCCGAACATGGCTCATTAAAAGCTATTAGTAGGAGTGGTATCTCTCTGACAGGATGCTCTTTACCTCCTCTACCTTTTTTATGAGGATTTAGGCCCCCATTGCACCAATGGGGGGAGAGGGGGGGGGGCACCTAAATTCCTTATAAGTGGAGTAGTTCCCTTCCAAGGTCTGAGGCGATTAGCCTGCAACACTCAGAGGATGTCCTGAAAGCTGAAAAGCTCCAGGTACAACCTCGGGAACGGCAGTTACAAGAAACGGGAAGGGGAAGTATCCATTTCCATCACAAATAACTTCCATCCTTCAAGGTATAGATTATATTCTTCCTTTTTTCAGTGACTACCGAATTTGTTGTTTTCTGAGTCCTTCAATATTATAAGAAGACTCTTTTGATTACACTTTGAAGACAATTTTGATGGGAAACGGTCCTCAAAAGGCGAAAAATCGGCTTATTATTAAAATTGAGGGTACTGGTTAAGCATTTGGGTTAAAGGGCACAACATAATGGAGACGTTGACCGTTCGGCAAAGGGTGAAGCAATGAGAGTACATACAAGTATTTCGACATCAGAGCTGGGGAATACGTCGAATCAGAAAAGGGAAGATTTTATAAGCGAATCCTAAGTTATCTCCTTGATTTGCTCTATTTACATCAAACAGAATACTGGCATCGTACATGTACAGATTGCGCTTGAATCATGGTCTATGTCCAACTTACAAATTTAAGTATCGCAGTACTTACATCGCAGTATCAAGAATATGTGCGAGATATAAGGGTACATTTAAGCATCTTGATGGTGACCCCAGCATTTACGATAAGTTAATGATAAGAAAGATGCGTTATTCGAACGAACTATACAATACCATTGTAAACTTTGCCTTTCAACTACAGACAATTGCTTTAAGGAAATATCACCTTTTGATTTATACGTGCATATTTTGCAAGTTTAAGAATCACAATTTGATTTTAAATATTTATGTAGTTAAATATTTTATTCAGTTTATGTTACCTAATTCTTGTTTTACATCTTAAATGTTATTGCATTACTGTTCGCCGTATGTATATTTCGAAGCCAGATTAAAAAAAAAAGTGCTGAGCCCCTGATTAAACTCCAAACTTTCAGAAAAATAAAAATAATTAAGAAGCCATCAGGCTTCTATGCTTGGGGTCCAAAATCCCACGAAAGTTTCAATCTACATCTAAATCTAACACAGCAAAGATTTACTGAACGATCAGTCACAGGAATTATAAGACAGCATTTAGGCGGGCTGGAATCTAGTGTAAGAAAATCTGTAGTAGCCGCCCTCCATAATAATCAGGTGACTGACCCGATTGATCCGCTATTCGGTAGGTGGATTGGACGAAGATCGGAGAAGGCATATTGAGTTCTTGAGAACTCAGCCGGCTAGTGCTTTGTATCTGTAATGCTCCTTCAGGACTCAGTGGATAATGGATTTTTCAGGAACAGTTTAGACGAGACGGGGATAATCGTGAAATGTGGGCAGCAATGAAACCTTGAGTAACAAAAACTGTTCGTAGACTATTATTCGTGCCGTCAGCGAAACTGCAAAGCATTTTCTTGCACAATGACCCATTCTTGGGCCCTATCGTAAATCGATTCTTGGAAAAGTTGAGCTCACCAGAGACGAGATATGTATTTTATATTGCAGCTACTCGTAGCAGCGAATCAACGTCTCCGAATTTAACATTCTAAATAATTAATTCGATTTCTTTGAAAACATGGAATTGTGCTCACCGTGAACAGTTAACATAGGCATGTAATTATTATGGTAACTTGAAATTTGAAATAACTAATTTTGGTTATATTTCCGAGCTACCCTCTCTTATGCGTGTAGCAAAAATTTGTAACAATGCAAAGAGGCACACAGACTTACACTTCGTAATGCTCGCAAGTAACTTGAAATTTGAAATAACTAATTTTGGTTATATTTCCGAGCTACCCTCTCTTATGCGTGTAGCAAAAATTTGTAACAATGCAAAGAGGCACACAGACTTACACTTCGTAATGCTCGCAAAATTGGACGTGAAGGGCTAAAACGTAAATTAAAAATGTACTTACAACAACAGGGATCGGACCTTGTCTGGTCCGGATAGAACGTCAACCCACTGAAGGGGCAGTTGTGGTAGATATAATTTCTTATACTGTAGATAGTATTTCCCCAGCACTACTGACACAAATACTCTTAAATTAAAGTGATGGTAAACTGTGCTAAAATCATGACTTGGACGAGCAATATTAGTAATATTGCTGAGTAGACGGGTAATATTGTGATTTACAACTTTTTGGATTCCACGCTTTGATTAAAGCGTGGGATATGAATATGGACGCTGGGAACTCCTAAAAACTGATTTCTTATTATGTGTAGGTATTGTGGAGTGATGCAGTCTGGGCTCGTGAGGCAATGCGTGGTTTTGTAAACGTTTCATAATACAGCAGCCTTCATGCTTTGAGTGATGTAGCCATGAATGGCTCCTTTCATCGGATTTTCCTTGATTCTGTCTTAGAACCTCTGCGATCTCTATAATCGGCTTAAAACTAGTATGAACATGAATATATAAATAAATACCTCTATTTTTTCAGAAATGAGGTATGTCTTTTCTTTCACGTTTCACAAAATTTCGACGCCTGGAGTTTTTTTCCGCCTTTACCAAATCGCGGTAGTTTTTTATCCGGGAGTTTTTCTACCGGTTACCAATTTACACATTTACATTACAAAAAATTTACACAAATACCTTCATCAACATTTACTAAATTCCAATGAAATGTTTACACCAACCATTCACAGAGGAAAATAATTAAAATATAGAATAATATGGGTTTCAATATTGTCTTCCGTTAAATTGATCCTTTTCTCGATCGACAACACCTAAGCTTTATTAATTGTTGTGGAATTAGTCGGCTGCATATTCATTGTGTATTGGTTATTTAGTCAGGATTCAGCCAAGGAGTAGAAACACAACTTCAACACATCTCTACGACCGCTTTATTTTTTCAACGTTTCAGGCCAAAACTTGGCCAATCTTCAGGTTAGATTAGATATTTCTTTTTAATTTTGGATATTGAGATGTGACAATGTTCTGATTCTCGAACTGATGGTTGATTACAATGACCTTTTTTATTCCATCAAGGTATATATTGTTTTTTCATGTTTTAGTATTTAGATTTACTCTGGGTTTTTGATTTATGGATTTTATGACAGGGTTCCTAGTGTTATAGGTTTTGCCTGAAGATGGGCCAAGTTTTGGCCTGAAAGGTTGCAAAAAAATAAAGTGGGCGTAGAGATGTGTTGAAGTTATGTTTCTACCCCTTGGATGAATCCTGACTAAATAAACAATACACTAAGCTTTATTAAAAGATCTCTCTACATCTCCATCCAAGTCCGGTGACTTTCTAATCCGGACCTCTGGATCTCTCCGCGAAGGGGCGAGGCCAACGCTACCGGCCGGCGTAACTACTCGTTGCGTTGCCACAGGATGGGACAGTTTTGAGAAGGTGAACTTGGGGAGGATTATGGCTTGAGGAGTCTACTATACAGGATGTTCGGGTTAAGGCGAACAAAACTTCAGGGATCGCTTCTAGAGTTCATTTTTGATCGAAAGTTCCTCCTAAGGATTTTTTTCAAACGCCGCTTTCACCAATTTAGGTGAAATCAAAATTTGGTGCTTTAATGTTAAAAAACATGTTTCATTCTCTTTTTTTTATTTATTATTATTATTATTTTTTTTTAATGAAAACGAGGGTTTTTGAAATTTTCGACTACATTTTTGAAAATTTCAACCCGAAGATGTAATCCGATCATGCTGGCCAACGAACTTGAACTTTCGTTTTGTGTCCTTAACATTTTAAAATTTGTTTGAAGTTTTTAGCACAATTCTACGGACAGTTATCGTCTGGAATGACACATACATATATACATACATATATACATACATACATACATACATATATACATACATACATAAAAAAATGCGTTAAACTTCAGAATATGATTCAGAATAGCCGTAAACGGATTTCTGCATAAAATGTTTTCAAAGATTCACATTCTACAAATTTTGAGGCGAGAGCCGCATAATCTGTAACTAATAATTTTCTTCAAAAATTCGCTAAAATGGCGTGTGGGGATAAACGAAATGAACAACGTCAAGAGGGATGTCGAATTGAAGTTATGTCAGCGAATCATAATATAAAACCAGTGTTAAGTAAACGATAGGATGTTTATTGTACATGACAAGGCGTAATGATTGGAAGACAGACAAATCATAAACTGAAAAGTGGAGAAAGTGTGTATTTGATTTCAACTTATTCAGATGGCTGGCATAATCGGATTTTTCTCCTTCATTCAGCGGAAATTACTAATTAGTTCATCAAGTCTTAATGCTGCTAGGTTGGGAATGTCATCAGTAAATTTGAGATGATCTTCACACTTCACTTCGTTCTTCAATGACGGGGAGATCCTCAATACCCGATCAGGAAAAATTGCACAGAGTCACGCACCATTTAAATCTTTCAAGGTTCTCGGAAGACATCCTAAATCTCTCGTTAAACTCAAAAATACCCACGAAATGAGCGTTTATTCGTGGCCGAAAAAATCTTTGGCGTCTTCTACGCTGAATGCTTCTTTCTTGTCTGTATTCTTCAGCAGAAAATGATTCCCACATATTAAACACCCAAAAATTGTCAATTTCAACTCAGGTGAACGGACGTAGGTTAAAAATCGGCCATTTTTTACAACTGTAAAACAGTGACTTGTTCAAAATTATGGGGAAAAACTTGTAACATGTCCAAATTCGCCTGTACACTTGTTAATTTTCACAGTGCATTACAAGTCTACACTTGTAACTTTATGAAATGCTTGCACACTGATTTTTTACAACTTGAACATAAAATCGGCTTGTAACTTGTCACTTGTTGGTTTATGAAACAGGCCCCAGGTCTCGTCATTTGATCATGATTTCTGTTGATCTTGGAGAATGGTTCTTGTTATTGATATTTTCTACTCGATGTTCAGGTGAGTACATGTCACACGAGAAAAATCCCGTTTAGATTAAGTTTAAATACTTTTCCCCCACCTTGAATGTACCGTGGCATTACCACGGAACGTCTTTCCATTAAATTAGCGGGTTAATTTTCAGATTACTCCAACTGAAGGCATCAAAACGAATCGATATTTTTCTAAAAGTAGATATGTTTCCTCGATAAAATACCGTATTTGCAATTTTTCAAACGATATCTATAGTTCTCTGAGTGGAGTCATTCCCACCTAACATACAAAAAAAGTCCCTCACACTTTTCCCAAAAGGTATATTTTGAAAGGGAAAATTTCCCGTGGAAGTTAATAAGGGACCTTCTAAGAGCAAACCCGCAAATCCCTGATAATTTCACCAAAGTCAGACAAAAACTTAGTGTATAGTTTCAAGCCTGACAAGGAATCAGCACAGACAGAGAAGACGTCAGTCACGAAACCAAAATTGATTTGGAAGCTTTAAAATTCAAAAAACCGGTAAACATTTTAATTTATGATGGTAAATATTTGTTCAACTTCTTGGAAGAGCACAAAGTTTCCCTTCTTTCGAGAGTAAGGAAGCAAAAAACCAGTAGTCATTACCGCGGAAGAATACTAATCAAAATTTCAAATTTCCAAGTTAAAAAAAAAAAAAAGTTTGACCACATCTCGGGGACTATAAATTTCTGTTTGATACTTGAAAGGCAAAATAAAATTTTTTCCCGATGTTTCCCAACACTTTTGTTACATGCCAGAAACGGGGCTAGAATTTACCCTTGTTTTAAGAATCGCACTTAAATAACTGATATCGACAGATTCGAAACTATTGACCTATTAAAAATAGCGGTTTGTGGGCAGGAAAAACTATCACATTAGTCGGTCATTCGCAGTCGGGGAACTGATTAGCTCACACCTTTCAGGATTCAAACCAAACTCAAACTCAAAACATGCAAACTTATTTTCCATCAGAACCTCAGTGGTAATATGATTGCAGTTACGAGTATAGTTTTTGTCCTTCTTTCCTATCGAACTACTTGCGTCCATTCCAACTGAGACTGAAATGTTTAATTTCGACCTAATACAGCTTTAATTATCCTTATACAGCCGGCTGTCGCCTTTTCTAACACCTTGAAACTAACACCAAGAGTCGAGAACGCACACTGAATATTTAATTTTTATGGTTTCTGAGTTTTTCACGATTAGATTGATCCAAAGTTATATTTAATGTAATTTGGTTGAGAACGAACACTGAATAAGTAATTTTTATGGATTGATCCATACCAATATTTCATGTAATTTGGTTTATAATTTTCATTACAAAACTTTTGTAATCTACCAAGAAAGAACAAATTTAGTTTCCGTGACATGGTGCATACATTTAAAAATATAAAATAAATTAATAAAAAAAAGTCCAGTCATGCAGCATGACCCCATGAGCGAATTTTTGAAGAAATCTTCGACATTTCAGTCGCTATTGATCGTGTGGAGAAATTTTACAACTAGCGAACGGCATTATATTTCGATTTTTGACTGATTTTTCAACTTTGAAATTTTTGAAAACTTGATACATTTTATTATAGGAAATTTTACGCTGATTCCGAATATACCACATGTTAGTATGCTGAAAAAATTATTTCGCACAACAAATCGCAAAAAACAGGCTATTTTGAAATTTTTGACTATATTTTTGAAAATTTCAACCCGAAGATGTAATCCGATCATGCTGGCCAACGAACTTGAACTTTTGTTTCGTGTCCTTAACATTTTAAAATTTGTTTGAAGTTTCTAGCACAATTCTACTGACAGTTATCGTCTGGAATGACACATACAAACATACAGACATATATACCTACATACATACATTCATACAGACATACATACATAAAAAAGTCCAGTCATGCAGCATGACCTCATGAGCGAATTTTTGAAGAAATCTTCGACATTTCAGTCGCTACTGATCGTGTTGAGAAATTTTAGTTTATGATTTTGATAGACAAGCATGGAATCAAATTATTAACACATGCACAGAGTAAACTCATCAGTTGTGATTACTTTTTTTTTTTTTTTTTTTTTTTTTAAAGCACCTACTACCTACGTTTTAAACAGCATGGTTCTAGGATTGGTTATACAGGGATACTTCCATAAGAGTAGTTCAATCTGAATTTGGACAATGTTTCATGCAAATATTACCGATTTTTACAACTAGCGAACGGCATTATTGCGATTTTTGACTGATTTTTCAACTTTGAAATTTTTGAAAACTTGATACATATTCTTATAGGAAATTTTACGCTGATTCCGAATATACCACATGTTAGTATGCTGAAAAAATTATTTCGCACAACAAATCGCAAAAAACAGGCTATTTTGAAAATTTTGACTACATTTTTGAAAATTTCAACCCGAAGATGTAATCCGATCATGCTGGCCAACGAACTTGAACTTTCGTTTTGTGTTCTTAACATTTTAAAATTTGTTTGAAGTTTCTAGCACAATTCTACGGACAGTTATCGTCTGGAATGACACATACATACATACATACATATATACATACATACATATATACATACATATATACATATATACATACATACAAAAATGCGTTAAACTTCAGAATATGATTCAGAATAGCCTGAAACGGATTTCTGCATAAAAATTTTTCAAAAATTCACATTCTACAAATTTTGAGGCGAGAGCAATAGCTTAATTTTCTTCAAAAATTCGCTAACAGTAGGTAATAGTAGTATGTAGTTATGTTAATAAAAATAAAAAAAATGCCTCCACTCAAGTGCATGAGCAGAGGCTACCATTGATTCCAGCGATTTAATTCATAGGGGACGAACCAGAGCCCGGTCCACACAATCCGGATATTTCCATAAACATATTTATTGGTAAGTATTGCAAGCACTACAGGGGCGTCCCTTCGGAGGTACGATTTTGGCAAGATTTTGGTAAGCGATTTTGGTAAGAATAGCGGATATATCGTCTTTTTACAGGATGAACCCCCCCCCCCCCCCCCCCCCATTCACCTTCCATACACTTGGTGGAAAATGGATGAATTGGTTGGTGGTGGTATCGAAATCCCCCCCTTTTATTGGAAGTGTGCGGTCCATCAACGGTGGATTTTCGTTGCGTTTCACTGCGGGTTTTGGTATAATCAGTCGCTTCAATATTGGTTGTGAGACCTTTTCCGACCATATGCCGCTCATTGTTTCTCTGTCTGCTGGTCATTTGGAGCGGGGGTTGGAACTGCAGTTGCTTAATAAGATACCATGGCGGGATAAGAACAGAGCGAAGTATATGGAATTCCTGGCTGAGTTGGTGGATAGTGTGCCTGTGTTGGCGGACTCATGCTCCACATATGGCGTAGAAGCTGCCCTTGTCGGGAGCATTAGGCAAGAAGCTCAGGGATCTTCTATGGTGCCAGTACGCCCTCCACAAAGCCGTAAGCCCTGGTGGGACTGGGATTGTCTTCGTGCCAGAGATAGGTCATACTCCCTGCTTAATTTGCTTCGTAAATCTGGGGATAGTGAGCTTGTTCGTGAAGCATATCTTGAGCAGAATGCAGAATACAAGAAGATTTGTGCAACGAAGAGGAGTTTACCGGATCAATTTGGGACGATAACTGATGGTAAGGAGTATTGGCGGCTGGTGCGTTCTTTCATGACAGATCCTGCTCACAGATCTGAGTACATTTTAATAAGTGAGCGCGTCCGCCATTTGAGGCTCAATGGACACTATCTGGAACTGTTCTGGGCATCATACCTCCCGTATTCTGTCATGACTCAGACCTGTTCAACAATGATTTCACCATGAATGAGCTGAAAGGTGTTTTATCACGTGCAACGTCCAACAAGGCTCCAGGAATTGATATAATAAGCAATGAATTTTATTTTAATGCTCCTGATATCTTTTTGCAGAGGCTACTGGATCTCTTCAACAGAATTTATGATTCCTGTGATGTTTCCGAGGATTTCTGTACATCAATAATATACCCTCTTCGCAAGAAGGGGGACATCCACGATGTGGCCAATTATCGTGGTCTTTTTTTATCAACAGCAATTCAAAGCATGGCAAATTTGTTGTTCTACATGGTTTATTCATTATTCTATATTTGTATTATTATTTATTGTTCATGTATTTGGTATAGTTCGTACGTGTTATATATTAGGTCAAATTCAATTGCATTCTAGCCAGGCTCGATTATACTTCGACAGACAGACACTAGAAAGTCCCCGTCGTATTATGCTTGTAATTGTGGTTTCCTATATATTCTACTTAAAATTTTTCATATGTATTATTATTGCCATTATCGTACCATTATTGTGTAAACAAAGCATGTTTTCATTCATTCAGATCGTCCTTCCATACTCTTGATAGAAAATGGATTGAATGGATGAATAGGTTGGTGGTGGTATCGGAATTTCCCCCTCCCCACCCCCACCCATAATGTAATTTTGATTTACTGAGAGTGGTTCTACTAAGAGATCAAATACTTCGAGCAACATAGTTGAACAAAATCATCGAAATCAGTTGAGAAAAACATTAGTAAGTAGTAGGTTTCACTTCTCCCTCTCGCACTCCTTTTCACAAAAATCCGTCATCAACATGAAATCTTCGATTTTAAGCCCATCTAAACCAAAACACGAAGAAAAAACAATCTATAAAAAAAGCGAGAAAACGAAAATAACATGATTTATCGTAATTACTTCCTTTATATACCCCACTGTCAGTAAATTTGAACCTTATAAGGTTTTTTAAATCACTGGACTGAATTCTGAGTAAAAAAAAAAAAATAAATAAATAAATAAATAATAATAATAAAAAAAAATAAAAAACTGTGGCGGAAATCAGATGATAAATAATGAAAACAACGATTTATTACTATTACTCCATTCATTCACCCCTTCCTTAATAAAATTTGAAACTCCAGATATAGATATAGATAGAATGACATAATATATATATTTATAATACATACACATATATGAAAAATAGTTAACATCAAGAAATAGTTTAAGAATGCCCCAAAACGGATTTCCATGAAGAACATTTGGGAAATATTCCCCTTTAAAATTTTGAAAGCATTGCAATAACTTAGTTTTCTACGAAAATTTGGTAAAAAGATACCTACTCCCGTACTCTGGGAGTACTTAAATATCGATAACGCGATAAGTATTCCAACTTTTAATGATTTTATTTGAAACGGACCGATTCTCGTTTAGAGAATAAATGGGAAGCCTCGCGCCACTGGTATCGCCATTAAATTAAACCACTTTCGTGGTTTTTACTCTCAATAAATTAAAGTATCTCTTGTAACCGGACCCCATAACCTGTTTTGTGACCTTTACGACTGAGGTGACTAAACTCACCAGTATAAGCCTTTCCGTTGATAGTAAATGTAATAGCATCGTCTCGTGGTTCCATTTCGATTTGATGGCTGCAATTCCGCACTGCACAATAAGAATACTAAAAGAATAATTCCACCGCCTCAGGTTGAATAACAATTAGGATGAAACCGAGTTCCCACCAACGCGACGACGAGGTGTCTGCCTTGGCTTGCCGAATCACAAACGACTTGGAGCGAGGTGCTCCCACCCTGCAAACCTACTCCCCCGCGAGTTCTTATCTTTTTAGGACTCGTTCTTGACAGAAATGCCCGGTAATTGACAATGTTACTGTTAAGTCCACATAGAAGGAACAGAAAAAACGCAGCTAATTATATTGTATTTGAATTGATAAGGGCGAAGCCAAATTACAATTAACAAAACAAAACACCGTCTTCCAAGTTGAGTGGACAGTATAGCTTCCTCAAATATTGTAACATGGACGTATAGAATTAGTTGAAGAACAAAGTACAAGTCGAAATGATTGATAAAAAGTGTCGCGAAAAATTCCTTGACCCCCGCCAAAAGGCATATCCATGTCAAACATTCTTCTGAAGGTAAGATTTCATAAAGACGGCATTGGCAGTGCAGTTATTGCGCGAGTTTTGCAGTTACGCAAATTTTAGGGACAAAATTTTAATTTTTCCCTTGATGGGAAAAACAAAAGATCATGGATATGTCTAGTACCTACTGCTTACCAGTTGGTACCTACTACTCAATTGTATACCAACCATGTAGTGCCTTATTTTCACAAGATTATTCCATTATGGTTACAAAACAATATTAGTTTTTAACTTAGAGTAATAAATCAGCATTCCTTGACACTACAATGGCTTAGAGGTCATGAAATGTCGTGGTAAAATGAGAGCATTCCAAAAAGTGGAGAACGATTTTCCTACTATGAAAACTATGGGAGTTACTCTTCCCTAGTAACGCCTTGGTTGTACGTGAAAATCAATAGAAAATGTGCCGGTCGGGAAAAAAAGTGTCGGTCGGGAAAAAAAGTGTCGGTCGGGAAAAAAAAGTGTCGCAAAAAATTCCTTGACCCCCAGCCTTGACGACTAGGGTGTGAGAAAATGATGCTTGGTGGAATTCACGTTTGCGCATGCGCTAAGTGAGGTATTGAGTCAAGAACGATGAAACTGATAGGGGACCGTCTACCCCCTAGCTCGCACATTCCCTGAAAATTTCATCCATATCGGATAAAACTGTGGAAAATAAGCTTGTTACAATGTTTTGCGAACAAACGACAGACACACATACACACACACAGACAGACACGGAGCCAAAATGTTCAGAATGGTCTAAAACGTAAAATGCGAGAAGAAATTTTGATTTTGGAGACCGAAAAATTTTCTTCTCCCGAAAGTGAAAACAACGAGTCCGCTGCTACCTTTAGGTGGACTCGGAAGCAATTTCCTACCTCGTCCTTGAATACAAGCTTCGTCATTTTAACCCATATCCGATTTTTGCTGAGATGTTTTTTTCAAAAATTACCGAGGGGGTCTACTAAACTGACTCGTGAATGAAATACGTACGTAAAAAAAAATTCCTCAAACAAGTGAAACATAAAACCTCATTTTTCTTGAACTCGAATACAGTACATCCCTTCCTCATGAGCAAATTACGTATTTCAGTCAGATCGACTGCGTTTTGGGAAAAAGATGACAATTACCTACTTATTTAAAAAATTAAAATAAATAAAAAATACAAAAAATACGCTGGCAATTATTACACTAAATTTTATTATTTATGTATTAGATAACGCGAGTCTAATCATAAAACGAAGCCTATTATACAATATCTAAATACAACAGCATAGGCGTAGGATGGAGTTAATTAATTGTTCCGAGGAGGAATTCATTTAATTAAATTAAACACCTACACTTTACTAGTCCGCCGGTATTTAGCAAGAGCTGAAATCTAAATACATCAAAATCTCAGGAAGCAGAAAATATTATCCGAAGTATTTATGATAAGAGGAGAAATTTACTTTTTTTTCAAGTTTTATATCAATCTTGATTATTTATATTTGAATTATATTCCTTGTATTGTAATCTATTTTCATATCTTGTATTTTTTATATCATTATTAGGTACTCAGACATCACATTAAATTTATATTAATTAGGTAGATACTATGTAGTTAAATCGAGTCGATGATCTGGCTGGGCTTCACGAACTAAATTCGGGAGCCTTTTTGCCCACCATAAGTGTCTAAATTCGAGATCTTGATGTAATGTGCACAAAATTTAAATAAAAAGAAATCGTAAACGAGTTCCACTATCCGCTTTACAATCAGATACCATGTTACATGGATATGTCTTTGATTGGGGATTTCATAACTGTTGTCCTCGAGATGTCCTCGACTGTTCTCAAGAGGATGAAAATGTTTCCTATGGAGTGGAGTAAATACTATTGCTTTACGTTAAGAATATTGTAACCGGCTTATTAAAATTGTTTATAGTCCAATCAACTTAGTTTAGGAATGTAGCGTAAGGAGGGGGAAATTGGTAGCTTGAGATGTGAACATTTATCACATAAATCAACCGCTTTCCAACGAGTGGCGAACGATTTCTGTGCGATGAAAACTGCGGAAGTTCCATTCCCCTATATAGCAACGGTTGGGTTGTACGTGAACATCATTAGAAATTGTGACATAAACTTTTGCGTGACGAAAATTTTTGGTTGACCCCCAGAGCAAAGACATATCAATGTCAATAATAAATGAGTTAAATAAATCAGCCACCTACGCTTCACTTGTCCATCTATAGATGACAACAGTTATAATAAGCTCGATTTCGTGAACTGAGAGTATCATTGGAATTATATCAGCTGACACAGTGGTTGAAGTTTATAAGGCGATTTTTAAGTTTTGTTTACACCAGTTGTGATTTGTCAAAGTTCTTGTCTTTAGCGATCGGATGAACATAACAGCGATTGGCGATTTCATTAAATTCTTTGGGAAGGTATATATCAATGACAGGAAAAAACTATAGTAAAATTTCATTATGGATAACATTGGCGATAAATAAGGAATTTGATGTTTTAGACAAATGTGGTATATTTGATTATTCGACATAATAGCTGAATTAATGTTGATTGCACCAAATTCGATTCTTCTATCACCCTAAAGTTTGTATCAGTTAGTGTGCACAATATTCTTCTTTGGAATGACATGGGTATTAGTTCATCAACGTCCTTATTAATACCTACTGAATGAGTTAAATCCGTATATTTATAATCATGATATTTATAAAAACTTATAGAGCTCTTTGGTTTGGGAATGATTCACTGCAGCTATAAAATCACCCATCATTTCGAATGTTGTCATAGTTGGAGATGGCTCAATTGCGTCCCAGAAAGAAGGAAGGCAGTTTGTGGAGAGCAGGGTTGATCTGAAAAATAATTAACAAACATATTCATGATTATAAGAAATTTGTATAAAAACTCAAAGATAAAGAAGTAAATATAAGTATTGAATGCTCACCAATTTTGTACCATTCCCTCCGCATTCCAGCGTCACTTCTCGCCGAGTCTATCGCATGTCGTAACGCCATTACTGCTGAGAATCCCAGACAGATCGGGGGCTCACCAGTAGCTGCAATCAGTAGGTATTTTAATTTTTCCGTTGTTTTGAATACACTTATAGGAACACTGGTATTCATCGTGAGAAAATGTTTGCTTTGAAAAGTGATAAGTACTTTGATAAAGACACTTACATTTAGATCTCAGTATCCCTTTAGGATTAGGGGCATCCTTAGCAAGCGTGATTCTCCAGTCTATCGGAATGTCTTGGGCACCAGGAGGCCAGTAGTTCTGCAATATGATAAAATCATAACCAAGACTTTAGTTAACGGAAATTGAAGCAAATCTGCGTATTATTGTCGCCCTATGATCCGGGGACATCTAACGGATCATCTAATTTGGAAATTTCGTTGAATAGGTAGGTATAAGTAACAAAGTACATAATAGTTTGTATTCCTTTGGCAAATGTTCTTCACTTAGCCCAAGGTAGAATTTGGGTAGAAGAAATGTCAGGTTTTCCAGCATAAGCTGTTACATGTATTGTGTTACATGTATGTTGGCAGTGCATCTGAAGTAAAATCAGGATGACTCCTATGATTTCAACATTTTTAGAGGAACTTTGGATGAGACTTTACTGTTCCCTTGTCTTGAAGGGTAAAGGGGTTGATATCTATGTGGTCCGACAATTTTTTCTGGGCCTTGCTCTAAATACATACTGAAGCATACAGGCTGTCTTAGGTCTTATGGGCCACTCTTCTGGATGGATCTTCTAATTTCCTTTGGGTACAGTGAAAATATATATATAAATATTATATATATATACATAAATTGAGAGAATATTTATGTGTTTACTATATCTTCCAACCATCTGTAATACCTCAAAATAATATTACACGCGAGTGTTTTCATCCTTCATCAAAACTAGATATATATATATATTAGGGATGAGTCGATTCCCGATACCGATTCTCGATACCACCGATTCTTAGGCATTGGTATCGGTATCGAGAATCGATCGCCTAAAGCCGATACCGATACCGCCCGGTGATGGGCGTTTTATTACACTACGGTACTATTGCAACCATCTAACAACGAAGATGGTTGTACCGTGCAACCGTTGTGTGAAGTTAGCAGTTGCGAAACATGAATTGTCCAAAACACAACTTACAATTATAACTTTGTTTACAAGTAGGCTTGTGTTATTTTGTTTGTGACAACAGAAGCATTTGACAAAGCTATGTTTTCCAAGTATAAAAGCCTAGAGCCAGTCTTATTTGAAAATATCTTACAGTTACCGACGAAAAACTAAAAAAACCAAGTCAGTCTGCTTAACTTGTTTAATTCAGAAAGAAATCAATCCTAAGCAATAAAAGTTGAGTATTAATTGATACTTGATAGATAACAAAAAAAAAAAAAAAAAAAAATCAAATTTTGTATTTGCACAACTCAAATTAACTAAGTAAACCCTTGAATGAAAATAAAATGTAAATCTGAAATTTAGAATTTGTAATAAGAATTAATCTTTAAAATTTATTTAATTTTAATAAGTAACTAAAGCATTAAAGCTTCATTGGAACAAGAACTCCTAATGACAATAAATAGAGATGGAAAATATATTAGCTAATGAGACTAATAACATCATCTACGACGGAACGGCTATTGGTGCCAGTATTCATTGCGAGAGGCTATCGATAGAGGTGCAGTAACAACTTGCGGAACGTAACAACTTTGTGTAACCGTCCCACGCTCGTCGTGTAGCCGTTCCAGCCACGACCGAAACGTAACAACTTCGCACACCTCTAATAAGCAGTAGTTCTTTTGCATACGTCACCCTCGAACTGCTTCTACAGGTACTTTCTACAGGTAAGTTAGGTATTATGCGCCGATGGTATCGGTATCGAGAATCGGGAATCGATTTTTTAGGTATCGGTATCGGGAATCGATAAATTTGGGTATCGACTCATCTCTAATATATATATATACGACGTTAAAATCTAGGATTGTGTTCTATGGTGTATGAAGCGGATTTGAAGGGGTTCCCCGACCCTTCAAACACGCTTTTAAAATTTTGAAGCCATCAAGATAGCTTTTGTTGAAATTCGCTAAAACGACGTGTACCTATTTAAGTTCTTATCCTTTATCCTTATATTCTTCAATGGAAACAAAGCATTATGTTTAGAAACAAGGTAATTACCGACATTCCAGAGTACCTGAGGATTACATCCCTAAATGAACGGGACGTAATCACATAGAGGCTTGCCGTGCAAGTTTCCTTTGAAACTGCCAAAATATTTTGCTAATGGATCAATCACACACGACTCACCCATGTTCTGTTGGCAAGGTTCATCCCCGACTCCTTGTCGTAGACGATTTTCTCGGTGAGAAAATATCCCAGTCCTTGAACGAAACCTCCTTCGATTTGGCCCAAATCCACTTTTGGACTCAAACTCTCTCCAGCATCTTCTAACAAGTCCACTCTTGGGATCTAAAAAAGGTAAAAAGCATACGAAATTGTCGTACCCACTTATCAGTTATTCAATAACTCTTCTCATAAATATATATATTAATTGCTATGCAATTCTTAGGCCGACCCCCAATAATTTTTTATGTAACGTCCGGGACGAAATTAAAGATGATTTTCACGTACAACCGAGTAGTTGAGTAGTTGCTATAGATTGTGTCACAATTTCAGTGTTTTTCACGTACAACCCAGCCGTTGTTAGGGGAATGAAACTTCCGCAGTTTTCATCGCACAAAAATCGTTCGCCACTCGTTGGAAAGCGCTTGATTTATGTGATAAATGTTCACATTTCAAGCTACCAATTTCCCTCTCCTTACGTACCTGGCTACATTTCAAAACTAAGTTGATTCAGGCTAAGAATTGCATAGCAAATTATCCTCGTTTTCTAAGCAGTAGAAAAGAGAAAAGATCCGGCCAGGCGTAACGGAAATTTTCGGTTGACCCCCCCCCCCCCCCCCCGAGCAAAGACATATCCATGCAACAAATAAGGACAGGAGGCAATAAACGGCTTAGTAAGGGAATCGGAGAAAAAGTCAAACTGGATTTCATATTTAAAAAAAGATTGGCTGTACGTGGGAGATTTTTGAGGTAGTGGGTAGTTGGTTGGAGAAAAAGGCAAGTTGAAAAGTACTGAGGATCTGGTGGACCGACTGGGCGTTATAAGATTTAATTTAATGTGATGTAATGACTTTTTAATTAATCTAATGATTTCGATAAAATAAGTATTCTCACCTGATACTTTCCCGTGAGGACGTCCAACTCAACTTCGGTAACCACTGTCGCGTAAACTGCATAACCACTTTCCGAATAACCTTCGACGTGGTTGTACCTGAACAATGATTTGGTGGATTCATTTGTTGACTAGTTTTTATTTCTGGTTTAAGGCAGGTTCTTATCAGATACTGTCAATTGAAGGTTCTGAGATTATTGAACTATACTGTGCCAGTGGTCAGAGGGCGGAAAAAACCTCAAATTTCCTAATTGATAGTACCTAGTCCATTTGGCCTTTATACACCGTCGCAGACCGCAACTTGATTCCGACGGAGCTGCTTTAGAAATACATAGATAGTGATTTTTTTTAACAGGATTCGTTACTCATTTCCAAAAGATATGCAATTTCTATATGCCCATAGAGAATGCAATGGCGGCGGCCAAGTTCGTCAAAGCGAATAAAGTTGCTGAAGACGCAATAGACTGGTCTAGTTTTCAAATACCACTGCAGATGATTGCGATCTCTTGCTTATCTTGAGACTACATTAAATGTTATACCTAATTTAAGTTATTTGATGCTTGTTTACTCTTTCTGTAAGGCAGTAACCTGAAAATCTAATTAATATGCAACATAATAATTGATATTATACTTTTGTTTTTGTAACCAAATAGAGTAATTATTCACGTTTTCCTATTTATCTTTTCTTTTTTTAAAATGATTTTTCCCCTTAGAACATTTCATATTTTCGTGAAAACTTTAAAACAGTGCACCTTTTTTTCTTTAATATTTTCTAAATCTTAAGGCATTCAATCGACAAGAAATTCAATTCTCTTCAACTTTTCTGTACTTGTGATATGTTTAAAAATATGATTTTTTTAATTTTTCCTGATAAAAAAAGTTAGTGCAGAAACATGGTGTACATTCGTAATCAGCATCAAACTTCCTATAATACGCTCTTAAAATAATATTGATCACCTAGATCTGTCATTTTGTCCCATAAGAAATTCAAGTTATTTTTCAACTGTATATTATATCAGTATTAGATACATCTCTTGTCTACCTTGATGAGATTCAGCTTATTCCCTTCCAACTACAAACTAAATGTAAAATAACAGTACCTTCCAGCTTTAGAATGAAAAATTTGTTGAGAGGGAAGGTATTCCCTATTTTACAACTTAAGCGTTTAGCGGTGTATGGGTACGACGTGAAAATACAGCCCCATGCCCCAGTAAATGTATTAACCAAGGAAACGAGAGAAAATCCGTAGCAAAAAATTATGGGCACATTTTGGGAGACATTTAGAAGGCAACTATGCGAAAAAATATAGAAGACTAACAACAAGCAAGGGCTCGCTGGAACTACGAGCTCGGCAGCACTAGCACTTTAACAAATAAAGCTTCGTTCTCAGTGTGCATTCTGACACTTCTCGAACCCATCAGAACTGGGACGGAAAATCCTGGGGCGTTCCAGAAGTTGTGGAACCGCCTTGTGTTATGCGAATGATTCAGAACGGTAATGGTTGAGGGTGCTGGCCTGTTAACGGTGGGCTAACTCCTCCGCGAGCCCACGGCTTATTCTAGAATGGTAAACAAACTCTTGGTCGTCGAATCTTGGCACAATTTCGTCGAAATAATTAAAGTTTCTTGGATGTAGACGAGATCTAACTACAACTTCAATCTCGTCCTCATCGTCTACAAACCGCGAAACTTCACCACCATCGTCGAAACTATCGCTTTCCGAACTTGACAAGCTACTAATTGGCATTTCAATGAAGAACAGCGAACAACAGAACAAAGCGACATTTTACAGGGAACACGAGGCAACCGAAGCCGAAGAGAGCGTATTGTTTATTCCACGAGCTCCGCAAAATTGTGAAATGCGCATGCGTTAACTACGTCCTTGCGTTCGAGTTCTGACAGTTCCGAAAAAAATCGGGAACTGTCAGAACCGTTCAGAACTGCGTTCGCAAAACTCGACATTCTTGGCGTTCCGTAACTGGGCGTTCTGGCACTGCGAACGAATAAACTCGACTGTGCCTGCAGAGCTGGCAGAACGCACACTGAGAACGAAGGTTAAATGTGCCACCTTGATGAATATTGAGGGAGATTCTTGTTCTCTAAAGGATGTTACACGACTAAGTGCGATATTTTTATGTGATATATGTGATCATCACTCATTTTTTGTAAGAACGTGAAATCAATATTGAGGGTAGCATTGACCATAAGTTGCTGAGATTATATAAACTGTATATAAATTATGTACTAAGTTATAGGTAAGTGTTTTTTGTACATACCATCCGGTCGCCATTAAATCAACTCCTTCATCAAATGCTTGTTTTGTCAACTCTTTCCAAGTTGGGTTCTTCATCCGTTTTCTTACCGGTTCTAATCTTTTCGCCAATGTTTCAGCACACTTCATAACAGACTAAAACAATAAACAAATAATTTCTAACCGGAATAATACTTCAAACACAAAAACACACAAAACTTCAAAAAGCGAAAAACACAAGAGCAATTTTTGAAGGGCAGATTACTACCAACTAAATCACTCGCGACGAAGTTGTGGAAATCCATTACAAAACGGAAGTTAGTGAAAAACGTTGTCTATTTCCACGAAAAATAAAGAGTTACAATGTTAAATCGATTTCGATGGTTAGGCCATCATCAGTAACAAACAATAACTGTTTGTTACTGATGATGGCCTAACCGTCGAAATCGATTTAACATTGTAACTCTTTATTTTTCATGGAAATAGACAACGTTTTTCACTAACTTCCGTTTAGCTGATTACTATCTAGAATAAGTTTTCTGCCATAAAATTAATAGGTAACATTTTCTTTGCACTCTAATAGCACAAATTTCAAACAATTCAACTTAATGTAATATGATAACTTGAGAAAATTCGCTCATAAGATCATGCGGCATGACAGAAACTTTTTCAAGTCAAACTTTCAATCACAGAATAAAAAACCGTACTATTCGATAAATTGCTATGCCCTAAAATTTGCGATGCTAGGTGGACTCTCGGGCAAAAGTAGTACCTAGGCTGCAGGTACTACCTTGGAGTGTGGGAATCAGGGTTATATATGGAGGAAAAAGGCATTAGGTATTTCAAATTTATCATGCAACACTCAAATAGGAACTTTAATATCGGTATATAGGTACCAACATTAATACAATATAGTTCGTGAATAGTTATGAGAAATCCGTTTAGAAAGGTACTTAAGCAGTCGCCCACACATTGGAAAACACATTTCCTGTTAGACCCGTGGGTGAATGGATAATTAAACATCAAATCACAATATCTTGTAGGTTTTGAAGCATTTTCAAGAAGAAAAAGCATGTGATGAAACCAAAATAATAATAAACATCGAAATAAATTTAATAAAATTGCTTATGTACCTATGTCGTACTTTAAAGAAAAATAATCCTTGACCCCCCTCGTAATGTTTGACCCGCGACTGGAGATGTAGCAATGAAATAATTTTCCTCTGTTTTCTAAGAAACCTACCACCAGGAAACTTTTCGGTATTCGTACGTAACTAAGGGATTCCTGGGAATATAGTAGACTGTACTACAGTCCTTGTTCTAGCCATTTTCCTGAACTCCTTCCATAGAAAGGGAGCCATTCACGGTTGAAGATGTCTCCCTATATACATGTATGAAAAAGTGTTAAAATTTAGGAACAGTTTCAGAAGGCCGCTTTAAACGTATTTCCATTAAGATTGAAAAAGTTTTTGAGTCATTGCAATAGCTTCATTTTCTACAAAATTCGCAAAAAGAAAATTACTCACGTATACGCATGTTTCGCTGGTCACACTAGCGCCAGACATCCCGTTGTTTGGAGCAGTCAAGGTGGTAGTTGGTTTGATCTTGATCATGTCAACAGGAACACCAAGGGCATGAGCACAGGCCTGCACAACCTAACAGACAATATGAGTTGTTGGAGATGCCGTCCACACTGCAATATTATGAACTAATCATATGCTTTACATTCGTACATCAAGTGCTTAGTTACATTGAATAAAAGTTCATTCCGTGTATTACCTCTAATCCGTGTACATATTATACTCAACCGTATGTCTAATAGGTCATGGTACCCAGTTACGCTAAGAGCGAAAAATACGTACGAAACGGATAGTCACGGAAGATTAACAGAAGTCAGAATAATGGATTTCAAAATAGAACCACTGGAGGAATCTAATTTCGAAACGTGCAAAATACAAGTAAGGGCAATGCTTATCAAACTAGGTATGTTTGGATATGTTTCTGGAAAAATTGAAAATCCCAAAATAAATGAAGAAAAAGAAGAAACCGTTGATTTAACTAAGCAATGGGATATTTTGGATAAAAAAGCCTGGGCTGAAATAATTTTGACGATTAGACGACTTCAAATTACGTGTGGGTAAAGCTGCACCAAGAGGATGGGTGCATGCTGCATGAAGACCCTTGTCAACATGAAAATTACCAGGAGAAAATTTGAAAACAGAAAAAGCAGAAATAAGCGAAGAGTATAACATGACAATAGTTGACAAGTTGGAAAATCTTGATGAAATGAATGGAGTAGAAAACGAAGATGAGAACTATTATCAAGAAATCCCCAGGAAACCAGATGAAGTAATCAAGAGATTCGCTATATCCCACCAAGATGTATTAAACATGCATGAAGGAACTGAAGCTCATAAACGTCTGGAAACAACAGATGAAACAAGAGAGAAAACCAAGAATCCAAATTCCACAAACAAACATTCAACTCAAGCTGAATTTCACCAAAAAGAAAACAAATTGTACATAAACGTTCAGACAAACTTTCATGTCCATGCCTGGGATCATTCAGCTGTTACTGCGAATCAGTGCTGTTAGAATCAAATATGCCAACCATTACAAACATTTTTCAACGTCTTAGACTGGTGAAGTGGAAGCGTGCTTCATCTACTAGACATGAACGGAAGAAGAACAAACCACAATCACTTGGTGAGTGGGATCTTGGAGGACATATTCAATCAGCAGTGTTTCTTTGAGGATTGAATTGATGTTGGTGAGGATTTGTTGAAACAAATTGGCGTGGTTGTGGTTTGATTGCCTCCACATGAATTCGCACAAGTAGAATGCACATGAATTCGCACAAATAGATCAGAATGCTGTGTATAGGTTGGTGGTTTGGATGCTCGCAAGCTCGCATCTCAAAGTTACATAACATCAAGTAGTCAATCCCTTAGTAAAAATACCAATTAGTTGGACATGTAGCTCAGAATGATGTGTATACTTTGGCGGTTTGGATGCTCGCCAGCTCGCATCCCAAAAGTACATAACATGACATAACATAACATAATCTAAGTAAGAAGTAATGCCTAGAAACATAGGGCGGACGTGTTGAAGACAAATTGACTGTGGAGGGGGGGATAAAGGGAAAGTACCAAATTCGGTACCTACGTAGTTTTAAATCTATGAGTAGAACTCGTAACCGGCCTCTAAAGAACCAACTAAGATTATCCGGTATTTTTCATGATCGTTTCCTGTCTCCCCAACGTCAACGTAAAGTGGGAGGTAACTACGGGCCTATTTCATAAATCAACAAGCGACAAGTTACAAGTACAAGCCGATTTTATGTACAAGTTGTAAAAAATGAGTGTGCAAGCGTTTCATGCGTGTGCAAGACTTGTAATGCACAGTGAAAATTGCCAGGTGTACAGATGAATTTGGACAAATTACAAGTGTTTCCTCATCATTTAGTACAATTCATTGTTATACAGTTGTAAACAATGGCCGATTTTTAACCTGCGTCCATTCACCTGTAAACTTGTTATTTTCCAGCATTGTGAGTTGACCATTCTCCGGTGTTTAATATGTGGGAACCATCTTCTGCTGAAGAATACAGACAAGAAAGAAGAAGCATTCAGCGTAGAAGGCGCCAACGTTTTTTCGTTCATGAATAAACGCTTTTTTCGTGGGTATTTTATAGTTTAACGAGAGATTTAGGCTGTCTTCCAAGACTCTTGAATGATTCAAATGCTGCGTATACCTGTACTTGTTAACTTGTAACTTGTTGTATTATGAAATGGGCCCTAGGAGTTTGAATGTTTAAAGCCTCCCTCATGAAATATTTTACAAATTAAATGCGGGGTGACGCCTCGTATTATCAACGCAACGCAACATAGCATTTGCTACACCCAGGTATGTAGGTATATACACCCCAATCCGGAAAACGTCCGCGTCATTTGCCAGCAGTATTATAACAAGTAGGAAACACGAACGACATCATTTTATTGAAATAAATCCCTTAGGCAAGGAGTTTTCAGAATATTTTAAGAGGAACATAAATCCAGCTTACCTTCGTGTTCAACCCTTGTCCCATTTCAATTCCTCCATGAGTTACGGCAATGGAGCCGTCATCTCCATAAATAGACACCAATGCGTGATATGAAAAATACAGTTCGATAGGGAATTTCATTGACATCATCGCAATTCCTCTCTTTCTCCATCTATTTACCTGCAATGTTTTAGAAAATGTTGTAGGTATATGATTTTATAATGATAGGTAATTACTACATTTCAGTGTTGGGCATAATCTTATCGTCGAATACGAATACGATTGTCATCGCGATAATTATTCGTTGATTCTTAGTCAACTGCGATTACATTCGTATTCGTGTAATCGTATTCGTCACGGTCATCAATTTCAATAGGGCGTCCCTCCTATAATATATGCTAAGCCTTGCTAATATTACCCAGCTTCAGAGGGACGTCCTTAATGCAAATTCAGCGATTGGAGTCCAGCCTACTTGTCTCAAATCTATTTCAATAGGACGTCCCTCTGAAGCTAGGTAATATTAGTAAGACTTCATATATTATAGGAGGGACGCCCTATTGAAATTGATGATCGTGATGCATTTTTATGGGTTGTATTCGTGTAATCGCCGACAGACGAATAAGATTACACAAATACGAATATAATCGCAGTTGACTCAGAATCAACGAATAATGATGATGATTACAATCCTATTCGTAATCGACGATAAGATTATGGCCAACATTGCTACATTTACTGTTTTATATATTATTGATTGTAGGAATATTTTGACAATTCCTAGGTCCATGTGATAATTGCGAATAAAGTAACGTACTTGGTTAATACAAGTTTGGATAGAGCACAAGGCCGTATCATACTAGCGTTTTTTCGGCATTTTTAATGCCCTTACGTGAAGTAGGAAAAGCGCAATTTTCAGCTTTTTCCCAGGGTCAACTTTTTCTACCACTGCACATCCTGGCGGAGCATTTTTAAACGCTTTTTTAGGAAATTAGAAAATGTTGCATGACGCATGAAAAATCCTCAAACGTAACCCTTGGGAAGGTAACAATTCACTGGAAAACCCCTACGAACCCTAAACCTGACAGACTCAATATAACTGCATTTCTCTTGAATGCGCTGTTTTTGCAGTTATTCCTCTTCAGTATTCACATTTCTTAGTCTTCTTCAGTTGCTATTTTCGAACCCGTCTACAGCAGAAAACCCCGCAATACAGCATTAAAAATTCGAGAAAAACAGAAAAAACGCTAGTGTGATACGGCCTTTACCTACTTCAAGCAACGCAACCTTTCTTTGAGTGTGTCCGAATTTTGTTTCATATTGTTTATAAAAGGATGTTGTTTATTAATTTTGATTTATTATTTTCGATAATGAAACTTTGTACCTAATCGATCAAGTGGGGAAACAAGTAACCCCTATCAAAATTTGTTGATTTACGTTTGAAGTGGAGTGGAATAAAAATAATAAAATTAATAAAACCGTCCGCCAGATTTCTGCCATACGCGGACCTTGGTTCACCAGTCACGATTTGCTCTCATGTTGACGATAATTTTCCCTGTCAAAGACTAGCCCTTACGAAGACCGAACGGATTATCAAACAGCGAACCGGGTGGTTTCATTCCAATTTTTGGGATGATATCTAATGACTACCAAAAAACAATACTCTTTCCTCGAAAATGTTAGTGATCTTGATTTTTCAATATTAAAGCCCTTCGAATTTACCCTTTAGGGTTGACCGTAATTGATGCCGAGCTTATCAAAACAATAGACCCCATTTATGATTTTTGACCTGTCGAAATATCCTTAAGAATGTAGCAATATGAACAGACTTGAGAAATGTATAAGTTTAAGTAAGCTTACTATTTAAAGAAAAAACCTCTATTCACATAATTTGAATGGCATTATTGAAACACAGAATGTGTTTTAGCTCACGCGCTTCTCATAAGCCCGTGAAACCCGCAAATAAGAATGACTCAGATTCTGCGGTGTATTTCATTTACATTTATTTTCTGTGTCGTTGTTTTATTTATTTATCACTAGCGCAACGACTCACTACCAGCTCAATGAAATCATCAGAAATTAACGAGCGGTTGCAATCATGTTCACAATACCAATGATTGAGAATGATCACCTGTGTGTAAACAATTATTCAAATAACCATGCTCATAACTCAGCTTGTTGGCCACGCACTTTGCAGCAGTTAACGTAGTATAGTTGGATAAATCGAGAGCTTTCGAACGAATGACGAAGTACCATTTCCCTAGCAACGACTCGGTTGTAAGCGGAAATCATCAGAAATTGTTGCAACACATTTTCGTTACACATAAACGTTTCGTTTTCGGTTGGAGATGCCAAGGCTAAAACACATTCTATGTTAAAAAAAAAAAAAAAAAAAAAAAAAAAAAAAAAAAAAAAAAGCTGGGACTTGTATTTTTGGTTCTATATTAGGTAGGAAGGTATACGTTCTTATAACGTTGAAATATAAAAGATTACGTAATATTGTAAGAAGGGTTTTCAAACTCTCTGGAAGGAATCATAAATATAGTAATGATATGCAGTAGCCTGAGCTCTTCAATCGTCGACCGATTTAAGTTACGGTCAATTTCAAAATCTTCAGTAAAAAATAGTATATCTCAAAAAGATCAGGAAAGAAAGACTTTCCGCTGTTACAGTGTTTGTTGAACTTCTTACCCTATTAAATTCATTTATTTCACGTTTCCTTCTGTCGTAGTCTGATGACGCTTTGATGGTATTCATCAAATTGGACAGAAGGATTTCATCATCCCCCATGTTAGCAAGTCGTACATCTTGCGGTTCCTTGCCGAGCGTGAAAGCAATGTGGTCCATTATGGTTTCTATAGCGGTGATCCCTTGTATAGTTCCTGGAGTGTTCATCAAAAACACATAATAAATTAGAAGAATCATAATTGAGACCACCAAATAAATATGATTAGTTCCTATAAAGGGCTTTCGCTTCTTTTTCTTTGATTTGACGATACCGAAGGTACGGATTCTTTTTGTTAAATACAGTAAAACATATCTTTTCACTTAATAACACAGTGTGCGATGTTTGCTAGCCGTACCATGTCACCAGTTTTAACAATGCTGTATAGTTTTATTGCACAACAATTCAAATTTGTGACGCAGAGGTCTCCGCTGATCGATTAAGCATCAAACAAGCTACAGTCAAACGTCCTATTTCCCGTTTGTATGAGGTCTACACATTAATTACATTACATGCACAATTTGATGACATCATGTGCACTACAGTCACACTTTCTTGACATATATAGCATTTCCGAATTGAGTTAAACTTTTTCCATTTAGGTTTAGTTCTTTTCCATTTAGGTTTAAACCTTTTCCATTTAGGTTTAGACCTTTTCCATTTAGATTTAAACCTTTTCCATTTGGATTTAGACCTTTTTCATTTAGATTTAAACCTTTTCCATTTAGATTTAAACCTTTTCCATTTAGATATAAACCTTTTCCATTTGGATTTAAACTCCATCAAAACGTCAGTAGTTAGCCCCATCATAGTAAGTAAGTGCCTACCTACTAAAATTTCATTAGGCTAGAAGTAAAAAAAAAGGAAACGGATAGTTATAACTTAATTTATAACTTCCGTTCATGAGAAATTCTTGTGTTCAAAAAACAATTGTTCATTATTATATATATTACATTTCTGTGCATAAAAAAACACTTGCATGATTTAATTTTCAAGTTGTGGCATAATAACTTCGGGTTAGAGGTAAAAGTACCGAAGAGGTAAATTCATATTGTGCAAAAATCAAATTAAAATTTCAAAAGTTAGTTTGGTAAATATGATTATTTTCTTAGGTTGGATACATAGTTTGATGATATTGATCACCAATAATAACAACAGTTAAATAATCATAATATTCTGCATTTGATTTTCCCACGTGTTGAATTTGTGACTTGGGTACTTTTACCTCTAACTCCACGATAATTTCCTGAGTTTAAATCCAAATGGAAAAGGTTTAAATCCAAATGGAAAAGATTTAAATCTAAATGGAAAAGGTCTAAATCTAAATGGAAAAGGTTTAAATCTAAATGGAAAAGGTCTAAACCTAAATGGAAAAGGTTTAAACCAAAATGAAAAAGGACTAAACCTAAATGGAAAAGGACTAAACCTAAATGGAAAAAGTTTAACTCAATTCGGAAATGCTATATATGACTTTGGCTGGGGTTCAATAAAAAGTGTGTCGCACAAAAAAGTCACGTTTTTAGGATTCCTTCTGAAGCTTGACTTCGTAATAAAGGGACCACCTATTGGAAATGATCCAGGAAGACTGAATCCGTGGAAAAAACCGTAGGTGTATGCCTGTGTGTGTGTGTCTGTAAGTTAAGTAAAAAGGAATAAGTGAAGTAAACAACCATTCCTTGAAGGGACTTTTCGTCCGACTTCCTCGAGCGTAACAGACGTCATCAGCTGTCCTCCAAATGGAGGCTCAGAATTCGTTCTGTTGGTTCAGCTTAAAGCTACTCATTGCCTCGCCCTCTTGAGTGGAAGGGGGTTTGCAGTACAGCAGCGTGAAAACTACTTGAAAGGGAGACCCTTACCTTTACAGTCACCATTCTCGACGTTGCCCAACTTCAAATGTTCTAACAAACTTCAAATATTCCAACTTCAAACAAATATTGCCTTTGCCGATGATGTTGTGCTTGATGCAGCAACGAGAGCAGGGATCACTGCACTGTTGAGAGCGTTTGAGGAAGCGGCAAAAGAGATAGAGCTGCGTGTGAACTATAAAAAGTCCTTGTATTTTTGCCCAGATCTGGTCCCCTGTTTGTGCCACGCGAGTGTATGTGTAGGATTGGAGAACCTTCATTGTATTATTAGTAGTAACATTGAAGTGAGTAAACAGATTAAAGGGGATTACTTCTGATGTTTTATTCAAAGACGTAAGTATTGCTCCAAAAGATTCCACGGGATCTATCTCAAAATATCTCTATAAATTCAAAACCCTCCTACATACCTTTCTTTTAAGACACATGGAGGTATTAAACATTGTTCCACTACCTTGGAATTAATTAAGTTAACTATTTGTGAAAGATTCTAATATTATATAAGTCACCTAATCGCTAAAGCTTACCTGGTCCTCTCATCCATGCTGTACCTGGGATATCTGATATTACGTCATATACATCGACCTTCCAGGTGGAAAAATCATAATGATTTTGTATACCGGTAAGAACGAGTATATCTGATGGATCGTTTGGATAACTACCATTATCAATGTAAAAATCTATGTCCGTGGCTTGTATCTTCCCAGAATCATCAAAACTAACCTGAAATCACAACAAAGTATAAAAACTTATTGCTAAAAATCAATTTAAATAACTTGCTGTGATTGCGAGCAGCTACGTGAGTTTAGTAAATATATGAACTGAGAAACTATGTAATCGTGGTGATCCTTGATATATAAGCTCTTAAGCTTTTTTAGCCTTTTACTAACTTCAACATGGAGAGAAAGAAGTGGATTTCGTGGAACCTGAAGCTCACCATCTATATAGTATATATGTTACCGGCAAAGTATGAAATGCAGGCATTGTATACAATGGCTAGGCAGTGTATATAATGCCTACCATTGATTTAGTCAAAGTATAAATACTCATCATTCTGACCTACATCTGTCTATGTATAGTTATGTATAGTAAGTATGTATAGTTTGGTGGTCTGGATGCTCGCATCTCAAAAATACATAACAGCAAGTAGTTAATCCCTTAGTAGAAATTCAGATTTGTTGGACGTATAGGTCAGAATGATTAGTATTTATACTTTGACTAAATCAATGGTAGGCATTATATACACGCCTAGGCATTGTGTACATTGTCTAGGCATTGTGTACATTGCCTACATTTCATACTTTGCCGGTATCATATATGCTATACAGTATATATCGATATACTATAGTATATATATCTATATAGTATATATCTATATACTGTTGAGCCGTAACCGAAGCAAGGCATCGTACTTTTAGGAAGGAAAAGGCTGTAAGCCCGAAGGTAAAGCTGGAACCTAAAGGTTAAATGAGGATAAATGAGCTAGTGGGAGATTCTGAAGTTATAGTGATGGTCCCAACCCAGATTGCTGAATATTTATATGGTTGTGTCCCTGCAAGGGGATGGTCATGGGGACCTGTCTCCAAGGTAGAGCCATATGGCCCTCACGTGATATCTAACTGTGAAGCAAGCTGGATTGGTCGCATTCGTTCATTGGTAGAAACTACACAACCTATAAGTTGGTTTACGACATACCTCATAACTGCAATAACTTGGATCCCTCTTTCCAATTGCTTCCATGTTAGTTTCCAAGCTCAGAACCATACGCACGGGTCTTCTGAGCTTGTGAGCAGCGAGTCCGCAAGCCATCGCCACTTGTGCAGCTCGGGTAATTTTTGCTCCAAATCCCCCTCCAATCCTCCTTACTTGTACATTGACGCTGAATCATGATAGTTTACTATAAGTAATTTACTATAACTAAATCTTTACTATACGTAAAGCTGACACAGAACTATTTACGAATAATATAGACACCCTATTGTTAGTTATTAGTTGTTTATCTAGGACCTAGTTATCTATTGTATGTGATCGGCCGAGTGGTGAACACCTACCTGTTCATGCTCATGTTGAGAAATTTTGCCATCGCCAATTGAATGTTGTGCATCCATTGAGTTGATGAAAACACTTGGATACCGTCTTCCATCGGAACGCATATACAGGTTTGAAGTTCCATGTGAAAATGGTATTGTTCTCCAGTTTCTATTTCTCCCCGGATAGTGTGTTTGCATTTGTCTTTAAACAAAGTAAAGCTGCCCCAATTAAATGATAAAATTTATCACAATTTAACATACGGCGAGCAAAGCAGCAGGGTTAAGTATTGTAACTTAGAAATGTTTTTACCATTTTTTGCCAAGTGTAAAAACTACTCATTTTGAAGATTCCGAACGAAAGGATGAGTTTGTTGGCCAATAATTTTTGAGTACAATAAAGTGGTCAAATTTCGAAAAATGTACTAAAAAAATCACTAAAAATGGCTAAAATCGATCAAAAATCGGTAAATTTATCTTTTTTAGCAGAATTTTAGTTAAAATTAAATTGTCAACGATTAAATAGGATATTTAAACATTTTTACTCAAAATTATGCTGAAAAACGAACTTAAATTTCATCAATATTTGCTAAAAATCTATAAAAACTGCAAAAAAATCTAAAAATTCAAAATCTCCTTTGACTGCCGAATTTTAATTATAATGAGGTTTTTGCCATAAAATTGGCAAACAATTGGAAATCGTTCAAATTTCAATACAATATAACTTATTATAATACGATAGATAGTTAACTAAAATTTGCTCATACGATCATGCTACATGACTGGAACTTTTTATTTGCTCAAACCCTAAAAACCTTCTCCAAGTCTCCCTTCGATATTTCAAAAATTGTGGGAAGAAGATGATGAGATGGGGGGGGGGGGGGGGGGGGGGTTGTTTTTGGGACACCCTGCATAAGTATGAATGTTTAGTGTGAGGGAACTCATTGCGATCGTAGCTTTAGTTGTTTATAATATTGGAATAGAGTTAGATATAGGAAAAAAGACTGCAAAAAGTTCCAGTCATGCAGCATGATCGTATGAGCAAATTTTCGTATATTATTATCGTATTGTATAATGTTAAAGTGTTTTGAAATTTGAGCTTTTTGAGTACAAGGAAATAGTTAACTATTAATTTTACGGAAAAAACGTATTCTAAATAATAATTTCCTATTCAAATAGAGGTTTTGAACTTTTAGCTTTTTTTTTGCAGTTTTTTAAATGGATTTTTTAAACAAATTTTAATGAATTTTAAGTACATTTTTCAGCATATTTTTTTAATGTTCTATTTTATAGTAGTAAACGTTATTTGAGGAATATTCTGCCAAAAAATATAAATTCAACGATTTTTAAAAGTTTTTAGCTATTAGTAGTGCTTTTTTTAGTACATTTTTTGAAATTTGACCAATTTAATGTACTCAAAAAGTGCTGGCCAACAAACTCATCCTTTCGTTTGGAGAGCTTGATTTTTTGGCGCAAGAACGGAATTTTTAATGCTAAGGAGGGTTGTCGTCTGGAATGACGTATTTATATATATATATATATATATATATATATATATATATATATATATATATATATATATATATATATATATATATATATATATATATATATATATATGAAAAAGCGTTCAACTCTAGGATTCGTTTCATAATGCCTCAAAACGGATTTCAATGAAGAAATATTTCAAAAATTTTCATTTTAAAACTTTCCGAGACATTGTGCAATTGTTAATTTTCTACAAAAATTCGCTAAAAGGGTGGACTCTGCCCGCCCCCGAACGTCTATTCATCAATATTAATTCATTATTTATCATGTTATGGAATTTATTAATTTCAGTGTTTTATTGGTCTGTTACAAAGGCTCATTATTGAAGACGATGAACCAAAACAATAGGAATTGTTATTTCAAAAGTTTTGGAGATCTCGATTTTTCATATAATTCATCCCTTCAATTTTACCCATTAAGGATAATCGAAAGTAATATCGTGGTGAAAAATTTAAACCACAACAGTCACTATTAGGAATTACAAGTAATTTCCTCCCAACTCTATTTGTACAGAATAATTTCTAGAGATTTTGTAAAAATGAAGCTCTTGCATCAGCATCAAAATGCATTTTAGAATCGACTTTTTATTCCTAAAATTTTCTCCATGAAAATCCGTTTTAAGAATTCTGAGTCGACCCTCCAACCCAACCATATCGTCTATATTCTCATCCCATCAGATGCACTGGAATCGATTTGAAAAAAAAGAGTTCCGCCTCGAAATCAAGTACCATAAATCAGTTCCATATTTTCGTTCAGCGGGATATCAGGTACTTTTAGAGACATTTAGTATCACAATTTTGAATGCTGGATATCTACTGTGCAGAAAAATTTTCATAATGTGGGAAAAGTGTATTTATGTGCACAAAAAAATGAGAGCTCTTTCTCACTCTCTTTCTTAATGTCGATGAATAGGTCCTCCCTCGCACCAGATATTATTATTGCAGCAAAGAAGTAATGTGGAGCCTCACATCCAAATGTACCAAGAACGTTGAATTTCAAGTATTTGACACACGAAAAGTGCCATATTTTCTCTACGAAAATTTGAGACAGGTTTTTGGGGAAAAGCTGGGAAAATGATAACTTTGACATTACCTAATATAAATATGTGGTATCCTATGATCTAACCCATACCCATTTCAATCGGTTCCTTCGGTTCAAGCGAAGTCCACTTTGTAATTCTCGACTCTTCGTTGGACTCCACGACGCTCTTGGTTGTGAGATATGCTGGTTTCTTTTCGGTGTAGACGATTTTCACCAAATCGGCCGCTTTTAAAGCTAAATCCTGATCAGTAGCGACGATCACTCCAACGGGTTGCCCACCAAAGCGGACTTTACCACTGCAGAAAACCTACAGAAGTCGTAACACATTAATCCACAAAGAAAAAGCTGACAATTATTACACAAAGGTTTTTTTTTCTGTGTTAAATAGTTTACTTCAAAAGTTTTCGAGATTTCGAATTTTCAATATTTCAATCCTTAAATACTACCCTTTTGGGTTGATTGAAAGTTATTGGCACATCCCCGGCTGATGTAAGATTTTTGAGCCAAATTTCATAGTTTGTTCCAGTAGTTTCGGAGGTAAGCTTCAGATGGCCCGGCGTATGGCGGACAGACGGATTTTAGTATTCGATTTTGGAATCTTATCTTGAAACGTAAACCAATAAATGTTGAGAGGAGTAATACGAAAACTTTTTTTCTTGGGTGATTACAAATGTTCAAATTTGAAAATAATAAACCAAAACGTCTGCAAAGTTGGGTGGGCAATATAGCTATCACTTATTGTCACAAGGACGTAAAGCATTAGCACTAAGTACGAGTCTAAAAGGTTGAATGCAAAATTGAAGAGTTATATATTTTAGGACATGTTAATATGCAAATCGGGCTATAATTTACGTTTGCACATGCACTTAACCTACCATCAATCCAACTTCATTTACTATCTAAGGCATTGATATTGGATCAGCTTGGTTAACTGACACAATATTAGACCATTTCATCATTACCAATTCATATAAATATGTGATTGGTCTCGAAGAGACGTCCGTAACAAACAATGTCAGGTAAGCAAATGTGAGATGGTTACGACTTTCTATCGGGGAGTTGCCAAATTTGAACGAAATCAGATCAGTGATAAATCAATATATCAGTAAACTTATGTTCCCGCATGCGCACACGCTATTACTCTTCCGATGGCAATGGAATTGATAGGAGATTGTGTAGAGGTGAGCCCACACAAACCTTGAATTAGTCTCAGGGTTTTGCCAGTGTCAACCAATTTTAGTTTTACGCAAGCGCAGTAGTTATTGCTCAACCAATCGCGGTTAAATCCGTAAGGCATTATTCAAGACATTTTACTCAACTACCCCTGGAGTTTGATCGAAATCGGACCGATGAAAAATCGACGTTATAAGAAATTTAAGTTTGCTTATGCGCACATGCTCCTATTGATCCGATTACAATGAAAGTCATAGGGGACTACTTAGCGCCTAACCCGCACAACCTCCGAAAATTTCATTAAAATCTTACCAAAATCTGATATAGTTTTGGGCGAGACAAGGATTTACCACAGACAGACAAGGAACCAAAATTGATCAGCAAGCTCCAAAACTCAAAAAACAATTGGAAATTTTGATTTTTGAGGTCAAACAATTTTTCGACTTCTTGCTCGAACGCAAAGCTCCTCTACCTTCCGTAGCGAGGAAGCAAAAGCTCAGCATAATGCAAATTTGTCTGTCATAAAGGCTATATTACTGCGCCACACTACTAAAAACCTAAGTAAAAGGACTCATAATAAAATAATTTAGCCGCTATTAGGAAAATTACTCGATACTACCGACTCGTACTTTCTAAACAGTTTTCTTGTAGTAAGTCAGCCCTAAATTTATCTTGCTTGCGGCTCCCACTTTCCTTTTCAATCTACATCGAATAAGAATAAATCTCCTTACCTGCCTAGATCCCACCAATTGTTTCTACAGGTAAATCTTAATAAGAGTTTAACATTACATCTATTTGATATGATTCCTGTCATTCTTACCTACCTGTGTATGTAGGTACCTCTGACCCGAGTTGGGATACCCAAGTACATAGGTACTTGAAGCACTTTCTTCAAGTACTCGAGAAAATCTACTGATATTTTACAGCAGTCGAGGAAAATCAGTAATACGAATGAAGAGGTATAGCTGCACAAGACGCAAGTACTTCGAAAGTACTTGCCAAGTACAAGTACAATTACACGTACTTGCAATTCCACTTTCTAGTGAATACAAGTACAATTACAAGTACCTTTACTGCTTTGAGGACTTGTACTTCAAGTACAACAATCAAATTTTCTATTTTTTAACCTAGAATACTATGGAGAATGATGGGGAGGAATTTCGGACACCCGTCCGCCCCAATTCTTGTAATGAGAGTAAGAGGGGGTGGAAGGGGGTTCGAAATTCCTCCCCATCATTCTCCATACTATTCTAGGTTAATATATAGAATGTGCTTGTTGCACCTGAAGTACGAGTACTAAGTACAAGTACTTGTACTTCCCACCTGGACAAGTACGAATCCTGATGTACTTGTACTAAGATTAATAAGTACAAATACTTGTATACCTGTACTTAGAACTTCAATTACAAGTACTTGTACTTAGAACTTAAATTTCAAGTACCTACTTATACTTGTACTTACTAATTTTATTTCAAGTACAAGTACATCAGTTACTTGTACTTGCGATTTTTCGATTAATATACCTATACTTTGTACTTGTAAGTACATTTTTCCCAACTCTGCCTCTGACTATCTAACTTTTAAAAGGATTCAAACGTTTACACAATTAATCACTCACCTCTTCGTGGCTCTTCGTAATGTACTCAGCGAAAATGAAAGAATTAATGCCTGGTATGTCTCTTGCTGAGTAAAATGCTATCACTCCTGGAATTTTCTACCAACACAAAGAAAGAAAAAATGGTAAAGCAGTACATGCATTAAATTTAATTCATATCCTCAAGATGTGAAAAGGCAACGTGTAATACTAAAATTAACATAGCATTAAACTTTTCTCGTGGGATTACATTCCACTATTATACTACACAAAATAGAGGAGAACCCTAAAAATATCCCTTTGCATCAACTTTTACGGCAGTGTTAAACGACGTTTATTACTGAAAAAAGCTCCAGTATATAAACCACTGATTTTTGAAATTATACACATAATAAAATCTCCAGCCATATTTATTGTCTGTAGCCAGTAGATCCTGACCCTCCATTATTATAGTTACACGAAGAAGTAGCGATGATGAATGTGTCGAAAAGTTAGAGGTCAAGCAGTTCAACCAGTAGGCATATTTTGTCCAGGCAAGTGACAACTGAAACGGACCGTATATCGTGTTTTTGTATAAAAATTAACAGAATGTGAATTAGAGGATTCATTCCAGCTTCATTCACTATGAAAGAAATTAGCTTCAGACCCCAACCAGCTTGTGAGGGTTATGTAGACTTGACACAAACACCAATGACGCTCCATTTCAAATGTTATCCTCGTAGGTGGAATTCGAAGGAAAGTAGTCCCAGCACTAATTCAGCTGATCGTCGGTTGATCTCATTTGATCCCCGTTAAGATTTCAGAACTTTCCAGTTTTGAACTCATTTGATTGATCTTGATTTGATTTTTGAAATGATTTGAAATCAATGATCTTAAAGAGTAATATAACCTAGCTGACTCTCTGCAAAACCCTGAACCATTTCCAGCTCTGTCAGATATGATCCCAAGAAGGACAGTTATTGGTTACACGACACTGCTCACACCAGTCTCCAAGCACTCCACCACGTGAACTGAACGCGGTTGCTCTGGAAACATTGGAAACTCGTTTTCCGGAGCCTGATTGGTTGAGAGTTTATAATGATGATTCTGCAGTAAATGCTACCAGACATGGAGGAGCTGACATTTTCTCGGTTGTTGGGTCAATTTCTGGGAGACTTGCTAACAACTTTGATGGTGAGATTCGTGCGGTGGTTCTTGCCTTGGATCTGATATTTAACTCGCAACGCCAACACGCCGTCATTCTTACAGATTCCCAGGCAGCTGTTGTGGCACTCAGCTCAAACTCAGCAACTGAGTCGTGGAGCTGTGGGAAAATAGCATCAACGTTGCTTTGCAATGGATTCCATCCCACTGTGGCATTTGGGGCAATGAGCAAGCTGATGCTCTTGCTAAGGAGGGATCTCAAATGGAAATGCCACCCATGCCAGTTGCTTATCGATCTGCAAAACGAAGTATAAAGTATGCTACAAAAGAGAGAATGCAGGAGATACAACGGAGCTCGGTGGAAGGCAAGAGATGGGCAAGTTTGTTGGAGTTTGTAAACTGCGTCCCTATGCATCTTATGAGAACTGAGTCTGTGGCAGGTTTCAGACATATGACTGGCCACGACTATCTTAATGCACATATCCATAGGATTCGGGTGAAAGATAACTCAAAGTGCGCCCTCTGCGAATCGACCCTACAAGCACCTTTTTGACTGTCCTCAACTTGAGGACTTGAGCAGTACATTCGTACCTGACGAAATCAACTGGTCGAAGATTTCAAAATTATACTGGGCTGCAAGAGGCCGAATAGCAGAAATGCCGATAGCCTAAGGCGTAGGGGAAAAAAAAAAGTGTTTAACTCCACGAAAATGTGATAATCATGAAATTAAAACCAACTCAACTCCTCATGCTCGTAGGTATACTATATTTTCTCGTATGTGAACAGATTTAAGTGTGTAATCCAAACATTGTCAATACAATATCATTAACATAATATTTTAGCTTTTGAATATTTACCAATGCTGACGAAGGATCAATTGTCTTGATGGAGGACGTGGCAGATTTCGCCAAAACCAAAGCACCAAACAACTCTCCGGGATAAGGTGGCAGGTCATCAACGAACTCCGCTTCTCCTGATATCAGAGAGAGAAAATGAAAGATTGTGCTAAAATATTTAATAAATAATTAGCAATGAATCACTGGATTAACAGAATGCCTATTACTTCCTCAATTCTTGACAAAATATCGGCAAAGGAGAGGGGGTATATATTTGGCCTCATTCCCAGTAATCTGGTGGGTCATATGGTATTTCAAGTTTCAATGCCATCAATGCTAAATTTGTAACAAGTCCGTCTTATATGGTAGTTGATTGAAGGTTCATACTCTTACAAGGGTCACTACTCGCCACAAAAATATAGAATACCCTAGAGAAATGATATTGGTCCTAAAGAAAGATGCCAATTTTCATTTAAAGTAGGTACCAAAAGTATTAATATTTAATGTACCCGTTTGCACACGCCATTGCAAGTCGCCGAGCCTTTTAAATTTCTTCACCTCTTTTGGTACCTATATCATCTTCAATAATGATCCTTGGCAATCTAACAACAACAAAATTTGTTGGTTGGTTTAGGTTTTAAGGTAAGTAAAATCCGAAATCCAGATCACTGGTCAATAATTATTATACCTAGAATCCTAGGTAGTACCTAGGCACTACGTAAAAACCTAGGTAGTACATAAGTAGAAGAAATTAGCCTCTGAGATCCCTCAGCTGATCAGTTCGCCTCCACCTATAATAATTATACCCTACGTGTTCAAAAGGCTACCTATTTAACAAAAGAGTTCCATTTTAAATTTCATCACCAAAAGTCGATTAGGAAAGAAATTTTCCTCAGAGTCCCTCATCTGACCAGAGCTTCCTTCCTACTACTTTGTAATTATGTTCTCAAATTCCCAATGGAGTGCCATTTCAAGTTTCAGCATCATACGTCGATTAAACAACAAATCAGGCTCAGAGATGTTTCAGCTGATCAGTGCGCCTCCTTGTACCGTAATTGTATTTTTATATCCCAGAGGAGCTCCATCTAACATTTTAGTACCGTAGGTTGATTAAGAAAGAGCCTCACGGATCGCACTTTCGTAACGATCCGGGTTGTTTCGTTCGATTCTTTGTGATGACACCTATTAGTAACAGCGAAAAAAAAAAAAAAAAAAAATTCAGCTGTTCAATTTTAGTGAAATTTTGTTTTAAAAAAGGTAAATAAAGTATTGAGATTAGTTGGTACACAACGTGTGCCTGGGTGTGATCACGTGGTTTTGATGGGATGCAATGACGTCAGAGACAGGAGTTCATGACAAGTACCTATTCTAAGCCAGCTCTTCATATTTCAGTCAATTCTTAGTTATTCATTCTTACTCGTCCATTTCCTGATGTGATTGATTGAGGGAACGTGTGAACCTACTAGATATCCACCTCTGGATATACCAGATAGGCATTCTACCTACGTATTATTGATTTTTAAACTAATGAATTGTAAGGTACAGTGATATCACAGATTCGTTCCCGACTGTTTATACACATCCTTCACACAATATATTCATACAATAATCGCAATAAACATGATATTTATTCATTTTAGCCAGTTATCTGAGGAAACCCCCAACAGGTACCTCGAGCCAACGTTCCCTAGGACGGCCTTCCTGATACCCGTTCAGTAGGATTTCACAAACTCAACGTTATCAAATGCCAAGGAAATCCCACAGCCATTGAATTTAACACTATAATCACTAAAATGCAGAACATTACAAATTAAGAATGACTGATAACGTACCAGTATACTGCCTGATAAATTTAAAAAACTCGGCGCTCCGCGCCTCGCCAGGGGGCAAGCCCCCTGGACCCCCGGTTACCTCTATTTACATACTTCGCACGAAATTATTGAAACACAGAATGTGTTTGCGTTGTCGCGCAACCAAGTGACAACCAAACAAGCGTCATTGTTTACTATTCATTTATAACATCAATTTATATAGTTATAGTATGAAACTACGAAAATTGCGTTGTCGCGCAACCAAGTGACAACCAAACAAGCGTCATTGTTTACTATTCATTTATAACATCAATTTATATAGTTATAGTATGAAACTACGAGAAAAAAAATACGAAATAAATTCGTGATAAATCAAGAGCTTTCCAACGAATGGTGAACGATTTCTGTGCGATTAAAATGGCGGAAATTCCATTTCCCTACCAACGGCTCGGTTGTACGTGAAAATCATCCGTGACACATTTCGTTCCCATCCCGCGTTCCATTTTCGGCTAGTTAGTCCATGGCTAAAACACATTCTGTGTTAAAATCGATAGTTACCTATATCAAAAATCTTCAAAATGAGACGGGTATTTTTTCAGCCAATTTTAATAGATATTCAAGGAATTGAATGAGGCAATCAGTCTGAGTTGCTTTATATTTAATCATTCGCTCCCCATGAAGGGCTCTAGTATATTTTGGCCTGATGCTGTCTCATTGAGATCACGGGTTCGAATCCCAGCAAGTGGTGAATTGTTTTTTGACAACTACAACCTGTAGCAGAGAAGGTTAAGATGTCTTTTCCGGTTGGTCAACGCCTACTTAGTTATATTTTTTAGTTATCTAGACGGTGTTCTATAATTATCTATATAATGGTGATATGTATAGAAGGGATATCTAATACAGAAATAACAAACCCCTGCGTGATAATTTGCAACGCTTTTCACTTCTAATACCTGTTCAAACTTACCGGAACATTGTATCATTCCTTCCACCTTAGGCAGCTTCGGATTTTCTGGCCAATTCAATTTCTTATATATGTCGTGGGAGCTGCTGCTTAGAGGTCGCTCCAGCATTCCTCTTCCACTACGAAATTGCGGCTTGATTTTCTCGGTATCCAGGCTGAGAAAAAACTGAAAATACACACTAAGTTCTGAGTAATTGTAAGATTTATGGTGTAAGTTAACTATTGTGTCGTTTATTCGCAGTTATTTGTGCGTTAAAGCAGATGCTAGTGTTTCAGCTGAAGAAATCTGACCGAATAAAATTAATTAGAATCGTCTTAATCGAAGTACTATATGTGCATATATTAAATATTAGGTACTGTGGTTGTGAGTGTGAATGAATTTAATCACTCCAAAAGACGTTGATTAGTGGATTCATCATCTGAAATAATTAAGCCTGCTAATAACCTCCTACCTAATAGCTTAATGACCTATTATTCGCTGCACATTCTGCCCCTAATTGCCGAACGATACGCCCGTACCAATAATTGACGGCGACTAAGCCCTTAGGGTAGATGCACCAGTAGTAGGCGCTACACCAGTAGTAGGCACTTGTGACTTCAACTCCTTAAAATAAGTGATTGGAACCGCTAAAATATTTTAATTTGGTACCGTTTTAAAGGTTAGCGTGTGCTGTATTTCTTCTAGAATCATCTAGATGATCGAGGCAGTCTTGGTTACATTATGCCACCTGTTAACAAAACAATCTCCTTGAGGTTGTCTGCCTTAACAGATCTGCTAAGGAGGTGAGTTTGGTTTTTAATATTTTAGCCCCACTTTGAGGCAATTTTGGATCTGTTTTATGTTTCTTGTTATCTTTTATATACCCTAGAGAAGATGTAGAATGTTTTAATTTTGGCTAAAATAACGTGCCTACTACTGGGTCATAAAAAATACTGAATTTTCCAGTAGTAGGAACTTCTGCCTACTACTGGAAATACCTTATTTTTCTGTTAGCAACAAAGTTTTCATCAGTTATTAATTTGGAATACGACAGTATCTGAGGTTTTCTCAGAAAATGAGTAGTTCCAATAGTTGGCAGGAGGTGCCTACTTCTGGATCCCGAAGGTGCTGACTACTGGAATAGGTTTTTTATCTCAGAACTCCACATGTTAGGATACTGAACGTTTACTACTGTAAACGCCAACCAATGCCCACCAATGCCTACCAATGTGATACTTTGTCGTTTTGTGATAGACTGAAGTTTGTTATTAGTCAATACCTAGTAAAACTCCATTTTATATTTTTTTAATTTGTATTACGACTATTGTGGCCTATGTATAGCATTTATTTAAAAGAATAATTCAATATGAGGGCTGAGAAATGTGGTAAACTATGATGTTTCAGGCCTTGATGTATTTTCGATACATTTTCGTTGAGAGGAAACGTAATTAATAAAATTCGTTCATTCAACTGCCTACTACTGGTTCATTTCCCTGCTACTACTGGAATTCCGATGCCTACTACTGGAGTTTCAATGCCTTCTACTGGTGGAAAAAAAACTTGCGTCCGGTTTTTTTTTTTTTTTTTTTTTTTCAATTAAAAAAAATCATAATCGTCTATTATTTAGAAAATTTAAATGTAATTAGCTTTTAGAGGAGTTGAGTAATGTTCAACAAGCATTGAAAATAAAATAGTATGAAAAATAACATCGGGACACACAAAAAACGTGATTTTTTTTGTTAAAGTGCCTACTGCTGGTGCATCTACCCTAGCACTAACTATTTAAAATCCATTCCAAATAATAATATAGCTTGGATGGACAGAATACTAAATCACAAACTGAAAGAATAGAATGAGCTTGGATGGACAGAATACTAAATCACAAACTGAAAGAATAGAATGAATAAGTAATCGTCCGGTCAAAGATACCATAACACAAATGTTCTAAGAGCCAATTTGTGAATGAGATTTGAGGAAGGTGAATAGAAAAGGCGGTTAGTTTTGCAGTTGAGAGAACAATCAGAATTAGGATCTGGCCGGTGAGCAGAGCAGAAACATTTATGTAGTTACCCCCACTGGGGTCTCTCCCTTTCCTTGCAGCTCCTCCACCTCTCTGTTCTGCTCGCCAGTCAAACTCCCGACCTTACTTGTTGAAGAAACTAAATAAGATACATGGTCAGGCAAAACAAGGCATTACAAACATATTCTATAGTAAGTATTGTAAGGCCTAAATACAAACCTTATAAAATAAACAAATAGCCAGATTCTTCGTGTATCTTATATCTTTGTCAAAGTATTGAGTCGGTTTCAACTCTCCATCGAGCATATTCAAACCAGCTTTCAATGTGTTGGATACAAATAAATATTTTCCATTGAAGTACTCCTCAGTTTCTGATGCATGAACCTAGTTTAAAAACATATAACGTACAAGAAAATCACATGATCAAACATAAAACCGTGTTTATGACTGAGTACTTCATCTACCCATTTTATTTCGTTCTATTGAACAATGTTACTGTTCAGTGATATATATATATATATTATAATATAATATATATATATATTATATATTATATATATTATTATTATATTTTTTCAAGGTCACTACATTAGGTTTATATAGTTAAATTCTAGGAATCCGAATAACTTCTCATGTTGTTAAAATTTGCATGCTAGTAAGACGGTAGAATTGAATCATACAAATACTTACAAACTCCGTGGAGATGCCACCGTAGACAATTCTGGGTTTCGAAATCGTTCTGTATTCCTTGTCTAATTGGAACAAGAACCCTGCGTTAACGTAAGCGTGAACATTTTGAGATCGAGGCATGATCTGTGGGTCAAAGGATTAATCAACATTTGATTCAAAATTTGGGGAAGACTTGTTGATAGATGACATGGAAAGTAATTTTCAGTTGTAAATAGAGCTAACATGAATGATTTACAAAATTTCGAAAAGGCACGCAATTTCAATAAATTGGGTAGGAAAGGTTTGCGAGTTGATTGGTTGGTAATTACCGTTCAGCAAACTTTGGAGAGCTTTGCTAAAATCATTTGGCTAATTTAGATGATAAGTTGCTAACATAATGATGAATGATAATAATATTCAATGATAATGATACTCAATGGTAACAGACTTGTTCACAGATGATATGGAAAGTCATTTTCAGTTGTCAACAGAGGTAACACGAATTATTCACAAAATTTCGGAAAGGAACGCAATTTCACCGAATTAGGAAGGAGAGATTTTCGAGTTGATAGGTTGGTAATTACCGTTAAGCAAACTTTAGTGGGCTTTGCTAAAATCGTTTTGCTATCAGATGAACGGGACTCTAGACCCTGACTTGCTCTTTAGTTCGACTACTCTCCGCGTGGCATTCCCAGCGCTCCAGTCGCCATGTTATCGTTCTGTTATCTACACGTCCAACTAATCTAAATTTTTACTCTAGGATTGACAACTTGATGTTATGTATTTTTGAGATGCGAGCGTAGCGAGCATCCAGACCACTGATCTATGCAAACAACTGATCTTTTTAAAAACTCTCTCAAGAGTGGTTGTAGACGAGCTTACACCTTATAATAGTTTTGACTTGTTGAAACTAAGTACCTGGTTTTAGAGAACGCTCTGGCAGCATTTCTTGGTTTCGGTTTCCAGACACTCCTTGAGGAAATCAGCGTTGGCGGAAGATAACAGAACGATAACATGGCGACTGGAGCGCTGGGAATACCCCGCGGAGAGTAATTGAACTAAAGAGCAAGTCAGGGTCTAGAGTCTCTTCAGATGATACTCAATGATAAATTATGAAAATAATACTCAATTATAATAATACGTGAAGATAACAGACTTTTTCACAGATGATATGGAAAATAATTTCAGTTGTCAATAGTGGTAACATGAATGATTCGCAAAATTTCGAAAAGAATACAATTTCAATAAATTAGTTAAGATAGGTTTACGTGTTATTAGGTAGGTAATCACCGTTCAGCAACCCTTGGAGGGCTTTGAACTACATTACCTTGAATGTTTGAAGGTGGAATCTTGGTAGAGCTGGTAAGATAATTTTGCTAATAATAGACTTGTGCATATTTTTTGGAACGAAATCAATCGGTGACATTGTGGATTCCATGCCTTTGCTGTCAACTGTAAATCAAAATAAGCATATGAGGCTGGTAGAGATGAGACATCTTCGTTAAAACCTAAATAGAGCACAGAGTTAAGACTCTCAATACTGCTTCTAAAATGCTCGAAAACTTAAGTTCAACTTCTCGACACGTTGCGGTTTTGTTTAAGATGGGAACCGTCACATAAGAGAAATATTTTATCCGTGTTATTGAGTTCAGTATATCAAGACAAAATTAGCCCTCCTCCCCTTCCCGGTTCATTTATTAGGTTTTATCCACCATCATCGAATAAATGAATGAATGAATGAAATCATGCTTTCAATAATATAACACTTCTGTTCATAAAGAGACATGCAATAATCATGGTCATTATAGACCGTCAGATGAGTTTGCCTCAATCAAAACAACTTAAGTCCATGAGTCACTGAGTCCATCACATAAATAATCAGGAAAACTTGAATGAACCAGATTGGAAATAAGGGGAGTAAAACACATATTTGTAACTTATTATACACAATAGAACAAACATAAAATATATTTAAGTATGTCATTCAACTTAATAACTCGTATTCAACTATACCATTATGCATTAAATTCCATGCCACCGAACAGAATCTGACCAAACGTGGGCTGTCGGACTTGATTAATTTTAAGTACTCTTCCCAGCTGATTTTGTTTTATTTAAATACCAAAGTTTTAATTTAAATACCTAAAGTCTTACACTAATCTTCGCCGTACAGTTTCCAATAAAATGGAATGCGTTTTCTGCAGCCCCACTGCTACACAGACGCATACCTGATTAGCTGAATCGTGATCCTATAATATTTCAGCGCTAAAAGGTCGCCTCTGGTCTTAAAATACCATTTACAATCCTTAAAGTTCTTAAAGGTTCTCAAAGGCACTATATCGCTTTTACATCGAAGTGCCCGGTACTGAGGGTGGTTTTGTGAGCTTAATGCTTCTTGTTCAAAATCGGATTGCATTGAATTTCCCACGGCCTCGATACTTTCTTGGATTAGTGCTTTCCATTCATTGAGCTCACTATGAGGGTTCGAGGGAATATTATACCGTACTAGAGAGTTTTTGCAACGCTGAGTCGTAGTTGGGTGGGAGGAAATACGAGTAGAAATGGAGCATTGCGCATGCGCGTAAAATACTAATGGTTAGCGGTCCATTCGTTGTACGAATAGATAAATCCTATTCGGAGTTCAAGGGAAGCCGAATACAGCTCCGAATACGCATGCAAACTTCCATAACAATGACCTATAATGCTATACCTAATCAATTTTTTTTTTTTGTTTTGTTCCTATTTTAAGGTGGCATTACATGGAGATTGTAATATTCACGATTTTCAAAAAAGGTAGGACTCATCCTCACTTAAATTATGCTGATACCTCATCATTGGATTCCAAAGCTTCGCGATCAACGATTAGTCCGATTTCGTTCGAAGGAGTTCGGGTACAAGTCTCAGGATGGCTATGTTGAAATAGGTAACCATTACACATGTCAAACCTGAAATTGGTTGTTATAGACGAAGCTCCGATACTGATAGATCGATTTTGATGAAATGGGTACCAAGGGATTGTGCCACTTAACAGAGAAGATAAACCCAGAAAGGAACTGCTGTCTTCACCCTTTGTCGGGTATTAACAGGTATCCACAATTTCAAAAATGGTTCGTTATTTTCAATTATAAAACGTAATCGTCCAAGGGAAAAAACTGTAAATATCATACATATGTAGGTAATAGGTACAGATAGGTACATATTCATAATATACTTATATAGGTAGGTACATCTTGATCGTTGATCATGTCTTACCCAACGCGAATTTCAATGATGCTATAACTACCCTTCCAAGTTCCCGTCCTTCTTCTACCACATCTATTTCTATTGAAAAAATTAAACCACATTTGAAGAGTTGGAGTACTGTAGTCACGTTAGTGTGACTTTTGAATCGTTTCATTCAATCGTACAACGATTCCCGATTCGTACAGTACGACTCAGTGGTTAGCTTCTGGTTTGCTGGCACTAGAAAAACCTCTATTTGTATAACGACACAGATGGAAAACTCCAAAAACTCCCTAATAACTTCGCAAAATTCCTGTTACAGACAGATACGAAATAGAGATAGTTAAAGATAGTCTTCAACACAAAATGTTAATGGAAATTTGGGATTGAGGAGAAAATTATGTTACTGTCCCAAACGCGTTAACATTGCCTTCGCTACCTAGGTTCTCATTGGTGCAAAATTTTAAAGTCCTCATTTTCGGTAGAGTGATTAGAGGCTTGACGTTTCAGGTATTACAATAAGGTACCTACAGTACTAAATAGTTTTTTCAAATAGATTTTTCAGTACTCACTAATGCAAATTTTGGCATTTACTGTTTCCAGCAACAGAAATACGTCAGACGGAAATTCCTTATGAGCATTTTTTATCATCAAATTCCCAGCTATTGTTCCAACCTGAAAAATAAAAATGGATGGTGATCAATTAAATCTTAACGTGATGCAGATATCAACTTTTGAACTTAAATCATTCATCTGTTGAATGTTACACATCAGGTGCTACTGAACTTTCGCAACTAAGCAAACAACTTTACACTACAATGCTACACTAGAATGAAACCTATAAATATGTAGGCTTACGTTTCTAACAGGGACGTTCGCTATTAAATCGATATGCTGACGAATTGTTTTCAAATAACCGAATTTATCCGGGACTGCTTTGGCAATTTTATCCATGAGCTTCATTGTGTCTGTCAACGACGTGTTGCCCCCTATCTCCAGAGAATTTTCATTCAGTGTGTGTCCGTGAAGTTCTTTCACTTCCGAGACTTGGATATAATAGACAACTGGTTCCGTAATTCTGTAAACTCCTGTAAAATTAGGAATTCTAACGTTACCTATTTTAAAGAACAGTAGATAGATGTATGTAACCATATAACTAAGAGGCAATCTTGATGTTATGCATTCTAAGTTTTAATTAATCACTAATCAGTCTATCCAGCAAATGTAAAATTAATTTAAAAATAGTCACATACTCCTTCATTAACCATTATTCATTTGTAATCGTCAGATGTTAACAGAGCAGATGTTACTGCATTAATCCATATTAGACCTTATCTAGCCTTTTCTTTAATCCATACACTGATTCTATCCACCTAGGGGGTTAGGGGGGTTTCCAGTTAGTATCGAAATTGTAGTAAGAATTAAAAAATGATACAGCATTCAATTGAGAATCTGCACTCGGCACTCAAACTATACCGGGCAATATTTATTTCAATGAATGTTTATCACCATATCAATAATTAAATTGTTGGTATCGATGTTATACTCAGCAAGCCTCTATTGTTGATTATTTACGTATAGAACATGTTGAATCCATTATTCCACGATTTTTTGAAATTCGGCTAATATCTGTCATTTAACCTGCGTCAAGGTTATCAGACGCTTGTAAGAACACAAGTTAAGTATGCGTTAAATGTAAAGTCTACATCTAAACTTTAGGTCTAGGTTATCTTGGTGACATTACGTTAGCTTTTGTGTGCGCAAGGTGGGGCTATTTGTTACAGCCACCAAATAAACACCCTTACTGCAAAAAATGCATTTTATCATTTAATAATGATTAACAGGACGTTTCCATTTTTTTCCGACCGTCACGTCATGGCGAAAATATTGATTTTCTATTGATTTTCACGTACAACCAATGCGTTACTAGGGAAGTGTAACTCCCTTAGTTTCATAGGAAAACCGTTCGCCACTTTTTGGAATGCTCTCATTTTATCACAACATCTCATGTTCCCTAAGCCTCTGTAATATTGCTAACTAACCATAATGAACTAATAATGTGTAAAATTAATCATTATTAAGTGATCTGACGTTAGAACCGTAGGTCTACTGTCCGTGATATATATAATATATATATTATTATATTTATTATATTATTTATATATATATATTATTGTAGAACTGTAGGTCTACCGTCCGTTATATATATATATATATATATATATATATATATATATATATATATATATATATATATATATATATATATATAAAACGGACGGTAGACCTACAGTTCTACAGTCAGATCATTTAATAATGATTAATTTTACATATTATTAGTTCATTATGGTTACTTAGCAATATTACAGAGGCTTAGGGGACTTAATTGCCATGCAATTCTTAGGCCGACCCCCAACAATTTTTTTTGTAACGTCCGGGACCGCGAAGCGCGAGGTCGTGGGTTCGAATCCCAGCCAGGCTTCTTGAAATTTTTTTTATTTATTTTAATCATGAGACGAAGGTCGTGGGTTCGAAAACCAGCCAGGCTTGAAAATTTTTTTACAAAATACAATAAGAATTGCATAGCAAATTATCCTCGTTTTCTACACAGTAGAAAAGAGAAAAGATCCGGCGAGGCGCGAAGCGCCGAGTATAGATTAGGGGGTCCAGGGTGGGGCCCCTTGCGAGGCCCGAATATATATATATATATATATATATATATATATATATATATATATATATATATATATGTGTAGGGAACAAAATGTAAAAAATTCAAGCATGAATAACATTAGACGATTTATTAAATACTGGAGGTTTTGTGGTTGCGTGTGGAGTGAAAATAAAACAGTAGGTATCTATTGATTTGATGGATCCGTGGAACCTCTGAACTAATAGAACACTATTTTGACTCCTAATTAGTTCAAAGTAAAATTTGGGAGGAATAGAGACCTACTGGCCGGTTCTGAAATACCGTAGTCTCCTAATAGCTAATGAGATGAGAAGATGATAGCCCAAGTCTGTGACACCGTGGCTTTACCTAGCAAATGAAGAGAGGCACTGAGGAGGTTTTGAAGAGAGACAAAAGTTGTTTCAAGAGGTAAAACGATGTGAGCTCCTGACCGGGTAGCCGACGTAGTTATATGTCAGTCCTCACTGGGCACTTCCCTTTCCAAGGTAGGTGTAGGTGTTCTACCCTCTCCACCGGATGCGCCCGACCGGTTGGGTTCATTTCTGTTTATTTTATAGGAAGTAAAAGGTTTTACAAGTCGGGCACGACAGGGGGATTGTGCAGAAATAGTGAGTTCTTAGTTAATATGCATACCATGAGCTGTGTTTCCTGCGACGAATCTGTAATGTTGATCCCCGATCTTATCAAATAAGCCCAGTATTTCCTGTAAGGTAGTTGGTCGATACCATTTCCCTGCTTTAGTTGATATTCCATAAGGTACATCCGTCTTCTGGACTGAACGGTTTTCTCCGCACTTCTTCTTGCAGGTTCCTCCGCAAATACCACGAGCATCTTTCGAACAAGGCTTCAGAAGATCCTATAATTGTTCGGTAACAGATGACCTATATATTTTGTTGTAACTATAAATGATACAATCTTCAGAGCAGAAGAGGTACGTACGACTGTTATCAATTGTTAATATTCTGAACGAAAATCACAAATATGTATCAGGAATTTTTTGAACATAGGAAGCAAGATCCTGTATATGTAGCTGTCTTACCTCAATATCTTTAAGTTTATTGGTAAGTTCTGGTGGGGCATCAGACGCTAAAGCTTTAAAAGCATCCAAGATAGGCCGGTAGCCAGTACACCTACAAATATTACCGCCAAAAGCGTTTTCCACTTCTGCACTCGTGATTTGTGGGTTATCGAGAAGTAAGCTGAAAAGTCAATCAGGTTTATTATTTCAGTTTGGCAATCATTATAATTAAGAGTTGGGGTATTTGTATCTATAATCCACATTAGACTCACCTGTACATATTCATTACCATTCCGGGGCTGCAATACCCACATTGTGTACCGTAGAAGGTAGCAAGAGCAGCCTGCACTTTATTGTACCCTTCATCTTTATTTCCTAGTCCTTCTACGGTCGTAATGGATTTACCGAGACACGCATGTACTGGATAAAGGCACTGAAACAACCAAAAGGTACTCAATAAGCTCGACAAGAATTCAGTGTGGCTTGAGAACATCCTACTGAGTCAATCTAAGCTGATGAGGCAAACATGCAGCCAATGCCATGGCTACTAGTCTGCCAAATGGGTAGTTGAGCTTCTTCATGCGAATCACTTGTATGTAAATCAGTATTAGGGATGGGTATGAAGCTTCTATCCTATTCAGCCCGAGAAACAGAAACTAGAAGTCAACATCAACAGGTTTGCAGGTTACACTAGGTCATTCTAAATCAGCTCAGTGAAATATGAGGCTAATTCATGTCCCACACAACCTTCAGCCACTCTAATCAGGTGAGAGTTAGTTCTAAGGCAAAAGTCAATTCTATTCAACCAACACATGAAGCATTGAATATGGCCTCTTTGGTAGAGCTAAATGACAATATTAGAAGGAAATTACTAGGGACTGGAATTATATGCACAAAATTTTGCCAAAATATGCACTCGAAATGAGCAAAATATATACCCAAGCCAAAATACGTTGAGCAAATTTAAAATATTTCTAAATTGAACTAAATTTTGCTATGAGACGTACAGGTAGTCTGTTCATTATATTTCAGTTATTAAAGCGGGCTTAAAAAGTTATAGAAAAGGATCAAGGAAGAAAATGGAACGAACAAATACACACTTTTTTACTCTGCCGTGTATAGCATGAATAGTACTTGATATTTACATGATACTAATGTTTCAAAACATTTACATTATTTACAAAAAGTCAATCGTTATCGCATTTAATAGCACTAGATTTTTCTAAGTTACCAACTCTAAATCTCCAACGGTAGTGCTGAGGCGCAACTGTAAGGCAGAAAATAACCTATCGACATTACAGGACACGATGTTCACCTGGGTTAAGGTTAGATGACAGATCAGAGTGCAACCCTCTCAAAATGTTTGATACTTCCAGTAAAAACGGCCATCCAGGATTTCGCTGTTGTACGGAATCCAGCTTGTTCCATAATGCCTCGCTTGTTTCTCCAGGCTAGTTAGTTCCTTATGGATAGGAATGTTACATTTGAACAGGAACGTGCATAGACCTTTCTTGAAGTCCTTGTTTGGATCAGGTCCACTAGTTTGGTTCGTGAATGTTGAAGAAATGGCCTGCTGCATTTTCGGCTAATTCTTCCGGGAAACCAACAATTTATCCTGGTTTTTTTTTTTTTTTTTTTTTTTGCGATGCTCAAATTGAAATTTTTGATCAGCACTGACTTGAAAACAACTAGAAGTAAGGGATGAGCTAGAGAATAGGCATGTTTTTGTGCCAGTAAATTAGTTAGATTACTACTTAAATTTCGAATCAAAGTGGATCAGTTTTAAATGGTAATTTGTAGGTGTTCGTAGCCCAAAATTTTGCCACTGCCAAAGCTTAAAATAATAATAATATATCGGAGAACATGTCAAAAGATGGTTTTCCCATCATGTTTGAATGTACGATTGTCGCTGATCCACAGGTGCAGATGCTTTAGTGATGGCATGGTAGTACTAATTATTCAACAACTGGGCACACAAACTGACACAACTAACTCCTTCGAAATTATGAGACTATATGAATTCGACCAATAAGGATGAGAGGTATTTATAGGGAAAACCGGAAGGTAGGGTAGGTTGATTGTAGTGTTGGGTGCTCATCAGTAGTCTTGGGTGACGCCTAATTCAGGAATAAACGATAAGGGTGTGCCACACCTCCCTGTAAGCCTTACTAGCTACACGGAAATGGCGAATGGCCTAAAACTGCCAGTTACCCCTTTTCAGAAGCATATCTAGGAGAATTTGGCTATTAATTAAGTAATGTAAAAAAATGGGAAAATTCCCCAATTTCGTTTAAATATACAGAAACATTCACAAAACGACCAAAATATGCAAAAATCTCCTCAATTGATCACAATATACAAATTATGCTATTTCAATTTCAATTTAACACGCTAAACGCTTCAAATACCGACAAATGGAAAAGTAGAACGATACCTATACAAGATAAAAAAACACATGTGCAAAATATTCAAATTCCAGTCCCTATAGTAAATAGAGACCCCCTGGCGAGTTTTGTTCGCCATGATGCTAATTTCTTTTGTATTACCAGTCAACGAATGATGTTTTGCTGATTCGGAGAAGAATAACGACCTGAATGGAAGATCTTAATGATAATTGTAGTAATCCATTGACTAATAATTAGCTGTTCTTTCCAATGCACAATTGATAGGGCTAATTGATGAAACATGAGCTGGGTACCTATGTACGTAATTGGTAGGTACTACTTTCTGTAATATGTCTATGTTCAGCTATGTCTATTGGATGTAGTTGAAACGGTGTAACACATGAAATATCAATATAAACGTACTGAGTTGATAGCTTTGCTGATGTATCCAACAACCATCTTTTTTTGACCCGAGATAGGATCAATTGAAGTTACAGTGACTATGCAAGCCCCACAACCACCTTCCTTGCACATGAACTTAGTCCCAGGTAGATTGGCTCTCTTTCTTAAGAACTTGTTCAATGACTCACTCGCCGGCACATTTCTTCCCACTGCAAATAATTAAAACATTGTTATACTCCGTGTTTGATTATATTGCATCATCAACAAAAAACAAATAGTAACCTTAGGCAGTAACGTAAGGCAAGCTAGAGAAGATAAAGCGATTGAAAACGGACTTCCAGTTGTCTCCAAGAGGTTTTACTTATAACGAATTGCAGCGTTGCACGAGTTCCACCATAGGGGGTTAATCCCGATTCGGGAGTTATACCTCAAAAACGGCTGTGACATAAATGGATCAACTCTGGATTAGATCATGATCCTTTGTGGTGGAATGGGCCCTAGGATGAACAAGAGAGGAGGTTAAAGTGACGTCGATAAAAGTATGTAATCTCGCCCGGAAAATTTGGTAAAACCATTCACATTAGTGAATGATTTAAAATAAAAAACGATACAATAAATATTAGGAAACCTTTGGGATCTCCTCGTACCCTTTCCAGGGTTATCCTGGGCTATGTCATATGGAGTTCTCAATTTGACTTTTATACTTATATTTAGTAGAAAAAAAGGAATATAAAACTCAAAAAGCGTCAACATTTTGCCAACATCGACGGGTTTTGCTGTGCACGACTCCCCTGAAATTGATGGATATGGGTAGTTCCCCGTTCACCAGTAGCTTTTCTGCGTTCAGGAAATCCTTTGTGTGTTGCAGGCTAATCGCTTCGGCCCGTTGAAGGGGTAACTACTCCATTCATCACCTCCTTGACATACCCTTCAAACATGAAGTGTTAGGTGTTGACTTCCACATACTTTTGTACTCTGAATCGAATGACGACAATGCCAGGTCTCCAAGACAGAGTAACAATTTATTCTTACAAAATTAATAAAAATCTACACGCAATTTAAAAATCACCATACTGTTACTCTAATAAATTGTCGTTATCGTTGCGTTACTTTGGCAGAAAATAATAACATCAATGTGAGTATGAATGCAAGTAGGTACTCAGAGAAGCCCCCTTATAAATTACGGGGATCGAACTAGCTGATATAATTATTTATATCTATATAAATAGCAACAAGATAGCAAACATTTTGATTTCTGAGTAGGTACACAAATTTGTCAACCTTCACGAATACCTAAATACCTACATTTCACTATGAGAAAACAAGAAGTTTTAAAACGGAATGTTATTTCCAAATAGCCCGTGCACAAACTATTCTCAAATTATCACGACATAGACGGAGGCATAATACGGTATTACACGCAATTCAAAATGACCATCCGTTAAAGCTTGTCATCGCAATGACAAGTTTCAACTAAGTGGTTCAGACAATACAATTGCCTGCTGTGGGAAGAATTCTCAAAGAGTAAATTACCGACCTGGTCCATTGTTCTTACCTATCCAGGATAACATGTCAAAATAACAATAGTTTCACATTCAGGCCACTTTTGAAATACTCGTATACAGAAATTATGGGACAAACTCGAGGAATCGATTATCGGGCTCATTTCTGATCGAAAGTTACTCCTAGAGATTTCTTTTTATACGCTTTGTTTTCAAGTTATTCAATTTTTAATATTTTTTTCAAGTTTCGTATCTTATGGCATAAAACGGCCACAACTCCCCCTAGAATCACAATAAACACAAAACTAAGAACACCTGTGGAAAGACCGTTAAATTTCCTATAACCCTGATATAAAGTACTTCAACTTGTTTTAGTTAGTTTTAATTGGTTACAAAAAAGGCCAAACTACAAAATTAGAAAAAAATATTTAAAATCGACGTTTTTCCTCTCATTTTTCTGCAACCGAGTTGGGGATTTTTCGGCGTGCACTCTTTGGAAAACACTTTCTCTAACTGTCACCTTTTGAACGGTATAGTCAATTTCACTTTTGCTTTGCTGATTGGATGAGAAAAGTATGTTCGTACGTTGAAACATATGGTTTTTTCTACGAAATCAAGGGTTTTAGTGAAAAACGACCCTCTATGAAAATGCGAGTTTGGGGCCGACTTCTAAGTATGCAGGACTTACCGACTGAGGCAAGTATGCAATGCAGTACGTTTTTCCGCCAAATTTTGAGAAAAATGTTTTGAATGTCCTATTTAATATTTGACAATTTAGGTTTGACTAAAATTCTGCTTAAAAAAATATATAAATTTAACTATTTTTGGCCGTTTTTGGCAATTTTTAGTGATTTTTTAATTACATTTTTCGAAATTTAACCAATTTAATGTGCTCAAAAATTGTTGGCCAACGAACTCATCCTTTCGTTTGGAATGCTTGATTTTTTGGCGCAAGAACGGTATTCTCTCGATCTTAATCCTAAGGAGAGTTATCGTCTGGAATGACACGTACACACAAACACACACACACACACACACACACACACATATATATATATATATATATATACCTATATATATATTAGGGTGCATTAAAAAAAAAAAATCAAAAACGTGCCCCCCTGAAAAAACATTTTTTTTTTCTGGAGAATTAGAGAGTATTTTTTATTTTTTTATTTTTTTTTCAACGGTAAGGTCTGCCACCATAACCTGAAAATACATAAAATTGACAAATTTGTGGGAATATATCTTATAATATCTCTTATGGTGGCAGACCTTACCGTTGTCAACAAAACAAAACCCGTTCTTTCGCACATAGACTCCATTTGGGGTCTAGTTGGTCCTAACGTTTAACCATCCCGATCGCTTTACTCGCATAGAAAAAAAGAAAATTTTTAATTTTTCAGGGGGGGGGGGGGGGCTCTTTTTTGATTTATTTTTTTCGATGCACCCTAATACATATATATATATATAAATGAAAAAGCGCAAACTTAAGGAATCATTTTTGAATGCCTCAAAACGGATTTCAAAGAAGAAATTTTTCAAAATTTTTTATTTTAAAATTCACGAGCCATTGCAATAGCTTCATTTTCTCCGAAAATTCGCTAAAAGCAAGTGGAAATTTTGATTTTGGAGGACAGCCAGTTTTTCAACTTGAAGTAGGAAAAGCTTCCCTACTTTCGGCAGTGAGGAAGCGAAAACGACAAAACAACAAAAACAACTTGCGTCCGTCACGACTGGCATTAGAGACAACAAAAGAATAGCAAATCAGTAAAGACATTTTTTTATGTACTGCGCTTTAGCACGAGCTTCTTGTCTTGAGTTAAGAGCCCCACTCTGTGGCTGTTCTTAGAGCCATTATTCTGCAGCGTCTTATCTCACGATTTGGCGATGTTCCGTAGCCCTCGAGGTTGCCCTGTTTCTGATTTCTTTTTATGGGGGTACTCAAAGGCGCATGTTTAGGTACGAATCGAAACATCGCACTTTCAAAGAACTCAAAAACCGCATCCGCGGAAAGGTAAACGAAATCGGTGGGATGATGATAAAGAGAATGGGGAATTTTCATGGTTCTTTTTGACATTTTATGTCTTTGGTATAAACTAAAAAAACGTCACGGAAAATTGCTCACGAAAATATTTTGATGATTTCCACTTACAACCGAGTCGTTGCTAGGGAAATGGTACTTCGTCGTTTTTCATCCCACAAAATTCGTTGACCATTCGTTCGAAAGCTCTCGATTTATCCAAACATAATATATTATGTTAACTACTGCGAAGTGCGTGGCCAACAAGCTGAGTTATGAGCAAGGTTATATGAATAATTGTTTACACACAGGTATATAATTGTTCACATTCTCAATAATTGATATTGTGAACATGATTGCAACCGCTTGTTAATTTCTGATGATTTCATTGAGTTGGTGTTTCGATGATTTGATTCATAGCAGGTGATCCGAATATTGCGAGAAGGGTTTGATTTGTGAAGCGGTGGTTAAATCATTTTAACAGGTAATTTCTATGTTTTACACTCTAGGAAGCTGTAATTTCGTATGTAGTCTCTTTAGCACATTTACGTGGCGATGCCCAGGGTCCGGATCAGCTGAGTGGCTCTTAGAGCTTGCATACGAGTCTGCAACACATACTTGTCTTCAACTAAAGACATAAAATGTCCCAATGTGTTGCAGACTCGTATGCAAGCGTTTATTTTTTATTTGCTACATAGAATGACCTGAGCGAGGTTCAATCATGCCGCAAGAAACGAAATTTAGGGAAACTCCCACCTTCTCTTCGACTGGCGATCACACTGCGTTTCCTTGCAAGTGGAGACTCTTTGACGTGACGAGCCTCATGTTCACCTTCAATGCAGGCAACGGGGAATTTTCATGGTTATTTTTTATTTGCTCAATAGAAATATCTTGATGAGAGCTTTCCGAAAAGGTGCTATATGATGGGTATCTGACTCTTAATATGGCTCTTGACATTCATTTGCGCGATGACGTCATGGCCCCCACCCACCTGGGGAGAACCCTCAGCTCCCTTGCACTACACGTCTTGCGTGATCTTACCACCTATTTGTTGGCTTAACTAAACGGTCTTTTGAGCTGAAAATGGCGAATAGGGAGTTTTCAAGCCTTTCCATTACCATTAATTTGGTTTTCTACAAATGAAAAATTTCTGATTTCTGATCGCACACTCGAAGATCTCAAGAGTAGCATCCGTGAAAAAATAAACGAAATCGATAGGATGGTGATAGAGAAAATCTATTTCGAAGAACGGCTGTATTTTTGTGTCAACAAAAAAGTTCCAGGCATGCAGCATGATCGTATGAGCGAATTTTCGTAAATCATCGTACTACCTTTTGTTACATTGTTTTGAAAATTAAGGACTTTGAAGGAAGAGAAATTGTTAACAAGCATGTCCGTTTATCCTGCCCCAGACTGCATATTTTGCTTTGGTGAATGATGGTAATGAAAATCTCAGTTCAGCCCACTTCAACTCCAAAAGGTACTGAACAATAATTACTATTAAGTGATTTTCGTTACATGTTACATTGAATAAACCACCCTGCACGAACCTTCTATATTTCGAAGTTAATTTAAACAAAAATTCACACTTTCCCTTTCAAAAGAATTCATGCAGTAGGCTGTAACATCAAAATAGTGAACTATACCCTATCAAATTCTGTACGTAAAAATCTGATAGGTACCTGCAACTAGTTCATAACTTCCTTAAATTGAAATTACATATTTCATGAGTCACTTCACTGTGGGTCGACTATCGACTTACCTTTGTATTTCACTCCGTTAATGAACAGCTCAGGAACAGGTGTATCATCTTCTTCATCACTCCAGGATTCATAAGACCTAGAAAATCATAATTGGGAGGAATAAATAAATTATATAAATTTATTTGTTGTAAATAAATATAAACTATTACAATATGTACAAACACGTCTCACAAGATGAAACGTTTTGTACGATACAACTAACGGATTGGTTATTGGTGAACATCCTCACAGTTTGATTGTCATTGTACTTGATATCAGATTTTCGTGATATTATACCCAAACAAAAATACCTATCTTACTAAATTCAAATATTTGCTCAATCACATCAGTTATTGTCGAACTCTCGACAGGTAGGTGACCTTATTGTGTGTTGCTTCGGCGCATTGAACTCTTCGTGTCGTGTCGTAAGTGTGATATGCAGCTCGGCTCGCAGAAGTGTTTTGTGTGCACTAAAGCCTCGTAGACTAGTAGACTTGTTGCAAGATTTTAGTGTCTGAGATTTGTCTCGCTGTCTACGTAGCCATGTCTGTAGACCGATCGAGGTCTGAAAATTGGTTGCGAGACCAAATGTCGCTGGTCTGTGGTCTCCCGATCGAAATGGGAGACCAACTGCAATCGTAGACCAACGAACAATGAAAGGACGTCACTTCTGCAACAAGAGACGAGACGGACAGGCCGGTAGGCCGGTTCGGAAGAGTTCGGCAGAGTTTTAATGATACTGTAAGTGATATTCTCGTCTTCGACACTAGCGCAACCTTACATCGAGGCAAGGCTTATAAACGTAATTGTCGAAGTTATTTCACCTTGTTGTCATGGTGACGAGTAAACTATGCACCATCGCTAACGAAATTTTGCCGCACAATTTAAACCGCACACTCCAATTTCCTCCATCATGATGAACTGGAAGACGGAGACTAAAAAAACTCAAATCGTAGTACGGACACTTGGCGAGACAAGAGATGGTCTCCGTAGACGGTCTCGACAATCGCTATCAAATGTCAGTCAACGCTATGACATCCTGCCGCGCTATTCGCTATCGCAATGTCTATCACCTGCCTATAGGCGGTCAACAGAAGAGTTACGCAACATGGTCTACTGGTGTGTCTATTTGTGTTTTGAGTGTCTACACGTGTCTTTTTCGCACGTATCGTGTTTTACTCCAGAATCGGATCGTGAAAATGATAAGAAGTTGAAGTATGTATACGGCCTTAATGGGAATGTCGTACTTGTAAGGTAAAAGACAAAGCAGAGGACTAGTGGTGTTAAAGATATGTCCATAAGTGGTGGGATAGCGACTTATCGGATTTCCCTGATCCGAATGTTCCCTGCCAATCTATTGTGTTACTTAATACGACTACATTGTATTTTATAAAAGTTCTTGAAATACACTAATTAGTACAGTCCTATTTTACTTTATCACTGTATAAACTCTTACTCAACTCCTAATGATTGTGAGCTAATGGATTTTATAGCAGTGGAGATAGTCATGGGTATCATAAAAATGCCATCATATCGTGATTATTGTTCGATCGATTGAAGTTATGAACCTAATAACGTATAATCCCAGAAAAGATTATGAATGACCACGTAGATTTCTCCATTTCGCCGATAGCACCAAAGTGGACTCAAGTGACCGGTATTATAATGTTCGTTCAATGATTGAGGCAACTGTTGTATAACCATAGCCAAAGATAATAAATCAATAATTTACGAAATGATGGTGCCATATAAAGGCAAAAAAGGTTGGGTTTCTGAGGCAATACATGAAGAACAAGCCAAAGAATTGAGGTTTCACTTTTTTTCCAGGGCGGGGGTAAATGACCATCCACGATTTCTTTCCGAACTAAATCATTCGCGACGAAGTTGTAGAAAACCTTCGAATAAATCGGAGGTTAAAGAAGAACGTTGCCTAATTCCACGAAAAAGAGTTACAATGTTATATCGATTTTGACTAGTCATTTTTTGTTACTGATGATGACCTAACCGTCGAAATCGATCTAAAGGGGCCTACAAACGCTCAGTTTAACTGCACAGTTTTCATGAACACAAAACTGAGCAAAAAACTGTACGTTATCTGAACAGAAAGTGTGGGGGCACCTGCCAGTTTTTGAAGTTTTCCCCACGTTTTTGGCTCAATTCGCTCAGTATTTTCTAGTATAGAGGATCTCCGCTCTCCGTTCTGAATTTGAGCATGAACTCTTCGGGATCGTTTTTGTTTATATTAGAGTGTATGTCTCAATACGGCGTACGGTAACGAGAAACTTTACCCCACTTTAAAGTCACGTCAAGTCCTTAGCGGATCTAGTCATAACGCTAAAGCCATGGAAGGAGGAAATTATCCGTAGGAGGTTATTTGAGTCCATGGAAGGAGGTTATTTTAGACGATTACGTTTTTTCCGGATTGCAATCCGTTAACGTATCTGTACGGAAGAATGCGTCACCGTAACTCATTGCGTCAGAGTTACGGCACCGGATTGTCGATACCACACGACGTATTGTGTTTTACGGATCTACTAGGAACTCTCTAATGTCTATTTACTGTGATGGACCGGAAAAGAAGAGCAACCTTATGCTGTCTCCTTGCTGCTGGGATTGAGCAGCTGCGAAATAAGTGAACGCTGGAGCAAGGAGTGGTATCTTCATAGAAGTGTCTTGCCAAGTGATATAAATTTGCTCGACGGTTTGCTCATTTTGGCCGAATTAAACTTTATTTAGGTCCTACATAAATACAAGGGACAAGTTACTGGTACCTAGACGTCTCAAGTAGCAAACTGACCGAACCTATCGATCTGAGGAAACTACGCAGTTAATCGGAGGAAAGTATAGGTAAACTATTGCGCAGTCCATCGGCAGAGCAAAGCGAAACTAGTCATCATCTCGTTACGTAGAATCTCGTATAAACTCGCAGGTAAATGACGTTTAGGCCTTATTTTTCAAAAGGTGGAATTAGACATATCGCATCTTCGTTTAACCTCTGTATTTGATTTCTTTCAGTATGAAGGAGAATCTACATTTTCGAGAATGGTTTTGAACGAAGCAGACAAATGTTTTGGTAAAGCTTCAAAACTTGCGGTTGCTCTGACATACACAATACCAGACAAAAAATACACTGCCAAGGAAATGGCACGTGAGCATTCGTCGTACGTACATTAAATCCAGAAGAACGAGCTGCTGATGATCGCTAAATGTCGATACGGGACCTCATGAAACCTCTTTTGATCTACAAATCGTTCAGTCGAGTATGACCATTTTGTTAAGTACAATAACACTGATAGCCATGTTATCTCCAAAATTAAGAAAATCACAAAAATCTAAAGTGCAGGTAATCAATATATTTTTAGGTCATGCACAACACACAGAACTAATGCAAATTATATATTGTTTATGCTAGGTACCTTTTCAGTCGAACGAACCTAAAAAAGCCAATATAGCAAAAACCATCTTCATAAAATACTGTCAACATTTTCGAAAATGAAAATCAGTTCCTGACTTATCAAGACAATAATTCCTAATTCGCCATCGTCTTGTAGGGTTACCATGGGCCAAAAGAACGCTAACAATATATTCTTGGCAACCCAGGACCTTAGCAACGCAAAACGACGATGCTGAAAATCTCAAGAACATGAACAAAAACAGAAAGGCCTAGAGAAATCAGGAAACAGTAGTGAAACATGTTATAAGACGTCGTTATCAATATCATAGGAATATGATGAAGTACGAGAGAGCTATCATTGATAAAGGGGTCCAACAGTTGCTCCTGCACTCTGTTATTATTCTACAAACCTTAAAATTAATACCAACAGCACAGGCATTTAAGGTACTGTTCCAAATAGAGTGGAAAATGTATGCATTTTGGATTGTTCCTTTTTACATCAACGAGAACAATTAGTGATCTTGACCTTAAATCATTGGATGGATATCTTTTGATCCAAACATTAATTTGCTCAAATCAAAGGATATGTCTTTGACGCTAATGTATAAAATGATTATCAAGAGATCTAGTTTGAGTGCTACTATTAGGTAAACTATTGCGCAGTCCATCGGCAGAGCAAAACCTGCAGAACTGTTAGTTCATCAGTTTGCTCAGTTAATCGCTCAGACATGACGTCACACGTGTAACTCGCAGGTAAACTGAGCGTGTGTAGCCCTTATTTTCGTGGAATTAGACAACCTCTTCTTTAACCTCGTATTTGATTTCTTCAGTATGAAGGAGAATACGTTTTCACGAATGTTTTTGAAGATCAGAAATGTTTTTAAGCTTCAAAACTAGCGCTTGTCGACACACAATACCAGTCAAACCTTTAAAATCTATGCGTACTTTGATAATTACTTTTTCAAGCATAGTCAGGGGCGTCGCTAGACAAAAATAGTGAGGGGGGAAGTAAGATGAAATCCCACTGAACCAGAAGTTTCCAACTCAAAAAGGAAAATAAAAGGGAAATTTGAAGTATCACTTATAAATAACACTGCTACTTACAGTTAATATATATTATCTCTACATACCTATTACATACACGTAATACTTCTGTAAAAGACTATTTTCATGTGAGTTGTTATTATACGAAAATTTGATGACTTAATATCATTGGTAGTAAGACCGCAATATCAGTTTTTGATCAAGACACTAATTATTGTCAAATTCGAAACTTTGAGAATGTGTAAATGACCTGGATTATTTTAAAAAATATAAAGTTATTTGCTCATTATTAAATCAGATATACCTACATTCATATTCCGATTATTGAAACAATAACCACAATTAAGAAATAATAATAAGAAAAAATACATTACTTAAAACTTGTATTTCTACAAAAATTAGTTTAAAAGGTTGAGTTTTTATTGGAGATATGCCGATTTTTTAGTTTATCCCATGATTGTACCACACCATGTATTCCATGTTAAGATTCTGAACAAGATCATTTTCGCATTGTATTTGGAGCAATGGACATAGACACTCATCAGTCATAGTAGCCTTTAATATATTTTTCATATGCTTCAAACTACTGAGTTTTCTCCATTGAACTGCAGCGTGGATTCAAGTGAATGTAAAAAATGTTTTTTGATGAAAAGACACAAGTAGACCAAATACGGAGAAAATCACCGTGAAGTGCAAATTTCTATCTTTATCCATTTTCGATGAATAACATAAATGGGAAACGCTGATGAAAGTTGGGAAAATTCCAGTTTCCTACTCAAAAAGAAAATAACTCGAGTCTTTTATAAATGCCTGGTACCCACAGTGGGAAAATCAAGATTTGATTAGAAATAGAATTCCAAAAAGGTCTCTTCGAATTGAGAGTTTCATAGCCGACTCCCGAATTTTCCCAACTTCTTCCAGACTTCAGCCTCCCCCTCCCCATTCCTCACTATGGTGACGCCCCTGAGCATAGTAGTTGCATTTCTGATGTCGAGTTGGTCGTAATTGTTCCTTTCAACTAATTCCATATGTCCAAGTTACGATAAGTGAGTTTACTACCGAAACCCACCTGGAAACTCTACGTGAACCACCAATGGGTTGCGACTCGCTAGTTGGGAACTACTGATCAAACCAGAAACCAACTTTAACCCATAGAAGCCACATACTTATCGAATACCTATGTATACGTATCTCTGCAAAAAAAGTTGGTCCGATACTGGTTCTGGGAGTTCTCAAGGGCACTGAATCTGGAACATGGTAAAGACAGGAGGAATCGGGGTCATCCGACTTTCACGCAAACATCGGGTTTATAAGATCCAACGTCTAAATAAAAAATCAGTAAAATTTTAATTTAATTTGATCGATTTTAGTTTTGAAAACCTACTGTGACCATACCGATACTACATACCTACCATGGAACACAGGATTCATTATTTTAAAAAAAAGTCTGCCAAATTGGGTGTGGCACATAGCTTCCTCGTTTACGCTATCATGATGTACCTAGATCATAGAAAAGAAATGATCTTGAAAAATTCCGCGGAAAAGAGTAAATCAAGCAAGTTACGTTAAAATGTCACAATGAAAAAGTAATTCACAATGAATATGAACTGAATGAATACTCAAACCTCTGATTCACTGACATTTCATCAAGATGATGAAATGGCAAGCTTATTACAACGACATTGACGATCTTCAATAGAATTTAAGCTGAACGACTTGTATATGGTTTACGATGCGCATAGAAGTATATTTGGCTGAAACGATAGGGGACCAGACTTCTCTATTTCATCCAGTAACGTCAAGCACGTAGGCTAACTGAGTTGAATTACAAGTCAGCGAATTAGCGAGATCACGACTAGAGTGAAAAAAGTAATGGAAGTTTGCGCTTTATAGTGAACAACTACTATCAGAGGAACTCACGTGCATTCCCTGAATTCTCATCCAGATGGACGAAAATAAACTTCATTCATATACGTGGCAGTACTATTAATATCTACTCTATCATTTCATCGAGAGATCGGGTGACTTGGGCATCGCTAGAATTTACGTTTAGCAATCATGAATATACCCACACCCTATCCTCCCCTGAAAATATAGAAAAGTAGATACCGTATTTGTCGCGCTTACTAATTAAGATTGAGCTTCGTCACCAGGATGAACCTTGGAAGAGAATTTCTGTCATCATTGTGCGTGAATCGATATAGTTTAGTAGATTAGTCGGATGAACTTTAACTAAATTTGTCTTTATTAGTTCCTGGTTCCCACGTAGTGTTCTAATAACGGTGTAAGTATGCGAATCTAGGGAAAATCAAAATTTCGTTAACACGCTGGATGTTACTACGTTGGCTGATATTAAAATTAAATGTACTTAATATTAATGTAACCTGACGCTGATTCCGACATTCGACATCTTGTATTTCTCTGACTCTGTTTTCCTTAAACCTGATCTCACTTTCCGTTATCTATCATCGTGTTGTTTTATTGATTTGTTTTCAATTCTTGTGATGTGAACTCTCTACTACCTTCGTCTTCAACAACTAAGAAATTTTGTTTTCTTATAGTAATGATGTTGCCAAACTAATTAATTAGCCTGCCACCAAGCGGCACAACTATAACCAAGATTACCTCCTCAATCAAGTGACAACAAAACAAGGCTTACAAGCGGCACAACAACACGATTGTTTACTATACGATGTTCACTTACCATTTATAACTTCGCATTATAGGATTAATATCTTGTAAATAAATATAAAACTGCGTCATAAATATCTTAGTAACCTTCAGTAAAATGATAGCTTTCCAACGAATGGTGAACGATTTCTGTGCGATGAACACTGCGGTAGTTCCATTTTCCTACCAACAACGGCTTAGTTGTACGTGAAACCCATAAGAAAATTTGTGAGACAGTATAATTCGTGACATGAAAACACTTTTGGCCTGTTGGCTGATGACTAAAGCATGTTCCATGCTATAAAATGTCCAGGGGCCGTGCTGAAAATGGTAGTAATTACAGGAGAAAGTTTGAGATTAGATTTCGAAAACTTACTCTATTCTGAGTGAGAAAATTCTTGTCTGCAAACTTGAAACTGGAAATTGCAAAATGGCGGTATCATAAAAATGGCTTAATTCGCCCATTTTAAAGTTTTTCGCCAATAATTCCTAAACCCTACATCATAATAGAAATTTATATACCTACGTAGCAAAGATGTAGAGCATATAAAAACGAAACAACGAAACGTCTCTATCCCAAAACTCTGAACCATCTCCTAAAAAGCGAATTACAAACAATTGAAAACGGGGCTAATTTTAGGTTAGCCCAATCTTCTTCTGGTCTCGGCTTTTGCCCTTCAAAATCGCCTAGTGGCGTTAATATTGGTCTGATTTCAGCCTGCCAAAGCTCATGCCACTCAGGGTTAAACACTTTCCAATATTTATTTCGAGAATATTTTAGCTTAGACCTTTCCCCCATTGACTTCTAGCAGAACTCATGAATTTTGCGTCATTTTACTCATGAAATCGCTAGTATGACGTTTTACTTTGTATACTTTTATGGGAAATGGTCTGAGCTAAAACTTGCTCAATATGGACCATTGGAAAGTATTTAACCCTGAATTGAATTAGTTTGGCAGTCCTAAATGAATACATGATGGCCCATATTCTCGTGACGTCACGCCTGGAGTAGGTTTGAGTTTCTTCCAAGATCCGCAATGACATGGTAGATGTCACCAGATCGCAACTCAACCAACCTATGTTTCTCTAGAAGTTTGCCGTCTCATCTCTTATGTCAACCTAATACGTTGTTATAACGACATTTTTTAACAGCTTTGTTTTACGAAGGTAGTATTGTAGTAATATAAAGTTTTAATTAAACTAAATGGTAGCAGTAATCATGCCTGCCAGCTCGATTATTGGTTGTAAACAACGATGAACGAGTTTTCATTTGGACCAGGGACTAACTATTATAGTTAATCATTGTCCGAAAACTAAAGAACTTCATTCGTTTAGATTGAGAATAAATAACCTGAAAATAATGGAGAAAAAATAATTGAAAATTCTTCAGATCTCCGTACTGCAGTGTAGGTACCTACATAGCCATCGCCCAGGCAGTTTCATCTGATTTTAGATATATGTTCTTATTACTATAACTGAGGAAGCTTTACTTGTTATATTGAATGAATGAATGGGTAGGTTTGGTAGTTAGTCGAAGTAAACAAGGCAAGTTGTTGCTCCACCAAAAAACGAAACTTCGTACAGGTACGTACATACAGCCTATCAAATTCGCTGTTGGTTAAAAGTAAATAAAATCAACTAGTGAAGTAAACTGCTTATCAGCAAGTTTGTCGAATATCGAATCAGGAAATGTGCAACATGAATTAAAAACCAGCTGTAAGGAAAAAAAAAAACGTTGAAATTCATTCTTCTGAAGGTTAGATTATATAAAGACGGGCGACATTGTCAGTACAGTTATTACGCAAGTGTTGCAGATAAGCAAATTTGTGGGACAAAAAAGGTGATTAAGTAGTTAGTTAATTAACTATTTCAGTTTTTGTCTATGGAAGTACATGATGAATAACGAGTAATAGTATAAGGAAAGGAGGCAGAGTTTACCAACCTCTCCAGGTACTTATCTTTCTTAAGGCGATACCTACCTAATATTCCCTTCTGGCAGAGCCCTCGGCACGTCCTTTCACATGACCACTTTCAAAGGACTCTAAAGATTTTTAGTTTCTTAATTGATTCAAAGAACGGTTGTACGATTTAGGAATTATTGGAGAAAAAAAGTGCCAGTCATGCAGCACGACCATATGAGCGAATTTTCTTAAATTATCATAAAATGTTAAATTGTATTGAAATTTGGGCAATTTCAGTAAAAATTCGCGATTTTTGAGCACATTTTTTAAAATTATACCTATGTTTTTCCACCAAGCTTTATAATCGGTTGCTTTTTAACATTTTATGTCTTTACTTTGGCACATGTACGAAAAAAGCGTTAACAAAAAGCGTTGGGAAATATTGGTACGTAACTGATCAATTCAGTTGTTTTCAAGACTTCAGAGTCAACGATTTGATTTATTAGAATTTAGAAAGGTAAAATAATTTTGTCGTAAAGATACCGACAATCTCGACGATTGGTAGCAGAGCGTGTTACAAAGACAACTGATAGGTACCTAGCAAGAGAAATAAAGTGAGATCAAGCATTTTATCTCCCTGATGGAAAAAAAGATCATGGATATTAGTAACATCAGACCTACTACTCAATTGTATACCAACCATGTATGCTTCTTCAAAATTATCAATTATTGCCGTTATAAGAACAATATTAAAGTTATTTTAGTTACTTAGAGTAATAAATCAGCATTCCTTGTCACTACAATGGCTTAGAGGTCATGAAATATCGTGGTAAAATGAGAGCATTCCAAAAAGTGGCGAACGATTTTCCAAGTATGAAAACTATGGGAGTTACTCTTCCCTAGTAACGCCTTGGTTGTACGTGAAAATCAATAGAAAATGTGCCGGTCGGGAAAAAAAGTGTCGGTCGGGAAAAAAAAGTGTCGCGAAAAATTCCTTGACCCCCAGCCAAAAGACATAGGTATCCATGTCAAAACGGACGGTAGACCTACGGTTCTACAGTGAGATCATTTAATAATGATTAATTTTACACATTATTAGTTCATTATGGTTATTTAGCAATATTAGTTTATCTAAATCAGCTTTCCTTGACACTACAGAGGCTTAGGGATTATGAGATGCTGTGATAAAATCAGAGCATTCCAAAAAGTGTATAACGATTTTTCTGCTATGAAAACTAAGGGAGTTACACTTCCCTAGTAACGCATTGGTTTTACGAGAAAATCAATAGAAAACCCACCGTGACGTGACGCTCGTGACGTGACAAAAACAAATGGAAACGTCCTGTTAATCATTATTAAATGATAAAAACTTTAAAATGGGCAAATGAAGCCATATTTATGAGGCCGCCATTTTGTATTCCACCAATTTTGAGATGGCAGACAAAGATTTTCTCACTCAGAACAGACTAAAATTTCAAAATCTAATCTCAAACCTTCTCCTCAAATTAAGACTACCTATTTTCGGCCCTGGCTCCTGGACTATGACGTTGTTTCGAAACGAGAGATCGATTCCAATCAATTTTGCACTAAATTGAGTGGATAGAATTGGGAAGGGAAGAGTATTGTGTAACAACGTTTCAGGTTGATCGAATGTCGTCGACGACGGGTCGTCGGGCTTATTGACTGCTTTTATCCGAGGTTCGCTCGAAATCCCTTTCCCGGAAGGGCGTTTCCGTTTGATCGGAATGAAAAGCATTGATGCTGACCGCCCAATCAGACATTCACCCACCCTCGGCTTAGGAAAACCTCGCGACGAACTTGTGGAAACCCATTTAAAAACGGAAGTTAGTGAAAAACCTTGTCTATTTCCACGAAAAATAAAGAGTTACAATGTTAAATCGATTTCGACAGTTGGGGGGGATCGATTTAACACCGTAACTCTTCATTTTCCGTGGACATGGACAACATTTTTCGCTAACTTTTGTTCAGGATGAATGCGTTGTCTACAAGCTTAAAGATGTTCCTGCATTATATATTCTAGCGATGCTTTGCTACACCCATAAACACAAATCAATGTACCTATTTTTTGTTATTCAAAGCGTCCCGTCACGGCCTGCGCGAAGTCCCCCCTCCTTCCTCTGCCACTAATTACATTCAATTGTCTTTAGCAAATTAGTTCCTGTAAGGCCGCCTGCACACTGTAGTAAACAATATGTTTGCAGACGAAACAAAATGTTTGCAACCAAACCAGTCATGATTGACCAGTCATGAAATGCGGCAAACGGGAAGGCACCAAATACTGACTGGCGGCCGAAATGCCCCCTAAGTGAGATTTGCACTCTCTTGCTTAGACAAAGAGGCAGAGTTGCCTGGATGGGTGGTTACCATTTCACCTCCGTGTCGGAAAATTTTGGACAGTTTACACCCTTTCACAAAATGTCCTTTTTACCCCCAAAGGACAGGTGGCAAGAATTAGGACACCTCCCTCCCACCATAGGACGCTTTACCCCGAACGAATATCAAAGGTGTAGCGATAAATGCATTGTATTTATTATATACGAGAAACACAGAAATCAACATTATTACCATAAACATAATAAAATCTACGTGCAGATTATCAAGTATATCGCACCCCTCTTTCAACCTGGGGAGGCGGGTTGGCTGTCCATCATTGCTGACTTAACTTTGCCATATACTTCGGTTGAGTTAAACTGCGGGCTTCAACAAATACAAATATGTTCGGTCTTGAAGGCAAAAATAAGTCGCGAACTTTGCATGGAAGGACTCACAGTTGTTGCTTGGTATTGGTATCAGCCATTTTCGATGCCCATAAAGTTGGAGGAAATGGGGATGTATCTGCGGTATAGTAATTGTGCACGTATCTGCTCAGTAAATATTGAAGCAGCTTCATCGATACTAGGCTATTCGAGTAAATCACAGTAACCATCAACAACCTCTAACGGATCCAAGTCCCATTGTGCCGTCCAAGCCCAAGCTTTCCTCAGCTCAGTATCAACTCCGTCGGGGGGTAAACAGACCATTTTCACTCCAACAGTCGATATTTCCACTCCTGACTGGGGTAAATTGAGCAACGAACCCGGGAGGGATCTGTCCATTGTGCTTCCTCACTATCGAATGTAGGGAAGCTTTGTGTTCGTGGTTGAAATAAAAAACAAAATCAAAATTGATGCCGAGCTTCTAGGACCATCTAAACCCCAAATGCGATTTTTAACGCAAGTTTCATCAAATTTGGTCCATTAATTTTTGAGAAAAGCTACGGACGGCGGACTTTTGGATTCTACGCATCTTGAAAAGTAAACAAAAAATTTTTCAGGGGGGGGGGGGGGGGGTTAACAATTCTTTTTTCTTGGTCGATTACAAAGGTTCGTTATTGAAAATAATAAACAAAAAAGGATCAGCAAGGATTTCAACTCTTACAGATTTTCAATCCTCTGATGATGCGGAGACGCTGGAGCAAGTACGTTTTTCTTACCATTTTTGTAAAAGTTGGGTGTCCAACTTCAGATGAATGGAAGTGAATGGAAGTCCTTTTTTTTGGAAGTCCTGAGGCAATGTGCCCCCCTCCCCAGATATTGGTTTTAAACACATTTTTGTGCTCCAATAATTTTAACCAGCTGTACAGTCAGAAGATTGAAGAATAACCAGCTGTGTGATAATTGCTATCCATAATTTGAAAACCATTCAAGGCGAACAACTCTAACGATTTAGCAAACAGACCAAGAAGAACATGAAGTTGAAGTTCAATCATATCATAGAATATAATTCAATCATACAATATAATTCAACGATTTCAATTTTGTGATTTATTATGTAGGTCGTTACCTGCCTAATTAAACAAACAACAGCTCAAACTAAATTTTGTGGGGTTTTAGCATGGAAGATGCTTCAGCCACGACCTAACTGTCCAAAAGCGTTACATTTGTGTTGCGAATATGTGACCCCAAAATAGCTGCCATTTTTTTTTTTTTTTTTTTTTTTTGCGATAATGACTCACAATCATTAGGAGTTGAGTAAGAGTTTATACAGTGATAAAGTAAAATAGGACTGTACTAATTAGTGTATTTCAAGAACTTTTATAAAATACAATGTAGTCGTATTAAGTAACATAATAGATTGGCAGGGAACATTCGGATCAGTGAAATCCGATAAGTCGCTACCATTATTCCCACAACTTATGGACATATGTTTAACACCACTAGTCCTCTGTTTTGTCTTTTACCTTACAAGTACGACATTTCCATTAAGGCCGTAGCTCATACTTCAACTTCTTGTAATTTTCACGATCCGATTCTGGAGTAATACGCGATACGTGCCAAAAAGACACATGTAGACGTGCAAAACACAAATAGAAACACCAGTATACCATGTTGTGTAATTCTTCTGTAGACCGCCTATAGGCAGGTGATAGGCATTGCGATAGCGAATAGCGCGGCTGGATGTCATAGCGTTGACTGACATTTGATAGCGATTGTCTCGAGACCGTCTATGGAGACCATCTCTTGTCTCGTCAAGTGTCCGTACTACGATTTGAATTTTTTTAGTCTCCGTCTTCCAGTTTATCATGATGGAGGAAATTGGAGTGTGCGGTTTGAATTGTGCGGCTAAATTTCGTTAGCGGTGGTGCATAGTTTACTCGTCACCATGACAAAAAGGTGAAATAACTTCGACAATTACGTTTATAAGCCTTGCCTCGATGTAAGGTTGCGCTAGTGTCGAAGACTCGAGAATATCACTTACAGCATCATTAAAACTCTGCCGAACTCTTCCGAACCGGCCTGCCGGCCTGTCCGTCTCGTCTCTTGTTGCAGAAGTGACGTCCTCATATAGTTCGTTGGTCTACGATTGCTCTTGGTCTCCCATTTCGATCGGGAGACCACAGACCAACGACATTTGGTCTTGCAACCGATTTTCAGACCACGATCGGTCTACCGACATGACTACGTAGACAATGCGAGAAAAATCTCAGACACCAAAATCTTGCAACAAGTCTGCTAGTCTACGAGGCTTTAGTGCACACAAAACACTTCTGCGAGCCGAGCTGCATATCACACTTACGACACGACATGAAGAGTTCAATGCGCAACACACGATAAGCAAATATTTGAACTTAGTAAGATAGGTATTTGGGTTTCTGTATAATATCACGAAAATCTGATATCAAGTACAATGACAATCAATTTGCGAGGATGTTCACTTATAAACAATCCGTTAGTTGTATCGTACAAAACGTTTTATCTTGTGAGACGTGTTTGTACATATTGTAATAGTTTCTATTTATTTACAACAAATAAATTTATATAATTTATTTATTCCTCCCCATTGTGATTTTCTAGGTCTTATGAATCCTGGAGTGACGAAGAAGATGATACACCTGTTCCTGAGCTGTTCATTAACGGAGTGAAATACAAAGGTAAGTCGATAGTCGACCCACAGTGAAGTGACTCATGAAATATGTAATTTCAATTTAAGGAAGTTATGAACTAGTTGCCGGTGCCTATCAGATTTTTACGTACAGAATTTGATAGGGTTTAGTTCACTATTTTGATGTTACAGCCTACTGCATGAATTCATTTGAAAGGGAAAGTGTGAATTTTTGTTTATATTAATTTCGAAATATAGAAGGTTCGTGCAGGGTGGTTTATTCAACGTAACATGTAACGAAAATCTCTTAATAGTAATTAATGTTCAATACCTTTTGGAGTTAAAGTGGACTGAACTGAGATTCTCATTACCATCATCCACCAAAGCAAAATATGCAGGGTGGGGCAGGATAAACGGACGTGGTTGTTAACAATTTCTCTTCCTTCAAAGTCCTTAATTTTCAAAACAATGTAGCAAAAGGTAGTACGATGATTTACGAAAATTCGCTCATACGATCATGCTGCATGCCTGGAACTTTTTTGTTGACACAAAAATACAGCCGTTCTTCGAAATAGACCTGGATTCTCTCTATCACCATCCTATCGATTTCGTTTATTTTTTCACGGATGCTACTCTTGAGATCTTCGAGTGTGCGATCAGAAATCAAAAATTTTTTATTAGAAGAAAACCAAATTAATGATACCTAATACAAAGGCTTGAAAACCCCCTTTTTGCCATTTTCAGCTCAAAAGACCGTTTAGTTAAGCCATCAAATAGGTGGGAAGATCACGCAAGACGTGTAGTGCAAGGGAGCTGAGGGTTCTCCCCAGGTGGGCGGGGGTCATGACGTCATCGCGCAAATGAATGTCAAGAGCTCAAGAGCCGTATTACGAGTCAGATACCCATCATATAGCACCTTTTCGGAAAGCTCTCATCAAGATATTTCTATTGAGCAAATAAAAAATAACCATGAAAATTCCCCATTGCCTACATTGAAGGTGAACATGAGGCTCGTCAAAGAGTCTCCACTTGCAAGGAAACGCAGTGTGATCGCCAGTCGAAGAGAAGGTGGGAGTTTCCCTAAATTTCGTTTCTTGCGGCATGATTGAACCTCGCTCAGGTCATTCTATGTAGCAAATAAAAAATAAACGCTTGCATACGAGTCTGCAACACATTGGGACATTTTATGTCTTTAGTTGAAGACAAGTATGTGTTGCAGACTCGTATGCAAGCTCTAAGAGCCACTCAGCTGATCCGGACCCTGGGCATCGCCACGTAAATGTGCTAAAGAGACTACATACGAAATTACAGCTTCCTAGAGTGTAAAACATAGAAATTACCTGTTAAAATGATTTAACCACCGCTTCACAAATCAAACCCTTCTCGCAATATTCGGATCACCTGCTATGAATCAAATCATCGAAACACCAACTCAATGAAATCATCAGAAATTAACAAGCGGTTGCAATCATGTTCACAATATCAATTATTGAGAATGTAAACAATTATATACCTGTGTGTAAACAATTATTCATATAACCTTGCTCATAACTCAGCTTGTTGGCCACGCACTTCGCAGTAGTTAACATAATATATTATGTTTGGATAAATCGAGAGCTTTCGAACGAATGGTCAACGAATTTTGTGGGATGAAAAACGACGAAGTACCATTTCCCTAGCAACGACTCGGTTGTAAGTGGAAATCATCAAAATATTTTCGTGAGCAATTTTCCGTGACGTTTCTTTAGTTTATGTGCCATAGCAAAGACATAAAATGTCAAAAAGAACCATGAAAATTCCCCATTCTCTTCATCATCATCCCATCGATTTCGTTTACCTTTCGCGGATGCGGTTTTTGTGTTCTTTGAAAGTGCGATGTTTCGATTCGTACCTAAACATGCGCCTTTGAGTACCCCCATAAAAAGAAATCAGAAACAGGGCAACCTCGAGGGCTACGGAACATCGCCAAAACGTGATATAAGACGCTGCAGAAAAATGGCTCTAAGAACAGCCACAGAATGGGGCTCTTAAGACAAGAAGCTCGTGCTAAAGCGCAGTACATAAAAAATGTCCTTACCGATTTGCTATTCTTTTGTTGTCTCTAATGCCAGTCGTGACGGACGCAAGTTGTTTTTGTTGTTTTGTCGTTTTCGCTTCCTCACTGCCGAAAGTAGGGAAGCTTTTCCTACTTCAAGTTGAAAAACTGGCTGTCCTCCAAAATCAAAATTTCCACTTGCTTTTAGCGAATTTTCGGAGAAAATGAAGCTATTGCAATGGCTCGTGAATTTTAAAATAAAAATTTTGAAAAATTTCTTCTTTGAAATCCGTTTTGAGGCATTCAAAAACGATTCCTTAAGTTTGCGCTTTTTCATTTATATATATATATATGTATTAGGGTGCATCGAAAAAAATAAATCAAAAAAGAGCCCCCCCCCCCTGAAAAATTAAAAATTTTCTTTTTTTGATTTATTGTTGACAACGGTAAGGTCTGCCACCATAAGAGATATTATAAGATATATTCCCACAAATTTGTCAATTTTATGTATTTTCAGGTTATGGTGGCAGACCTTACCGTTGAAAAAAAAAAATAAATAAATAAAAAATACTCTCTAATTCTCCAGAAAAAAAAAATGTTTTTTCAGGGGGCACGTTTTTGATTTTTTTTTTAATGCACCCTAATATATATATAGGTATATATATATATATATATATATATATATATATATATATATATGTGTGTGTGTGTGTGTGTGTGTGTGTGTTTGTGTGTACGTGTCATTCCAGACGATAACTTTCCTTAGGAATGAGATCGAGAGAATACCGTTCTTGCGCCGAAAAATCAAGCATTCCAAAATGAAAGGATGAGCTCGTTAGCCAACCATTTTAGAGCACATTGAATTGGCCAAATTTCGAAAAAAGTACTTAAAAAATCACTAAAAATTGCTAAAAACGGCCATAAGTCGTTAAATTTATATTTTTTAGCAGAATTTTAGTTAAACCTAAATTGTCAACGATTGAATAGGACATTTAAAAAAATTTTCTCAAAATTTGGCGGAAAAACGTATTGCATTGCATACTTGCCTCAGTCGGTAAGTCCTGCATACTTAGAAGTCGGCCCCAAACTCGCATTTTCATGGAGGGTCGTTTTTGACTAAAACCCTTGATTTCGTAGATAAAAAACCATATTTTTCAACATACGAACATACTTTTCTCATCCAATCAGCAAAGCAAAAGTGAAATTGACTATACCGTTCAAAAGGTGACAGTTAGAGAAAGTGTTTTCCAAAGAGTGCACGCCGAAAAATCCCCAACTCGGTTGCAGAAAAATGAGAGGAAAAACGTCGATTTTAAATATTTTTTTCTAATTTTGTAGTTTGGCCTTTTTTGTAACCAATTAAAACTAACTGAAACAAGTTTAAGTACTTTATATCAGGGTTATAGGAAATTTAATGGTCTTTCCAAAGGTGTTCTTAGTTTTGTGTTCATTGCGATCCTAGGGGGAGTTATGGCCGTTTTATGCCATAAGGTACAAAACTTGAAAAAAATCTTAAAAATTGAATAACTTGAAAACAAAGCGTATGAAAAGAAATCTCAAGGAGTAACTTTCGATCAGGAATGAGCTCGAAAATGGGTTCCTCGAGTTTGCCTCATAATTTCTGTAGATACACTGTATACGAGCATTTCAAAATTGGCCTTAATGTGAAACTATTGTTATTTGGACATGTTTTCCTGGATAGGTAAGAACGTTGGATCAGGTTGGTAATTTACTCTTTGAGAATTCTTCCCACAACAAGCAATTGTATTGTCTGAACCACTTAGTTGAAACTTGTCATTGCGATGACAAGCTTTAACGGATGGTAATTTTGAATTGCGTGTAATACTGTATTATGCCTCCGTCTATGTTGTGATAATTTGAGAATAGTTTGTGCACGGGCTATTTGGAAACCACATTCCGTTTTAAAACTTCTTGTTTTCTCATAGTGAAATGTAGGTATTTAGGTATTCGTGAAGGTTGACAAATTTGTGTACCTACTCAGAAATCAAAATGTTAACTATCTTGTTGCTATTTATATAGATATAAATAATTATATCCGCTAGTTCGATCCCCGTAATTTATAAGGGGGCTTCTCTGAGTACTTACATGCATTCACACTCACATTGATGTTATTATTTTCTGCCAAAGTAACTCAACGATAACGACAATTTATTAGAGTAACAGTATGGTGATTTTTAAATTGCGTGTTGATTTTTATTAATTTTGTAAGAATAAATTGTTACTCTGTCTTGGAGACCTGGCATTGTCGTCATTCGATTCAGAGTACAAAAGTATGTGGAAGTCAACATCTAACACTTCATGTTTGAAGGGTATGTCAAAGAGGTGATGAATGGTGCCCCTTCAACAGGCCGAGGCGATTAGCCTGCAACACACAAAGGATTTCCTGAAAGCAGGAAAGCTCCTGGTGAACGGAGAACTACTCATATCCATCAATCTCAAGGGAGTCGGGCATAGCAAAACCCGTCGATGTTGGCAAAATTTTGACGCTTTTTGAGTTTTATATTCCTTTTTTTCTACTAAATATAAGTATAAAAATCAAATTGAGAACTCCATATGACATGGCCCAGGATAACCCAGGAATGGGTACGAGGAGATCCCAAAGGTTTCCTAATATTTATTGTATCGTTTTTTATTTTAAATCATTCACTAATGTGAATGGTTTTGCCAAATTTTCCGGGCGAGATTACATACTTTTATCGACGTCACTTTAACCTCCTCTCTTGTTCATCCTAGGGCCTATTCCACCACAAAGGTACATGAACTAATCCAGAGTTGATCCATTTATGTCACAGCCGTTTTTGAGGTATAACTCCCGAATCGGGATTAACCCCCTATGGTGGAACTCGTGCAACACTGCAATTCGTTATAAGTAAAACCTCTTGGAGACAACTGGAAGTCCGTTTTCAATCGCTTTATCTTCTCTAGCTTGCCTTACGTTACTGCCTAAGGTTACTATTTGTTTTTTGTTGATGATGCAATATAATCAAACACGGAGTATAACAATGTTTTAATTATTTGCAGTGGGAAGAAATGTGCCGGCGAGTGAGTCATTGAACAAGTTCTTAAGAAAGAGAGCCAATCTACCTGGGACTAAGTTCATGTGCAAGGAAGGTGGTTGTGGGGCTTGCATAGTCACTGTAACTTCAATTGATCCTATCTCGGGTCAAAAAATCAGCAAAGCTATCAACTCAGTACGTTTATATTGATATTTCATGTGTTACACCGTTTCAACTACATCCAATAGACATAGCTGAACATAGGCATATTACAGAAAGTAGTACCTACCAATTACGTATATAGGTACCCAGCTCATGTTTCACCAATTAGCCCTATCAATTGTGCATTGGAAAGGACAGCTAATTATTAGTCAATGTATTACTACTATTATCATTAAGATCTTCCATTCAGGCCATTATTCTTCCCCGAATCAGAAAAACATCATTCGTTGACTGATAATACAAAAGAAATTAGCATCATGGCGAACAATACTCGCCAGGGGGTCTCTATTTACTATAGGGACTGGAATTTGAATATTTTGCACATGTGTTTTTTTATCTTGTATAGGTATCGTTCTACTTTTCCATTGGTCGGTATTTGAAGCGTTTAGCGTGTTAAATTGAAATTGAAATAGCATAATTTGTATATTGTGATCAATTGAGGAGATTTTTGCATATTTTGGTCGTTTTGTGAATGTTTCTGTATATTTAAACGAAATTGGGGAATTTTCCCATTTTTTTACATTACTTTATTAATAGCCAAATTCTCCTAGATATGCTTCTGAAAAGGGGTAACTGGCAGTTTTAGGCCATTCACCATTTCCGTGAAGCTGGTAAGGCTTACAGGGAGGTGTGGCACACCCTTATCGTTTATTCCTGAATTAGGCGTCACCCAAGACTACAGATGAGCACCCAAGACTACTATCAACCTACCCTATCTTCCGGTTTTCCCTATAAATACCTCTCATCTTTATTGGTCGAATTCATATAGTCTCATAATTTCGAAGGAGTTAGTTGTGTCAGTGTGTGTACCCAGTTGTTGAATAATTAGTACTACCATGCCACCACTCAAGGATCTGCACCTGTGGATCAGCGACAATCCTGCATTCAAACTTGATGGGAAAACCACCTTTTGCCGGTTATGTGGTAACCTGTTTGACATTTTCTCCGATTTATTATTATTATTTTAAGCTTTGGCAGTGGCAAAATTTTTGGGCTACGAACACCTACAAATTACCATTTAAAACTTATCCACTTTGATTCGAAATTTAAGTAGTAATCTAACTAATTCACTGGCACAATAACATGCCTATTCTCTAGCTCATCCCTTACTTCTAGTTGTTTTCAAGTCAGTGCTGATCAAAAATTTCAATTTGAGCATCGAAAAAAAAAAAAAAAAAACCAGGATAAATTGTTGGTTTCCCGGAAGAATTAGCCGAACATGCAGCAGGCCATTTCTTCAACATTCATGAACCAAACTAGTGGACCTGATCCAAACAAGGACTTCAAGAAAGATCTATGCACGTTCCTGTTCAAATGTAACATTCCTCTCCATAAGGAACTAAGTAGCCTGGAGAAACAAGCGAGGCATTATGGAACAAGCTGGATTCCGTCCAACAGCGAAATCCTGGATGGCCGTTTTTACTGGAGGTATCAAATATTTTGAGAGGGATGCACTCTGACCTCTCATCGAACCTTAACCCACGTGAACTCTCATGAAATGATTGCCCATCGTGTCCTGTAATGTCGATAGATTATTTTCTGTCTTACAGTTGCGCTTCAGCAACTACCGTTGGAGACTTACGGTTGGTAATTTAGAAAAATCCAGTGCTATAAATGCGATAACAATTGACTTTTTGTAAATAATGTAAATGTTTTGAAACATTAGTATCATGTAAATATCAAGTACTATTCATGCTATACACGGCAGAGTAAAAAAGTGTGTATTTGTTCGTTCCATTTTCTTCCTTGATCCTTTTCTATAACTTTTTAAGCCCGCTTTAATAACTGAAATATAATGAGCAGACTACCTGTACGTCTCATAGCAAAATTTAGTTCAATTTAGAAATATTTTAAATTTGCTCAATGTATTTTGGCTTGGGTAATATTTTGCTCATTTCGAGTGCATATTTTGGCAAATTTTGTGCATATAATTCCAGTCCCTAGTAATTTCCTTCTAATATTGTCATTTAGCTCTACCA